>CP142453.1:120681250-122050625 GCA_038049695.1 Cinnamomum chago
TAATTAGTTGTATCTCATACGGGTTCTTGTTGGAACAACAAAGCTTGAATAACCCACATCTTTGATCTCATGTTTTAATCTTTTCCCCCTTGTTTCCATTTTTGTCATTAGATTGTAGAACTTCAAGTACACATGGATTGTGAAGGATGTGAAAGAAGGATAAGAAAAGCGATTTCTAAATTAGATGGTAATTTTATTTTCTTATATTTATTGTTCGAGGGTAAATATCGACATGTCTATCAACATGTGTCAGTCCCAAGCCCATAAACGAAATGGGGTTCGGTGTCAGGCAGCTGGTTATAATTATCTATAGCTGAACCTTTACTCCGATTCAACTTGGAATAAGGTAGCATTCGGCATATCCTGCGTTGGCTTAATAAGCTTATAACCAGCATGATATATTATGCAATTCCAAATGTGATTTATAAGAGCATTAAGCAAATTACATTGTATCAGGGGTTGACACCATAGACATTGATTTGGACAAACAAAAGGTATCGGTGACTGGATATGTGGATAGAAGGAAGGTTCTCAAGGTGGTGAGACGCACTGGGAGAAGGGCGGAGTTCTGGCCATTTCCTTATGATTCAGAGTATCATCCATATGCCTTGCAGTATCTTGAAGACTCATCGTACTCCTCTACATATAACTACTACAGGCATGGCTACAATTCAACTGTGCAGGGATACTTTCCCAACCCTGCATATTCGACCATCGTCGACGATCACACCGCAACTCTTTTTAATGATGACAATGTTCATGCATGTGTGATCATGTGAAGTTATGAGTACATTTAATTTACGTTCATGTTAAGTATCAATGTTGAAGGTGCATGCTCCTAGAACAACATATATAATACCTTAATGAAGTTATACAGCAGTAGCAGCGGCTGCTGCAAGCAACTCTATATGTGAATTTCTCGTCACTCAATGACCAAAGCATGTGTCTACTTAAAGGGTGGCAAATAGAGGATTTTTTTTTCATTTTTGTTTGTAGCAAGTGAAGAAAGAGAAGTGGGCTATGCCCTGGTAGGTCCAGGCCCAGCCTTCGTTAGACAGATCGAGCCCAATCTGCTTTAGAGAGATCAAGTTTTGTTCGGGGTTGTGGGACCCTTAATGGTGGATCATCAGCAGCCTCCCTCGGAGAGTTCTCGTGGGCTTTTATGAAAAAACTGATATGTGGAGTGTTTGTTGCCCATTGGCCCGACTTTGAAGGTTTCTCATTCTACAATATGGGTTGTGGAACTCTATCATAAAGCCCACTTATTAAAAATCCGATCCGCTAAATATAAAGGACCTCCACTTCATTGCCCTGACCTAAGTTTTCCCAATAGAAGTTTATCCCGCTATAAAATTTGGCATATGAAATTCTTAATCATATAAGCCTAGTCTATTGGTGGGACCAACTTCTATTTTAGTAAGATTTGGAAAAATTATGTTTAATGGAAGGGAGTCTATTTTGAGAGATTCGGATATTCAATAGGTGGGCCCCACTATGGACATGAGTGAGACAATAGTATTAAAGGATATTGGCTCCTAACTTTGCATATCTTTTCACGACTTGGTAGATAGTATTAAATGTTGTCCTTCCAACAATATTCCATGCCTACCATGGACAAAGAGGCCCATCAAATGATCATGTGTAATTAATCAATGGGTTTTCATTAATCAATAGTGGTGAATTGATTTAAATGAGATCAGTCTAGCATGGGTTCTACTTTGATTAGAGTGCGGTATAACTCTCAATGTGAAAATAAAGAGAAAATGGTTATTTTGAACTGTTTGAATTTATTGCAGTGAACACTATTATTTTCAAAGTTTCACTCTCATTACAGAGTTTTGAGAAATTATGCGTTGGAAAATGTTGAGGTCTTTTCGCATTTTAAAATTTCCTCTCATATTATTAAGAAAATATGAAAAAAAGTTCTGATTTCAATTGATAGTAATTAATCGATAAATGTAAAATATTATTGATTGACTATATATCATTTTCCCCTTTTGGAAGAAGATCCTGGCTCCGCCACTAGGCCTAATAGACCAACTACCCATGTCTACATGCACAAGCTGGGCCTAATAACCCAATGCCTGAACCAATTATAGGGAATATAAACATCTAGAATGCTAATAACTATTTCTTAATGGCGAAAAATAATGCATGCTTCGCCATGTTTTTCCATGCCAGGGAGAGGATTCTAAGGTGTTGTATCCATGCTTTCTACCGGAAAATTTACATATAACTTCCTCTATTTTTTAGACAATATTACATAAACTTCCTTCTTTTTACAGACAACCACCTGATTAAAAAATCCCAGTCCACCACTTAGACTAAAGCAAGAGGCATGTTTTCAACCACTCAAGACATCTGACAGACCGACATCAAGATGGATAATTGAGATTCTCAGAAAAATTAGAAGAAATTATTTTTAAAAAACCAAAAAATAAAAAGAAATTGGTAATATGTAATTAAAGAAAAATAAAGGTGGTATTTGTAAATTTTTCTTTTTATCCTCTATTGTGCTCCATTGATGCTGGTTTGTATTATTTCGTAATTTTGAACACGGCCGAGGGTAGAACAGGTAACTGTCTTTTTAATTTTATTTTAATTTAATCAAATAATTTTTCTAGAACTTTTTGGATTTCATTTTATTAATAAGCACCTTTTGCATTGATAAGAAGTACTCCCAACTTCGAACATGTGGTTTATAGTAGAAGACCAGAGAATTTGCGAAGAATCTAACAGTGCTTTTACTGAAAATAGGAACCCCATGTACTACTACTACGTATTCTGCATATAAGCAAGCATCTTGTGATAGAAATTGTGGTGGCAGTCATCGAGTGTAGAACATATACATACACTTACATGATAGGCAAATTGCATTTGCATCATCTCTCAAAAAGGGGAAAATAAAAGCATATCTGAAACGGCATCAATCCATGAACTCAAGCATCAAATGAATATATCTGAACTCAAGCATCAAATGAATATATACTAAATGCATGCAATGACAGATGCTTTAGAAAACGTGACATTGAAATAATCTTATTGGTTCAGTTCGGTTATTCTTATATATATTTTGGAAACTGTTAACACTATCATTTTAAGAAATTGTTGAAAGTTTGGAGTGCATTCAACCTATATGGTTTTTCAGAGTGATCAAATGAAAATAACTTATATCAGTATTCATACTATGGTTTCATTGGGCCTTCATTTCCAAAAAGATTATAATATTGGGTGACACTGGGCACGGGTTCGAACAGGCCTATAGATGGATAAGGGATGGCCAAAATATAGATCTGACTTAGAGATCAATTTGTGTGGACACAGGAGGAAGTTATCAAGACAAAACCCACGGGTAAATAAAACGTAATGAGTGTCAAATAGCATTTGGTGCCTATTCATAAGAAGAGGGCAAATAGTGGGTGTCCCTTTTTTTCATACCAGCCAAGGTGGCTTGGCCCTTAAAAGACCCGAAACCCAACATAGGTGAAAAGACCACTAGTTAAACATGCAGGTTAAAGAAATTATGATCGAATCAGTGGCGGATTCAAGATTTTCATTTGGGTGGGGTTAAAATTTTGTTAGACTTAACATTTGAAAAAAAAATAAAAAATTGCTGGACTTTGCCAAGACCTTTTCACATTACCAAATAGCACCTACAAGATTTTCTCTAAAAAAAAAATGTACAACTCATGAAATTCAACTAGAATTATTAAAGATTAGGCAATGGAAAGGTTAGAAATTAGGATGTTAATCAGAAGTACCAAAAAGCATTAGATGGATAAAAAAAATATTTCTAACCTTAATTTTAGATACTCAACTCACATTATCATGTTTCACTAAATTTATATATCAAAATCAATACCCAATAGAGATTGCTGTAAATTCAAGGTGAGTGGGTGCGTAAGCAAAAATTGAATACTAAAACATTTTGGGGAATGTTTGGCAAATAAAGATGTAGTAGTCTATACAGTACATAGGGACTAGAGATGAGGAGCTCGATTGACAATCGATGCGATGAGATTTCAAAAGAAAAGGTTGAAAAGGAGTGAGTGATGTGTTGCCGCAATGTTTTCTTTTCTTTTTTTCTTTTACCAACGAACATTTACATATGTGAGGCTATCTTTAGACATATGTAGAACAACAAGTTTAGACATATGGGGCATGCTCCGGCCTCCGAGGCCCCATACAACTCTATGAGGTTTTCAATTTCGACTTGAGGCAACTATCCAGATCGCTCCAACGTCACTCCATGGTTCTATCAAAAAAGAAAAAAAAATCCATAGCTATTTAATTTGTCGCCCCAGGTTCTTCCAACCTAAGGCCGCCACTTATCGAACACTGGGCAGGTGTTGGGTGTGAGAATGGGGCTCTCAAGTTTCAACCACTGGTCTGTACCTTTGTTCTTGTGATAACAATTGTTTCTTTAAACCATGCAAGTTGGTCAGGTGTGTGATAGTCCTGTAGAACAGATAAGACCAAATGTGCACAAAATGGTCCTGCTTTCTATTAACACATGGAAGATTCTCATGGTCGTCTCTTGTTTCAATTGGACGATAAGATGGGTAGAATGTAGGTTATCCACTTGTGTCCACAGCTGTAAACCTTGATGGAGAGGAAGAATATTACTCTGAGAAAGATTATTCTGTGGTTGTTCCGAAAACGATGTTTGCAATGGAATATGCTCAAAATGCTTCACCCCAGTATGACAGTAGAAAGAACGAACAGAAAGGTTTCAACCATCACTTGACTCACTGCAGCATTCAGGCAAGTGGTCGAAGAAGATATTCAAATCAAACGACGACAATTTGTTAAAGCTTCTCTTGTAGTTGGTCTTGTGGGTTCTTCTCATTCACTCAATAGATTGACTCATTTCTCGATGTACCCAATAAGATCTAATATGATTTCCTAAAAAGATTTTGATCTATATCTTGCGTCATAATCTTAATGATAAATGGTATGAATTGATTTAAAGCTTATCCCGTTGCAAGATCAACTGCCTTTATTAAAATAGGATTTTCTCCTATCTCTCTTGTCACTAACTCCAAGTTGCTTAATGGATGCTTTGCAAAAACGTGAGTCGATCGATAGAGATGATGGAAAACTTATTTTATAAATAACCTTAGAGAGATTTCTTCCCATAAAAAAAATCTATTAAAATTAAATTTCCTTAATTCCCTCAAAAATTAGTCAAATAAGAATCCTTGATGGATTGGGCTTTCTTAAAATGAATCCAAAAAATCAAACTCAAAAGGGAAAAGCTAATCAATTGATTTAGAGTGTGGCATTTCAATTATTAGACATGTGGCCATGGGACCACTTGCGTCTATCAGACCAAACCCAAAATACCTGGATGTGGACCCTCTTTATGTACCCAATTGATCATTGGTTCCAGGCCCAGATCCAACTGGTCCATCTTCCCATGTGCTCCATATAAATTTAAAAAGAATATACTAATAACATCATACCATAATTGAGAACAAGGAATTGCTCAGTCCGTTGACAACTCCACCTCTCACCTAGATGACCTAAGATGCACCATGGTCTCCCCCCTCTCCTTGCATGTACTAGTTCTCACTCACTACCTATGTGGGTGTTGTCTTTGTGCGAGTTTCACTTTCCACATGTGCGGTTTCTCTCCCAGTGTGTGCACGAACCCCCTTAATTGGGATACCATAAAAAAAATAAAAACATTCTGTCACAGAATATCATATGTTTTGTCACAGAATATCATATGTTTAGCTTTCCAGTTGGATCCATCGGTGTCAGGTAAGATCCAACAGTATAGTAATGGAGGTCTAGGTCGGTCGGAACCAACCTATTTATATCCCTCTTCAACTTCTGTCATCAAACGACCACAAATTTACCTTGAAAGAAGAGTATAAGATTCACAGAGAAATTTTAAATAGGAATAAAAATTAATAAAAATATGACTCTTGAACAAAATGAAAAGCAAAACCATTGCTAACCCCCTTTTTTTTTTCCTGTTTACAATGGAGACTTGAACGCACCCTCACATAATCACATTCAAACCCACATCCCTAATCAATTGAGTTATAGGTGGGGACAAGCCATTGCAACCGTTTAAGCGGAGAAAGAAAGATGAGCAAAAACTTTCTTTCAATTCACTGTATCACATTTGAAAAGCTTATATATCTATGCCATTATAAAATGGAAAAACTATTTCATTTGATTAAAGTACTCAAGGGGTTGTTTGCCTTTCAAACATAGGATAGGAAAATAAGTTTTACATATGTAAATATTATATATACAAGTGTTACATATAAAAGTATTTTACATGTGAAATACATTATAATGTTTGTCAAAATCATCATTTTCGCATGAATAAATGAGCACGCCCAACACTAAGATGTGTTTGGATTCTTTTGGACGTTTTTTCATAAATTTCTCAAAATTCATGAAGATCTAAGAAATGAAACTAAATATCTTAATATTTATCTTTAATATGAGAATGTTGAACATTTCTGATTGTAAATTGAGGGGCCACAAAAGTGCAAAATTTGATTTATAAGTTGTTTTTTATTTTTTGTTTTTTTGGATATTTTCACAATTTACTTAAAATCTAGGAAGATTTAAGGTAATAAACTTAAAGGTCTGGACATTTATCAATTCAATAAACAAAATGTTTTGGGTTGCAAATATGGAGCTTGTAGGAATGAAAAGAATACGTTGCTGGTGAGATCTAATCTTATGACCACTTGCATGATAAATACAGTCACCGTGCAAAGCCTTGTATCGGTGCCCTTTTTCTTCTTTTATTTTGGATTCCCGAGCCAAGGGAGTTGGGTCCCAAAAAAGAACCAGCATATACACATGTTGCTGAACCTAATATAGCTGCAAAAAGGCTTTGATGATGATAATCATGATCATGGATATACAGGATATGTTTATCATTTTAATAAAACTTAATTATTTTAATATTTTTTAAAATAATTTAAGTAAAAGATGACTCTCCCCGGTGACTATGTTGGCTTTCCTAGTTCTTTTCATTTATTAAGCATGTCGAACTCGAGTACCAAGTTTTCTAACCTTCTACAGAATACAACAATTACCTAGTTTCTGTCACAATCTTATGTGCCTATGTGAGTACAAATACATTAAAAGTTAAGGTTGCTCATACCCTGCCGGATAAAGAAACAGAGGCACAAGTGCTTGGCTGGAGCTTGACACACTTGAAATATGTTAGGCCCGAGTCTGCCCATTTAGTCAATCTGGCCAGGCCAAGTCAAGCTTTCCATCACTTGTTAGGGCTTTCTAACACTTATTGAGGCAAATCAGTTGCTAAACTACAAGCACTAAATGTTCACCCGGGTTGAGCAGTGCTTTAGGGGCTTTCTGCCATTTTATTCAAGGCCGGCCAAAAAGTACTAAATGGGTCCAAATTTAGATCCAAGCCTGGCCCGAATACTGAGACCTAAGCTCCAAACCTGGCCAAAAGCAGGCTAGGTTCAGGCTGCCCCAGCCCATGATCACCCCTTGTAAAGCTACCAGCTAGAGTTCTGAATTCTGATCCTCCATGCTACAGCTGTAGCAATTCCTAACCTTATTCCGTTAACATTTCCAATCCAATTAATAAAATAGGTGGGGTTTGACTTGAGTCCACTTGCTAGTCAACCCACCAGCCCAACCGAACCTGACAAATTACCCTATGACTCGCCACCCACCCCTTCCTGAATCCTGACCTGTCAATTAATAGTTTGGGTTGTGAATCCTGACCTGTCAATTAATAGTTTGGGTTGTCTAATGGGTTGACTTCCGTTGAAACATACATGTTATACATAGGTCCTGACCTTTTGCCACCCCGACTCAACAGCTCTAGGGCCAGGGGCCACTTGGGAGCCCACAGGGAAAGGCTGGGCTGTGTAGAGGATCTTATAGATTGAAATCAGAATCTTGCAGATTGGAAGGTGTGAGAAGCTTCACTTTCATCTGAAAGATCAAATATTTGGTGGCTTCCTAATGACAGAAAATCAGCACCTGATGGACCTTTAAAAATTATCAACCTACTGCTGTCCATCCTGTCGATCTACTATGAGATTCACCAGACTAGAATTAGATGCAGCTCTTGGTGGGAGAAGTTCCACTTCCCCTCCAACCAGAATCGGTATCAGATTTCATGACTTCACAAACCATCAAAAGGGTTTGCTCCTCCTCAAGCATTCCTGATGATTAATGCATTGGATAACCTGAGTTAAGAACAAAGCCATAACTGTTTTGCTCTTTGTATCCGTATCAGCATTACAGGTAATTAGAGTTACAGATAACAGATCAAATGAGTTCTAAGGATCCAAATATCACAAGTTCATAATCAAATTGCAATAAAATAGTGTTTGAAAATTGCATATACCATTGTACATAACCAAAGCCAATCACAGAGGTAAGGTACGGTGTATAAATCATGGGAAGATCAACCAATTTACACAAGATGGTTCAGAACCTAGAAAGTCCAAAGAAGCTTTTCTACTCAAACATCAAAGAGAAACAATAACCAAGCAATCATAGTGTATGCTAACAATCTTCCATCAACTCTAATGTCTAAACCAAACCTAGACTGAATATCATCCATAGATAAGATCTAATCACAGCCTTTATTGTTAACTACTTACTTGGACACCACGATAAAACATATTTGATTTCGAAATTCTAGCACAGTTTTTCCACACAACATGCAGTCGCTGCTGCAGCCATGCACAGGTGATCTTTTATTTCAGCTGTTGGGCCATAGATCTTGGGATCCATTGCCACCCATTTTCTTAGCTCATGCTTCTTTCTACAGTAAATGAATAAATCATCCACAGCTTCCCTCGCACCTCTCGCACCTCTCTTCTGCTTGGACTGTCATCATGCTTGGTATCTGCTTTTGTTTTCCTTCCAGATTATGAGATGCTTCAGCTTGGGTTTTGTCTGCAAGCTGCAGGGTGGCAAGCCTCTTTTCTAGTTCTTCCTCTGCATGCCAGTGAGAGTAATTAGGAAGAAAAAGATAATCGTAACACTTCATCAATTGACTAGCTATGGTTGCAAATACATAGACTATCACCACCCTTAAGCAAGGTTTTATCATGCCTACCTAACTCAGTAGAGCACAATCCTCCATTTACTCTGGTGGCAACAGCTCCATTTTCTCTTCCCTGCGGCAAAGAACCTTCTGAAATCAGGTGACAGTAACAAGAATTATGGCATATCTGTGGGTACACTATGGGAATCCTGACTGGGAGTGCATTTGGAATAATCCTTGATCTGAACTAGTCTAAATATGGATGTGCAAAATGGTCATCCATGCTACCACAGTTTTACACTGAGTGCAGCTTTCCAGCACTTCCCTGCCCAAATCACAGAAAGTGCTCATTGCCAATCAAAATTTGGGATGAAATGTTGGAAAAACAGCATTATGTTACAAGTGGTTTGCTGTCATAGATGCAAGCAAAACAAGCAACTAGACTTTTCATGGCCGATTCCAAGTCAACTACGCCAAGTCGACTCAAACTCAACTAGTACCGACTCGAGTCATCCTTTGAATTGCATATGACCAATACCTCTCCATTTACAAATTTGTCCATATATTTTTATTTGAAGAGTGTGTGAAAGGTTTCTAACAAGGTTTTAGGGTGAGTTATGAAGATCAAGGGGCCGCCGTTTGGAAACTCTAGTATAATTAATAAGAGCTAATTAGATTAAGGTCTAAAATAAAAGCTCTAGTTTTTAAGTTCTAAAAATTCTTGGAGGGTTGACAATCACAAACCCTAACAGAAAGTAAAATAAATCCCAACACAGATATGAATACGGAATGAAAAGAAACAAAAACCTAAGTTAATCAAGCAAGCAACCAAGAAGATGGACACAAGAGTTTTTATGTGGAAAACCCTGGGTAGGGAAAAAACCACGGGACCTAGCACCGGTCCATAAAGATCAAGCACTAAAAAATCGAAGGTTATAAGAGAAACTCACTCCCCTTTACAGTTGATCTCAACCTAAGGACCACAGTGAATCTTGCCGACGACCACGCCGTTCACCTTCTCTAGTACTTTAATCTCCACGCCTTAAGCAAGATGAATTGACTGGAACATGGATGGGGAATCTCCAGAGAACAAGGCTTCAGCACATGAATCTCTCAAAAGAACTCTCTGGAGGAAGATAATCTCTCTAAGGATAATCTAGGGTTTAGATCTGAGAGAGAGGTAAGGTTTCTGAAGGGGTTAAACCCTTAAATAAGCTTATGGAATCGTATGGGAGAGATTGGGTTCGAATAGGATTGGAAAACAGGGCATAAGAAAGAAGCTGCTAAAAAATAGCTGAAGTTCGCCGCTGTCCGATCGATCGGTCTGTCTTTTAATTGAGGCCTTTTCTGGTCCGATCGATCGGTGAAGGGGTCCGATCGATCGGTCTGACTTTTAACTGAGAGCATTTTCTAGGCGATCGATCGGTCATTGGGCCCGATCGATCGGTCTGTCTTTTTGCTGAAATATCCCTGTTTTCTGCTGCTTTTGAATTCTTCTTCAACACGAGGTGGTCCAACTAAAAAAATGCAACCCTGACATATGTCTATAGCACCCGCTGTCTAAGTACCAAACATGTGAACTTTGTGCTTTAAGAGCAGTGAGAACCACATTGCAGCAAAGATCAGATTTGCGTATCCAAATGGATTTTTGTTTGACCTTATAAGGGATCAAATTGATCTTCCTTCTTTCATTGCGAAGTTTCTTACGCAATCTATTGCAATGAGGCCTGATATGTCCAATAATTCCACAAAAGTGACAAGTAGGGACATATTTACGTTGAGGCATGTAATTCTTAAGATTGGAGTTCACATAGTTAGGTTGAGAAACAGCAGGTTCAATAGCAAATAGAGTATTACCCCGAACAAATTTACCTGGGTTATTGGAGGAGGATGCACCATAGTCAAATCCAAGGCCATGCTTGCTGCTAAATATGATTTGCGTGCCCAAAATTTCATCAAGTTTCTTTGACCCTGTGTTCATCCGATGAAGATCAGCTTTGGTAGAGACCAATTCAGCAGTAGTCATCTTGAGTTTGTCCGAGATGTTAGCATTTTTAGTTTTACAGGAATCAAGTTCTTTCTTTAGGCTTAGTATTTCCTTCTCAGCTTGAATAGAGTGCTCATGTAGTAAATCACGTTCATTCCCTACAGAAATCAACTTGTCAGATAGAATGGTACGCTGTGATTCAAGTTGAGATACCTTACCTTGGGCTTCATTGAATTAAGTTTTAAGAACAAGATTTTCTTTTTCAGCAGCCTTCCATTTTCCTTTCAGAATATCATTCAATTGTGTCATCCTCCTTGAGTGTTTTAGGAGACTATGATATGCTTCCACTAAATCCTGTTCATTACCTGACAAAGAATTAAGATCCTCTGAAATAATTTCATTTGATTTTTCCACACCTTCCTGCAAAAAGGAATCATTAGATCTTGCCATAAAAGCCATAAACTTTCCATGTTCAGGTGATGATGATTCAGGTTCAGTGTCATTGCAATCTTGGTCTGAATCATCATCCCACGTGACATTCAAAACCTTTCCTTGAGTTCGGAAAGTTCTATTGACACATTGAGAGGCATGGTGACTAAAACCTTTGCATTCATAACAGTGAGTACTCTTGGGAGGGATTTTGGACACATTTTTCTCAGGATTTTGACCAGCATTGGATTTAAACGAAGAAGAAGGCTTATTCTGTCCTTTTTTAGAAGTATTTTTAAAATTCTTTTTAAAATCCTTTTTATCATTTTTAAAAAAAAATTTAAACTTTTTAACAAAGAGAGCATCAATGTCTGGGTCTTCAGTCTCTTGTTCAGAGTTATTATCATGCTCCAGATGAGACTTCAAAGCCATTCCTTTAGCTTTCTTTGTTTTTCTGAGATTGGCTTCAAAGGTTTGCATGTTGCCAACTAACTGATCAACTTTGATTAAATCCAAATTGCTGGACTCCTCAATAGCTACTACTTGTGGGTCAAATCTCTCAGGAAGAGATCGTAGAATCTTTTTAACAATTTTATGTTCAGGGATGACTTCACCCAAGTAGAAAGTAGAATTCACAATAGCAGACAATTTATCATTGAAATCATCAAAAACTTCATTTTCATCCATTTTCATATTTTCAAAAGCAGTAGCCAAATTTTGAAGTTTGGCTTGCTTAACTTTGAGAGTACCTTCATGAACAGTTTCTAATATATCCCATGCTTCCTTAGCAAGTTTGCAAATAGATATCCGACGAAATTCGGAAGGAGAAACACCATTAAAAATGGCATTTAAAGCTCTACTGTTAAGATTGAAGGCTTGTTTGTCCTCCTTGGTCCATTGAGGCATGGGGTTTTCAATGATCTTGGTGCCATCAGTGATGACAGTAGGCTTGGTGTAACCAAATTCCACACAGTTCCAGACATCCACATCTATGGATTGAAGGAAAGCAGTCATTCGAACTTTCCAATAATGGTAGTTCGATCCATCCAAGAGAGGGGGTTTGGAAATAGAATATCCATCTCTAATAATATCCATATCAGAAAATCTGTGAAGATCTCACACAACAAGTTGGCGTGAACTGGCTCTGATACCAATTGAAAATTCCTGGAGGGTTGACAATCACAAACCCTAACAGAAAGTAAAATAAATCCCAACACAAATATGAATATGGAATGAAAAGAAACAAAAACCGAAGTTAATCAAGCAAGCAACCAAGAAGATGGACACAAGAGTTTTTACGTGGAAAACCCTGGGTAGGGAAAAAACCATTGGACCTAGCACCGGTCCATAAAGATCAAGCACTAAAAAATCGAAGGTTACAAGAGAAACTCACTCCCCTTTACAGTTGATCTCAACCTAAGGACCACAGTGAATCTTGCCGACGACCACGCCGTTCACCTTCTCTAGTACTTTAATCTCCACGCCTTAAGCAAGATGAATTGACTGGAACATGGATGGGGAATCTCCAGAGAACAAGGCTTCAGCACATGAATCTCTCAAAAGAACTCTCTGGAGGAAGATAATCTCTCTAAGGATAATCTAGGGTTTAGATCTGAGAGAGAGGTAAGGTTTCTGAAGGGGTTAAACCCTTAAATAAGCTTATGGAATCGTATGGGAGAGATTGGGTTCGAATAGGATTGGAAAACAGGGCATAAGAAAGAAGCTGCTAAAAAATAGCTGAAGTTCGCCGCTGTCCGATCGATCGGTCTGTCTTTTAACTGAGGTCTTTTCTGGTCCGATCGATCGGTGAAGGAGTCCGATCGATCGGTCTGACTTTTAACTGAGAGCATTTTCTAGGTGATCGATCGGTCATTGGGCCCGATCGATCGGTCTGTCTTTTTGCTGAAATATCCCTATTTTCTGCTGCTTTTGAATTCTTCTTCAACACGAGGTGGTCCAACTAAAAAAATGCAAATTACATGAAATACCATGTTTTGTCCACCCACATGAATTAGCTAACCCTCAAAAATACTAACAAGTTCCAATTTACAATTAGGCCCACCTTTATAAATTACAATGTAGAACCTGCCATTTGCATGATTTTGAGAATTATGAGGTTATTTCATCTGAAACACTTACAAACTTTTCATTGTCCACCTCCATCCGCTTTAGATATTAAAAAAAAAAAAAAAAAAAAGCGGCCCCCTTGGCCTAATTTTATAGAGGCAAAAGCTCTTCTTTACAACCCTTACCTTATTGAGGCAAAAGTTCTAATTTGTAGATAAGCTTTAAAAACTGAAAATACAATTAGAGGTTTACCAAACACTCTAATATGTAAATAAGCTCTAAATCACAATTTTAGAGTTAGCAAACGTCCCCAAGACCGGCTCTTTTTTTTTTTTTTTTTTTCAAAATCTATTGATACAAAATGTCTAGGACATAAACAATGAACCTCAAATCCAAAAATGGCCAATTACGACTACTGAAATTCATTAAAAGCAATTCAAATATTCCACAATTATAGAAAATTAGTCTTCATTTTAATTTTTAATGTATTTTCAAATTTTAAATAATTCATAGCGTCTGAGTGCTACTGAATCCAACTCAAGTGAGTTCCATGTGAGTTGGCCGAGTCTACTCGACTCAAGGGTAAGCTTAAAAACCTCGAGCTATTTCAACGTAAACTCGTTGCAATTTCAGATATAAGCAATTACAACGCAAATCACCCTTGACGAACCAATCACCCTACGACTTCTTACCACAATTATTGCTGCTGTGACCCGATGGCCGTCTGCATCTCCACATAATTCTCTGTTCTTTAACATTGATTGCCTATGAGTTTTCTCCATTAACCGAATCCTTCTCGAGCGCAGAATGTGTCGCTTTGAAGCAACACTCCCAGCATTTTTAGAGGAGTCTGGCCCATCGTCCTTAATATATATCATATTTAGACGAACAATATTGTTCCTATTGGTAGGATATTCCTCACTGGATGATTCTGTATGATTAGGAAGCTCTATCTGGAGACATTCGATAGATCTTGATCCCAGTCCCTTGGCAACCGTAACCTGCAGCAAACAGCGAGCGTGTGATCTAGTATTGCTGAGAAAAAAGTACATTAAAAAAACGTGACCCAAGGATCCATATCATCTAAAGGCCCTCAAAGTGGATAGACCACATCAAATATCTCCACAGTGAGATATACTGGTACTTTAACTGGTAAGTGAATCTAGACAGTTAAGAAAGAACAACCACTGACAAGACAGGAATTGCCCAGAAAAGGTCATTTGGATGGTTAGCAATACAATGAAAATATATAAATGCTGATCTACATTTTTTTTTTCAATGAATCGCCTGCATTCAATAAAGATCAGCCAGCCACGAGACTTCTATCAGGGATCCTCTCAAACCCAAACCACACCAACCAAAATTTGAAACTTTTTCTCCCTACACCCTTGAATTCTATTAACTGCAGGGCCTGCATTATAACTGACGGATAGCCAAATGGTGCAACAGCAAATGTACAGTTTGTAAGGCCACTCAAATATTTGATTAAAAACTGAATAATAAATACTTATTAGAGCCCACAGCTTACAAAGCTCCTCACCTGTGAAGCTGCCACTTGAGAATCTGTATCATTGCTGCTTGTTGTTGAGGCATATAAATGGTTCCTAGATAATTTATAATCCGGTACCCTATTGGGTGAACTGCAACACTGCGGTGATGCTCTGTCGAAATCCCAATTCGATGAATAGTCATCAAACACCAACTGCTGTCCTGTCCCAAAGTTATCACTAAAAAGAGGAGATTTGGGATTATGCCCCATTCCAGCATACATGTTTTCATTCAAAGGTGATAAAAACTCGTAACCCAAAGGTGAGGAGCACTCAGGCTGGTCGGAATTCTTAGAAGATTGTAACTGTGTTTCCACCTGAAATGAAGTAAATGAAGTTTAATGGGCATGGAGTATTTCATGAAACGTCATGTCTTCTATTTAGTTATGAGACTGGAAATTGTTGGGGGAGTAATTATATGAACATCTATTATGGATATGAATGTATATTCGGGCAGTGAATATGTACATCTAAGGCCCAAAATTTGGCATTTCAAACTGTTGATCTGAAAGGCCACACTATGAATAAGCCACACTCCAGAAATTCTGAATGGAACGATCCTTTTATCCGTGGAAGATACGAAAGCACTTCACAATTAACACAAAATAGTGAATTCTGGGCTGTCAAAAACAAATCATGCCCCAGTTTCAGGTGAAGCCTACTTGAAATTTAGGATATCCAGTGCCAGAGCTGTGCCCACTGACAGTCCAACTAATAGAAGGTTCACATTTGGAGAGCGGCCCAGGCATAGTGGGAATCCTCAGTATAGCTACTGAATGGAGTTCACATGTGCGAACTTAGACTCCAATTATATATAGCATAAAATAGCATATTCCCAGGTCAAGAATCATAAAATTCACCATCATTATTGTTGATGGAATATTAAAATAACTGGGGCGGAATCATCAGGGGCATTTATATGAACATTTACAGATCTGCCCACCTCAGTTGCTTCAGCCTCATAACCATCTACACCAGCAGAAATACGGCTAATGCAATGCCCCTCTCCTGATACCGTAGGATACAACCTTCCATCAGTCTCATCAGCTGCTGACCTTTCTACTGCCATATCAGAAGACTCCAGAATACCTTGATTTAATGGGGTCTCAAACTGCTCAACAGCATCGCCCACTCGTGTGTCATCAGGAAAGGGCATGTTTATTGTAGGAGTTGCATCCCCATCAAGCTTTTTCTTTACACGATATATAACAAAGGCACCCTAAACAAGGTTGAGAAAAGCATAAAAAGGGTGAACCCTGAAGCAACATTTGGATTTACTGCACCAAGGAACATGACAGATATTCCTGAAGTTCAGTTCATTTTTGTAAATTCAACAGACTATTGTGTTTTATCCATTATAGGTGCAAAGGCATTCTTAGGTGACTGTGCCTTCAGGAAATTAAAACCATCTACAGTCACACCATACAACCATAAATCTAACATGTATTGTGCCGTGGGGATCCATCCCTATGAAGTACCAACCAATAAAATAAATAAAAATGAGAGTGGAGTATATATTTACTAGCACACCGGACCCATGCTTAGTCTGGGCTCAATATTAATTTGATTTATAAATATATTATATTATTTAAGACTCAACTTAGCACAAGTAGGTTTTTTTTTTTTTTCTTTCTTTCTTTTTCTTCACTTTACTATTAATTTTTTATTTTTACTTTTTTCTACATTGTGCTTGTGCGGCTGGTAAGGGTTGTGAGGCTACTACCTAACAACCTAGGGATCGATTTGAAAGACTATTACATACAAACTGAAAAACACTATAAAGGAATAAAGAAAAAAATTAAGAAAATACTCTCAAAAGCATCAAAATTTTAAGAGATCTAAAGCTTAGTATAAAATTAATAATATTGAATTTTAGATGATCCAATCCAACCACAGCCCAAACCCTGACTTAACCCACAATGCACATAGTTTATAACTTTATATTGAGTTTTTAAATTAGGTTACTTTTTAATATCCCTATGAGATTTGTATTTATTCTAAAAAGCACATTGACGATTCAGCTATACAATGGGATCAGGGAAGACAATCCATCCTTGGAGATTAGCTGACGAGGTGGAGGTGGAGGTGCAGGATATCTCAAAGTAGTTGAATGCATTGTTTCGCTACAGTTTACATGAAATGCTATGGCAGATGGACTAGCAAAGGAAGGAGTTTTGCTTCTTACTGTTTCTTTTGATGTATAGTATGGTAGTGGGTTGGGTTTCAAGTTTTCAGTGTTTGATGTGTTTGCTGGGTTCAGGCTGGTTGTTATTACTTAGTAGCCCTGGTTCTTGTTCTTTCTCCGTAGTAATAAAATTCAATGTTTTCCCCCAAAAAAAGCACGTTGACGATTATAACAAAACATTCAAATAATATTTAATAAATAAAAAATAATAAAGATATCTCGGAGAACTACATAGAAAAGGATAAATAATATAGAAATTTTAGGGCTGATTTAAACATGTTGCAATCTTTTTTTTTTTATTATATTCTTTTTGCTACATTAAGTGAGTGATGAGGGTTGTGAGACTAGGACTACTACCAAACAACTCAAGGATCGATTTAAAAAATTATTAGATACAAACCCAAAATCACGATAAAGGAATAAAGAAAAAAAAAAAAAAAACACTCAACCATCAAAATTTTGAGAGATATAAAGCTAAGTATAAAATTCATTCCTAATATTGAATATTAGAAGAGCCAATCTGACACGACCCAAACCCAAAAAGTTAATCCTCATTGCATATAGTTTATAATGAATTTTTAAAAAAGGTTATCTTCTAAAGCCCCAATGAGATTTGTATTAATACTAAAAAGCACCTTGGAAATAAAAACAAAACATTCAACATAATATTAAATATAAAAAAACTGAAAAAGTAGGAGAACTGTATAAAAAGGGGTACATGGCAGAAAATAAATAAAATTGCTGCAATCCATTACGCCTTGAATTTCAAATTAAGACTTATTTCATAGAAGGAACATACAAGAGATAAAGATTATATAAACAAACAAATGAAGAGCTTTTGCAACAACCAAAGCATTTATTTCATCTTTTAGCCTTATCTTTTCTCCTTGCAACTCTTGTTTAAGAGTAGAAAGTAAGCAGATTAAATTTCCAAGAAAATATTAAGAAACAAATTATAGCAAATGCAAAAAAAAAAAAAAAAAATGGAAATATCTCCTTCAGGAACCAATAGCAATATAGACCCCAAGTATTTCAAGAATATGAAGACAGTAATCTCAAACCAATAGCAATATAAATGGCTTGATATTTTATTTGGAATTTTCTTGATTCTAGTGGATGTCTACATGTGGATTTAATTTTCATGTAGTTCACACAAACAGAAAGGTTTCTATTCCCAACAAAATCATCATCGAAGCCTTAGCCCATCTATGGTCAGCTAGTATGTTCATAAATTTCTCTATAATCTTTGCCATAAAATGGACATAAGTGGATATTCAAAGCGAATTGTGAAGCTCCCAAACATTAAAGGCCCTCAAGTGACGCATAAAATGGTTAGCCTGTTGAGGGATCCACATTTTGCCCGATGGACCCAAAGGCGAAATCTCTCTGAGCTTGTAACCAATATGAATATGTTTCAACCACAGAATTTTCCCTATTTTGCTCTAGTTCAGCAAATGGTGTTGATTTTGCGTCAGCGAACTCCACAGAGATTTGGGTACAGGGTAGGCAACTTGGTAATTCTAATTTTGGTGTTAGAATTGATTATATATACGCTTTACCACATTTTGACTATACAAAGCACAAAAAACAGTTTCTGTCAACAGATTCTACTTTTTGTCAACATTGCCAAGTCTTTCTTAACTAAGAAATAGCAAATATTGTAAACGTCACTTTTCTCTATATACATTTATAGACTGAAACCTCAATGAAAGATTAAAATTGCTCCACTGGTGGAAGTTAAGAGATAGCAAGAAACATTTCAATATTTACGTGACATGAATATAGCCTCAGTAATTAGTACTAAAATAGATATTTTCTGAATACTCCACTATCTAAATAAGAGTACTGTCATGAAGATATTTTCTGATTCTTAAAAACAATTCTGGTAGCACCAGTATGCTAAAGAGTGGTAATAGTCTGTAAGAGGGAGTTCAATAACTAATAAGTTACTCTTTCCTTCTATTTCATCAACAATGACTGAAACTTCAGAGCAAACTTCTTTCAGCCAGAAATCTACTACCCTAAATGGCATATTGATTGATGATCGACACATCTTTTTTCTAGCCTGATTTTCAATCAGAAGATTTTGTAATCCACTTATCAGAGCATCTGATTCAAAGGATCAGAAATTCTGTATACATTAAAACTTATAAGTAATAATCACAATTGTCAGTATATATAAAAGTGCACACTCTTTCAAGTATGATTAAACATGCGTAGCCGAAATAGCATTGTCGGTGCATAGGTATTTCAGAACTTGGGATCTAAGTTATATATCAAAGTTTGGGTTGTCTTTCTTCGGAGTTAATAGGTACATCCGATGCGTAGAAACAAAGAAATGCCCATGTATGAGAGAACATTTAGGATAATTAACAAAACTCCAAAAGTAAATAAGAAACTCCATTTCTCCACAACAGAAGAAGAAAAGGAAAAGCCTCACCTCTTCACACTTCTTACCATCCACACCATTTTCAACTGTCTGATACTCATGTGCTATCCAATTAGTCCTCTCATAACTAGGAGCACGCCCTTCATAGAAAACAAGTGTCCTCTTCTTCCCTATCAACTTTGATGACCGAGACTTGATATTGCGGTCCTTCCCCGTAACCTTCCAGTACCCAGTATTTGTCATCCTGTTCTTGCGGTAGCCACGTTGATATTTCATTTTGAAAGGCGAGAAAAAGAACCATTCCAGATCGTCTGTTTTGATCAATGACTTACCTGCAAGTGTAAATCAATACAAAACCACTCAAGACTGTAAACAAAGTGGCTGCACTACAAAGTTCTTCTGTTTATAAAATTCAACAAATAAAATCTGAAAATTTACATGATCCACATAAGCTTCCTCTGGTGAAAAGAGGAATTAAATGATCCCTCACGTAAGGATAAGTTGGATGAATCATCGTCAACGTCGTCATAATCACTGCCATTTATTTTGGTCTATTTTTTGTGAGTTCTTTTGGTATATTTTTATGAGTTCTACTTGTCCACTCATTTTTTTAGAGCTATAGTACCTCTCATTTTTTTAATAGTTCTCCTATTAATGTGCTTGACTACTTGTAACTATATAATTATCTACACACAGCTAATCTTGGTCTTCCGCCAGCGCACGCACACGCACACATGCATTTCAAATTAGGATACAGATTTGTCCACCTCTAATTAAGTTTGCTCCATGAATTTAATCAAAATTACCTTAACTAAAGAACCACGCTATACAGAGTCTCGGGTAATTGTTGTAAATAATGCAGCGAGGTGATAGATAGGTTTATATGTGCAGTAATGGCACGTTTAGTAACATGTGATGAATCCAAAAATTTGAGGACTCCCCACTGTTCGCAGCAGGGTGATAGATAGGTTTATATGTGCAGTAATGGCACGTTTAGTAACATGTGATGAATCCAAAAATTTGAGGACTCCTCACTGCTCATGGAACAGGGACGACTCCTATATCGTATCGATGTGTATGACTGAGAAAATTTGTTGTTAGTGCTTAAATCCACAAAAAATGAGGATTTCCAAACTTCGTGTGTGTGTGTGTGTGTGTGTGTGTTGGGGGATGGGGGAAGTGGGGTATGGTCTGACCTGAAAATTCTAAAAAATGAGGATTCCACTGGCCCAAATCCTAGGGATTTACGATTGTGAAACACGGGTTTTCCACGATTTTGTGGTAAACCGGTGAGGAATCCCAAGGATATGATTGCAAAACTTGACCTAAATGTATGTGCAATATCAGCGCAACTAAATGATCTAAGCACTCAGTTTTAGATCCTCAGAGCTTAATCCTTGCTTGGAATTGAACATTTGATTAGAACAGAATGCATCAAGGCTGGTGATCTCCGGCAATGGGGATTTTCTTAATAAACAGGCATGTCAGGGATGATGGATATGGCCACCATGAGCTACTTAAAGATAACATATCTTCATAGATGCAAAAAGTCTGGATAACCCAATTTAGAGTAGAAAGGCTCTCCCTAGATCATGCATGCGTTGACATGTTATAAGATGGCATTGTTGACCAAGCCAACGGACGGCCGAGGCTCTCTGTGGTCACACACTTGTGGGGTCCACACGCCAACAATCAGGCCATGCGCAACCAATGATAGAGTCCACCATTAAGCCAATGGTGTGGATCACAAAACCTTGGCCTTGCTTGTATAACTCGGGCTCGCAACTCCTAACGAACAAAACCCAAAACCAACAACCATAAAACTCGAATAAAATCTGGATTTCAACACAACCCAAATAAGAACAATCTAAATTCCGCAAAACCCAGATGAAACTTCTTCCACATAAACAAAACCCATCATCCGAAATCAGAAAAAAGTCAGTAACTGAAACAACAGAAGACGAATAATCTCAAACTCAACACAATCAGAGACGAAACTATTCCAATCCAACACACCCATGATCCCAAATCATATAAAAATCTGCAACTGACTAAAGGGAAGACGAGTATTCTCAAATTCAAACTCCAGAACATGAAAACTAATTCCACCCAAAACGTGAAATGAAATAGATAAGGTAAATGGATAGAGATAAAGATAATCAAATGGTTTCATACCAGGTAAGTCCTCGGGCTCGAATTTGCAAATGTCGACGTCAGGAATCTCTTCGATTTCTGATAGTTTACCAGCGTTCTTTTCTCTGAGGTAGTGAATGAGTTCTTCGTCCTTGGGGCAGAATCTCCATCCCATGCGTAGTGGTCCGAATGTCCTAACAGCCATTTTCGTGCACTGACTACAAGGGCCCGTTTCTTTATCAGAATCCCCAGAATCGCAGAGTATAGCCATAAATTCCGGTAAAAAAAAAAAAAAAAGCAGGTCCCCCAATATAAGATCCTCCCCAAATGGAAGAGCGAGACAGTAAGGAACTCCTTCACGAATTTGTAACAACTCCCAGTCTCTAGCGTGAGAACTTCCTCCGAAAGAGAGGAAGACAAGAGCTTCGCAGAAAAGAGCAAGAACTGCAAACGTTGCTATCTACTCTGCATTCTGACTGTAAAAGCAGAGACCGGGAAACACGAAGGAAAAGTCTTAAAAAACAAAGCTCCCAGGTTTTGGACTATTATAATAGAAAAATCTAAGTTTTTGAGAATATGGAAAAGGCCCTTCAATGTTTTAGGCAACTTTTAAATAGGTCAATTTGGTAAACTAGGCATAGCACTGCTAGAAAAAATATGCAAATTCTTTCAGTTTATATACCCATTTCATTCTCTCCTAGTTACTCATTTTGTGCTTGAATTGTGATTTTATCCCATTACTTACTCCACATCTTTCAACTTATATGGAATTGTTTATTTGGAGGTATTTTTATCAAAATTGTACGTGTAGGAGATATTTTATATTAGTGCCATATGATGTATTTAGAGCATTGAAAATGCTTTGTTTGAATGTTAGACATCTAAAATCATTACCTACTGAAAAATTGCATTTGGCATTTGAGATTATAAAAATTTAAGCTTCTTAAATGCAAAATTGTACTAGAGCATTTTGGAACTGCTTGGGGGATTAGATTTGGAGAAATTATAGTTCTCCATGTAAAAAGATTCTCAAAACTCCTGTAACGAAATATGTTCCGAACTTTATTTTCGACATTATCTTCATAGTAACAAGAGCAAATGTGAACTTCATGAATCCTTTTTTTTTTTTTTTTTTGTTTTGTTTGTGTGTGTGTGTGTGTTTTTTTTTTTTTTCTTTGTTATTCTTATGTAGATGGTCAGGGTAGAATGTAATTGGTTATTAATAATCTTTGGAGTAAATTTGATGAAAGTGGGGGATCTATTTGAGGAAACATTATAGAATTTTCAAATTGCTAAGTTATGATAGAATTTAGAGAGAATGGACCAAGCCAAATTTGATTACTAATGATAAATTATGATAGCGCACACTGTGAGGGGAAAGTTTGAATGGCTTGGAAGTGGGTTTGGGCTAAAACAGACCCACCTGTAAAATTAGCCCCATAGTGAAAGTGGAGAAGGAACATCCCATGAAAAGGAGGGCATGATCCTCTCACATATTATAATGGGAAAGGTGGAAAAGGACATGTGTCAAATAACAAAAGGACAGTTGGCAGAAGAGAGAAAAAGAAGACCAATATTGAGGGCGAAACATCCCATGATCCTGAGCCACGTTTAAAATCATGTCACCATGATGTGGAAGTTAAAAACATGTAATAACGGGCATTTGAAATCCAAGGGAAAAAGGGCATAAGAGGAGGGAGATGATCTGAGAAGGAGGTGCGCCAAAATCATACCAAAAACTGATTATCACATGAATTTCCAATATCAATGGCTGACTTAAGCATCAGAGAAAGTTCGATCGGGCCACCCGATCGAGTTTCGCTGAGCTTCTTTCTTCTTGAATAGGCACTTCATTAAAGGAAGGAGACCCAGCGAGAAGAAAAAGAAAATGTATCAAAGGTTGTTCCATCTTGCTTCTCTCTTCAAAAATTGACCTTACACACACTATGTGCTTACTTATTCTATAGTAGTGGTTAGATTTGGAATGCAAGAGCCTCTTTAATTTAAAAAAACTGAAAAACAAAATTTGAAAGCTCTATGTAAAAATTTCCAATTTTCACAAGAATTGAGGATAAATACAATTCATCAAAGGTGAAAATGGAGTATATGCGTTGAAAGATTCTAGAATGGCCTATTTGAATGAATGATCGAATTGAACATATTTTGACTTTGTCATGTGAAGACTTAAAGCTCTTGTATCTTGTAGATTTTATTTTGTAAATTAGTAGCGAAAAGGGCCATTTACTTTTTACCTCCATGCTTAACATTATCTTTTAACAGCTGAGGAGCAAATCAATGACACCTCAAAAGGCTTGAGGCCCTTTTTGAAATGTAAAAGTCTAAACGGCCCGAACTGGGGGACCGGGCCAGGGGGGCCGTTGGATCCCAGCACAGTGCTAGGATCCAACGGCCCCCTGGGGGACCGATCCTTGTGCTGGGATCCAACGGCCCCTGGGGGGACCGGGCCAGGGATCGGTCCCCAGTTCGGGCCGCCTAGCAGGGCTCTTTTGAAATTGATGATTCATTGGCCTTTTCCACACTGTGAAAACATATAGGGGTCATTCTCAGAATTTTGACGAAATGGACTTGGGGAAGTCGCCAAAGTCAAGGTAATGCTATCACTTTACAATGCAGATGGCCAAAGTGACCCTGTGGGATCCTTGGCAAGGAAGGGTTGTGGGGAGTATAAACTATTCTGTTTTTTCATCCTTGGCAAGGAAGGAACCTAGGGAGTATAATATTCTTTGTTTCCTTTCTTTGCTTTTAATTTTGTTAGTGAATGAAGTCTATATCAAAATTAGGGCAGGTTTTCTTTGCAAGAATTCAAATAATTCATATTGGATAGATTCTCCAAAAGCTATACCTGGTGGGGTTCTAAACCCTCCTCGGAGGAGGATTTACAAATGTCAAAAAGGTTCCAATACATGACGCTATTTTAGATGGATTGGAATTCAGAATGACAGTAGAAAAGCATGTCATTTTCAAATGGCCCAATGGGCTTGCCGCCCTAACAAAAATAATTAGAATTAAAATCATCTAGCACTGCTATTTTGCAAACCTCATATAGTACTATACCGTAAAAAAAAATTTAAAATGGTGGAAAGGTAGTACAGGCAATATTAAAAGTTAGGTTCTCCGTCATTGTAGTCATTTCAAAGAGAGTTTTTTTTTTTAAGAACCCCCTATTAATAATTTTATAGAATTTTAATAAATATTTTTAAAATTATTTTAAAAAAGTGTCTCCCGAGTGACTGTGGACTTTACTAGGTAAAGGTTTTGTTTTTTTTTTTTCATTTTGCTTTTTCTTCTTTTTTTTTTTTTCTAGTTGAGCAAGTTAAGCTCAAGCATGGAGTTTTGCAACCTTTCTACAAAATACAAGAATTAAAAAGTAGGAAAAACTTCAAAGATTCAAAATTCTGCCACATTTTAATGTAAGTATACATATACCACAAGTAAAGCTAGGTGTGTTTGGGGAATAGAAGGCAAGCCTTGTGGATACGGTGCCCGCTCCATAGCCCCCACCAGGTTCGAAACCTGGTGGGTGCCCTTTACCTCTTATGTTGGGCCCACCGAGCAAAAAAATAAAAAACAAAGAAAGAAAAAAAAGTTAGTTGTGTTCATGGCCTGGGTCAGGTGTGGCCCGGCCCAACTTAGAAACAAAAGCACATCTGGTGCAAGCCAAACAAAGGCAACAAGTGACTGGCTCGAGTTGGCCCACCTAGAATAGGTTAGGCCCCAGCCCTAACATTTAGTCAATTCAGCCCAGCGGGCCCATGATAACACCCATGTAGAGAGACTAGTTGGGGCCGTGACTCTCCACACTCTAGCGGCAGCAATTCCTAACCTGACCTGGTGATCCAATGGGACCTGATACTTCCAGTTCAGTTTACATTTCTGCCCTGGTTTGCATTGAATCGAATCCACTTGCTACTCAACCTACAAGCCCGATGCAACCAGAAAAATTGCTTTATGACTCGCCACTCTTCCCCCAATCTTGAGTTGTCAATTAAGGGTTTCGCTTGACATTTTCAACCCGATTAACGAGTGGACTTGGGTCAACATTCATGTAAGACATAGTACCTGAACTGACCTGTTCACTCCCATAATTCACAGCTCTAGGCCCAAACGGAGGTGGGCCAATTGGAAGACCATACGAAAAGTTAAAGGCTGGGGTGTCCATAGAATCTTATAGACCAACAAGCCAGTATCTTGTAGATGGAAAATGTGAAATACCTCACTCTTGATCTGATAAACAGATACTTGTTGTTGGCTTCCTAATGACCCATAATCAGCACTTTATAAACCTTTAAAAATATCCACCTATTGTTGTCATTCCAGTCAATCTACTGAGATACATTGGCCTAGAAATAGATGCGGGCTTTTGGTAGGTGAATTTCCACTTTCCCTCGTCCAACCTCTTACCCAGTATCAGATTTCATGATACAGCACATGACTTCACAAATCATCAGAGTAGTGGGTGGCTGATGATTAATTCATTGGATAAACTGACTTAAGACCAAAGTTGCACCTGTTTTGCTCTGTCCAGAGTCATGACCAATGACATGTATCAGTGTATCAGGTTAATTAGAGTCACAGATAAAAGGTCAGATGAGTACTAATGAACCAAATATCATAACTTGATAATCAAATATTCAAATTGCAATAGTAGTTTGTAAATTGCATATGCTTTCACAGATAATCACAGATAAACAAAGCAAAGCACTGAGGTACGGTGTATGAACCATGGGGAGATTAATCAATTTACACAAGATAGTATTTTGGTCTAATTATGTGAGTTCTACTTGTCCAATCATTTTATCTAGAGCCATAATCTCCTCTCACTACACAAGATAAATAATACTTCTCCCTATATCTTGAAGTTTTAACAATTTTCCTCCTCCTAATTAACATGCTTGTCCCTATATAATTATCTGTGCAGGACTCATCTGAGTCTTCTATGCACAATTTTAGACCATCACAAATGACAGCCCCTGATTTGTCTATACCTTCTCTTCTAAGTTCTAACCCTCTTTTTCACTTTTTTTCTTTCTATCTATGCATTTATAATTAGAATGCAGATCGCTCCACCCCTAATAAGTATGCTCCATTCATTTAATTCAAATAACCAAAGGAAAGAGCCACACTAGACAGTCCTGGGTAATTTCTGTAAATAATGACATCTCTTGTGGGCCACACATGAGTCCAAGAAAGTTAATAGAGGAAGGGCGATAGATAGGTTTACATGTGCAGGAAGGGCATGATCTGCAACACGTGAGGAATCTGCAGATTTGAGAATTCTTCAATGGGGATTTGTAAATTGTATAGCTAAGGATTTTACATTGAAATCGGTGCGTATTGGTGTGGGTAATTGAGAAAAGTTGGTATTGGTGCGTATATACACAAAAAATGAGAATTTCCAAATCCTTATTTGTGTGTGTGTGGGTGGGTAGGTAGGGGGTTGGACCTGACTAGCCCAAATTCTCATGGGAATTACTATTGCAAAACATCAAAACTAGGGAGGAATCCCCAAGGATAAGATTGCAAAACTTGACCCAAAGAGTCGCTGTAAGCGATGAGGTTTCGGGCGTTCATTTCCAATGCCAACTTCAAACCAGAGAGGAGTGCCTCGTACTCAGCCTCATTGTTGGAGGCTGGAAAGTGAAATTTCACTGCACACTTGAGGGGTGTGCCGTCAGAGCTGATTAATACAAGACCCGCTCCACCTCCATTGCTGGTCGCGGAGCCGTCCACAAAAAGTTTCTATAGTGGTACTGAGGGATTCTGGACGCCTGATTGAGAAACAGGAAGCAACGGGGCGCCCGAGGTAGGCATTGCTTAGGCGCCCAGGGCTGCTGGAGATGCTTGGGCGCCCAGGGATGCTGAGGAGGCCTGGGCGCCCAGGGATGCTGAGGAGGTCTGGGCGACCAAGCCTTGGGCGCCCAGGGGTGCTGGAGAGGCCTGGGCGCCCAGGGCTGTCTGGTCCCCCGCTGAGGCTTAAAGATCTGGAGTCGTGCGGGTGACCTCTTCATTGTCCTCCTCCGGTGGCGACCCACCTTGTATGGGCGAGGCTAGTTCATCCGTCTCCCTGTCTGCACGTGTAAACTCAGCTACAAAGTCTGCCAAGGCTTGCGCTTTGATGGCAGACCTTGGCTGGTACTGGACATCAAACTCTCCCAGCTCTACTGCCCATTTGACGAGCCTTCCGGATACATCCGGCTTTTCCAGTACTCTCTTCAAAGGTTGATCAGTAACAACAACAATTGTATGACTCTGGAAATAATGACGTAGCCGCCTTGCTGTCGAAATGAGGGCGAGTGCCAGTTTTTCCAGCTCTGTGTATCTGGACTCTGCCCCTCGGTATGCTCTACTTACATAGTAAATGGGCTTCTGCATTCCATCATGATCTCTGATGAGGACGGAGCTGACTGCTGAGGGGGAAGCAGAGAGGTACAGACACAACACCTCTCCTGGTGCAGCATGTGAAAGAAGAGGGGGAGTGGCCAAGTAGGCTTTAAGCTTCTGGAAGGCCTCCTCCGCCTCGGGTCCCCACTCGAAAGCCTTCCTGAGGATTTTAAAGAAAGGCAAGCACTTGTCTGCAGACTTGGAGACAAATCTATTAAGTGCTGCCACCCTTCCATTGAGGCGTTGCAGCTCCTTGGTGGAGGTGGGCGACTTTATGTCCAATATAGCCTTGATTTTGTCGGGATTCGCCTCTATCCCCCTTTGATTGACCATGAATCCCAAGAATTTTCCGGACCCCACTCCGAAGGCACACTTCTCGGGATTTAACTTCATGTGATAGAGCCTGAGAACACTGAAGGTTTCTTGGAGATGATTGATGTGATCTGTGGCGGCAAGACTCTTCACCAGCATGTCGTCCACATAAACCTCCATGGTACGCCCAATCTGAGAGTGAAACATTTTGTTCACCAGGCGTTGGTAGGTCGCCCCTGCATTCTTCAGTCCGAAAGGCATGACCCTATAGCAATAGGTCCCTTTCGGGGTGATGAATGACATCTTCTCTTAGTCTAGGGGATGCATGTTGATCTGATTGTACCCAGAATAAGCATGCAGGAAGGAGAGAAGTTCGTGACCCGCCGTGGCGTCGATGAGGAGGTCGATCCTAGGCAACGGGAAGCTGTCCTTCGGGCATGCCTTGTTAAGGCTAGTGAAGTCGACGCACAGGCGCCACTTCCCATTGGATTTCGTCACCATCACAACATTAGAGAGCCATTCGGGGTATGCTACCTCCCTTACAGCTCCATTCTCTATCAGCTTCCCGACCTCCTTGTTCATTGCTTGGGCCCTCTCAGTGGAGGCGCCCCTCAGCTTTTGTCGGACAGGCTTGTGCTGGGGGTCGACATTGAGGCGATGAGTGGCGACTTTGGGATCAATCCCTTCAAGATCTGCATGTGACCATGCAAAGATGTCCATGTTGTTCTTCAGGAAGTTGGTCAAGCAGCGGACCAGGTCTTCAGGGAGAGAAGAGCCAATGTACACTTTCCTATCAGGGAGGTCTTCATTTAAGACCACAGTGATGAGTGCTTCAACTGGTTCTCCCCTCTCAATGGTGGAGTCATCCCTTGGATCAAGGGTCTCAATCTGCAACGCTTCCTTCTGCTTTTTATCTTTTACTGAGGAGACGTAGCATTCCCTGGCAGCCAACTGGTTTCCCCTGACCTCTCCGATTCCATTAGGGGTTGGAAAGCGGATGATGAGGTGATAGGTGGAGGGAACAACCTTTAACGTATTGAGTGCAGGTCGGCCCAATATGACGTTGTAAGCTGACGGGCAGTCAAGCACCAGGAAGTCGACCATGATTGTGGAGCTTCGGGGTGCCACTCCGGCAGTGACTGGGAGCTTAATCGCTCCCAGGGGGTACACCTTCTCTCCTGAGAAACCAATAAGAGGTGACTTAACAGGTCGGAGCCTTTCCCTACCTAGGCTTAACTTGTCATAAGCGTCTGCATACAGTATGTCAGCGGAGCTGCCACTATCTACCAGGATCCTATGCACCTGAAAATTGGCGATGGTCAGGGATATTACCAATGGGTCGTCGTGGGGGAGCTGCACTCCTTCCAGGTCCCTATCCGAGAAGGATATGACCTCGCCATCTCCTTGCCGGGGCACTTTGGACGGACGTGCTTCCTCAGTATGTCTGGCCTTTCTGGAGTGGGCCTTCATCGCTGAGAGCGACTCCGCCGATCCTCCGGAGATAGTGTGAATTTCTCTGAAGGGCTGCTGATTCTCTTGATGACGAGGTGGTGATGGTGCTTGAGCTCTCCCAGTAACATATTGGCGCAGGTGCCCGCGCTGGATGAGGTCCTCGATCTGTTTCTTTAGCTCGTAGCAGTCGTCGGTATCATGGCCATGGTCGCGATGGAAGCGACAATATTTGTTAGGATTCCTGCGGTTTGGGGGAGACTTCATCTTCCCTGGCCATTTAACCGCGGGATCATCTTGGATCTGCAACAAGATGTGTCCGACGGAGGCATTGAGGGGGGTGAAGGCCTGCCTATCCCTTTGAGGAGCTGGACCAAGCCTCTCTCTGGCGGGTACCCTCTCCGTTCTGCTTCTCTTGTTGCTGTTGTTCTCCTTCCTATCCTCTCTGTCTCGCTCCTTCCCCTTGCCTTCTGGTTTGGAGGACTCCCCTCGGCTAGCCCTGGTGATATCTTCTGCATTCATGTACTTCTGGGCTTTTGCCAGCAGTTCAGGAAAGCTCTTTGGCGGGCGCTTCATCACCGAGAATAGGAAGCTCAAAGAACGGAGGCCTCCAATGAAGGCTGTCATGGAGACCTTGTCATCTGGCTCTTCGACTTGGAGTACCTCCTCGTTAAAACGAGTGAGATAGCTCCTGAGGCTTTCGTTCTTATCCTGCTTTATGCTGAGCAGGTGTGTGGCGGGCTTCTGGTGGCGACGTCCTCCAATAAAGTGAGACACGAAGGACTTACTCAATTCTGTAAAGGTGGGAATGGAGGTTGGGGCGAGACTGGAGAACCATTGCCTCCCGGAACCCTTCAAGGTGGTTGGAAACGCTCTACACATGATCTCGTCAGGGATGTTGTGTAGTTGCATTAGGGTTTTGTAGGTTTCCAAGTGGTCCAGCGGGTCCTTATTTCCATCGAAAGTCTCCATGGTCGGCATTTTGAATTTTCTGGGGAGGGGGTAGTTTGCCACGGAGGGTTTGAACGGTGTATCCGTTCGTTGTACCAAATAGTCAATGGATTCTGGTACCTGTGCCTTCATGGCATTGAAGACGTTGCCTATCTGATTTTGCATCTCTTTGAACTTCTCGTCCCAAAGGTTTGGAGCTTCTCTGGATTGACCTTGGAACTAGCTCTCGTCTTCCAGGCTGTAATTTCCACTTCCCATCTCCTGGAAATCAGGATCCTCATGATTGGAAGCAGAGGGAGGGGGTGGAAGTCCACCGCGATTCGACCCGCCCGGGGGCGTGGGTACGTCGAGATGAGCGCGGCCTTCAGGATCAACCAAGAGTCTTCCGTGTGGGACGACCGGCGGAGCTCCAGCAGATGTCCCCTGGGCGTGGGCGCCATGATGACTGGGCATCCAGCTGTAGTCCTCGACCCTGGGCGCCCAGGGGTTGGGCGCCCAGGTGAAGGCGGCCTCGGTTGGCGCCTCGGCCCCGGGCACCGCGTGGACGGGCGCCCGGGTGAGGTGCCCCTCTGCGTGGAGCGACTAGTTACTCCGAGCATGGTACTTCTTGCGATCCTGCACCTAGTGCTCCTCCCTGACTCACCAGCATGAGCTGCAGTATTTGTTGGTTCTGAGTTACAACTGCTGCATGGTCTCCAGCATCTGCTGAGGAGAGGGAGCGGGAGCATTCGGTGCGGGGTTGGTCGGTGGAGGATTACCCTCGCCCTCGCGCGAGGGGTTACCATCTTGTCGCCTTGTTGACCTGGTGATCGGCATGGCTTTTTGAAAAAAAGAAATTCTTTTCGATTCCCACAGACGGTGCCAAACTGATGATGCCAAAAAGTGGCTTTCGGGCACCACCGGTCAAGTGATATGTAATTAATGTAGAAATTAATGAAGAGAGAGAGAAGGTTTATAGTGGTTCGGTCGGTATGACCTACGTCCACTTCAAATGATCACTTTACTGCTCTGGGGAGGAGATTACAAAGTAGTCAGATACAATGATAGTGAGAAAATCAATTCGCCTTCCTCCGTTAGTAGGACTCTTCTTTTATAGTCTTTCACCAACAGATGGGGAGAATCTCCAGCGATCTCCAACGATGTGCGCTCCAATCTGGTAGAGTCTCCCGCACTGTCCTCAACAGATGAGCAGGTAAGATCTCTCCCGCGGGACTTGGTGAAAGTCGGTAGATGGAACGACGCGTGTGCTGACTCTGTCACTCGACGGATCTGGACCCGGTCCTCTAGGGGTGGATATCTACCTGGGCCCATCATGGACTCGGGTCACTCAGACCTGATCCGCTATCGTGGACCGAGCCGTTTAGGTTCAACCCATCATTACGGACCGAGTTATTTGGGCCTGGCCCATCAGATTTGATGAGAGCATGGGATCCATTTTATGAAAAAGTAATAGCAGAATTTGGAAAGTACCGATCGGGTCAAATCTGATTGGTGATGATGAATGAAGATAGTAAGCATATTTTGAGTCCATTTATTCTGTATTGTGGTTAGATTTGGAGTGCAAGAGCGTAATATATATATATATATCTATAAGTAAAACTAAAATTTTTACTTCAAAAGAATTTTAATTTTTTATAAAAATAAGGGTAAATGCAGTTGATCAAATGTGAAAAATGGACAACCGACTATTTTATATATATATATGAAGCGAAGTGGTTTCAATTGAGAAATCAAACTCAATTCATTCAATTGATTTTGACTGTTTCAATTTCATTGACCTCTCTTAAAACCCTCTCCCCCAGGTCCACTATTTCTCCCTCTTAAACTCATAGCGTAAATATAAAATGCACAATTAGAGCTTAAATAAAGTTAGACTCAATTTTTAAAAGTCTTCAAAGTAACCCCTCCCTCTCCATCGACTCTTCCTCTCCTCTCCTCTCTCTCTGCAATCAACTACCTCTTCCTCTCCTCTTCGTCTCTCTCTCCTATGCATCTCCTTAATCACCTTTTCTCTAAAGATCCATCAAAGGAGTAATGATCCTCTCCGATCTCTTGATTGAGTTCCTCATTCAGGTCACCACTGTCATTGGAATCTCCTTCTCTCTCATCCAGTCATCAGTCGCATTAGGCAGAGTCAACCTACAAGCGGTGGCCTCTCTGATTGTTTGACAAAAAGAGTAGAAGGGCCAATGTTGTTGTCAAGTACTCGGACATCCCAAACGTCAACTATTTTGGGTAGGGATTGATTTCTTCAATTCTTTGCATATTGTGGCTTTGCAATGGTTTTTCTGGGCTTTTTTCCCTCTCTCTAATTTTGTCTGATTCTTCACTAAAAATTCACAGCCCAACATGGTTTATATATGTCACCTGCACGTTTCTTACCACGTGAACCTTCTGATTTTAAAATAGAAACTAAACGTTGTCTCAAAAGTATTTCTTCAAACATTGCTCGATCAATGGCCACAGTGGAATCATTATTAGGGTTCATTTCTCTATATGTGGTGAACATATGATTCTTTCTCCATGCTTCTTGTTCCTTGCATAATAAGAAATAGAAAATAATTGTCTTAATTTGTATCTCATACCACTTCATATACAATTTCCAAGTTCTTTTAATGGATGTGTATGGAACGCATTCTCAAATATTTACATGTAGTGGAGAGTTGTTGTAGGTGACAATCAAAGTGTTCTTCAAATCTACGGTTTTTCCAAGTAGTTTAAACAATTGATTGGAAAAAGAGATTCTCTAGAGAGGTGATCGTGTCTTGCAACTTTTGATGGAACTGATGCAGGTATACATACTTATTACTGTTTCCAATATATATATTAGATATTTGAAAAAATAACCAAATCACATGTTTCTTGGTTCCCATTTATGAGAAGTGTATCCTCATTTAGACAAAGTGCTATTGTAATGTCTATAAAGTTAGGAAAAATAAAATTCTTCAATGAGAAGATCTATTTCTAAGATCAATAAGAGTTACTTCTTTGAGATAGAAGTAACAAAAAAATTTACATATTTTTTTGCCAATATTTTGGTGAAATGCAGTGGCCTAACACTTCAACCCTGCTTTTTTTTTTTTTACACTAAAACATACTTTGTTATTGCCTAACATCATAAATAAGGGGTTTTTTGCCATTATTTAAATATCTAATATTACCAAATTCTATAAGGATTGAGCATAGTTCCTATTATCAATATTATTTGATAGATTTTTTTAATAGTGATGGTGAAATTATGTGCAAACTGGGAACAGTTAGGTTCGTTAGTCTTGACCATCTTAAGACCCTGCTTTGGCTGGACCTGCACTGGGTTTTTTTAATGGTAAAATTATATTAAAAAAAGAAGGTTCAAACAACAACAAAAAAAAAAAAAAGGAAAAAAAAAGCAAAAGAAAAATCTTCAGTTTACAAACACCCAACAATTTTTTTAGTTTTGAATTTTTTTTCCAAAATTCGTATGATATATTTAATGTTGTGATTTGCCCGTGCTAAAGATACAACTAATTTATGGATGATTTCTTATCATAGGTTTACAAATACCCAACAAATCTTTTCAGTTTTGAATTTCTTTTTCAAAATTCTTATAACATATTTAATGTTGTGATTTGCCCGTGCTAAAGATACAACTAATTTCTGGATGATTTCTTATCATAGGTTTACAAACACCCAACAAATTTTTTTCAGTTTTGAATTTCTTTTCCAAAATTCTTATGATATATTTAATATTGTGATTTGCCCGTGCTAAAGATACAACTAATTAATACAAATAATTTCTGGATGATTTCTTTTCATACGTTTACAAACACCTAACAAATTTTTTCAATTTTAAATTTCTTTTCCAAAATTCTTGTGATATATTTAATGTTGTGCTTTGCCCGTGCTTAGCACATGTACTTTTTGCTAGTAACAGGTTGAAAGATGCTAGTAGAGACTGTTTGAATGAATGATCAAATTGAATGCATTTTGATCTGGTTGTATGAAAATCAAGATTGTTTCTTGATTTTGTAAATTAGCATAGATAATGCCATTTAGTTCATTTACCTCTTTGCTTAATGAGACTAAAAAACTTGAGAAGACCTTTTTCGTGTTGAGGATGCACTGGATCCATTACACATCATGTCAAAATGTGGAGTCGTTTTTAAAATTTGTCACAAAGGAGTGGGAGGGAAGGATGACCCTTGGCAACGAAGGACTGTGGGCCGTGGGGTGTACAGTGTACACTATTCAGTTTGTCCTAGTGGAAGTTGTGGAACGTGGGGCCTCTCCCTTCCCAGAAAAGAGCATGGGAAATGAGGACGTGGAGAGTGGAGCCCCTAATTTTTTTTATTTTTTTTTTAACCCTGCCAAAGGGGTTGGGACCCAAAGAAACATCAGGCACACAGATGTAAAGAATGCCCTCACAAGTGGGAAAGGAAAAAGAGGTGGTGGACTCAAGGTTCAAACCTTGGACGATCATGTGAAATGCCACTACTTACCAATAAAGCAAGTGGCCGTTATCTAGAGTGGAGTCTCACACTGCATAATTATCCCCATAAAACAAAGACTAGAAAGGACAAGAAAATGCTCTATTTGGCATGATCTGACACCTTGCTCTATTTGATATGCAAGAATTTAGAACTTCAAACTACATGAAAGCCACTTTTAGCCTTGTGAATTTCCAAAATTCCAAATACTAGAGGTGGGTTGAACATTTGAAATTCTACTTTTGAGGGCAGTATTGAGAACTTTTAGAGTTATCCTAGACAAGAATTCTCACGATTCTTACAAACAAACGGGTTTGAGTGGCTTGAATTTCTCAAAATCTATTAAGAATTAAGATATGAAACTAAGCGTCTTTGGATTTATTAGTTAAAGAAAAAAAAAGTTAAATGGTTTCAATTTCAAGAAAAGTAGATTGACGAATTTTGACCCCACAATATATTACAATTGAAAATAAAAGGCATTACAAGAGATTCCAACCGAATTTCCCATCCAATGCCAAAGTTTGGAATCACTAAGTGTTTTTATTACACACTTCTTCTGTAAGATACGGTATGTACCAATCCAAAAACTTAAGCAGATAGGTGAAAGGCTCAAATAATTATATGAAGCCATGTTAAGCCCATTACTTGAACGATATGGGTTGTGGGACTACCCAAGTGATTTCATGACGGGGATGTTTGAAACTCACATGGGGCTCTCTTACTAATTTTCCAAATTGTTAAAAATCAAATGGCATCAGTAGCATATCCTCAGTTTTTACTCTGTTAAGATTTAGTCCCAGCATAAGATTGAACACCTAATTGATAACTAATTAGCACAATATTATTCATCATTGATCTTAAGCATTAATTACATCATCGATCACGTGTTTAATCTTATTATGGAACCAAATCCTTAATAAGTAAAATTTGAGGATATGCTACTAGGGGGTCACATTCAATTCTAACATTTTTTTAATCACTAGTAAATGGGTTCTATTATGAGTTCCACACATTTTTTCTTCTTAGCCAAAAGGCCGAGAAAGGTATACAATATGTTTTTCTTCTAGTCGGACACAACCCCACTAGAAAATCATCAGGTGAATCCTTTGAAGGCCCAACCTGTCTTTAATTGGGTAAAACATTCAAGAGGATAATCAGCCCACAGACCTATATGTCAGGCTTGGAGCCTGCCCACTACTAAATTTTTGCATACATCATGTCCGAACCCAACCTATTTGTTAATTGGGTCCAATATGAAAGACAGGGTCAGCATAAAGATCTATCTGTGTCAGGCTAGTGCCCTGCCAACTAGCAAAATTGGACCTACTTTTGTTGAATCTTCTGGGCCAGAATCAAGACATTTAGCAGGGCCTTCAAGGAGATATAGTCGACAATGGGCCTATTCAAATGTTAGGCCTGATTATTGCACCTACCCCATAGATTCAAACATATCCCCATATTTTAACCGAAGTTCGTTGGGCTAAAACTGGGTCTGGCATCTTCGACCCAATCTTATCATAAAATGTTAGCTCAAGATGTCAACTGTCATGACTCCAGTCTTGGGGAGTGGGCCTAAGAAATGCCTTTATTTAGTTAGAATTGGTCCTTTTAGGGCCTGTCTGTATGCAGGGTCTCCAAAATTGGCGGGCAACTACATTTCAGAACCTCCATAAGCCAAGTGCGTATGCTGGCCCAAACCATAGAGAGGTGTGCATCCTCTCCACCATGCGCGTGGTGGGTCCCAGTGATAGAGGATGTACATGCGGAGGCCCACCCATGATGATGTGACCCTTTCCAACCTTTTTATTAATAAATTCTAAGGAGTAACTTAGTTGGCTTAGGACCACAGTTTATCCCCGGAGGTTGTGGGTTCGAAACTGCACTAATATATTGGGGTTACAAGGGAGTTTACTCGGCTTTCCTTTGGCTCGGAGGGATTAGTCCGGCCTCAATGGTTGGAAACCCTCTGATAGTGATAAAAAAAAACCTTTTTAATAATGTTTTCTCAAAATGGTCGATCGGTATAAAAATACACACTACAAAATACAAGACGGATAGAAATCCGAATACATCACTGTTGGGTCCACGACTCGACCTGTTTACATCCTCCATTTCAAATCCAATGCACATGTAGATAGATAGGGACCTAATTGGGATCTTAGTGGGTTAATTGGGATCTTAGTGGGTCTATGCACGCACGGTGATCATAGTTTTCCGCGTGCATGACAGGCTATCCAAATCACCGTGTGATTTTACCTTACCCGATCCGGACTCCTCTTCTCCGGGCATCCTTAACTACACCCACAAGATTCTCAGCTCCAATCTCGGCTCCTGTTTGGACCCCACCACCTTTTCTGCAACTCCATTTAATCCGCTCCCTCTAACACAACAACCCACATCACTCCTCACGCACGGCCCTATCTCTTCTGCTTCACAAACCAGTACGAACATCATTAAAGACACCAACTCATCCATCCATGCATTTCACATTAAAAAATCACAAGCACCATCACCACAAGAATCTCCTCCTTCTTCCTTTAAGCAATGGATGTCGAGGCGATCAACAAGAAGAGAATGAGGAAGAAGAATTTGAGACGTTCTCCAATGAGTTTGAGCTTCTCAGCGTCACTGCCCAGCGACGCCCATCCGATTTTTGCAGAGACAGTCTGTGCTGTGAAGTACTCTGACGACCCCTTTGAAGATCTTAGGGCCTCCATAGTGGAGATGATCAGGGAAGTGGGTGTTCGAGACTGGAAAGAGATGGAGGAGCTTGTGTACTGTTATGTGGTTCTCAATTCTTCTGAGATCCATGGATTCATTGAAGATGCCTTCATGAGCCTCTGTTCTTGCTTCTAGAGCTGGGGGTTTCTTTGGTAGTGGGAGATGGAATGTAAGTTTGTTGCTGGAACTCAAACATGGGTCAGTTTGCTTTCAATTTATTAGATTGGAGGATGATTTCTTTTTTATTCATGCCCTCATTTGAATGAATGGTAGGAGTAGGAGTAGGACCAGTTGATTCTTTCTGCATTGCAGAAATGTGCAGCGTTTGCTCATCTATTTCCTAGTCGTAAGACATACAAACTCTGAATTATCATTCTATATTAATTTATACAAGCATAACTACTACTACTACTACTACTCCCTCCCTTTGTATACTCGTAAAACCCTAATCACAACGGAGGTGGAAGATCAAAAAATCTAAATGAGACCCACAACATGTGTGCCAAACTTTGAATCCATTAGATCATTCAAACCCCTCGATATATTACCCTCAAGTTTAATGAATTTTTAAGACTTCCACCCAAAAGTGAAGAACGGTTGGATGCGTGTCTCCTCCATGGCTTTTTTTTTTTAATGATAATACCTTTATTTTCAATCCTACCTACAACAACCGATGCTCCCTTGATGCTACAGTCAACCACCCTGGTAGATGGTCAAATGACCAAAAAAAAAAAAAAAAGAGATCTTCTGACTACTTCCAATTGGTCCTCAGTAAAAATCATTTATAAAGGCTGCAAATACTCATCTTACTTTGAAAATAAGATAGGGTAAAAGTAAACTATGATAAGTTGGGTGAAAGACAATACCATATTTTATTTTATTTTTGTTCTCTCCAATAAATACTCATGCCGACACGCGCACACTTGCAGACAATATAATAATTTGATATTTTAGCTCGATCTAAACAAAGTCAAACACTAGATTTATTTCAAATTTGTGTGTGATAAACATATGTACAAATCCTTTTTTTATGAGAAAAAATATTAGCTTGATTAAGTCAACATGATTGAGAAATAGGCTTGATTACTAGGCAAGGTAGTTGATCATTATTGCAAAGAGTGTAAAGGCGATGCTCACTTTTTTTTTTTTTTTTTGTAGTATGTAAATTTGAAAAATAGTACTTTCTTGCTAAAGGAATCAAAAGAAATTCGATTACATGTAAACATAAAAGGCAGGCAGTTATACATTAATTTACCTTTTTAAGTTTGAATTATTATCATGTGCTAACTGCTTAAAAAGAGTTGTGTATGAGGGGGAAGTGGGCTCCACAGTTATGTGATCCAAACCATTCACAGGATAGCCCTCCCATCTCCCATGTACATTCGCTCTAACTCCAGGGATTTTTACCGATTAATCCGTTTTTAACTAGGGTTCCATGAGACCATGACAAAGTTGCCTTATAAATGTGGGCAGAGTCCCTTGTCTGTAGTCAAAATCTTCTTAAAAAATCCCATGATATCATGAGTCACGATATCATAGAGTTTCACATGATAATCAACTAGGAACTTCCTATTTTTTGCCTTTCACCATAGATGGAGTTTTGAGAAGGAAAAAAAGCACTTGATAAATTTAGTAAGAGAAGAAATTCTGCAGAAAAAAACCCATGATATCGTGGGATTTATCAGTATTTTGAAAATACAAAAGCTATAATCAGCATGGAAAATCATTCAGTTAAAGCTAGAAATGTGCAATTTTTTTTCCCAAACTCTTTCAAAAATCCTCCATATCATAGGGTAATGCATGATATCATGGGATTTATCTGTATTTTTAGATAGTCTATTTAAGTAGAACTCCCATGATATCATGACTCACAATATCATGGAATTTGAGCAAAATCTAAAATAAAAACAATTGGCAAGAGTCAAAGTGACTTTGCTAACATGCATTTAGGTTTCGTCATTATCTTGTGGATCCCAAGTTTAAAAGGAGTTAATTGATAAAAATCCCTTAACTTAATTGGAAGTGATATATACTTTCTTCTTTTTTTTTTTTGTAAGAAGCAATATATACCGTTGGATTGACCAATGTGTAAAAGTTGAAACTAATGATATCAGTTAATCTTATTTTTTATATATTAATTTCTAATGGTGAATATTATTTTGATTGAAATGAAATTTAGGCCACCACCATGAATTAGATGGGCCTATGATATAAATGCTTGGGTCAAGTTAGGTCCAATGACACAAGTGTAAATTGTTATTGTCACCGTATAGGTTCATCCTGATATTTCTTTGTCACATGCATAGAATTGATGATTCACTGAAAAGCTGAAAAACCCACATTGTCTTAAATATTACTAATTAATATGTTCCACTTCATGTGTTTGAAAATTCAAATCCCAACGTAGACTTACTCAGTGCATGTGTGTTGGTTTTGTGCATGCGCTCGGGAGAATATTCCTATAAGATTATATACTATGGGGAAATCCTCGTCATTAAAAAAAAATTGCAATTGGCCTAGCTAGATGAGATAGTGGAGAATAAAAAAACAAAAATGTTGTTGACTATTAATTCCTATTCTTCCACGAATTTCTAATAATGTGGAGTGGGTAGAGTACCGCCTCTTAAAAAAGTAGACCTAATTCGGTAAGGAAAGCTTTTTATAAGTGGCTGTTTATCAGAAGCTATCCTCTAATTATCATCAAGCAGAGAAAGCTTTCAGGGTTTGACAATCCCAATATGAAACGAGGCACATACCCAAATTCTCACAATGCATTGCTTACACTTTAACACAAATGCTTTGTTGAAGGTTAAGCAGGCTGCATAACAGAGGTTAATTTGAACAAGGGAACTTTCAACAGGACCAAAATGCACATGCTAATTTTACAGCTCTCTCTCCCTCTCCAGCTAATGGCACAAGTGGGGCCAATGTAAATAATGTAATGATGGTAGGCCCACTCCATGTATTAAGAGAGAAAGAGTTAAAGTGGTCCAAACATGTGGGTCATGTGGGTGATATCCCGACTAATGTGATGGGCCATGCTAAGGACATTCCACGGGTTCAGGGTTCTATGATCCTTAGACGATTGGGTCAGTTTTTTTTTTTTTTTTTTAATAACCCAGTTAAGGAGGCTGAGACTCAAAAAAGAGCCCGCACACACGTGAAAAGACAGCCCACTTAAGTGGAAAATGAGCATACATAAACATGGAAAGACAGCCCACTTAAGTGGAAAATGAGCCCCCACACAGGAGAAGAATCCCCACACGAGTGGAAAAAGAAGCCCGCACACACAGAGGCCCTGTTTCTATAGTAGAATTTCTCCCAGTAATTCACCATATCCAGGAATTCATAGACATGATGTGACAGACTGTCCCTTAGAATTTCTAAATTTCATGTTTTTTTACTATTATTTTTGAATTCTAGCCACACTAAAGGTCTCTTTTTAACTTTTGGGGATCCAGGAATTCAACTCTATTTGTATTTTGGTAGAATTCCTGATGCTCAAGTCCAAAGGAACATTTAGCAATTCCAACAAAGAAACATGTCCAGAAAGAGATGACATATCCAGGGTTTAAATTTCGAAGAGGTAAAAACTGACACTCCTTACTGCCCGGGTCAAGATCCGTTCTCCATTGGGTCTATTGTTATATACACTAACAGCTGATGCGATGTGATGTTAGTTGGTCATTTCTGTTGGAGACAAAAATTAAAATTTTCATTGATTTGGACGTGGGTGAGGACAGACTACCTACGAAGGTGGACCAAGGTTAAGAAGGTGTTTTCTGTTTTTTTGGGTAAAAGTAGTGTTGAAGACAAAGTATGCAAAGGTCAATGCTCTGAAGGACTCGGTTAGTTCAGGTGCAACCGTGCAAGCCCTGAATTGCTGCATTAATATCATTCTAGTTCAAATAGTTGGTTAGCCTGGATTATTGCAATCTAAATTGAGTTATCGAATATCTTTTTTTTTTTTTTTTGGGTAAATAATCTTTCTTTTATGTTATTTGTGTAGAGGAGAGAAGAAACTACTTTTTCCTTTAGTTTGTGTTTTGATCTGAATTTTTCTCGGACAGGATAGTGCAGGGGAGAAAAATCCTGATTATGGGAACCCATCAAGGCCAATTTAAGATGACCCAATACTGTTTTGGAGTGAATCCTATGTAAAATCCTACATAGTGTAGGTTGGGCTTTCATAATTATAGAAGATCCTCTCTTTCGGAAATTTCTTTGTTGTCCAGCGAAATGCAGCCATCACTAATTTTGAATTTGAGGTGATCTATGGACCAAGTAATAAAATCTCTTAATGTTAAGAAAATCCATGATTGACTTGCTAAGCATCTAATTAACGGTATGCATGAATGGATTGATTAATAAAAATGGCTCCCCTAATGGTCAATTTCCGCAGATTTTTTTTTTTTTTTGGGTAGAACAATTTCCGCAGATCTAATCCATTCATTTGTATGTTTGTCTTAAGAACAAATATATGTCTTAAGAATAGCTTACTCCATGGTCCTTTATTTGAATGTCTCTTTCCATGAGCATAGTAAATGTTAGTTGGATGCAAAAACTTGTAAGACTAAAATTTAAGTCTACTTTTTATGCATGAAAATTGCATTCTACTTAGAAACTTGACGGTTATACTTAAGCTTGATAACTTTTTGGTCTATGACAAAACAAAACTGGGCCATGTATAAGTTCATTTTGGTCAATATGGGGCCCATATCATCTAATCCAAAATCAGTCATAATGATGATCAACCCTTGTGCTGATAATTGATTATAATTGACCCCAATCTATGGACAACCCAATGTTGGATTGAGGAAAGCATGAGAGAGAGAGAGATAAAACCTATGTGACTTAAGATAGAGAGAATTAAAACCTATGTGACTTTGAGATAAAGCAACTTATTTTTGTAAATGATGACACTCATACCGTACTTTGTCACTTTGATATCACACACATGTCCAATGATTGATCATGGATTTTCAAGTTTAAAGTATCACTTTTAACGAACTGTCCAATAACGCATGAAAAAATGAAAAAGAAAAATAAAACATGATCACACAATAATGACACGCATTTGTGTTTGATGGATGTAAGAATAAAGTTGTTCTTAACCGTGGCTGATCCATTCCCATAACGGCTGCTGATTTTTGAGACATGAAAGGTATTAAAATGAATAGTAGGGACGCATGATTAAATACTGAAACCACAAGCCCTCTTTCTAAATTCAGAAAACCTTTGAGCGAACAAAAAAAAAAAAAAACCCTACCAAGTATTGCTATAAAAAGGCTATAATAAAATGAAGATGTAAATTACTCTATTGAGCAATTCAATAATCTAATGATCTTTCGACAAGATTCTGCATGGAATATAAGAAAGTCAAATGATATTTCATTAATTTCAAAATGAGTTTGATCTACCATAAATTGGATTAGCAAATGCATTGATAGCCCACAGATAGCCTGACAGAACCTTGTTATATATATATAACATACTAGAAAGAAAATTTGAAATTGAAATTGCGTGCCATGAATACAAAGCAAAGCTGAATATACAACCTCACCTTCCCACACCAACCTGAGGCTACCATCTCAACCAACCTGCCCTTCCTACCTGTTTGAACTATTCACCTACCTAAACTGTCCCCATCCTATTGTTCCCTCCAAACCAAGACACAACCCCTTGGAACCAAGTTGTCCAACCTTCACTTCCCCCAATTTCCTAGTCAACATATTCATCACCCCAGCTCCAACCAAGATGCCAGAATTTCCAACTAGAGAATGAAAAAAAAAAAAAAAACCAAAATCAACCCTCATACTTTTCTTAGAAGAAAGTAGAAACAAATTTAAAAATCCTCAATTGTAAGTGAGGATCATCAAAAGGCAACTTTAGACAAGGCGTGTGCTTTCGGATCCTTGTACTTTTTCATGCTTTCCATTGACAATCCTATTGATATAAAAGATAGTGCCATATGAAAGAACCCCTTTACTTTCTGGTTAAAAAGGTAGTCGCAAGTAGATATTTTGAACTAGTACTCGACTGAATGTACAAACATATGCATTTTTGTGAAATCTCATGCTCTTTGACGAAATCATGAATCATGATCGGGCCATTATCATGCAACTGCTGCTGTTACTTTCGACATATATATCAGTTGGGTTTCTTAAGCTACAACAACACTCCAACCGACAACGAGATTCATGTAAATTTCAATTAGTATAATACCTTCCCCACAATGTCAGAGCACAAAAGAACCAGCTGGAAATCATGAACAATGGGCTGCTGTTACTGCACCCGGAGAGCCCAGCATTCAATTTCCAATTCGATTGGGCTCCAGAAAACATCACAAACACCTTCTTCAAATGCATCAGATGGCAGGTGGAAGAGACCACAGATCCCATCCACTGTCCATACCACTACTACTGCGACAGCACCTACCCAGGAAACTACCCCCCTTTCATTGATTTCTCAGTACTAGTCCTTGCAGCAGCCTCTTATCTGGTGATTATAGCTTTTAATGTAATGGAGATGAAAGGAATGACCCCAAGAATTCGTTTCAGAAGGAGGTATTGGTTACCATCAGGACCAATTGCCCTTCCTTTTATCCTTCTGTCTCTTGCCAGGGGCCATAGGATCGACACTTTCTTTCCACTTTCTCACTTGGGGCCTTTACTTCTCCAGATGCTACTTATATCTGCACTCTCATTTGAGAACCCACCCGACAAAAACTTCAAGTATGCATTGTTTGAGGTCTCAACGGTTTCTGGGATTTTGCACGCGAGTCTGTACTTGGATTCTGTGATCTTGCCTTACTACACTGGATTGGAAGCTCTGGTAACATCGACTCTTTCGGGCGAATGCGCATCTTGTATATGTAGGAGAGAGGTTTTGGTAGCTGGGGGGACGTTGGTCTCTTACAGAGGTTGGTCTATAACATCATTCTCTGTTGTTGGTGCTCTGTTTTCAAGAATGGTTTGTACATGGATTGGGGAAGATAAGGGGAGTGTGTTGATGAGGTTGATGTTGGAAGGTTTTGGTTGGATTTTGATTGCAGCTGATGCTGTTTATCTGATGGTGAATTCTCCACAAGGTGGGTTGATTGAAAGAGCTGCTTTTGGCGGTGTTTGTGCTTTGATCTGCCTTCATTTCTTGAAGAAGTTGTATGCTATCTGGAGTCATGCCAAATAGAATTTGGAATGGGAAGTGAGATGGGCTTCAGAGTTGCTACAGCAATTGAACGAGTACATATTCACATTTGTCCTTGTAAAATGCAGTTTTGTTCAGTTTTGGAATTGTAATTAAATCCCAAGGCATGTTCATGATACAAGAATTTAGCTGTAAAAGAGGACAATTGTAATCTTAGAAAACCCTCTCTTATGGTGTAATGCATCTGGGAAATGACTTATCCATGTGGAACACCTAACTTGAGTTTGGAGAGAAATTTGAGCCAGTTCTATACAGAGGTGTCTTTTGATATGAGCAACCTTGATTACACAAGGTGAGCAAAACACTGATTAAACCAGATACTTGATGTCTGCACCATTCTATTACATAACTTGTCCAATACTCATGCTGAATTGGGCATGGATATAACGTATTATCCAACGGAGCAATTCAAAAACCCTATGTGCATATAGGTTAATTTAAAACATCTTCACCATCAAAGGCATATTTTATCTATTATAGGGGTTGGCTTTGAGAACTAGACTCGTGATTTCTTAGTGCTAAGTTCATGTCAATGCAAATATATTATTGTCAACTAGCGTACAAAGTAGTAGGTTTTTTTTTTTTTTTGGTTGTTGTTATATATCATGATCATCGCCATCAGCATCATCGATGTCTTCATAATGGTCAAAGCCTTAGGCCATTTCAATTATTTTGGACTCGACCTTTTGACTGTTAACTTTTCCTTTCAACTTTTTATCTATCCCTATTTTCAATAATTCCAGAATTTATATTTTCTCACTATTTTATCAAGATTATTAGTGGCTTCTCTCTTTTAACATTCCATATACATAACAGTGGTTGTTATTGGTCATCAGTAAATTGTACTCATGCCATTTCAAATGATGTTCGTTTAATCTTAGGAATGGCTAGGCCTATAGAACCTCGAAATCCAGCCATCGTGGTGTGGCTGTGGGGTTTGAAAGGTCTCCATTAGAAATTGCATTATGAGAAACTTTTAAGTACTTATTTTGGAAGATGCTCCTAGGAGCATCTCTCATCTTACTATAGGAGATAATGTGGGGCCCTCACATTCTCCCATAGAAGCATTTACCCTTATTTCGATTGCTTTAATGTGCATAAACTCTTTTATAAGCAGTTCTTTACAAACAAGTAATTGAAATTTGTTGTTAACAATATATATATTTTTGGGTCGAAAAGCATTGATGATGTGTTAAAATTGTATTAGTGATAGTTAATTTCAAAAGCTTGCTTGGAAATGTGAAAATATATAAGAATACAAGTACTTAGAATTATATGAATAGAAAATAGTACTGCTTGAACAAGAACAAAAATAGACCATTACCAGACATGGCCATTGTTTATGGGGATTTGTTTTATTTGTAGCTTTCATGTGTTTCGGAGTCTCCAATACAAATATTAGTGTCCTAGACGGCAGCATTTTCTTTCAAAAGTGGAGCTTCCTCATTTCAGAAGTAATATTTGTATTACAATATTTCACCGCTTGAATCAACCTTCCTTACAAAAGAAAGCTATTGTTACAACACTTTTTTTTTCTTTGGCTAAAGGTCATCTGTATTAAAAAGAAACAAACAAAAACAATGCAAGTCCACAAAAAATTTCCAACTACACAAAACTCCCATTAAAAAAAAAAACCTCTGCTGCAAAGCACTATCAAGAAACTATTACTTTAAAACATATTTCCTTGCAAAATTTTTGAGGTCTACCTAGAGTGGACCATCAAGCGGGAGTTCCATAGTTGTTAATTTCGTTTAGGTCGTCATTTGGGTTTAGCCTCCAAGATGGAGTATTTCGGTATTTTGAAATTTCAGCAAAATCTTTTGGAGTAACTTTTTAAAAATAATAAAAATTAAAACATATATATATACATATATGTGAAAAAATAAAAAAAAGATAAAAAAAATTATGATATTTCTTGATATGGATATTGAGAAAATAAATAAAAATTTAGTAAAAATTGTGCTACAAATCGAAATAGACCGGAATGGGCTGGAATGGACCTAAACTCAAACCAGTTTTTTTTTTTTTTACCCCCATTCCATTTCAGCAGAAGGATCAGAATGAAAAATTCCAGTCATTTCAGCTGAAACGAAACGAAATTTACTACTATGAGAAGTTCTCACCTGACTGCCCAGGGTTCGAACCTGGGTACACCTCTTCTCACTTGTACGGATTCCCTTCTCACTTGTGTGGGCTTTATACTCGTGTGTGCGGGCTCCTTTCCCACTTGCGTATGCTGTCTTCTTGTGTGTATGCAGACCGTCTTGTCTCCCACCCCCCTTGGCCGAAGTACCGACAACAAAAAAAAAAAAAAAGAAAAAAGGAATAGACTGCATCTGAGATTATATGGAGTCCATCTCGTGGGGGCTAGCTACTACTTAGATGCTTACCAAGTTGGGAGTGGCATATATGAAAAAGTCTCCTCATAGATAAGGGTCAACATAAAAAGCAACCCCATCAGACCATCCTAAGCCTTAATTTAATAGTCATAAAGTGTAGTGGTTTTTTAACCATAAATTTTTTTCGAGATTCAATCTGATGGTGGATAAAGATTTGATACGAGTAAATTGGAGTGGGTGCCCAGTCATGGGGGAAGAGAGTGTGAAAGAGACTACATTGATAAAATAAAAAAATAAAAAATGGCCCCTTAGAGCTGGGCTGCATATTCTGTTGCCCGGAGGAGAACATTTCTCGACTGTCAAGCGTTTCCTTGAAAAAGCTTTAGGTCCATAACCCACTCCCAGCTTTCCTCTGTAACGCTTTGTAATGGAGGGCCTCCAAATAAATTGTGAAGCTTTGATTTTGATTATTCGCTTTAGCCCTGAATTAGATAGCTGGAAAATGCTTCCAGGATGTGAATGATTAAATCCTAAATCCTCTTGTATTAGTAGCTCTAGTGGACTTCACAATCCATGTGCCATGTTGTTAAAAATCTATAGCTTATTGCTTACTGCTTCCATGGTGGATAGCATTCAATAAGAAATCAATGGTTACCATTAGATTCTAAAATATGCATGTCTGCACTGCTTTCGGGGAAACAGAAATTAGAACTATATTGGAAAGATATTTCATGTTAAGTGTCATGAGAGGACGGGCCAGTGTAGAATATATTGTGATAGATTTTAATTTCTATTAATTATTGATTTTGATTTTAGAATGGGGCCTCAACAAGAAGTTGAGAAGCATTTTATAGTAAAATAGATTTATTTGCTGGTTGAGTGGAGTTGACACTATAGTTTCACATACTTGTTCACGAATCGATTCTGGAGCCTTCGAGTTGAAGGTGTCACTCCAAATCAATCGTCCTATAAAAAAGTCTTTCCTTTTTTATAGTATTTTTTTTTATTTTTTTATTTAGATTAGGAGATCTTGGTCTCCTTTTCAGTCAACAGAAAGGAGAGCCCAATCTCGTACTCATTGCCATAGTCACAAATATAGCAGGAGATTACAAATGGATCCCTTGAATGATCTCCCACACAGAATCATTAGTGGAAGGAGTGCAACCATAGCAGGCCCATCTAATGAAAATCCGAGTTGCTCAAAATAAACACGTTCCCTGTTTAAGGAATGTCGTCGATTTGTTTTTTTCAAAATGAGTTTGTTCAATTGTAAGATTGAGCATATGTTGATAACACAATTAAAACAACCATCTGCATTATTAATCATATTCATTAGTTATGTTGTTAATGATATGTTCAATCTGCTTATTTTGGAGTAAAATTTAAGAGTATACTATAAACAAGGTAGGCGTTCAATTTGAGCGGCTCCGGCTTTCATTAGGTTTAAAATTGGCCAGTCCTCACAATGATATGTTCAAATGATCGCAACCTCTTACCTAAACATCAAACACATGTTCCCAGCTTATAACATCAAACACATGCTCCCAGCTGATATTCCTTACACAAAGTTGTCTGCAGAGGCGGATGCAGTATGTATCAGGCCCCCAGTGGATTTCTAAGTTTTGGTGAGGCCCACCCCCAATGAATTTTTTGGCCCCCAGTGACATTGTAGCAGGCCCCCAATGAAAAGTTATCACTTATCAGCCCATTCTTTATACACATCAAAATTTCTAAGTTTTACTTGTAATTTTGGTGAGGCCCACTAATTTTTTCCATAAGGCCCCCAATGAATTTTTTGGGCCCCCAGTGACATTGAACCAGGCCCCCTAATGACCAATTTATGAATGATTGTATTGTATGTTTTATAGAAAAAGAGTTGATTGGAACAATTACTAATGATATTGTAATAGAACTTTTTCAGAATATGAAAACTCGTAGAAAACAATTGTGATAAATAAATATGTCTTGTTTTATTGCTTGGAATTATTATATTATATTTGTTCCATATAAAAGGTTTGGGGTAAATCTGCACACTATTTGTCCTTGCTATGCATGATTTGCAATGCAGTGGAAATCTACAAACTATCTGTCTTTGAATACACATTTCTGTGAATTAGTTATTGATAGTGTATGTAAAAGGTCCACTACTTTTTTTGTGTATTGTTTTTTCTCAAGCATGAAGAAAAAATCATTTGCAATCATATAAATAACCCAAAAAAAAATTCCGGGAGGACCACCTACTACTTAATCGTGCCCCCAGTGATTTTGAATCCTAGATCCGCCACTGGTTGTCTGCAAGCCTTTACCAGTATTGTTCTACAAAACATATAAATAAAATAAAATGGGATTGCCAGCCTTACTATGTAGCAGTTGAAGTTACAAATGCTCTCAACTTCTTTGAAATACCTTCTCTCTACATTCATACAATCATTCATGGAAGAAACTGATCAAATCCGAGGAGTTGCTGCATCTGGGGCATCTTGGATTCTGCTTCTGAAGCATCACATACATGTGGCAACGTATACATCCCCTCAATATCAGGCAAGCCACATCCGCCCCTGGGCTCTTTTTATGCCCATGACTCTCACCTGAATATGATTCCACACAAGAATCACTCGACCCGGATGATGAAATACTAGCACTAGAACTCCATGAATTAGAAGCAATGATCTCCGGAGCAATCGCCCCATCATTTGGACCTTCACTTCCCAAGCCACTAGATTCAGGTGGTGATGGTTGAGATTTGAACGGCCCTGCTGACTTTGGCCAAGAACTGCTCCTCTCTTTCTTATAATCACTAACCTTTGATTGTCTATCCATGATACAACTTCGAAAAATTGCTTCTATATATGAGAGAAAGAGGCTGTTGATAGTTTAGGTAGTACCAAAATCATAAAACAAAATGACCCACCAATACTAAACTACCAAGGAAATTGAAGATGGGAGATGACATAGCAGAGGTACCCCAACCCAAACACATATATGTAAGGAGATGGATGCAAAGCAGATTCAGTGGTACCTAACTACGTCAGGCTCATTGATTGTCTTTTGCCAGCAGTTGGTCCAACCAAAATTTCGTCTTGGCTCTTAACTCATTGGTTGCCAATAGTCAACGTAAAACAAGTCAAATGTTCTAATCAACCCATTTGGTAGGATAGGAGAAAATTTCATGTATCATTGCCCAACTCAGTCACGTTTATAATGTGACAGATACTTGCTTGCCGAAGTCCTTGACCATCCATATCACCCTTTTAAAGGGCAAAAGCTCCTCTTTCTGATTTAGGTCATGGTCTAAATTTTGGCCTCGTCACCTTGAATAGGGACACAAGCCATGTAATGGGTTCCGTTCAATTGCTAACTTGGACCTAAAATCTCTTTATTAAAATGTCTGTTTTTCTTTTCCTTCATTATTAGATCATCCACTATTTTACTTCTAGTGAAAACCTTTTTATGATATGGAAGTTTCCATTCCGGTGCCATTTTCTTGGGGTGCCTTGAGATAGCAGTTATAGATATGGGGTGCATGTACTGGGGCGGGTCCAAACCTACATTCATATGAACCGGCCCAACCAAATGTGAAAATCAGAGTTCAATTTGTTTGAATTTGTCAGGCTAGGCTAAGATTGTTTAAACTGCTTCAAACTTTGCCAGGGTTGGGTATTCAGCCTCAGAAACCCAAATCTAACTTGAGTACCTGACTTACAAATAAGCATATGTATATGTAAGGTAGGGATCAGATCGACCCAGGTTGTTTAAGTTCAAGTTTCATCTATTCCATGTTCAGGTTTGGGTGTAGCCAAATGGAAATCCGGTCAAGCTTGGATTGGGTCAAGACCAGTAAGACCTGCCACAGAAAGGATAATATCTGTTGGGTTCGTGGTTTGTCAATAGTCATTTGTATTACGCAAATCCTTTCAATGAATCAAAGATAGCAGGTAAGGATTGTTTCTGGCCATAATTTAATATTTTGAAAGCGAGCTGCTAACAGAGAGGATATCTATGCCGTTGATGGTGATGTTGCTTGTGAAGGACGCTCTCTTTGAATCGTGTTATTCGTCCACATCTACCCACCAACAGTCCAATGCCAAATTAATTTTTGTTGAATGTTGCTATTCTAATCTTCCAGATATGCAGACCCATTGGAAAATGATACTTGCCCACTGTTTTAAAAACCAAGACCATCCGGTTTATCCCTGCTCAACCATGACCGAAAGTAATAAACATTTAGGGATTATTTGTTTGCGTTAGAATATGTAGGAATTGAAATTCATACCATAAATGGTTAAAAACGAAAATCAAACGTGAATGCTTAAAAAGAAAAAAAGAGAGCATAAATGACCTTTCCTAATAAGAAAATAGAATCAAAAGAAAATTATGGGAAATGAATACCAAACCATTATCATAGTAATTACATATATAGGAAAGTAAAGGTCCCATATATATGTCCACCTTATATCCTTCACCCCTCACCTCTTACCCTCATTTTTCATTTTCTTTTTTGAAACGGTAACAAGTACTTTCATTAAAGAAAAAGGAGAATACAAAAAGAGAAATAGAAAGAGAGGTACAAGAGTAATGTGCCCCACCCAACCTAGCTTACATTATAAAACCATCCCAAGGAGAAACCCTATCAACCCCCTGTTTAGCCAAAGCATCGGCTATAGAGTTGGCTGATATGAGCTCATGACTGAAAATAACGGTGATAGAGGCTACCAACACCCAAGTTTCATTAAAAATGAATTGAGACTTCCATGCATTAGAAGAGTCGCTTTCCAAGAAAATAGACCATTGGAAATACCTCGAGAAGCATCAGAGAGCTTCCAGAATAGCTAGAACCTTGGATTCATTGGCTCAACCTTGTGTTCACCGGGACCCTATGGATTTCTAACTGCTCCATGTGGATTCAACCTCGTACTCACCTCACGCACTCTTGCACTCAGGGGTGTTCAACACTTGGTCATCACCCCACTACACCAAAAATCGGAAATTGGAACGGAAAAGCGTTCCTAATCCTTCCGTTCATAATCCGTTAAAGTGTTCCAATTTCCGTTCCAATTTGGTACCAACCGTTCCTAATCCAAATTGGAACGGAAATTGGAACACTTTAACGGATTAGGAACGCTTTTCCGTTCCAATTTCCGATTTTTGGTGTAGTGCCCCTTGATCGGTTTAGATGAGCTTTAGACCTAGCGATTTATTCATGGAGGTGGATGCTATGATGATCTTGGGTCCTTGGTTTTTTTTTTTTTTTTTCCTTCTTCTTTTTATAACTTAATAAAATGAGAAAAAAGAATGAGCAAAAATACACAAGTTGGGATATCTAACTATTTGGATTCTCAATTGCTGGTGCTTAAGCCTATACCTAACTAATTATCTAAATGCCAATGTAAAATTTGATAGGCTTCCGAAGGTTGTGTGTTTGAAACTGTGCTAAGACACTGGGGTAGAGGAAAGTAACTCGGCTCTACCTCGACCCATAAGAATTAGTCCAGCCCAAAGAGATTGGACACCCTCATTTATATATATATATATATATGAAATTTTTTATAGGTAAGAAATTCAATGCAATTGGAGCAATATTAGTGTTACACGAAATAAATTATTTGCAGTACTAGATTTCTATCACCTTATAATCGGGGACAAATATTAATGATAGTGCCCCCCTTTTGTTACCACTTTTCACAAAAAAAAAAAAGAAAAGAAAAGAGATTCAGATTTTACTACTTTCATGGCCATGCAGCGTTTGTAAAATTGATTTGACCTGCAAACCAAACCAGTTTTTGACCGGCATAACCCGACCTGCATGGTGCATATATAGGTTGGACATGGGTCAAATAAACCCGACCGTAGTAAAATGAGTTGGGTTAGGATCTACCCCATATTTAAACCAATTGAAACAATATGGTGCTTTAATATTTCCGTGTTTGGTGTTTTTTTTTTTCTTCCTATAACTAAACTCATATATAACCTCACTTGAAATAGATTGGGCTTGGGCCAAATATTTACAAGTTTGGGCAAGGTCAATTGACTTTAACTGGATGCAGCCATGTTGGATGTGGGTTATTCACGTTGGGTCGGATTGACCCAATCTAGTGCAAATTTGATTGACTAAGATCAGATACGAATATGGGTTGACCCTCAACCGTAGACCAGCCAGACCCATTTTCCACCCTTTATTTATGTGTCATTTGATGTCTGGCCCTATTAGAGATAAGGTACTTAAAAATTTATCTATCTACAGAGAATCGTTATCTAGTATATTAGTTTTTTGATGAGCAGCATCCTCTTGGTTTGGTGATGTGCATGATGTGGGCAGTGGGCTACGGGTTTTTATTGATGCTTGGGATGTGAGGCCCCACCCTTTGTGGGCCCTCTAATTGTTATTTTATAGGCTAATTAATACTAATTAATACTAATTATTGCTAATTATTACTAATTATTGCTAATTACTATCTAATTGTACTAATTAGGGGTTAATCAGGGGGATTAGTTAGATTTTCTTAAGTTATAGTTAGACTAGCTTGGTTTAGTTAGTATTGGGGTTAGTTGGGTGTTGTGTTAATTTTAGGCTAATTAGTGTAGATAGGCCTTAGTATAGATTTTTAATTAATTAGGAGGGGGTTTATGTTAATTGTGCATCCTCTAGAAGATTCCAGCCCAAAGACTAGATTAACCCTAACCCTAACCCTAAATACATGAAACCCTAAAGGGTATTACTGTCCTTAATCACCTCTCCCTAAGCTATAAATAGGCTTTTATCCCAAGAACCCTAAACCACTGTTCATCTCAATTGCCTCTCTTCTCCTCTCTCTCATTTCCCCTCCCTCTAATTGAGCTACGGTTGTGACTGTGCTGGGACTTCTTCTCAGCTGTTGCAACCACTACTCCTTCATTCTCTCTTCTTCCTTTGTCATTTTCCCTCTTCTTTCTTCCTCATTTCTCCTTCCAAGTCACTGCTATTGAGCTGGGAACCGGACTGATTTCTGTGCTGAGATATCCCTCTTGGAGCTGCTACAACAGTTGCTACTACTTCTCCTTCTTCTCTGTTGTGCTGGATTTTCCTTGAGAGCTGCTACTCCATCTTCCTTCTTCCTCTCTCGTTCTTCTCCTTCTTCTCCATTGAGTGTGGACTGTTGTGCTGGAGAAATTGCTGGGATTTTTCCCTAACAGCAGCAGCTGCTACTTCATCTTCTTCCTGTCTCTTTTCTTCACCTGGGAGCTACTGGTTGTGCTGGGATTTCTCTAGGAGCTGCTGCTACTCTGCTGTATCATCTTCTTCTTCTCCTCTGTTCAGCTGGAATTCTGATTCTCTCTCTGTACAAACATTCTCTCAATTACTAAAAGACAAGTGCACTTACTCCTAGCTTAGTACATGTGTTTCCCTTCTTGATTTCAGTAATTTTAGTTCATGAATGTGTTAATTTAGTCTTAGAATTACTTGAGCTCAGTTATGTTGTTTTGGGATGGATTGACATTGATGGATGGGGGTTTCACCCCCCATTTGGAAGATCAATGGGCCACAAGGTTGTTAATTGAGGGGCATTTGAGTTATGTGATGTTTGGAGATGATTTGGTGAAGTTTGGGACTGATTGGAAGTAGTTTGGATGGAAAAAGAGCCAAAACGGAAAATCTGCAAAAGTCAGTTTCGTGTTCACAGTCGACCGGCAGACTCGACCAGCAGTGTTCCCGGTCAACCGGGACCTGCAGGCCGGTCGACCGGCAACACTGTAACTGCAAATGACAGCTCCCAGTTGAGTTGTTCTGCAGACTGAGTTCCTTAGTATTCCTGGTCGACTGGGACATACCTGGTCGACCGGTAACACTGTATTTTTTGGGAAAAACTGGCCCTCAGCCATTTTCTTGCATAAAATTTATTTCAGTTAGCCAGGATGACCCGGCCTTGTCCAGGTTGACCTGGAATACACTGTTTTTGCAGGAATTGACTGAAAGTTGGTTTTTCACCTGAAACTCAGACTCTTTACACCCAAATCAACCTGATACTTAGGATTTACTTTAGATAGTGTTTAAAACTGGGACAATCACTCTTTCTAAGGTTTTTGGAGTATGCGGTCAATCATCCAGGCCAGGAGTTTGACCGGACACGCTGAAAACCTTTAGAAACGAAACAAGTCTTCCAGGAGGCCTGATTTAGATTGTTCAGTGCACTCAGTTGATCCACCAGGCTAGGAGGTCAACCGAGCTCACTACACATCAGGTCCACTTGGGAAACTCTGATTTTTCCAGTTTTCAACATTTAGGAGTTGTGATCAATTGTGGGGCCCATTGACCATCCAAATGAACGTTTATCGATGTTCAAAGCCCGAGTCAACGGTGTGGCTCAACCTTGACTCGCGGGGACCACTGTTTAGGGTTTTGGTTGTTAATCTAAGATGATTCGACCTCTAAGAGTTGTCAAAGATGCCGGTAACCACCTAAGCACCAAACACAGTATTATATGGCATTAATGACTTCGTTTAGAGATCAAATTACCGGAGATGGACCTGAACCTAACGTGGCCATTACCTAGGATTGGACCGTCGTATTTCCCTGTTGATTCCTTCATTGAAGTTCATACTTCACCCTTGCTATTTACTGTCATTCATAGATCTTTAGAGTAATTGTTTACTATTAATTGAACATAAATGGAGGACCTGAACCTAGGGTATCTTAGAGGTGACCCGTTAGAACGATTGGAGAACATTGACCCGTGTCTGTGTCTAGGCGGGCCCTTATTGGGCCTAAGTATGGAGAAGTGAACCCTTAGTTGGAAGAGGTAGTTTCTTTTGGGATTTTAAGTTATGATGGATGAATGGAAACTGTTTATTAGTAGTAAATGGATTAGTTGCCTCGTTTGGACAGATTTAGACCAGGCCATGTGCTGATGGGCCTTGGTATGGATCCAACTAGTGGGCTTGGACTTTGAATGAATCCATAGACTGAATTGGTATTTGTAGACCTCTTAGAGACATTGTTAGGACCTTGTTCACGCAAGGCAAAGCCTAGACAGACACAGACCCTTAGAGTATTCTCGAGTCGGCATGAACATTCACTCGGTTGATTTAAGCTCAGCCTGTGGACTGATCATCCCCGGTAGGAGCTAGTTGAGTGTTGAGAAGCTATCATGATGAGCTGTGTGGTTAAGACGGACGGTGTGATACCGTGTCCGGTCTTGAGTGATGAGATGATGAGTTGATGAGTGATTTGCGGGGTTAGTAATTCCCAGCACTGGTGAGATTTCCCCGCCGCAACTGTGTTCAGTATGGGAGGGCCGCGGCATAATATCCCGCGGTATTCCAGCTCGTGTGAATGTACCGTTTTGTTGTAGTAGTTTAGATGTATTCTATTTATCCTGATTCTCTATGATTATCATGCACAACTGCCTAGTTCTTTACCTTGTCATTCTTTAACTTATTTACTTGTCTCTATTCATTTGATATATATGCTCTATGTTAGTAGTATGCTGTGACTTGCCAGATCTTTTAGATCTGACCCTTCATTGGTGCTTAGGCCTTGACCCGGAGATCCCTGATGATGCACTAGCGCTTGTAGAGGCGCCGATCGCTGGAGAGTTCGCGTGGGGCCCGGCCGACACGGATGTCGAGCCGGAGGGCGGAGACTATTTACCAGGGTTTTGAGAGTCCTCTTTATTTTGGGTTTGAGAGGCAAATTTTGTAGTGAGTTGAGTAGAATTAAATATGTATTAACTTTGATTAACAACTGATACATTTTAAATTAGACTGTAGTTCTGCTCACACTTTACATATATATATGATACCAAATTGCTTCCGCTTTATTTAAATGTTATGCTTCCGCAAGTTTTAACCATTGAGTATTATATTGGTCAAAAAGTTTTAAATTGGACTCACTGCGGCTTACGATCTTGGAAGTTCTCGGATTTTCCGGGAAGTAGTGCGCCAACTTCGGGTATCCAAACGATTATATCGGTATCCGGAATTGGGGCGTTACATGGGATGTGCACTTCTTGTTTTGTTTTATTAGGATGTTCGTCAATAATAGAAAAAGAGAATCTGTGAAGACTTAAAACTAAGGGCTAAAATCATTTTCTCGGACTGAAATTTTTGTGTTTTGTTAAATCATGTTAAAATTTTTTGCTGCGGTGCCTCTCTTGGCTGTCATTTGTCTAGGTGGGCTCATGCATTTAGATGAACACAGTAGAAACAGGCATTTTGTAAGGGGGGTAACACTCTAACATGACCTAAAGTTGTCCATAACCTTTCATAATTAATTGGATAGTGTACGTAATTCAAATATATATGAGAGATGCTGCTATGAGAGATGCTTTTACCTTACTATGAAAGATAAGGTGGGAGTCATCACATCCATATCTAATGCCAACAACTTAAATATGATGGCCCCCACCACTATCTCTCGTAATAAGGTGAGAGATGCTCCACATTATTATGAGAGATAATGTGAGGGCCCCCACCTTATCTTTCACAATAAAGTGAGAGCACTTCTAGTTCTAGCGGTGTGCAGACTCCTTTCTCACTTGAGTGGGCTGCCTTTTCGTGTGTGGGTGCGGGCTTTCAATTGAGTCTCAGCCCCCTTGTCGGAGTTGAAAAAAAAAAAAAAAAAAACAAAATATGGCATAACGTTCACCAAAAACACAAAACCCTGGCATAATAATGTTTATCCATCTTTTCTTGTTTATCCCCCTTCCCTTTAAATTGTGAGGGACTCTATCCGCTTACATGTGACGAATGTATATGAGATACAAACCCTTCATCCACCAGCCCTTACGCTGGAGGGCTCAAAGTTTTCTAAAACACAACAGCCGGAAAATTCTAACCATTCAACTACAGTCCTTTAAAGGAAAAGGAGTTATGATCGACAAAACTTCCATTGAAATTTCCCTTCATCATCAGATGGCGTATCCACTTAAGAGCTGCTTAAGATGTCGATTAGAAAAGAGTCACTTGTAATTTAAAGGACAAAAAAGCCTAACGATCTTAATTCCTAAAAAAAAAAAAAAAGGGTGGAAAACCCCAACATAAAAAATGTGTGCCTCAACTTCCAACAAACAACAGCAACTGGATCATTGCCGCCGTAAACCTAAGTCCTTCTTGCATAGAATGAAGATAGCTTTAACTTACTTTGATATCCCAACTTCTTTCTCTGAGAGATAATCACTGAGAATCTTTGGTTCCTGTTGATCAACAATAGGTGATATTATGCTCGCTTGGGCAGTTTCAAGAACCAATGTTATGTCTCCAACGTTGACTGGAGTTACAGTTGTGCTTGATTGGATTGACCCGGGGGGAGCTAGTGCAGCATCACCAGTGGTCATTTTATTTGCTTTCAATTGATTTTTCTTTCCCCAAAGGAAGGCATACAACCCTCCAATGATCAAAACCATCCCTAATATGCTGCATTCATATTTAAACTGTCATTACATACTCATCATTAACTCTACTTAAGAACCAATAAGAAGCAACAACTAGGAAAAAAAAAAGTTGCAATTAACAGTCTAATATGTTTAGCTGCATTGCTTTATGATTAAGTGCCTAATTACGGGAATAGGTCAATGCACATCTAAAATTAGAAGAACATCCACGTATAGTAGTAGAAGTGTACGGCAGCTTTTTTTTTTTACAATGAGTGTATTCGATAAACCCTTAAAATAGAAAAGCATACCTATGATGTAATAAGAGACTGATATCACTATTAAGCCTCTTTAATTCAACTTCAATGTTGATGCCTCTTGGGGCCTACTTGGGTGATGGGTCTATTACGTACTGATCAATGAAGGATGGTGATGGAAATCAAATATTGCAAAAAAATATTCAGATAGGTTACAAAACTTTTGAGGTGCTTTGCTCTTTTGAGCTGAAAGTTTTTCAACCTGTGCTCTTTAATAGTTTTGGCACTCTTTGTTACACATCTGACTGGTACTCATCAATGGATTGAAGGATAAGAAATTGTATTTCATCTGCCCTCTAAAAAATTGTCAAACTTAGATGATGGCCAATTTTTATCCTCCCCTTGTCCAAAGCAAGGCCTTTCCCCCAAAGCAACAACCCAAATCATCAGCACGGCCAAAGATCTTTTAACATAAAAAAAAATCTCCAGCCTCACTAGATCAAAACACAACCACATGATCCATGATCACTTTTTACAGAAAGAACGTCCCATCCAGTGTGAAACTATGATCAATCAGACCCCCGTCTCTAAAATGACAGTCCCCCCCAAATGGACAATCGTCTAATTAATATCCGCTACTAGATTGATTAACAGGGGAAAAAAAGCTGACCTTCCACATTTTAAAACCATGCTTAATTAGATCCAATGGGACTTCAAAAAAAAAAAAAAAAAAAACACCATATGCATGATAAGATATCTCATCCCCCATTCCATGAGGAGATTTCCATGATGTAGAGAGTTTGAATTGACTATTTGGTGGGGCCCCATCTCAAATATTTTAATATTATTCTATTTGATTATTCCTCCACAATTTATATATATATATATTTTCCTTTTTTTGGTTACATATATTTCTTTTCTTAATATATGAGATTGTTTCTTAATAGCTGGAGGAGTACCTTATATATCAAGGGCCTATGACTTCCGAATGTTGTGGAGTAGGAATCAGATGCTTGTAAAAAAGTTTCAACATTACACATACTGTCTTTACCACAATAGCTTCAAATATAGAAGCATGATAATGTTGTTCCATAGTAAGGATAAAAAGAGATAGGAGTAAAACTTTGCACAATCGCATCCCTGTGACTGGTTCTGTATACTCTAGTTGGTATCACAACTAATCTAGTTGGTATCACAACCAATCTAGGGATTCCTCCATTGTGTAGTTCATCTCACAATGATATATTCTTTTTATGAGACAACAAGAGATCTATTAAGATTGTTTGAAGTGATAACCTATGATTCCGCAATCTCCTTGTACTTTAAATGTGCTAAGAGAAACCTCATTCTACTTTAAATGTGCTAAGAGAAACCATGTTTCTTAGCTTGCTCAAAAGATATTGATAAAAAGTAAAAGAATGCATACCTTCCCATAAACAATTCTTCTCCTATAAACAGAGAATCCAATATGGCCACAAAAACCAGCGACATAGGATTAAACATTGGGGGATAGGTAGGACCACGGTGAGCTACTACCCACTGTATTAAACAAAAGCTCACGCCTGTTGTTAATACTCCCTGTAAATAAATAAAAAATCACGGTTAAAAACATTAAAAGAAAATTGAAGATAAAAGAAAGAGGGTTTATTTAGGACAGGTGTTTACTAGCTTTAAATATCTGAAATGACAAAAACCAAAAGTACAGGTGGGTTAAGATTCCTATAGTAAAGGTGCATTAAGATTTGCTAAGAATATTGCCCTCCACTTGTATTTCAGGCTTTCAGCACATTTTTCATCCAACTTGTATGATTTTTCCTCCGGAGTCATAATGGAATAAACAATTGACTAATTGTTACACCCTGACCTAAATTAATCACGATTAAGGCTAATTAATCGGGATTAATGCTAATTAAGCATGAATAATTGTATTTTTTTTTGCTAAGATGCAAATTGAATTAAGAAGAGAAAAAGAGGAAACAACAACTGCCAGAACAGGCAGCAAAAGAGAACCAACAGAGCACCAAGAAACAGAACTCTACCTCATAGATGGATAGAGCTGATTACAAAGGGAGAAAAAAGAATCTAGAATGATACTAGAGAAAGGAGAAGACAATTTACTTAGGGCAATAGAAGCATCCTCTAAAAAGAATTTAATTGCTAAGTCCAGAGAATGTACCTTGCTGTTGAAGATTGATAAATTTCTAACCTTCCAAATGCTGAAAATGGCTATGATAAAGAGAGCACCCAGACTCTTCTTGGCTCTGAAGCAAGAGTTGAAGGAGAAAGCATTCCACTTAGCAGAGACTGAGCTGATGGGGAGGGGGGGGCTGATGTTCCCATTCTCTTCTAACCAAGACCAGAACGCAGAAGCAAAAGGGCATAGGAAGAACAACTGAAAAGCTGACTCCTGATGAGTGACACATAGACTGCAGGAAGACGCCAGATGAACTCCAATCGACTGGGCCCAGGCATTGGTGGGGAGCTTATTATGGAACAGTTTCCAAGCAAAACAAGCGGTGGAAGGCTTGAGGAGCTTGTTCCAGGCAAACTTGGACCAAACTGTTGGGGCTTTTCTGGATCGAGTGGACTCCCAGGCAGCTGTAAAGGAGAGGAAGCCGGAGTTTGTGCTTGACCAAAGAAGCTTATCAGGATCATCAACAAGGGAGTGGGAGGCTAAGATGGAAGAGGAGAATGATAGCACCTGCTGAGGGATGGAGATACTGGAGAGCCTCTGAGGATTTATAAAAACAGCATTAACTGAATCGGACCAAGGTAAACAAACCTCAGGGAAAATCTGCGCCAAAGATAGAGGACCATGTCATTTGTCATGCCAGAAGGCTATTCTTTCCCCATCACCTAAGAGCCAATGACTGCTTTGAAACAGGAAAGGAGAGATTCTCTTGATAGGCCTCCAGATACAAAAACCAGAAGATAGGGAGCTAGGATGCCAAGGAGAAAAACCTTTGAAGTATTTTGCTCTAAACCAGCTGGCCCACAGAGAGGAAGAGGAGAGAGCTGCCCACCCTAATGGAATTTGCACTGATCATGTCCTTAATTCGACGGAGACCAAGCCCACCATCCAGCTTTGGCATACAAACCGAGCTCCAATTGAGAAGGCTCCTTTTGATTTTGTCAGTGCCCCCAGACCAAAGGAAATTCCTCATCCAATTCTCAAGGAAAGAGCAAACGGAGATGGGAATGGGAAGGACAAGAAGGATGTGAATTGGAAGGCTCTGAAGGACATGCTTGACTAGGATGAGTCTCCCAGCAAAGGAAAGCAGGTTACTTTTCCAGCCAGAAAGCTTTTGCCTGAAGATATCCTTTAAGCTCTCAAAGAATCTGTCTTTGGGGCTGCCAATGAAGAGAGGAGCACCCAAATACTTGGAAGGAAAGAAAGCCTGAAAGAAGCCTATAGAACGTAAAACTCTGGAAATGAACAACTGCCTGCAGTTGCCAAAAAGGACACTGCATTTTCTATGGTTGAAGTGTTGACCAGTTGCCAGCTGGTAGGCTTTTAAAACCCCTTTTATAGCTTCTCTCTCTTTGGTCATTAACCTTCATTAATACAATCATTCAAGCATGAATGATTGTATTAATGAAGGTTAATGACCAAAGAGAGAGAAATTAATCTTAAATGATGCATTAAGCATAATAGAATGGACTAAGATGAAATTGAATTGGTTAAAGTGAGTTTAGACTCAAACCAGGTAGGCTAAGGACTTTTTCGTAAATACGAATTTTCACGTATTTCGTCGAATACGAAAATCCTTGATACCAACGTGTGTATCTCGAGTAATACATTAACTTTCATAATAGACGTGATTCCATTTGACCTCAAATGGATTAAATGAGGTTTCATTTGACTCAATATGTAATAAAGCTTATTAAGAGGGGGTTATTGTGTGAAGGGACTGTATATTAGAATGAGATGAGGGATGAGCTCATTTCCACCTCAAGAAAAACCCTAAAGTCATTTTTCCTCTTCTCCCTTCTCTTCCATTTCCTTCATCAAGTGTGAGATTAGGAAAGGTTCAAGTGGTTTGGTGTGAGAGGCCCCATCTTCATCATCTACCCCAAGCTATTTCTCCATTGTTGAAGTGAAAGAGCTTAAGAAAGATCTCAAGGTTTCCCTCATTGAGCTACAAGTAAGTACTTGGAACTTTTAATGAGTTTGCAAGTCATAATGAGTGTTTAGGCATGATTTCTAGCACAAATAGCTTATGGGTTTGTGTATTTCACATTTTCATGGAATTAGGGTTTCATTTGGGGGTTTTCATCTCAAAGGCAAGCTAAGGAAAGAGGGCTTTTGCTATTAAGCTTCATAAGAGGCAAGTATAAGCACTTACTTGTGATTAGTGTTAATCATTGTAAAGTTCATTGAGTTTTCATGGATTTGGAGTTTATGTATCCTCCATTAAGTTTTGGAAATTTATTATGGATTGATCGAAATGATTAGTGATGATGTATAAAAAGGGAACATGAAGTTCTATTCTCTTGTGTGATGAGAGTGATTTAAATGTGTAAAAGAGAAGAAAGGAAAAGGAGAAGAAAATCAGGTTTTTCCGGACCTGCAACTCGTCCAGGTCCGATCGATCGGACATGCAGTCCGATCGATCGGACTGTCATTTAACTGGGAGGTTTTTCAGGCCAATCGATCGGACTGTCATCCGATCGATCGGACAGGCTCGTAACTGGGAGGTAATTCGAGCCGATCGATCAGAGGATGGAAATTGATATATTTTTTTTGGAACCAATTGTGCTTTCTATGAGTATTAGTGGTCTATAAATTAGTGTTAGAGCTAATTATGCCATAATCTAAGATTATTAAGATTAGGGAAACTAAAAGAAAAGAATGGTAACGAATTAAATACTAATTCTTCAAATGTGTTGTCTAAACCTGCATAAGTGTTAGCTTAGGTTATTTGAATGTACAAACTACTATCAAAAGTGATGTTCATCAAGAATAATACGTACATTAAATAACAAGCGTTTCACCCATTTGTTTGGTTTAGAAAGTTGATTGTGAACTTGAATAGAATTAATAGATGTGATGCGAATTCTGAATATGACACTACTTAGTAATTCCTTAAGTTTGTTACGGAGCTGAACTGGGTAATGCAATAAATGAATGAATTAATGAATGAACAGTTACTAAAGGTAACAATAAAATGATTAATACTGCTGCAGCAAATGGATTTGGGGGCGTTCCGGAGCTCCGTGGTGATGCTAGTTGTCCTTGGCCTGGACACTAGTAAGTCCAACATATTCCGATCATATCTATGGATATTGATTGACGTCTTCCGTTGTGAATATGAATCCTTCCTTTGAGGGAAGATGGTAAATGAAATGAAATGGTATGAAACGAAATGAAATGAAATGGAATGAAACGAAACGAAATGAAATGAATGAATGAGAACTATGATAGTGAGTGTCTATTGATAAACTCTTATGTTACCTATTGTCATTGTAGAAATTATCTAGATTTGTCTAGAATGGTAATTGTTACCAAATGGATTTAATGAATTCAATATATGTAATAACTTGTGCTAGTACAAGATTTGTTTATACATTGTTGAACCGTCGTGTTCATTAGTGTTATTGATGACATCACAGGCCCGTTTGCCATTGCCGATGCAACAGCGCCCCCGGCGCCAGCGGAAGAGACCGCTCTGATTCCTCCAGGAGGACTGAACAAATGGAATGATCGGAATATCATTTAATATGGGTATTCGAGTGCGAAAGAAGTTATAACATTTTGAGAAATGTTTTGTATGGTCATTTTGTACATTCATTTTTTGAATATAAGTAATTGTTATTGTACGGTGTTGGATATGCACCATTTGACGAACTATGTTGGAAATGATACATGTATAAGGACTTTATTCTTTTGTATGCATGTAAATCGAAATTTGATATTGTCAAATATATATATGTTTTCGCGTTATTGTGGATTTGACAGGTTTATTGAGAATGTCATCCCTTATGGATTCCGTTTTAACTTCGGTTAATTCGGGATTTACGGGAGTAAGTATGGGCTTACGGCCCTTGGTTATCGTAATTCGGGCCCGAGTCGTGACACTAATGGCTCCAAATAAAAATGTAGATGGGACATTGACTTTCCATATATTTGAATTACTAGGGTGATGGCTTGGTATTTCTTTCCCATCTCCCTTTAATTCATTAAAGGAGATATTATTTCATGCTCATTTTGGATCTTCATCTTTGTTTCTTCAAATTTGACAACTTTTAGAAATACCCGGGGCCGGGGGGGCCTAAGTGGAAATCTAGTTGAAGTTTAACCTATCCCAAACATATTTTTACACCACTAAATTATTTAAACATATGATACAAAATCAATGGTAGTATTTTTCTTAAGAAATAACCAAAAGAAATACCCTTTTTTCTCAATGACCCAATAAAATATTAACTATTAGATAGTCTTTTGATCCACCATAAGCGTGCCTAGAGACAGATATGTATAACAATATTTTTAAACAAAATTTACAATAATTAAACATGATTTTCCTCGTTTAAATCGTTCTAAAAGACAATATCTACGGATAACACAGATATGGGCCACAAACTTAGCTTAACTTCTAAATATTCATCTTACAAATTATCTTCCCATATATTATATAAACTAATATATAAAAGAGTTAGATTTCTTCTAAAATGTTCATCCTTGTGAGCTAGTCCCCGCAGTACATAAATACATGAGAATTCTCAAGCTCTTATATCTTACCGAGTAAATTATGGTCAGTAGATTTAGATCCCATCCTAACCTCCAAGCAGACTTTCTCCTTTCTAATGCTATTCCAATAATGGATGACTGGATGCCACCTGCCAAACACGATAGCATCGTTGCCCAATACGTCGATGGAAATACTTTGAATACTTTAACCTGTTATTAGAGATGAGTAAATAATGTAAGAGAGTTACATGTGTAGAATATTAAATCTAAAAATAGAAAGAAAGAATACGACCCAAGATCAGACACTTTTCACATCATCATAATAATGAAGAATAAAGGACTACAATATATATATATATATATATATATATATAATGAGAAAAGCTCACACAGGCTGCAGCTATTTTTATTACAAGCTGGAGCCTATGTGAGGCCAGGCAGATCCGTTGGGCCTCACACAGGCTCCAGCCTGTAATAAGAATAGCTGTAGTTGACTTAAGATGTAATCATACCTGTGAGATGAACCAAGCAGCTGAGCCAAGACAACTGCCTACCAACAACAAGGAGCCATGGACCATATCATCCTTTGTTATCTTTTTCGTCGAGCTATGATCATTGTGCGCATGTGAATGTTGCATGTGCAATGGCTTTCCCCTATAGAGAGTAATAACTATCGCCCCAGCAACACACAAAATGGTACCCACAACTTTAACTCTTCCTCCAATTGTTCTTAATCCCAATTTCTCTATTCTGAAATAGAGAACCAGCATTAAAGTTAATATGAATTGTGTCTCAAATGCACTAGTTGTTTTGAATGCAAAAATGTGCAGTGTAACCTGTGAAATAATCTTTCATGATTTGGGTAAGCCAACCATTCTGTTCACAGGTGGCCTCATTAAGTTTTAGTAATGTAAGATCATTTCTCTAATGGGCCATAAGAAAGGTTTCCCCTGTATAGCTATCTGATGTCGGCTTGAGAATGGAAAATTGAAATATTCAACTCTAGTAGGACAAATGGTCTGAACGGATAGTGTTGTCCAACTGAGTAGAATTTTGTCAAATTTCTTACAAAAGTGGTTCCTAGCTATTGAATAGTATGGATGAAAAGAATGGGCCACACCTATGTATACCTCAAGGAAAATTCATGAATGTGTTTATGCATCCTATTAGATATTGTAGCGTACCCTAAGACAGTGGAGAAGACGAAGGTAACAATAGGGACCAAACTGAGAAAGGTGGAGGCATATGTTGCGGTTGTATATCGAAGTCCATAGAAATACAAACCTAGCGCCATTGTTACCCTGCAATCATCATAAATAAGGAGTCCATCATCATCCATAAACGTAGAAAACACATACCAGAAGTTCCATTTTGCCTTACAACATATGTATCTTCAGATATCTCACACACCACACTGCTTTGTTCCCCTGTGGGGCTCCTCATGTGCATTGCCAGATTTTCAATCTCCACCATCCAAAGAGGGGACCCCACATCTTGAATGGTAGGAACCGGAAATACCACACTGCCATGGGGGAGTCTCATAATGAAAAACTCCTCACACTACAGTGATACAATTAGTTTTGGTCACACGCAGGAGGTAGACCTCATACAACTGTGGGTATTTTTGCTACAAACAACCCATGGTATGGCCCAACATATATCAACAATGCTTTCTATCAGACAATCTTCGCTTCAATTTAAAAAGCCCAAACCTGTATTTATGAGATCATATATATGTTAGTCCTGGTATCCCTTTTTTTTTTATTTGTTTCTACCTTATTTTTTCACATCAAATCAACTTTGAAAATTTTAAAAATTACAAGAAAAATCACATTAGATATCCGGTGCATCAAAAAGGCTATCATAGTTTCTCTGCAATAGTAAAGGTCATCTATTTTACTTGTTGCTTGTTAAAGTTGAGGAAGGAGAAGAGATAAGCAATGAAATGATATCGGGGGGGGGGGGGGGGGGGGGGGTACTGTGGTTTGAAAGAAAATAGATTTCCATTTTTAATAATAGATTGGTCCTCCCCAAAATATACTCTTAACAAGTCGATTTTGGGGATTACAAACACTTCTATGGTTCTGAAATATGTTTCAGTGCAGCAAGGAGGCATGGATCGCGCATAATAATACCCTAGGTGGCCTTCTATTGGCAGAGAAAGTGACGAGAGCCATGGCCCATATAGTAGGCGCGCAAGCCCAGATCTTGTGGGCTTTTCATGAGTCTAGTTCCACGCTTTCCTGAGTGAGAAACATAGAACACTACCGTGGGGCCCACCTACTAAAAACATGAACTGTTAAAATTGAATATCATCCCTCTTAGTGGCATGGCCCCAAATTTTATTTCAATTAAGAGTCGATCCGTCTCAATATAAGATTGAGCACAACAATATTGTGATTAGCACAATCTTATTATATAATATATTGTATTTCATTTTGACCAAATTTCTTTTCTATTTGACTTTTTTTTATTGAGCATTTGTAAAAATACTAAAAATGTACAGTTAGAACTTGGATTTTGAACTCATGACCCCTTGCCTTTTTAAATAACTAACATAACCACTACATAACACAATACTTATGTATTTGTTTAGAAATAAAATGTCAAAACTAATTATATGGAATTCCATGTGGACCGGAGCCACATGGGTCATGCCCATGCTTAGCAAGGATTACAGTGTTAGTACATTATTAATCATATATATGCATTTAACCACATTACCAATAGTGGGACTAAATTCTATTAATATAAAGTCAAACCACAAATATAGAAGATCTTATCAAAGGCAATAAAAAGATGACTATATATGACCACTACATAACACAATACTTATGTATTTGTTTAGAAATAAAATGTCAAAACTAATTATATGGAATTCCATGTGGACCGGAGCCACATGGGTCATGCCCATGCTTAGCAAGGATTACTGTGTTAGTACATTATTAATCATATACATGCATTTAACCACATTACCAATAGTGGGACTAAATTCTATTAATATAAAGTCAGACCACAAATATAGAAGATCTTATCAAAGGCAATAAAAAGATGACTATATATAATCACTACATAACACAATACTTATCTATTTGTTTATAAATAAAATGTCAAAACTAATTATATGGAATTCCATGTGGAACGGAGCCACATGCATGGGTCATGCCCATGCTTAGCAAGGATTACTGTGTTAGTACATTATTAATTATATATATATGCATTTAACCACATTACCAATAGTGGGACTAAATTATATTAATATAAAGTCAAACCATAAATATAGAAGATCTTATCAAAGGCAATAAAAAGATGACTATATATGATACTAAAAATACATATTTTTCCAGTTCATGTAACTGCTTTTAAGTCAGATTCTTGATAATTTCCAAGGTCAGAATTCTTAATCTGATAAAGTTAGTGGGCCTCACCAATTCCACTTTCTGCGTATAGCCATCCATCAGCCAGACTAAAAAGTCCGCTGCAGCCTGCAGTCTAGCTAGACTATGCCAGTAAAAAAATTTAGGGGAATGAGTACTTATTTGCCTTTCTTTCTAATAAACTAGAGCATTAAAGAGGAAATGATCGCTACTAATAAGGTAAAGCTTAAGGCGACAATTGGCGTTTGACAAACATGAGCTGTCAATGGTTATACATTGTATCTATTCACGTGTATGCCACTGAATGAATGCCTATTGCCTTTCCCCAAAAGTAAGATTTGCCTTTTACTATTACCAGATACCATCACCAAGATTCATATAATCGAATCAAATCTCGATTTTTAATCGTATACAACACCTGATCCATTCATCAAATGGGCCACCCTTCCTATTTCAGTTCCAAAAACCTTTCATCAGGTGGCCCACTTGATGATTTTTCTGAACTCCCATGTTTGATATTGGTGACGTGACCACAAATCACACATGTTAATGTTATAAACTTTCAAAGGAGAGAAGTAGTACCCAAATAATCCATTAAAGAACATCCATATCAATGCTCTCCAGGTTAGCTTCTTATGCATGCCTCTGCATGTTAATACCACCAACACCATAAAAAAAAAAAAACTAAAACAGTAGAAGCAGACAATATTTTCCAAGAGAAGATAAGAAGAGAAATAAACTTTGTAGCAATAAATAGCACGGTAGCAGTACCTCTCCATGAAGAAAGAAAGAGGTGCTAAAAAAATTGTGGCAACGATCTGCCGATATGTCAGTATGGCAAAGATGAAAACTCCATGATTTAGTATCACTTTGGCCAGCACCATCATACCCGTCAAGAACAGTTGAACTAAGATCATGTACAAAGCGGCTCGAGATTTTTGAAGGACTGCCTTGATATCCATCTCTACTATGAATGTATTGGCAAGAAAGAAGGGATGGAAGAAAGGGAAGTGAAATGCAGGAATAGATAAAAATAGGAGGACTTCTACCAGCAGAGAGAGAGAGAGAGAGAGCGCAATGCAACCTTTTCACTGCTGAGCCCTGCAAAAACTGTGGGAATAAAGTGGAGAAGGACAGGTGCGAGTTCAATGGGAACCTACATAGCTGAAACTAGAGGTGGGCTTTTAAAGCACCATGCTGCATGGATATATATATATATATATATATATATATATGGGGTATGTATGTATGTATATATGTATGTATATATATATATATATATATATATATATATATATATATATATAGAGAGGGTGATGGTCGTATGAGAGATATGGGTGAGGGCCCTCACATTTAAGTTGTTGGCATTGGATATGGATGTGAGGACCCTCATATAATCACTCATATAAGGTGAGATATTTATTATAAGAGCATCATATTATATATATATATATAGAAATGTTCAAGCGCATCAATCCCTCACCATAGGGATTAATGTGAAAAAAAAAAGAAAATATTTCTCACCTTATCGTGATAGATGGATATACATAAATGTCCCTCATATATATATATATATATATATATATATATATATATATATATGGTATGTGCATACGTAATTTGACCAGTATTGCGTGGGATGAATGAGCAGAAGAATCAGGAAACTGATGTCGGTCCTGACTCCTGCTGCATAAATAGAAAGTTTGTTTCATCTAATCCCTCTTCTGCGCTGTCATCAGATTGGACTGAAATACAAACGGTGTGAAGATAAGTCTTGAGTTGTCAAAATGTTATGTTATTGCTCACGCGATTGAGAGTGATCCAACCATTCAAGAGAAGAGGTGACGACGGTTTTGAAATTGATAGACGAAGGTGAGCTTGGTCGTCAACGGATAGGATCTTGGATCATGATCTTGACCGGTTCAGATGAGTCTATACCTTATACCTAGCGATTAATTGATGGATGTGGACTCAATGATGATGATCTTGGATCCATTGATTTTTTAATCTTTTTAGCGCGCGCCTTGTGTACCGGGGATAGGACCCACCTGCTGGTACATCTGACTGGACCATACACACCCTGAATTTCGCAGCCCCCTTGTTTTGCACCCATCCAAAAGGAGGACCTTCACGTTCGATCAACTACACCCCCATCCGAATATATTGAATACGGTGAACTTGTGGGGTCCGGACAGAGAAAATATATTTAGGAATGGGGCTGATCTTCTATAGAGATGAAAGTCCCAAGTAGTTCATGTGATCCCGTAGGTTCTAGTCCCAGTTAGGGCCTAGAGATTTAGGGGCCCGTGATCTCTAGATTGGTTTACTGAATCAATCAAACCAAAAGTGTGAAAAAAATAATAATCTACGCAACGGAAATAAAATTACAAGCACACACCACAAAGATATCAAATTTAAGGTAGAAAACTTTAATTAAGTGAAAAACTACTTATCCGAAATGGATCAACATCTGCTCTCATCATGCTTTAATAGTTTTGGCACTCTTTATACACATCTGACTAGTACTCATCAATGGATTGAAGGATTAAAAATTGAATTTCATTTACAATTTAAAAATTGCCAAACTTAGATGAGGACTGATTTTTATCCTCCCCTGTCCAAAGCAAGAGCTTTCCCCCAAAACAACCACCCAAATCATCAACAAGTGTACGTTTGAAAGCCAAAGCTCTTTTTGCTTGGAAAAATCTCCAGCCTCACTAGATCAAAACACAAACACATGATCCATGATCACTTCTTACAGAAAACACATCACATCCAGTGTGAACCACTGATCAATCAGATCCCCTCTCTAAAATGACACTCCCCCCAAATGGACAATCATGTAATTAATAGCCACTGCTAGATTGGTTAACAGGGGGAAAAAGCTGACCTTTGACAACTTTTTTTTGCCAGAAACATCTAGTTGATGTTTGACCTTTGACAGCTTAAAACCATGCATGCATAGATCCAATGGGACCTAAAAAAGGACCCTAATGCATGGTGAGATATCTCATCCCCCATTCCATATGAGGAAATTTCCATGATGTAGAGGTTTTGAATTGACCATTTGGTGGGACCCCATCTCAAATGTTTTAATATTATTCTATTTGATTATTCCTCCACAATTTATATATATCTCTTCCTTGTTTTTTTGTGACATATCTAACATATGAGATTGAGGCTTAAGGGCCTGTTTCTTGGCTTGTTCAAAAGATATTATAAAAAAAAAAAAAAAAAGGAAAAGAAAAAGAACGCATACCTTCCCACAAACAATTCTTCTTTCATAAAGAGAGACTCCAAAATGGCCACAAAGACCAGTAATAAAGGGTTGAAGACGGCGGGAAAGGTGGGTCCCCGACGCGCTGCTATCCATTGTATAAGGCAAGAGTTGACACCGGTCGTTAAAATTCCCTTTAAATTAAAAAAGTCAGATAAAAGAAAGAGGGTTTATCAAAAACCAAGAGTAAAGTGGGTTAAGATTCCCATAGTAAAGGTGCATTAAGATTTTTCATCCAACTTATATGATTTGTCATCCAACATATAATCATAATGGACTAAAACTATGGGGCAACCAAGATGTATTGCTAACTACTGAGGTCATGTTTGTTTGCACGGAGTTGAATACATGAGAACACATTGACTAATGGCTCCAAGTGAATGTAGATGGGGCACTGACTTTTTAGGGACTTGAATTATTAGGGTGGTCAGTGATGGCTTTGGTATTTCTTTCCCATCTCTCATTGATTCATTTTCATTATTTCATGCTGATTTTGGATCTTCACCTTTGTTCTTCAATTTTAAGAACTTTTAGAAACACAAAAGGGGGACCTAAGTGGCAATCCAGTTGAAATTTAACCTATCCCAAACATATTTTTACACTACTGAATTCCTTAAACATATGATAAATATTCAACTTAGAATACATAAAAAATTTCAAGCACTTAATCTTACCGAATATACAATGGTCAGCAGATTCAGACCCCACCCTAACCTCCAAGCGGAGGTCCATCTTTCTAATGAAATCGCGATAATTGCTGACTGGATGCCACCAGCCAAATATGATAGCATTGTTCCCCAATAAGTGGATGGAAATGCTTTGAATAATTTTAGTTGTTATTAGAGATAATAAATACTGTTAGAGACTTTTCAGGTGTTTTAATTAGGTGAAGAGAAGGAATTCAAAGCTACATTTAGAAAGAGAGAACCATCGCAGATGAACCGGGGCATTCTAACCTTTGAGTGTCCAAACGCCAGACCCATCGAGCGACACCAGCCGCGGGGCGTCCGGGCGCCGGACATGGGTGGAGTCCGCATCCCTCCGCATTTTGAAGAGTTTTTTAAGAAAAGTCTATAAAAGAAAGCCCATAATTCGCTTTTAGGGCATTCAAGTCTAGGGAGAAGAACCAGAAGCTATTTTTGGAGGATTGGAAAGAGCGCCAATAAAGATTTCATCAAAGATTCGTTGTTCTTGTGCTTTTGGTGATGTATGGGTTTTAGGATTTTACTTTGAATGCTTTGATTATATGTGTGTGGGGTCGTTCCGTGCTCAAGGATTTGGATGGGGCCATCCCCCAGTCTCGGTTTACCATCGGTTTCGGTACCATCCAAGGTCGGCCGCGACGCCATCTCGGAAGAGTCATGGAGCGAGTCTCGGTGGCTACGTCACGAGTCCCGATCTCGGTCTTAGATTCTGCCCAACCTCGGCCCCTGTCACTCAGCCATAAATGTGGCCATAAATGCGCTGCCATGACGGGATCGGCAAACTGACAGCAGAGTGGGCGCCGGACCTAGATAAGGAGCACGCCTTATCTAAAGTCATGTCTATAGGCAGGGGGCACTGGTCCGATGAAACATTCCCTTTTTTACCTACCCCCACTCAGGAGGTACGAATGCACGCTGATGGGACTCTCATCCTTTCATGTGGACAGTGCCATGATGACTCTCACATCTACATATTGCATGAAGAAAAACCATGCGAGGTATGCACAATCCTCCCCTCCCAGAGCTCTCTTTCTCCTTTCTCTTTCAGTTCACACACTGACTCGAGCGTCGGAGGGCCTTCGGCTACCCATAGCCAGGGTCTCTGACTGTTATCTTCTCCCTTTCAGGTCATTGGAGGCCCGATCCTTCCCCTTCGTTTTCCTCAAAATCCTCAAATCAGGAGTTTAATCCTCCATTAACTAAGTCCGTAATTTTTAGGCACTTACAGTTGGTGCCGTCTGTGGGAACAGGATCCGTGCCAAAGTCTCTGCAAAAGCAATGCCTCCAAAGACCAGATACGGTGGCGGAGGACCATCGAAGTCCCAAAAAGCGTCGTCCTTACCGCTACGGGAGCAACCTGCGTTTCCACCATTCTTGCAGTCGCAACCAACCCAGCCGGTTGTTCCGGAACCACCCCCTGGCCTTCATTCCGCTCTTCTTCCCCCTCCGGGACTGACCGAGGCTCCTCCCATCGAGCAGGAGCCATCAGGGACCCCGCGTCAGAGGAGGTCAGGGAGAAAGTCGAGTGCCGCATACATGGAGGGCATCGTCCAATCGGCCTCTTCGTCTCGGCCCATAACCACGCGCCTCTGCCAAGATAGCCATCGTGAGACTCCTCACCACACTGGTGAGCGGCCACACGGCGGTCCGCAGCAGAACGCCTCAACGACGGATCTTCGACGACGAGGCAAGACCCCCGTCAGGGCGGGGTCCCGTCAGTCCCACCAGCGCGTCCACGACGACGGCCAGTCCTTTCATCAAACCCATGGAGCCAGAAATGACAACCCCCTGCTCAAAGAGCTCAATGCCCAGCACCAGGCCCTCCAAGATAAAGACGAGGTGATTCGTCGCCTCGAGGAACGGCTCGAAATGAATGAGAGGAAGTCTCGTGGTCCACCTCCCCGGCGACAGCAGGCCCACCCGGACAACCGAGACCTGAGGCAGGTCCTCAACAGCAGAAGGAGATACCGCTGTGAGGAGGAGGGCTCGAGCAGCAGTCATCTGCCTAGTGGCCTCGGGGGATCGCGGCACGAGCCGGAATCACCGAGACCAGACGACCGGGCGGACCTCAAGGAGTTGCTGGACCATTACGTCAAGCAGGAGGTCCAGGCCCGCTTGGCCGAGATCGGGTTTGCCTGAGACCAAACAGATGAGTGTGAAGAGGACGATCAGGGCATGTCCCCCTTTTCGCAGGAAATCAAAAATTTCTCTCTCCCCGAGAGATTTAGCGTCCCGAGGTTCGTCCTTTATGACGGAGCCTCGGACCCAGAGGCGCATCTGCGGCATTTCACTCAGCGGATGTCGGTCTGGGGGGACGTCGGTCTCTTGAACTGCAGGGTTTTCTCATCCAGTCTGGGAGACCTCCCCCTCCGGTGGTTCTGCGCGCTCCTCCCCGGATCGATCTCGAGCTGGCGGCAGCTCCGGAGCTCTTTCCTTGAAAAGTTTCAAGCACATCGCGTCATCCTAAAGACAGGTAGCAATCTCATGGCGATCCGGATGAAAGACGGTGAGAATATCACTGCCTTCGCCAGGAGATTCTGGACGATATACAGCCAGATTACCGACGCCAACGACGAAGTCGCCATCATGTGCTTCAGGGAGGGCTTACTCCCAGGAAACGAACTCCGCAGAGACCTGGTCCGGAACCCTGTGGCTACGATGAAAGCACTGATGGCAAGGGTGAAGCAGTACATTGAGCAAGAGGAAGACGAGGCCCACGGCACAGAGCGGTTTGGATTCCCAAAGAAGCACCAAGCCTCCACCGGGGAAGGAACATTCCCCAGGCCGAGGTCGGATAAGAGGAAGCCCGCCAGCTCTTTCTCAATCTCCTCGGATAACAGCAAGAGACCAAGGTTCCAGCCCCCCAAGCCTGCCGGCGATTCCTACAGAGCCATCAGTGTTGTGTTCAGGGAGCCCATTTACAGAATCCTGAACAAGATCAAGGCAGAACCGTACTTCCAGTGGTCGCAGCCGATGATGAGCGACCCGTCTACCCGAGACCAGCAGAAGAACTGCTCCTACCACAAGCAGCACGGGCACATGACCGAAGACTGCTTTGCGCTAAAGTCCCACGTTGAAAGGCTCGTTAAAGACGGGCACCTCCAAGAGTACATCAAGAAGGAAGAAAGGGTTAACCAAGCTCAGCAGCGCTCTCCACCCAGTGATGACAAGGACGGTGACGAACCAGCAGGTATCATCAACGTCATCCACCTGGCCCCCGCCCCAAGCAAAGAAAGCGCCCGAGCTCGGTCAGAGGCCAGGAGGGCTGCCCATGGTAAGCAGGTGATGTCGGCAGAGTTAGAAAGCGCCCCGAAGAGGGCTAAGAGGGAAAGGCTCAGGATTTGGTTCTCAGATGAGGACCTGAAGGGAGTCCAGCTCCCCCATAATGATGCCCTCATCCTCATCTTGCGGCTCAACAATTACACTAACAAGCGCGTCCTTGTGGATCCGGGGAGCTCCTCCGAGATCTTCTACTATAGCTGCTTTAAGCAGCTTGGCCTAACCGAGTCCGACCTGCAGGAGGCTCATGTCCCTCTGGTAGGGTTCAGCGCCAAACCAGTGTACCCCAAAGGCAGGATCTCACTCGAAGTCCGGATCGGAGGCGCAACGAAGATGACAGACTTTATGGTAGTGGACGTGCCATCCCCCTACAATGTGATCATAGGACGAAGTTGGTTGCATGCCATGGAAGCAGTGCCCTCCACCTTACATCAAAAACTCAAGTTTCCATTAGCAACGCCTGACGGGGCGTTCGAGATTGTGACTGTGTGCGGAAATCAGCAGATGGCCCGAGAATGCCTCATAGCCGTAACGCCTGGGGAGGCGGAGCCGAGACAAGTGCATATGGCCGAGCTCGAAGCCGAGATTGAGGATGTTGGGCGGACAGCAGGGCAGAAAAGCATAGAGGATCTCACCGAGGTCAAGATCGATCCTGAAGACCCCGCGCGCTACTTCATGCTGGGTAGCCAGCTCCCCGACACTGAGAAGGTCGAGCTGCTAGACTTCCTACTTCTGAATAAAGATGTCTTCGCCTGGACTCCATATGAGATGCCAGGAATTGACCCCGAGGTCATGTGTCACAAGCTGAATGTGGATCCCGGACACAAGCCCATAGTGCAGAAGGCTCGCAGATCAGGGATCCCGCAGACAGAGGCAGTAATCGAAAAGGTGGATAAGCTCCTCGAATCTGGGGCGGTCCGCGAGGTGCACTATGCCCAGTGGCTCGCCAACACAGTGGTGGTAAAAAAGAAGAGCGGAAAATGGAGGGTCTGCGTGGATTTCACCGACCTCAACAAAGCTTGCCCCAAGGACAGCTTCCCCCTCCCAAAAATCGATCAGATGATCGACGCTACCTCGGGACATGACAGGATGAGTTTCCTAGACGCCTATCGAGGTTACCATCAGATCCCGCTGCACGGACTTGATGAGGAAAAAACTGCATTTATAACACCTCGAGGCATCTACTGTTATAAGGTGATGCCCTTCGGACTGAAGAATGCCGGGGCAACGTATCAGCGGCTGATCACGAAAATGTTCCAGAACCAGCTCGGGAAGACGATGGAGGTCTATATTGATGACATGGTAGTCAAGTCCAAGGAGTCGCAGAACCACCTGGCGGACTTACGCCAAACGTTTGCCATCCTCCGAAAGTTCCAGCTCAAACTGAATGCTTCTAAGTGTGCGTTTGGCGTCGGTTCTGGCAAATTTCTGGGCAGCCTAGTGACCAGAAGAGGGATCGAGGCTAATCCCGAACAGATTGCAGCCATCCAGTCAATCCAGCGTCCCACCTCGGCCAAGCAAGTCCAGCGACTCACAGGAATGGCTGCCGCACTCAACCGCTTCATCAGTCGAGCCTCGGACAAGTGTCGTCCATTCTTTCAGCTCCTGAAGAAGAGTTCCAAGTTCCAATGGACTCCTGAATGCGACCTGGCACTAGAAACGCTCAAAAGGTACCTCTCCTCACCACCACTTTTGTCCACTCCGTCGCAAGACGATTTTCTCTATCTTTACCTTGCAGTCTCGGACCATGCGGGGAGCTCGGTGCTGGTTCGAGAAAGCGACAAGCAGCAGTACCCCATCTACTACACCAGCAAAACCCTGCTCGACGCCGAGACCAGGTATCTCCCACTTGAAAAGCTCGCACTAGCGCTGATCAGTGCCTCTCGCAAGCTCTCCCACTACTTCCAGACACACACGGTGGTGGTCATCACGGAATCCCCACTCAAATCCCTCTTCCGCAAGGCCGATTTTTCTGGCTGAATTTCTAAGTGGGCCGTCGAACTGGTTCAGTTCGATATCCAATATCAACCCAGAACAGCAATCAAGGCACAAGTCCTGGCAGACTTCGTCGTCGAATTCACCTCTCCTAATTCGTCACCGACCTCGCTCGATACCGAACTGGGGGACTCCAAGGGCAAGGATGAAGCTGAAACCGAGACCGAGGAAGACCAGTCTTGGAAAAAATTCCTTGAGTAAGCCTGGAAAGTCTTCGTTGACGGATCGTCAACGACCAAAAGAGCAGGCGCCGGCGTTGTCCTTCAATCCCCAGAAGGACTAGTCATAGAGCAAGCACTGACCCTTGACTTCAAAGCATCAAACAATGAAGCAGAATACGAAGCAATGATCGCTGGCCTCGGCAGTGCAAGAGTGCTGGGGGCACGTCGGGTGGCAGTCTTCAATGACTCCCAGTTGGTGACAAGCCAGTTGAGCGGAGATTACCAAGCCAGAGACGAAAGAATGATGGCCTACCTAGCCCACACCAGGCAGCTCCTCTCCCAGTTTGAAAAAGCTGAAGTCAGGCAAATCGGCAGGGAGTCTAATCGCCATGCAGACGCCCTAGCAAGCTTGGCCTCGGCCGTAGAAGCTGGGAAAAGAAGGACAGTTGATGTAGGGGCGCTGGAAAGACCGAGCATAGAGCTCTTTCCAGTTCGACAAATATTGTGCACTGATCTCGGTCCAAGCTGGATGGACCCAATCGTGACACTCTTGAGAGAAGATAAGCTCCCCGAAGACAAGAATGAGGCTCACAAGGTCAGGGTAAAAGCGGCTCACTTTTGGCTATCCCCAGATGAAAAACTCTACAGAAAATCCTACTCAGGACCATATCTTCAGTGCGTCCACCCAAGCAAGGTGGAAGACTTCTTCTTTGAAATTCATGAAGGGATCTGTGGAAGCCACATCGGAGGAAGATCACTGGCATCCAGAGCTATTAGCCAGGGCTATTGGTGGCCCTACATGCAGAAGGATGCCCAGCTCTACGCCAGAAAGTGTGAGAAATGCCAGAAGTTCTCCCATTCCCTGCATCAGCCAGCTCGGGACCTGAGTCCCCTCTCCAGTCCGTGGCCCTTCGCCCAGTGGGGGCTGGACATCGTGGGTCCCCTTCACCGCAGTCCAGGGAACAAAAGGTGGTTGATGGTGGGCACTGATTACTTCTCAAAATGGATAGAGGCAGAGGCCTTGTCCTCCATCACCGAACACGACACGAAGAATTTTGTGTGGAAAAACATCGTCACAAGGTTCGGGATCCCTAGAGCTCTGGTCTCGGATAACGGGACCCAGTTCGATTCAAAACTCTTCAGAAATTTCTGCCAGGAGCACGGTATCAGGAACCTTTATGCGACTCCGGCCTACCCACAGAGCAACGGGCAGGCAGAGATCTCAAACAAGGTGGTGCTGGATGGACTCAAAAAGAGGCTTGATAAAGCAAAAGGTAGGTGGGTAGAAGAATTGCCGAGTGTCCTTTGGGCATACAGAACCACCCTGAGGCGGTCCACTTCAGCGACTCCTTTTTCACTGGCCTATGGGATGGAGGTCGTGATCCCTCTCGAAGTCGGCCTCCCAACATTGAGGACGAACCTCTTCGATCAAGGGCAGAACGAGATCAACCTTGCCAGGGAGCTCGACCTGGCCGAGGAAAGAAGGGAGGCGGCATCCGTGCGTCTGGCCTCCTATCAGCAGCAGCTATCCAGAGGATACAATCAGAGGGTCAAGGAAAGGAGATTCTCAGTTGGAGAGCTAGTCCTAAAAAGAGCACTTCCAGCAGATAGAGATCCTAATGAAGGCAAACTCGCACCGAATTGGCTTGGCCCCTTTAAAGTGATCTCGGTCTCTGGGAGATCGGCCTACAGACTTGAAGGGATGGATGGCAAGGAGTTGCCACGACCATGGAACGCTGCACACCTCAAGAAATATTACTTCTAGTTGTATTCAAAATGATTGATCAATAAAGAAGAGCCTTTTGACAAAGATCTGCCTTATGTCTCTCCAGTTGTAAACAAGGCTCCCGCCCTCGTTCCAGCCACTTTGAGTTCGGTCACAGGACCAACTCCCCAAGGCTCCGGCCCTCGCGCCAGCCTCTTTGAGTTCGGCCAAAGGACGAACTCCCCAAGGCTCCGGCCCTCGCGCCAGCCACTTTGAGTTCGGTCACAGGACCAACTCCCAAAGGCTCCGGCCCTCACGCCAGCCTCTTTGAGTTCGGTCACAGGACCAACTCCCCAAGGCTCCGGCCATCGCGCCAGCCTCTTTGAGTTCGGTCACAGGACCAACCCCCCAAGGCTCCGGCCCTCGCGCCAGCCTCTTTGAGTTCGGTCACTGGACCAACCCCCCAAGGCTCCGGCCCTCGCGCCAGCCTCTTTGAGTTCGGTCACAGGACTAACTCCCCAAGGCTCCGGCCCTCGCGCCAGCCTCTTTGAGTTCGGTTACAGGACTAACTCCCCAAGGCTCCGGCCCTCGCGCCAGCCTCTTTGAGTTCGGTCACAGGACTAACACCCCAAGGCTCCGGCCCTCGCGCTAGCCTCTTTGAGTTCGGTCGCAGGACCAACTCACGGACTAGCGGCGGGTTAGTGTACTCACGAAAGGGGTTCGCCATCCTAAGATAGAAAGGTGGGTTAAAGTCTGGATGCTTTACCGACCTCAAGGACTTGCAAGTTTTCGCACCAAAACATCCACATCACATGGCAGAAAGAAAGAGATAAGAAAACAGCTGGATAATCAAAAGAAAATTTTGTTTTTTCATTAATGGAAGAATGAATACAGAGTTTTTTGTACAATCTAAAAAAAAATCCTATGGCTTCTCGGGCGCCACTTCTTTATTTTCTGGAGCTGGAGGATCTGATGGGGCAGGAGCATCGGACGGAGGAACCGGAGGAGGAGCCTGGGTCGCTTTGGCCTCGGCGGGGGTCAAAGGAGGAGGAGGTACGTCTGGAACTTCGATAGGTGTCCCAGGAGGGTTGGAGCCAGGCTCTGATTCTAAACCCGGCACTGCAGGCTGGAACTTAGGAAGGTCCGCGAATATGGGATCGTCCTCAGAAACCCCATACTTGCAGAGAGCCTCCTTGCACCCCATCTCAAACAGCACCGGGCTCAGATCCATGATTTGAGCCACGTACTCCCCCGATGCCCAATCCACCCCATCCTGATAAGCTTTCGCGGCTTGGGCCGTCAAGGTGGACTCGACATCGGCCTTTTCTTTCCTGGAGGCCTCGAGCTCGGTCTCCTTCCTGGCCAGCTCGTTCTGCTTTTCAGCAAGCTCGGCCTCCCTCTTGGTGAGCTCGGTCCCCTTTTCGGCAAGCTCGGCCTCCAGATTGGCCGCCCTCCTCGCCTTATCGTCAACGGCGTCCCTCAGGTTTTTGTTCTCGCCCCGCAACTTGATAATTTCGGCCTTTGCCGCTTGTTGCTCCGTTGCGTGCTGGGCGAGCTTCTCCTCCGACTTCTTTATTTCCGCTGCGCTCGCCTCCAGCGCAGCCCCCATCTTCTTCTTCTCCTTCTCCAGGGCGGCGATGTAGGCAGTTCTTCCCTCCAGCCTCTCCATAAGCACTTGAGTCCTCTGTACATTCTGCAAAAGGATAAAAATAGTAAGGGGATCGATTCAAGCAACCAGGAGGCAGAAATTTGAAACCAGAAGGAGGAAAGCTACCTCAAGCGACGCCCTCATCGTCTGATGAAGTAGACCCGCCGACGCAACCTTTTTATGCTTCTCCATGTCCAGGGGGAGGGCACATCCCCGGCCAAGGGCCACGAGCGACTCCCAGCTGGAGCCCAGCCGCTCCCCCATGGTCATGGGCTCGTTGGGGTTGAGGTTGAAGTTGGGCCTCCAAGGTGCCGGCACTGAAGGCTGGGCCTGCGATTCCGCTCCCTGGAGCCTCCCCCCCACGCCCGCCAGGCGAGGCCTCTTCTCGGGAGGGGGCCCCTCGCCCTCCTTTCCGGCCTCAACGGTCCGAGACCGGGTCTCCCTCTGCGGCTGCGGCGGGGGCGGCAGAGCCTCCTTCGCGGGCTCGACCACCCGCGGCCTGCTGTCCTTGAGCGGACGAGGTTCCTTGGGCTGCCGAACCTCCTTGGGGGGTTCCACCGATCTCCCCTTCTTAGCTTTTGCGGAGGTGGCCCCAGCCGCTCCCGACGCTGCTCCCGACGAGGCGGAGGAAGCAGCCGCTGCGGAGCCTTGGGAGGCGCCTGACCCACTGGGGGCACGATTGGAGGCGGGGGGAGCTCGACCCGCAAAGATCACAGCACCTAAGTTCTTCAAAGAGGGGCGCTGTCCTTCCATCTCTCCTTCTTCTTCTTCTCCTCTTTGGCCTCGGGAGGGAGGGCTGTCAGCAATGACAATCGGGCCTTGGGGCTCCAGTGCTTGGCCGCTAGTCTCGGCGAGGGCTAGGACAACCTCTCCTATCGGCTGGGAGGGGATCTCGGCAGTCTTCCTGGTGTAAGACTGGTACCGAGGTTTGTACCCTAGGAGGGAGAAGGCAGCTCGGTCGTGGTGACCGTGGTAGCGATGAATCTTCTCTAACCACGCGTCGTTTCTTTTCCACTTGTTGAAGCTGGCCTCTCTCCTCCTCTTCTGAATACCTGCGCAGGAAAAAGGCAAGGGCGTCAGCTCGGCTTAACGATTAGCAAAGGCAATACAAGTGAAACCTAAAGGGGTGGGCATTTACTAGGGGGGGTCTCAGACTTCCGCGGAACCTGGATTCTCCGATCCTCCTCGGTCTCGGTCCCCTTGAACTCCCAGTTCCCCGAGATCAAAATGCGTTCATCTCCAGCGTATTTGCTGGAATCCTCCAGGGCGTTCACCAAGGGATGGCGCCTGGCTTTCACCCGGAGGTAGTAAAGATCCTCGCCCCCTGCAGCCTTGCAGATGTCGTAGACATCCTCTATGTCATGCACCCCGAGATAAACATCAAGGATCCAGTTCAGCTCCGCCACACCCATTATAATCTTAAAGCCATTTGGCATTAACTGGAAGGGGCAGATGTGCCACGCATGGAGGCAAGAACGGAGGAGCGGATGGATGGGAAATCTGACCCCGTCTTCGCACACCGACACCAAGGGGAAAGGCATCCAGTTCTTGTATCGGGTGAGGCCATCGGGGAGGCCCTTTAGGTCGTCGGGTTTCACCAGGACGTCGGCCGGGATTTTAAACGACGACCTGAAAGCCTCCAGGGCCGCAGGACCCTCTAACCAGTGGCTATAAGCCCCCCATCTTTCCTAGAAGGCTAAGGAGCAAGAGAAAATAGGCGAAAAATTGGAAAAAAACCCTAAAGGGCCAAAACCCTCTGAAAACAAAGAAAAGGAGGGGTACGAAGGAGTAGCAGAGACAAGGAGTGGAACTCATAGAAAAGGTGAGAAGGACTGCAGAAGACGAGAAGGCAGGAAGTAGGAAGCAGAAGAGGAAGTCTCCGAGTTAGGTGGTCCTCTGACCTGGGCGAAGTTGCAGCAAGGTGTTCAGCAAGATGTTCTTCAGCACTTCAGCAAGATCTCCTTTAGGCAAGAGCTAGGGTAAGGGAAGAAAGGAGAAGGACACCCCCGTTTTATAAGAGGGACACCCTCCTTAAAATCCCACGCACGCGAGACGTCTCTTCGAACTCGCCACACGTCGCTTCGATCCCGGCGAATGGCTAGACGGAGGACTCCACGTGGCAGTGACGGTTCATCTCTCACCACGCCTCTGGTACGATATTTATCACCTCGATCATACGGAACGGCGTCCCGCGTGCTTGACAGGGCAAAGCAATTATGGCGCCCTATTCATTGCCTAGGGCAAATGAAGGGGCATCATGATGAGGACCTCATAAATGCAAGATACGAAAGGACGGCCCCATCACTTCCGAATCTTATCTCCCGACCTCGGATAAAGTCCAAGAGGTCGAGAGCTAGGGGACAATTGTGTGGGGTCGTTCCGTGCTCAAGGATTTGGGTGGGGCCATCCCCCAGTCTCGGTTTACCATCGGTCTCGGTACCATCCAAGGTCGGCCGCGACGCCATCTCGGAAGAGTCATGGAGCGAGTCTCGGTGGCTACGTCACGAGTCCCGATCTCGGTCTTAGATTCTGCCCGACCTCGGCCCCTGTCACTCAGCCATAAATGTGGCCATAAATGCGCTGCCATGACGGGATCGGCAAACTGACAGCAGAGTGGGCGCCGGACCTAGATAAGGAGCACGCCTTATCTAAAGTCATGTCCATAGGCAGGGGGCACTGGTCCGATGGAACATTCCCTTTTTTACCTACCCCCACTCAGGAGGTACGAATGCACGCTGATGGGACTCCCATCCCTTCATGTGGACAGTGCCATGATGACTCTCACGCCTACATATTGCATGAAGAAAAACCATGCGAGGTACGCACAATCCTCCCCTCCCAGAGCTCTCTTTCTCCTTTCTCTTTCAGTTCACACACTGACTCGAGCGTCGGAGGGCCTTCGGCTACCCATAGCCAGGGTCTCTGACTGTTATCTTCTCCCTTTCAGGTCATTAGAGGCCCGATCCTTCCCCTTCGTTTTCCTCAAAATCCTCAAATCAGGAGTTTAATCCTCCATTAACTAAGTCCGTAATTTTTAGGCACTTACAATATGATATGAATATTATCCAATGATTGGATTCCTTTGTTAATGCAATATCTAGTTTTAGTATTTTATTCTTTTAGATTTGATTACTAGCATTGATAGCAAAACCCTATGTCTATACTTGTCATTCTACGAGGGTAGAGTGGATTCGTACTGTAAGATCTTTTCTTCAATTGAATCAAACCTTGTTTTTAATTTGCTAATTTAAGAATCAAAACCTCAAATCAATACTATGTTTTCTAGTATGATTAATTTAGGAATTTGGGAACCAACACAATTTAACATTTTTTTCCTCGTGCATACGACACCCGCCTAACATTACTATCCTCTCCGGCCATTACATTAAAAAAAAAAAAAAAGAGATAATAAAAGGAAATACATGGATAGAAGTATGGTAATGTCGTTGCACTTGATGAAGGCCGGGGAGACCAAAGATGGGTCGTGGGGGAGAGACGGAGAGATGTGCCAGAGATAGAAGACAGCGAGATGTATATAGGGAGAGAGTGATAAGAAAATCATAAAGCTAACCATTCTTTAACAGGGAGGGTTGAAATTTAATCATGAATGGCTAGCTATTTCCGAAAGGCATTCATTGTGTTGAAGCTGGAAACTTGATAGTCGTCTTAGTTTTCAAATCAAAATGTGTCCCCTCATTACACCACATCACTTGCTCATCCCCCAATCGCTTAAAACAAATACAAAACAGACTTTCATAATGTCTGTGCGCTCATCACACACTCATAAGGCATGTTTGTGTAACACTTCTCTGAAAAAAGTAGACGATTTTCTGCAGAAAGCTCATTTTTCCGGCGTTTGGTGTGGAATAATTCCGTGGAATGCTTTCCTGCCTCGCCAGCATTTTCTTAATAATGACGGAAATGAGTTTCCTATGGAGGATATGGGAAATGAATTTTCTCGAAAAACTTCTCCCTCTTTTCCTCACTCTTGTCCATTTCAACCCAAAACCCTACAACTCCTTCATTTTTTATTTCTTTAAATAAATTATTATTTGATGTTGAATAAATAATATACATGTTATGTTATTTTTCTAAATTCTACAAAAATCATTTTTCAAGGTTTTCATTTCTATTGAATTTACTAACGTGGCAATTTCCCCTTCCCGCAGAAAGAGTGTGTACACAAACGTGCCCTTAAAGTGTAAGGAATTCTGTTTCTGGGGACCTTGCACTGTCCCACATCGCTTAAAATAGACGATAACATTCCTTAAGAATATCTTTGCGCTCATACTATATTGATTCACTGATATTAATAATGTCTCCACTTCACTGATATCTCATGATTCACAGTCCTATTTTGATTGGCCCTACTAAGTTTCTATCTTAATTCTTACCAGATTTTGGGGAATCATATCTCCAAGATGATTGGGGCATATTCATATTTAGGATTTCTTTAAAGATAACTGAAAACTTTGTACCCCCCCCCCCCCCCCCCCCCCCCCCCCCCCCCAGAAATCATATCTCCAAGATGATTGGGGCATATTCACATTTAGGATTTCTATGAAGATAATTGAAAACTTTGTACTCCCCCCCACACCCCACGGAAATCATATCTCCAAGAATATTCACATTTAGGATTTCTTTGCACCAACCCCGGCTCCCCAACACACCACAAAAAATTTTAACTGGACTCTGCTCACGTTTTGGTCAGGCTTGGGTCCCATCTTTGTTTTAATTTTTTCCTCGCGGATGTGATGTCACAATGGTCATGGTACGTCCTTTTGATGGACCTATCAAAAGGTCCCCACTGATAAAAAAAACTCGCGTCTTTTGAAATCAGTATTAAGTTGATATCACGTTCAGGCTTGGATACCCAGACTTGGCTTGGCTATCTTTCAGATCCAGAATTTGAGTAAATGTCTATTTATATTGTCTAAAGCACAGATTTGATCCTAATATAATATACAATATGTACAAATATATATACAAGTCTCAAGAATTTGGCTTAACATAGATTAAAATAGAATTTATATAGCCAACCCCAACATGATTTGGATATGGTCAAACCAATTATTGAGGACCTATTCTACCAGTGATAACTTGCCCGCCTGCCTGTCGAGGGATTGATCCCTCCCATGTCATTTCATGTCCGTTCTTGGAACTCCCATATCAAAATAACTGTCTATAGCACACTTAAAACTTTTAAATCAAAATGCTATAAAAATAATAAAACAGTAAATACATCTTCAGAGCCCCTGTGACCTTCCAAAAGATGATAACAACAATAGAATAAAGGTCGCCTTGAAGAAACTGCTAAGCCGGGTAACATGCAATCATAATGCAGCTTATAAGCAATTTACAAGCTGTGACATGAAACTGCTTGACTATTTCCCCATCATAATCATTCATTCATCGTCAGAGGAATCCTCCAGAGGCATTTCATCAGGAACTGATGATGTAGCAGGATCCTAGACACAAAAAATATATATATATGTTACGAAATCAAATCAGCATGTCAAACAAGGCACTTTCAGGGAACCCAATCCCCAGTTAAAGATCAAACAACTGTCGGAACTTTTGGCACTTACAGGCATTTTATCCCAATCCTTCAACTTTGAATTTGTAAGACTGAAACTATCGCGTAAAGGAGCCCAGGTTGGCTCATCCTTGTTCTCTGACTCTATATATTTAGCACCCTGCACAACCCAAATCCATGCATTAAAAGGGTAAAATAAATCAAGTTTATCGGGACAATTTTTTTTAAATCAATAATTAGCCAACCAAAAAAACCCATTGTGTAAAAAACCTCTCCTCCAGACAAATGTTCCTCACCTACGTGCCCAAAAATACCTCCCTATATCCTATTCCAGCTTGTGCGAGTTTTCCCTGGGCAAAAACTATCACGATTAAACTCCAAATCCGCAAAAATAGGATGGAACCATGAAACCACAACCTTTAGGGCACATGTAGTGTGGCGTGCTGTGGGAAATCAGATCTACGGAAAGCTAAGTCCAACCCCGCCCATTGGATACAGCAACGGAGAAAAGAATTTTATTGGCCTTACCAAACATGAACTTTACTGTAGTGCAGAAAGGGATTTCTGCTTTCCATTTTTTTTTTTTTTTTTCTGCAGAAAAGCGGTCAACACAAATGTGCCCTTATCGAAATATCACCCCCTTCAAAGACTCTTCTCAACCCCTCGTAATTTCTCAATCCACAAATTATTTACCAGCATTATGCCACCTGCAACTAGCTTTTAATTAATGCAAAAAAATTATAGTTCCAATCTTTACTTCCAAACATTCTAGCAGTTGTCTCTTTTCAAATTGGCTAGAGCACCACAAGGAACCATCTTCCATAACGATTTACAGATCTCATGGAAAAACAGAAAAGAGCTCCATCTCATGAAGAAAACATCATATCTAAAGTTGATGAAAATGTCCATAGCACTACAAACAATGCAAAAAACTTATACTCCACAAAATTTAGAAACAGACATGACAAACACAGAGAAAATTTGTCCTCCACAAGTGTTATTCAAGTGCCCATTTAGAGTTTTGACCTCTTAACAAAAGATAATTTCTATTCATTTAGGGCCTGTTAGCATCAAAATACATAGGAATTCATAGTGAAATGAACTCTACCAAAAGATTATTAAAGAGGTAAAGGATGAAGGATATAAGATGGAGATGTAGCTAGAAGTGTCCATTTAGAGTTTTGACCTCTCAACAAAAGATAATTTCTGTTCATTTTGGGCATGTTTGTTAACATCAAAATACATAAGAATTCACAGTAAAATGAGCTCTACCAAAAGATTAATAAAGAGGTCAAGGGTGAAAGATATAAGATGGAGATGTAGCTAGAACCTTCACTTTCCTATATACTGAATTACCAAGGTGATGGCTGAGTATTCACTTCTCATCTTCTTTTGATTCTAGATACCTAAAAGGAAAGGTTATTTGAAGCTCATTTTTTTAAACTCGCCTTTGGACTTCATTTCAATGACTTATGGAATGAATCCTATGTATTCTAATGCAAACAAATCTAATGCAAACAAACAAGCCCTCAAGATTTATTCGAAAAATCTGATAACATTATACAAGGGACAAATAAAAGTATGCATGGACACACCTTAGCAGCATAGAGGGAAGGGTTGTCAGATGTCTTCCGTAACTCTGCATAAAAGGCTTCTTTCCTTCGTTTCCCCAAAGCTGTCACAGTTAATTGTGTTGACAAGAATTAGAAGGAATGAAATACAAAAACTAAAAGATCACATTGTCAATAACGCATATCAATCTAATTTTCACCAGATATTATTAATGATTAAGAAAACACAAATCAGCTAAGGGTGTCAAAGGGCCGAGAAGGGCCAGGCCTAGGGTTGTCCTTACCCAATCCTCAATATATATAGGGCAAGGCTCTGGCGCCAGCGGGCCAAAGCCCTCGGAGGGCCTGCACTACTTAGGCCCTTACCCGACCCTCAAGGGCCAGGGCAGGGCTCCGGGCCTCAAAAGGAAAAAATTATTATTATTTTTTACATTGTTACAATGTATTGAGCGTCAACCGAGCAATATCTTGTCTATCCTCTACTGCGAAGGGATCACTAAGAAAATGTTTAGAGAATAGAAGCTCGCTCTAAAAACTTTATTTTATAGGAGAAAATCATACATACTTTGGTGACTTGGGTTCTATGTGTACCTTTTTTCTTTTTTCTTTTTTGTCAAAGAAGGAAAATGGCTAAAGAGTTTGTTCTATCTCACACTTGACAAAAAAATCTCGAGTACCAAATCATTCCAACAAAGTATTAACTTTGAAAAACTTAGGTAGCGTTAGGTTCGCTAGAATGGTTTTAGGTAGGAATGGAATGGAGAGTGGAATGAGTCTGGAATAGTCATTTTCATTTCAGCGTTTGGTACGCTAAGGAATCAACCCATTAGTAGAATTCCGGATTCCTGTTCTTGCGTTTGGTATGCTAGAATGATGTCCAGAATGAAATCAAATTTACATTAAACTGACTAAAATACCCTCTTCTGCCCTTTCCCCTTTACGTTTTTAACGAGAGAGAGATTAGAAAAGAAAGAGAGAAAGAAATGGGAAAGGATGTGGGCAACGATGAGGTGGCATCAATGAAGGTAGCCTTCAACCTCTTCGACATGGACGGCGATGGTCGCATCTCCCCATCAGAGCTTGGAATCCTGATGCGATCGCTCGGTGGGAATCCAACACAGGCACAGCTGAAGGAGATCGTGGCCTAGGAGAAGCTGACGTCATGGGGCTTTCTGATTCTGAAGACGAAGAAGAACAGAGATAGGGGTGGGGGTGGGGGGGCCTGCCGGAAGTTGCAGAGGATCCTGTTGAAGTGCAAGGAAATGCAGATTGAAGGAGGGCGACATGTTTTGTGTTCTATTGCAGAACCCACTGGAGAGGAGAAGGGTTTTTGACCCCCGGTGCACGGCCATCGTCGCCGACACTGCACGTCGCAGGAGGAAAAAGCAGAGGACCGGCTTGATCTTCTGTGGGTCGTTGCAGAGGAAGAGGGCGCAGCAGGGCCTGCTTGGACTGTGTGTTGGCCATTGCCGCCCGCAATCGCCCGAACTTCTCATCGCCGAAGAGGGAAGGTTGGGCCGGTCTCCATTGCCACAGGCTATGCCGCTGGGCCATGTCTGGTGAGAACGAAGAAGAAGAGCAGCATTGCTACTGTAGTTCGGTTCTGCCTAAACAGAGAAGAAGACACAGAGATGGGTCTTTTCTGGGTCGGGCCGTTCTCGGATTTGCAGTAGTAGTTTTGGGTGGAGGGCATTTTGGTCTCAAGGAAATTTTATAAAGGAATGGAATGGCCATTCCTCTGTCTCCCTAGTGGAATGGCCATTCCTCTACATAAAGGAATGGTGATTCCAGAAGTAATGGTCATTCCGCCACTTTTTTGCGAACCAAACACTGTAATGATCATTCCGTTGGAATGACCATTCCATTCCAACCTTCATTACAGCGAATCAAATGCTACCTTAAACCATTTACATTCATCTACCCTTTATGGATTGACATTACTTTCAATTTAACACTGATATGACTATTAAATGTTTAAACTGGTTGGCATCCTAAGTCACTCTATAGAGGAGAAAGTATATCCTTATTAACAGGAGTATACCACCCTTTTGCACTAGCAAGAATATATAAAAATAATCTGAAAAAAACTAAATAATAAATAATAAAACTAGAAGAAAGGGATAGAGAATAACCGTGAAACACTTATTGCTTATACATTAAGTATAATACAAAACTTTAATAATTAAATAGAGAAGAAATGAACCAAGTATGTTAGTATGTGTATTGGTTTTTAGGGCATCTTGTAATGGGTATGAGGCTATGAAATTGCCTTTATATCCTCATTTTTATTACTAACAAGTGACTGCTATAAGGGCATTTTAGTGAATATTTACATATATAAAATATATATTATATAAATAAAGAAAAGTAGGAGAGTTAGGGACATGGCCGGGCCAGGCTAGTACTGTCCAAGCCCAGCCCTCAAATTTCAGGGCCAGCAAAAAAATTGTCCAAACCCAGCCCTAGGGCGTTTCCTTAGAAACAGAAGCCCTCGTTTTAGGGGCTTTTTGAGGGCCGGGCCGGGCCAGGCCCCCTTGTCTTAGGGCCAAATTGACTGGCCTAAAATCAGCAGAGGGTATGCTAAGAAGGCCCAGGCCAAGGTCTTTTTTTGTTTGCGTTTTCCCCCTCTTTGAATGGTGCTCAGGCCATGGTTTTCATGCGCTATTTCTAGAAATTAGTTTGCAGGAGTCTTGAATTCTAGTTTTATGGCAATGGACAAAATGATGTGGTGCTACTTTTGTTGGATCTTAAATCATCACAAATCAGATCCCTCCTTGTCATGTTAAAGTGAATTTTTATGGGAGTGAAATAAGGGGAGTTTATAAAGTTAATAGCCTTATTTAGGACCCTTTGGCTGTTGTCTCTGGAGAACGTTAAGGTCTTTACTTGATGCCAACTTCGAGGGGGCATAAGGTGATGGCAATTGGCAATCATAGATTTTTGACCCGGTGAATTAACCAAACTGCCACACACTTGGTTGAGTTGAAGAAAGAACTCTGGAAGACAACTAGGAGAGCCATTGAACTAATTTTCAAATAATTTTTCGTATATATGTACACAATTATAATAACTTTAGTACAAAAGAATATGTAAAGATTGCAAATAAACACATGATCCTAAAATATCTACATAAATTTAATATGAATCATATTTTCAATTTTTTGTTTTGGTTCATGTATATTATTTATTAATTTTCCAAGTTGCAAGGATAAAGAGCCTTCAAAGAAGGGCAATCTTCCAGCAAAGGAGATAGTTACAAATCTGTAGTCTGGAATAAGGAAGGTGGTACCAAGTTGGTATTGGTGCTCCCAAGTTGGTATTGGTCCTACCAATTTAGAGGAACATGTGATTGATTGTGGAAGTGCTAAAAAAGCTTGCAATTTGTCATGGGAATTCATGATCCTATGGAAGAAATTCATTCAAATGCCAGCAGGATTCAAGGAATGGCAAATTGTTTTTCGCTTAAGATCGGTGAATACTAAATAAGGTGGCTGATTTTCTAGCAAAACATTATTCTCCAGTTTATTCAGTTTTCAACTCATATTTACCAGATATGGTTGGCAATCTATATGTCAAGGACCTTTTGAAGGCAAATGACAATGTGCAGCCTAATTTGACTTCAACCCAATCCAACGACACTTAGTATCCAACCTGGTCTAATTTAACCACGTCTAATTTGGCTTTTAGATCCATTATTTGTCATGGGAGTTGGCTGAGGTCCAAAGGCTAGTTGCCTTTATTTGTGGGTCCATTTTACTAATTTGCTCAACCTTACCATACAAATGGTTTTTTTCTTGTAATTAGAGATTTATTAAAAATGAAACAAGATCATCATAAAATTGATAAGGTCAATCGGCCCTAAAATAAAAGTGTAAAAGAAGGAATAAGAAAATAAAAGAAATAAAATATTTCTGTTAATTTCATGAGTTCCAGTTGCATCAAATCTCATGATGGTTATTAAGACAAGACAAATTACTGTTGTGGTAAAAAATAATAATAATAATTAAAAAAAAAAAAAAAAAAACCCACCCACCATAAATCTCCTCTTTTGAGCTACACATACCTTAAAATCTGAAACTCTGAAATTTTCTCTTTAATTTTTTTTATGCCAACATAAAATATAATTTTATCTGGCATCCAACCTGCCCTCATGTATATCTAACCTCACATATACAAAGAAAGGTAAATTCTATCACAGCATGGATGACTGATGATGCGGTATTGTGGTGAGAATCTCCAGATATGACAAAAGTGTACTCCAACATATTCATGTCAATGAAATGTAAAGTAGACACTCATATGAGCAAGTATTTATGGATATGAATGCAAAAGCTCCTCTGATGAGAGTCTGTTCATTCCTAGAAAGTCCCTCCACATGGGACCCACCTGGATGCATCAAAATAGAGGGTTGAGGTTTTGAAGGCCTCCTTATGACCTACTTTGTGCAAAAAAAAAGGGGAAAAAGGAGGGGGGGGTGGGGGGGGGGGGGGGGGGGGGGGGCAGCTGGAGCGGGTGGGAAACAAGTTGTGGGAGGTAATGTTTTGACTTTTGAGGGCCTCAAAGTTGTCCAATCCTCAGCCTTTAGGTAAAACCATTGAATTTGGATTGGTGGCGAGAGAGGGGAGAGGGGTTTGATTGATCGCAAGTCGGGCCCCACAGGCTGGACCATTTGTAGCCTAGGAATGGAAATACCATTATAAATTCTCCATGCATGAAAACATTACTTGCAAAATGAGCCATCGGGCAAATAGCATGGAGAAAACAGCATCACAATTTCTTGCGTCAAATAACTTCCACATCATAACAGATGTTCATGCACAACGCAAACTATAATATCTTAGATTTAAACTTCATTCCACCCATGGAACTTAAAAGATGTGAAATTATTAAGTCAGTTCACAGCTTCTTATGCACTTGCATTCCAACTCTAACCACTGAAATAGAAACAAGAGGGAAAAGGATGGCTCAGATGCTTTTCAGTTGAAAAGAGCTTACCTTTCGCATCTTTCGACCTCGAAGGATTTAAGCCTTTCTGAGCATTTTGGGCCTTATTGACCTGTATATCAAGAACTATATAAGTTCCTGGTAGAGTAGGTTCAGATGTGCACTAGCAATTTTGAGATTTCAGTAGAGAACTATATCTCTAAACCAGAAATATAGCCGAAAAAGATAAAGCCATCAGGCATGAACTTACAGCATTAAATAACTTGACCACTGAAAGTCCAGCATTGAGCATGCATGAAAGATTTAAATTTGTTAGCACCAGCAACAAATCAAGAAAAAATGCAAATTCAAGCACGCATCAGGTGATAACAATCAAAAGTAAAAACTGAAAATGTTTTAATTACCAAAAGTAGGTATACCTCCTTTTGTAGCAACACTGATAAGAAACTTTTCTTTTGTATCCAGGAAACTCGCAGGCTTCACATGCCCTTTCTCTGATATCTGTTAGATCCACAAATATATGAGTACAGTAGTAATATATGAGTACAGCGCGCGCGCACACACACACATATATATATATATATATATATATATCAACAAGGAAACAAATTACAGCCATTTGATTTGTAAAAAATGATGGGAAAGAAAGATACGCAAGATTGATGCAAGAATCCTAATGGAAGAATGTACAGGTAAGTGTCAACATCAAATACCAAGTGTTTTTCTTTCTTGGCCTCCCCTTTGACCTTACGTTCCTCATCTTCTTCAGCAAGCTTCTCTGCAATGAGTTTCTTGTGCCCCGACAAAACAGGACCCTGCAGAACATGATAAAAATAATAACAATGTCACCAGATTTCTAAATGCAAAACTACATTGCTTGGGTATCATTATGCTTGTTAGAACCAAATAGGGTGTGAACTGTCCAAGTTGGCAGACACAAAAACAGATAATCTGTCTGGTTAAGTATACAGAAAGAAAGCCAAATTGCTTATACTTTAACAGGTCACAATAGGTAACTAACATGGTGCCAGCTAAAATCGTCGTGATGTGAATCTGGATGCACCTCATATAGCAGTTGGTTTGAATATTTATCAGAACTGCTGCTCACACCCTATCAACCATTGTTTAGGTTGATGCAGATATGGAAACCATTTTATCAGAACTACTGATTTTTTCAACTTTGACACACGAAAAACTACTTACTGAAAGTCGAAGCTTCCAATGATCCCCTAATACTAGAGAATGGAGCTGTTTACAAATTTGGGTTCTAATTCACATACCACAAAGAGCCATATTTAGAGAGGGAAACTCACCTCCCCCCAAAAAAACAAGCAAACATTGCTTCCAATTTCCTGAATTTGTTCATCGTTCCAATTAAATACTATATGAAACATGGCAAAATGAAGAGTCAATTGTTCCCATTTCTAAACACATAACAGGATTGGGGTTACCCCTTAGCCATGAAATGTGTCATACTTTCCATGAAAAATGTTTTCATTCAGGAATAAGTGACTCTATCAATGATTGACATGCAATTCAGAAATCAGTCTCAATGCGAGATCCGTTCCGAAATTAAATTAGATGAATTAGAAAAATGAAATTCAATATAGATATATAAATACTCGATTTGAAATGCTTACAAGCATATCATTTGAAACATTCTTCTTCATGATCTTCAAGAAAGCGACCCGAAACGCTCTGCACCCTTCAACAAATTTGGTGATTCCAGGCTGAATTTCATCTCCTTCATCTTCAGAACCTCCCTCACCTTCTTCTTCTTCTTTTCCATCTCTCGCGTCCAAATCACTCGCTCCTTCCCCTTCGCTGGAATTCCCAGTCGATCTCTCTTCTCCATCGAGAGCCACTGGATTCGGGGGCCGAAATTCGGGAGCAGGCTCGTCATTTTCTTCTTCGTCTTCATCGGAATTGTACTCTCTGGCCCTTTTCTGAAACAGCTTTGTCATTTTCTTGCTGTTTCTGACCTTGGGTCTGGGATTTTCTCGACGCGACGCCTCCATTCCCTTCTTAGTCTTCATCTTCTTCTTCTTCTTCGGATTGATGAGCTTCTTGTGCTCGAATTTCCGCTTCTTTGGGGCTTCTGCTGTCTCTGATGGAGGATGGATTTCTGCGGCCATGGCCTGTTAGGGTTTTAGGGTTTTAGGAGAGAACTGCGTTTGTCTGCTACTCCTGTGTGTGTAGGCTGTGTAGCTGAGAAGAAAAAGCAGACTTTCGTCTCTCGCGCCTCGTTCTCGTGGTAACAAGGGTTTAGGGTTTTCACTCTCTTTGAATTTAACATCAATGCTCTTTTTTTGAGTCCAAACCCCTTTGCACTGGCCCACAGCCCACAGCCACAGGTGAGCCAATTAGACAAGGTCGACTGTGGCCTCACCAAGTTTTTTTTTTCCCTGGAGGGTTTCTAATCCTTTGGGGTTGAACTAATCTCTCTGACTCATGTGGAAGTCGAGTAAACTCTCATATAGTTCCAATGTAATAGTGCAAATTCAAACATACAACCTCCAAATATAAACCGTGGTCTTAAACATGGTCGACGTGGCCTCACCAAGTGATTCTAGTCTAGAGTTAATTTGGACCGTGATAATATAGGTTGAGCAATTTTATATTTTATAAGAAGATGGGCTCCACTCATTAAGATGACGATGATTTAGCAAAGGTAGGGTTCAATTCAAGGAGAACCACAACTCCTAAGACAAGTGCAAAGCCTTGAATTGTTCTTCATTCATATCTTCAACCATACAACATCTACAAATATTTATAGATATTTCATAAATGTTAAAACTACTCAAATCATAAAATAACTATACCACTAAATCACTACTCCACTAACTCACCATCTCTCCACTCTTCCGCATATATAAAGCATATTTACATACTTTCTGGACAATACAATTAAAAATCCTAATTTTTAAATAAAACATTCTAATCAAATATAAAATATTGAAATTAAATAATAGGTATGTATCAGTATCTCACTATTTTCCCTGGTGCCTGCCAAACCGATACAAGCGAGCAAATCCGAAACAAGTTTTTGAACACAATACATGAGGAACAAACCAATATAACTAAGGCCCACTTCTAACAGTAAATTTAAATTGATCACATTTTATATTAGGGTTGGGATCATCAATTCAATCAAACGTAAATAGCACCCTAACTTTTGGTCTTTGAGTAATACTTGTTGGATGAGGTGATTAGTAGGGTTGCAAATGGGTTGAGTCTTGGGATGGAACCATACTGGATCTGGACCGAACCTCTTGGAAGTGGTTCCAACTCAAATCCGAGTTCAGTTCCAACTCAAATAGGTTCTATACTTTGTTTTTTTTTATAGGTGGGAACCTTCGAATAATAGGGTTATCCATTTGCATCCCTATGTTAAGATCATCAATTCAAGCAACTGTTTAATAGCACCCTACTTTGGTCTTTGAGTAATACATGTTGGGTGAGGTGATTAGAAGCCTCTACTGTAGTCCGTAGGGGTGCTCATGGGCCAAGCCTGTGCAAGTCTGACCTGAATTTGGCTCATGTTGGGCTGGATTACTTTAGGCCCGTGGGACTGGAATTGGGACTAATTTTCTGTGGGAATAGTCAAGTGGAAGGGGCATATGCATACGGCTATCAGTACTAAGGCTGGGGCGATCTATTTAGCAGAGGGTTTGTGTTTTTTTTTTACATGGGGGCGCCAGGTCCAAACATTCATGCACATGGGTTGGATAATGGACTTGACTAATGGCACAATTACTAAATATGCCGGGTTGGACAAGCTTCAGGCTGACTCAAAATGGAGTAATGGAAAAGATGCATCCATGTTGGGCGCACCAGAAGCACAGCTCTGGCTAGAAAAGTGGCCCCACCATAGAAGCATCATATGCCACAAGGATATTGCACACATGAGACATTATTGCCACACATGTGAGTTGAGCAAGCATATGAATTCAGAGCTCAAATTGACCCTTTTAACTTAGAATTTTCGATTCCGCTTTCGATTTCAATTTTCAACCCAAATAATAAACGGGTTAGATTTCGGCTCCAGTCCAACCCTTCACAGACCCAAACAACAATTGATTCTTCGCACCTCAGCCCACAATTCTGACCCGAGCCCAACTCATGTTTTAGATTTTTTCAAGCCCATGGCAAAGATAAGAGTAAAGAGTGAAGTTTCTTTAATCATGTTACTATTAAGTGAGATTGGTGTCAGGGAACAGGATTCAAAACTATTAACAGCAGAAGAGAGATTGGAGCCCATGGCTCAATCTGACTGAGTTCAACATCATGACTTTCTCTTGTTGAAAGGTCAAGCATTTTCAACATCTGCCATCTTCTCTTTTGGTACTCCGCTGGTGGCAATGGCATTCTCAAGTCTTGCAGCTCTTGTTTCCTTACACTTTCCCCATAGAACGATGTAGAGACCTCCCACGATCAGTACTCCGCCCAAAACACTGCACCAAATCATACAATGACAAACCAACAACACAGCCCAAATAAAGAATAAGAAGAAGAATAAGAAGAAGAAGAAGAAGAAGAAGAAGGAAGAACCCAACAAGTTAAAACTTTTCTTTATCTGTTTTAAAACATACAAACCTTCCAAAGTAGAGCAGCTCTGACCATATTAGAGCTGACACTATAGCCGTTATGATGACCGACAATGGTGAAAACATGGACACATAAACTGGACCTTTCTTCTCTACGCACCATATCTGCAGGCAGTAGGATACCCCACTAACAAGTACACCCTGGACCAATTACCAAAAGCCAGAGTAAGTATTACAAAATTTATATTGTCAAACAAGAACTTGCAATTTTACTCTCTTTGATGTTGCAGAAAAATAGTTTTAAATCAAGTTGAATCAATACAAGCCGCCTCAAATCTGAATCAGCAGATGAATCATTTCAAAGTAGAATTCTTTAAGGGACTGTTTATTATATGTAATTGAGTTCCTAGGTATTCTAAGACTTTGTATTTCTGTAAGTGTATAAAAATGAAAAATCGAAGTATCCAAAAATGACCGTCAAATAACCTCCCCTTTAATGGAAATTGAATCAAGAGAATATGGAAAATGAATACCCTGCCGTCACCCTAGTAATTCATATACTAGTAAAGTCAAGGTCCCATCTACATTGCTACATTATATCCTTCACCCTCACTTCATATCCTTCACCTTTAGCCTCTTTAATAATCCTTTAGCAGAGCTCATTTGACCATGAATTCCTATGTATTCTATGCAAACAAAACAGGCAGTAAAAATGGTTAGAATGCTTTTCACTTAACTGTCCATTACAATAATTTTGCCTCTGGTCCTGTTTTTATCTATAGGAAAACTAGAATGCACTAGTCCCATCACAACTAGTAGTTGTCTGTGGCATGCTTTGACAAGAATTCACTAAAATTGTTTGTATCAATGACTCATGTTGTAGTGATGATGTTTTCCATTATCCGTTAATGCTGCTAACCTGATACCACTTGAGCATAAAGTCCCTTTTCAGAAATAGTAACACACTGAACAAGATCCTTGTTTTGTTTTTAAGATGTAATACTTACGAATATTTTGCATAGATAACTAATCACTATGTTTTTAGCTAGAAAATGGGTACATAATATCTAAGATTGTTCATAAGGGTTGGCATTTCACTGTCAGTATTAGGTAATAAGCATAATCAGTTTCAAGTGCACTATGGTTGAATGTGCAAAGTGCTCCTTTTTTTCTCAATACCAGTGGTCCAGTTGTTCCATTTCATGTTCATTCAACGATAATCATAACCTACTCAACCATGCTTGACAAAGACCAAGATTTTATCAATTACACAATACAACCTGCTGAAAAGGTTGCTGAAACAACTGAGGCTAACAAGGAATTAGTAATCAACAGTCACATAGTACTTCAAGGTTATTCTCCATACATAAAACGCACAGAGGGGTCATTTGATTAAAGCAGTTTTAGGACATGCCCTACCACAGTGAGATCCACACCTGATTCTCAATAGAGATACTCTCTTCAAGTACATACATGTGATGTGTTGTGGATGAGTTGTCAAAGTGCCCACCCACCTTCATCACACCTGTTAGTGCTCATTACAGTGGTTATTTATCGACAATAATCAGGAGAGGTAGTTATGCAGTGGAACTTTTTAAGCCGACCCAGATTAATGGGATAATGCTAAGATGGTGGGGGTGGTGATGAAACTAGGAGTGGCTTGAAGCTTGTTGAAGACATGAGCCAATAAAGCTATACAAAAGAGAACTAGCTACGAGGTGTTCTGCTGTAGCATATATAAGGTAATGACTGTGACTCTCCAACTATATTTTTTCGATCTTCTAAAGGAAGACTAGTGTACTCTTGCATAAGAACCTACAAATTAAACTCATGGTATGCTGGTTGGATGCTGGTTAGGTCTCTGTTTACCATAGTGATAACCTGTCGATCACTGCTAAAAGAAAAAATTGAATTGCCAATGATATACACTCATGCCTATCTTTTCAATGGTTAGGTTCATTTTGAGATAAAAGGGGACCCAACTATAGCCAGCCTCATAAACAGGTCCAAACATCAGCATTTGGTTCACCATGAGGAATTTGTGTTCCTGCAAGTCACTAAGCTAATCTGTGTCACCAAAAAATAAAAAAGGAGCATTCCTGTTTCTTTCTTATTATTATCTTATGAATCATTTGTGGTTCATTGCAGATCACAACAACAAAACATCATTGTTTAGTTACCCTGTGAATGTGACGTGAATGGTTAAAGTTTTTTTCAGGGATTGTGTTTCTTTTTTTTTTTTAACTTTAGAAAGCTATATTGATCAGCTAGCTAGTATTGGCTGATCAGTTTCGTTCAGTGAGCTATTCACAATATGGTGGGAGTGTGGACTGCATCTATGACTTGAATTGCCCAATCCTACCTACAGCCACATGTACTGAACTTGAACTTTGACCAGTTCATCACTGTGAACACTGTTGGGTTTATCTCTTGTATTTCGGGTTTACCGGATTGATTCATTGGGTTGGCTAATGATCAGGTTTAGGGTCATGGGTATTTTGGTAATTGTACCGGGGCTAAGAAAGGATTTTTTCTAGGAAAAAAAAAGTAGAGATTATATATTGATGTAATCTATAACCCTAAACTCTATGAGAGAATTAGAGAGGTAAGAGCTCTCTCCTGTGGGTGTCAGAGTTTTCCGAACCACGTGGAGCTGAATGGAAGAAAGTTTTCTTTCCCAAGACATAGGTGAGTTTGCCGAACCACGTACGTCTCTTTGTGTTATTTTCTCTCCTCTTGTGTGGCTTGTTGATTGTTGATCGCAGTGATTCACGCTTAAGAACACACGCACACAAGTGGTATAAGAGCCCCAACAAACTTAGTCACTACAAATTTGACTGACAAACAGAATTAAACAAGAAGAATAAGAGAGGAGGAATAACTTACACAATATATGACAGAGATGAGCTGCATGTTCCATCCTAAAATCCATGAGTTGCGGTTTCTATCCACCGCAACTGCAATAACACTAGACTGAATGGTACTCAAGAGACACTGTAGAGTGGTAAGTGATAGCTTGGCTGGATAAGCTTTCAGCATCTCAGACTATGTCAACAAAGCACACCAAGATTAGTGAATAACCATGTGATAATGATTTCATGACCAAGAAACTCAAAAGCCAGGTAACAGTAGGCTTTGTTTGAAGAGTCATGGATAACACAACTTCACCTAAAGAATGCTTTTGATGTGCCCACAAGTACAGTGGGACGCTCATCAGAGAGCGTTCAATCATCCACGACAATTCGAAACACTACCAAAGGCAATATTTGGTTTTGGAAAGGTTAGGACAATAGTCTTATGGAAAAGAAGAACAAGGACAAGATATTACATTTAAAACTTTGCAGGCTTTGTATCCAGCTCCCAAATGTTTATCTAGATAATCTATCCTTTCCAAAACCAAAAGTAGACTGAGTCTGGTAACTGAAACCTTCATGATGCTGAGATCCCGACAGCTAGGGCCGGTATGTTCCATATCAGAATTAGTCCATTATATAGCAGCACACCGACTTGAGAAACAAAAGAAAGCTAGTAGGGCATTCTAACATGGAGACATGGTCTAAGTTGCCAGAGCGCTTTAGCAGTGCCCTTTTCTTGTAACTATGCTTCTTTTGGGGTCTCCAAAAAACCCTTCAAGTTTAAAAAGTAACTAACAAGGTTGTCATTTCCTACAATGAATTGACGCATTGTTCAGGCATACCCTCCAATCTCCATAGAATGATTACAGGGTGGGGGCAGTGATATGCTCCCCTGATAACCATATGACTTCCCCTGCTAATCAATTTGGCAGGATAAAATAACTTAAAAATAAATAAAAATACATTGTAGTGACTATAGATAACCTGCATGACAACCCAGGAGGACCAAGAAATGAATGCAGCAAACATGAGGAGGGGCCCTTTAATCGGTGTCTTCTTCTCTCCAGGTCCAGGGTAACTTACAGAACTCGCTCCTGGCGGTGATAAAACTTGGGTATGCCACTGAAGGAGCTTCAGTGGAGGCCCTTGATACAAGCTAATCACAATAGCACCACTAGCACATAGTACCACCCCTAGGATCTTGCATTGACCATGTATTCTCCGCCAATTTAGAGTCTCCATCCTGCAAATCACATGATCAGATCATATTATGTGAACTTGATAAGCATAATTTTTGTCCCCATGCTATGTTTTTCTGGGAGTAAGCTAAAAAAGTAGATGAAAAATCTTGAACAACACATCCTCCAAATCACTTCAGATCTTAGCAGACGGTAGCCCTATATGGATCTTTGTAAACTGAGTGTAGGTAATTTGGTTTTTCGTAAACGAGGATTCATGCATTTGGATAGCCTCAGGAGGCCTGTAAATTAAGAGTCACAATTTTGTCCATGACCAATTACAGGTAAACAGAGTAAGTGGATATTTGATTTAGTCCAAACTGGAGGCGACTTGTTAACATATTTGACAGTGTAAGCTAACATGCTCTGCTTGCCAAAATCAAATTATATGAACTACCTTAGTAAGACAGCTATGACAAAGGTGATGGCAGGAATTAAATTAATGGTTGCACTTGCAAACGTGGCTGATGTGTGACGGAGTGCCATGTAGTAGAGATCCATGCTCAATGTTAGACTGTGTCCCTCCAAAGCATAAACACAGAAAAGGTCAAGACAATGTTTCACTATAATTTGTTAACACAAATGTTTAAGCATTAGAAGGGGGAAAAGTCCCTTAATATGGGTAATTGAGTAGGATTAGAACTCACCCAAATAAAGAAAGAAGGAAGATTTTGCAAAAGACAATGAATGACAATGAAGAAGCCTTTCCCCTGTAAAAAAACATATTACTCCACTGTAAAAGAAATTTAGACAATTACTGTCAGAATAGTGTGCACCAAATGGTGATGATCAATGTGTTGCAACAAAACGCTTGTTGTAGGACTGTAATATGTCCCCTAAAAACAGGTGGATTCCTTCACCTGCAGAAGCACAACTGCTCACATAGTATAGAACAAACCCTGTTTGATATGGTAGGCCTGTTACTATGGACAGTAGAAAATTAACACAACACTACTACACATGTAAGATCCGTCCCCACCGTTCTAGAATGTAGGCAAAAGGTGCCAAGGCAACAGTAGCTGTGGCCTGCCTGTAGACAACAAATACCAAGTAGCTCATTCCCTTGTTGAGTGCTGCCTTAGATAGCAATGCCATCCCTGCATACAACAACTGCATGAAAATCATGGCCAAACATGCTTTCTGGTTGCTCAGAAGGGCCATGAAATGATGACTATGAGTGAAAACTTAAACAATTCCCTTCTATATCCTAAAACAAGCTCATATTCTTGTAGCTTGGCCGCTTGGGTGCAATGTTGAGAATTGTAAGGATTCTAACCCAGCTTTATAGAAGGAAAAGCAGTGCTTGCAAGGGTGGTGGGTGGTCAGTGAAATTTATTAAAAACCAACCCCCATTTAGAACTAGGCATTGTGGAGATAATGCTAAACTGTTCCTCTATCAAACGGTCTCACTTTTGTACTATTATCAATAATATCAAAGATATTTATGCATGATATGGGGATCTTTTATGTTTTAAGCTAGTTGATGAGTTACTAATGTTTTCCATTTCAGTTTAATGTTGGCATGCTGTGAGCACAACTAACCTTTACTCATTGTTCACTTGAAAAGAAGCAACCCTCTTGGCAAGTGGTTTTAACACAAACTACCTTGAAACACACCTTCCTAACAACAAATTGGCAAGGACATGCAGGCCCACACTAGAACATCCTCCATTGCTGTTTTTGCTTGGTGGTGTCAACTGTCATATATTATTGGGGTCCATGTTACTCTGCTTTAGCCTTTAGGATCACATCACATTTAAAGTGTCCCACTCCCACTAAAGCCATCCTCTCCATCTGCTATAGTAGTATAAAGATTAGGTGAAGAGTCTTGGTTGTCCCTGACCATGTCATATATCTGCAGCCAATCCTCACTCTTGTTTGGTGATGAGCATGAGCCCATGAGGATTCCATCAGGGAGGAATATGCACATCACCCACCACTATATGAGTGCCATTCATTGAAAGGAAATCCTTTGATCACTCAGGAGACTAAGATCAAGTGCTTGCTGTCTTTGGCTTATTAATCGGGAAAGCAGTTGAGGAAGTAAATCAAGTTTCCAAGTCCTGATGCCCTTAGTTAATTTTGGATTTTCTCTAGGCATAGTGAATTTTCTCCGGTGTCCATGATGAAAATATGAGCTCTGGTACCATTTTTATGGAATTCTCTGCTACAACGTTGCTTGAACTGAAGTTCGTATTCTGTGTATGCTAAGGTTGCTTTCAATAAATATTCAAGTTTAGGATTTCTGTATTAAGGTCGACAGAACCAAATACGGAATTTACAATGAAAAATTAATTACTCTTTTGAAACTTCTTTGTAGCAAACATGATGGAGTGTGTGTGCTTGAGTATGTGGGGTTGTACAGCCAAAGGGCCGTACAGAGCCCCTGATCTAAATCAAATGAACAAAAGACTTATATATAAATCAAATCTTAAGATATCAAGAGATTTCTCTACACCAAAACACTTGACAATCTTCAAAACCTCCACACACACTCTTTGCTTCATACACTAAAAAACAACTACTACATAACCTTATATAGACTACTGAAGGACAACAATATATCAAGACAACAATAAAAAACCTATGACCTTTAGCTTTTCTAGATGACCTTTGACGTTTAGACTTTTCAAAATGACTTTTGGATAGTCTAAGAGATTTTTTGATTTTCTCATTGAAATATTAAAAGTAATAATCCCAACAGTAATCTAATTACATGTAATCAGAGTCTCACACAAGGGCGCTTGCCATGTTAATCATTCTCCCTCTACTTCTTGTTGGGTCTTTCTCGGATTTCTCTTTTGGGTCTTGTATCTATTCATCTCCTGGAGACTAGAGAAAACGACGTTTTGTAATACAGGAAAAAAAGGGATCTATATCCCGACAAAACCGTGGGAGTTGGGGCTGACTAAGAAGGAAAAGAGTACCGTGTTTCTTTTGGAAGAAAAAAGAGGACAGTGAGGGCCGGGAAAGCTAACAACATAGCCATAGGAAGGGTGTAGTGGGATTTGTGTGTGTGAGCCTGTGAGGACTAGGAAAGCTAACAATATAGCCATAGGAAGAGTGTAGTGGGATTTGCGTGTGTTTGTCTGTTAGAAAGGAAGAGTTAGTGTAGCATGCAAAGTGCTAAAATTCTAGAAATTTGGTTTCCTTTTTTTTTTTTTTTTGGGTATAAGAAATTTGGTTTCTTGAAATCTTATTCTTGAAGATGATTAAGATCCTTGAAATCTAGGATGTTGCATGGATTTTGGCCCACATTCCTTAATTTAAGCATCAGATTTAGGGCAACTTTTGTGCAACTGTCTTTCTATAAAAAAAAGCCACGGAAAAATAGGATACTCTTTTCGTGAAAGATCTGTTTTTAGAGGATTTTACCATAAAAAACACGTTAAATGTCCTGTTTACGAAAAAGGCCCAAAAGATCTTCACACTGGCTTTTTTCTTTTTAACCTTTTAGTTTGAGCATGGACGCTTAACATAGATTTGAGGCTCAGTTGAGTGTTGATATCGATACTCATTATAGTATTATTATCGGTTGAGCGTGGATATCGACACTCAATATATACAAGTTTGCAGCTTAGTTGATATTGACGCTTATGTCTTCTTCTTCCTCTTCTCCCTCTTCTTTCTCTATCTTCTTGCTCCATTTCTTGCCTAATCCACTATCCTCAATACGTTCATCATCATCAACACCGCCAAACACCAATCTTCATCTCTCTCATTTCATGCCTTGTCTTTATTCCACTCAAATCAGTACCTACATCTTCCTCTAACACCATAATTCATCTCTCTCATTTCATGCCATGTCTTTATTTTACTCAAATCAGTACCTACATCTTCTTCCTCCAACACCATAATTCATCTTCACCATCTCCATTATTATTTCATCTATCCTTAGAGCTTATTTGAATGTATGGTGAGGTGAAGTATCAAATCAAAAGAGAATAAAATATAAGGTGTTATGATAGTGTTTTGTTTTTAATTGTTTTATATGGAATATTTTTTACTTTTTATATAGAGAAGTGAAGTTTTTTGTCCTTTAGTGGAGAAAGGAGGTTGTTTTTTTTTTTTTTTACTTTTTTTTTTAAATTCGGAGGGAGTTCTGAAATCGTGTACTTTTGATATGACCGATTGTCATTTATTATCTGATTCACTTTACTTAAATTTAACTAGCTAATTGCCAAATACGCCCTAAACTGCTATTGTCATATACACTGTTCAAATGAAACAACACAGATTATACAATAAACTGACTCATCTGATATTCATCGTTCAACTGAAACAACATCGTTAAAAAATATATAAAAATGAAACAACATAGTTGATAAACTGATCGAGTCGTCTAATATTGTCATCTGAGATGTTACGGTCCAATATCATTTTGATCAAACCGACATCCAGGTTATATAATTCCTAGAGATGAATTTCTCTAATGGCCAATGCCTTTTATTGTATAGAGTAGTATAGCACGGGCAACATATTTCATGATATAAAAAATATAAAAATAGAAAATATAAAATATGATATTTTTGTATAATAATTAATAAAGTCTATTGTTATTAATAATATTTATGAGTAAAGGTTTAAATATAAAAGTGAGATAATTGGTTTCCAAAATAAAACAAAAAACTAAAATTTATTGAAGCAATTCGGTAATAAAAATTAAAATAAAAAAATAAAAAGATAATTACTTATCTACTATATCAGGACAATAGTTAAAAATAAATTAACAAATGCAAGACATATTAGTACTAAATGGTGTCTAAAATTCATAATATGGAAGTAAATATTGTTATGGGATATATTTGGAAAAAAAAATCATCTATATTCTACTAAGAATAATAATATAATGACATAGTCAAGTATATTGCAAGGCATTTTCTTTAGATTGATGATATCTAATAAGATAATCAATATAGCCAACTAACATATGATATCAAATCCATACAAAAAGCAGCAAACAAAAAAAAATCATAAATCATTAAAATCTCAAAAATCATAATTATATAGCATATTTCCTGAAGTTAAAGCGTAGGTAAAATATTGTATAGAGTAGTAGGTCTCAAAGTGCAATTCTCTTGGGTACACTTTTTTTTTTTTTTTAATGGGTGTATCCAATACGCCGGATCTCTCGTTTGTAATATATATTCCACTGAAATCTTTTTATAAAGGAAAGACAAGGACAAAAGAGGATTGCTAATGATGTGAAGTTTTGATATCGAGCCCATGCCTCAGATTCTTACTGATTGGAAAATCCTTGGCGCCTTCATCATCAAATCAATTTGTCATTTTCAAACGGAAGTTGATGGGTCTGGGGGCCTTCCTTTGTACGGTTATTCTTCTCTTCTTCGTTTTTTTTTTTTACAAAAATAAGCTCATATATATTTACAAAACTCTAAAATGGTAGCTATATTTTATGTTTTACCAATATCTCCCTTGACTAACAATCCAACAGTATGAAAAGTAACCTTGACAATTTACCTCTTCGTATTGACATATTTAGCTTTAGAAAGTTGACAGTTTACCTCTCTAACTAATTAAAGATTTGAAGGGATTTTTTTTTCTCCCCTTTCTACTTCAATTTGAAGGCAGTTTTGCCCCTTAAACTTTGAACACGAAACCCAAAAGCAAGGACTATTTGATCAATGGCTAGGTTTTATCTATTTTCCTAATCTAAAACCAAGCCTTTTCATCACCGTGCTTCCTTTGTCATCATTTATTCGAGTCAGCCCCACTAAAAGTCACTTGAGTTGGTGAGAGCTGTTAAACTCAAGTAAAGGGCATTTTTGTCATTTATCCAGTAAAACAAAGCCAAAGCAGGGGACTTTTTGTAAAAAAAAACATCAAAGAAAAGCACCTTTTTGAGGTTGTCAGAAAATATAGGGCCTTTCTGTTAAAAAAAAAAAAACTCTTCTTTGTATTAGGTTTAAAACCATTTGATTTTAGACCAGCCAGGATAAGTTATGACCATTTAGGAGATTTTCAGGCACGCCCAAGTCCCAATCAATCATTTATTCATCTAGAGGATCCAGTCATATGACCCGACACCTTGAAATGGACACTTGAAATGGACTCTTCCACTTATAAATTTTATAGCTTTGGTTGTGAAGGTTAAAAATCTTTAGGGTCCGTTTGGGAAGGGAGGAAGGGAGGGGAGGGGAGGGAAAATTTGAGGGGGAAGGAAAATGAAGGGGAGGGGAGGAAAAATTAATTTTCCCTCCTCTTGTTTGGGAAGTAAAAAAGTAGGGGGAAGGAAAGTGAAAAAGTATAATTTTGTTTTTAGTGAGGTACATTAAAAAAGACTATTTTACCCTTGTTCTTGAAAAAAATTCAAATAAAGGGAGGAGGGCATTTTAGTCATTTCTCCCCTCTCTCCCCACTTTCCCCTCATTTTCCCCCTTGTTTTGGGGGGAAAATTTTTGAGGCAAAAAGCACTTTTTTTCCCTCCATTTTCCTCCCCCCCATTTTCCCTCCCCCCTTCCCAAACACCCCCCAAAAGCACTTTCCCTCCACTTTCCCCCCTTTTTTTCCTCCCCCCCCATTTTCCCCCCCTTCCCAAACACACCCTTAATGTATCCCTACACCTGTCAGGGGAAGGAGTGACAGGTGTAAGGATTCCTCAAGCATAAAAATTGAGTCCCATCCACCTACTTTTAAGTCTTCAGAAACCGATATTAAAATATTAGGTTCCGTTTGGCATGTCTATTTTTCCCCTCTTATTGTCTTAAAATGGATTGAATCCGATTTCAGCATGTTTGGTATGAGGTTTTACTGTGTCCATTTCATATGGCATTTAGACAAATTTTGTCTGTTTCATGAAGTCCCAAAAAGCAGCAGAATCCAATTTGATATACAGGTCTGAAGCGGGTAGACATTATGCTACAGTATTATGGACGTCCTCCTAGGACAGTCCGGTTTTTCATTTTTTATTTATTTATGGGACCCGCAATCATGATCCAAGCCGTTAGAAATGTGAAGAAGGCCCAACACGGCCACGTGTCCAAATTTCAGCCGTTAATCTTTCTCGAATCTCGAGATATTTACAAAAAACCTTGAGCCATTTGATGTAATATTCCGGACATTGTGGGCCCCACAATCAAGATCCGATCCGTTGGTTCTCTTTGGAGGGCCAAAAACGGCTATGGGCCCAAAATTGAGCCTCTAATTCAAAGTGGATCTTGAGATATTTACAAAAACGTTTTTGACCATTGATGTCCCATGCCTTAGTGATTGAGTCTTGAAGTTGTACACAGCAGTGTGGTATTTTTTTTTTTTTTAAATTCAGGCATCATAAATCATGATCCAAACCATTGGATATATTCAAAAGATCATTCACGACTAAGGGTCCAAATTTTAGCCATTTGATCATCATAGATTTTGAGATATTTATAAAAAACGACAGACATTTATATATAATTTTTTTTAAATCATGGCCCCTAAATGCAAGATCCAAACCAAAATGAAGATCCAAACCGCCTATAGTAATTAAAATGTGGAGCACGTGTTTGAGATAAAATTTCAACCGTTGTATGATCACAGATCTTGATATATTTGCAAAATGCCCAAACCATTAGATCTATTTTTACATGTGTCTTACCAAACAATCTATTTTTAAAATATCTATGTCTTACCAAATAGTCTATTTGTAAAACATCAATTTCAAACCGCTCAATTTGAAATAGATCTATATCATACAGATCTATTTCGTGAAGATAAGATTTGTCAAACAAGCCCTTAGTATGATGCCTATTTCACTTTGATGTAATTGCCAATATAGATGATACCTCTCTGATACAGCCAATTAAGTAGTATGTATAGTGTGTTTCGCCCCAGGTGATACATGCCAAATATTGATATTAGAACCCTTTGGTGTGGGTGGTTCTCTGTCCTCCCTTGTTTCTCTCTGAAGCCTTCTTCCTTTCCCTTCTTTCTTCCTCATTTCCCTTACAAGGAAGTCCTCTCTTATACCCATTCCAATTACCAGACTATTGATTTTTCATTCTTGGGCCCATTTTGCACCCAAATTCATTTTTCTTCAATAAAATTACAATTTCCTGTGTGATTGTGTTTTATTTAATCTTATGCCACAGTTATAGATTATTTTCTTTTTACCTTTTTTAAACCACAATATCTTGTAACTTCTTCTTCTTCTTCTTCTTCTTCTTCTTTTATGAAGAAGAGGGTGTGACAATCCTTGAACACTGTGACCTCTTCTTCTAATCTTACAACCATATAGAGACAGGCAAGATTGGTAAATTCTTCTTTTTATATGGTTGCATCACTTTGTAGACTGAATGTCTTCAGATGAGAGTATTTGCATGAGTGCATATTGTTATTTTTCTTTTCTAGTTCTTTTAAGGTTATGATTAGGGCACTAAAAATTTTCAACTAAATATAGGTTTCTCTTAAATAACTGATCAACTTTGTTAATCATGAAATGAGTCTTTGCTGCGGTGAATCAATAAAGATGGATCTCACATCACATGTACAACTACAAACAATAAGGTATATGCATTGTTTCTCATTTTCTGTAAGGTCCACTTAGCATTATTGCAACCTTGAGGCATCATATTCAAATAATGCTACAAATAAATAGAAGAAAAAAAAATAAAAAAAGAGGAAAATATATAGATTAACATATGCATTAAAGGAGGTGACCTCCGGTCATCAAATGTTCCCAGTCCTTGATTTTAGGTCTTTCAAATTTAATGCTTAAATGTTGTGCAAATTTGTGGTTATAAGATTCACCGGTTCTTATGTCCAAAATAGTGTCAAACTAAAACAATTGCCAGTTTAAAGGGGGCTAATCATTTACTAAGGGGAATCTGTAGGCTCAAAATTGAACAACGAAAAATTGATTTTTACCGGCATGAGATCAACTCATCGTTATTATTCATTTTCAAAGCATTGTCCAAACTATGTTGGAGTTGGCTATATAAATTATGTTTCTTCATTCCGATTTATCATAAGCCAAATCCTCTAATAAGTTATATTTTTTTGGATCTGTAGTATACTACTAATAATTTAGATGAGATCAACTATTTCTTTGAACCAATATCCAAGCTAACAATAGAAGAAAACTGGAAGTTATCTAGTACGGTTCCTCATATCAAGAAAATTGGAAGTCATCTAGTTTGGTTCCTTATATCCATGTTATTGTTTGCATAATAGGCAGTTAATCATAGTTCCATATGACCCAGAAGCTTTAACGAAAAAAATTATAAAAATTGTGCAGTTCCACTTATTGAGGCCCACGGATACCTTATGCTCTGCATCAACTATTTCTTCAGTTATTTTGTCAAGGCGATGCTCCTTTTAAGGAGGTAGAAGGTTTGAACCGGTGATTATGTGATTGGGTCTGTGAGGGAATTGTGACGTGGATGATGTCTGCAGAAAGATGGTTTCCATTTATCCATCTCGATTTGGCCTGTCTTAGAAAGTAAGAAACAAAATGATATGCCTTCCGTGCTTCTTTTGGATAAGATGTTTCATTTTTATAATTTAGGACTGTTTGTTTGCTTTAAAATACATAAGAATTCAATAAAAGATATTTTTTTTTCAAGTGGTCAAACATGAAGACTAAAGGCAAGGTATTCATTTTTCATATTCCTTTGATTCTATTTTCATATAAGGAAAGGTTATTTGATGCTGATTTTTGGAGATTCACCTTTGTTCATTTTTAACCGCTTCAAAAATAAAAAAATAAAAAAATTCCAATGGATTGAATTCCTATTTATGTTAATGCAACCAAGCAGCCTTAACAAAGAATAGTTAGCTCAATCATATGGCAACAGTTCTGGGACATTTATCAGTGCATTAGAGGATAAAACAGGAATCTTGGAAGTTATTGAGAGAGAATGCAAGTGAGACCGTTGAGTGGGGTTAGAGGCAAGGGATTTTGCAAGTACCCATTAAGGTAGCCATGTGATTTTTCCTAACTTATTCAATAATTAAATTGCAAAAAGTTGGGTTTTTTTTTTATTTGAATATTGTTCGACACATGAATATACCCATGAGACAAAGGTTTTTCTTCAATGTGCCACTTTGCTGAACTTGTTTGGACCATGGGATGACTGGACAGGTAGATAGTGAGGTTGACTCTGATTTCCAACCAGGCCTCTTGATTTGTTGCTATCGTTATGATAAGAACATGCACTAGATCAATCTTCCCAAATAATTTGATTGAAGGTATTTGTTGTCATTCAAAAAGATTAAACTTTGATAGAAGGAGTCCATGATGTTTTTGATATGAGCAAAATGTAATTCTATATAATTTAATCGAGTTTGTGTAGTGCCCAACCATGCATAGATTGGATACAGCATCAAGAAATGATGAATCAATTTTATTCTATAACTTGGGTAAGCAATACAATCAAGTGCCCAGAATTTAGAAATAAAAAATTTGACACTCTATAACTCCCAAACGCTCAAAAAGTATATTGGAAAAATGGGTGTATATTGGTACCAATGGACTCAGCCACTTGAAACTTGAATGACTCTGCCACATGAAACTTGAATTGGGACCATATAAATACAGACCTTAGCACAGTCCAGTGAAAGCTAAACGAAGACCAGTACATTAGTGTTTGAACCCAGTCAGATAAAAATTAAATTATTCAGCTACCTTTATTTCCCTCTAACAATTTGATATATGAAATGCTTATAAGAAAATTAGTCTTTCATTGTTGCATAGTTACAAACCAGAGAGTGAAGAAAGTGCCCATCTCTGTGTTTTTTTTTTCCTTTGACCAGCAGTCAAAAACAGAGAGGAAAAAAAAAGAAGTAAATAAAGCATCACAAACATAATATCCACATACATCAATAAAATTGAAAAAGTAAAGTCCCACACTCTAAGAAGAATCCATAACCAGGTACACGACTAAACATTCACGTCATTGCGTCCTTCAGAATCCTCCTCTCTAGACTTACGGAAACAAAGGCAACAAAACAGATGCTTGAATCCCCTTTTCACTGACCGAATGATTCCTTTATATACATACATCCAAATATACTTGATCCCAGGCGGTAGCAGTAGCACACTTAGGGCCAGCAGCAATAACCACAACGGGGACACTATGGACCCATCAAATTGCCCATCACGGGTCTGTTCTGATTTTAAACTAGGGACGGTAACGTAAAAAATCACTAACATCGACATTAGAGCAAACCAGGTCGTCACTGTCAATGCCAATGTGGAAACCTTCCTACGAAGAGTGAATCCGCTAACCAGTAGTAAGATTAAAATGAGGGAAGCAACAAAACCCACAATGTTGAATGTGGTGATCCAGGAGTAACTACTGGGAAGATTAAATGCCATGATTGACTGCCCCGCATAGTACATCACTTCTTCTGTCTGATCAGAGGCAACTTTCTTCCTAGTTATGGTTCCATCTTGCGGCCAGACACCACCAGGAGGGTTAATTTGAGCTTGAAAGGTCACCGTCGCGATTAGTATTGCCACCACCATTAGAGAATCTCGTGTCTCACTTTTTTCTGCATTCTTTCTTTCGAAGAGTGATGTGAATTAAATCAATCCATTAAAATTACTGCAAGTGCACAGTTATCTTATTGAGATAGTGGCAATTACAGGTCGATCCCACGAGGAGCACTACTAAGTTAAAAAGTTAAAAATCTGATTTTTTTTTTAATTAAAGATTAATAAATAATTGAGATCTAAGAAAAACTAGACAAAATTCAAAACACAAATCAATCAAATAAATAAAACAGATCAGAGCATCCAGAATCCACTAAGCAAGATAATTAATCCATCCATGCAATTATTCTACTATTTGTCTCAAAATAACTCAGATCAGAAACAAATCAATGTTTCGGATCCGGAGGATTTGTCTTTCGCAAAAATCAATTTTTAAAAAGAATAAGTTTACAACCCAAGACCTCCTTCACCTCATAAAAGAATGAAAAATCATAAGCATGATTCATCAAATTAAGCATAAACTATCAAAGGTTCTCAGCCCTAAGCATAATCTATCAAAATAAGTATAAATCATCAAATTATTTTCATTAGAAATCAAAACAGAGGTTGCCTAAGGCATGAAGACAGATCTATTATTTTAATAGAGCATGCATTTAAAAGAGACAAAATGGTAATAAAAAAATAACATAGATTAAATTAAAAATCTACTTAGCTTCATCTGTGTGCTCCAATCCAAAAGAATTTACTCCTCCATTGCAAAAGATATGATTTTCATTGTATACTTCATGGCAATTACAACTTCTCCTTCACAAAGATTCTCCTTCAAAATAAATCCTTGGACATGGCCCAAGGCTACCAAAAGAATAAAAGAGAAAAGAAACTAGCTAAAAATGGAAAGAAGAAAGAAAGAAGGGAATATATGAGAGAGAGAGAGAGTTCCACGTGAGACAATTTTTTTTTGGAGAAGAGGATTTTTTTCTCTTTGACATCCAAAGCCTTCTTTAAATAGGGCATGAGCTCCCTATTCTTTCTCTCTAGATCCTCTTTTTTAGCAAAAGAATCTTCCTTCTTTGGTAAGTCTTCTTCTTGCTTTCCAAGTTAAGGTGAGTTTCTTAGTAACTTTTGGAGAGATGTTAACTTTTTGGACAAGACTTGCTTAGTTAGATTCCCTAGCCAACAAGGACTTCCTCTTAAATTCTCTTCACTTGGAAATTTCCCATGCTATGGCCCACTCTCTTTGATAAGTTCAAATCTGAAATTGAATTTGTAGCAAAGCTTTGGCAAATGGTGTGGATTTAATTTGCAATCCCGTCTAAAAATGAATATGAAAATCTCTGGACTCATAACTTTGTCAATATAGCTCCGATTTGCACGTTCTTGGGCTCCACGGATATCTACTCTGAATAAGCTTTCCAACGGTAGGTAAATTTCATTGATCCGACGGTCGGATTGAAAGTTATGGCCATTTGAAGATTAGTTGTCCTGAGAAAAACGAGATTTAACTTCTAGAATTTGATTTGCAATGGATTCTATCTCTGCACAACTTTCTTTTTTGAAAGGACATCAGATGTGGATGATTCAAACTCTTCTTCTTTTGTTCCAATCAGAATGATACTCTTTGAATTATCCATTAATAATTTCAAATTTGCAACCACTGTGGACCCTGCCATGTGAGACATTTCATCTGTTTGAATAGTGGGCCCTATGAGAAGTCTTCTTCTGTAGTTAGGATTCTTCAAGTGATATGATGAGTGGACCCCTCCTTTGATTTATTTGCATATGGCTTGTGTGTGAACCCATATGGTGAATTCTTCAATTTACTTCAATTCAGCAATGCAGGGCCCAGGATGACAATGTGCTTGAAAGTGGGCTCCGTGACAGAGGTCTGCAATTCTCATTTTCTGCACATTCTAATTTAACACATTAAATAGTTAAGAGCCCATATTGAAGCGGGACCCATCCGGACAGAGTTCTACTCCAATTGGGACTCTTCGGAGAAAATTTGCAAAACAGTCTAAGTTAATGCAGAAAATGTATGAAAGTATGAAAAATTAGATTCCTAGGTGAAAATGCATGAATTGATGAAATTAGATGAATAATGATGCAATTCACCCAATTAAATCTCTAATTCATCTTAATATGATGCGTAATTGTGCAAATTCATGAACTCAACACACCCCCGAACCAGCATTTTGCTAGTCCCTTAGCAAAAGTTGCGAGCAAAAAGGTTTGAAGTTCTTTGACATAATCTAGAGAAAAGAAAGTAAATATGAAAACAAAACCACTTTCGCTGGTGTTCTCGGTTGCATTTAGCTTATGCAACAAGCCCTTAAACCCTAGGTTCCCCCTAGTGGACGAGTTGTGCCTCGTGAGGGTTTGCAGTGAATCTACCCACAAAATTCTTTGTTCCTTTTTTCTTTCTTTCTTTTTTTTTTTTTTTTTTTTTTTAATAAAGATGTTTAAAAACTATCAAAATCCAGGGAAACTTCTTCCAAGAGAAAATCTTTAGACACTGACTATTCTCGGTTCTCGAAATCTTAAATTTAGTTCACCAATCCCATCTTTTGGTCAGAAATTCTCGAAATCATGTTAATTGATCGTGCACGGTGAAAAGCATGTATACATACAAAGCATCAAATGATCCACCGATAATTTCCATAAATTTTTTTTTTTTTTATTCAGGGCCGCCTAAATGTAGCAAAGAAAAACAGTCTTCCTCTGAAGGTGATAATGACGGCTTTCGCACTACTGCTTTTTTCAAAGGACGCTTTTTTTTTTTTTTTGCTTTTTTTTTTTTTTTTTAACACACACATGTGACTGTGCAATGCCTAGGTCCCTTAAGCTTTCTAATTAACCCATGTAACGAGCATTAGGCCAATGACTCCCAAACCAGATGATTTTAGGGCACTAGGTATGTAAATACCCCTACGGGCTTACTGACTCGGGTTAAAAAGGCTACGAACCCAAACTAGTCACACAATTTTTTATTCTTTTCAAGACTTTTAACTAAACACCTTTTTTTTTTTTTTTTTTTTTTTTTTTTTTGCGATCCCCCAACAATAGGCAGCCATTTTCATGTATCCACCCATCAAACTAGGAAGCTCTGTGCACTAAGGGTCGATTTTCCATTTTCAATCATCAAAGAAAAACGGAAATAATAGCTTCTCATTCAAAACCTTGAAAACGTATACAATCTGTGTAAAAGTGAGGGATCAAAACTCAGCACTTTTCCAAAAACCCTTTCCATAAATAAAATGGTGAACCATTATTTTATTTTTTTCAAAATATCTTCAGCCAATAAAAATTCTCTTGACAGTTTCCCTCTAACAAATTTTTTTTTTTTTTTTTTTTAATATCTCCTAAAAACCAAAGCAAAGCGAAAAAGAAAATGTAGAATGAAAATTGAACAAATGATCACATGTTATGTTCTAAATCACACCCCCAAACCTAAATTCAACATTGTCCTCAATGTTATGAATGCATGTGTAATGTGAAAATGAACAATAAGGAAAATTGGGAAATCTTACCATATAGGGTGATTGCAAAAGAATGTGATCAACCAGCTCAATTACCTTCCAAAATTGGGTTGCCTCCCAATCAGCGCTAAGTTTAATGTCGTCAGCCCGACGTGACAAAAAATGATTAGTCCTGGTACATTGGGTCTTCCAGAAGGATATCCTCAGCGTTTTTATCCTTTAGTTCTAGGAACGGTTTTAACCGTTGACCATTCACCTTGAAAACATCCCCATTGTTGGGATTTTCAATTTCCACAGCACCATGAAAGTAAACAGTTCTGACAATGAATGGACCAGTCCACCGGGTTCGTAACTTCCAGTGGACCCACGCCTCTTTTTTTTATAGCAAATTTTGCAATTCTGAGAGCAACTTGTTTGCTTTGAGCAAATCCACGCAGTTTCTTGTTTTTATGCAACTCTCCTCTTACCAAGGTAAGATATTCAAAAGAAACTCTTGTTAGTAAATCCTAAGTTAACAAATCAACTCAAAATTCTATCTTATCCTAATTTAAAAAAAAAAAAAAAAAAAAAGAAAATTCAAAAGACACCAAGTTAATAAAAACTCTATCAAAGTGGATTCTAAGTTATTAAAACAAATCAAAAATTCTATCTACAAAATAAATAAATAAAAATAAGAATTTCTAAATTATCCAAACAAGTGTCTAGATATGGTTAAAGTTTTCAAAAAGCTTTCAATTATATGAAATCCAATCTTATCCAATTCAAATTTTAGATTTTAAAACTCTAACTAATCTAAACAACTTAGGAGATAGAATTTTAAAATTTCTAACTACCTAATTTCAAAATTCAAAAGTTAGCATATTAATCAAAACAACTAATCCTAAAATTTTAAACTTTATCTTACCAATTCTAATCTAATCAGGACACTAGTTAAACCAAACTAAATTTTTTTTTATTTACTGAAATTCGGAATTAAAAGAAAACCCTCAAAATTTTTTTTTTATTTTAATTAATTAATTATTCCGAAAATTCAATTTATAAAAAAAAATATCAGAAAAATCAGAGAAAATCAGAAAAGTTTGAAAAACCAGCAAGGTGAAATACTAACTAATACTAATTCCAAAAAAAAACACTACTAATGCAAATTAAATGATTAAATAACTAACACAACCTAAATATGAGCATGGATCTGAATCTAATGAAAATAAAAAAAAATCAAATTTTAATAAAAACTCAGATTTGGCTCCCCGGCAACGGCGCCAAAAACTTGATGTGAATTAAATCAATCCATTAAAATTACTGCAAGTGCACAGTTATCTTATTGAGATAGTGGCAATTACAGGTCGATCCCACGAGGAGCACTACTAAGTTAAAAAGTTAAAAATCTGATTTTTTTAATTAAAGATTAATAAATAATTGAGATCTAAGAAAAACTAGACAAAATTCAAAACACAAATCAATCAAATAAATAAAACAGATCAGAGCATCCAGAATCCACCACTACAACAATTTACATTTTTCCCGGCGTTTTTTCCCGGCGTAAATATTAAACGCCGGGGAAAGTATACCTTTTCCCGGCGAAAATAATTTTTACGCCGGTATAGGTCACTTTTTTCCGGCGATTTTTTTTTTCGCCGGTAAAGATAACTATGTTAATAAAAAAGTTGTTAAAAACTTTTTCCGGCGCAAATTTTCGCCGGCAAAAGTGGTTTTTCCCGGCGTATTTATATTTCGCCGGCAAATGTCTCCTGCGCGCGCCTTCATTTGGGACATCCCGCGTTATGTTTGCCGAAGTGGTTTTGCCGGCGCACTATTTGCGCCGGGATTGATTCATTCTACCATCATATGTTTATCGAAACATAAACCCTCTCTCTGCTTCAAACCCTCTCTCTGCGCCCATCTCTCTGCTTCTCCCTCTCCGTCCCGCAGCGCCCCCTCTCGGTCCATCTCTGCATCTCTCTGCTTCTCTGCTTCTCCCTCTCGGTCCATCTCCCTCATCTGCTTCTCCCTCTCGGTCCTTCTCCCTCATCTCTGCATTTCCCCAAAGCACACAAGAAATCGCCTTCCAGAACCCATTATCAAACCCTGCTCTCTCGGTGTCTCTCTGCTCTCTCGGTGCCAGAACCCATTATCAAACCCTGCCTTCCAGAACCCATTATCCTGCGAATCCCACTGTCTCAACCACACCTAAGTCGATCGAGACCAGAAGAGAACAGAAGAAGAAAAAGAGGAAAAAAAAAAAAAACCACTAGCCAAATCCACCGATTCCATTCTCAAACCCCTCAACCCTTCATCAATCGAACTCCTTGGAACCCCATCTCAACTAAACAGCAAGCCCCAACTGCACCTCAGTCTCTTCGCCAACATCCCGCCAACATCCCAAGCCCAGCCGAAAGAAAAAAGGAAGAGAACCAGAAATCCAATAGAGAAAAAAAAAAGGAGATTGAGAGAGGAGTAACATCCAGTAGCAGTGAGAAAAAAAGAAAGAAGAAGAAGAAGAAGAAGAGACAGATCCAGCAGCAAAAAAAAAAAAAAAAACAGAGAGGAGAAACGGATAAGTGAGAGGAAAAAAAAGAAGAGAAAAAGAAAAGAGAAGAGGAGACTGGGAAGGCGCGAACCTGGTTACTGTCGTCCGCACGATCGCCAGCACAGCGACGGACCGCCATCACCACAGCTGCACCGCCATCGCCAGAACCGGCACCATCACCATCTATCTCTCTGTTCAAGTGAGTTTCTTGATCTAAGATTGCGATTTTCTATGATTGTGATTTTGTTTTATTGTACAAGTTTGTAGTTTGTTGTTGTAGTCGGTGGGAAATGATGTATTGCAGCGTGTTTGCTATTATGAGGTTTTGATGATGATTTCTAGGCATCTGCATGTAAGAGATTGGCTCTAGATATCAGTCAGAACTCAGAAAGAAGAAGAAGAAAATAGATTGGCTCTAGATCGGTTTTCTGTCCGGATTGATCTTTACTTTTCTCGATCTGAACTGGAAAATCTCAAGTTTAGCTGTCGAATCTTGTGTATCGGGGTTTTGATTGGAAAAAAAAAATCTTTGCTTTCTGTGTTAATCTAGTGAAGAACTTGGCAGTTTATCTTGTTTCTTTGTCCACTGTTCTGTCCTTTTTCGTGGTTGTCGTGCGGTTGAAAGGAAGTCACCAGTTTAGCATGCAATGGTTACATTTTTCTAAGGAATAATACTAGCATTGACCAACTATTGTGGTTTATATTATTTTAGAAAGTAGCCATTCTTTCTCTTGCAGATGGTTTGCTATTTGTTGATTTCTTTTGGAACTAGGTAGATCTGGCTTCTGAGATTTTTTTTCCTCCCATCCTTTTTTTAATCTTATATTTGCAATACACAAAGTTACTCTCTACCAATTTGTGAGATTTTTTGGATCATTCTGTATCTGTCAATACAGTGGCCATCTTCTTCTTCTTTTTTCAGTGATCGCTGGCCATCTTGTTGAGGGTTTGGATGACCAAACCATGGAAGGCAAATACTTCTTTCCATGTCCATAGTCTTACTTTGGCATGAAATGCGTTGACCAAGTTTTACTTCCCAGTCTCTAAACTGGGGCATGGTCTCCTTGTTTGATTGTTACATGTGCCTGGAGTAATTATGTCACTTATGTTTGTATGTTATGGATTCTGATTTTTCTGTTTGACTCTGAACCATTAGATTATCAGCAATGTTGAGGTCCCAAAAATCCCTATTCCCGCCCGCCCCCCCTCCTCATCGAGAGTATCAGAGCTTCCATTGCCGTAAAAATAAGTTGAATAAAGACATGCCTCGTGTACAGTGGCCAGAGGCATCTCACCTCACATAGCAGCCACCCAAGGAATGATCGTGCGTGTAGGTTAGTTTCACTTTCCTGTACCACCAATCCAGCACAGCAGGTGAGAAAAAGGTTCATTTCATATGAATCTCTTCAGAGTTCAGATACACACATATTATAATGCTTTTCATCTTGGTTGGGTTTGTATTTGTTTATCTGCTAGAGAACTAATGAATGTCTTATGGCTGAAGATGAGAATTCTAATACATACCATGGGCAGCTGAAAAAACAGAGGTCACCACACTAGATTGGTGTTCGCAACTGGGTACCGGCAAGTTAGACTCCAAGATAAAACTGACCTAGATCATCTTTGTGTTATACTCAGTTTACACAATCTTATTGATGGGAAAAACAAAAAACCCCTTGGATATGACTGTTAGATAAATTTGAAATGACAGTTAAAGACGACAACCACCACACCAGGCAGTGGCGACAGCAGCACAGCAGGAGACTGATGACCAGGTAATCTTACTATTTAGTACAATCAACTTAATCACTTAATTATATATTATATACTATATGTTTAACATGTTTTATTCTTTTGTTCCAGGCACGTTTGGGCGATATTGCGTGAGATCTATTCATGTATTCTCTTCATCTTGTTCTACCTTTGTACTTATCTACCTTCGACTTTGATAAGTGCTAACATTACTAAACTAGTTATTTTCTTTCTGAGTATTGCTATGTTTGTCTAATCCCAAGTATTTGGCATCAATAAATCTTTGTGCATTGTTTTTTCATTTTTAGCTTTGCTTTGTTAATCATAGCTACAATGGTTAGAACTTTGTGGTCTTTTTTTCATTTATTATTTGTGGATATGCTGACACCCTATTCTTGTTCTGGTTTCACCATTTCAAACATTTCAATTTTTAAGGACTTGAACGTGGGACCATATGTTAGTAGACAAGGAATCAGGTTTCCTCTAAATACAGCATACCCCCTTATTGGGTTTTTTCTTTGAATTAGTCAACTGAGCCCTTTGATGGATTGGTTCGTTAAATGGATCAGGCCAAACCAAACTGTTATTCTAACACTGCTAAGCCCTCAAAAGCTTAGCAGTTTAAAACCTCAAAAGCTAGACCCAATTGAAAGTTCAGTGAGTCATCCAGAAAACTCAATCATCACTGGTCAAGACACATGAGTCTTGACAGAGTTGAAATAATAAAATAAAAAAAATGAAAAAAAAATTAAAATAAAAAAAATCCCATCAGAAGCACTTTAATTGTGGTTTTTTCTTCAAAATGTCAACAATTAAATTGTTAGCTTTCTCCATTGTCTTCTTCAATTCATCTTCTGACATTTGATACTTGTCGCAAAAAGATGCAATATGGAATAACCTGCAAATACCACCATCCAAAAGAGAGGCAAGTTAATTCATTTTGTATAACATGTTAACTAGAAAAGTCATACTCGTGGGCTGTTGGCTCTCAAATCTAAGCCCCAAGTTGACACATCTACAGGTGACAAGGTGAGACCTGTGCAACTTTGATAATTTATAATGCTGATGGAACATGCTGTTCTAGTAACATTATGCTCATTTTTGGCTCAAGTAATGGTTTATTCTCTCCTTGGGCTCCTGGTGTTCCACTTGAGGTTGTCTAATCTGATCAAAGCCAGACTTGGCTCTTGTGGAACCCCAGAAACTCATCCATCTATTTCTTTAACTACTAAGATAACACTTCAACACAAATTTTCTTTAAATGTATGGGTCTGTCATATACTTGGTCCATTGGAAAAGTCAATACTTTCTCGGAATTTTTTTTTTTTACGTGGAATCCTCTTATTGCACAAATGCAACCTTAAACTTACGCTTCAAATGCATTTGTGAAAATTCCTGACAGAGATTTGACGCGCAACTACCTCAACGGTACAATCCCACCCGAATGGGGCTCTTTCAAGCGACTGACCAAAATGTAAGTTTCTACACTGCACCATGTTTGGCATTTTTTGTTTTGGAAGCAAATCATAGCTTGTGTTTTCTGAATTACACATGGAGTTGGTGTGTTTTTCTGCTACTGCAGCTCTTTGATTGGAAACCGCTTATCTGGGAAAATCCCAAAGGAGATTGGGGACATTACTACTCTACAAGAACTGTATGCTTTCTTTTTTTATAAATGGGTTCTGAAATTTCTATTTCTCTCTCTCTCTCTATATATATATATATTTTGAATGTAGAGATTTTAGTAGGGAATTGGATTTTCAGGTTCCTTGAAGCCAACCAGCTTTTCAGGTTCCTTGAAGCCAACCAACTTTAAAACACTGAGTTGAAATTTTATGTCATCAAAACATTTATAGGAGGAAGCAAAATTGCTTGTCTATGCCACTGCTGAATACATCCATTTCATTCTATGTTGCAGTGTGTTAAGGAACTGTAATCTTTATGGACGGATCCCTGCATATGTTGGGAAAGCTGGGACTCATTTGTAAGTTGATTTTCTATTAGTTATGTAATCACATGTTTGGCTGCTCACCGCAGTGGGGCACTAGATTTATCAATTTGAATGCGTTTTCCTATCTGATTCTTGTTGTAGTTTCTCCATGCCACATGAAGTTGGGTTTTTTGCCCCTTGACTTGAAGCATGAAGAGTTTTAATATCCTTAATGCAACGTTCCCAACATAGCTATAATCTTTGCTCTTTAATTTTTTTTTCCATTTTCATGTGTGGTCGCATAAGAGATTATTAAGAGTTGTGGTCATCAACATTATTTTGAGTCTCTGCGGTCCTTTTTCAGGTGGAAAGAGATAAAGCATGACAATACAGTTACCTGGTTAGCATTTTGGAATGATCCAATCAATCCAAAAGAATTCAAGTATGTCTTCTTAGCAGCAAGCAGTTCCTTGAAAGGATAGAGTGACAGAGAAATACGAGAAAGCAAGGATGTTGGGTTTAGTGGGCTGGTTTGTGGTGTTTGCTGGTTGACAGATGAGTTAATGCCTAGATTTGAGTGCAGGTTGGTGGGCAGATGGAATGGTTTGGTGAATAGATTTCTGATTTTATTTGTCTTAGCAGATGGGTCCTATTTGAGTGTTTCACAGAGATGGAAAAGTTGCTCTGGACTTGATGATGGAAGGGTGGTTTGTGTGGGCTGAGTGCTGAGATGAAGTTGATCAGAAGATGAGTGAAGTGGTTGGGCGTGCAGGTGGATTCGGACTCGAATTGGTAGAGGTGGGACGTATGATGATGGTTGCTTGGAGCAATTTCAAAGAGGGACTGGACTGGATTAAGTTTGTGCATGTGGGCAGGGGGTGTTGGGTGTAGGTTCGGTGGAGATGGTGATTTGCAGTAGCTGATTGGTTGCAAAAAAATTGACTTGGTGTTTGACTGGTTTTGGTTGGAAGGAATGGGTTGCTGGCATATATGGCGTTTGGAATGTGATAATCGTACATTTGAGTTATGTAAATCAGTTTCAATTCTATAAAATTTGAATCATTTGATGTTTCATTTCTATAATTTGAACCATTTCAACTACTGTGTGTTGGCTGCAAATTAATTTTCATTTTGGTTGGATGTTGCCCTTTTCAATTATTGTATATTTTTGTGTTGATAGATTTTTATTAATTAGATTAATGTTTTTTTAATTGGAGACCTTCATATAGGAAAAAAATTTGATTAAAATATAAATATTTTGCCAACCTAAAAGAAGTGCAGCAAAATTTTTAAAAAAAATTATATTCATGTTTTCCCGGCGCAAAAAAGCGCCGGCAAAAATTTTTCTAAAAAAAATTTATGAAAAATAAATATGTTTTCCCGGCGAAAAATAACGCCGGCAAAGATTTTTAAATATTTATTATTTAAAATATAAACTTTTTACCGGCGAAAATAACGCCGGCAAATGTTTTTTAAAAAATTTATTATTTAAAATATCACCCTTTACCGGCGAAAGTAACGCCGGCAAAGATTTTTTCCAAATTTATTATTTAAAACGTAATACTTTTCCCGGCGAAAATCTACGCCGGCAAAAGTTTTTAAAAAATTTTTCATTCAAAATATAACCCTTTACCGGCGAAAATAACGCCGGCAAATCTTTTTTAAAGATTTATTATTTAAAACATAATACTTTTGGCGGCGAAATTGGAACTTTTCCCGGCGTTATTTTTCGCCGGTAATGTGCAAACTTTTGCCGGCGCTTCCTCATTTCGCCGGCAAAAGGTTTTACTGGCACACTTTTCCCGGCGCTTTGCCGGCGCAATAAAAAACGCCGGTAAAGGTTTTCTCCGGCGTTTTTGGACCTTTGCCGGCGTTTTTTTTAGCGCCGGGAAAAATGTAAATTGTTGTAGTGCACTAAGCAAGATAATTAATCCATCCATGCAATTATTCTACTATTTGTCTCAAAATAACTCAGATCAGAAACAAATCAATGTTTCGGATCCGGAGGATTTGTCTTTCGCAAAAATCAATTTTTAAAAAGAATAAGTTTACAACCCAAGACCTCCTTCACCTCATAAAAGAATGAAAAATCATAAGCATGATTCATCAAATTAAGCATAAACTATCAAAGGTTCTCAGCCCTAAGCATAATCTATCAAAATAAGTATAAATCATCAAATTATTTTCATTAGAAATCAAAACAGAGGTTGCCTAAGGCATGAAGACAGATCTATTATTCTAATAGAGCATGCATTTAAAAGAGACAAAATGGTAATAAAAAAATAACATAGATTAAATTAAAAATCTACTTAGCTTCATCTGTGTGCTCCAATCCAAAAGAATTTACTCCTCCATTGCAAAAGATATGATTTTCATTGTATACTTCATGGCAATTACAACTTCTCCTTCACAAAGATTCTCCTTCAAAATAAATCCTTGGACATGGCCCAAGGCTACCAAAAGAATAAAAGAGAAAAGAAACTAGCTAAAAATGGAAAGAAGAAAGAAAGAAGGGAATATATGAGAGAGAGAGAGAGTTCCACGTGAGACAATTTTTTTTTGGAGAAGAGGATTTTTTTCTCTTTGACATCCAAAGCCTTCTTTAAATAGGGCATGAGCTCCCTATTCTTTCTCTCTAGATCCTCTTTTTTAGCAAAAGAATCTTCCTTCTTTGGTAAGTCTTCTTCTTGCTTTCCAAGTTAAGGTGAGTTTCTTAGTAACTTTTGGAGAGATGTTAACTTTTTGGACAAGACTTGCTTAGTTAGATTCCCTAGCCAACAAGGACTTCCTCTTAAATTCTCTTCACTTGGAAATTTCCCATGCTATGGCCCACTCTCTTTGATAAGTTCAAATCTGAAATTGAATTTGTAGCAAAGCTTTGGCAAATGGTGTGGATTTAATTTGCAATCCCGTCTAAAAATGAATATGAAAATCTCTGGACTCATAACTTTGTCAATATAGCTCCGATTTGCACGTTCTTGGGCTCCACGGATATCTACTCTGAATAAGCTTTCCAACGGTAGGTAAATTTCATTGATCCGACGGTCGGATTGAAAGTTATGGCCATTTGAAGATTAGTTGTCCTGAGAAAAACGAGATTTAACTTCTAGAATTTGATTTGCAATGGATTCTATCTCTGCACAACTTTCTTTTTTGAAAGGACATCAGATGTGGATGATTCAAACTCTTCTTCTTTTGTTCAAATCAGAATGATACTCTTTGAATTATCCATTAATAATTTCAAATTTGCAACCACTGTGGACCCTGCCATGTGAGACATTTCATCTGTTTGAATAGTGGGCCCTATGAGAAGTCTTCTTCTGTAGTTAGGATTCTTCAAGTGATATGATGAGTGGACCCCTCCTTTGATTTATTTGCATATGGCTTGTGTGTGAACCCATATGGTGAATTCTTCAATTTACTTCAATTCAGCAATGCAGGGCCCAGGATGACAATGTGCTTGAAAGTGGGCTCCGTGACAGAGGTCTGCAATTCTCATTTTCTGCACATTCTAATTTAACACATTAAATAGTTAAGAGCCTATATTGAAGCGGGACCCATCCGGACAGAGTTCTACTCCAATTGGGACTCTTCGGAGAAAAATTGCAAAACAGTCTAAGTTAATGCAGAAAATATATGAAAGTATGAAAAATTAGATTCCTAGGTGAAAATGCATGAATTGATGAAATTAGATGAATAATGATGCAATTCACCCAATTAAATCTCTAATTCATCTTAATATGATGCGTAATTGTGCAAATTCATGAACTCAACAAAGAGCAAATCCCACATGCTCCTTCTAATCCCATAAGATTTTGACCCAGGAATGTTGGTCGCCCGTTTAGCTCTTTCTCCAAGGAGAAATTTAATTCTCATTCTATCAAGTGGACCGCAATTCTGGTGTAAAACATCCAAGGCTGTCGAACCCTGTTGGTTGATGGCATTTACATTTACTTTAAAAACATTCTTGCTCTGGTCCTCTGGGAACAAAAGCTCAATAACCTGCAGCAGAGTTTAAAAGAGTTTTGTTATTCCAAAGCAGAGAGAATACATGTGTGGCTTCTTAAGGGAGAGGAAAGACTTATACCTGATACTGGGCTCTGGCTGCAAGAAGATGGAGTATGGTGTTGTCATCATCGTCTTTCAAGTTCACAAACTCTACCAATTTCTCAGGTGCTTTGTCTTTCACACGCTCTATTATCAGCTTCAGAGCATCAAATTGGTTATGATTCGCACACAGGTGTAAGATGGGCTGCCCACAATCTGCCAAGACCCAAGCAGCTTTAATCTTCTTCTCAGCCAACTTTTCCAAGACTTGAATTCGACCTTTCATTGCTGCAATATGAAGGGGGGTCCTACCATCTCGGTCACGAGCAAAACAGACATCCGAATTTATCTCTAGAAGCTTTGCTACTGTTTCTACATGCCCTTTAGCGGAGGCAAGGTGAAGAGGCATCGTCCTCCATAGTTCTTTGCATGGGCAAACTCTGGTTTTAGACTTCCAATCTTTGCAACAAACTCAGTGTGCCCGAGCTGAGCTGCTATGTGCAGAGGGGTCTCTTCTGCAGCAACACCACAACCTTCAAGAATATCTGGATCTTCTGTGATTAGTCTATCTAACTCTAAGGCATCTCCAGCTATCGCTGCTTCATGGAGCTTCCCTTCCATCTCTCTCTCTCTCTCTCTCTCTCTCTCTCTCTCTCTCTCTCTCAAATGATAGACGTTACAATAAGATACAATGGATTTTGGATTTAGAAAAAAACAAGGTTCAAATAAGATTCGAGTGGATGTGGAGTCTTCAATGTTGGATCAAGTATATATAGAAGAAAAAGTCCAAGAAAAAATGAGCCAGGACCGAGAACTGACTCAATGAAACAAACCCAGTCCAATGTTGACCCAGTCCAGCAAACACAGTCAATGGCCCACTGGCTTTTTTATTTTTTGACCTTTTCTATTCCTAAATATTATAATTTATTAAAGTAGTGTTTTTTGACAAGAGAAGCCTGTGTTCGTCAATGACAAAAACAAACGTGTAGTGAAAAATCTCAGTTTTGTTCGTTGTTACTAAGATTTGACCTTTTCTTTAACCCAAGCCTTGTTTCCCCTTCTATTGCCGCAATCGGATGTGGCCATATGATATAGATGAAGAGAACTCTTCATCTAAGATGGGAGGCCATGGGAGGTTTTAAAGCATTTGATGGCAGCTGTACGTCTCCCCTTCTTTTGAAGGTAATAAAAGTGATTAATTCCTTATCGGTTGTATTGAACTGAAAGGCCAGTACTGGTAGATGGGGTTCCATTTGTATTGTTGGTTTCAAAATTTGAATCCAAGATCATTAATCAACGAGAAGTAAGTGGATGGATAACTCATATTTATATAGGAGGGGGAGATTGATGAGATGGCCCTACAATAAACGACTTGCTGTAGTATATTCTTCTTCAAAAACACAGAGTAGACTTTATTTGAGGGAGGCTTCTCGCAGTGGGGTCCATAAGGTTCTCTAATTTAAACCTTCTAAAATCACTAAATATCTATCTAATATTAGGGATCTAAACGGGTCGTTTTGGGTCCGGGTTCATAGTGGACCTTGAACCGAAATTTGTTAATTCGGGGCGTTCATGGATCAGGCCAGCCTGGCCCCGGCCCGCCTTGGGCGCAGGCAGAGCTTGGTATGGGTGCTCATGGGCCGGGCCAACCTGAGCCCGATTTGGGCAGCCCGCTTTAAGCTGGGCTTGGATATATAATTGGGGCATGTTTAATAATTGGATCGAGCTTGGATTAAGTGATAGAAAGCCCAAAGCCTGGCCCGTGTAAGGAATGCATGTAATTCAATTTAATTAATCCACACAATTACTCAAAATGCCCACAAAAGTGATAAAAGCTTGGTGCAGCCCAACCTGATTGATTAAATGGGTGGGCTTTGAGCCTCAATTTATGGCCCATGTTTCTAAAAGCTGAGCCCAGCCCGGCCCGAATATGAAAGAAAATTGGGATTTTTACCAAAAAGTTAAGTTTAAACCATAATTAAATGATTTAACGAAGAACAACCATATAATGATGAGATAATTGTTCGTGTATGTTTTTGAACGAAATCCTTGGTCCAACCTTCAGCAACCACCCGAAGTGACTTCGACATAGCAGCAGAACACTGTCCATATGATGCAGGCTGCAAACTAGTTTGTTTAGTGGTTTTTTTTTTTTTTTTTCTGAATGCATCAACGGCCTTTTGTCCTGTTGATGATAATATATTTTTATTAGTGTACATACATCTTCACATCTAATATGTTGTTTGTTTTTTATTCTCAGATGCTGTTAACTTACAATAGATTGAAAGAATCTCTATTCTGTTTCTCATGTTTGCTTTTAAATTGCACCAACCGAATGCTTATTTCTCTCTGACTAGTTGTCTTGATTTTTCAGACTCATCTTTTCGTCAAGGAAAAAGTAAATTTCGGGAGATAACAGCGAGGGCTTGTTTGATGATAAAGAAGTGAACTTTTGTTGATAAATCAGTTCTCCGACCTGGGATGGACTTTTGTTTGAACAAAATCACAAATCCCGAACCTGAAATTCTGCCTTTTGAGCAGTTCCTGATTCAGTGGATGGTGATGGTCAGTCAAATCCGTGCTTGAGTGCAAAGAGTATAAACGAAGCCTCACTGTTTGTGTGATTGATGATAATGAAATGCCAACGAAACTTAACAATGAGAGAGAGACGTACGGAGAAGATGGAGGGGGAGGCGCGGCCGAGCGGAGCGAAGAAAGCAGGGCAGAGGACGGGGGGGAGAATGACGAACAGGGCGGCGATCGCTCCTCTCTGCGGCGGATGCTGGTGGGAGTACGTGTGCTTCATTGCCGTCGAGGGACCGAATCTTGTTTCGCTGCTCGAAGCCCTAATCCTAGATTTCATGAACTGAAGTAGGAACCCAACGGGGGCTCAATTACTGTGAGTCTCTGGCGCCTTTCGTTGTTTTGGAACTCAAATGGGTGAAATGCACTTTCAATTTCTCATTTATTTCTTTCCATCCAACCAAAGTGAAGATCACTTTAGATGCAACTTTGGTGGCTCCATGGTGGTGCACAGATATAAATAATCTGAAGTACTCAAATTTAATTGATCCTCTATGCATGAGGTCTAAGTAACATTTCACTCAAATCTGATGGAGGGCCCATCTCTATTTAAAGTGAGATTTGGCCAGACCCATGCATAAAAAGGCAATTGATTTTGAGCAATTTGGATTTTTCATATGTGGGCCATTGTGGGGCCAAAAAATTTTAAAATCCTCATACTTGAAGTTTTATGATCTTTTTAAAACTTGTGCTTCTAATAAGGCACAGTCACCACTCATGAAAAATCTAACCAATTAAAACAAATCTCTCTCTTGAATGAACCCTGTAATTTTTTCCCATTAAAAACTAGGCCAACTTCATATTGATCACTTCTAAAATATATATAAAAATTAGGCCAACTTCATATTGATCACTTCTAAAATATATATAAGATGGGTTGTTCACTTCATATTGATCACTTCTAAAATATATATAAAAATTAGGCCAACTTCATATTCAGATGGGTTGTCATTTTTTTTAAATCATAATTATGAATGTACTTAAAGAAATTTAAATTACTAAGACGGTTCCCTTCTACAAAGGACTCTAACAATCTTTATGAATATCGGAGTTGGGCCCACTATCACTTTGATCACATTTAAAGAGTATGGAATAATTTGATCACACTTGAAAAAAAAAACACGTGAATAAAATACTAACAATTGAATTAAGTATCCAAACTATTTTATTTGACCTATCCACTATCTTTATTTTCTTATATTTTACACTAATAAATTGATCATGAGCCAAAATAATGGTTGCATTATATGAAATACTGGACAAGACAGCGAACCATGACAAAGACAAGACTTGATCGATATTTTGATTTATTGTTGTTACTAATGAAAAAAAACATTATTTTCCGGCAATATTTTCTAATATTCTGGATTTTGTGGATATTTTTGCGAATTTTTTTTAGACTGAAAAAAAATTCACACTACGACGGACTGATAACCGCGATCGGTCGATACCGATATCATATCGGTTTTTCACCCCGGCCAATATCGCGACCGAAGCAATTAATATCCATGCTCTCAACCTACTCTCTCCCACACTCTCTTGTGAGCTTCCAAATAGAGAAAGTAAGAAGAAGCAGAAAATAGAGTAAGTAAAAGATAAAAGAAAGGAAGAAAGAGAAGAGGGAGGAGAGAGGAGACGGCTCCTTGCATAAGGTTCTGGTTTTTTTCCTTTTCCTTTTTTTTTCTCTTTGATTATATTGAAATGGTGGGTTTCTTTCCTTTTCCTCTCTAATCATTTTTCTTTTGTTTTTCACATTCCATGATTTCGAAAACACATTCAAGATGTGTTTGACAATTTCATGTGCAAGTCTGGTTACATTTGTGTTCAGATGCACAAACCATTCTTTAGCGAAGCTTTGTGTTACACCCCGACCCAAACCAATCATGATTAAGGCAAATAATTGAGATTAATGCTAATTAAGCATGGATAAATGGGTTAATCAAGGTTAATGACTAAAGAGAGACAATTAGTCTCAGATGATGCATTAAGCATAATGAAATAAAATTGAGTTGGTTAAAGTGAGTTTAGATTCAAACCTGGTAGACTAAGGACTTTTTCGTAAATATGGGTTTTCACGTATTTGTCAAATACGGAAATTCTTGATACCAACGCGTGTATCTCGAATAATACGTTAACTTTCATAATAGACGTGGTTCCATTTGACCTCAAATGAACCAAGTGAAACTTCATTTGACTCAATATGTAATAAAGCCTATTAAGAGGGGGTTTTTGTGTAAAGGAATCCTATATTAGAATGAAATGAATCATTCATTCATTTTTCACTTCAAGCAAAACCCTAGACTCATTCTCTCCTTTTCTCTTCCAATCTCCTTCCTCAAGAGAGAAGCTAGGAGTGATCCCAAGTAGTTTGTGAGGAGTGTGTTTTCATCTTCATCATCTTCTCCAAGCCATCCTCCCCATTGTTAAGGTGTAGAGCTTGAGAAAGACCTCAAGATTTCTCTCATTGAGCTACAAGTAAGTACTTGGAACTTTTAATGAGTTTTCAAGTTGCAATGAGTGAGTAGGCATGGTTATTAGCATACATAGCTTATGAGATATGTTTTTATGTTTTCATGGAGTTAGGGCTTGAAATTTGGGGATTTTAATCTCAACCCAAGCTAAGGAAAAGAGGATTTTTCCACTAAGCTTCAAGAAAGGCAAGTATAAACATCTACTTGTGATTTTGTGTGTTATTGAGGTGTTAGGAGTTCAATGGATTCAATGTACAGAAATTAGCTTAAAAAATCTGAAGCTCAGAAATGTCGTTCTGGGTGAATTTTGGCTAGCCGCAGAGGTAACCGCCAAAAAACCCCAATTTGATCAGTCTCTGGAAAGCTAGCCGCCGAATTTTGGTTAGCCGAAATTAGAATTTCGGCTAGCCGAAAGGTAACCGCTAAACTGATCGAAAATTGAGTCAGAAATGCATTAGAAAACGAGCTTATGGAAAGATGACCGTGAGCTAACCGAATCTGGTTCGGCTAGTCGCTAGCCGAATTTCGGCTAGCCACCAACAAGGTTTCGGCTAACCGCCAGTGCAGTTTCGGCTAACCACCAGGTAGCCGTCGAGGTAACCGAACATGACCAAATTATTCATAGTGAGTGAAAATTTGGCCAATCGAGAGGACCGTTAAGTGATTTTTGGATTTTATGTGGACTAAGATAGCTTATGCGATCATAGATACTCCTCATGTAATTAAGATGAGTCGTGAGGTAAATTATGACTGATCTAAATGGAAAACCTAGTCGTTGAGGCTAATATTAGTGATATCTAAACCTTCATAAGCGTTAGCTAAGGTTATATAATGCACAATCTAATTAAAGTAATGTCATCCACAGTAACACGTGCATTGATAACGAACGTTTCACTCATTTGTTTGGTTTAGATGATTGTTTTAGAAGTCATTACATAGTGGTTTCTTAAGCTCATTATTGAGCCACACTGAATTGACATTGAACTCACTCTGAATTGATGAATGATCACTAAATATGACACTAAATAATGAATAATTACTAAATGTAACAATGAGTAAATGATTAATCCTACTGCAGCAGATGAATTTTGGGGCGTTCCGGAGCCCCGTGGTGATGTTAGTTGTCCCTGGCTTGGACACTAGTAAGTCCCACATATTCCAATCATATCTATGAGTATTGATTGATGCCTTCCGTTTAGAAGATGAATCCTTCTTTTGAGGGAAGATGGTAAATTAAATGAATCCTTCCTTGAGGGAAGATGGTAAATGAAATGAAACGAAACGAATGAATGAAAGTTATGGTAGTGACCATCTTGTATGTTGTCATTGTAGAAATTATCTGAACTTGTTTAGAATTGGAATTGTGATTAAATAGATTGAATAAATTCAGTATATGTATTAACATGTGCTATTACAAGATCTGTTTATACATTGTTGAACCGTCGTGTTCACTAGTGTTATTGATGGCATTACAGGCCCCCTGGTGATGTTATTTGTCTCTGGCCTGGACACTAGTAAGTCCCACATATTCCGATCATATCTATGAGTATTGATTGATGCCTTCCGTTTGGAAGATGAATCCTTCTTTTGAGGGAAGATGGTAAATTAAATGAATCCTTCCTTGAGGGAAGATGGTAAATGAAATGAAATGAAACGAAACGAATGAATGAAAGTTATGGTAGTGACCATCTTGTACGTTGTCATTGTAGAAATTATCTGGACTTATTTAGAATTGGAATTGTGATTAAATAGATTGAATAAATTCAGTATATGTATTAACATATGCTATTACAACATTGTTGAACCGTCATGTTCACTAGTGTTATTGATGGCATTACAGGCCCGATTGCCCCTACCGGTGCAGCAGCGCCCCCGGCGCCAGCGGAGGAGACCGCTCCGGTTCCTCCAGGAGGACTAATCGAATGAAATGGACAGAATACAATTTGATATGGGTATTCGAGTGCGAAAAGAATTATAACATTTTGAAAAACGTTTTAAAGGGTCATTTTGTACATTCATTTTTGGAATGTAAGTAATTGTTATTGTGTGGTGTTGGATATGCACCAATTGACGAACTATGTTGGAAATGATACATGTATAGGATTTTATTTTTGTATACATGTAAATTCGTAAATTGATATTGTCAAATGTATATGTTTCCGCAAAATTTTGTGTATTTGACAGGTTTATTGAGAATGATATCCCTTGTGGATTCCGTTTTAACTTCGGTTAATTCGGAGTTTACGGGAGTAAGAATTGGTGCACGGCTCGGGGTTATCGTAATTCGGGCCCAGGTCGTGACACTTTGCTTCCTTTGTTAAGTGTGTGCTATGGATATACTAATATTTGTTCCCAATGGCTGGAAATGGGACTGTGGTGCTGAAAGAAGCACTCCATGCACAACATCATCTCATACAAAAGCTCTATGAATGTTGAGTAGTGTTCTAGAAATGGTTGAGTTCACAACGACTTCTTTCAATCTAGTGGTTTTGACATATAAGTCATCTTCAAACCCGGTTTTTCCAATTTTAAGAAATTTAGATAATGTCACTAGAGTCACTTCACTTTGGTCAAATTTTTTTAAAACCTTTTTTGCACCATATCTGAGGATATTATGGGATTTATCCGTTTCCATATCATATACTTTATGCCACCAGTAAGCAAAATTCATTTTTTACTAACTTGAAATATGACATTATGTGAAATGTAAATACACATCTGACCACCATTTCTCAAATTCTATGATTCGAATTTTTTTTTCCTATGATATTGCATAAAAGCCATAACATCATGAGACAATCCCATGATATTATGATTATTTTTGTGACAAGCTCTGTTCCCATGGTATCATGGCTCTAGGGCAAAGAAGTTTTTAAAAAATGTTGATCAAAGTTAAGCGACTCTAGTGACAGTATCTGAATTCCGGTCATGAAATTGGGAAAATTGGATTTAATGAGGACTAATATGTCAAAACCCCTTCAATCTATTGATAGGCTTTTTAGAGAGGAGTGAATGGAATGGGAAGGTGAAGGTAACAGAGATGGTTCCCATGTAGTTTGAATACATATTAATCTTGTAATGAGCCCATTGACAGATTCTTATTTATTTCTTGTAATGGAGTTAAGGATATGTGACGGCCAAGAACTATGACATGTAAATGTTGATTGTATTATTTTGTCAAGATTGCATATTCAGTTTATTGAACAAAGTTTATTATCTTGTTCTATGCCATTGTGTTTAAAGGGACCTTTTTTGTTCAAATGATGTTTAATGGAGTTCAAGATCTGCCCAATAGTAAAGGGTATTACTCTTTTGTGTGTGGTTGCTCGCTATCTTATCCATCTTTTTTTTTTTTCTATTGTGTTGCACACAATTATTGCCACTTGTTGCACCATTAGATTTGTTAATTATTGCCACTTGTTGCACCATTAGATTTGTTCTTTGGTATTTGAATGTTCAAAGCGCGACAGTAGATTATTGGAGCAATGGATTCAGCCACTATATGTATGTTGGTGGATTTCAACCCCTACAAGTGTGATGCTGATTTGATCTAGCTAAAATATTGATAGTAAAAACCACATTCATATTTGCTGCTGATTTGATGCCACCAAACTTGCATATTTTTTTTTGGGTAAATTAGCGATAGATCCCTGATTATTAGGCTATAAAATCTCTAGTATAGAGCATAATTGTTTAAGTCTTAAGGTCCCTTGCGCATGTGATTAATTCGGGCTGTGGTCCCTTGCGTGACATGTCATAATTTTTTATGACTGATTGCCATTTCTAACTGTTTGTATAGTTATCATGGAATCAAATCCTGGTTTATAGCTCGAGCTCATCGTCTTTCCGTGACTACCGACGAATTTAAATGTCGTAAGATGAGTTTTGGACCAAATTTTGAATTTTGAATTGGAGGCATTGACGATTGATTGAAGTTGGGGTATAATTTATCAGTTTCTAGAGCAGGTCGTTTGTAGTGCGTGAGGATCCCTTTTCTTCTTCTTCTTCTTCTTGTTTTGACGTTGCTAGAAAGTGCAATTCTTCTTAATATGAGTTTGTAGATCTGATTTACAGCAAACTCAGAATTCATCATTCCAATGAAATTCTTGAGGTAAGGATTAATGTTTTGATCCGAATTTTAGTTTAAATACTTCTTTTAATCTTGCTTTCTGAAAGTATTTCTTCTTTCGTTCTCAGTATTTCTGTTCAGATTTGAATAGAAGCAAATTCGGATTTTATCATTTTAGTCAATCTCTTGTGGTAAGGATGAATGTTTTGATCTTTTTTAGTTTAAGAAGATCTTTAAAACTTGTTTTTCGGAATGATTTCTTCTTATATTATCAGTAGTTTGTTGTAGATGTGATTAGAATCAAACTTAGATAAATTCAGCTGTTAATGTTGGATAAATTCATTTCAAACTCATATAAATTCATTTTAAAAGTAAGATAAATTCGCTTCAAACTCTGATGAATTCATACGAATTACAGTTAACGTAAGCCCCGCCCAACTCAGCATGAAATTGTCCGCTTTGGCCTACGTGCACGCGCGAGGACTTCCCAGGAGGTCACCCATCCTAGTATTGCTCCCGCTCGAGCACGCTTAACTTCGGAGTTCTTATGGTTTCCGGGGCCCACGGTTTTAAAAGGCCTCATGCTAAGTTAATACGGGGTTTGACTTATAAGCCCAGGGTCAGGACTTGGATATTTCCGATGCGGACTAACGGAGACTCACCGTTTGAAGCCCGTGATTGACACGCTACGCCCTGTGGTTAAGGGTGCCGCCCAGACCAAGTTCACACATTCTCGAGGAGTGACAAACGCCCGCATGGAGATACGAGTCAAACTCGTTGATCCTTGTCCCCATGAATGGAATTCACCCACAGGATTTTACGTGTGAGGTTTCAAATTTTCTGTTTACCTGTATTTCCACCTGTGTAATTTTTGTCAAATAGATTTCAAATTGTAATCAACAACATCAAATGCATCAAGATATAAAGCATAAGGTTCGTGAACATAGATTAAAGGTTCAAGTTTAAGTTCAAGAGATAGAAAGAGAAAGAAGTATGTTAAGTTAAAGTTTACAATCCAAAACCTAAACAAGTTTATAAACTATGACAAAAGACGTGGTAATCCAAACCACGGTCCATGGGTCATTTTACGTCCAACTCTCAACGAGTGGATGTCTAGAAGACATCATCAGAAGTCCATTCAGCTACATGACGGGGAGATTCCTCTTCCTCGTGGATCTTCGGGTCGGTGGCATCGAGGTAGTCACCTGTAACGCCAAGTGTAGCACTATTAGACTAAGCTAAGTAAGATAAGCAGATATAAATTATATAACATGTAACAAATGAAATTGGTTGATAGATATAAATCACAGGAGGTCAAAACATAATTAATAGGCAAATCTAAGCATGAATAAGCATGAGTTGTACGAATCATAGATGACGGATATACACAATAACAGAACTAACTGGCACATCCACATTAGCTCTCAAATTAACCATGTAAACATATATGTAAAGTGAGAGCAAAAACAAAACAAAACAGAACAGGGTGGTGCCACTAGGAGACAGAGGGCCCAAAACTCTCCATTGTGGACCTAGGGTGCCGGTCAACCCTCAGAATATAATCCCATCTGCAGAGGGCCAGAAATATACAGTAAAAACCCATAACACTCCAAAAGTCATAATCTACCTAGTTCATGGTCAAACCCAACTAATTCTACCTAATCAAGCCCAATTACATTCAAAACATCCATCAAGCTACTAATCTAAGTTAATTAACTCTAAATCAAAATTAAGGTGGGTCGGGATGTTACAGTAAGACCAAATTCAGATAAATTGACGCAAAAGTGAGATAAATTCACTTCAAATGCAGTTTAATCGATTTTATAAACAGATAAAATCATGTCAAAATTAGCTAAATTCATATGTGTTAAATAAATTTGTATCAGATAACTTCATATCAAACACATATAAAATGACACGAAAGTGATATAAATTCACTTCAAATGCAGTTTAATCGATTCTGTAAATAGATAAAATCATGTCACAGTTAGCTAAATTGATATGTGTTCGATAAATTCGTATCAGATAACTTCATATAAAACACAAATAAAATGACACAAAAGTGACACAGAGTCATGCGAAAGTAAGAGAGTATTTCAGCTACAAATGTTGATGTGTTTTGATTTTATCTTTATTTTTTGTATGCAATGTTTAAAATAGCAAAACCAATTATGCTTCTTTGCAAATTTGGTCTGTTTACCAATGTTGTTATTTTCACTGATTGTATGAGAATGGATGATTTGGTTAACCAAGTTTGTTGCAAATGGAAGACTTTGTTGCCCAACAATGTCTGTTTCACATATGCATTGCCTGGGCTCCCGAAGTGTATGCTTGACAATGACAGAGCCTTGTTGAGCTTGTCTATGTTAGCAGTTCATTGGGATTGGATCGAGTTGATGTCTTTGTATCAAAATTATATGAATATGGTAATTAGGACAATGAGGATAATTTGGATGTATTTTGTGAAGAAAGAATGGCAGTAGTGGAGTATAAGGTTACAAATGTAGAGACAGATTTGCTTCCACAGTTTTATTCACACAGGGAGAAGTTTCTTCTTTCTTTGGATTGGGTGAATGGTATCAGTTATGTTGGACAGAGGTTTGAGGGTGGGGCTTCTGAATTTAGGAATGTACTGTGCAAATATTCGATTGAGGTTGACTTTGAGTTTGTGTATGTCAAGAATGACAAACTAAGGATCACAGCTATATGCTCTCGTCATAAAATCCAGGATTGCATGTGGCGTGTTCATGCATCGCTTGACAAGTCTAGTGGTTTTTTTTGTGTAAGGTCATTTGATAATGAGCATACTTGTGGAGCAGCAGTTCGTACATCTAAGAGTAGCCGGATTAGCTCTGAAATTGTTGCTAATTTAATGATTGATCATATTCGAGAGAAGCCAATGACCAGACCTATTGATGTTGTACATTATTTTCATGCAAATTATGGGCTGACCATTGCATACCATCATGCATGGTGGGGGGGGTTGAAAGGGCCAGGAATAAGTTGTATGGTGATACATCGCTTTCTTTTGACCATCTTCGTTGATACATTAATGTTTCTATGGAGACAAATCCAGGCAGTCTGTTTGTATTAGATTACGATGAATCCACCATGTGCTTCAAGCGTTTGTTTGTTTCATTCAATGCTTCAATTCGTGGATTTAATTATGTTCTTCTGCTGTTATTTCTAGATGGGACATTTTTGAAAGGCATGTACAAGGGAAATTTGTTGGCAACAACATGGAAAGACGGTAATCAAGGTAAAGTGTGTTGTTGCAATTTTTTTTTTAATAATGTTGATACTATCTATTTCTATTTCAGTGTTTACTTAACCTTGCTGCTTAATTGACAATAAATGATTTCATGAATGTGGCAGGTCTCGTTCCTCTTGCTTTTGCAGTGGTAGACTCAGAGACTGAGGATGATTGGAAATGGTTCCTGCTGAATTTGAGGGAAGTAGTTGCATATGACCGCTCTATCACTTTTGTTTCTGATAGGAATCCTAGCCGTGTGGATGGTGTTGCACATGTTTTTCCGTTTGCTCATCATGCTTTCTGCCCATAACATCGGAAAGTAAATTTGAGAGATAAGTTCTCAGGAGGGTACACAAATGAATTTAGAGAAAGGATGGTTTTGTTGCTACGTGAATGTGCCTATGCACCCACTGTACCTGTATTCCATGCAAAGTTGCAGGCATTTAGATATGAAGGTGGTTCGAACGTGGATAGATTTCTCTCCGGACTCTCTCATTATAGGTGGAGCAATGTTTATTTTAAGGGCCATCGATATGGTGAGATGTGTTCGAAAGCTTCAGAATCTTTCAAATCCTAGATTAGAGAAGCATGACACCTACCAATTACAAAGTTGGTTGATATGATAAGGGTTCAGATAATGGAGCAGATGGCCAATAGGAGGGAAATGTCTAGCTTATGGAAGGGAGTCATTTGTCCTGACATGGATAAGAGGTTGGAGGCTTCTATCAAGCTTGGTAGGCCGTGGAGTGTTCGGCGGTCAAGTGACACTGTTTTTGATGTTCATTCGTATCTGTCGGTCACTATTGATATTTGCAATCGCATATGTTCCTGTTATCAGTGGTAGATTAATTGCTTCCCGTGTGCCCACGCATGTGCTACTATTCAAAAGAGTGGAAAGGATCTAAACCTTTATGTGGATCAATATTTTCACAAAGAGACATACAGTCATGCATACTCTGAATCTATAATTCCCATCCCAACTGTAGAAAACCTAAAGACAACGATTGCAGAAACTGTGATTCAGCCCCCTGTGATGAGGCCTCAACCTGGAAGGCCAAAAAAGAAAAGGATCTTGTCAAGAGGTGAGATGACAAGGCAGAGAAAATGCGGACGATGTGGGCAGATTGGGAGTCATAATAAAAATTCCTGCAAGGAGCCTATTGAGTTGCCATTGACATTAGGTTGAATTTGTCATCTTTTGTAATTTGGTGATGATAATGTGACTGTCAACATGCATAGAGGTCAATTTGGATTTTTTCTATTGAATAAAATTGCGACGTATCAGTGTTGCTTCAAAATATTGATGTAATCTTTCCTTTCTGTAATGAATTTTACATGGATTTTAGTCTACTTCCAATACAATAACAGATAAATTTATCAAACTTTCATTCAAAACTCAGATATATTTCACTGATTTTTATTTGAACTCAGATAAATTTATCTGAGTTTCTCTCAAAAGGAAGATAAATTTACATGAGTTCCTTTGAATAGACAGATAAATTTAGCTATATGAAAATTGTAGATACACGTATGTAATCTGAATCCATAACAAACATAAAGCAATGACAACATGTAAGAAAATTAATTGAATTTTGTAATTGATAAGCGTATTTACATTTACAAACGTCTTTCAAACATCTTATATTTGTATCCAAAAAACAAAAAAGATCCCCTGCTGTTTGTTTGTCAGTCTTCCTTTAAAGCTGCTTCTAACATCTTAAATTTTTCCATGTGAACCAAAAAACAAAAAAACAAAGAAAATCCATTGTTGTTTGTCAGTTTTCCTTTAATGTTGCTTCCAACATCTTGCAGTTATCAATGTGAACCAAAAAACGAAAACACAAAAAAATCCATGATGTTTGTCAGTCTTCCTTTAGGATGCGAACTTTTTGGCTTCAAAGTCTGCTTTTGTCCAAGTACGGGGCTCGTCATGCAAGAACTTAACTGCTAATTCTGCCCTAAAACTGTCGATGATGCTTCGTGCCAAGTGGTTGTGAACTGGTTTGCAATGAGATATTTGAGTCATGAGGTAGCACACGATGATGCCACAATCAAGCCTACAATGTGACATGGTGTTGTCAGTTATTCATATTGTTTGGTTGTCTATGGTTTTATTTGTATAATTTGGGTTCCTGTTACAATACTTACGATCCCTGTTTCTGCTGTGGTGCTCCTTCCATGCTGATCAATGGCTCGTTATATGGCTGTGTTTCCTCAATGTCCACAAAGTTGTAATTTTCTACATACTGTTTCTGTGATCACATCATTTTCATTAGCCACACATATATTAACTGGTGTCAACCATGATTTAAAGGAAGTTAAAGTTAATGACATGTACCAGCAATTGAGCATCTTTGAAGTAGTGATCAATTGCATTTTCCCCCTTGACCACATGGAGTTATAGTGCATCCACTAGCCTTGTTTTCGATCAAGTAGTAACATAGTCCAATGGAATGGTGCTGCATCTTTGTTCTTTCCATTAGAGTTCATTGGAAAGCGAACGAATCTATGATTCTGCATTTTATATGGTGAGATCTGATGATTGAGGATGGTCTCACTCATATTTTTATTTTCAGCAGTGAGCTTTGTCTGTACAAATATAGAATTAGAGAGTATTAATTTCATTTAATGAAATCCATTGCAGACATGGCAAAATAGTTATTTGTGTTACCCAGCAAAGGCTACTGATGAATATGATTTTTCGTCCTCCTCCAGGCCCTCCTTTCCCAATTTCTTAAGATCATTTTCAAGGTCTGTTCGCTCCTTGTACAGCATCTGTGTATAACTATCAATAACCTGATGGATTGCAGATACATAATGTTATGCACATTTTAAAACAGACATTATCTAAGCATTCAATAAATATATGATATTGTTGTAGTATGTTACTTACACTGCTTGATATATCAGCGCTAGATAGGATTGCAATTATGTCCTCATACAACACATTGTTTTCACTTTCTTCCCCCCAAACCGTTGCGCTGCAATTGTACATGTGAAATGTTATTAGCTTGTTTATAATGTTATTGACGACTTTCCAGAGTAATACACGATGTCAACTTACTTATATCCTTCTGTGTCATATATGAGCTTTAACTTCTTCTTGTCAGCTTCATTCAACAGTTTGATGATTGAGTTTTTGGGTAGCTTTGTGTTGCATTTGCTCACTTATGTCAATAAAGTCATCTGACTAAGCAACCATTTTATCTTTTGGTACATTCTTTTGCTTCTTAGCATTCTTTTGTTTTGGCTCTGGAATATTGCTTGATGTTGCTTCTCGTCACTTCTTTACTCTTTTCACCATTGATGATTGTTCTGGCACCTTTTTAACATGTACTATGCATTAATATGTAATGCTCCATTTAAATATAGGATTGAAGTGCAATCATACAATAGTAAGATAATTTTTTATCAAACACACCAAAAGTTCATAGAAAATTCAGATGAATTCATTACCAAACTCAGATAAATTTAAATATAGGCCAAAAATTCATATCAATCTCAGATAAGTTCATGTCAAAATTTAAAAAAATCTTATCAGACCTATATAAAATCATTTAAGACTCAGATAAATTCATTTGAAAAGTCAGAAATACCTTTCAATTTTAGTTTTGTTCGTTGGTTAAGGCTACTGCTCCCCCATCATTTGTTTTGTTGTTGGATGATAAGTTTTTTCCAAACTCTTTTCAACCAAATTTATCTCTGTGCCTGCATGAAGAAGTGTAGCTTCTTTTAACTTGTTTTCTAACTCAAAATTTGATGCCTCTGTTATTGCAACTTTATATTTCAATGCTTTTAATTCCTCTTCTGCGTGTGCAACTCTTGAAGAATTTCGCTCCGATAGCTGTTGTAGTTGCTTTAGTTGTTCATTAAAGGAGCTAACCACAAGAGATAAATTTCCGATCTTGCTTTTCAGGTTGTTGTTCTCTTTTTCTAGCTGAGCATTTTCACTCATGACCTTCTCGTTTAATGAAATCACATCATCTTTTTTTTTTTGTCAAGATGCTTAGCCTTCTTCCCAATTCCATGCTTTCATTTTGTAGATTACAATTTTCTTTTTTTGATCTTTTCAATTCAAATATGATTTTGTCAAGCTGAGCTTGGGAGTCTTGTTTCTCTCTGTGTAGTTGATGAACGAGTGAAATTGCCCTTTCTTTTTCTTCAATGATTTCTCTGAGTTCTGTGTTTTTCATTGTTGGAGATGGTTGACTTTGCTTAGACATTTTATTAATGTTGTCTCCTTCAAGTTCAGCTAGCTTTGTTGGTTGTATTCCAATCAATGATTCACTTGTGCTTCCAATTACATCGCTTACAACATTCTCTACAACTGTATCTATTTGTTCCTTTGTTTGTTCATATTGTTCTCACTCTGAAGAAAATGTGAGAAATTCAATTCTTTCTTTAGTCCCGACCGTTTCTTCTTAACCTTCATTTTCTCTTTGTTCTTCTAATTCAGAAATTAAGAACGTTTCCGTTGTTTGGGCTAGTTGAAATTGGCTGGGGTCATGTTCCTTTGATTTTGATTGTTCAACGGCTTTATTATTCTCAACATCATCATTAAGGTCAACATTATATTGCACATGTCCTTCTAATCCTTCAACAATTTCTTTGTTGTTTGTTTCAGCTTCCTCCTTAATTGTTTGATTATCATCAGCACTGCTCCTATTTACACATGTCAGGAAGCATTTCTCTTCATGCAATGTCCTCTCTAATTTACCAACGATTACCTGAAGTGTGAGACACTGTTTATTATTAACAACAAAGCATATAAAATTCAGATAAATGTATATATACTATCTGTTATATAGTATTACCTGTTTAGAAAAATTCAGACAACTTTCCAATATATTAATGAACATCAAGAATCTTCAATTCAGATAATATTACCTATTTACTATTTAATGTATTCGGTGGATTTTTCTGCAGTGCTTTGTTTAAGCCCTTAAGATCCCACTGCATCAATCTAGGGAATTCACTAGGTTTGATTGGCTCCAACAACGACGTGTTTTCGCATAACCAATACTGTTCAAATTGAGACACAATAACATAGTCAAGTTTAATTTACAAATTTATTGGTAAGTTGTAAAATTATAGATGTAAAAAGGGTGTTTGTTTAGCTTACTGGTAGTGCAAATAGACAGCCAATTACTTCATCTTTATGGTATGAACTGATTGCATGAGAAACTTTGTTATCTCTTCTGTATATGCATAATCTTTCATTTCAGCATAATTCTCAACATAACTGACGTATGGCCATCCTATTGAGTTGCCATGTGTTGAAAAAAACAACGTCACAAGGATGTAAAGGCATATTAGCCTGGACACATCGGCCACATCAACTTCGGTTGCTTCATTGAGTGCAAAATCCAATTGTTCCTTTATTTTTGGAGCTGATACTCTTGCAATGTTTAAGAATCTTCTTGTTATGAATTCCAATTATTTTTTCTTTGCATATTTCAAATCTAAGGTCCTTGATCCATAGGGTATTCCAAATATTAGAGAGATGTCTTCTGATGTGAATGACACATACTAGCTTTCAATTTTGAATTTTCCTTCTGCGCTGTTGTATGTGTCTAGAATTTGCATGATGTCTTTATTATATTTTCTGCATCTATTCTCTATAACTTTTTGGTTCAATATGGAATTTATTAGAAACCAGAAAGGTGTCTTCTTCAGTTCAACTATATGTGCTGTGATTATCCTTCTTTTGATGCTGCCAAACAGTTTGACTATTGATACCAAATTTAATCTAAATTGCTAGTGTGGCTTTGCCTGATTCCTCTTTTTTTGTGTCCTTCCTTGTAATTTGCTTGCTTTCAGCGTCGGGGTACATGTACAACTCAGATAAAATTATATGTAACTTATCCCACTCCATAAGTAAAGTTAGATAAAACCATAACAAAGTCAGATAAATTCACACCATACACAGATAATTTCATACCAGATTCATATAAACCAAGCCAAATCTATTCAAATCAAACCTAATGTAGTCATATAATTTTACATCAAACGCAGAAAAAATTCATATAGATGATGGTACATAACTTTTTTTTTTTTTTTTTTGAACTGGTTATGATCTCGAACACAAATAGATAAATTCATATAAACTCACATCAAAGTTAAAAAAAAGTGCAGATCAAATTAATATAAATGCACAACAAGCTTAGATAAATTACTTTCAAATTTAGATAAATTGAGTCACACCCAGATTAATTGACAACAAACACAGATTAATTAACATAAAAGACAGATAAATTCATATAAATACAGAGATAACTTTAATTTAAAGTCAGATAACTTCATGACAAAATTAGATAACATATACAAAAACTTAGATAAATTAAAATCAAACTCTTGAAAACATTAAATTTATCTGAGTTTTTTTAGAACTTATCTTCACCTCTGGCAAAACTCAGACAAATTTATCTGAGTTTTGAACAACTTTTCTCAGTCTCAAACAAATTTATCTGAGTCTGGACCAATACAAATTTATCTGAGTAGACAAATTAACAGCAAACTCTAGAAAACAGTAAATTTATCTGAGTTTTCTGAGAACTTATCTTCACCTCTAGCAAAACTCAGACAAATTTATTTGAGTTTTGAACAATTTTTCTGCGTTTCAAACAAATTTATCAGAGTCTGGACCAACACAAATTTATCCGAACAGACAAATTAACAGCAAACTCTGGAAAACAGTAAATTTATCTGAGTTTTCTGAGAACTTATCTTCACCTCTGGCAAAACTCAAACAAATTTATCTAAGTTTTGAACAACTTTTCTGCGTTTCGAACAAATTTATCTGAGTCTGGACCAACACAAATTTATCCAAGCAGACAAATTAACAGCAAACTCTGGAAAACAGTAAATTTATCTGAGTTTTCTGAGAACTTCTCTTCACCTCTGGCAAAACTCAGACAAATTTATCTGAGTTTTGAACAACTTTTCTGAGTTTCAAACAAATTTATCTGAGTCTGGACAAACACAAATTTATCTGAGCAGACAAATTAACAGCAAACTCTGGAAAACAGTAAATTTATCTGAGTTTTCTGAGAACTTATCTTCACCTCTAGCAAAACTCAGACAAATTTATCTGAGTTTTGAACAACTTTTCTGACTTGCGAACAAATTTATCTGATTTTGAAAGAAATAAATTGATTTAAAGTGTTCTTTATTTGATAGACTTGAAAGTCATAAGATGATTTAAAACTGAGAAAACCCTATCTGTTTGTTGATTGACCTTGCTCTTGCTTTGGTTGCAGTTTTGCTTTCTTTTTCTCTTGACTTCCGGTAAGCAAGGACTTTGTTCTAGCCTTTGTCTACATAGATTTGAACATAAAGAATTGATAAAATCAGATAAGAAAGAAACGAAATTAGGTTTTTAGTTTTGTTCAGAAGAAATTGTATTGTACATCTTCTTTTTAGGAATGGAAGAAGTAATTTTTCTAACCTTAAAGTGAAGACGATTCAGATGATGGATGTAGTCGATCAATTGAGTTTTCTTCTAGGTTTTGTAGCTTGATTCTCTTTCGCCTTTTGCTTCTACGATTCAGTTGAATGTGGTTTTTGCTTTTGTGAAATGGTTTCAGGCGGTTTTAAGTGGAGCCTTTTTGCTGACGTGTACATGGGCATTTTGGTCTATTTCAGTGTCATTTTCATGAGAGGACTGTCGCCGTTACAAAAAGATATTGTGGACCTTAGCCTTTAAAATCAAATGATGAGGGACCTCCGCCCAATTGCCCCCTTTTTTTTTTCCAAAGGCACATTCATATCTTTCGTTTCAACAAATCCCATATAATGCATGATTAGAGATGCAAAAGCACTACTTGTAGCAAATCTATCCAATTTGCTTCACTTACATGTGTTCTTCATGTCCATCCTTAGAAAACTCTTACCCTCTATTTCGGGGGGGGGGGAAATGATTTTGGAGGGTGTTGGAGGGTGTTTGGGAAGGGGGGAGGGGAAATGGAGGGAAAAATGAATTGTTTTCCCTCAAAAAATTTCTCCCCAAAACAGGGGGGAAAAATGAGGGGAAAAGAGGGGAAAGTGATGGAAATGACTAAACTGTGCTTTTACTCTAATTGAATTTTTTTCAAAAGCAAGGATAAAATGGTCTTTGTCTCTGTACCTCACAAACAAACAAAATTATATCTTTTTACTTTTCTTCCCCCTACTTTTTTACTTCCCAAACAAGAGGAAAAATTAATTTTCTCTCCCCTCCCCTTTATTTTCCTTCCCCCTCAAATTTTCCCTCCCCTCCCCTTTATTTTCCTTCCCCCTCAAATTTTCCCTCCCCTCCCCTCCCCTCCTCCCTTCCCTAACGGAGGGTTAAGATTCTCCAATTGAAAAAAGGGGCGTTTGGTCGGAGGTCCCTCAAAGTATGACTTTGTTGCAAACAGTCCACAAAAAAAAACTCATGCAGTCAAAGGTCCTCTAACATATTCACATACCTGATATGTCTAATTTACCATTTCTTTAAATCATATCCCATGATTGGTGGGATATCTCATTAATAATGATCAACTACCATTTAATTGGCCACGATCAATGAAATCTCATTAATGAGATTTTCAAATAAATTCTAAAAACACAGAAATAAATTTCAAAATAACACAAATAAATTTTAAAAAATGCAATAAATTTAAAAAGAATGCAGAGAAATTTAAAAGACGCAAATAAATTTCAAAAGATCCAAATAAATTTCAAAAAATATAATTAAATTCCAATTGATGAAAATCAATTTCAAAAGATCCAAATAAATTCCAAAAAATGTAAATAAATTTCAAAAGACATAAATAAAATTTGCCAAAAACTCAAATAAATTTGCCAAAAACTCAGTTCAATTTGTCCAGAACTTAGATAAATTTGTTCTAGAACTCAAACAAATTAGCCAAAAACTCAGATAGATTTGGCCAGAACTCAAAGAAATTTGTTTCAGAACTCAGATAAATTTGCGCAAGACTCAAATAAATTTGACAAAAAATGAAAAATGCAGATAAATTTGACAAAAACTCATATAAATTTGTTAAAAACTAAGATAAACTTGACAAAAAACTTAGATAAATTTCACAAAAGCTCAGATAAAGTTCATAAAAACTCATAGATTTGTCAAAAATGATATAACAACCCGACTACCTTCCTTCTCTAACGATGTTGCGACAGAGGAAGACAGCCTTGCTGCCTTGCTCTTTTCTCCGACGATGGCGCGACACCGGGGAGGCAGTAGTAGCGACGGATCTGGGCTGTGGGCTGGGCTTCTGTAGCAGGTTCGGTCAGAACTGACCCGGACAAACCCAACCTGGCCTGGTCGAAGGTTGTCTTCTTCCTTATGGTTTCTATAACCAGAAACGGATAGCAGCAAGCCCATTGCCTTCTTCCTTGATTCCCGCGATGGCATGGCTTGGTGTCCGGTGGTGATCCCCCTTCTCCGGCGACACGCAGTAACGGTGGTGGCACAAGAAATCCGGCGATGGAGCAGAAAATCATCTTCTTTGTTTCGTGTTCTACAAGTCTGCAACATAACCTGGGCAAGGTTACAAGGGTCTTCTTCATCCTCTCTTGAAAAAATGCCAGCATTATTGATCAACACATGCAAGGGAGCTAAATTTTCATTCTATGCTTTGGCAACTCTTACAACAAAGAAGATCATCCTCCATCACCTCAACATCAGTGGAGCCATTAGTCCAAACATTTCATTCTACCACTGAATCAACTCAAGAACTATTTTCGGGTTCCTAACTACCAAGACCATAAGCAGCCTTGACTTTGCTGATTGCAATGGAATGAGTTATGATGTAGGTGAGACCGTTGAGTGGAGTTAGAGGGGGATTTTGTAAGTGCCCATTAAGGTAGCCATGTGATTTTCCTAACTTATTCAATATTTAAATTGCAAAAAATTAGGGTTTTATTATTTGAATATTGTTTGACACATGAATATAGCCATGAGACAGGTTTTTTCTTCAATATTGTGCCACTTTCCTGAACTTCTTTGGATCATGGGATGACTGGATAGGTAGAGAATGAGATTGACTCTGATTTCCAACCAGGCCTCTTGATTTGTTACTATCGTTTATGATAAGAACAAGCACTGGGTCAATCTTCCCAAATAATTTGACTAAAGGTGATTTTTTGTCATTCAAAAAGATAAAACTTCGGTCGGAGTCAACTTTGATTGAAGGTGTTTTCAACCTGGCCAAAATGTAATTCTATATGATTTAATCAAGTTTTTGTTGTGCCAAACCATGCATAGATTGGATATGGTATCGAGAAATGATGAATCAACTTTGCTCTGTAGTTTGGGTAAGCAATTCAAACAGGTGCCCAGAATTTAGAAATAAAAGATTTGGCACTCTATAACTACCAAACACTCAAAAAGTATATTGAAAAAATTGGGAATATATTAGTACTGATGGACTGTGCCACATGAAACTTGAATTGGGACCATATATGATGCAGGTGGCCAGATCCTTGGTCTGGCAGCCCATTGGGGCCAAGCCCATAAAAAGATCTTCAAATCATGCAAGAATTTTATTTTTTAGTATTAGCTGGATTTTAGGAATAATTGGGAGATTAATTAGAAAGTTTTTCTTATTTGATTTAGTGCTTATTTTAATTAGAGTTGTTTCCAAGAATAGGTTAGAGTATAAATCTATATAAAGGATTGTAATCCCTCTTTAGGGACAAGGCATTCATTAATAAAATTCTTCCCTCGTGGATTTCTCTTTGTTGTGTATGTGGTGTGAGACCAAGACAGGTTTAATTATCCCTAAGCCTTTTGGCTTGGAGTTTAGCCCGTTGGCTATCCTCCTCCCTTAGAGCAACTCCAACAGATACTTCAAATTGCCATGTCAGCCTCTAACAACTCTAATTGACATATGAGATTGTCTCCAACAGATACTCCATATCCTACATGGCATTTGAAGTATGTGATGGTATGCCAAATTTGGCATACCATAAAGCATACTTCAAATTTTTTTTTTGAATAAAATAATGGTGAGAGCCCACTTGCATTTGAGTTTTTGGGTGTAAATCTTTCTTTTGAATAAAATAATGATCATGGGCTCACTTACATATGCATTTGACATCTCTCTTGGAGTTGCCAAGTTACATTTTTCAAAATACATATGCCACATCAGCCTTCAATTTTTTTAAAGCATATCCAAATTTGAAGTACCTCTTGGAGATGCTCTTACTCTGCGTCAATTGGTATAATTGGTATCAAAGCAGAGATCCGTCTCCGCTGATCCAATTGTCAATATGAGGTAATCCGCTCACTTCTCAATCCATCGTATTCATCATTGTCCATTGTCATCATCATCCCCACCACCCACCATCACAACCCATCACCTGAAACCCGTCCCACCCCACAGCTTCCACCACCCACGCCTATCCCAGCCTCCTTCGTTTCCTGCGCTGCTTCAATTGGTATCAGAGCAGACAATCCATCTCAGATTGTTGTTTCGAATCGCCGTTCTGAGGTAACCTCGTATGCCATCCATCTTTCTATTTATTTTTGGTCCATCCATTTTCATCCTCACCGATTATCATCATCATCCTTCACCATCATCCATCTTCTATCATCACATCAAGCCCTTCCATTCACCCATCACAGTCAACAAATACAAGAAGAGAAAAAGAAAAAAAAAAAGTCCCTACCACACCATTCAGCCCCTTTCACGCATCATAGAACCATATCTTCCATTCCCGGATCCACCCTCACCATCGTTAATCCATCATCATCAATCCCATCCATCCAAAATCACTAATTGAAGCCTTCAATCCCAAACCCTAAAGCCCCAAAATCCCTAATCCACAAATCCCTAGACCCCAGCCAGCCACAAACCCCACATCACATGACCCCAGCCAGCCACATCCCTAAATCACACGACCTAGCCAGCCAAAGACACCACCCACATCCCAACCTTCCCTGTCCCTGCCTCACACAACCCAGCTGAACCCCACCCTTGCCCTACCATTACCCGAACCCAAAAAAAAAAGAAAAAGAAAGAGGAGTGGTATCATTATCATCCCCAGCACAGTCGACACTCACTGCCATTCCATCCGAACCATCGGCGTCCATCATCGCCATTCCCCTTTCATCACAGCCGCACCCACTCCATACGACCCTCGCCACAGCCTATCCCATCACCAGTCCTTTTCCCTACCAAGAAAAGAAAAGAAGAGAGAATAGAGATAAAAAAAAGAGGATACATACCTGTGCCGTCACCGGCCACCATCTCCGTCGCCTGCCACCTGCACTGCCGACCATCTGCTTCATCTCCACCGAAGTCGCCTGAGGCTTTCACACCCACCCCTTCTTCCTTTCGAGAGTCTAGCTGCAGCGAAAGGGCATAAGTCCCTTTTCTTCTTTCACCGGCATCGAGCCCGAGGAGCCCAGCCCACGTGTCCCACTTCCAGTGACAGGACTGAGCCATCATCTGGGCCTGAATTTGAGTTAGGCCCAAATCTGGTCACTCAGTTAAAACAATTAAAAAAGAAAAAAAAAAGAAGGAGCCTGACCCACAGGCCAGAAACTGCAACCCACAATTCAAGTCCAACAAACCCACACTCTATCCCTACCTTGTTTGTAGACTAGATTCGGTGCGCCCAACCCGACCCATCTAGAAGTTGTACATTATCTGCCCACTTCATTTAGCATTATCAAGCAGCAAACAATCCATTACTTGGCAATGATCATCAAGGTAACTTTTTAAACATGGTTTATAGAGAAGCTCCAGAGGTTCCTTTGTTTTATGGAAACGAAAATCCAAATGCCTTCTTGAATTGGATGAAAGTTCTTGCAGAGTATTTTCAGTGGGGTCGATTAAGAGGTAATTCATGTATGGATTACACAAAAAAAAAAAAAAAAACACTTATAGGAGATGCACAAGCATGGTGGAAAGAGGTAGAATGTCACTTATATCAACATCCACCAACATGGAAGGAAATGAAATTCCTAATGGAGGACAAATACATACATGGAAGAGATCCATTCTCCCCACCAGTGGAAGCCAATTTGAAGCCCATTGACAATTTTGCGCATCATAGTTTGACACAAGGAAAATTGTCCGTCAAACAATATGCCAATGAATTTAAAAGGCTACACCATTTATGTGACTTACGCAAGACACATGATTTCAATCAGTTTCTTGAAGGTTTGCGTCCTAACAAATTGAAAAATATGAAGGAAGAATGCAAAGATATACATGAGGCATTCTGGGAAGCAATTTGTGTTGAACTCATGCTTAAACGGTCTCACTTGCGAAAAGCTAAGATACAAGAAGAAAAGTCTCCGCAAACCACAGAAGTCCATATGATGGAACTAGTCGTGGAGATTATCAAAGTTGATGTTGAAGAACAAAAGAAAAAAACAAATGATTTCCCAACAAATTCAAATGAGTTGACAAAACTCCTCCACCGAATCCTACTTTAGGTACATTGGAAGACAAAGAAATTGATGATCAGGAAGTGCAAGCAACGAAGGAAGAAAAGACAGACTTTGAAGAACTCAATGTAGTCAACCAGGGGCCTGATCAACTGGTGAATTTCATTGTAAATTCAACTCTTGAAGAGCCAATTAAAACATTAGAGGAGCAAGCTATTGTTTCAAAGGTTGAAAAGGAAGTGCAAATCATTGAGGTTCCCCAAATTGATTTCATCTTCAAGAATCAACTGTTGATATCAGAAGATTGTGAGCAGATGGTACAAATTCAGAAATCGAAGCATCAATTTGTTCAAGCGCAAAACCCATGCAAACTCCCACCATTAAAAGAGGCAATATCTAAAATTTTTGTGGAGTAAACGCTTAAGTGAAGCTTACACGCCATATGAAGATCCACAAGAGAATCGCAAGTTTGTGCGTTTGATCTTCGACCCAGGTGATCATCTACTAAACTTGATGATGAGTTCCCTCGGGGGGGCGGGGGGGGGGGGCTAATGTAGGCCAGATCCTTGGTCTGATAGCCCATTGGGCAAGCCCTTTAAAAAGATCTTCAAATCATGCAAGAATCTTATTTTTAGCATTAGCTGGATTTTAGGAATAATTGGGAGATTAATTAGGAAGTTTCTCTTATTTGATTTAGTGTTTATTTTAATTAGAGTTGTTTTCAAGAATAGGTTAGAGTATAAATATATATAAGGATTGTAATCCCTCTTTAGGGACAAGGCATTGATTAATAAAATTTCTTCCCTTTAGCAATCACTAAATTTCTCTTTGTTGCGTATGTGGTGTGAGACCAAGACTGGTTTGATTATCCTTAAACCTTCTGGCTTGGAGTTTAGCCTGGTGGCTATCTACCCCCTTGCACTGCGTCATCCGTTAATCAAGAATGATATTACCAGATTCAAAAGGTCTAAGGACCCCGGGTTCTGGAGTCGGGCTCCCTCCGGGGTCCGGAACCCGGGGTCTGTAGACCTGCTGTACCAGATTTGTGTGGGATCCTTATCTCGACGATTGCGATGGTGTAGAACAAGTGGTCAATGGCTCACTCCAGCTGGAGATACACACTTGACTTTTCTTTAACTCGGTACACGTGCAAAGGCAGGGAAGTGAAGAAATTATCAACGTGCAAAGCAAGCAAAGCCAAAACGTTGCATTTCTTGAACTTGTAGAACAAGATAAGAAAGGGAAGAGAGAGGACATCGGTACACGTGCAAACCAATGAAGTGAAGAAATCAACGCGCAAAGCAAGCAAAAGCCAGAACCTTGCTTTTCTTTGAAACGGCCTCGATGTACGTGCAAAGCTAGATAAAAGAGCATGCACTGTTCATCTCCTTCCTTCCTGCTGCAGAAGGTGAGCAAAAAAAAAAGGGAGGACAATGCTTGTGAAGAAGCTTAGATCTGAATCAATCCACACCACTTGCACGAGATCTGAACCGTGGGAAAGACACGCAAGACTTGTGGCTCTGACACCAATGAAAAACAAGGCGCGCGCACGATCAGAGACGATGCCGTGAGGCTGGTTATTGCCGGCTGATGTTTTTCTCCCGGCAATGGATCTCATCATCCATACATATACTACACTTAGAGAACGGATTTACCCATCAAAGCCGGGAAGCGACCCTCCCATTATACAAATCGCATGAGGAAATCAAGGGATTATGGTTGACTATGTGCTATACCTGTTGAGGCTTAGTGGCCAAGAAGCGTGTGGGGTCCACAAGGACTAATAGTTCCTTCCTCTTGTCCTTCCGGACTTGTATCAATTTGAAATTCATGTCACCATCTGTCCCAGATTAACCCAAGGGCTAAAAAACCAAAGTCGTCCACGCTGCAAGGGCAACTCAACCATAAGGCAAGAAAAGCCCCCGCTTTAGGGCCCTAAAAAATAAGGTACCATAATATCACATCCTATTAAAATTATCTTTTTAAATTCTTAAAAAGCATTAAAGTAACTCCCATAGTTTTTTTTTTTTTTTTTTTGTAAGAAATAAGGCTCCATAATAGTAATTAGTATCACATCTTACTAAAGTCATCTTTTTCACATTCCGAAAAAGCATTAAAGCAACTGTCATCCTTCTTTTTCTTTACACAGTGTCTTTTAAATCTCAACATCTCTGTCACTTTAGCAGTGAGGTTTTTCAAATGAATATTTTTCTTATTGATTAATGTTTCTCTTGCCATATCAAAACGTCTTTGTCAAAAGTCTAATATCCACTAACACTTTTTCATTTCAAATACTCTTAACTCTCCCACCCTCTCGTCTCTCTCATAGATTACTTTTCTCTGTAACTCCTTTTTTTTTAATTATTTCTGAAGCATTCTTCTTTAAAGATTTACTGATCTGGTTTTATTTATTTTTTCAATAATATATGTGGGTATTTTTTATAATATATTTTTGATAATATATGTTAATCATAACTCACTAACTCAAATATAATTTGGTTTTTTCATATTGAAAATCTCCATCAAATTCGAAACTAATCTACATCTACAATCTTTGTGGCCAACAATGATAAATCACTAAATCAATGTCTATTGTTCTATGCTTTTAAGATTTTTTATTCCAAGCTCGTATTGTATGTTTATTATAGTTAGTGTTCGTTTTATTTGAAAATATTATTAGTTATAATTTATAAATGATAAATATGTCTATTAGAAAATATGAATCTGGGTACTCCAAATTTAAAAAGAGAGAGAAGAATAGATAATTTGAGACCTCATTTTGGATTGTTGCTTTAGGCCTCAAATTGTCTTTGAGGCGGCCCTGTCAGGCTGTCACCGGTTTGGTGCCAGCTATGCTCAGAATAGTTAGGAGGATGATGAAGACAAATCCAGATTATATATTTTTAATATTTTTCATTGCAAAAGTATTTGATATATATAGAGTACAACAATATTACCTAATTCTATTCCTTAAAGCTGGAAAACGGTTGGAGCAAAAAAGCCCCATTCTCTATCCTCCACATGCCACATCAGCCTCCTCTATCCTTAAAGCCAAACGACTCTTTCATCCTTCTTTTCCTCTCATATGAAACGTCCCTTCTAAGGGAAACGCCCCTTCTAAAAGGAACAATATATATTGTGGTCATTGTATAGTAGAATAAGAATGAAGCAGTTGAAGGAGAAAGAGAGAATGCACAGAATTACCTGCATCATAGTTCAGACCAATATCTTATGGGTTGCTGCATTGTTCCGGGCGACTATCTTCATGGGGTGCTTCATGATGCTATAGAGGAGCCACTACCATTACAGAGAGGCCCAATGGCACAAAAACAAAATCAAGAATTTGTATCTTCATTGTTGGTGCTAAGGTGTAATAGATGTGAGCCAACAATAGGGTTTGGGCGTGGCCTAGACCAGATCAGATCATAAGTTGATCCATCTGCATCGGTGGTAAAGCCATACTATTTGTAACAAACAATAGTGGGATGAGGGGATTAGATTTGAAGTTGTGGGAAAGAGATAGGAGAAAGGATGAGAGAAGAAAGATGATAAGAGTTGAAGGGCTACATGCTGTGGGGCATTTCTAATTTGAAGGGAGAATTTAGAAGAAGCCCTTTTGCTTTGATTTAATTTGGAATTGGTGGGTTTTTCCTTTTTCTAATTTCACAAATAGTGGAGGTAATTTAGTAGTATTTTTAATTTGTATGCTCAGGCCTTAAAAGAGTTTACAGTTGTTTTTTTTTTAATAAAGGAATGTACAGTTTGTTAGGTTTCCAATTTGCACAAATTCGAGCCATTTGCCAATGGCCATTTGTTAACTCAATGGTCACACTAACTCCAAAATTAGGGCACGTTTGGCAAATTGACAAGAATCCCTTAGTTAGAGGTTTTCTTTGATCTGTTGGAATCAAGTCATCCTTAGAGAGGATTTCCTAAAAATAGTTCCACGTTTGGCAGAAGAGAGGAATCATGGCGTCCATGCATTGTGTGATCCAACAATCAGAAGTTTTTAGTCAATTTCTCATAATCCATGAAATATCAAGGGCTGATCTTTCACTCCACAACCACTTTTGGCTTTTTAGATATTCTGAACGGTTCAGATCGTGCGAAGGGGGCCACAAATTAAAAAATTAATATTTTAGATTATGGACGTTTTTGCAAATATCTCAAAATAGAGGATAGATCTACGGTTGAAAGTTGGGCCCCTAGTTGTATTTGGTCTCCTCTAAACTATTCACGGTTCAGATGATGATTTCAAGGCCCACAAAAATAAAATAAAAATGAAAAAAACAAACTGCCAAATAATCCCCCTTCTTTTTTTTTTTACTGTGGGGCATATCAACGGTCAGAATGGTTTTGCAAATATCTCAAGTTATAGATGCAATCAACGACTGATTTTTGGTATAGAAGCCGTTTTGGACATTGTGAACACTTTTACCGGTTCAGATCTTGATTGTGGGGCCTATGAAAACAAAAAAAGTGCAAAAACCGGTCTCTCCTATATTAACCTCCAGAATATTGTAGCTCCGCAAATCCGCGCGAGCGTGGATCCCGCTGATCCTATGGGGGGGGGGGGGGGGGGGGTGGTCTGACTTCCAAAATATTTGCAAACCAAGATTTCTCTCTTCCTCCGGATGCTTTTCCACGCTGATCCAAACGTGGGTTTTCCACGGGATGGCGGAAAAACAACAGAAATCCTCTCTGAGGACGTTTACCAAACATGCTCTTAGTGAAAACTTGAAAAATGAATTTTTCAGATTTCGTGAAAATCTGAAAATTTGAATATTCCATATCTTCTCATGTTCTTTTAGTTAACTATGTGATAATAAGAATTTATATGTTGATATTTAACAGATGGATATATCATTAGTTAATTAATATGTAATTTAGATATTAAATTTAAATTATTTCTCAACTTGAATGAGATTGAACCGTGCATCGCATAGGGCTTTTTGCTAGTATGACATATTGCTGTTCAGAGGGTTGGCTCACAGCTGGTTTGCGAGGAGTTTGTGTGTGAGAGAACTTGTGCGTTAAGAGTCCCCAGCGTAGCAAAAAAATACAAACGTCATAACAAGAAGCTCTTAGCATATCCAATATTCTATATTACAAGATATTCATAACACCCCGAACACAAGACAAAATAAATTAAACAAAGCATCGCCAACAGTTGAGAGGTGTTGCCCACGGATATATCCCTGGGTCTTGAAGTCTCACTCCTGACCAGCAGTCGAAAACAAAGAGGAGAAAAAAAAAAAAAAAAGGTAAATAAAGCATCACAAACATAATATCCCACATGCATCAATAACATGAAAAAGTAAAGAGTCCCACACACTCAGCATCGCAATTCCTAAACATACCTTACTAAACCAGGCAGGAGCGGAGCTGTGTTGGGGGGGGGGGGGGGGGGCTTGAATTTTTTTTTTTAAAACACCAAAATGGGCCCCCCCAAGGTTTTTGGATTTTTTTCTAAGTTAAACCCCACCCCACCCCGGCCCCCACTCCCAACCCTTTTAACTTTCGAAAACCTCTCCAGACTCCAGTCTTAAGCCCTAACCCTCTTTAGCTCTTCCTTCTTTGTTTTGTTCGTCTCCTCTTTTTTTCCATTAATCTCTCATCTTCAGTAGTTAAAATTTTACACGCCGTCTTCTCTATATCTAGCATTTTCAAGGAATAAAATCATGGTTGAACTTAAAACTATGTCAAAAAGGAAACTTTAAAATATGATAGTTATAATAATTGGTGAAATAAAATTTTATTCAAGTTTCACCCCCCCCCCCCCCCCCCAAAGATGAAATCCTGGCTCCGCCCCTGAAACCAGGTACACGACTAAGCATTCATGTCAGTGCGTCCTTCAGAATCCCTCTCGCTTGATTTCCAGAAACAGGGGCAACAAAACAGACGCTTGAATCCCCTCTTCACTGACCGAGTGATTCCTTTACGTAGATGTATCCAAATATACTTGATCCATGACAGTAGCACTAATAGGGGCAGCAATACGAGCAGCAATATCATCAATACGCCAAACGACGTAAAGGCAGTAGTAGAAGTAGGCGCCATAGTAGGCGCCGTAGCGGTGTCCTTTGAGGCTTCTAATCCATGCTCACGGTTGGGTTTTGCCCTTAAAGTAGAAAAGGAAACACCAAAAGTCACAAACATGGACATTAAAGCAATCCAGGTGGTCACTGTCAATGCCAATGTCGAAACCTTCCGACGAAGAGTGAATCCGCTGACCAGTAGTAGGATTAAAATGAGGGAAGCAGCAAAACCCACAATGTTGGATTTGATGATGAAGAAGTAACTATTGGGATGATTAAATGCCATGACTGACTGCCCCGCATAGTACATCACTTCTTCTGGCCGACCGGACATAGAATTATTCCTAGTTATGGTTCCATCTTCCTGCCAGACACCACCAGGAGGGTTCGATTGAGCTTGAAAGGTCACGGTCGCGATTAGTATTGCCACTACCATTAGTGCATCTCGTGTCTCACTTTTTTCTCCCTCCTTTCTTTCAAAGAGCAAGTCCCACATGCCCCTTTTAATCTCATAAGATTTTGACACAGGAATGTCGGTCGCCCGTTTAGCTCCATCAAGGAGAAATTTAATTCTCATTCGATCAAGTGGACCACAATTCTGATGTAAAACATCTAAGGCTGTGGATCCCTGTTGGTTGATGGCATTTACATTTACTTTAAAAACATTTTTGCTCTGGTCCTCTGGGAACAAAAGCTCAATAACCTGCAACAGAGTTTAAAAGGATATTGTTATTCCAAAACAGAAAGAATACTTGTGTAGTTGTGTGGCTTCTTAAGGAAGAAGAAAGACTTTATACCTGATGCTGGGCTTTGGCTGCAAGAAGATGGAGTATGGTGTTGCCATCATCGTCTTTCAAGTTCACGAACTCTACCAATTTCTCTGGTGCTTTGTCTTTCACACGCTCTATTATCAGCTTCAGAGCGTCGAATTGGTTTTGATTCGCACACAGGTGTAAGATGGGCTGCCCACAATCTGCCAAGACCCAAGCAGCTTTAATCTTCTTCTCAGCCAACTTTTCCAAGACTTGGATTAGACCTTTCATTGCTGCAATATGAAGGGGAGTCCTACCATCTCGGTCACGAACAAAACAGACATCCGAATTTATCTCTAGAAGCTTTGCTACTGTTTCTACATGCCCTTTAGCAGAGGCAAGGTGAAGCGGACATCGTCCTTCATAGTTCTTTGAATGGGCAAACTCTGGTTTTAGAATTCCAATCTTTGCCACAAACTCGGTGTGCCCGAGCTGAGCTGCTATGTGCAGAGGGGTCTCTTCTGCAGCACCGACTTCAAGAATTTCTGGATATTCTTTGATTAGTCTATCTATCTCTAAGACATCTCCAGCTACCGCTGCTTCATGGAGCTTCCCTTCCATCTCTCTCTCTCTCTCTCTCTCTCAAATGATAGACGTTACAATAAGAGACAATGAATTTTGGATTTAGAAAAACCAAGGTCTCTCTCTTAAATGATAGACGTTAAAATAAGAGACAATGAATTTTGGATTTAGAAAAACCAAGGTTCAGATAAGATTCGAGTGGACGTGACAGTCTCCTGCTTTTGACGGATTCTTCGAAAGTAGGCAAGAAGCTCTAGACCAGGAAAAAAAAATGAGTAGAAGACTGTCCTTCTCTTGCGTTTTTGCCACGGCTCTGGTCTACCTCTCTTCATTTCCACAGCTGGTATTCAAGTCATGTCACGTTGTAGAAATTACGCACTACTAGTATATGGTTTCAGACTTAGCAGAAAGGGATAACCAAAAGTTAGGAGTTTTTTTTTTTTTTATAGCAAAGTACCCATATGTGACCTTTTCTGCACCCAAGCCCTGTTTCCCCTTCTATTGCCGCAATCGGATGTGGCCATATGATATAGATGAAGAGGATCCTTCATCTAAGATGTGGGGCCGTGGGAGGTTTTAAAGCATTTGATGGCAGCTGTTGGCAGCTGTTCTCCCCTTCTTTTTAAGGTAATAAAAGTGAACTGAAAGGTCAGTACTGGTAGATGGGATTCCATTTGTATTCTTTAGTTTCAAATTTTGAATCCAAGACCATTAATCAACGAGAAGTAGGTGGATGGATCACTTCTATAAAATACTATAAAATAGGAGAGGGAGATTGATCAGATGGACCTACAATTAACAACTTGCTGTAGTATTTTCTTCTTCAAACACACAGAGTAGACTTTTGTTCAGTTTGGCATATCTTAAATTTACCTTTTATTGACTTATAATGGTTTCAGACCGCTTTTAGAGTGTTTGGTATTGCTTATCACATGTCTTTCTCAATTGGAGAATAGACATAAAGTGTCTTTTCCAAAAACCAACGAAGTTGATGAGATTTGAAGTAGACATCCCACGTTGAAGAGGATAGACATCATCGGCTACAGTGCACTTGACGGTATCACTGGGCAGTCCGATTTCTCCTCTTTTTTTTTAATTTTTGGGCCCCTCAAGCTCCATCCAAACCGTTGGATAGATTTATAAGATCAAACACGGCTATGGGTCAAATTTTCAACCGTTGGATGTTCATATATTTTGAGATATTTGTAATAAGCCCTAGAAGTTTAGATCACCGTTTCTAACTTTTGTGGGCCCCACACTCAAGATCTGAACCGTTCATCCTATTTGGAAGGATAAACACGGCTACTACCCCAAATTTTGTTGACTAATTCTTTTTGGATCACAAGACATTAGCAAAAAACTATAGACCGTTGATTATATATGCTTACCTGACAAAGCTTTGGACACTGTTCATACTGTCCCATTTTTTTTGTTTTTTCTTCAATTGTGAGATCCTAGTTTACAATTTGAACCGTGAAAAGCTCTTAAGAAGACTAAAAATGGCTACCACACAAATTTTCAACCGTTGATCCTTCACCAATCTCTAAATATTAGCAAACAAATGTGAACTACTTGATGTTAGTTTCTATTTATTTTGGGCCCCTATATCAAGATCCACACCGTTGATCCTCTTTGAAAGGCTAAACATGGCCAGGGGGTTGAATTTCAGCCCCTAATTCTTTGTAGATCTCGAGCTATTTGCAAAAAACCTATCAACCATTGATTTAAAAAAGTCTATTTTAATCAGATTTTTTGTCTTACCAAACACACTTTTTTTATAGCATCTATTTCAATTAGGGCTATTTGAAATAGATCTGTTTGACGCAGATCAGTTTCATATAGATAAGATTTGCCAAACAAGGCCTTTATATGAGGGAGGCTTCTCGCAGTGGGGTCCACAAGGTTCTCTGTTACCATCTTCAATTTAAAACCTTCTAAAATCACTAATATCTATCTAATCTCAGGGATGTAAACGGGTCGTTCTCGGTCCGGGTATATGGTGGATGGATCAGGCCGGCGTGCCCCAGCCCGCCTTGGGCAAAGCTTGGTATGGGTGCTCATGGGCTGGGCCAACCTGAGCACAATCCGGGCAGCCCACTTTAAGCTGGGCTTGGATATGTAATTAGGGCCTATTTAATAATTGGAATGGGCTTGGATTAAGTGATAGAAGGCCCAAAGCCCGACCCATGTAAGGAATGCATGTACTTTAATTTAATTAGTCTACACAATTACTCAAATGCCCACAAAAGTGATAAAAAGCCTGGTGCAACCCAACCTGATTGATTAAATGGGTGGGCTTGGACCTCAATTTATGGCCCATGTTTCTAAAGCCGGGTCGGGCCGGGTGAAGGCCCGAATATAAAAAAAATTGGTATTTTTACGAAAAAGTTAAGTTTAAACCTTAAGTAAATGGTTTAATGACGAAAAACCATAAAATGATGAGATAATTGTTCGTATATGTTTTTGGACGAATTATAATAAAATTATAAAGTAATTAACCATTTCTTTGATTTGAAAATTGAAGTCAATCTTGAATTTAATACAATTATAATATAGGATAACTGGCAAACAACTTACTACAAAATCTATTGAATTTTTTGAAAACTACCAAACAACAACAATATTGTAATATCACAATATTTTATTATGTACTATCTTATCATCCTAGTTTAAACCTAGAAATATTTTATTTTGTATATATCCATATATGCACTAAGAACCAAAAGAATCTAAGGAAATGCATGTTAGATCACCACTCCTCAAATACCTAATAACGCCATACATTTTCATCTAAATCTGTTTACACCATTGCATTTGCATGCCACGAATGCAACAATATAAGTTTTCCAGAATTTCAAACATATTCACAAAAAAATAATTTTCTTATGTCATATCCCACACTATGGCTATATTAGTCCAAAAATAAATGTACATTCATATTTTATCAGTAAAGAATTATTTTTAAATATTTCTTAAATTATTTAAAAAACATGACTCGTTTAGAAAAACATAACTCTCCCAAGTCTCCGCATTGACTCCATCCAAGTAAGATTTTTTGCATTGGACAAGTCCGAATCGAGTCAGGAGTTTTCAAACCTTGGACTTCTGAGATTTTAGTTGCCTCTATTGCTTAGGGTCGATATGATTGCATGAAAATATTTCTTATAAATTATAAGAATCCACTTTACCACTAATCTTATCATAAATATATAACATGGCACGTTTATTTGCATGAGATTGAGTTCTTGGGAATTTAAAGAAATGAATTTATTATCATTAAAATATCATCGATCTAGTCAATTAGGTTGGATATGAATTTCTAAGAATTCAAAGGAACATATCATGCCATGAAATATAAGACCTATTTGTTCACATGAAATTGAATTTCTACAAATTCAAAGGTACTCATTTTACCCTGAATTTTCTCATCTTAAATTTATAACATGTTCATTTGCATGAATAGTATTATTAGAAAATCAAAGAAACTCACTTTACCTTGCGTTCCTTATCTTGAAACTATAATTGGATATTTTTTATTTCCATGGAATTAAATTCCTAGGAAATGTTGTCGTTTTGTCATTTTTAAAAAATATTAAAATAAAATTATAAAGTAATTAAACATTTCTTTGATTTGAAAATTGAAGTCAATCTTGAATTTAATACATTTATAATATGGGATAACTGGCAAACAACTTACTTCAAAATCTATTGAATTTTTTGGAAACTACCAAACAACAACAATATTGTAATATCACAATATTTTAGTATGTACTATCTTATCAACCCATTTTAAACCTAGAAATATTTTATTTTGTATATATCCATATATGCACTAAGAACCAAAAGAATCTGAGGAAATGCATGTTAGATCACCACTCCTCAATTACCTAATAACGCCATACATTTTCATCTAAATCTGTTTACACCATTGCATTTGCATGCCACAAATGCAACAATATAAGTTTTCCAGAATTTCAAACATATTCACAAAAAAATAATTTTCTTATTTCATATGCCACACTATGGCTATATTAGTCCAAAAATAAATGTACATTCATATTTTATCAGTAAAGAATTATTTTTAAATATTTCTTAAATTATTTAAAAAACATGACTCGTTTAGAAAAACATAACTCTCCCGAGTCTCCGCACTGACTCCATCCAAGTAAGATTTTTTGCATTGGACAAGTCCGATTCGAGTCTGGAGTTTTCCAACCTTGGACTTTTGAGATTTTAGTTGCCTCTATTGCTTAGGGTCGATATGATTGCATGAAAATACTTCTTATAAATTATAAGGAACCACTTTACCACTAATCTTATCATAATTATATAACATGGCACGTTTATTTGCATGAGATTCAGTTCTTGGGAATTTAAAGAAATGAATTTATTATCATTAAAATATCATCGATCTAGTCAATTAGGTTGGATCTGAGTTTCTAAGAATTCAAAGGAACATATCATGCCATGAAATATAGGACCTATTTGTTCACATGAAATTGAATTTCTACAAATTCAAAGGAGCTCATTTTACCCTGAATTTTCTCATCTTAAAATTTATAACATGTTAGTTTGCATGAATAGTATTATTAGAAAATCAAAGAAACTCACTTTACCTTGAGTTCCTTATCTTGAAACTATAATTGGATATTTTTTATTTCCATGGAATTAAATCCCTAGGAAACGTTGTCGTTTTGTCCTTTTTAAAAAATATTATAATAAATTATAAAGTAATTAACCATTTCTTTGATTTGAAAATTGAAGTCAGTCTTGAATTTAATATATTTATAATATGGGATAACTAGCATACAACTTACTTCAAAATCTATTGAATTTTTTGGAAACTACCAAAAAACAACAATATTGTAATATCACAATATTTTTATTATGTACTATGTTATCATCCTTGTTTATACCTACAAATATTTTATTTTGTATATATCAATATATGCACTAAGAACCAAAAGAATCTAAGGAAATGCATGTTAGATCACCACTCCTCAATTACCTAATAACGCCATACATTTTCATCTAAATATGTTTACACCATTGCATTTGCATGCCACAAATGCAACAATTAAGTTTTCCAGAATTTCAAACATATTCACAAAAAAAATAATTTTCTTATGTCATATCCCACACTATGGCTATATTAGTCCAAAAATAAATGTACTTTCATATTTTATCAGTAAAGAATTATTCTTACATATTTTTTAAATTATTTAAAAAACATGACTCGTTTAGAAAAACATAACTCTCCCGAGTCTCCGCATTGACTCCATCCAAGTAAGATTTTTTGCATTGGACAAGTCCGATTCGAGTCAGGAGTTTTCAAACCTTGGACTTCTGAGATTTTAGTTGCCTCTGTTGCTTAGGGTCGATATGAATGCATGAAAATATTTCTTATAAATTATAAGGAACCACTTTTCCACTAATCTTTTCATAAATATATAACATGGCACGTTTATTTGCATGAGATTGAGTTCTTGGGAATTTAAAGAAATGAATTTATTATCATTAAAATATCATCGATCTAGTCAATTAGGTTGGATATGAATTTCTAAGAATTCAAAGGAACATATCATGCCATGAAATATAAGACCTATTTGTTCACATGAAATTGAATTTCTACAAATTCAAAGGTACTCATTTTACCCTGAATTTTCTCATCTTAAATTTATAACATTTTCGTTTGCATGAATAGTATTATTAGAAAATCAAAGAAACTCACTTTACCTTGAGTTCCTTATCTTGAAACTATAATTGGATATTTTTTATTTCCATGGAATTAAATTCCTAGGAAATGTTGTCGTTTTGTCATTTTTAAAAAATATTAAAATAAAATTATAAAGTAATTAAACATTTCTTTGATTTGAAAATTGAAGTCAATCTTGAATTTAATACATTTATAATATGGGATAACTGGCAAACAACTTACTTCAAAATCTATTGAATTTTTTGGAAACTACCAAACAACAACAATATTGTAATATCACAATATTTTAGTATGTACTATCTTATCAACCCATTTTAAACCTAGAAATATTTTATTTTGTATATATCCATATATGCACTAAGAACCAAAAGAATCTGAGGAAATGCATGTTAGATCACCACTCCTCAATTACCTAATAACGCCATACATTTTCATCTAAATCTGTTTACACCATTGCATTTGCATGCCACAAATGCAACAATATAAGTTTTCCAGAATTTCAAACATATTCACAAAAAAATAATTTTCTTATTTCATATGCCACACTATGGCTATATTAGTCCAAAAATAAATGTACATTCATATTTTATCAGTAAAGAATTATTTTTAAATATTTCTTAAATTATTTAAAAAACATGACTCGTTTAGAAAAACATAACTCTCCCGAGTCTCCGCACTGACTCCATCCAAGTAAGATTTTTTGCATTGGACAAGTCCGATTCGAGTCTGGAGTTTTCCAACCTTGGACTTTTGAGATTTTAGTTGCCTCTATTGCTTAGGGTCGATATGATTGCATGAAAATACTTCTTATAAATTATAAGGAACCACTTTACCACTAATCTTATCATAATTATATAACATGGCACGTTTATTTGCATGAGATTCAGTTCTTGGGAATTTAAAGAAATGAATTTATTATCATTAAAATATCATCGATCTAGTCAATTAGGTTGGATCTGAGTTTCTAAGAATTCAAAGGAACATATCATGCCATGAAATATAGGACCTATTTGTTCACATGAAATTGAATTTCTACAAATTCAAAGGAGCTCATTTTACCCTGAATTTTCTCATCTTAAAATTTATAACATGTTAGTTTGCATGAATAGTATTATTAGAAAATCAAAGAAACTCACTTTACCTTGAGTTCCTTATCTTGAAACTATAATTGGATATTTTTTATTTCCATGGAATTAAATCCCTAGGAAACGTTGTCGTTTTGTCCTTTTTAAAAAATATTATAATAAATTATAAAGTAATTAACCATTTCTTTGATTTGAAAATTGAAGTCAGTCTTGAATTTAATATATTTATAATATGGGATAACTAGCATACAACTTACTTCAAAATCTATTGAATTTTTTGGAAACTACCAAAAAACAACAATATTGTAATATCACAATATTTTTATTATGTACTATGTTATCATCCTTGTTTATACCTACAAATATTTTATTTTGTATATATCAATATATGCACTAAGAACCAAAAGAATCTAAGGAAATGCATGTTAGATCACCACTCCTCAATTACCTAATAACGCCATACATTTTCATCTAAATATGTTTACACCATTGCATTTGCATGCCACAAATGCAACAATTAAGTTTTCCAGAATTTCAAACATATTCACAAAAAAAATAATTTTCTTATGTCATATCCCACACTATGGCTATATTAGTCCAAAAATAAATGTACTTTCATATTTTATCAGTAAAGAATTATTCTTACATATTTTTTAAATTATTTAAAAAACATGACTCGTTTAGAAAAACATAACTCTCCCGAGTCTCCGCATTGACTCCATCCAAGTAAGATTTTTTGCATTGGACAAGTCCGATTCGAGTCAGGAGTTTTCAAACCTTGGACTTCTGAGATTTTAGTTGCCTCTGTTGCTTAGGGTCGATATGAATGCATGAAAATATTTCTTATAAATTATAAGGAACCACTTTTCCACTAATCTTTTCATAAATATATAACATGGCACGTTTATTTGCATGAGATTGAGTTCTTGGGAATTTAAAGAAATGAATTTATTATCATTAAAATATCATCGATCTAGTCAATTAGGTTGGATATGAATTTCTAAGAATTCAAAGGAACATATCATGCCATGAAATATAAGACCTATTTGTTCACATGAAATTGAATTTCTACAAATTCAAAGGTACTCATTTTACCCTGAATTTTCTCATCTTAAATTTATAACATTTTCGTTTGCATGAATAGTATTATTAGAAAATCAAAGAAACTCACTTTACCTTGAGTTCCTTATCTTGAAACTATAATTGGATATTTTTTATTTCCATGGAATTAAATTCCTAGGAAATGTTGTCGTTTTGTCATTTTTAAAAAATATTAAAATAAAATTATAAAGTAATTAAACATTTCTTTGATTTGAAAATTGAAGTCAATCTTGAATTTAATACATTTATAATATGGGATAACTGGCAAACAACTTACTTCAAAATCTATTGAATTTTTTGGAAACTACCAAACAACAACAATATTGTAATATCACAATATTTTAGTATGTACTATCTTATCAACCCATTTTAAACCTAGAAATATTTTATTTTGTATATATCCATATATGCACTAAGAACCAAAAGAATCTGAGGAAATGCATGTTAGATCACCACTCCTCAATTACCTAATAACGCCATACATTTTCATCTAAATCTGTTTACACCATTGCATTTGCATGCCACAAATGCAACAATATAAGTTTTCCAGAATTTCAAACATATTCACAAAAAAATAATTTTCTTATTTCATATGCCACACTATGGCTATATTAGTCCAAAAATAAATGTACATTCATATTTTATCAGTAAAGAATTATTTTTAAATATTTCTTAAATTATTTAAAAAACATGACTCGTTTAGAAAAACATAACTCTCCCGAGTCTCCGCACTGACTCCATCCAAGTAAGATTTTTTGCATTGGACAAGTCCGATTCGAGTCTGGAGTTTTCCAACCTTGGACTTTTGAGATTTTAGTTGCCTCTATTGCTTAGGGTCGATATGATTGCATGAAAATACTTCTTATAAATTATAAGGAACCACTTTACCACTAATCTTATCATAATTATATAACATGGCACGTTTATTTGCATGAGATTCAGTTCTTGGGAATTTAAAGAAATGAATTTATTATCATTAAAATATCATCGATCTAGTCAATTAGGTTGGATCTGAGTTTCTAAGAATTCAAAGGAACATATCATGCCATGAAATATAGGACCTATTTGTTCACATGAAATTGAATTTCTACAAATTCAAAGGAGCTCATTTTACCCTGAATTTTCTCATCTTAAAATTTATAACATGTTAGTTTGCATGAATAGTATTATTAGAAAATCAAAGAAACTCACTTTACCTTGAGTTCCTTATCTTGAAACTATAATTGGATATTTTTTATTTCCATGGAATTAAATCCCTAGGAAACGTTGTCGTTTTGTCCTTTTTAAAAAATATTATAATAAATTATAAAGTAATTAACCATTTCTTTGATTTGAAAATTGAAGTCAGTCTTGAATTTAATATATTTATAATATGGGATAACTAGCATACAACTTACTTCAAAATCTATTGAATTTTTTGGAAACTACCAAAAAACAACAATATTGTAATATCACAATATTTTTATTATGTACTATGTTATCATCCTTGTTTATACCTACAAATATTTTATTTTGTATATATCAATATATGCACTAAGAACCAAAAGAATCTAAGGAAATGCATGTTAGATCACCACTCCTCAATTACCTAATAACGCCATACATTTTCATCTAAATATGTTTACACCATTGCATTTGCATGCCACAAATGCAACAATTAAGTTTTCCAGAATTTCAAACATATTCACAAAAAAAATAATTTTCTTATGTCATATCCCACACTATGGCTATATTAGTCCAAAAATAAATGTACTTTCATATTTTATCAGTAAAGAATTATTCTTACATATTTTTTAAATTATTTAAAAAACATGACTCGTTTAGAAAAACATAACTCTCCCGAGTCTCCGCATTGACTCCATCCAAGTAAGATTTTTTGCATTGGACAAGTCCGATTCGAGTCAGGAGTTTTCAAACCTTGGACTTCTGAGATTTTAGTTGCCTCTGTTGCTTAGGGTCGATATGAATGCATGAAAATATTTCTTATAAATTATAAGGAACCACTTTTCCACTAATCTTTTCATAAATATATAACATGGCACGTTTATTTGCATGAGATTGAGTTCTTGGGAATTTAAAGAAATGAATTTATTATCATTAAAATATCATCGATCTAGTCAATTAGGTTGGATATGAATTTCTAAGAATTCAAAGGAACATATCATGCCATGAAATATAAGACCTATTTGTTCACATGAAATTGAATTTCTACAAATTCAAAGGTACTCATTTTACCCTGAATTTTCTCATCTTAAATTTATAACATTTTCGTTTGCATGAATAGTATTATTAGAAAATCAAAGAAACTCACTTTACCTTGAGTTCCTTATCTTGAAACTATAATTGGATATTTTTTATTTCCATGGAATTAAATTCCTAGGAAATGTTGTCGTTTTGTCATTTTTAAAAAATATTAAAATAAAATTATAAAGTAATTAAACATTTCTTTGATTTGAAAATTGAAGTCAATCTTGAATTTAATACATTTATAATATGGGATAACTGGCAAACAACTTACTTCAAAATCTATTGAATTTTTTGGAAACTACCAAACAACAACAATATTGTAATATCACAATATTTTAGTATGTACTATCTTATCAACCCATTTTAAACCTAGAAATATTTTATTTTGTATATATCCATATATGCACTAAGAACCAAAAGAATCTGAGGAAATGCATGTTAGATCACCACTCCTCAATTACCTAATAACGCCATACATTTTCATCTAAATCTGTTTACACCATTGCATTTGCATGCCACAAATGCAACAATATAAGTTTTCCAGAATTTCAAACATATTCACAAAAAAATAATTTTCTTATTTCATATGCCACACTATGGCTATATTAGTCCAAAAATAAATGTACATTCATATTTTATCAGTAAAGAATTATTTTTAAATATTTCTTAAATTATTTAAAAAACATGACTCGTTTAGAAAAACATAACTCTCCCGAGTCTCCGCACTGACTCCATCCAAGTAAGATTTTTTGCATTGGACAAGTCCGATTCGAGTCTGGAGTTTTCCAACCTTGGACTTTTGAGATTTTAGTTGCCTCTATTGCTTAGGGTCGATATGATTGCATGAAAATACTTCTTATAAATTATAAGGAACCACTTTACCACTAATCTTATCATAATTATATAACATGGCACGTTTATTTGCATGAGATTCAGTTCTTGGGAATTTAAAGAAATGAATTTATTATCATTAAAATATCATCGATCTAGTCAATTAGGTTGGATCTGAGTTTCTAAGAATTCAAAGGAACATATCATGCCATGAAATATAGGACCTATTTGTTCACATGAAATTGAATTTCTACAAATTCAAAGGAGCTCATTTTACCCTGAATTTTCTCATCTTAAAATTTATAACATGTTAGTTTGCATGAATAGTATTATTAGAAAATCAAAGAAACTCACTTTACCTTGAGTTCCTTATCTTGAAACTATAATTGGATATTTTTTATTTCCATGGAATTAAATCCCTAGGAAACGTTGTCGTTTTGTCCTTTTTAAAAAATATTATAATAAATTATAAAGTAATTAACCATTTCTTTGATTTGAAAATTGAAGTCAGTCTTGAATTTAATATATTTATAATATGGGATAACTAGCATACAACTTACTTCAAAATCTATTGAATTTTTTGGAAACTACCAAAAAACAACAATATTGTAATATCACAATATTTTTATTATGTACTATGTTATCATCCTTGTTTATACCTACAAATATTTTATTTTGTATATATCAATATATGCACTAAGAACCAAAAGAATCTAAGGAAATGCATGTTAGATCACCACTCCTCAATTACCTAATAACGCCATACATTTTCATCTAAATATGTTTACACCATTGCATTTGCATGCCACAAATGCAACAATTAAGTTTTCCAGAATTTCAAACATATTCACAAAAAAAATAATTTTCTTATGTCATATCCCACACTATGGCTATATTAGTCCAAAAATAAATGTACTTTCATATTTTATCAGTAAAGAATTATTCTTACATATTTTTTAAATTATTTAAAAAACATGACTCGTTTAGAAAAACATAACTCTCCCGAGTCTCCGCATTGACTCCATCCAAGTAAGATTTTTTGCATTGGACAAGTCCGATTCGAGTCAGGAGTTTTCAAACCTTGGACTTCTGAGATTTTAGTTGCCTCTGTTGCTTAGGGTCGATATGAATGCATGAAAATATTTCTTATAAATTATAAGGAACCACTTTTCCACTAATCTTTTCATAAATATATAACATGGCACGTTTATTTGCATGAGATTGAGTTCTTGGGAATTTAAAGAAATGAATTTATTATCATTAAAATATCATCGATCTAGTCAATTAGGTTGGATATGAATTTCTAAGAATTCAAAGGAACATATCATGCCATGAAATATAAGACCTATTTGTTCACATGAAATTGAATTTCTACAAATTCAAAGGTACTCATTTTACCCTGAATTTTCTCATCTTAAATTTATAACATTTTCGTTTGCATGAATAGTATTATTAGAAAATCAAAGAAACTCACTTTACCTTGAGTTCCTTATCTTGAAACTATAATTGGATATTTTTTATTTCCATGGAATTAAATTCCTAGGAAATGTTGTCGTTTTGTCATTTTTAAAAAATATTAAAATAAAATTATAAAGTAATTAAACATTTCTTTGATTTGAAAATTGAAGTCAATCTTGAATTTAATACATTTATAATATGGGATAACTGGCAAACAACTTACTTCAAAATCTATTGAATTTTTTGGAAACTACCAAACAACAACAATATTGTAATATCACAATATTTTAGTATGTACTATCTTATCAACCCATTTTAAACCTAGAAATATTTTATTTTGTATATATCCATATATGCACTAAGAACCAAAAGAATCTGAGGAAATGCATGTTAGATCACCACTCCTCAATTACCTAATAACGCCATACATTTTCATCTAAATCTGTTTACACCATTGCATTTGCATGCCACAAATGCAACAATATAAGTTTTCCAGAATTTCAAACATATTCACAAAAAAATAATTTTCTTATTTCATATGCCACACTATGGCTATATTAGTCCAAAAATAAATGTACATTCATATTTTATCAGTAAAGAATTATTTTTAAATATTTCTTAAATTATTTAAAAAACATGACTCGTTTAGAAAAACATAACTCTCCCGAGTCTCCGCACTGACTCCATCCAAGTAAGATTTTTTGCATTGGACAAGTCCGATTCGAGTCTGGAGTTTTCCAACCTTGGACTTTTGAGATTTTAGTTGCCTCTATTGCTTAGGGTCGATATGATTGCATGAAAATACTTCTTATAAATTATAAGGAACCACTTTACCACTAATCTTATCATAATTATATAACATGGCACGTTTATTTGCATGAGATTCAGTTCTTGGGAATTTAAAGAAATGAATTTATTATCATTAAAATATCATCGATCTAGTCAATTAGGTTGGATCTGAGTTTCTAAGAATTCAAAGGAACATATCATGCCATGAAATATAGGACCTATTTGTTCACATGAAATTGAATTTCTACAAATTCAAAGGAGCTCATTTTACCCTGAATTTTCTCATCTTAAAATTTATAACATGTTAGTTTGCATGAATAGTATTATTAGAAAATCAAAGAAACTCACTTTACCTTGAGTTCCTTATCTTGAAACTATAATTGGATATTTTTTATTTCCATGGAATTAAATCCCTAGGAAACGTTGTCGTTTTGTCCTTTTTAAAAAATATTATAATAAATTATAAAGTAATTAACCATTTCTTTGATTTGAAAATTGAAGTCAGTCTTGAATTTAATATATTTATAATATGGGATAACTAGCATACAACTTACTTCAAAATCTATTGAATTTTTTGGAAACTACCAAAAAACAACAATATTGTAATATCACAATATTTTTATTATGTACTATGTTATCATCCTTGTTTATACCTACAAATATTTTATTTTGTATATATCAATATATGCACTAAGAACCAAAAGAATCTAAGGAAATGCATGTTAGATCACCACTCCTCAATTACCTAATAACGCCATACATTTTCATCTAAATATGTTTACACCATTGCATTTGCATGCCACAAATGCAACAATTAAGTTTTCCAGAATTTCAAACATATTCACAAAAAAAATAATTTTCTTATGTCATATCCCACACTATGGCTATATTAGTCCAAAAATAAATGTACTTTCATATTTTATCAGTAAAGAATTATTCTTACATATTTTTTAAATTATTTAAAAAACATGACTCGTTTAGAAAAACATAACTCTCCCGAGTCTCCGCATTGACTCCATCCAAGTAAGATTTTTTGCATTGGACAAGTCCGATTCGAGTCAGGAGTTTTCAAACCTTGGACTTCTGAGATTTTAGTTGCCTCTGTTGCTTAGGGTCGATATGAATGCATGAAAATATTTCTTATAAATTATAAGGAACCACTTTTCCACTAATCTTTTCATAAATATATAACATGGCACGTTTATTTGCATGAGATTGAGTTCTTGGGAATTTAAAGAAATGAATTTATTATCATTAAAATATCATCGATCTAGTCAATTAGGTTGGATATGAATTTCTAAGAATTCAAAGGAACATATCATGCCATGAAATATAAGACCTATTTGTTCACATGAAATTGAATTTCTACAAATTCAAAGGTACTCATTTTACCCTGAATTTTCTCATCTTAAATTTATAACATTTTCGTTTGCATGAATAGTATTATTAGAAAATCAAAGAAACTCACTTTACCTTGAGTTCCTTATCTTGAAACTATAATTGGATATTTTTTATTTCCATGGAATTAAATTCCTAGGAAATGTTGTCGTTTTGTCATTTTTAAAAAATATTAAAATAAAATTATAAAGTAATTAAACATTTCTTTGATTTGAAAATTGAAGTCAATCTTGAATTTAATACATTTATAATATGGGATAACTGGCAAACAACTTACTTCAAAATCTATTGAATTTTTTGGAAACTACCAAACAACAACAATATTGTAATATCACAATATTTTAGTATGTACTATCTTATCAACCCATTTTAAACCTAGAAATATTTTATTTTGTATATATCCATATATGCACTAAGAACCAAAAGAATCTGAGGAAATGCATGTTAGATCACCACTCCTCAATTACCTAATAACGCCATACATTTTCATCTAAATCTGTTTACACCATTGCATTTGCATGCCACAAATGCAACAATATAAGTTTTCCAGAATTTCAAACATATTCACAAAAAAATAATTTTCTTATTTCATATGCCACACTATGGCTATATTAGTCCAAAAATAAATGTACATTCATATTTTATCAGTAAAGAATTATTTTTAAATATTTCTTAAATTATTTAAAAAACATGACTCGTTTAGAAAAACATAACTCTCCCGAGTCTCCGCACTGACTCCATCCAAGTAAGATTTTTTGCATTGGACAAGTCCGATTCGAGTCTGGAGTTTTCCAACCTTGGACTTTTGAGATTTTAGTTGCCTCTATTGCTTAGGGTCGATATGATTGCATGAAAATACTTCTTATAAATTATAAGGAACCACTTTACCACTAATCTTATCATAATTATATAACATGGCACGTTTATTTGCATGAGATTCAGTTCTTGGGAATTTAAAGAAATGAATTTATTATCATTAAAATATCATCGATCTAGTCAATTAGGTTGGATCTGAGTTTCTAAGAATTCAAAGGAACATATCATGCCATGAAATATAGGACCTATTTGTTCACATGAAATTGAATTTCTACAAATTCAAAGGAGCTCATTTTACCCTGAATTTTCTCATCTTAAAATTTATAACATGTTAGTTTGCATGAATAGTATTATTAGAAAATCAAAGAAACTCACTTTACCTTGAGTTCCTTATCTTGAAACTATAATTGGATATTTTTTATTTCCATGGAATTAAATCCCTAGGAAACGTTGTCGTTTTGTCCTTTTTAAAAAATATTATAATAAATTATAAAGTAATTAACCATTTCTTTGATTTGAAAATTGAAGTCAGTCTTGAATTTAATATATTTATAATATGGGATAACTAGCATACAACTTACTTCAAAATCTATTGAATTTTTTGGAAACTACCAAAAAACAACAATATTGTAATATCACAATATTTTTATTATGTACTATGTTATCATCCTTGTTTATACCTACAAATATTTTATTTTGTATATATCAATATATGCACTAAGAACCAAAAGAATCTAAGGAAATGCATGTTAGATCACCACTCCTCAATTACCTAATAACGCCATACATTTTCATCTAAATATGTTTACACCATTGCATTTGCATGCCACAAATGCAACAATTAAGTTTTCCAGAATTTCAAACATATTCACAAAAAAAATAATTTTCTTATGTCATATCCCACACTATGGCTATATTAGTCCAAAAATAAATGTACTTTCATATTTTATCAGTAAAGAATTATTCTTACATATTTTTTAAATTATTTAAAAAACATGACTCGTTTAGAAAAACATAACTCTCCCGAGTCTCCGCATTGACTCCATCCAAGTAAGATTTTTTGCATTGGACAAGTCCGATTCGAGTCAGGAGTTTTCAAACCTTGGACTTCTGAGATTTTAGTTGCCTCTGTTGCTTAGGGTCGATATGAATGCATGAAAATATTTCTTATAAATTATAAGGAACCACTTTTCCACTAATCTTTTCATAAATATATAACATGGCACGTTTATTTGCATGAGATTGAGTTCTTGGGAATTTAAAGAAATGAATTTATTATCATTAAAATATCATCGATCTAGTCAATTAGGTTGGATATGAATTTCTAAGAATTCAAAGGAACATATCATGCCATGAAATATAAGACCTATTTGTTCACATGAAATTGAATTTCTACAAATTCAAAGGTACTCATTTTACCCTGAATTTTCTCATCTTAAATTTATAACATTTTCGTTTGCATGAATAGTATTATTAGAAAATCAAAGAAACTCACTTTACCTTGAGTTCCTTATCTTGAAACTATAATTGGATATTTTTTATTTCCATGGAATTAAATTCCTAGGAAATGTTGTCGTTTTGTCATTTTTAAAAAATATTAAAATAAAATTATAAAGTAATTAAACATTTCTTTGATTTGAAAATTGAAGTCAATCTTGAATTTAATACATTTATAATATGGGATAACTGGCAAACAACTTACTTCAAAATCTATTGAATTTTTTGGAAACTACCAAACAACAACAATATTGTAATATCACAATATTTTAGTATGTACTATCTTATCAACCCATTTTAAACCTAGAAATATTTTATTTTGTATATATCCATATATGCACTAAGAACCAAAAGAATCTGAGGAAATGCATGTTAGATCACCACTCCTCAATTACCTAATAACGCCATACATTTTCATCTAAATCTGTTTACACCATTGCATTTGCATGCCACAAATGCAACAATATAAGTTTTCCAGAATTTCAAACATATTCACAAAAAAATAATTTTCTTATTTCATATGCCACACTATGGCTATATTAGTCCAAAAATAAATGTACATTCATATTTTATCAGTAAAGAATTATTTTTAAATATTTCTTAAATTATTTAAAAAACATGACTCGTTTAGAAAAACATAACTCTCCCGAGTCTCCGCACTGACTCCATCCAAGTAAGATTTTTTGCATTGGACAAGTCCGATTCGAGTCTGGAGTTTTCCAACCTTGGACTTTTGAGATTTTAGTTGCCTCTATTGCTTAGGGTCGATATGATTGCATGAAAATACTTCTTATAAATTATAAGGAACCACTTTACCACTAATCTTATCATAATTATATAACATGGCACGTTTATTTGCATGAGATTCAGTTCTTGGGAATTTAAAGAAATGAATTTATTATCATTAAAATATCATCGATCTAGTCAATTAGGTTGGATCTGAGTTTCTAAGAATTCAAAGGAACATATCATGCCATGAAATATAGGACCTATTTGTTCACATGAAATTGAATTTCTACAAATTCAAAGGAGCTCGTTTTACCCTGAATTTTCTCATCTTAAAATTTATAACATGTTAGTTTGCATGAATAGTATTATTAGAAAATCAAAGAAACTCACTTTACCTTGAGTTCCTTATCTTGAAACTATAATTGGATATTTTTTATTTCCATGGAATTAAATCCCTAGGAAACGTTGTCGTTTTGTCCTTTTTAAAAAATATTATAATAAATTATAAAGTAATTAACCATTTCTTTGATTTGAAAATTGAAGTCAGTCTTGAATTTAATATATTTATAATATGGGATAACTAGCATACAACTTACTTCAAAATCTATTGAATTTTTTGGAAACTACCAAAAAACAACAATATTGTAATATCACAATATTTTTATTATGTACTATGTTATCATCCTTGTTTATACCTACAAATATTTTATTTTGTATATATCAATATATGCACTAAGAACCAAAAGAATCTAAGGAAATGCATGTTAGATCACCACTCCTCAATTACCTAATAACGCCATACATTTTCATCTAAATATGTTTACACCATTGCATTTGCATGCCACAAATGCAACAATTAAGTTTTCCAGAATTTCAAACATATTCACAAAAAAAATAATTTTCTTATGTCATATCCCACACTATGGCTATATTAGTCCAAAAATAAATGTACTTTCATATTTTATCAGTAAAGAATTATTCTTACATATTTTTTAAATTATTTAAAAAACATGACTCGTTTAGAAAAACATAACTCTCCCGAGTCTCCGCATTGACTCCATCCAAGTAAGATTTTTTGCATTGGACAAGTCCGATTCGAGTCAGGAGTTTTCAAACCTTGGACTTCTGAGATTTTAGTTGCCTCTGTTGCTTAGGGTCGATATGAATGCATGAAAATATTTCTTATAAATTATAAGGAACCACTTTTCCACTAATCTTTTCATAAATATATAACATGGCACGTTTATTTGCATGAGATTGAGTTCTTGGGAATTTAAAGAAATGAATTTATTATCATTAAAATATCATCGATCTAGTCAATTAGGTTGGATATGAATTTCTAAGAATTCAAAGGAACATATCATGCCATGAAATATAAGACCTATTTGTTCACATGAAATTGAATTTCTACAAATTCAAAGGTACTCATTTTACCCTGAATTTTCTCATCTTAAATTTATAACATTTTCGTTTGCATGAATAGTATTATTAGAAAATCAAAGAAACTCACTTTACCTTGAGTTCCTTATCTTGAAACTATAATTGGATATTTTTTATTTCCATGGAATTAAATTCCTAGGAAATGTTGTCGTTTTGTCATTTTTAAAAAATATTAAAATAAAATTATAAAGTAATTAAACATTTCTTTGATTTGAAAATTGAAGTCAATCTTGAATTTAATACATTTATAATATGGGATAACTGGCAAACAACTTACTTCAAAATCTATTGAATTTTTTGGAAACTACCAAACAACAACAATATTGTAATATCACAATATTTTAGTATGTACTATCTTATCAACCCATTTTAAACCTAGAAATATTTTATTTTGTATATATCCATATATGCACTAAGAACCAAAAGAATCTGAGGAAATGCATGTTAGATCACCACTCCTCAATTACCTAATAACGCCATACATTTTCATCTAAATCTGTTTACACCATTGCATTTGCATGCCACAAATGCAACAATATAAGTTTTCCAGAATTTCAAACATATTCACAAAAAAATAATTTTCTTATTTCATATGCCACACTATGGCTATATTAGTCCAAAAATAAATGTACATTCATATTTTATCAGTAAAGAATTATTTTTAAATATTTCTTAAATTATTTAAAAAACATGACTCGTTTAGAAAAACATAACTCTCCCGAGTCTCCGCACTGACTCCATCCAAGTAAGATTTTTTGCATTGGACAAGTCCGATTCGAGTCTGGAGTTTTCCAACCTTGGACTTTTGAGATTTTAGTTGCCTCTATTGCTTAGGGTCGATATGATTGCATGAAAATACTTCTTATAAATTATAAGGAACCACTTTACCACTAATCTTATCATAATTATATAACATGGCACGTTTATTTGCATGAGATTCAGTTCTTGGGAATTTAAAGAAATGAATTTATTATCATTAAAATATCATCGATCTAGTCAATTAGGTTGGATCTGAGTTTCTAAGAATTCAAAGGAACATATCATGCCATGAAATATAGGACCTATTTGTTCACATGAAATTGAATTTCTACAAATTCAAAGGAGCTCATTTTACCCTGAATTTTCTCATCTTAAAATTTATAACATGTTAGTTTGCATGAATAGTATTATTAGAAAATCAAAGAAACTCACTTTACCTTGAGTTCCTTATCTTGAAACTATAATTGGATATTTTTTATTTCCATGGAATTAAATCCCTAGGAAACGTTGTCGTTTTGTCCTTTTTAAAAAATATTATAATAAATTATAAAGTAATTAACCATTTCTTTGATTTGAAAATTGAAGTCAGTCTTGAATTTAATATATTTATAATATGGGATAACTAGCATACAACTTACTTCAAAATCTATTGAATTTTTTGGAAACTACCAAAAAACAACAATATTGTAATATCACAATATTTTTATTATGTACTATGTTATCATCCTTGTTTATACCTACAAATATTTTATTTTGTATATATCAATATATGCACTAAGAACCAAAAGAATCTAAGGAAATGCATGTTAGATCACCACTCCTCAATTACCTAATAACGCCATACATTTTCATCTAAATATGTTTACACCATTGCATTTGCATGCCACAAATGCAACAATTAAGTTTTCCAGAATTTCAAACATATTCACAAAAAAAATAATTTTCTTATGTCATATCCCACACTATGGCTATATTAGTCCAAAAATAAATGTACTTTCATATTTTATCAGTAAAGAATTATTCTTACATATTTTTTAAATTATTTAAAAAACATGACTCGTTTAGAAAAACATAACTCTCCCGAGTCTCCGCATTGACTCCATCCAAGTAAGATTTTTTGCATTGGACAAGTCCGATTCGAGTCAGGAGTTTTCAAACCTTGGACTTCTGAGATTTTAGTTGCCTCTGTTGCTTAGGGTCGATATGAATGCATGAAAATATTTCTTATAAATTATAAGGAACCACTTTTCCACTAATCTTTTCATAAATATATAACATGGCACGTTTATTTGCATGAGATTGAGTTCTTGGGAATTTAAAGAAATGAATTTATTATCATTAAAATATCATCGATCTAGTCAATTAGGTTGGATATGAATTTCTAAGAATTCAAAGGAACATATCATGCCATGAAATATAAGACCTATTTGTTCACATGAAATTGAATTTCTACAAATTCAAAGGTACTCATTTTACCCTGAATTTTCTCATCTTAAATTTATAACATTTTCGTTTGCATGAATAGTATTATTAGAAAATCAAAGAAACTCACTTTACCTTGAGTTCCTTATCTTGAAACTATAATTGGATATTTTTTATTTCCATGGAATTAAATTCCTAGGAAATGTTGTCGTTTTGTCATTTTTAAAAAATATTAAAATAAAATTATAAAGTAATTAAACATTTCTTTGATTTGAAAATTGAAGTCAATCTTGAATTTAATACATTTATAATATGGGATAACTGGCAAACAACTTACTTCAAAATCTATTGAATTTTTTGGAAACTACCAAACAACAACAATATTGTAATATCACAATATTTTAGTATGTACTATCTTATCAACCCATTTTAAACCTAGAAATATTTTATTTTGTATATATCCATATATGCACTAAGAACCAAAAGAATCTGAGGAAATGCATGTTAGATCACCACTCCTCAATTACCTAATAACGCCATACATTTTCATCTAAATCTGTTTACACCATTGCATTTGCATGCCACAAATGCAACAATATAAGTTTTCCAGAATTTCAAACATATTCACAAAAAAATAATTTTCTTATTTCATATGCCACACTATGGCTATATTAGTCCAAAAATAAATGTACATTCATATTTTATCAGTAAAGAATTATTTTTAAATATTTCTTAAATTATTTAAAAAACATGACTCGTTTAGAAAAACATAACTCTCCCGAGTCTCCGCACTGACTCCATCCAAGTAAGATTTTTTGCATTGGACAAGTCCGATTCGAGTCTGGAGTTTTCCAACCTTGGACTTTTGAGATTTTAGTTGCCTCTATTGCTTAGGGTCGATATGATTGCATGAAAATACTTCTTATAAATTATAAGGAACCACTTTACCACTAATCTTATCATAATTATATAACATGGCACGTTTATTTGCATGAGATTCAGTTCTTGGGAATTTAAAGAAATGAATTTATTATCATTAAAATATCATCGATCTAGTCAATTAGGTTGGATCTGAGTTTCTAAGAATTCAAAGGAACATATCATGCCATGAAATATAGGACCTATTTGTTCACATGAAATTGAATTTCTACAAATTCAAAGGAGCTCATTTTACCCTGAATTTTCTCATCTTAAAATTTATAACATGTTAGTTTGCATGAATAGTATTATTAGAAAATCAAAGAAACTCACTTTACCTTGAGTTCCTTATCTTGAAACTATAATTGGATATTTTTTATTTCCATGGAATTAAATCCCTAGGAAACGTTGTCGTTTTGTCCTTTTTAAAAAATATTATAATAAATTATAAAGTAATTAACCATTTCTTTGATTTGAAAATTGAAGTCAGTCTTGAATTTAATATATTTATAATATGGGATAACTAGCATACAACTTACTTCAAAATCTATTGAATTTTTTGGAAACTACCAAAAAACAACAATATTGTAATATCACAATATTTTTATTATGTACTATGTTATCATCCTTGTTTATACCTACAAATATTTTATTTTGTATATATCAATATATGCACTAAGAACCAAAAGAATCTAAGGAAATGCATGTTAGATCACCACTCCTCAATTACCTAATAACGCCATACATTTTCATCTAAATATGTTTACACCATTGCATTTGCATGCCACAAATGCAACAATTAAGTTTTCCAGAATTTCAAACATATTCACAAAAAAAATAATTTTCTTATGTCATATCCCACACTATGGCTATATTAGTCCAAAAATAAATGTACTTTCATATTTTATCAGTAAAGAATTATTCTTACATATTTTTTAAATTATTTAAAAAACATGACTCGTTTAGAAAAACATAACTCTCCCGAGTCTCCGCATTGACTCCATCCAAGTAAGATTTTTTGCATTGGACAAGTCCGATTCGAGTCAGGAGTTTTCAAACCTTGGACTTCTGAGATTTTAGTTGCCTCTGTTGCTTAGGGTCGATATGAATGCATGAAAATATTTCTTATAAATTATAAGGAACCACTTTTCCACTAATCTTTTCATAAATATATAACATGGCACGTTTATTTGCATGAGATTGAGTTCTTGGGAATTTAAAGAAATGAATTTATTATCATTAAAATATCATCGATCTAGTCAATTAGGTTGGATATGAATTTCTAAGAATTCAAAGGAACATATCATGCCATGAAATATAAGACCTATTTGTTCACATGAAATTGAATTTCTACAAATTCAAAGGTACTCATTTTACCCTGAATTTTCTCATCTTAAATTTATAACATTTTCGTTTGCATGAATAGTATTATTAGAAAATCAAAGAAACTCACTTTACCTTGAGTTCCTTATCTTGAAACTATAATTGGATATTTTTTATTTCCATGGAATTAAATTCCTAGGAAATGTTGTCGTTTTGTCATTTTTAAAAAATATTAAAATAAAATTATAAAGTAATTAAACATTTCTTTGATTTGAAAATTGAAGTCAATCTTGAATTTAATACATTTATAATATGGGATAACTGGCAAACAACTTACTTCAAAATCTATTGAATTTTTTGGAAACTACCAAACAACAACAATATTGTAATATCACAATATTTTAGTATGTACTATCTTATCAACCCATTTTAAACCTAGAAATATTTTATTTTGTATATATCCATATATGCACTAAGAACCAAAAGAATCTGAGGAAATGCATGTTAGATCACCACTCCTCAATTACCTAATAACGCCATACATTTTCATCTAAATCTGTTTACACCATTGCATTTGCATGCCACAAATGCAACAATATAAGTTTTCCAGAATTTCAAACATATTCACAAAAAAATAATTTTCTTATTTCATATGCCACACTATGGCTATATTAGTCCAAAAATAAATGTACATTCATATTTTATCAGTAAAGAATTATTTTTAAATATTTCTTAAATTATTTAAAAAACATGACTCGTTTAGAAAAACATAACTCTCCCGAGTCTCCGCACTGACTCCATCCAAGTAAGATTTTTTGCATTGGACAAGTCCGATTCGAGTCTGGAGTTTTCCAACCTTGGACTTTTGAGATTTTAGTTGCCTCTATTGCTTAGGGTCGATATGATTGCATGAAAATACTTCTTATAAATTATAAGGAACCACTTTACCACTAATCTTATCATAATTATATAACATGGCACGTTTATTTGCATGAGATTCAGTTCTTGGGAATTTAAAGAAATGAATTTATTATCATTAAAATATCATCGATCTAGTCAATTAGGTTGGATCTGAGTTTCTAAGAATTCAAAGGAACATATCATGCCATGAAATATAGGACCTATTTGTTCACATGAAATTGAATTTCTACAAATTCAAAGGAGCTCATTTTACCCTGAATTTTCTCATCTTAAAATTTATAACATGTTAGTTTGCATGAATAGTATTATTAGAAAATCAAAGAAACTCACTTTACCTTGAGTTCCTTATCTTGAAACTATAATTGGATATTTTTTATTTCCATGGAATTAAATCCCTAGGAAACGTTGTCGTTTTGTCCTTTTTAAAAAATATTATAATAAATTATAAAGTAATTAACCATTTCTTTGATTTGAAAATTGAAGTCAGTCTTGAATTTAATATATTTATAATATGGGATAACTAGCATACAACTTACTTCAAAATCTATTGAATTTTTTGGAAACTACCAAAAAACAACAATATTGTAATATCACAATATTTTTATTATGTACTATGTTATCATCCTTGTTTATACCTACAAATATTTTATTTTGTATATATCAATATATGCACTAAGAACCAAAAGAATCTAAGGAAATGCATGTTAGATCACCACTCCTCAATTACCTAATAACGCCATACATTTTCATCTAAATATGTTTACACCATTGCATTTGCATGCCACAAATGCAACAATTAAGTTTTCCAGAATTTCAAACATATTCACAAAAAAAATAATTTTCTTATGTCATATCCCACACTATGGCTATATTAGTCCAAAAATAAATGTACTTTCATATTTTATCAGTAAAGAATTATTCTTACATATTTTTTAAATTATTTAAAAAACATGACTCGTTTAGAAAAACATAACTCTCCCGAGTCTCCGCATTGACTCCATCCAAGTAAGATTTTTTGCATTGGACAAGTCCGATTCGAGTCAGGAGTTTTCAAACCTTGGACTTCTGAGATTTTAGTTGCCTCTGTTGCTTAGGGTCGATATGAATGCATGAAAATATTTCTTATAAATTATAAGGAACCACTTTTCCACTAATCTTTTCATAAATATATAACATGGCACGTTTATTTGCATGAGATTGAGTTCTTGGGAATTTAAAGAAATGAATTTATTATCATTAAAATATCATCGATCTAGTCAATTAGGTTGGATATGAATTTCTAAGAATTCAAAGGAACATATCATGCCATGAAATATAAGACCTATTTGTTCACATGAAATTGAATTTCTACAAATTCAAAGGTACTCATTTTACCCTGAATTTTCTCATCTTAAATTTATAACATTTTCGTTTGCATGAATAGTATTATTAGAAAATCAAAGAAACTCACTTTACCTTGAGTTCCTTATCTTGAAACTATAATTGGATATTTTTTATTTCCATGGAATTAAATTCCTAGGAAATGTTGTCGTTTTGTCATTTTTAAAAAATATTAAAATAAAATTATAAAGTAATTAAACATTTCTTTGATTTGAAAATTGAAGTCAATCTTGAATTTAATACATTTATAATATGGGATAACTGGCAAACAACTTACTTCAAAATCTATTGAATTTTTTGGAAACTACCAAACAACAACAATATTGTAATATCACAATATTTTAGTATGTACTATCTTATCAACCCATTTTAAACCTAGAAATATTTTATTTTGTATATATCCATATATGCACTAAGAACCAAAAGAATCTGAGGAAATGCATGTTAGATCACCACTCCTCAATTACCTAATAACGCCATACATTTTCATCTAAATCTGTTTACACCATTGCATTTGCATGCCACAAATGCAACAATATAAGTTTTCCAGAATTTCAAACATATTCACAAAAAAATAATTTTCTTATTTCATATGCCACACTATGGCTATATTAGTCCAAAAATAAATGTACATTCATATTTTATCAGTAAAGAATTATTTTTAAATATTTCTTAAATTATTTAAAAAACATGACTCGTTTAGAAAAACATAACTCTCCCGAGTCTCCGCACTGACTCCATCCAAGTAAGATTTTTTGCATTGGACAAGTCCGATTCGAGTCTGGAGTTTTCCAACCTTGGACTTTTGAGATTTTAGTTGCCTCTATTGCTTAGGGTCGATATGATTGCATGAAAATACTTCTTATAAATTATAAGGAACCACTTTACCACTAATCTTATCATAATTATATAACATGGCACGTTTATTTGCATGAGATTCAGTTCTTGGGAATTTAAAGAAATGAATTTATTATCATTAAAATATCATCGATCTAGTCAATTAGGTTGGATCTGAGTTTCTAAGAATTCAAAGGAACATATCATGCCATGAAATATAGGACCTATTTGTTCACATGAAATTGAATTTCTACAAATTCAAAGGAGCTCGTTTTACCCTGAATTTTCTCATCTTAAAATTTATAACATGTTAGTTTGCATGAATAGTATTATTAGAAAATCAAAGAAACTCACTTTACCTTGAGTTCCTTATCTTGAAACTATAATTGGATATTTTTTATTTCCATGGAATTAAATCCCTAGGAAACGTTGTCGTTTTGTCCTTTTTAAAAAATATTATAATAAATTATAAAGTAATTAACCATTTCTTTGATTTGAAAATTGAAGTCAGTCTTGAATTTAATATATTTATAATATGGGATAACTAGCATACAACTTACTTCAAAATCTATTGAATTTTTTGGAAACTACCAAAAAACAACAATATTGTAATATCACAATATTTTTATTATGTACTATGTTATCATCCTTGTTTATACCTACAAATATTTTATTTTGTATATATCAATATATGCACTAAGAACCAAAAGAATCTAAGGAAATGCATGTTAGATCACCACTCCTCAATTACCTAATAACGCCATACATTTTCATCTAAATATGTTTACACCATTGCATTTGCATGCCACAAATGCAACAATTAAGTTTTCCAGAATTTCAAACATATTCACAAAAAAAATAATTTTCTTATGTCATATCCCACACTATGGCTATATTAGTCCAAAAATAAATGTACTTTCATATTTTATCAGTAAAGAATTATTCTTACATATTTTTTAAATTATTTAAAAAACATGACTCGTTTAGAAAAACATAACTCTCCCGAGTCTCCGCATTGACTCCATCCAAGTAAGATTTTTTGCATTGGACAAGTCCGATTCGAGTCAGGAGTTTTCAAACCTTGGACTTCTGAGATTTTAGTTGCCTCTGTTGCTTAGGGTCGATATGAATGCATGAAAATATTTCTTATAAATTATAAGGAACCACTTTTCCACTAATCTTTTCATAAATATATAACATGGCACGTTTATTTGCATGAGATTGAGTTCTTGGGAATTTAAAGAAATGAATTTATTATCATTAAAATATCATCGATCTAGTCAATTAGGTTGGATATGAATTTCTAAGAATTCAAAGGAACATATCATGCCATGAAATATAAGACCTATTTGTTCACATGAAATTGAATTTCTACAAATTCAAAGGTACTCATTTTACCCTGAATTTTCTCATCTTAAATTTATAACATTTTCGTTTGCATGAATAGTATTATTAGAAAATCAAAGAAACTCACTTTACCTTGAGTTCCTTATCTTGAAACTATAATTGGATATTTTTTATTTCCATGGAATTAAATTCCTAGGAAATGTTGTCGTTTTGTCATTTTTAAAAAATATTAAAATAAAATTATAAAGTAATTAAACATTTCTTTGATTTGAAAATTGAAGTCAATCTTGAATTTAATACATTTATAATATGGGATAACTGGCAAACAACTTACTTCAAAATCTATTGAATTTTTTGGAAACTACCAAACAACAACAATATTGTAATATCACAATATTTTAGTATGTACTATCTTATCAACCCATTTTAAACCTAGAAATATTTTATTTTGTATATATCCATATATGCACTAAGAACCAAAAGAATCTGAGGAAATGCATGTTAGATCACCACTCCTCAATTACCTAATAACGCCATACATTTTCATCTAAATCTGTTTACACCATTGCATTTGCATGCCACAAATGCAACAATATAAGTTTTCCAGAATTTCAAACATATTCACAAAAAAATAATTTTCTTATTTCATATGCCACACTATGGCTATATTAGTCCAAAAATAAATGTACATTCATATTTTATCAGTAAAGAATTATTTTTAAATATTTCTTAAATTATTTAAAAAACATGACTCGTTTAGAAAAACATAACTCTCCCGAGTCTCCGCACTGACTCCATCCAAGTAAGATTTTTTGCATTGGACAAGTCCGATTCGAGTCTGGAGTTTTCCAACCTTGGACTTTTGAGATTTTAGTTGCCTCTATTGCTTAGGGTCGATATGATTGCATGAAAATACTTCTTATAAATTATAAGGAACCACTTTACCACTAATCTTATCATAATTATATAACATGGCACGTTTATTTGCATGAGATTCAGTTCTTGGGAATTTAAAGAAATGAATTTATTATCATTAAAATATCATCGATCTAGTCAATTAGGTTGGATCTGAGTTTCTAAGAATTCAAAGGAACATATCATGCCATGAAATATAGGACCTATTTGTTCACATGAAATTGAATTTCTACAAATTCAAAGGAGCTCATTTTACCCTGAATTTTCTCATCTTAAAATTTATAACATGTTAGTTTGCATGAATAGTATTATTAGAAAATCAAAGAAACTCACTTTACCTTGAGTTCCTTATCTTGAAACTATAATTGGATATTTTTTATTTCCATGGAATTAAATCCCTAGGAAACGTTGTCGTTTTGTCCTTTTTAAAAAATATTATAATAAATTATAAAGTAATTAACCATTTCTTTGATTTGAAAATTGAAGTCAGTCTTGAATTTAATATATTTATAATATGGGATAACTAGCATACAACTTACTTCAAAATCTATTGAATTTTTTGGAAACTACCAAAAAACAACAATATTGTAATATCACAATATTTTTATTATGTACTATGTTATCATCCTTGTTTATACCTACAAATATTTTATTTTGTATATATCAATATATGCACTAAGAACCAAAAGAATCTAAGGAAATGCATGTTAGATCACCACTCCTCAATTACCTAATAACGCCATACATTTTCATCTAAATATGTTTACACCATTGCATTTGCATGCCACAAATGCAACAATTAAGTTTTCCAGAATTTCAAACATATTCACAAAAAAAATAATTTTCTTATGTCATATCCCACACTATGGCTATATTAGTCCAAAAATAAATGTACTTTCATATTTTATCAGTAAAGAATTATTCTTACATATTTTTTAAATTATTTAAAAAACATGACTCGTTTAGAAAAACATAACTCTCCCGAGTCTCCGCATTGACTCCATCCAAGTAAGATTTTTTGCATTGGACAAGTCCGATTCGAGTCAGGAGTTTTCAAACCTTGGACTTCTGAGATTTTAGTTGCCTCTGTTGCTTAGGGTCGATATGAATGCATGAAAATATTTCTTATAAATTATAAGGAACCACTTTTCCACTAATCTTTTCATAAATATATAACATGGCACGTTTATTTGCATGAGATTGAGTTCTTGGGAATTTAAAGAAATGAATTTATTATCATTAAAATATCATCGATCTAGTCAATTAGGTTGGATATGAATTTCTAAGAATTCAAAGGAACATATCATGCCATGAAATATAAGACCTATTTGTTCACATGAAATTGAATTTCTACAAATTCAAAGGTACTCATTTTACCCTGAATTTTCTCATCTTAAATTTATAACATTTTCGTTTGCATGAATAGTATTATTAGAAAATCAAAGAAACTCACTTTACCTTGAGTTCCTTATCTTGAAACTATAATTGGATATTTTTTATTTCCATGGAATTAAATTCCTAGGAAATGTTGTCGTTTTGTCATTTTTAAAAAATATTAAAATAAAATTATAAAGTAATTAAACATTTCTTTGATTTGAAAATTGAAGTCAATCTTGAATTTAATACATTTATAATATGGGATAACTGGCAAACAACTTACTTCAAAATCTATTGAATTTTTTGGAAACTACCAAACAACAACAATATTGTAATATCACAATATTTTAGTATGTACTATCTTATCAACCCATTTTAAACCTAGAAATATTTTATTTTGTATATATCCATATATGCACTAAGAACCAAAAGAATCTGAGGAAATGCATGTTAGATCACCACTCCTCAATTACCTAATAACGCCATACATTTTCATCTAAATCTGTTTACACCATTGCATTTGCATGCCACAAATGCAACAATATAAGTTTTCCAGAATTTCAAACATATTCACAAAAAAATAATTTTCTTATTTCATATGCCACACTATGGCTATATTAGTCCAAAAATAAATGTACATTCATATTTTATCAGTAAAGAATTATTTTTAAATATTTCTTAAATTATTTAAAAAACATGACTCGTTTAGAAAAACATAACTCTCCCGAGTCTCCGCACTGACTCCATCCAAGTAAGATTTTTTGCATTGGACAAGTCCGATTCGAGTCTGGAGTTTTCCAACCTTGGACTTTTGAGATTTTAGTTGCCTCTATTGCTTAGGGTCGATATGATTGCATGAAAATACTTCTTATAAATTATAAGGAACCACTTTACCACTAATCTTATCATAATTATATAACATGGCACGTTTATTTGCATGAGATTCAGTTCTTGGGAATTTAAAGAAATGAATTTATTATCATTAAAATATCATCGATCTAGTCAATTAGGTTGGATCTGAGTTTCTAAGAATTCAAAGGAACATATCATGCCATGAAATATAGGACCTATTTGTTCACATGAAATTGAATTTCTACAAATTCAAAGGAGCTCGTTTTACCCTGAATTTTCTCATCTTAAAATTTATAACATGTTAGTTTGCATGAATAGTATTATTAGAAAATCAAAGAAACTCACTTTACCTTGAGTTCCTTATCTTGAAACTATAATTGGATATTTTTTATTTCCATGGAATTAAATCCCTAGGAAACGTTGTCGTTTTGTCCTTTTTAAAAAATATTATAATAAATTATAAAGTAATTAACCATTTCTTTGATTTGAAAATTGAAGTCAGTCTTGAATTTAATATATTTATAATATGGGATAACTAGCATACAACTTACTTCAAAATCTATTGAATTTTTTGGAAACTACCAAAAAACAACAATATTGTAATATCACAATATTTTTATTATGTACTATGTTATCATCCTTGTTTATACCTACAAATATTTTATTTTGTATATATCAATATATGCACTAAGAACCAAAAGAATCTAAGGAAATGCATGTTAGATCACCACTCCTCAATTACCTAATAACGCCATACATTTTCATCTAAATATGTTTACACCATTGCATTTGCATGCCACAAATGCAACAATTAAGTTTTCCAGAATTTCAAACATATTCACAAAAAAAATAATTTTCTTATGTCATATCCCACACTATGGCTATATTAGTCCAAAAATAAATGTACTTTCATATTTTATCAGTAAAGAATTATTCTTACATATTTTTTAAATTATTTAAAAAACATGACTCGTTTAGAAAAACATAACTCTCCCGAGTCTCCGCATTGACTCCATCCAAGTAAGATTTTTTGCATTGGACAAGTCCGATTCGAGTCAGGAGTTTTCAAACCTTGGACTTCTGAGATTTTAGTTGCCTCTGTTGCTTAGGGTCGATATGAATGCATGAAAATATTTCTTATAAATTATAAGGAACCACTTTTCCACTAATCTTTTCATAAATATATAACATGGCACGTTTATTTGCATGAGATTGAGTTCTTGGGAATTTAAAGAAATGAATTTATTATCATTAAAATATCATCGATCTAGTCAATTAGGTTGGATATGAATTTCTAAGAATTCAAAGGAACATATCATGCCATGAAATATAAGACCTATTTGTTCACATGAAATTGAATTTCTACAAATTCAAAGGTACTCATTTTACCCTGAATTTTCTCATCTTAAATTTATAACATTTTCGTTTGCATGAATAGTATTATTAGAAAATCAAAGAAACTCACTTTACCTTGAGTTCCTTATCTTGAAACTATAATTGGATATTTTTTATTTCCATGGAATTAAATTCCTAGGAAATGTTGTCGTTTTGTCATTTTTAAAAAATATTAAAATAAAATTATAAAGTAATTAAACATTTCTTTGATTTGAAAATTGAAGTCAATCTTGAATTTAATACATTTATAATATGGGATAACTGGCAAACAACTTACTTCAAAATCTATTGAATTTTTTGGAAACTACCAAACAACAACAATATTGTAATATCACAATATTTTAGTATGTACTATCTTATCAACCCATTTTAAACCTAGAAATATTTTATTTTGTATATATCCATATATGCACTAAGAACCAAAAGAATCTGAGGAAATGCATGTTAGATCACCACTCCTCAATTACCTAATAACGCCATACATTTTCATCTAAATCTGTTTACACCATTGCATTTGCATGCCACAAATGCAACAATATAAGTTTTCCAGAATTTCAAACATATTCACAAAAAAATAATTTTCTTATTTCATATGCCACACTATGGCTATATTAGTCCAAAAATAAATGTACATTCATATTTTATCAGTAAAGAATTATTTTTAAATATTTCTTAAATTATTTAAAAAACATGACTCGTTTAGAAAAACATAACTCTCCCGAGTCTCCGCACTGACTCCATCCAAGTAAGATTTTTTGCATTGGACAAGTCCGATTCGAGTCTGGAGTTTTCCAACCTTGGACTTTTGAGATTTTAGTTGCCTCTATTGCTTAGGGTCGATATGATTGCATGAAAATACTTCTTATAAATTATAAGGAACCACTTTACCACTAATCTTATCATAATTATATAACATGGCACGTTTATTTGCATGAGATTCAGTTCTTGGGAATTTAAAGAAATGAATTTATTATCATTAAAATATCATCGATCTAGTCAATTAGGTTGGATCTGAGTTTCTAAGAATTCAAAGGAACATATCATGCCATGAAATATAGGACCTATTTGTTCACATGAAATTGAATTTCTACAAATTCAAAGGAGCTCATTTTACCCTGAATTTTCTCATCTTAAAATTTATAACATGTTAGTTTGCATGAATAGTATTATTAGAAAATCAAAGAAACTCACTTTACCTTGAGTTCCTTATCTTGAAACTATAATTGGATATTTTTTATTTCCATGGAATTAAATCCCTAGGAAACGTTGTCGTTTTGTCCTTTTTAAAAAATATTATAATAAATTATAAAGTAATTAACCATTTCTTTGATTTGAAAATTGAAGTCAGTCTTGAATTTAATATATTTATAATATGGGATAACTAGCATACAACTTACTTCAAAATCTATTGAATTTTTTGGAAACTACCAAAAAACAACAATATTGTAATATCACAATATTTTTATTATGTACTATGTTATCATCCTTGTTTATACCTACAAATATTTTATTTTGTATATATCAATATATGCACTAAGAACCAAAAGAATCTAAGGAAATGCATGTTAGATCACCACTCCTCAATTACCTAATAACGCCATACATTTTCATCTAAATATGTTTACACCATTGCATTTGCATGCCACAAATGCAACAATTAAGTTTTCCAGAATTTCAAACATATTCACAAAAAAAATAATTTTCTTATGTCATATCCCACACTATGGCTATATTAGTCCAAAAATAAATGTACTTTCATATTTTATCAGTAAAGAATTATTCTTACATATTTTTTAAATTATTTAAAAAACATGACTCGTTTAGAAAAACATAACTCTCCCGAGTCTCCGCATTGACTCCATCCAAGTAAGATTTTTTGCATTGGACAAGTCCGATTCGAGTCAGGAGTTTTCAAACCTTGGACTTCTGAGATTTTAGTTGCCTCTGTTGCTTAGGGTCGATATGAATGCATGAAAATATTTCTTATAAATTATAAGGAACCACTTTTCCACTAATCTTTTCATAAATATATAACATGGCACGTTTATTTGCATGAGATTGAGTTCTTGGGAATTTAAAGAAATGAATTTATTATCATTAAAATATCATCGATCTAGTCAATTAGGTTGGATATGAATTTCTAAGAATTCAAAGGAACATATCATGCCATGAAATATAAGACCTATTTGTTCACATGAAATTGAATTTCTACAAATTCAAAGGTACTCATTTTACCCTGAATTTTCTCATCTTAAATTTATAACATTTTCGTTTGCATGAATAGTATTATTAGAAAATCAAAGAAACTCACTTTACCTTGAGTTCCTTATCTTGAAACTATAATTGGATATTTTTTATTTCCATGGAATTAAATTCCTAGGAAATGTTGTCGTTTTGTCATTTTTAAAAAATATTAAAATAAAATTATAAAGTAATTAAACATTTCTTTGATTTGAAAATTGAAGTCAATCTTGAATTTAATACATTTATAATATGGGATAACTGGCAAACAACTTACTTCAAAATCTATTGAATTTTTTGGAAACTACCAAACAACAACAATATTGTAATATCACAATATTTTAGTATGTACTATCTTATCAACCCATTTTAAACCTAGAAATATTTTATTTTGTATATATCCATATATGCACTAAGAACCAAAAGAATCTGAGGAAATGCATGTTAGATCACCACTCCTCAATTACCTAATAACGCCATACATTTTCATCTAAATCTGTTTACACCATTGCATTTGCATGCCACAAATGCAACAATATAAGTTTTCCAGAATTTCAAACATATTCACAAAAAAATAATTTTCTTATTTCATATGCCACACTATGGCTATATTAGTCCAAAAATAAATGTACATTCATATTTTATCAGTAAAGAATTATTTTTAAATATTTCTTAAATTATTTAAAAAACATGACTCGTTTAGAAAAACATAACTCTCCCGAGTCTCCGCACTGACTCCATCCAAGTAAGATTTTTTGCATTGGACAAGTCCGATTCGAGTCTGGAGTTTTCCAACCTTGGACTTTTGAGATTTTAGTTGCCTCTATTGCTTAGGGTCGATATGATTGCATGAAAATACTTCTTATAAATTATAAGGAACCACTTTACCACTAATCTTATCATAATTATATAACATGGCACGTTTATTTGCATGAGATTCAGTTCTTGGGAATTTAAAGAAATGAATTTATTATCATTAAAATATCATCGATCTAGTCAATTAGGTTGGATCTGAGTTTCTAAGAATTCAAAGGAACATATCATGCCATGAAATATAGGACCTATTTGTTCACATGAAATTGAATTTCTACAAATTCAAAGGAGCTCATTTTACCCTGAATTTTCTCATCTTAAAATTTATAACATGTTAGTTTGCATGAATAGTATTATTAGAAAATCAAAGAAACTCACTTTACCTTGAGTTCCTTATCTTGAAACTATAATTGGATATTTTTTATTTCCATGGAATTAAATCCCTAGGAAACGTTGTCGTTTTGTCCTTTTTAAAAAATATTATAATAAATTATAAAGTAATTAACCATTTCTTTGATTTGAAAATTGAAGTCAGTCTTGAATTTAATATATTTATAATATGGGATAACTAGCATACAACTTACTTCAAAATCTATTGAATTTTTTGGAAACTACCAAAAAACAACAATATTGTAATATCACAATATTTTTATTATGTACTATGTTATCATCCTTGTTTATACCTACAAATATTTTATTTTGTATATATCAATATATGCACTAAGAACCAAAAGAATCTAAGGAAATGCATGTTAGATCACCACTCCTCAATTACCTAATAACGCCATACATTTTCATCTAAATATGTTTACACCATTGCATTTGCATGCCACAAATGCAACAATTAAGTTTTCCAGAATTTCAAACATATTCACAAAAAAAATAATTTTCTTATGTCATATCCCACACTATGGCTATATTAGTCCAAAAATAAATGTACTTTCATATTTTATCAGTAAAGAATTATTCTTACATATTTTTTAAATTATTTAAAAAACATGACTCGTTTAGAAAAACATAACTCTCCCGAGTCTCCGCATTGACTCCATCCAAGTAAGATTTTTTGCATTGGACAAGTCCGATTCGAGTCAGGAGTTTTCAAACCTTGGACTTCTGAGATTTTAGTTGCCTCTGTTGCTTAGGGTCGATATGAATGCATGAAAATATTTCTTATAAATTATAAGGAACCACTTTTCCACTAATCTTTTCATAAATATATAACATGGCACGTTTATTTGCATGAGATTGAGTTCTTGGGAATTTAAAGAAATGAATTTATTATCATTAAAATATCATCGATCTAGTCAATTAGGTTGGATATGAATTTCTAAGAATTCAAAGGAACATATCATGCCATGAAATATAAGACCTATTTGTTCACATGAAATTGAATTTCTACAAATTCAAAGGTACTCATTTTACCCTGAATTTTCTCATCTTAAATTTATAACATTTTCGTTTGCATGAATAGTATTATTAGAAAATCAAAGAAACTCACTTTACCTTGAGTTCCTTATCTTGAAACTATAATTGGATATTTTTTATTTCCATGGAATTAAATTCCTAGGAAATGTTGTCGTTTTGTCATTTTTAAAAAATATTAAAATAAAATTATAAAGTAATTAAACATTTCTTTGATTTGAAAATTGAAGTCAATCTTGAATTTAATACATTTATAATATGGGATAACTGGCAAACAACTTACTTCAAAATCTATTGAATTTTTTGGAAACTACCAAACAACAACAATATTGTAATATCACAATATTTTAGTATGTACTATCTTATCAACCCATTTTAAACCTAGAAATATTTTATTTTGTATATATCCATATATGCACTAAGAACCAAAAGAATCTGAGGAAATGCATGTTAGATCACCACTCCTCAATTACCTAATAACGCCATACATTTTCATCTAAATCTGTTTACACCATTGCATTTGCATGCCACAAATGCAACAATATAAGTTTTCCAGAATTTCAAACATATTCACAAAAAAATAATTTTCTTATTTCATATGCCACACTATGGCTATATTAGTCCAAAAATAAATGTACATTCATATTTTATCAGTAAAGAATTATTTTTAAATATTTCTTAAATTATTTAAAAAACATGACTCGTTTAGAAAAACATAACTCTCCCGAGTCTCCGCACTGACTCCATCCAAGTAAGATTTTTTGCATTGGACAAGTCCGATTCGAGTCTGGAGTTTTCCAACCTTGGACTTTTGAGATTTTAGTTGCCTCTATTGCTTAGGGTCGATATGATTGCATGAAAATACTTCTTATAAATTATAAGGAACCACTTTACCACTAATCTTATCATAATTATATAACATGGCACGTTTATTTGCATGAGATTCAGTTCTTGGGAATTTAAAGAAATGAATTTATTATCATTAAAATATCATCGATCTAGTCAATTAGGTTGGATCTGAGTTTCTAAGAATTCAAAGGAACATATCATGCCATGAAATATAGGACCTATTTGTTCACATGAAATTGAATTTCTACAAATTCAAAGGAGCTCATTTTACCCTGAATTTTCTCATCTTAAAATTTATAACATGTTAGTTTGCATGAATAGTATTATTAGAAAATCAAAGAAACTCACTTTACCTTGAGTTCCTTATCTTGAAACTATAATTGGATATTTTTTATTTCCATGGAATTAAATCCCTAGGAAACGTTGTCGTTTTGTCCTTTTTAAAAAATATTATAATAAATTATAAAGTAATTAACCATTTCTTTGATTTGAAAATTGAAGTCAGTCTTGAATTTAATATATTTATAATATGGGATAACTAGCATACAACTTACTTCAAAATCTATTGAATTTTTTGGAAACTACCAAAAAACAACAATATTGTAATATCACAATATTTTTATTATGTACTATGTTATCATCCTTGTTTATACCTACAAATATTTTATTTTGTATATATCAATATATGCACTAAGAACCAAAAGAATCTAAGGAAATGCATGTTAGATCACCACTCCTCAATTACCTAATAACGCCATACATTTTCATCTAAATATGTTTACACCATTGCATTTGCATGCCACAAATGCAACAATTAAGTTTTCCAGAATTTCAAACATATTCACAAAAAAAATAATTTTCTTATGTCATATCCCACACTATGGCTATATTAGTCCAAAAATAAATGTACTTTCATATTTTATCAGTAAAGAATTATTCTTACATATTTTTTAAATTATTTAAAAAACATGACTCGTTTAGAAAAACATAACTCTCCCGAGTCTCCGCATTGACTCCATCCAAGTAAGATTTTTTGCATTGGACAAGTCCGATTCGAGTCAGGAGTTTTCAAACCTTGGACTTCTGAGATTTTAGTTGCCTCTGTTGCTTAGGGTCGATATGAATGCATGAAAATATTTCTTATAAATTATAAGGAACCACTTTTCCACTAATCTTTTCATAAATATATAACATGGCACGTTTATTTGCATGAGATTGAGTTCTTGGGAATTTAAAGAAATGAATTTATTATCATTAAAATATCATCGATCTAGTCAATTAGGTTGGATATGAATTTCTAAGAATTCAAAGGAACATATCATGCCATGAAATATAAGACCTATTTGTTCACATGAAATTGAATTTCTACAAATTCAAAGGTACTCATTTTACCCTGAATTTTCTCATCTTAAATTTATAACATTTTCGTTTGCATGAATAGTATTATTAGAAAATCAAAGAAACTCACTTTACCTTGAGTTCCTTATCTTGAAACTATAATTGGATATTTTTTATTTCCATGGAATTAAATTCCTAGGAAATGTTGTCGTTTTGTCATTTTTAAAAAATATTAAAATAAAATTATAAAGTAATTAAACATTTCTTTGATTTGAAAATTGAAGTCAATCTTGAATTTAATACATTTATAATATGGGATAACTGGCAAACAACTTACTTCAAAATCTATTGAATTTTTTGGAAACTACCAAACAACAACAATATTGTAATATCACAATATTTTAGTATGTACTATCTTATCAACCCATTTTAAACCTAGAAATATTTTATTTTGTATATATCCATATATGCACTAAGAACCAAAAGAATCTGAGGAAATGCATGTTAGATCACCACTCCTCAATTACCTAATAACGCCATACATTTTCATCTAAATCTGTTTACACCATTGCATTTGCATGCCACAAATGCAACAATATAAGTTTTCCAGAATTTCAAACATATTCACAAAAAAATAATTTTCTTATTTCATATGCCACACTATGGCTATATTAGTCCAAAAATAAATGTACATTCATATTTTATCAGTAAAGAATTATTTTTAAATATTTCTTAAATTATTTAAAAAACATGACTCGTTTAGAAAAACATAACTCTCCCGAGTCTCCGCACTGACTCCATCCAAGTAAGATTTTTTGCATTGGACAAGTCCGATTCGAGTCTGGAGTTTTCCAACCTTGGACTTTTGAGATTTTAGTTGCCTCTATTGCTTAGGGTCGATATGATTGCATGAAAATACTTCTTATAAATTATAAGGAACCACTTTACCACTAATCTTATCATAATTATATAACATGGCACGTTTATTTGCATGAGATTCAGTTCTTGGGAATTTAAAGAAATGAATTTATTATCATTAAAATATCATCGATCTAGTCAATTAGGTTGGATCTGAGTTTCTAAGAATTCAAAGGAACATATCATGCCATGAAATATAGGACCTATTTGTTCACATGAAATTGAATTTCTACAAATTCAAAGGAGCTCATTTTACCCTGAATTTTCTCATCTTAAAATTTATAACATGTTAGTTTGCATGAATAGTATTATTAGAAAATCAAAGAAACTCACTTTACCTTGAGTTCCTTATCTTGAAACTATAATTGGATATTTTTTATTTCCATGGAATTAAATCCCTAGGAAACGTTGTCGTTTTGTCCTTTTTAAAAAATATTATAATAAATTATAAAGTAATTAACCATTTCTTTGATTTGAAAATTGAAGTCAGTCTTGAATTTAATATATTTATAATATGGGATAACTAGCATACAACTTACTTCAAAATCTATTGAATTTTTTGGAAACTACCAAAAAACAACAATATTGTAATATCACAATATTTTTATTATGTACTATGTTATCATCCTTGTTTATACCTACAAATATTTTATTTTGTATATATCAATATATGCACTAAGAACCAAAAGAATCTAAGGAAATGCATGTTAGATCACCACTCCTCAATTACCTAATAACGCCATACATTTTCATCTAAATATGTTTACACCATTGCATTTGCATGCCACAAATGCAACAATTAAGTTTTCCAGAATTTCAAACATATTCACAAAAAAAATAATTTTCTTATGTCATATCCCACACTATGGCTATATTAGTCCAAAAATAAATGTACTTTCATATTTTATCAGTAAAGAATTATTCTTACATATTTTTTAAATTATTTAAAAAACATGACTCGTTTAGAAAAACATAACTCTCCCGAGTCTCCGCATTGACTCCATCCAAGTAAGATTTTTTGCATTGGACAAGTCCGATTCGAGTCAGGAGTTTTCAAACCTTGGACTTCTGAGATTTTAGTTGCCTCTGTTGCTTAGGGTCGATATGAATGCATGAAAATATTTCTTATAAATTATAAGGAACCACTTTTCCACTAATCTTTTCATAAATATATAACATGGCACGTTTATTTGCATGAGATTGAGTTCTTGGGAATTTAAAGAAATGAATTTATTATCATTAAAATATCATCGATCTAGTCAATTAGGTTGGATATGAATTTCTAAGAATTCAAAGGAACATATCATGCCATGAAATATAAGACCTATTTGTTCACATGAAATTGAATTTCTACAAATTCAAAGGTACTCATTTTACCCTGAATTTTCTCATCTTAAATTTATAACATTTTCGTTTGCATGAATAGTATTATTAGAAAATCAAAGAAACTCACTTTACCTTGAGTTCCTTATCTTGAAACTATAATTGGATATTTTTTATTTCCATGGAATTAAATTCCTAGGAAATGTTGTCGTTTTGTCATTTTTAAAAAATATTAAAATAAAATTATAAAGTAATTAAACATTTCTTTGATTTGAAAATTGAAGTCAATCTTGAATTTAATACATTTATAATATGGGATAACTGGCAAACAACTTACTTCAAAATCTATTGAATTTTTTGGAAACTACCAAACAACAACAATATTGTAATATCACAATATTTTAGTATGTACTATCTTATCAACCCATTTTAAACCTAGAAATATTTTATTTTGTATATATCCATATATGCACTAAGAACCAAAAGAATCTGAGGAAATGCATGTTAGATCACCACTCCTCAATTACCTAATAACGCCATACATTTTCATCTAAATCTGTTTACACCATTGCATTTGCATGCCACAAATGCAACAATATAAGTTTTCCAGAATTTCAAACATATTCACAAAAAAATAATTTTCTTATTTCATATGCCACACTATGGCTATATTAGTCCAAAAATAAATGTACATTCATATTTTATCAGTAAAGAATTATTTTTAAATATTTCTTAAATTATTTAAAAAACATGACTCGTTTAGAAAAACATAACTCTCCCGAGTCTCCGCACTGACTCCATCCAAGTAAGATTTTTTGCATTGGACAAGTCCGATTCGAGTCTGGAGTTTTCCAACCTTGGACTTTTGAGATTTTAGTTGCCTCTATTGCTTAGGGTCGATATGATTGCATGAAAATACTTCTTATAAATTATAAGGAACCACTTTACCACTAATCTTATCATAATTATATAACATGGCACGTTTATTTGCATGAGATTCAGTTCTTGGGAATTTAAAGAAATGAATTTATTATCATTAAAATATCATCGATCTAGTCAATTAGGTTGGATCTGAGTTTCTAAGAATTCAAAGGAACATATCATGCCATGAAATATAGGACCTATTTGTTCACATGAAATTGAATTTCTACAAATTCAAAGGAGCTCATTTTACCCTGAATTTTCTCATCTTAAAATTTATAACATGTTAGTTTGCATGAATAGTATTATTAGAAAATCAAAGAAACTCACTTTACCTTGAGTTCCTTATCTTGAAACTATAATTGGATATTTTTTATTTCCATGGAATTAAATCCCTAGGAAACGTTGTCGTTTTGTCCTTTTTAAAAAATATTATAATAAATTATAAAGTAATTAACCATTTCTTTGATTTGAAAATTGAAGTCAGTCTTGAATTTAATATATTTATAATATGGGATAACTAGCATACAACTTACTTCAAAATCTATTGAATTTTTTGGAAACTACCAAAAAACAACAATATTGTAATATCACAATATTTTTATTATGTACTATGTTATCATCCTTGTTTATACCTACAAATATTTTATTTTGTATATATCAATATATGCACTAAGAACCAAAAGAATCTAAGGAAATGCATGTTAGATCACCACTCCTCAATTACCTAATAACGCCATACATTTTCATCTAAATATGTTTACACCATTGCATTTGCATGCCACAAATGCAACAATTAAGTTTTCCAGAATTTCAAACATATTCACAAAAAAAATAATTTTCTTATGTCATATCCCACACTATGGCTATATTAGTCCAAAAATAAATGTACTTTCATATTTTATCAGTAAAGAATTATTCTTACATATTTTTTAAATTATTTAAAAAACATGACTCGTTTAGAAAAACATAACTCTCCCGAGTCTCCGCATTGACTCCATCCAAGTAAGATTTTTTGCATTGGACAAGTCCGATTCGAGTCAGGAGTTTTCAAACCTTGGACTTCTGAGATTTTAGTTGCCTCTGTTGCTTAGGGTCGATATGAATGCATGAAAATATTTCTTATAAATTATAAGGAACCACTTTTCCACTAATCTTTTCATAAATATATAACATGGCACGTTTATTTGCATGAGATTGAGTTCTTGGGAATTTAAAGAAATGAATTTATTATCATTAAAATATCATCGATCTAGTCAATTAGGTTGGATATGAATTTCTAAGAATTCAAAGGAACATATCATGCCATGAAATATAAGACCTATTTGTTCACATGAAATTGAATTTCTACAAATTCAAAGGTACTCATTTTACCCTGAATTTTCTCATCTTAAATTTATAACATTTTCGTTTGCATGAATAGTATTATTAGAAAATCAAAGAAACTCACTTTACCTTGAGTTCCTTATCTTGAAACTATAATTGGATATTTTTTATTTCCATGGAATTAAATTCCTAGGAAATGTTGTCGTTTTGTCATTTTTAAAAAATATTAAAATAAAATTATAAAGTAATTAAACATTTCTTTGATTTGAAAATTGAAGTCAATCTTGAATTTAATACATTTATAATATGGGATAACTGGCAAACAACTTACTTCAAAATCTATTGAATTTTTTGGAAACTACCAAACAACAACAATATTGTAATATCACAATATTTTAGTATGTACTATCTTATCAACCCATTTTAAACCTAGAAATATTTTATTTTGTATATATCCATATATGCACTAAGAACCAAAAGAATCTGAGGAAATGCATGTTAGATCACCACTCCTCAATTACCTAATAACGCCATACATTTTCATCTAAATCTGTTTACACCATTGCATTTGCATGCCACAAATGCAACAATATAAGTTTTCCAGAATTTCAAACATATTCACAAAAAAATAATTTTCTTATTTCATATGCCACACTATGGCTATATTAGTCCAAAAATAAATGTACATTCATATTTTATCAGTAAAGAATTATTTTTAAATATTTCTTAAATTATTTAAAAAACATGACTCGTTTAGAAAAACATAACTCTCCCGAGTCTCCGCACTGACTCCATCCAAGTAAGATTTTTTGCATTGGACAAGTCCGATTCGAGTCTGGAGTTTTCCAACCTTGGACTTTTGAGATTTTAGTTGCCTCTATTGCTTAGGGTCGATATGATTGCATGAAAATACTTCTTATAAATTATAAGGAACCACTTTACCACTAATCTTATCATAATTATATAACATGGCACGTTTATTTGCATGAGATTCAGTTCTTGGGAATTTAAAGAAATGAATTTATTATCATTAAAATATCATCGATCTAGTCAATTAGGTTGGATCTGAGTTTCTAAGAATTCAAAGGAACATATCATGCCATGAAATATAGGACCTATTTGTTCACATGAAATTGAATTTCTACAAATTCAAAGGAGCTCATTTTACCCTGAATTTTCTCATCTTAAAATTTATAACATGTTAGTTTGCATGAATAGTATTATTAGAAAATCAAAGAAACTCACTTTACCTTGAGTTCCTTATCTTGAAACTGTAATTGGATATTTTTTATTTCCATGGAATTAAATTCTTAGGAAATGTTGTTGTTTTGTCCTTTTTAAAAATTATTATAATAAAATTATAAAGTTATTAACCATTTCTTTGATTTGAAAATTGAAGTCAATCTTGAATTTAATATATTTATAATATGGGATAACTGGCAAACAACTTACTTCAAAATCTATTGAATTTTTTGGAAACTACCAAAAAACAACAATATTGTAATATCACAATATTTTTATTATGTACTATGTTATCATCCTTGTTTATACCTACAAATATTTTATTTTGTATATATCAATATATGCACTAAGAACCAAAAGAATCTAAGGAAATGCATGTTAGATCACCACTCCTCAATTACCTAATAACGCCATACATTTTCATCTAAATATGTTTACACCATTGCATTTGCATGCCACAAATGCAACAATTAAGTTTTCCAGAATTTCAAACATATTCACAAAAAAAATAATTTTCTTATGTCATATCCCACACTATGGCTATATTAGTCCAAAAATAAATGTACTTTCATATTTTATCAGTAAAGAATTATTCTTACATATTTTTTAAATTATTTAAAAAACATGACTCGTTTAGAAAAACATAACTCTCCCGAGTCTCCGCATTGACTCCATCCAAGTAAGATTTTTTGCATTGGACAAGTCCGATTCGAGTCAGGAGTTTTCAAACCTTGGACTTCTGAGATTTTAGTTGCCTCTGTTGCTTAGGGTCGATATGAATGCATGAAAATATTTCTTATAAATTATAAGGAACCACTTTTCCACTAATCTTTTCATAAATATATAACATGGCACGTTTATTTGCATGAGATTGAGTTCTTGGGAATTTAAAGAAATGAATTTATTATCATTAAAATATCATCGATCTAGTCAATTAGGTTGGATATGAATTTCTAAGAATTCAAAGGAACATATCATGCCATGAAATATAAGACCTATTTGTTCACATGAAATTGAATTTCTACAAATTCAAAGGTACTCATTTTACCCTGAATTTTCTCATCTTAAATTTATAACATTTTCGTTTGCATGAATAGTATTATTAGAAAATCAAAGAAACTCACTTTACCTTGAGTTCCTTATCTTGAAACTATAATTGGATATTTTTTATTTCCATGGAATTAAATTCCTAGGAAATGTTGTCGTTTTGTCATTTTTAAAAAATATTAAAATAAAATTATAAAGTAATTAAACATTTCTTTGATTTGAAAATTGAAGTCAATCTTGAATTTAATACATTTATAATATGGGATAACTGGCAAACAACTTACTTCAAAATCTATTGAATTTTTTGGAAACTACCAAACAACAACAATATTGTAATATCACAATATTTTAGTATGTACTATCTTATCAACCCATTTTAAACCTAGAAATATTTTATTTTGTATATATCCATATATGCACTAAGAACCAAAAGAATCTGAGGAAATGCATGTTAGATCACCACTACTCAATTACCTAATAACGCCATACATTTTCATCTAAATCTGTTTACACCATTGCATTTGCATGCCACAAATGCAACAATATAAGTTTTCCAGAATTTCATACATATTCACAAAAAAATAATTTTCTTATGTCATATCCCACACTATGGCTATATTAGTCCAAAAATAAATGTACATTCATATTTTATCAGTAAAGAATTATTTTTAAATATTTCTTAAATTATTTAAAAAACATGACTCGTTTAGAAAAACATAACTCTCCCGAGTCTCCGCATTGACTCCATCCAAGTAAGATTTTTTGCTTTGGACAAGTCCGATTCGAGTTAGGAGTTTTCCAACCTTGGACTTCTGAGATTTTAGTTGCCTCTATTGCTTAGGGTCTATATGAATGCATGAAAATATTTCTTATAAATTATAAGGATCCACTTTTCCACTAATCTTATCATAATATATAACATGGCACGTTTATTTGCTTGAGATTCAGTTCTTGGGAATTTAAAGAAATGAATTTATTATCATTAAAATATCATCGATCTAGTCAATTAGGTTGGATCTGAATTTCTAAGAATTCAAAGGAACATATCATGTCATGAAATATATGACCTATTTGTTCACATGAAATTAAATTTCTACAAATTCAAAGGAACTCATTTTACCCTGAATTTTTTCATCTTAAAATTTATAACATGTTCGTTTGCATGAATAGTATTATTAGAAAATCAAAGAAACTCACTTTACCTTGAGTTCCTTATCTTGAAACTGTAATTGGGTATTTTTTATTTCCATGGAATTAAATTCTTAGGAAATGTTGTTGTTTTGTCCTTTTTAAAAATTATTATAATAAAATTATAAAGTTATTAACCATTTCTTTGATTTGAAAATTGAAGTCAATCTTGAATTTAATATATTTATAATATGGGATAACTGGCAAACAACTTACTTCAAAATCTATTGAATTTTTTGGAAACTACCAAACAACAACAATACTACAATATTGTAATATCACAATATTTTATTATGTAGTATCTCATCATCCTAGTATTTAAACCTAGAAATATTTTATTATGTACTATCTCATCATCCTAGTATTTAAACCTAGAAATATTTTATTATATATATATCCAAACATGCACTAAGATCCAAAAGAATCTAAGGAAATGCATGTTAGATCACCACTCCTCAATTACATAATAACGTTATATATTTTCATCTAAATTCGTTTCCACTATTGCATTTGCATACCACAAATGCAAGAATATAAGTTTTCCAAAATTTCAAACATATTCACAAAAAATAATTTTCTTATAATGACAAGCTAGAGGAAAATTGTTAAAACTTGATAGGAAAATAATACCTCCAATCATTTTGGGTGTTTTTCAAGAGTACAAGAGGAGACAAAGGGCCAAACTACGGGTACTTTGAATTGAAGTTGGAAAAAGTTGCCACGAGAAATTATTGCGCCTAATTCGAATCCTCTTGAGGGCCCCTTATGAGATTGAAATGGCTCAAAGTCGAAGTGCCACCTTATTGTATATAGGGGTGCCCATATATCTGCCGGCCAGAGGTCTAGCTCGACCTAGGCCCAGCCTTGTTTGGGCCAGGCTTGGGCCTTTGTTTTTAGTGCTCCGGCAGGGCTTGGATTAAAATATTTCGTCGTTTATAATACAGGTCAGGCTTGGCTTAACTAGTAAAGAGCCCAAGCCCGGCCCGGCCCGGCCCAGATAGAAAAGGATAAAAAGAACCTTTTGCTTTGTGTAATAAGAATCACACATTGTTGTCCTTCTCCCTCTTCGTCCTTAATCTCTTGCTTTCATGGGCCGGGCTTGTATATAAATAACTTGGGCCAATTAATATTTGGGTTGGGCCTTTGTTAAGTGAAAGAAGCCGAAATCTCGCCCGCCTAATGAGTGCTTGAAATTTAGTGTTTTTTTTTTCCAAATAATTAGTAGATAGCCCAGCGTAGCCCAGTAAATTAAACGGACAAGCATATATGAGCCCGATTTATAAGACCTGTGTCGTGCTCGGGCGGGGCTCGGGCCTTTCTTTTTACAAAAAGTAGGGCCAGGCCTACATATGCCTCATCCTGTCCGATGAAAAACCTTTGATCCTATTCTAGCAGAGAATCAAGGAGTCAAAGATGATCGAGAAAATTAATGAGGAAATTAAAGGGAGCTTCTTTTGTCACAACAAAAACACACTCTTTCCAGACACATAATTTCTTTTTTTTAAATGCCTAAACTACCCTTTCCCTCCTCCACCCTCCTCCCAGCCGCCGGCCTCCCCCACTCCCTATTCCTCCCTCCTCTATTTTCTCTCCCTCTCCCTCTCCCTCTCCCTTCCTCTTTTTCTCTCCCTCCCACTCTCCCACCGGTCCCCTCCCCCCCTGCCAAGTGCTAAAGTGGAGTACAAATCTGAAGGAGGGCCACATGATCACTGCGCTCGGATTTGTGCAATTGCAGAGGGCTCTTGAGTTCGGATTTTTAGGACTTGGTTTGGAGTCGATACGGGCACAGACACGGTGCACGAAACAGAGAAAACAAGGACTTCGTTTGTTTGGAGTCGATACAGGCACGGTGCACGAAACAGAGAAAGCCAAGGACTTCGTTTGGCTTCTTTGGGTACAAACAAAAGTGCCAAGCTCAGTTCTGTTGCGAAGGATTGGGATTGGCAGGGGGAGAGGGAACCGGTGGGAGGGAGGGAGGGAGGGAGAGAGAGAGAGAGAGAGAGAGAGAGAGAGGGAGAGAAAATAGAGGAGGGAGGGAGAGAGGGGAGCGGAGGGAGGCCGGGCGACCTGGGCTGCCGGCAGGTCTCCCTCCCAGCCGGCCACTATGGGGGTGGGGGTGCGGGTGGGGGTGTTTTAGGCTCCGTTTGGGAGGGGAGGGGAGGGGATGGAAAATTTGAGGGGGAAGGAAAATAAAGGGGAGGGGAGGAAAAATTAATTTTCCCTCCTCTTGTTTGGAAAGTAAAAAAGTAGGGGAAGGAAAGTGAAAAAGTATAATTTTAAAGACTATTTTACCCTTGCTTTTGAAAAAAGTTCAAATAAAGTAAAAGGGCAATATGGTCATTTCTTCCCTTTCTCCTCACTTTCCCCTCATTTTCCCCCTGTGAGGGGGAAATTTTTGAGGCAAAACCACCCCATTTTCCCTCCCCCCTTCCCAAACACCCCCCAAAAGCACTTTCCCCCCTTTTTTTCCTCCCCCCATTTCCCCCCCCTTCCCAAACAGACCCTTAGGAAACAAATTTCTTTTTTTTCTGTGATGGAAAAGTAAATTCTCGTGTGCCAATAAAATCTCCCCAAATTAAGCACACTATTTCAATCCTCTGTATTTATAAAAAAAAATAAGGGGCATTCGACGACGGTCCCTAAACATGTCATTTTATTGCTTTAGGTTCACAATTTTATTTTCATAGTGTGATAGGTCTTTTTTCCAAATTTAAAGACATTAGATATCTAATTTACCCTTTCTTCAAAATCATATCCCATGATTAGTGGATATGCTATTAATAATGGTCAACTACCATTTAATTAGCCAAGTAAATTTCAATATATCCAAATAAATTTCAAAAAATGTAAATAAATTTTAAAATACGAAAATAAAATAAAAAAACTCAAATAAATCCCAAAAATACAAATAAATTCGAAAACGCAAATAAAATTCAAAAAATGCAATAATTTCAAAAAACGTAATAAATTTCAAAAGAAGACAGAGAAATTTAAAAAGACGCAAATAAATCTCAAAAGATCCAAATAAGTTTCAAAAAATATAAATAAATTTGAAAAGATGAAAATCAATTTAAAAAGACGCAAATAAATTTCAAAAGATCCAAATAAATTTCAAAAAATATAAATAAATTTCAAAAGATGAAAATCAATTTCTAAAAATTGAAATAAATTTCAAAAAGTGTAAATAAATTTCAAAGGAAGCAAATAAAATTAAAAAACACAAATAAATTTAAAAAAATGCAAATACATTTGCCAAAACTAAGATAACTCAATTTTTCGAATTTCAGAAAAATTTGCCAAAAACTAAAGAATTTTTTCTAAAACTCAGTTAAATTTATTTTAAAAAATGCAAATAAATTTTAAAAGAACAGCCTGAGTTTAGTTCAAAAACTCAGTTAAAAATTTTCAAATGGAGATAAATTTGTCATAAAATCAACTGTATTTTTCGAAAACTAAAATAAATTCTCCAAAAACTCAGATAGAATTGTTTAGAACTCGGATAAATTTGTTTCAGAACACAGATAAATTTGCCAAAAACTTAGATAGATTTGTCTAGAACTCAGATAAATTTGTCCAAAAGTCAGATAAATAGCCAAAAACTCAAATAGATTTGTACAGAACTCAAATAAATTTGTTGCAGAAGTCAGATAAATAGCCAAAAATTCAGAGAGATTTGTCCAAAACTCATAAATTTGACAAAAAATACAAAACTCAAATAAATTTGACTTATGAAACGGGTCAGGCTTGACCTGACCTGGACTAACCCGGAACCAAACCCAGCCCAAATCGCTATCTTTTTCCCCAACAGAACCTAGACTTCCTCTTCACGTTCTTTGCAACGTTCTGGAACCAGAACCAGAAACCTCTTCCGGTTTGCTTCTTCTTCCACGGCAACGGCGCAGCACGGCAGTAGCGGCGGCGAACTTCCTTCTCCGGCGACGCACAACGGCGACCTCGAGGATCTGTTTTCTGTTCACGGCTGTTCACTACGATGTGGGGCCCAGCCGGACACAAATCCCAAACCGTTGTCTGCTTCTTCTTCTGCAACCTTTTCTCTGTGACAGAAGAAAACTCCGGCGATGGCACGTCCTGATTCTTCTTCCCAGGCAATGGCAGTGGACGGCGGCGATCACCAGGCGATTCTTCCTTTTTCTTGCTGCGTTTGGACGCTGCAACATGACTCAAACAGAGCCGCCCCTTCTTCACCGTTTCTCTGCAACACAAGGATCTTCTTTCTCTTGACAAGAGAACCGTGGCCCTCCAACAGATCTATCAATCTTTGCCTCTCTTCTTCTTCTCCGATCAACCCTCTGATATGAGTCTCCGGTACTGTGCAGCCTTCAAAACCGATCTCAGACGTTCGGCTCTCGGTCATCTGCAAACTTGAATCTTGTCTACCTAGGAATGAGGAGAGGGAATCCAAGATTTGAAAATTTAAAATTCAAATCTGGTTGCCTAAATAGTTAAAAGATGGCAAATTAGTTATGTAAACTTTATTCAGAGACCTCTGGCTGCAAACAGTCTAGCTGCTTGGACCAGAGCCCTTAAAAAGAATTTGCCTGGATTAGAGGCTGGAAAGATTCGATTCAAGGGACCTTTCGCTAATTATCTCAAAAAATAATCTATATGTGTGAGTGCTCGAACCTACAATTGCACCACACAGCCATTGGATCCCCAAACCAGGACCGACCCGTGTAGTGCACGTGTTTTCGGCCTCACCAATGCACCACACAACCATTGCATGTAAATTAACACCCAAAATATACTAAATAGAAGAGTATGGGAACCTAACCACTTAGTGTGTTAAAACTACTTCGGTATATTGAGTAGTAGTTAGACTTTCTCAAGAAGGTATTTATAAAATCAACTATATTTTAAGATTATTGACCCTATAGATATTGTTATTATTATTTTTTCATACTTATGTGTTGTACTTTCAGCATGATGATCAAATTTTTTTATGATAATCAATTATGCAATAAAACTAAACCCAAATGATTATATAATATATGGAATTGATCAACAAAAAATAACAAGTTATTATAATTTATAAAAAAAATAACAACATTATTGGGAAGAGATAAACGTGCACTAACAGTATCGAGTTGAAGAAGATGTGGAAATTTTTCATATAATTGATGTGCTACCATGCATGCTTGCAAAGGAAGAAAAATTAGAGTCCTTTTTTTTATTTTTAGGGGGCTTTGCCTTTTGTAGATCGTGATGTAAAAAGAGTGGAACACCACGATAGACCCCCACCTATTAAATTCACAATCATTAAAACAAACATCCTTACTATTTATAAGATATCTTCAAGTTTTACCTTAACCTGGATTATTTCCACTATCAAATTGATTCTCAGCATAAATAAATAAATAAAAAAAGAAATCCTATATGCATTTTCATTATCATATTTTTTATCAAATAATTAATCCAACATTAGGAAAATCTCTTATGGAAATAAAACTTTGGGTTGTCCTACGTACCTAAAAAAGTAAGAAACTTTTTATTATCATATTTTTCATCAAATAATTAATCCAACAGTAGGATAATCTCTAATGGAGATAAAATTTTGGGTTGTCCTATGTAACTGAAAAAAGTTTACTTTAAAATATTGGATTTCAATACTTAGTCCCTACAATGGCGTTCCTACTCTTTAACTCATGATTTATCTAAATCAAAGGCTTAGACTGAGAGATTTGCAGAAGCTTGAAAGGAAGGAGTGGAGAAGGGAGATGTCACATCTACATGAGATCCTAAGTTTTATCTTACAATCCAAACTGAGGATTCTAACAAAAAAATAAAATAAATCATAGTCTATATTATCTCTAATCGTTCCTTATGAAGACCATACATAGGTCATGCATGTTAAGCAGGTTGGAAAAACCTAACTGGTGACCGACCCATATTTTATGCGGGTCAGGTTATGCGGGTCATATACGGGTCGGGTTGGCGGGTTGGGTTGCGCTTGCCACCTCTATCCGTCACTCAAAACTCTATACACCTAACATGAGAATTTATTACGGTGTGTACACCTAAGTTATAGGGACAACCTCCTCAAATCATTTAAGTGATTTCAATCTAATCTCAAGCTCTTAAAATACTCTTCTTTCTATTTTATATTTAGATTTAATTCTAAACTAGTAGTAAATGGCCGTGCTAAGCATGGGCAAACAAAAAATTATATTAAATTAATATAATACTTAAGACTTGTAAAAAGACTTCGCTATTACTGTTTTAAAGAATTTTTAGAAGAAGATAAGTTGAGAATGCTTAAAATTTTATGGTAAAAGAAAGATATTCTTATGAAAAACAATATTGGACAGTATTATTATTATTATTAATAAGAAATTAAAATGAATAAATAGTAGGAAATGTCGCACTTGATACAAAAGTAAGAGCAAAAAGAAGAAAGTGAACTCTAAATAAAAATAAATAAATTCAAAACCTATATCTTCAAGATCTTAATTAAGAATGGGCTGAAAAACTATTTTAGTAAATCTAGAAATTCTTTAGTCAATGAGAATGTCAAGGAAAGTATATTAAATTTTAATAAAAAGAGAAAAAAGAAAAAAGAAAATATTCAAACAAATGAAAAACATGAAATGAGTGCAAAAGTAAACAACTTAAAAAAACAACATAACTGACGATACTTTTCTAAATTTAATCAAGAAAAACAATGAATGGGGCATATGGTCCATTTCATAAATGAAAAAAATTTGGGGAGAGAAAATCTTAAGATTTCATTTTAGAAAATTAAATAATCTTACATACTGATACTATCAAGAACCTGACCTCACCTACTTTGTCTTATGCCTTATAGTTTCTCTTCTTTGATGTCTATGATATTTTCGTTTCTAGTTTGTACAAATATATTGGAAAATTATCAGACCATTCCTATGCTAGGTTGGTCAGGAGCCTTAATCTGGTGGGTGGGCCATTACAGAGATGGCAAAAACCAAGGAAAGAGAATTTGACCCCGACCGTTCAGCAGTCCACACAAGAATGGAACCTAGCTTTTTCACTTGGTCATATTGAGAATCCTAGTGTTGATTGAAGTGCATATATAGGGGCTCAGGCTCCGTTCCTAACTGAACCCGGGCCTGGATCCGAGTCCAGAAGGGTTCTGTTCATCGGCCCATGGGCTATGGAAGAGGCCGACTTGGGCCTACATTTGATGAGTGCGGCTCTTTTCATATTCTTATTACCCCCGTGATCTGCCACAACTCATCAAACCTTTGTCAAACATTGGATCAAATATCATAAAAAAATCTATGGTTAAAAAACAATTAAACTTAATATTTTTTAAATCAAGGATTAAAATAATTTGATGGGGCTGAATTTTTGTGGCCCATCCGTAAGGAGACCTGTCCCTCCATCCTACCCACTATTGTATGTAAAAATCCTTCCTCACTAAAGATCGTAACCAAGTATAACTAGATTAGTGCACTTTCATAATCATTGCCATTTGGTTAGACTTGAAAAAAAAAATAGCTCATTCATTTAATGTATGGGCCTGAGCTGAAACGAATCATGCGCAACCTACTTTTAATCCAATAACAATTTTTTGCTCATTGAATACTCGTAAAAAAATAATAAAAAAAAGAGAACTTCATAGCCTCTCTAGACAAACTGAGATGATAGAACATAGAGGAAAATTGAAAGGAGATCCACCAAAAACAAAAAAACTCAGCTTCCTAACTGATGTAAGGTGGCCCGACCTACTTTTGGCCTAATAACAAATATTTTTTGCTTCTTATTAAACACTATTGAAAAAAAAAATTGAAAAAGAAAGAGCAAAATTAGTGCCTGTTCAGACAAACTGAGATGAATGAAACAAAAGGGACAAGAGACTATGCCATCGAACTGATCTAAGGTGATAATGGTACGGAGTTCATCTGTTTTTCTCACTTGAATAATCCATTTCCTTTGCTTCGATCTTATGGCCTACAAAGACTAACAGGGTTCCTTCTTGTATCTGGTGGGGCACCACTGGCCCAAACAGCATACCATGCAACTCAACAAAGTTGCATAGGTAAAAAACTCAAGGTAAAGTCCCAAGGAATCATCACTTTAATATGTTTTGACTGGCAGTCTGAAACCCAACAAAAATTAAAAAGTCTGAAACCCTACAAAAAAAAAAAAAAAACCAAAACACTAGTACTCAAAAAGAAAATAATTTCAACCCATATTTATGCAAAATCTAACGTGTTTACTGAAACAAAACCAACCAAACAGCCCCTCTGCAAAAACTTACCAGGAAAAAACAACATTTTTCATGATCGCCGTTCACTCTTCTTCTGCCATGGTTCCCATCTCGCTAACATATATGCCATCAAGAAACTTCCTGATATCCATGTTCTTCAAGTGACATTTCTGCAAAAGTGAGATCAGATGCTGGTTAAGAATGAGCATGTGAGAGATGAAAAAGGCACCTGATTTATCAAGGCAGCTGAGCGAGAAACGAGTTCAATATCGTTGCCATCCAATACAAGCTCATCCTTGACCCTTTCAGACCGAGCAATGCTCACACCATCAAGCATATCCACCTTGCGGACCTAATGCATAAAAAGATAAAATAAATGAGAGAAAAGATAGAAATAGTTTTCAGGAGAACAAGAAAAGATCAGGGGAAACGTTATATGAAAATAATATCAGTATTAGGCAACAGTGCAGTATGCTCAAAAAGGTACTTTCAGGTGGCTCGTTTTTAATAATATTTTTTACGAGGGATTGAGTGTATTCCAAAAGAAGGCACAAAACTGTACAGTATAAGAGTTTATAGTGAACAACTGGCCCAAATCTGCAACAAAACTTTTGGGTGCAAAATCATTTACTAAATTTTACCATTGAAATCCCATTTATTAAATTTCTAGTGACACTAACACACAAAGCATTGAGACGGTTACTTTATGTTTCCAAATCAGCATGGTGTCTATTCTGCATGTTTGCAGAATTTTCTTTCTTTCTTTCTTTCGTTCTTTTTATTGATGAATGGTAACTTGAGTTTAAAAAGAGCTTCGCAGAATCATACTGAAAAACAAAGGCCCAAACCCAAAAAATAAAGAACCACTCAACAAGGGACATCCAAACACAGCCCAATTCTGGGTAAAACGTGTAAAGAAATGAAAAAAAAAGAAGGAAAAATCAACCATTCTTGCAGAAGCTAAATTGGGAGAAGAGTTACTTTCCATGGCGAGTCAACAAGAAAATGAATACAGTGTTACATTATAGCACACAAAAACAAAAACATAACAATAATTGACTCCATGAAGCACTCCTCCAATAAAACAGCGCATAAGGAACTACAAGTTCTCTATAGACAACTTTTTTGTGGCTTCGGTATAAAAATTTAATTCTTAAGAAAGAAAGAGGTGACCTTCACATTTAAAAGGGTAACACTAAGCAAAATGCAAATGGAAGGAAGCAGACATCACCATCACCGGGATACAAATTTGCTTAGAAGAAGTTTTACAGTCTTTCTTCTCCCATCACGCTCTATTTGAAGTCGTCTTCTTTGTAACTCCACAATCTATCACATTTTCCACCCATAGTCATGAAATTTATTTCAGCAGTTGGATCATCATTAATTGTGAGAAATTTATGAGAAAGTCCAGACCGTTGATCTTCATTTCTGAACTTTTGTGAACCCCATTTTCACAATCCGAACAATTAATCATCACTTGAAGAAGTGTGAAAATGAAAAACAACAGATTGTGTTTCACATGTGATTCATTTGAATATGAAAATGACTCATATGTAAGTCATTTAAATATGTAAACCATTTTCACATCACATGTGAAATTGACAAACATTCCCTAGATGTATCAAATCATATTTTTTATTTTTAATATTAATCTTCTATTTTTCTATATGCATCTAAATTTTATACATTTCCGAAACATAATAACTTTGAAACATTTAGCCAAAGTTCTGAATTAGCTGACAGTTTGGAGGCCAGATCAAAACAGGGTTTGAAACAAATTCCTCAACTATGTTTCCACCAGTAACTCTCTAAACTTTATTTGTCTCTCCTCAACTAATTCTTTTAACCTATAACCCCTCAAAATACTATACAACGGCTATTTGGTATAGTATTTCTGGATATTCTTTGATTAGTCTATCTATCTCTAAGACATCTCCAGCTATCGCTGCTTCATGGAGCTTCCCTTCCATCTCTCCCTCTCTCCCTCTCTCTCTCTCTCAAATGATAGACGTTACAATAAGATACAATGGATTTTGGATTTAGAAAAACCAAGGTTCAGATAAGATTCGAGTGGAAGTGAAGTCTTCAATGTGGAAGTGAGAAAAAGACGCCCTTGTTGTTTTTTCTAGGAGAGTCCGGATCGTGTCACATTTGTTATAGATTCACTTGAGTGAACCAATGACACTTTAATCTTGAAATGATGTGGAGGAGTGTTACTTGTTTACTTACAGATGAAAATATAACAAATGAATAAGTGATCCTAATTGAATAATAAGAGTGATGGGGCATTTTATACACGTGGCCCTCCAAAATTGGCTAAAACAGCGTCCCCCTGTTTCGTCCTCGCCTAGTTTCCAATTTCTAAGGGGCGGCAGCGACGAAGTCTCCAGTCTCCGGTCTCCTGCTTTTGACGGATTCTTCGAAAGTGGGTAGAACCTCTAGACCAAAAAAATAAAATTGGGTAGAAGACTGTCCTTCTCTTGCGTTTTTACCAAGGCTCTGGTCTACCTCTCTTCATTTCCACAGCTGGGTATTCAAGTCACGTCACGTTGTAGAAATTACGTACTACTTGTATATGGTTTCAGACTTACCAGAAAGGGATAACCAAAAGTTTGGAGATTTTTTTTTGCTACCAAAGTACCCATATGTGACCTTTTCTGCCCCCAAGCCCTGTTTCCCCTTCTATTGCCGCAATCGGATGTGGCCATATGATATAGATGAAGAGGATCCTTCATCTAAGATGGGGGGCCGTGGGAGGTTTTAAAGCATTTTTTTTTTTTGAAAGGTTTTAAAGCATTTGATGGCAGCTGTTCTCCCCTTCTTTTTAAGGTAATAAAAGTGATTAATTCCTCATCGGTTGTATTGAACTGAAAGGCCAGTACTGGTAGATGGGATTCCTCATCGATTTTAGTTGTCTCTATTGCTTAGGGTCGATATGATTGCATGAAAATATTTCTTATAAATTATAAGGAAACACTTTACCATTAATCTTATCATAAATATATAACATGGTACATTTATTTGCATGAGATTGAGTTCTTGGGAATTTAAAGAAATGAATTTATTATCATTAAAATATGATTGATCTAGTCAATTAGGTTGGATCTGAATTTCTAAGAATTCAAAGGAACATATCATGCCATGAAATATACGACCTATTTGTTCACATGAAATTGAATTTCTACAAATTCAAAGGAACTCATTTTACCCTGAATTTTCTCATCTTAAAATTTATAACATGTTCGTTTGCATGAATAGTGTGTGGGAGCCATCTCGCGAGCCCACCTGATAGCTGGGGGACTATTCGGTTTCGGCAATTCGGATCGTTATCGGCCTCGGACGTTGGCCCGGCGTTGCTTCGGTTTCGGCACTAGTAGCTGATGTCGGTAAATGGTGGCCAGGTCGGCCACGCCACACCGCTTGGTCTCGGCTACAAACAGATGCGATCACATCCATTGGCCACGACCCTATCAGAACAGGGCCCGAGAAAGGGTTCCGATGGGACCTCAGCCGTCAACAGATCAGGGCAAGATCAGGCCCAATGTGACTGGCATTAAATGCAATGTGGGCTGATCGGACCCTCATTAAATGCAATGAGGGCTGTGATGGACCCTCATTAATGACTATGTGGGCTGATGAGACTCTAGTCACATCACGAGGCCCACCGGCGCAGGCGCCAAAGTAATCTCTCATATAAAGCATAAGGACGACCCAAGATGGAGGTATGCACTCTCTCTTACATGCAACCCAGACCTCCCTTCCTTCTGATTCTTCTCCGATCACTGCTAACTTGAGCGTCGGAGAGCCCTGCGCTGCCCCAGCCAGGGTCCTTTGACCGTTCTCTTCTCCCCTTTCAGGTTCAACAGATACGCAGCTCCTTCTCTGATACTTTGAGTAAGTCCTTGAAGGCATCCTAATCTTGTGAGTATATTTTTCTGCACTTACAATTGGCGCCGTCTGTGGGGAACGATTTCTGCAATCTTCCTTTTCACCATGACGAGGAGAGCTGCGAAAGGCGGAGAAGCATCCAAGACAAGGCGTGCAGGACCGTCCTCCGACCTCCTCCCTGCCAAGAGGAGGTCTGGGAAGCAACCAGTTGCAGAGGACGACGCCGAACATGATCTCATCCGAATCAACGTTCAGGAGCGTGACCTTCGCTCGGAGTCTGCTCCCCGGAGGGGAGATACCCAGCAGCAGTCTGTAGGTCTCCTGATGGGTCGAAACCAGCGTAGTAAGTCTCCAATGGTCGACGGACCACGCCCCTTTGATCAGGTGGAGGATGTCGAAGACACTGAGGATGAGGAGTACAACCCTGATAATGACCTCGACTCCACCCTTGAAGAGATTAGAGTACAGAATGAGGCCATCAAGAAGAGGGATGCTCTGATCCTCCAGCTCCAGCAGCAGCTGGAAAGAGCTACGGGTTTAGCAGGACATCATCAGCAGTCACGACAGCAACAACGCTCACAGCGACAACACGAGAGGAGGATGTCTCGTGGCAGGCGCCCCGACTCCCCTGAGAAGGACTTGAGGGACCATCTGAACAAGAGTAGGCTCGACCGAACTCGAGACGAAGGCTCGAGTGCCAGCCATAGCTACTCGAGGAAAGCATCAGAAACCATTCCGGAGAGCAGGCATCATGATCAAGAGTTGTTGGACGCGCGCATAAGGGAAACGGTCCAGCGCAATCTGGAGGTGGCTGGTCTCGGCCGAGACCAAAAGGATGTTTGCTGCGACCCCATCGATCTCGGCGCGTCTCTTTTCTCTCGCGATATCAGGAAGTACCCCCTGCCAAAGAAGTTCACCGTCCCGAGGTTCGTCACTTATGACGGGACCTCGGACCCGGCTACACATCTCAGGCACTTCTCCCAGAGGATGTCTGTCTGGGGAGACGAGGGCCATCTGAACTGTCGAGTCTTTTCCTCCAGTTTGGGTGACCTCCCCCTGAAGTGGTTCTGTGCGCTCTCGGAAGGGTCCATTTCGAGTTGTCAGCAACTCCAGCAGTCCTTTATGAAGAAGTTCCAGGCCTACAGGATCCTCCCGAAGACAGACGCAGATGTCATGGCCTTGAAGATGAAGCAGGGGGAGAGCATCACCCAGTTCGCGAAGCGGTTCTGGACCGTCTACAGCCAGATTGAAGACTCCAAGGACGAAGTGGCCGTCTTCGCATTTCGGAATGCCCTGCTACCAGACAGTGACCTTCGCAAAGACCTAGCGAGAAACCCGGTGTCTTCCATAACAGCGCTCATGTCCATCGTCAACCGCTACGTCGCCCAAGAGGAAGACCAGGTCCGGGCTCGGGAAAACCATGGAGCTGCGCAGAAGGACCGAAGTGAGAGGCCCTCCAAGAAGGACAGGGGGCCGTCCCGAAGAGATGAGCCACAGAGAGACGAGCAACAAAGAGACGAGTTAGACCGGCGAAGGGCGCCCACCAGCTCGGCAAGGGCTCAGGCATTCACCTCGGCAAGAGGGAAAAGGCCCAGGCTGTCCGAAGACGCATATCGGGCAGTTAACACAATCTTCAAGGAGCCCATCCACAGGATCATGTACAAAATCAAGAAAAGGTCGTACTTCAGCTGGCCAGAGCCCATGAGAGGCGACCCGTCCGCCCGAGACCAGACGAGGTTTTGCGCATATCACAAGGAGGGCGGCCACAAGACCGAAGAATGCAGAATACTGCGGTCGCACTTAGAGAAGCTCGTCGAAGAGGGGCACCTGAAGGAATTCGTCAAGGCAGACACCAGAGCCGACACCCGAGCTCCACGCCGAGATGAGAGGGGCCATGACAGCGACGGGTCAGAGAAGATTATTAACGTCATCCATCTGGCTCCCCCGCCCAAGGGGAGTAACCGAGCTCGCGCTGAGGCCAGGCAAGCCTCTCACAGCAAGCAGATCATGGCCGCCGAGCTCGGTCCAGCTCCGAAAAGGGCTAGGAGGGAGCGGCCCGAAATCAGGTTTTACGGATGCGGACCTGGGAGGGGTACAGCTTCCCCACAACGACCCGCTGATCGTCACCCTGAAGTTTGATTGCTCAAAGCAAGGCGTGAAGAATTGCACCGTGAAGAAGGTCCTCGTTGACCCTGGTAGTTCATCTGAGGTCCTGTATTTCGATAGCTTCCGAAGAATGGGACTGACGGACAAGGATCTGCAGGAGGCCCGAATTCCCCTCATCGGCTTCAGCGCTAAGCCAGTTTACCCCAAGGGAAAGGTGACGTTCAAGGTCGAGGCCGGCGGTGCGTCTGTTGAGGCAACCTTCATGGTGATTGACGCACCCTCGCCTTATAATGCTATAGTGGGCAGGTCTTGGCTTCATAGCCTGGAGGCGGTCCCTTCCACTCTCCACCAGAACTTGAAATTCCCTTGGGAAGGGAAGAATGGCAGAGTGGAAATCGTCACTGTCAAAGGAGATCAGTAGGCAGCCAAGCAATGCCTGACGGCCGTGGTATCCGGAGAGCGAGAGCCCAAGGAGGTTAATATGGCCGAGATGGAAAAGCGGTTGGAGAAAAAGCTAGACGAGGTCGGCCAGGACCCAGAGAAGAACAGCATAGAGGACCTGACCGAGGTCAGGATCGATTCACAAGATCCGGACCGGTTCTTCTTACTCGGCAGTCAACTCGGAGAGCCAGAGAAGTCCGAACTGGTCCAGTTCCTGGTGCAGAACAGAGAAGCCTTCGCCTGGACGCCACAAGAGATGCCTGGCATCGACCCTAAGGTAATATGCCATAAATTAAATGTAGACCCTAATCATAAACCTGTGATGCAGAAAGCTCGCAGGACTGGGGCGCCGCAAACCGAAGCCGTGGTCGAAGAGGTGGATAAACTGCTCAAGGCCGGCGCCATCAGAGAGGTCCAGTACCCGACTTGGCTAGCCAATACCGTGGTCGTCAAGAAAAAGACTGGCAAGTGGAGGGTGTGCGTCGACTTTACCGACCTGAACAAAGCCTGTCCCAAGGACAGCTTTCCCCTCCCAAAGATCGACCAGATGATCGATGCCACAGCCGGACACGATAGAATGAGCTTCCTCGATGCATATCGCGGCTATCACCAGATCCTGTTGTATGGGCCGGATGAAGAGAAGACAACTTTTATCACACCCCGAGGGACCTATTGTTATAAGGTGATGCCGTTTGGGTTAAAGAATGCCGGAGCCACCTACCAGCGACTTGTCACCAAGATGTTCCGCGATCAGCTTGGCAAGACTGTTGAAGTCTACATCGATGACATGGTGGACAAGTCCAAGCAAGCCCATACCCATTTGGCAGACCTAGCTGGAGTCTTCGCCACTTTGAAGAGGTTCAAGCTCAAGCTCAACGCCTCCAAGTGCGCCTTTGGTGTCGGTTCAGGCAAATTCTTGGGAAGCTTGGTCACACGCAGAGGGATAGAGGCAAATCCAGATCAGATCTCGGCTATCCTCAGAGTGCAGAGCCCCACCTCGGCTAAGGAAGTCCAAAAGCTAATCGGAATGGCAGCCGCACTGAATCGGTTCATCAGCAGATCCTCAGATAAGTGCCGGCCTTTCTTTCAGCTTCTTAGGAAGAATTTTAAATTTCAATGGACTCCAGATTGCGACCAGGCGTTGCAGGAGCTTAAGGACTATCTTTCTTCACCCCCTCTACTGTCAACTCCGGTCCACGAAGAGTTTTTGTATTTATACCTGGCGGTCTCGGATCATGCAGTGAGCTCGGTCCTCCTCCGAGAAGAGGACAGGGTCCAAAAACCCATCTATTATACGAGCAAGACCTTGATTGATGCCGAGACCAGGTACTTGCCTCTCGAGAAGCTCGCGCTGGCGCTCGTTAGCGCCTCGCGGAAGCTCTCTCATTACTTTCAAACACATACCATAGTGGTTGTTACGGAACATCCACTCAAATCTGTTTTCAGAAAAGCTGACTTTTCAGGCAAAATTTCAAGATGGGTTGTCGAACTAGGGCAGTATGAAATTCAGTATCAGCCCAGGACAGTGATCAAGGCTCAGGTTCTGGCAGATTTCCTTGCCGAGTTTGACTCGAGTTCGGCACCAAGCCAGCTCGGCACCGAACTGGGGGGCAGGGAGCATGAGACGCCCACAGGCTCTGAACAATCACAATGCCAAGCCCTCGCCCCAGTTTGGAAAGTCTTCGTTGATGGATCTTCCACCTCGAGAAGAGCCGGAGCTGGAGTTGTCCTCCAATCGCCAGAAGGACTGGTCATCGAGCAGGCTCTGACCCTGGATTTCAAGGCGTCGAATAATGAAGCTGAATACGAAGCCCTTTTAGCGGGACTGAACAGCGCCAAAATCCTCGGAGCTCAGCAGCTGGTGGTCTTCAGTGATTCACAGCTGGTGGCAAACCAGCTGACAGGAGACTATCAAGCTCGCGACGACCGGATGGCTGCGTATTTAGCCCTGGCAAAGAAGCTTCTCTCTCAATTCTATACAGCCGAAATCAAGCAGATCGGCAGAGAGACAAACTCCCATGCTGATGCTCTTGCAAATTTGGCCAGCGCTGTCGAAGCAGGAAGAAAAAGAACCATCGAGGTGGAGTCCTTGGCCGCATCCAGCATCGAGCTCCATCCACCTCGGGAAGTGTCGTGTATTGACCTCGGCCCGAGTTGGATGGACCCCATCATCGCCTACCTCAAGGACGACAAGCTACCCGAAGACAGCAGCGAAGCCCATCGAATCAGACTGAAATCAGCACGGTTCTGGCTGTCTCCCGAAGTCAAGCTCTACAGGAAGTCGTTCTCGGGCCCGTACCTCCAGTGTGTGCACCCAAGCAAAGTTGAAGATCTTCTCTTTGAAATACATGAAGGGATCTGCGGAAGCCATATTGGAGGAAGGTCACTAGCTTACTGGGCTTTCAGCCAGGGTTACTGGTGGCCATATATTCAGAAGGACGCGCAGGTATACGCGAAGAAATGCGAGAAGTGTCAGAAATTCTCCCACTCTCTCCATCAGCCAGCACAGGACCTCAGTCCGCTTTCTAGTCCGTGGCCATTTGCCCAGTGGGGGCTCGACATAGTGGGACCACTCTACCGAACTCCTGGAAACAAAAGTTGGCTGATAGTAGCCACGGATTACTTCACCAAATGGATCGAAGCAGAGCCGTTGTCCTCCATCACGGAGCAAGACTCCAAAAAATTCGTATGGAAAAACATCGTCACAAGGTTCGGTATCCCCAGAATACTGATCTCGGATAACAGGACTCAGTTCGACTCCAACCTCTTCAGAAGCTTCTGTCAGGAGCACGGTATCCGAAATCGATATTCCACACCGGCTTACCCACAAAGTAACGGTTAGGCGGAGATTTCCAATAAAGTGGTACTCGACGGGCTGAAGAAACGGCTTGACAGAGCCAAATGAAGATGGGTGGAAGAGCTCCCGAGTGTACTATGGGCTTACCGAACGACCCCAAGGAGGTCCACTTCGGCAACGCCTTTCTCCCTGGCCTATGGGATGGAGGCTGTCATTCCCTTAGAGATCGGCCTTCCCACTCTAAGGTCCGAGCTATTCGATCAGGGCCGAAATGAGCCGCACCTGGCTCTGGAGCTGGATCTGGCCGACGAGCGAAGAGAAGCGGCAGCAGTTCGGCTCGCAGCCTATCAGCGGCAACTTGCCAGAGGTTATAACCAGAAGGTCAGGGAGCGGAAATTTTCGGTAGGAGAGTTGGTTCTCAAGAAGGCACTCCCGGGGGACAAGGATCCGAATCAAGGCAAACTGGCGCCGAATTGGCATGGCCCATTTAAAGTGATTTCCATCGCGGGGCGGTCGGCATACAGACTCGAGGATATGGAAGGACGGTCATTACCGAGACCATGGAATGCATCACACCTCAAGAAATTCTATTTTTAGTCTGCACTTGTACAATGCTCTTGGATTTAATAGAAATGCACCCGTTTTTCAATTTGAGGCAATCTGGTGGTCGATGGCAGTCTAGCAATGGTGTGAATGCGGATGATCGTCTAAGGATGGCACTCAGCCACCTAGATGAATCCGAAACGGCCAACGATGAGTCTAAGGTTGGCACTCAGCCACCTAGATGAATCCGAAATGGCCGACGGTGAAATCGTCTAAGGTTGGCACTCAGCCACCTAGACGTGCAGCCGAAATGGCCCACGGTGAGACCGTCTAAGGCTGGCACCCAGCCACCTGGACGTGCAGCCGAAATGGCCGACGGTGAAATCGTCTAAGGTTGACATTCAGCCACCTAGACGTGCAGCCGAAATGGCCCACGGTGAGACCGTCTAAGGCTGGCACCCAGCCACCTGGACGTGCAGCCGAAATGGCCGACGGTGAAATCGTCTAAGGTTGGCACTCAGCCACCTAGGCGTGCAGCCGAAATGGCCCACGGTGAGACCGTCTAAGGCTGGCACCCAGCCACCTGGACGTGCAGCCGAAATGACCGACGGTGAAATCGTCTAAGGTTGGCACTCAGCCACCTAGACGTGCAGCCGAAATGGCCCATGATGAAGTCGTCTAAGGCTGGCACCCAGCCACCTAGACGTAAAGGCCGAAATGGCCCATGATGAGATCGCCTAAGGATGGCACCCAGCCACCTAGACGTGAAGCCGAAATGACGGTTCCCGTTAGGGTATGACGGCTATGCTGCCGAGGCTAGTGATCTCGGCAAGGAACTAGTGCCAACGGCGTGTCCTATGTTAATCGCTTCTTTTCAATCCGAGCCCAGACACGTGGAATCGTGGAATCGTGCGAAAAAGAAAGCGGAATCATGCGAAGCGGAATGCGAAAATGAAAGCAAACGAGCCAAGCCAGGAAGTAAATATAAACAAAAAGAGTTGAGCAAACTGAAATTTTATTGATAAATGCTTGTTTACTACACATTTTTCATCAAAAAACGGTGAAGATACATTTTTCATCAAGTCATCAAAAAGTCAAACACAAAGCTTAGGAAGTCTCGGCCTCGGTGTCCTCAATGACAACTACTGCGTCCTCGACCGTCGCAACGGTTCCGGAGGTTTCCGGAACCGCTTCGCTTGAAGCCTCCGGCGGAGCGAGGATCTCTGGAGGAGGAGAAGCTGGAGTCTCTGGCGGAGGAGAGGCAGGAGTCTCCGGAGGCGGTGAGGCTGCGGTCTCAGCAGGAGATGGGGGCCGGAACTCAGGAGGATTCAGAAATAAACGGGTGGTCTCCGGGACCCCGTACTCCTTGAGCGCGGCCCGACAGCCGAGGTGGAACAGTTGCTGGCTCAGCTGTGTTATCTGGTCAGTGTAGTTCCTGCCAGCGTGTTCTGTTCCCTCGAGGAAGGCGGCGTCGATTTCTGCTTGTTGAGACGCAAGGTCCTCCTCCCTAGCCGCCTTCTCTCGTTCCAACTCGGCCGCCAGTTCGGCCGACCTCCTCATTTCGGCGACGAGCTTCTCCTGTAAGGTCAATGACTCAGCTTTAGTCTGGGAGAGCTCGCACACCACTGAGACCACTTGGGCGTCCAGTTCGGCCCTTTTCGCCTCGGCCTCCTTCAACTCCTCGCTCCTGGCCGACAAGGCAGCTTCGGCCTGCTCTTTTTCCTCCGTCAAGCGGTTCAGCCGAGCGTCCTCCTCCGCGATCTTGTTCAGGACCAGCGGAAGCCTTTGAACAGCCTGCAAGAGACGGACGAGATTTAGCATCGCGCACAGAGAGCCTAGTATAATCGTTAGTCATAGATTCAACACTTACCAGGAAGGAGTGCTGCAGCGTTCTCATGAGTAGCTGAGAGCTATCCTATGCCTGGTGCCTCTCCACGTCCTTGGGGAGCGCGCAGGCTCGGCAGAGAGCCGTAATCACAGGCGGGTTCCCCACGACTTTATCCTCAACATTGAGGGGCCTCCCTGGCCACAGCTCCAGATCGGGCTTGAAGGCCTCCGGCTCGGCCGAGACCACGGCGCGAGGCGACTCGGAGCGCCGATCCAGCGAGGCCCCGGACCGGATTGGCTCCTCCGCCCTGGCCCTCTCCCTGATGGCCAGCGATTGCCGCGGCTGGTCTTCGCGGACAGGGGACTTCCCCCTTGTCCTCTTTCGGGGCCTCTCCCTCTCCTCAGCGGCGGGCTGGGCCTCGGGGACCGCTGGGACGATCGAGGTGCTAGAAGGACGCTGGAGGCGAGAGGACGGGCGCTGGAGGCGGCCCTCTGCTCGCCAAAGATGGCCGCTCCTAAATTGCGCGGTTGATAGGCTGGCCGACGCCTCTCCATCTCTTCGGAGTCTGAGAAGTTTTCAACCTCCCTCAAGGGATCGCTCTCGGCCGCAACAGCCGACGAGGAAGTTTCGGCAACAGTGACAGGCCCGCTCGCAGCCTCGGCCAAAGCAAGAACTATCTCCCCAGGACGGCCTGACTTCCGCGTGTATGACGCGTACTTCGGCTCGTACCCTAGTAAGGAAAAGGCAGCCATGTTGTAGTGGCCTCGGTACTGGTAGATCTTATCCAGCCAGGCCTTGTTCCTTCGCCATGTTGTACGCGTCCCGTCTTCGCTGTTGGAGGCCTGCAAAAGGAAAGATTAGACTTAGAATAAAAGTTAACGAGGAAAGTCATAATCCGAAACCCGGCAGAAGGGACAGGGCATTACTCGGCGGCGTCCCGAAGGTCCGCGGGACCTGAGATCTACATGTGGTCTCGGATTCGGCCCCTCCGAACTCGCAGTTGCCAGAGACGAGTAGCCGATCATCCCCAGCGTATTTATTCAAGTCTTCCAAGGTCGTGATGAGGGGCGAACACTTTGCTTTAACACGAAGATAATACGTGTTGCCGTCTCGGGTTTTGCAGAGATCATAAACATCTTCGATGTCATGGACGCCGAGATCAATTACTAGGATCTTGTTCAGTTCGGCGACGCCCATAATGATCTTGAAACCGTTGGGCATCAGTTGGCACGGGCAGAGATTCCATGCCCGGAGGCAGGACCTCAGGAGAGGATGAAGGGGGAATCTGACCCCACCTTCAATGATGGCAATTAGGGGGAATGGCATCCAGCCGTCACGGAAAGTGTAGCCAGATGACCGGTCGGAGGCCTTCATCCGGACGTCCTCCGGGATTTTGAAGGTCCTCCTGAGCTCTGCTAGGGCCGATTGGGAATCTATCCAGTGACTGAAAGCCCCCATTCCTAAATCTAAGAGATCCTAACGAAGCCCTAAGGAGGAGCAGACGCAGAACAAAAAAAAATGGGGGACAGAGGGAACCCTAGGGTTCTTAGTCAGAAATATAAACGAAGAAGAAAGAATGAGGGACTCACTAGTTCAACAGAGGCAGGCTCTGACTGACGGACGGACTGTAGGCGATGGCCACAGAAGAACAACTAGGAGTTCTGATTCTGGTCTGGAAGCACTGGTTCAGGCCGGAGATCCAAGTTCTAGCAGAGGAAGCAGAGACCAACGCAGAGGGCAAGAGAGAACGAAAGCGAAAATGGAGAGAAGACAAGCCTGCAAGGCTTTAAAGGGAGGAGAGGGGCGCCATCCCGAAATTCAAAGGGGAGGTGTGCGAGGTGTCGTCTCGATTCCCTCCCCACGCCGCCTCGAGGTGACAAGGAAGCCTTTCGGGCAATAACGCATGCGCTGACGGTCCGCCATCCAATGCCAATCATAGTCTCTGCATTTATTGCCCCCTTTATTACCTCGGGCGAACAGAGCGATGGCGGCGCCTGACGCCGAACAAGTCGGAACCCTTAGTTGGAGACGCCTGTATAATAAATGCTGAGTGGTTTCGGCAGACCAATTCAGCTCCCGACCTCGAGGCCCGAGAAGCCCAGGAGGCCGAGAGCTGGGGGACTATTGTGTGGGAGCCATCTCGCGAGCCCACCTGATAGCTGGGGGACTATTCGGTTTCGGCAATTCGGATCGTTATCGGCCTCGGACGTTGGCCCAGCGTTGCTTCGGTTTCGGCACTAGTAGCTGATGTCGGTAAATGGTGGCCAGGTCGGCCGCGCCACACCGCTTGGTCTCGGCTACAAACAGATGCGATCACATCCATTGGCCACGACCCTATCAGAACAGGGCCCGAGAAAGGGGTCCGATGGGACCTCAGCCGTCAACAGATCAGGGCAAGATCAGGCCCAATGTGACTGGCATTAAATGCAATGTGGGCTGATCGGACCCTCATTAAATGCAATGAGGGCTGTGATGGACCCTCATTAATGACTATGTGGGCTGATGAGACCCTAGTCACATCACGAGGCCCACCGGCGTAGGCGCCAAAGTAATCTCTCATATAAAGCATAAGGACGACCCAAGATGGAGGTATGCACTCTCTCTTACATGCAACCCAGACCTCCCTTCCTTCTGATTCTTCTCCGATCACTGCCCCAGCCAGGGTCCTTTGACCGTTCTCTTCTCCCCTTTCAGGTTCAACAGATACACAGCTCCTTCTCTGATACTTTGAGTAAGTCCTTGAAGGAATCCTAATCTTGTGAGTATATTTTTTTGCACTTACAAATAATATTATTAGAAAATCAAAGAAACTCACTTTACCTTGAGTTCCTTATCTTGAAACTATAATTGGATATTTTTTATTTCCATGGAATTTGATGGGTCAGGCCCAAATGACTCGGTCCACGATGACGGGTTAGGCCCAAATGACTCGGTCCACGATGGCGGGTCGAGTCAAAGTGACCCGAGCCCGTGATGAGTCCGGGTCTAAATCCACCCATTAAGGGCCGGGTCCAGATCCACTAGATGACGAAGTCAGTGCGTCGTTCCCTTAACCGGCTTTTACCAAGTCCTGCGGATGAGATCTTACCTGCTCGTCTGTTGAGGGCGGTTCGGAAGACTCCACCAGAATGGAGCGTGCATCGCTGGAGAATCGTCTCCATCCGTTAGGGGAAGAGTATAAAAGGAGAGTCCTACCAAAGAAGCGGGAGATCAACTATTTTTCACTATCATTGTACTCATCTACTTTGTAATCTCTTCCCCGGAGCAGTAAAGTAACCAATTAAAGTGGACGTAGGTCACACTGACCGAACCGCTATAAACCCTCTCTCTCTCTCTCCATTAATTTTCTCCTTAATTATTTATTACTTGACGGGTGATGCCCGAAAACCACTTTTTGGCATCATCAGTTTGGCGCCGTCTGTGGGAATCGAAAAGAATTCCCTTTTTTCAAAACTATGCCGGTCACCAGGTCAACAATGCGACAAGATAGTAATCCTTCGCGGGAAGGCGAAGGTAATCCTCCACCGACTGACCCCGCACCGAATGCTCCCGCTCCCTCTCCTCAGCAGATGCTGGAGACCATGCAGCAGTTGGTGACTCAGAACTAAAAAATATTGCAGCTCATGCTGGCGGGCCAGGGAGGGGCTCTAGGTGCAGGACCTCAGGAAGTACCACGCTCAGAGCAACTGGTTGCTCCACGTAGAGGGGCACCTCACCCGGGCGCCCGTCCACACGGTGCCCGGGGCCGAGGCCCCAATCGACGCCACCCTCACCTGGGCGCCCAGGGGTGGGTTAAGGACTAACCCTGGGCGCCCAACCCCAGACCCTGGGCGCCCGTCATCATGGCGCCCACGCCCAGGGGACGTCTGTTGGAGCTCCGCCTGTCGTCCCACATGGAAGACTCCTGGTCGATCCTGAAGGCCGCGCTCATCTCGACGTACCTCCTCCCCCGGGAGGAGTCCCAGGCGGGTCGAATCGCGGTGGACTTCCACCTCCTCCCTCTGCTTCCAATCATGAGGATCCTGATTTCCAGGAGGAAGGAAGTGGAAATTACAGCCTGGAAGACGAGAGCCAGTTCCGAAGTCAGTCCAGGGAAGCTCCCAACCATTGGGACGAGAAGATCAAGGAGATGCAAAATCAGATTGGCAATGTCTTCAACGCTATAAGGGCGAAGGCACCGGAGACGGTAGATTATCTGGTCGGGCGAACGGATTCACCGGTCAAGCCTGACGTGGTGAACTACCCACTCCCTCGGAAGTTCAAGATGCCATCCGTGGAGACCTTCGATGGAACGAAGGATCCACTGGATCATCTGGAGACGTACAAAACAAAAATGCAGCTGCATAATATCCCTGACGAGATAATGTGCAGGGCATTCCCAACTACATTGAAGGGTTCCGCTCGGCAGTGGTTTGCCAATCTCCCCCAAGCATCCATAGCCACCTTTGGAGAGTTGAGCAGATCTTTCGTCTCACACTTTATCGGTCGGCGCCGCCACCAGAAGCCTGCCGCACACCTACTTAGCATAAAACATGATCGAGATGAGAATCTGAGGAGTTACCTCACTCGTTTTAACGAGGAGGTCCTCCAAATCGAGGAGCCCAATGACAAAGTCACCATGACCGCCTTTCTGGGAGGCCTCCGTTCATCCAGTTTCCTCTTTTCAGTAATGAAGCGACCACCAAAGAGCATGCCAGAACTATTGGCAAAAGCTCAAAAATATATGAACGCTGAGGAAATCAACAGGTCTAGGCGAGGTGAATCATCTCGTGGGTCGCCCAAAAAAGCGTGACCTGCCTCTGCACTGTTCTCAAACAGGCAGCCTATCTCCAGCTTAGCGGCTCTCTCGCGGGTCGCCAAAAAAGCTTGGCCCACCTCTGCACTGTTCTCAAACTGACAGCCTATCTCCAGCTTAGCGACTCTCTCGCGGGTCGCCAAAAAAGCTTGGCCCACCTCTGCACTGTTCTTAAACAGGCAGTCTATCTCCAGCTTAGCGGCTCTCTCACGGGTCGCCAAAAAAGCTTGGCCTACATCTGCACTGTTCTTAAACAGGCAGTCTATCTCCAGCTTAGCGGCTCTCTCACGGGTCGCCAAAAAAAGCTTGGCCTACCTCTGCACTGTTCTCAAACAGGCAGCCTTTCTCCAGCTTAGCAGCTCTTTCATGGGGCGCCAAAAGCACGGTCTCAAGCTCTCTCACAAACAATCCTCAGACTCTGCCTTTGCTCTCACGCAAGCAGTCTGCTTCATTCACCAGGTCATCTGTAACCCGAGGGACTACATTAAATTAGCGTACCCAACTATCTGACCGCCCAAATGAGCCAAACCAGCTGGAACAGCGCCTATAAGGGCACCGACACGGTCTGCTCGCCCAAAATAGTTTTCGTTTTGCTCGCCAGGATCAGCATCCCTTGGTGCCTGATGGACTAGAGTAGCCTGCTCACCCGCGTGCTCGCACCAGCAACGCCCAGCAACCCAGCACCCTTGGGCGCCCAGCACCCCAGCAGCAGCTGGCGACCAGCATCCGAGGCAGGCGATCCTCGCCATCGCCCGCTCCCCGCGCGCATGTGCTCGCCCATAAAAAAAAAAATCCTGCACGCCCAGCAGCAGCTGGGCACCCCTGCCCCGTCCGTCACTCGTCGCAGTAGGGGCGCCTAATGACTTGTGGAATTCTCCAAAATCAACGGGCGCCTACCTTCAAATGGGTCCTTGGACGGTGGGTCCATGATGTGGAGGTGTTTGAGCGTGAGTGATCTCTTTAAAGTCCCTGACTTCCTGTCTTTCTCAGGCAGTAATAAAAAAAAAATGGAAGAGATATAGGTTCTTATCAATGTTCTGAGACAAGCACTGGTCATGTCGGCTGCTGATGCAACCTATGCATTTGGTACCTACTCCAAGGACATCAAAGAAAGTTTGGGCATTAGTCTTACTTTTACTGCAACATGTTTAGGCACAGCAGCCATTCTTTTCCACATGTTTACCCAATTGTAATACTGCCACATGTTTACCCAATTGTAATTCTTTTCCACATGTCTTACTTTTACTGCCACATGTTTACCCAATTGTAATACAAAAAAAATAAATAAAATGATGATTCTCGCCCAGCAGCTGCTGGGCGCCCACCACCAGTGACCACCACCCCGCGCCTGCGGCGCCCAACGCTCCTCGCCCAAGCACCCGCGGCGCCCAGCGCTCCTCGCCGGCACCCACGGCATGCCCGCGGCGCCCAGCGCTCCTCGTCCGCATCCACGGCACCCAGCGCCCGCACCCGCTCTCCTCGCCCCACGCTCCTCGCCCAGTGCTCCAGCACCAGCGCCCAGCACCAGCACCCGCTCTCCTCGCCCGAGCCCGCTCCCAGCGCCCTTCGCGCAAATAACCAGCTCGCCCAGCTGGATTGCGCCCGTAGCCTGGATTGCCACTCTTCCCGTCTGGGTCTCCTCTCCCACGTCGCCCCCACAAGCGCTCGGGGCTTCAGCTGCACACCCAACCAAAAATACTCCAGCTACACGCCCAACAACGACCCATCATTCAAAAAATGGAAAAGACTTGAGGTGTTTACCGAGGGAATCTCCACCACCCAGAGCTAAAAAATTCAAGCTAATGCCCCTTCTCCAAATTTTTTTAGACAAGGGGCATTAGGGGGCAAATGATGGGTCAGGCCCAAATGACTCGGTCCACGATGACGGGTTAGGCCCAAATGACTCGGTCCACGATGGCGGGTCGAGTCAAAGTGACCCGAGCCCGTGATGAGCCCGGGTCTAAATCCACCCATTTAGGGTCGGGTCCAGATCCACTAGATGACGAAGTCAGTGCGTCGTTCCCTTAACCGGCTTTTACCAAGTCCTGCGGATGAGATCTTACCTGCTCGTCTGTTGAGGGCGGTTCGGAAGACTCCACCAGAATGGAGCGTGCATCACTGGAGAATCGTCCCCATCCGTTAGGGGAAGAGTATAAAAGGAGAGTTCTACCAAAGAAGCGGGGGATCAACTATTTCTCACTATCATTGTACTCATCTACTTTGTAATCTCTTCCCCGGAGCAGTAAAGTAACCAATTAAAGTGGACGTAGGTCACACTGACCAAACCACTATAAACCCTCTCTCTCTCTCTCCATTAATTTTCTCCTTAATTATTTATTACTTGACGGGTGATGCCCGAAAACCACTTTTTGGCATCATCAGAATTAAATTCCTAGGAAATGTTGTCGTTTTGTCCTGTTTAAAAAATATTATAATAAAATTATAAAGTAATTAACCATTTCTTTGATTTGAAAATTGAAGTCAATCTTGAATTTAATATATTTATAATATGGGATAACTAGCAAACAACTTACTTCAAAATCTATTGAATTTTTTGGAACCTACCAAACAACAACAATATTGTAATATCACAATATTTTATTATGTACTATCTTATCATCCTAGTTTAAACCTAGAAATATTTTATTTTGTATATATCCATATATGCACTAAGAACCAAAAGAATCTAAGGAAATGCATGTTAGATCACCACTCCTCAATTACCTAATAACGTCATACATTTTCATCTAAATCTGTTTACACCATTGCATTTGCATGCCACAAATGCAACAATATAAGTTTTCCAGAATTTCAAACATATTCACAAAAAAAATAATTTTCTTATGTCATATCCCACACTATGGCTATATTAGTCCAAAAATAAATGTACATTCATATTTTATCAGTAAAGAATATTTATTTTTAAATATTTCTTAAATTATTTAAAAAACATGACTCGTTTAGAAAAACATAACTCTCCCGAGTCTCCGCATTGACTCCATCCAAGTAAGATTTTTTGCATTGGACAGGTTCGATTCGACTCAAGAGTTTTCCAACCTTGGACTTCTGAGATTTTAGTTGCCTCTATTGCTTAGGGTCGATATGACTGCATGAAAATATTTCTTATAAATTATAAGGAACCACTTTACCACTAATCTTATCATAAATATATAACATGGCACGTTTATTTGCATGAGATTGAGTTCTTGGGAATTTAAAGAAATGAATTTATTATCATTAAAATATGATCGATCTAGTCAATTAGGTTGGATCTGAATTTCTAAGAATTCAAAGGAACATATCATGCCATGAAATATACGACCTATTTGTTCACATGAAATTGTATTCTACCCATTTGTATTCTACAACTGAATCAACTCAAGAGCTATTTTCGGGTTCCTTACTACTATGACCATATTCAGCGCTTTTTTTTTTTTTGGCTATCGGAGGATTCTCAACCCTTTAAACTGGACTAGTCCCTCCAAACCCAGATGGACACTAGGTAAACTCCCCTTGGCGTTACTATATGCAACGTTGATTCCACGACTTTGCCAATTGTAGTGGAATGAGTTATGATGCTGGTGAGACTTGACTTTGCCAATTGTAGTGGAATGAGTTATGATGCAGGTGAGACTTGACTTGGCCGATTGCAGTGGAATGAGTTATGATGCAGGAGAGACTATTGAGTGACGTTAGAGGCAAGGGATTTTGTTAGTGCCCATTAAGTTAGCCATGTGATTTTTCCAAACTTATCCAATATTCAAATTGCAAAAAGTTAGGTTTTTATTATTTGAATATTTTTTTTACACGTTAATATAGCCTGAGACAAAGGTTTTTTCTTCAATGTGCCATTTTGCTGTACTTGTTTGGACCATGGGGATGACTGGATATGTAGATATATAGTGAGGTTGACTCTGATTTCATACCAGGCCTCTTGATTTGTTGCGATCGTTTACGATAAGAACATGCACTAGATCAAGCTTCCCAAATAATTTGATTGAAGGTATTTGTAGTCATTCAAAAAGATTAAACTTTGACAGAAGGAGCCCATAAATGTTTTTGATCTGGGCGAAATGTAATTCTATATGGTTTAATCGAGTTTGGGTTGTGCCCAGCCATGCATAGATTGGATATAGTATCAAGAAATTATGAATCAATTTTGCTCTATAGTTTGGGTAAGCAATTCAATCGAGTGCCCAGAATTTAGAAATAAAAGATTTGACGTACACTCTATAACTCCCAAATGCTCCAAGTGTATATTGAAAAAATGGATATATATTGGTACCAATGGATTATTCTGCCACATGAAACTTGAATCGAGACCATATAAATACAGACCTTAGCAGAGTCCAGTGAAAGCTGAAGGAAGACCGGTACAGTAGTGTTTGAACCTAGTGAGACATAAATCAAATTGTTCATCTACCTTTATTTATCTCTAACAATTTGATTAAATGAAATGTTTATAAGAAAATTAGTCTTTTATTGTTGCATTAGTTACAAACCAGAGAGGGGAAATTGCCCATCTTTGTTTTTTTTTTTTTTTTCTTTTCCTTATCCTCCTCTGACCTGCTGTCAAACGCAGAGAGGAAAAAAAGTAAACAAAGCATCACAAACATAATTTCCCACCTACATCAATAACATGTAAAAGTCGAATCCCGCACTCTTATTTGGCAATTCTACTACTAGAGTGATGGAAGGTAAAGCCCCTATTTCTTAAAATAAAAAGGTCCCATTAAAACCATTTTAATTCAAATTTCCCACCACATTTAAAAAAAAAAGAAAAAGTCATAAAGTAATCTGATTTCTCCACTAAAAGGCAAAAAAACTCCACAATCAATATAAAAAATAAAAAAAATCCATAATAAATAACTAAAAAAAATACCATCATAACCCACTTATATTTTATTCTTTCTTCAAAATAATCTCCACTCCACTTAACTCCATTTCTAAAAGCCCCCAAACAGTAAGCATCCATAACCAGGTACACGACTAAACATTCCTGTCGCGTCCTTCGTAATCCTCCTCTCTAGACTTACGGAAACAGAGGCAAAAAAACAGATACTTGAATCCCTTTTTCACTGACCGAATGAACCCAGACACTAGCAAACTTAGGACCAGCAATATTATCAATGCTAACCACAACGGGGACACTATCAACGGATTAGTAGATCGCACATCACGGGTGTTTTCTGATTTTAAACTAAAGAAGGTAACGCCAAAAATCACTAACATCGACATTAGAGCAAACCAGGTCGTCACTGTCAATGCCAATGTGGAAACCTTCCTACGAAGAGTGAATCCGCTAACCAGTAGTAAGATTAAAATGAGGGAAGCAACAAAACCCACAATGTTGAATGTGATGAACCAGGAGTAACTACTGGGATGATTAAATGCCATGACTGACTGCCCCGCATAGTACATCACTTCTTCTGTCTCATTGGAGGCAAGTTTCTTCCTAGTTATGGTTCCATCTTGCTGCCAGACACCACCAGGAGGATTAATTTGAGCTTGAAAGGTCACCGTCGTGATTAGTATTGCCACTACCATTAGAGCATCCCGTGTCTTACTTTTTTCTGCATTCTTTCCTTCGAAGAGCAAATCCCACATGCTCCTTTTAATCCCATAAGATTTTGACCCAAGAACGTTGGTCGCCCGTGTAGCTCCATCACCAAGGATAAATTTACTTCTTAATATTCGATCGAGTGGACTGCAATTCTGGTGTAAAACATCCAAGGTTGTGGAACCCTGTTGGTTGATGGCATTTACGTCTACTACCAAAACATTCTTGCTCCGGTCCTCTGGGAACAAAAGCTCAATAACCTGCAACAGAGTTTAAAAGAATATTGTGTTGTGATCTAGGGCTACGAGAAGAGATCAATCACACACAAAGAACACGAGATTGAAGTGGTTCGGCTTTTGGCCTACGTCCACGGGGAGACAGGAGAATCACTATGCAATCAGAATAGTTGTGTACACTCTAGAGACTCTGAGTCTCTATTTATAATATCAGCCCCAAACCCTGTTACACCTAAAACCTACTTCTAATCTCAGTAGACTTACTTTAATAGGCATACTTCTAATTACAGTACAACTTGGGCAATCCAGGAGCCCAGTCAGCCAAGACTTACTAATTAATAGTGAGCCATACTAATTAACAAACTTCCACCTTGGTGAACATTAAAGCTAATCATCATGCACAGAACACGTCTCACTGTCTCCACCTGCCCCTGAGGGGACTCAGGTAATGACCACATTGATCAAGTCCAAGCAATGCTTGAACTTAACTGCTGGAATAGTCTTGGTCATCATGTCTGCTGAATTATCCGCCGTAGCAATATTAACTATTGCAATAGCACCCTCGGCGATGACATCTCGAATGAAGTGTGCCCTAACATCAATGTGTTTGGTCTTTTCATGATACTTAGGATTGTGTGTCAGATCGATCGCACTCTGACTGTCATAGAAAACAGTTGTCAGCTTCTGTTCCAATCCCAGATCTCCAACCAAGCCTGTCAGCCAAATAGCTTCCTTCACTGCCTCTGTAGCTGCTATATATTCTGCTTTAGTGGTAGATAAGACAGCTTTGGATTGCAATGCTTCCTTCCAACTAATGGCACCACTAGAAAAGGTGAAGACATAACCTATCAAGGACCTTCTTATGTCTAAATCTCCAGCAAAATCTGAATCAACATATCCAATAACACTTCCAGAAGTGTTGTTGCTTCTGTCATACACTATCCCAACATCAGTAGTACCTTTCAAGTAATGGAGTATCCATTTCACTGCCTGCCAATGAGCCTTCCTGGGGTTATCCATGTATCTGCTAACTACACTAACCGCATGAGAAATATCCGGCCTAGTACAAACCATGGCATACATGATACTCCCAACTACACTAGCATAAGGAACACAAGACATGTGCTCCACCTCTTCATCAGTTTGTGGTGATAAAGCAGCGGAAAGTTTGAAATGGGCTGCCAATGGAGTGTTTACAGGTTTCGAACTTTGCATACCAAAGCGCTCCAGAACCTTCTCAAGGTACCCCTTTTGTGACAAAAATAATTTGCCCGCTTTCCGGTTCCTTCGTATCTCCATTCCAAGAATTTTCTTTGCAGCACCTAAGTCCTTCATCTCAAATTCACCATTTAACTGAGCCTTTAACCTGTTGATCTCAGACATGTCCTTTGCAGCAATCAACATATAACAGCAAATAGACATACGAGCCATTTGAGTGCTTCTTGTGATAGACACAATTGTCGTATGCACTCCTGCAATAACCGTTTCTAACCATAAAGGTATCGAAACGCTTGTATCACTGCCTAGGAGACTGCTTCATGCCATACAACGATTTCTTCAGCAAACAAACATGGTCTTCCTTTCCATGAATTTCAAACCCCTCTGGTTGATGCATATAAATATGTTCATCTAGCTCGCCATGTAAAAACGCAGTCTTGACATCAAGCTACTCCAATTCTAAATTCAATTTAGCAACTATAGCAAGTAGCACCCGGATAGAACTATGTTTCACCACAGGAGAGAACACTTCATTGAAGTCAACACCCTCCCTCTGAGTATAGCCTTTTGCAACCAGTCGTGCTTTGAACCTAGCATCTTCCACCCTTGGAGTTCCTTCCTTTTTCTTGAAGACCCATTTACAACCAACAATCTTCTGGCCTTTCGGAGGTTTCACCAACTCCCAAGTTTGATTCTTGTGAAGAGATTCAATCTCTTCACCCATGGCTACAGCCCATCTTGCTGATTTTTTGCTAGTGACGGCATCCCAATATGTAACCAGCTCTAACTCAATACTCTCAGCTGTATTAAGAGCGTAGGCAACAATATCTTCATGCCCGTATCTCTGAGGTTGCTTAATCTGCCTCCTCTCTCTGTCCCTAGTAAGCATGTAATCATTTGGAACCGCAGTTTCCTCATTTGAGCTTTGCATCTCCTCTCCATCTTGTCGAATTGGGACATCTGCTTGCATCTTAAACTGCAAGTTTCCTGGAGCTTCCTTCTCAAGCTCCACCTGTTTACTGGCACCACCATTTTTATCCTCCACCTTTTTACTACCATCATTTTTGTTTCCAACATCATGGCACTACATCGGTTTGAACATAGCAGACTCATCAAAGGTCACATCTTTGCTTATAACTCATTTGGGAGATTTCCCATTTAGGCACCACAGCCTATATCCTTTCACACCATCTGCATATCCTAGAAAAATGCACTTTCTTGCCCTTGGTTCAAGCTTTCTATTATTCACATGAGCATAGGCAGGACAACTAAATATCCGCAAGTTGGTGTAATCAGCAGGAGATCCAAACCATACCTCTGTAGGAGTTTCACATTCTATAGCTGTTGATGGAGACCGGTTAATCAGATAACAAGCTGTGTTAACAGCTTCCGCCCAGAACTTCCTTGGTAACCCTGTATTGGAGAGAATGCACCGGGTTTTTTCTAAAATAGTCATGTTCATCCGTTCTGCAACTTCGTTTTGTTGCGGTGTATGCCGGACTGTGCGATGTCTCACAATCCCTTCATTCTTGCAGAACTTATTAAAAGCACTGTTACAGAATTTCAAGCCATTGTCAGTTCTCAAGCGCTTGATTTGTTTACCTGTCTTCTTTTCAATCATAGCTTTCCATTGCTTGAATTGCGCAAAACCTTCATGTTTGTGCTTTAAAATATATACCCAGACCTTCCGAGAATGGTCATAAATGAAAGTCAACATGTATAAACCACCACCAAGAGATGGAACACAAGAGGGACCCTAAAGATCAAAGTGGATGTAATCCAAAGTACCTTTGGTCCGATGAACAACTGTCCTGAACTTGACCCTACACTGCTTTCCGAAGACACAATGCTCACAAAAGTCCAGTTTTCCTGTTTTCTGACCACACAGCAAACCCTGTTTAGTCAACTCATTCAAACCTCTCTCACTCATATGCCCAAGCCGCATATGCCATAACTTGGTAGTTTCTAAATCTGAATCTGAGGACAACACAGCTGCAGCACTTGTAATTGTACTACCTTGAAGAAAGTAAAGGTCATTCTGCTTCAGTTCCTTCGTCACTACAAGAGCACCCTCCGAAATTCTCATAACTTCACCTCCAGCTTTATAGGTACAACCGTTGGAGTCAAGCGTACCCAAGGAAATCAGATTTTTCTTCAACTCTGGAACATGCCTAACATCTGACAAAGTTCTCAAAATACCGTCATACATCTTAATTTTGATTGCACATATCCCAACAACCTTACAAGCTGCATTATTTCCCATAAGCACTTCACCACCATCAATCGATTGATAATTGGTAAACCAATCTCTGTAAGGACGTATATGATAAGAACACCCTGAATCAAGAATCCACTCAGTAACTGAGTTACTAAAAATAACCGAAAGAACTTCTGCACCATCAGAATTACTCTCTGTTGCTTCGGTTGCAACTCCAGCGATTTCTCCAGAATCAGATTTCTCCTTTCCTTTTCGCTCTGGACAATCTTTTCTAAAGTATCATTCTTTGTGACATTTGAAGCACTTTAATTTTCTAGTTTTTTATTTTGACCTAGATCGGCCTCTTCTATTCTGCTCTCTCTTCTCTGTTATGCCACGCGCTACCAAACCCTCACCAGAACTGTCAGTGTTTTCAGTTGCAACCTTTTTCTTTAACTCCTTAGAGTTCAAGGCTGACTCAACATCTTCCTCAGAAAGAGTTTCTCTACCATACATCATGGTATTAACAAAGTTCTCATACGAGGGCGGTAAAGAGCAGAGCAACATTATAGCTTGGTCCTCATCATCAATATGAACATCTATATTTTCAAGATCCAAAACAGCTTTTGTAAAAGAATCAAGATGGGTTGAAACAGACGTACCTTCCTGCATTTGTAAGGTGAGCAATCGCTTTTTCAGGTACAAGCGATTTGTGAGGGACTTCGTGATGTACAAGTTCTCCAATTTCTGCCATATGCCAGCCGCAGTTTTCTCCTGAACAACTTTTCGCAGTACACCATCACTAAAAAATAGCAGAATTTGACCATACGCCTTCTCCAGCAACTCATCCTTCTCCTCATCTGACAGTTTGTCAGGCAAAGCATTCTTTCCTTTCAAAGCTTTCTGCAAATCATTCTGAACCAACAAAGCGTGCATCTTCAAACGCCATAGACCGAAGTCATTATTTCCGTTGAATTTTTCAATCTCAAATTTAGCAGTCATTCCGCGGATCTTTCACTACACCTACGTAGATCTCTTTGAGACGAGTTCGTAAGTTCAAACGGATCTCAAATCGGACTCCGGATCGTCAAGATATCGTGAAAATAATTTTCAACCGTCGATTGGTCAAATCTGCCTTTGACCGTACCATGCTGATGTCAGCGATAACGTCAGCACCTTGTTGTTGGGTTCCTGCATGGACCAGGTCAACCTGACTCGAAACTGGTCTGGCCTATAACCAGGACTGAGGGATCACCAATTTCTATGGCGTTTCAGAGACCATTAATTTCCTTGATCCTTGGACTACCAAGTCAAATGCTTCTTTTACAAGGTCTTCCTCCTCACTCTCGTTCTGTAATAGAACCTGATTTTAGTTCTGGTTCAACTTGCAACGTTCTTGTTTCCACTTTCTTCTTCAGCGATTCCTGCAACAGATCGAAGCCAAGACAACTTCGATTTCCACGGTACACAGCGCAGTGGTGGGGGGCTTCCCGCTCCGGCGACTTACAGCGACGACGGCGATGTGGGACCCAGCAGCGATTCCGGCACTGCAATAGGTCTTCTTCTTCTCTTCTTCTGGCGACACGTAGATAAAACAGTAGCGTTTCTCAGGCGGCGAGAACGGCAAGGAGAAACTGACCAAAACCCACAGATTGATTCAATCTGCCATTTCCATAGAGGCCGAACCCTGGCTATTTTCCAATCTGATATTCTTCACCTGTTCTCCGATTTGATCTTAGACCGAACCCAAGCTGCGAGCGACCCACCAGTTCTCTTCTCCGATCAACCCTCTCAAATCCGATCCGTCGGATTTTTTCCGATCACGCCAAATTGCTCTGATACCAGTTTGTTGTGATCTAGGGCTACGAGAAGAGATCAATTACGCACAAAGAATACGAGATTTACATGGTTTGGCTTTTGGCCTACGTCCACGGGGAGACATGAGAATCACTATGCAATCAGAATAGTGTGTACATATTAGAGACTCTGAGTCTCTATTTATAATATCAGCCCCAAACCCTGTTACACCCAAAACCTACTTCTAATCTCAGTAGACTTACTTTAATAGGCTTACTTCTAATCACAGTACAACTTGGACAATCCAGGAGCCTGGTTAGCCAAGACCCACTTAATTAATAGTGAGTCATACTAATTAACATATTGTTATCCCAAAACAGAGAGAATTAAGGGAGAGGAGAGACTTATACCTGATACTGGGCTTTGGCTGCAAGAAGATGGAGTATGGTGTTGTCATCATCGTCTTTCAAGTTCACAAACTCGACAAATTTCTCAGGTGCTTTGTCTTTCACACGCTCTATTATCAGCTTCAGAGCGTCGAATTGGTTATGATTCGCACACAGGTGTAAGATGGGCTGCCCACAATCTGCCAAGACCCAAGCAGCTTTAATCTTCTTCTCAGCCAACTTTTCCAAGACTTGGATTCGACCTTTCATTGCTGCAATATGAAGGGGAGTCCTACCATCTCGGTCACGAACAAAACAGACATCCGAATTTATCTCTAGAAGCTTTGCTACTGTTTCTACATGCCCTTTAGCGGAGGCAAGGTGAAGCGGGCATCGTCCTTCATAGTTCTTTGAATGGGCAAACTCTGGTTTTAGAATTCCAATCTTTGCCACAAACTCGGTGTGCCCGAGCTGAGCTGCTATGTGCAGAGGGGTCTCTTCTGCAGCAACACCACAACCTTCAAGAATATCTGGATCTTCTTTGATTAGTCTATCTATCTCTAAGACATCTCCAGCTATCGCTGCTTCATGGAGCTTCCCTTCCATCTCTCACTCCCTCTCTCTCTCTCTCAAATGATAGACGTTACAATAAGATACAACGGATTTTGGATTTAGAAAAACCAAGGTTCAGATAAGAATCGAGTGGAAGTGAAGTCTTCAATGTGGAAGTGAAAAAAAGACGCCCTTGTTGTCTGGGCGTCTGTTTTTTCTAGGAGAGTCCGGATCACGTCACATTTGTTATAGATTCACTTGAGTGAACCAATGACACTTTAAAAAGTTTAAATAAGTTGAAATGGAATTACCTAAATTTTAAAATGATGTGGAGGAGTGTTATTTATTTACTTACAGATGAAAATATAACAAAAGAATAAGTGATCCTAATTGAATAATAAGAGTGATGGGGCATTTTATACACGTGGCCCTCCAAAATTGGCTAAAAACAGCATCCCCTGTTTCGTACTGGCCTAGTTTCCAATTTCCAAGGGGCGGCAGCTACGAAGTCCCCAGTCTCCGGTCTCCTGCTTTTGACGGATTCTTCGAAAGTGGGTAGAACCTCTAGACCCAAAAAACAAAAATTGGGTAGAAGACTGTCCTTCTCTTGCGTTTTTACCACGGCTCTGGTCTACCTCTCTTCTTTTGCACAGCTGGTATTCAAGTCACGTCACGTTACGTTGTAGAAATTACGTACTACTTGTATATGGTTTCAGACTAACCAGAAAGGGATAACCAAAAGTTTGGAGATTTTTTTTTTCTACCAAAGTACCCATATGTGACCTTTTCTGCCCCCAAGCCCTGTTTCCCCTTCTATTGCCGCAATCGGATGTGGCCATATGATATAGATGAAGAGGATCCTTCATCTCAGATGGGGGGCCGTGGGAGGTTTTAAAGCAATTTTTTTTTTTTTTTGAAAGGTTTTAAATCATTTGATGGCAGTTGTTCTCTCCTTCTTTTTAAGGTAATAAAAGTGATTAATTCCTCATCGGTTGTATTGAACTGAACGGCCAGTACTGGTAGATGGGATTCCTTTTGTATTCTTTAGTTTCAAATTTTGAATCCAAGATCATTAATCAACGAGAAGTAGGTGGATGGATAACTTCTATAAAATAGGAGAGGGAGATTGATCAGATGGACCTACAATTAACAACTTGCTGTAGTATTTTCTTCTTCAAAAACACAGAGTAGACTTTATATGAGGGAGGCTTCTCGCAGTGGGGTCCACAAGGTGCTCTGTTACCATCTTCAATTTAAAACCTTCTAAAATCACTAATATCTATCTAATCTCAGGGATGTAAACGGGTCTTTCTCGGTCCGTGGTGGATGGATCAAGCCGGCCTGGCCTCAGCCCGCCTTGGGCAAAGCTTGGTATGGGTGCTCATGGGCTGGGCCAACCTGAGCCCAATCCGGGCAGCCCACTTTAAGCTGGGCTTGGATAGTAATTAGGGCCTATTTAATAATTGGAACGGGCTTGGATTAAGTGATAGAAAGCCCAAAGCCCGACCCATGTAAGGAATGCATGTACTTTAATTTAATTAGTCTACACAATTGCTCAAATGCCCACAAAAGTGATAAAAAGCCTGGTGCAACCCAACCTGATTGATTAAATGGGTGGGCTTGGGCCTCAATTTATGGCCCATGTTTCTAAAGCCGGGTCGGGCCGGGAGAAGGCCCGAATATAAAAGAAAATTGGTATTTTTACGAAAAAGTTAAGTTTAAACCATAAGTAAATGGTTTAATGACGAAAAACCATAAAATGATGAGATAATTGTTCGTATATGTTTTTGAACGAAATCACCTTTATTGACGATATCATTAACGTCTTGTAACTTTTCTTCTTCTTCGATGGTTTCTATACTTAATTGTCTTAAGTTTGGAGGGGATGATACTGAAATATAGCGGAAGATGAATATTCATTTCAAATAATTGAAGAAAACTCGAAAGGAGGTGATGAATGCATTAAAGAAGGGTTTGAAAAGTCTTTCAAAAATCACGTAACGAAGTGTGTTCAATCCGTTCACTATCAAAGTCATTTTAAAAGTTAGTTCAAAGATTCTGAATTAAAGGAACAAAAGGCACTCTTGTGATCTAAAATTCCACACAGATAATACAATACCTAGGTGAAAACTTCACATTCACTACGTGGATTGCCCAACATGGCTCCCTATATGTTACAACGCCCCCCCCCCCCCCCCCCCCCCCCTAAAACTTCAAAACTTCACTTTAAGAGCAAGTCCTCATTTAGGAATTTCCACCAACACCTTACACTTCAAAGTCGAACTCTCAAAACTCTCATGTGAAGGAGGTGACAAATGTATAAAAGCTAAGCATGTGACTGAAGATTGCCAAGACTATTTAAGGAAAATCAATGAGACAAAAAATGAAATGATTTTCATAATTAGGTAGAAGGCCAGGAAAGTTGATGATATTGTCAACCGAGTTGGTTTTCCTCCAAAAGATGTACGAGAGTGTTGGAGATGGAATTCAAACACAGTCCACCTCACATGTATGTGTATGTGATCACCACTTGAGGTATCATATGAAATCTTATAAAAAAATTCCTTGTTTTATTAATATAAAATAGACTACGGATCGGCCCGGGCTTACTCATTTTTAGATGGGTCGGGCTTGGGCCAGCCACTCAAAGCCGGATTCGGGTTTGGGCTAAGCTTGGACATATATTTTAGAAGTTGGGTTGGGCCTAGATAGGCCTCAGCTTGGCTCATGAACACCCTTATCGTTAATGAGAAGATAGAACCGAAATCGGAACGAGATTCTATATATGAGATGGGTACATGTATAAGTAGAGAATGATAGGGGGAAAAACCTAATTTTTAAGATGGATTCTTAAAAATTGACGTAATATGTCATGTCCACATGTCAAAAGCAAAGTAGAACACCCGGATCCATTTACTTATCTGAATTAAATAAGGATACAAACCTGATTTTTAACAGGTCGGAACTTTCGGGTAATCGAAAAATCTAAATCCATTATTTACATACCTTTCTAATATGTTCCTAAAATAAATCTTACAAGCTGAGATTCAATTTGGTCTATTTTCCAAACATTAAAATTTCAAAGGGGTAGATCTCAACGAGTAGCCCAACCAAGAGATGGACATATGAATTAAATAAGATATAAATATAAATGGAGTAGGAAAGCATAACTCGAATCCTCATGGCCAACGATACAAAAGGATTCGAGCATATGAATTAAATAAGATATAAATATAAATGGAGTAGGAAAGCATAACTCGAATCCTCATGGCCAACAATACAAAAGGATTCGAGCAGTAGCAAACGTAAACTCATGGTGCGCATCAGAATAGAAAGCAACTGACTGTTTCCTGTATTAAAAATTAAAAGAGGTCGAAGGTTTCGCTTCAAGCATACCAAGATCAAAAAGTCTACTTGGACAAACTTTTTGGCTAGAATTTTGGCCAACCCCCATGGTTTGCATTGAATATCATAGTGATATTCAATGCAAACCATGGGGGTTGGCCAAAATTCTGGCCAAAAAGTTTGTCCATGTAGCATTACTCTACCAAGATATAGCCTATGCATGTTCCCGCTTCTACAACCGTGTTTCCCTGTATTAAAAGCTATTAATCTAAGATGGGCCAAATGATTGAATAGAATCTGAGGCAAGACTTCAAGTGTCATCATCAAGTTATTTGTTAATTTTCAAATACTAGTCGATTTATATCACACATCACACAGGAATTTGAAATCACAAAATTCAACTAAACTATGACAATTCCAAACAAATTAACTAAACATGGGACCTATGATGCGTCCCATGTTTTCATTTTAAGTATTTTTCTAATCAAGACAAGACATCAACCGTTGTCTCACCCCACCGCGCTGTATCCATCACAAGCATTTTCAAGTCTTCGTCACCATCATCGGTCCATGGCGTGGTATTCTGATTTTGAAGGCCGAATGTAACGATCGCACACATGTTGAGAGGTGTGAAAGTGAACCCATTAATGTAACGATGCCAGCCACACATGGGACCCGGACCTACTATATTATACTGATACATCATACTATCAGGAACCTGACCTCACCTACTTTGTCTTATGTCCTATAGTTTCTCTTCTTTGATGTCTATGATATTTTCGTTTCCAGTTTGTACAAATATATTGGAAAATTATCAGACCATTCCCATGCTAGGTTGGTCAGGAGCCTTAATCTGGTGGGTGGGCCATTACAGAGAGATGGCAAAAACCTAAGAAAGAGAATTTGACCCCTACCGTTCAGCAGTCCACTCAAGAACTGGTCATATTGAGAATCCTAGTGTAGATTGAAGAACATATATAGGGGGTTCAGAGCCTAACTAATGATGCCAAAAATGTAAATTTATTAAAAATTTAATGCCGTCATAAATATATATGCACGAGATCTAGGGTTGCCAAGGGTTCGGATTTTGCAGGTTGAGCCTCAAATCCATAACATCAAACAGGTCAATATTGCGAAGAACGTAGTGCTGTGGGAACACTCATTGAAGCCCATGGGGCTATGGAAGAGGCCGACTTGGGCCTACATTTGATGAGTACAGCTCTTTTTATATTCTTATTCCTCCCCATCATCTGCCACCACTCATCAAAATCCTTTGTCAAACATTGGATCAAATATCATAAAAAATCTATGATTAAAAAATAATTAAACTTAATGTCTTTTGAATCAAGGTCTAAAATAATCTGACGGGGTTGATTTTTTGTGGCCCATCGGTAAGGAGACCTGTCCCTCCATCCTACCCACTATTGTATGTAAAAGTCCTTCCTCGCTAAAGATCGTAACTAAGTATAATTAGATTAGTGCAGTTTCATAATCATTGCCATTCAGTAAGACTTGAAAAAAATAAAAATAAAAAATAGCTCATTCATTTAATGTATGGCCTGAGCTGAAACCAAACATGCGCAACCTACTTTTAATCCAATAACAAATTTTTGCTCATTGAATACCCTTAAAAAATAATAATAATAAAAAGAGCACTTCAGACCCTCTCTAGACAAACTGAGATGATAGAACATAGAAGACAAGTGAAAGGAGAACCACCGAAAACAAAAACTTTAGCTTCCTAACTGATGTAAGGTGGCCCCACCAACTTTTGGCCTACTAACAAATATTTTACGCTTCTTATTGAACACTATTGAAAAATAAATAAACGAAAAGGAAAGAGCAAAATTAGTGCCTGTTCAGACAAACTGAGATGAATGAAACAAAAGGGACAAGAGACTACGCCATCTAACTGATCTAAGGTGACAATGGAACGGAGTCCATCTGTTTTTTTTCACTTGAATAACCCATTTCCTTTGCTTCGATCATATGGCCCACAAAGACTAACAGGGATCCCTCTTGTATCTGGTGGGGCACCACTGCCCAAACAACATAACATGCAACTCAACAAAGATACATAGGAAAAAAAAACTCAAGGTAAAGTCCCAAGGAATCATCACTTTAATATGTTTTGACTGGCAGTCTGAAACCCAACAAAAATTAAAAAAAAAAAACCAAAACACTAGTACTCAAAAAGAAAATAATTTCAACCCATCTTTAAGCAAAATCTAATGTGTTTACTGAAACAAAACCAACCAAACAGCCCCTCTGCAAAAACTTACCAGGTAAAAACAACATTTTCATGATCGCCGTTCACTCTTCTTCTGCCATGGTTCCCTTCTCGCTCACATATATGCCATCAAGAAACTTCCTGATATCCTTGTTCTTCACGTGACATTTCTGCAAAAGTGAGATCAGATGCTGGTTAAGAACAAGCATGCACACGTGCATGCACAAAGAAAGAGTATATGAGATGAAAAAGGCACCTGATTTATCAAGGCAGCTGAGCGAGAGACGAGTTCAATATCATTGCCATCCAATACAAGCTCGTCCTTGACCTTTTCAGACCGAACAATGCTCACACCATCAAGCATATCCACCTTGCGGACCTAATGCATAAAAAGAAAAAATAAATAAATGAGAGAAAAGATAGAAATAGTTTTCACGAGAACACGAAAAGATCAGGGGAAACGTTATATGAAAATAATATCAGTATTAGGCAGCAGTGCAGTGTGCTCAAAAAGGTACTTTCAGGTGGCTCTTTTTTTTTCTTTTTTTCTTTTTTATGAGGGATTGACTGTATTCAAAATGAAGGCACAAAACTGTACAGTATAAGAGTATATAGGGAACAACAGGCCCAAATCTGCAACAAAACTTTTGGGTGCAAAATCATTTACTAATTTTACCATTAAAAAACCATTTATTAAATTTCTAGTGACACTAACACACAAAGCATTGAGACAGTTACTTTATCTTTACAAATCAGCACAGTGTCTATTCTTCATGTTTGCAGAATTTTTTTTTTATTTTTTTTATTTTTTATGAATGGTAACTTGAGTTTAAAAAGAGCTTCGCAGAATCATACTGAAAAACAAAGGGCCAAACCCCAAAAAAACAAGAACCACTCAACAAGCGACATCCAAACACAGCCCAATTCTGGGTAAAACGTCTAAAGAAATAACAAAAAGAAGGAAAAATCAACTATTCTTGCAGAAAATTGGGATAAGAGTTACTTTCCATGGCGAGTCAACAAGAAATTGAATACAGTGTTACATTCTACCACAACAAAAAAAAAAACCAATAATCGACTCCATGAACCACTCCTCCAATAAAACTGCGAATAAGGAACTACAAGTTCTCTATAGACAACTTTTTTGGGGCATCCGTATAAAAATTTAATTCTTAAGAAAGAAAGAGGTGACCTACACATTTAAAACACGTTTAAAAGGATAACACTAAGCACAATGCAAACGGAAGGAAACATACATCACCATCGCTGGTATACAGCTTTTCTTAGAAGTAGTTTTACTTCTCCTATCACGCTCTATTTGAAGTTGTCTTCTTTGTAACTCCACAATCTATCACATTTTCCACCCATAGTCATGAAATTCGTTTAAGCCGTTGGATCATCATAAATTGTGAGATATTTATGAAAAGGTCCAGACCGTTGATCTTCATTTCTGAACTTTTGTGGGCCACATTTTCATGATCCGAATAGTTAATCCACATTTGAAGAAGTGTGAAAATGACAAACAACAAACTGTGTTTTACATGTGATTCATTTGTATATGAAAATGACTCATATGTGAGTCATTTAAATATGTAAACCATTTTCACATCCCATGTGAAATTGAGAAACAATCCCTCGATGTATCAAATTATATTTTTAAATTTTAATATTAATCTTATATTTCTCTACATATTTCTCAATTTTATACATTTCCGAAACATAACTTCAAAACATTTAGCCAAAATTCTGAATTAGCTGACAGTTTGGAGGCCAGATCAAAACAGGGTTTGAAACAAATTCCTCAACTATGTTTCCACCACTAACTCTTTAAAATTGTGAGACATTTATGAAAAGGTCCAGACCGTTGATCTTCATTTCTGAACTTTTGTGGGCCACATTTTCATGATCCGAATAGTTAACCCTCATTTGAAGAAGTGTGAAAATGACAAACAACAGACTGTGTTTTACATGTGATTCATTTGCATATGAAAATGACTTATATGCGAGTCATTTAAATATGTAAACCATTTTCACATCCCATGTGAAATTGAGAAACAATCCCTAGATGTATCAAATTATATTTTTAAATTTTAATATTAATCTTATATTTCTCTATATATTTCTCGATTTTATACATTTCCGAAACATAACTTCGAAACATTTAGCCAAAATTCTGAATTAGCTGACAGTTTGGAGGCCAGATCAAAACAGGGTTTGGAACAAATTCCTCAACTATGTTTCCACCACTAACTCTTTAAACTTTATTGGTCTCTCCTCAACTAATTCTTTTAACCAATAACCCCTCAAAATACTATACAACGGCTATTTGGTACCCTTATGTAAAGTTCAAGAAACCACCTCAAATGACATTCTTCGATTTTTCTCTTCTATTGAAGCAATACAGAAGTTTCCCATTATTACAATAATTCAAAATTATAACCCCGCATCCATATTATCATGTAAATGTCAGCAAACATAAATTAGCTTCTGCCCATTTCTTCATTATCCGGCATTTAGCTCCGTACAACAAACCAGATCTAGCCATGTTTGAAAACTTGGCCAAGTCCGGCTCGACTTGGCCAACTCAACTCGGACTTGGTCACTATTGAGTCGGGTTGGGTTGGGTTTGATGAAATGATATTCTTTATCATTTTTTGTCTAACATGAGAGAGAGGGAGAGGAGAAGAGGCATAGTCAAAGCTTAGAGAGAGAGAGAGAGAGAGAGACTGGAAGAAATATCGCTTCACCACAGACAGCTCTCCTCTATTGAAGCCCTTCCTTTCCTGAAGAAATCAAACCCCACAAGCTCTCTTCAAAACCTAGATCCACAATCAAAAACTCCTTTCTCTTGAAGAAATACAGAGACGGTATGGGTATGAAACCCAAACGACCAGATCGAAACTCAAATGAGCCAATCCTCATTAAAGGCACTGGATTGGTTGTTTTGTATCCAGGAGGATAGGGCGAGAAACTCTGGAGGAAAGGGAATGAAAGAATCCTCATGCAAATGCCCAGAAATAAAAGAAAAGGTTCTGCAACTTGTCTGAGTTGCACTGCAACTCAGCCGCGTTGATGGCTCCCAGATTTTAAACCCTGAGATCTAGTTACCATATCATAGAAAAGTCCTCTCTAATTGAACTAGAACTCGATAACCCCATAACAATCTAGTAGCTTGTCTCCATGTAGTCGACTACCCAATGTTGATTTTCTTTGTGTAAACCAACTAAAACCCTCTGTTTCATAGTTCCTCCTATATGTCAAAACTCACAGCTCTCGGCTAACAACCATTTACTGTCCAAATATTATATCAGTCTTTGACAAATTTCTCAACACAGGTGGTTGCTATTGAGAATGATATTTATATAATCTGCAACAGATACAGATGCAATCAAGAATTAACTTTCATGAAAATACTAATAATTGTTGATGTGTGTGCTTGCAAATCCTACTTGCACAGGTATTCCACCCTAGTTAAATCCCAAATGATTAAGGTTAAGAGGACCCCCATACTCAATCCTTCAGTACTGTCTGGCACAATGCCCATGGCCACAAATAGGAATACAAAGTCTTGGAATTCCTAGTAATGCAATCACATAAAACAAACAGGCCCTAAATATCAAGTCTGATCAATATGTAACTACATCCATCACACACAAACAAGACATCTTTGTACCAATATTATCAGAATTATCTAGATCTCACTGCAATGAGAAACAAAGTGATTTTATAATTTTGATTACCTTCTTCTCACCGAGGAAGTTACGGATCTCGATGCTCCTGTTGGAGTTGGTGATGCTGGCGTTGATGGGGAAATGAGCGTAGACGAATCGCATCTTGTAGCGGTAGCCCTTGGTGACGCCAGTGATGAGGTTCTGGACGTGGCTGATGGCGGTGCGGATGGCGGCCATGGTCTTGCGAGAGCCGAACCAGGCGTCGACCTTGAGCTTCTTGCCGCCCTCTATGAGCTGGAAGTCGAGATTGAGGTGCTTGAAGTTTCTGGTGAGCTTCCCGCGAGGGCCCTCCACTTCGATCATCTTCGCTTTCACCTTCACCTTCACGCCCTCTGGGATGTCCATTGTCTGGGATGCCAAGATCGTCTTCATCTTCTTCTTCTTCTTCTTCTTCGATCTCGATCTCGATCTCGCTCTCGGCAGAGAGGGGCAAATGAAACCCTAGGATGAGTTTTATACTGCAACGACGAAGAGAGAAATTTCTAGGGTTTTAAGGAAGGTCGGGTGACCCGCTAATGTCCAGACGGGCCAGTGGTAGGTTGGGTCACGTCTTGGCTCGGACTACTTCGCTGAAACTGTTCAGAAGGCACAGCTGAGTCTTGGTATGTGTCATATAGTAGAATGCAAAATTTCACAAAGGGCCAAATCGTTCTTAGCTTAATAATGGTCTAGCTTACGAAGCTAACTTGTAGCATTGGAAAAATCTTTTTTTATTTTTATTTTTGGGCATCATTTTGAGAATTTCAAATGTTGCACTCGATAGTATAGGATTCTAAAAATGCCAAAGACAGAAGCAGCATTCTAAAATCTAAAATTATGACAAGTATACTGTCAAAAAGTGACTTTTCAAGGAGCCAATTAGACTAATTCTCACCTAGAATTATTTCTGATCAAACAATGAATTCCACTAGGATGGCCATTGCATCTTATAGGAATTCACGACAACGGGATTTTCCATAAAAAAAATGCCCTCAACCAATCTCGTAAAATTTTGGCACTAATTTTATATAATTATTTGGTTTTAGACAACTTTGAAGCCCTTCAACCTATGTTACCATCCTCTTTACACATAGATAAATTTCAGTGAGATCATTTCAACCACTAACTCCCTGGATTGTCATGCGTCCAAATCCTGTCGCTACATTCGAGACATTAATCCAACTGTTGTTCAGAATTACTCCACGCTGAACTTGTAGGGCGTGCCATGCAGATTCTTAGAAGATGGTTGCTTCCCTCGGCAGCTAGCCAACATAATTAAATTATCCCTCATGGTTATGGCAGCGAGCAAAAAAAATTTCACTGACATGCAAAATAGGGTTATTGAAACAAATGATTAAATTCTCATTTATATATACACTGCGTTAACCATTTGAATAAAGAGTCTGGAATAGCTGCATCATTCCTTGTAGATTTTTCTCCTTTCAAAAAAGAATATGTGTCATGTTCGTGTGGCCCATTGGGCCAACCACATACAATGAGGGTCTTTGGATTATCCATATGCCAAAACTCAGATGATAAACTAGGCAAGGTAAGGATCTCAATCTTAATTGCCCAACAGATGATGTTAGATCGGATGTTTAGCAAATAGAAATTTTTTAGACGGACGTAGCAATATACAATGAATCTATTTTGGTAAATGGTTAATACAAAAGTGAAATAACTGATTTGATGAGAGTTTTCTGTTTTTAGGGGTTATGTCATTTCATTCTTTTTAGTATATTCTATAACCAACCAAAACACATGGAAATAACTTCAAAGAGGAACAAAAAAAAAAAAAAAAAGCTATGAATCACCACTGCTTCCCCTCCCTTGAATACCTCACCTCGTGCTATTTGAAAGGAAAATGCATCTCCTTAATATACCTTGATCAAATGGTAAAATGGAATCGAAAGGTCTAAATGTAGATTAAAGGTGAGCCAAATATTAGTTTAATTTGAAGACATCATTGTGAGGCTAAAAAAAAAAAAAAAAACCATGCACATCTATTATACTAAGGGAATGTAGTTTCCCTTGGTATGCTCACACTTGTCCTCCTTCACATGAAGCCACATGTCCCTCCACTAACCTCCGCATAACTTCCTCAACAAAACCTTTCGCAAAAAAAAATTAGGTCCTCTACGAAGAGACAGAGAAGAAGAAGAAGAAAGGAAGAAGAAGATGGCTGAGTTCAGCCTGCAACTCCAGCAGAGAGGAAGAAGAAGAGGGACACTCTCAGATGTCAGCCTACAACTCCACAAGAGAGGAAGAAGAAGAGGGCTATGACTCTGATTTTTTATAACACAAAACAACAACGAATGACACTCCAGTAGCACCATCACTCTTAGAGGTCAGCCTCCAACTCCATCTTTTTATGATGAAAGCTTGCACATATATGGCCACCATCTCTTGATTCTAAACGTTGGAGTGTGAGTTACCTTGAAAATATTTTAATTTTATTTAATCAATTGTGGGACCCAAGGATGATTGGATCGTGGATCAGGTCCGGGCATCCGTCCGTACTTGGTTGGGCGAACCTAATTTGTGAGAGTGATCTTTCAATTGTAATCGATGGTGCCCACTTCAAAAACGGTCATGATGCACCGAGCGTGAAAAGTAAATTGTTCAACATTAGTTGCAAATTCACTTTAACTTACTTTTGAAAAGTAAACTAAAATATAATAAAATAGGAAAAATTTTAGAGGGCAAATTCATGCATTTTGTTTTGAAACTAAATCAATCATATAAGAGATAAGGATTGATTATTTAAATTTAAAATTTTAAAATAGTCCAAGTCTATGAGACTTTGCATGGATGAATTAAGAAAGAATTACATTCTTATGAATGAAAGCTTATTCTTTGGCAAATAAAATTAGGAGAAAAGACTATGATTATTCAACCATTATTTGGTCAATGATAATTATCAATAAAATCATATATGATCATTTATAAAAGTAAGTTAAAGTGAATTTGTAACTAATGTTGAACAAATTAAATTTCTCCTTTTTAAAATTAACCAATTTTATATAACTTTTTGTTATCACCACCTACTGGGTCGCCCGTGGGTTCTCCTTCGGATTCACGGATCAAATGGGTCATCGGATGGCCCACCTGGGCCCAGTATCAAAGCAAAAAATTCAAGCTGAACAGCTGTAAAACTGAATGGCCCAAACAATGACTAAAACTAAAAAGAAAATATTCTCAATTTTTAACTGCTTTCTAAAACACGTCCTCTCCCTCTCTCTGATCAGACGCTGGTGTTTGACCCACCTCGCACGGGTCCACCACCTAATGGATCACCCGTGGGTCCTCCTTCGGATCCACGGATCAGATAGGTTATCGGGTGGCCCACCTGGGTCCCGGTATTAACGTAAGAAAATCAAGCCCTCATATAATCCTCCCAACCAAACACACTGGAATACAGAACCCACGATTTGCGATCATGGCCCAGCGGGACCCACTATCCTGTGCAGGTGGAACGACAACTGTATATTTAGTGGTTCTATGGTCTGTGCGTAGCACGGGGTGTTGCTAGTGTAATCCAAAAGCTAGTGGTGTAAATAGGAAGAAGGAAAAATTTGAATAGAAAGCGAATGACAGATCTATCTATTATACTAAGGGAATGTGGTCTCCCTTAGTATTGTGACACCTGTCCTCCTTCACATGAAGACACATGTCTTCCTTCAACAAGCCACCTGTCCCTCCACTAACCTCCTAATAACTTCCGAAACAAATTAGTAAAAATAAGGAAAACAACAAATAATACAATAGTTGTCTACTGAATAAGATGCTGAGGCCATGAACCCTTCTTTGAGACCCACCATGTTACAAATATGTATATCTCATCAATGGCAAAGGGTAATTATGATGTAACTCCATATCATACAGCAGGAAAGAAACTCATTTCATATTCAAACTGCAATAAAATATTTATATATATATATATATAAAAGAATACTACGTAAAATACAATTAAAACTTGGGTCTTTTCATCGCCAACCACCAACTATCGTAGTAGTAAAACTCTCTCCTACATGGTCAGACCCAACGTGTATCTCACCCCAGTTTGGGCCGACCATATATTCCCATCAATAAATTGGGCCACAGTATGATAAGAGAGTCTGATGGGTCAGTGGGCCAAACAGGGCCCAACTTGCACGGGTCCACCACATAATGGGTCTCCGGTGGTTCCTCCTTCGGATCCACATATCAAATTGGTCATCGGGTGGCCCACCTGGATCCCGGTATCAAAGCAAGAAATTGAATGGCCAAAATAATGACTGAAACTTAAAAAAAAAAAAAAAAAAAAACAAATTCTCAATTCTTAATTGTTTCCTAAAACACGTTCTCTCCTTCTCTCTGATCAAACGCTAGCCCACCTCGCACGGGTCCACCACCTAATGGGTCGCCGGTGGGTCCTCCTTTGGATCCATGGATCGGATGGGTCATCGGGTGACCCACCTGGGTCCCGGTATCAACGCAAGAGATTGAATGACCCAAACAATGACTGAAACTTAAAAAAAAAAAAACCAAAAACAAATTCTCAATTCTTAACGGTTTCCTAAAACACGTCCTCTCTTTCTCTCTGATCAAACGTTGGATGGGCACGAGTCCACCACCTAATGGGTCGCCGGTGGGTCCTCCTTTGGATCCACGGATCGGATGGGTCATTGGGTGGCCCACCTAGGTCCCGGTATCAACGCAGGAAACTGAATAACCCAAACAATGACTGAAACTTTAAAAAAAAAATCTCGCTTCTTAATTGCTTCCTAAAACATGTACTCTCCCTCTCTCTGATTAGAAGTCGGATGGTGGGCCAAATGGGGCCCACCTCGCACAGGTGCACCACCTAATGGGTCGCCGGTGGGTTCTCCTTCGGATCCATGGATCGGATGGGTCATCCGCTGGCCCACCTGTGTCCCAGTATCAACGCAATAAAATCAAGCGGAACAACTATATGGCCCAAATAATGACTGAAACTTAAAAAAAACAATTATCAGCTTCCTAAATATAAGTCCTCTCCCTCTCTCTAATTAGACGCTGGATGGTGGGCCAAACAGGGCCCAACTCGCACACATCCAGCACATAATGGGTATCCAGTGGGTCCTCCCTCGAATCTATGGATCGGATGAGTCATCCGGTGGCCCACCTAGGTCTCCGTATCAATACAAGAAACTGAATGAACCAAACAATGACCGAAACTTAAAAAAAAAAAAAATCACGCTTCTTAACTGTTTTCTAAAACACGTACTCTCCCTCTCTTTGATCAGACACTAGATGGTGGCCCAACACATGGTCTACCTCACACGGGTCCACTACCTACTGGGTCGCCCATGGGTCCTCCTTCGGATCATCCACAGATCAGATCGGTCATCGAGTGGCCTACCTGGGTCCTGGTATCAACGCAAGAAAATCAAGGTGGACCGTGCATATCACGGGGTGTTGCTAGTACGGGCATAATTGAAAGTTCCACGCAAAGCAATCCTTTCCTCTAGCCAAAGCAAAAGAATATGGTTCAGTTCTTTGTCTTGCATTCAAGGCATGACTTCGCAGAAGCATAACTTTTCTGCAGTAACACAACTACAAAAGAGAGAGGCCCATTCCTTTTCCCACAAATTCATCCCACCACCTCATCTCCTCCTAAACCATGGCCACTAACGATGCCAAAGATAGCAACCTCCAGAGTGGGGTTAGAGAGATGGTTTCAACACTAGTGCACCGTCTCTCCCACCTTCATTCCACGGCCAAATCTAGTAGAAATCAACATTTCAGAGCCATTGATGGTCGCGGCAGAGGAGTGACCGTGCTTATGGGGAGCAATGCTGGTGCTACTATGCAGGTGGATCTAGACGTTATGGTCGACAGCCATGGCGTGCTATTTGATGATCAAGAGAGGTTCGGTGCCTACGCAAACAACAATTACCAGGCAGTGAATGGCAGGGTTATGTTGAATGAGAATTACACGTCGGAGGACCTTGGAGATCAGATGGCTGTATCTGATCATGTTGAAGAGCATAGACACCAATAGAAAGGAAAGGAAAAAAGGGAGAAAGCCTTTGAAAACAGCGAGCCATGAAATCATGCTGTGCATTTTAGTGATTTTTTAAGGGGTCAATTTGATCGCAACATTTTACAAATTTCTTTTTTCTATTAGAAAGTGAGATATAATCACTTTAGACATGTAATCATCACTCATGTGAAAAATTTATACAAGTGTTCGTTTATTTATGGAATTACATATGTAAAAGAATCACACGCGTAAAAAATGACATTTAAAAGGGTTCATTTTAAAATGAGAATCTTCACAATTCCCTTTGGTAAAATCGCTTACCCATATGTAATAATAATGTAACATTATTACATATCATGGAAAAATACAGAATGGTTTAATCCCGTTTCTGATTTTTCCACATTCTTGTGGGCCCCGAATTCATAACCCAAAGCATTTAGCATTTTCTTGTGAGCTTCAAATTCATAATCCAATGTGTTTGGTGCCCACTACTTCCTTATAAAAAAGTTTGGGTGTTATGAATCCCTAAAAAAAAAAAAGATAGAACCTTTCTTCCTCTTGCTTTCCCTGCCCCCAGATATTAATTTCTTAGTTTTTATATATTTACATGTCTTGTTAAAACAAATGTGGTAAAATGATCATACATGAAAATGATATGAAATTGGTATTTGTAAATAAACATTGTAATATGTTCAACATATGCAAACTTTCACATATCTGAAAATATGTGAAACCTACATTTAAAAAAAAAAATATTTACATATTCATTCATTAAGAAACAGTGATGCATTTTGGATTGTCACCTTTATTATCTCTAAGAACTTAATTTCATACAAAGAAACGGGCCCATAGAGGGAAAAAAAATACAAATTATGATCCAGTGATCCAAGGAAGTTGAATTATGTGCATACGAGCATAAAAGGTCTTGAAATTGGTAACAGCAGATAACAAAAAAACTAACATCAATTAGAAAGAAAATTTATAACTATTAATCAAATGATTAAATGACCCCAAACATTGGAATCATCAAGCTAAAAAAGATTTTTGGACCAAAGAAATCTGAGGTAGGCCCATCATACATATGGTAAGATGAGAGGTCAATAAAAAGGATCCTATATCACTATACAATGAGCCCACCCCTGCAATTGACTCACTTATTCTACTCAGTCCTTAAACCAAACAAATCCTCCTTGCATCTTGATAACGTTTTTCCAAAACTGCATTGCTGTTTTTGGATATAACACCAACTAACTCTAACGGCTAGGCACCCAAAAAATACAGTGGTTTGAAGAGGTCCACATAGCCTCCAAGAACATATCTCATTGACTCTTCCTGACCAACAATCATCCAGTCCTCCCCAACAATCTTTCCCTAAAATTAGACCCCATCTCCACCTCTTGCCTCCTTATTCCAACCTCAAGAATTTCTTAAGCTCTTATAATTCAATCTGAACAGAGAGATTCATATCGCCATTCGCCAAAATTTCTTCGGAATCAATGGGAGGCTGCGCAAGCAAACCCAAAGATTCCCATGTGGAGCCGCTGGATGAGAATCCCACCAGCCCCAAACAGATTTCGAAGAACGTTGATGGTGATCTTTCTGTAGAAGTAACTAACCCACCCGCCACCTTGCTCTCCTTTTTATTGGTTTCATTTGTTAGCATTTACTTGCAATCTGTTGAGTTGGTTTTGGTGTCAATTTATTTATTTAATATTTTTTTCACACGTGGTTGAAATTTGCAGAATAAGATCAACTCAGTTGAGAAACAGAACGTAGAAAATGAACATGAGGAAGAGAAACAGAAGGTCGAAAATGAACACAAGGAAGAACCATTGCCGGTTTCAAGCCTAATCCCAGATGCTGCTACCCCAGCTGAATATTCAACGGCCAAGGAGCAATCTACTGTTATAGATCTAGTTTCCGATATCACTCGGTCAAATTCAGATGCTCCACAGGACCTAAAGAAGGATTCAGATGATCCCCAGAAGGTTTCAGAAATAATTCATGATGAAGAGAAGACTGGGGTTGTGAATCAAACAGCAGATCAACCAAAGGAGGACATTGATCAAGCCCAGGATTCTCAGACCACAGAAACAGCAACAAAGGGTACAGAAATAGAACCTGAGATGCAGAAACCTGGTGTTCAGGGTGAAGGACCATCACCAAATTCGGAAGCCTTGAAAGATTATCCAACCTCTTCAACTTCTGCTTAATGATGGTTGTGCCTTATGTGATCAGACAAAATTGTTGAAGAAATTGTGAAACAAAGTAACTCTGAGATTCCTTCTGTACTAATACACAAAACTTCCCATGTTCTGGTTTAAACTGCCTCATTCTCCAAATGTGACATTTTAAATATGATATTACCTTATGTTATTGGATTTGGTAGTTGCTGTTTTTTTTTTTTTTTTGGCTAGGTTGGCCTACTAGCCAGGAGTGATACAATTAACCCGAAGACCCAGGGATCAATCCCTGCGTCTATGTATGATACCGAGGTGCCAATACCACTCAAACATGAGTTTGTTGGCATTCTGTAGCCAATTTCACCTCCTCTTGATTATTTGAATTTGAAGTATCTAGAGAAAAGAAGACACAGGATGCACTACACAGGAACATAGAATTCATATATAAAAGAATAGGATACAAGCTTTATGCATTTTAATGGTTATCACTATATATACTACACAATCACACGTGACAGATTTAAAATGCCTACATGTCATCACTGGCAGGAACAGTGAGTCGAAGAGTTCTCTATGGAAATTTGCATTCTGATCAGATTATCCCTTTTCACATTGGGGGGATGCCTCAATCTCCCAATGTTCCTGGTTGAAATTTGCAACAAGGAGTCATTATTCATGAATTCTACCTGGTCAATTTCCCACCACCTGCGAAGATTTGGCAGGTGCCCTACTGGAGTAATATTCATTCATCATTGAATAAACACATGCTTCGGGAAAACAAAGGAGCCTTTAGTAGTTATCCAGGGAGTGTTTCAATGCTTTGGATTCACCAATATTGATTCCCACAGTGTTTTAAAGGGGCTACATGGAAATTTTCCATGTACCAGACTGCAACTATAGGAAATGACCTTGGGTGGTGGGCCTCACCTTTTGTTGGTGGCAGGATGTTTGGATATCAAAATATTGCAAACAGCTTTAGATTAAACCACACATAGACAGAACCCAATAAATAATGTAATAGTTATTCACAATTATCTCTGTAATTTGTGAAGCCTACTTGCACCTCTTTTCTCATGCTTTTCTTGCACAAGACATGGACAGGCTACAAGCCTCTGAGATTCATGCCACAAGTAAGGTGAAGCATGCCATGGATTTTGTATAATCCAGATCAAGATGGCTGGATGATTCAAAGTATAAGCCACCTAATTTGTGGCTTGTGATAATCATAATGCATAATACTTGCACTGGATCTAGTATATGACCATGATTCAACCGAAAATAATGATAACATCAACTCATACCTTGGACTGCCATTGAAGGTTTGATGTATCCTACTTGCCAAAGCTTTGGTCCACTGTAGATCTGGCCTCTCCTAACCTCTATGACTCTCAAAATGTGACTAGAGTGATGGTCCCCATGGCGTGCGAGAGTGTAGAGAGATGGGCCAAGAGACCTGTATTTATCGTCATAAGGAGGATTCTCTATCAAATATCCCTAAGAATATGTCTCCCATAATTGGCTCATCGCCAACCAACTAGGAGAGGGTAGATCCATCTTGAACTCAAGTCTTCAGATTCAAAAGAATAGTCACCAAATGGTGGGCTGAAGTGGTTTATAATGGGCCAGTTAGGCCAACAGATCTCAATGAATTTACAGCCCAATGGGAAATGGGCCACTTTATGCTGAAATGGCTCAGATCTATTACACATTCCCTGCTCACACAAGTGCTGACTTAGCCAAGAGCCCAACAGGGAGCCAATCATATCTACAGAATGTATCCATGCATTATCAACTGATACAAAACATTGGTAAAAGTACTTGTAATTACATTAACCTCCTTGAAATTTTGAGAATTTTCATTTTTACACACAAATCCGGTCGCAACGGGAAGAACATAGGGTGTCAGAGAATCATATTCAAGTGGGGAAACATTGAAAGTGATTGCTACTAACTAATGTATTTCATGCATGCTTTTGTACAAACTAGGCATGATAACATTTTAAAGGTGGTATATTCAAGTTCTCTTCAAAGTCATTGGAAAAAATATTTGCCCCCATCAATTACCTACAATTTTCACACACACACACACACACAAAAAAATAATAATAATAAAAAAAAACAAAAAAAAACCTGCTTAAACGTGCGTGATTAAATCCATTTCTTGCATTGCTTCACATATTCCCTTTCTAAATGTAGCAGCTTCCATCCCTTCTGCTGTTCTAGAAACACACAAACAGTTTACACTCGGCTAATTGTTCTAGAAATTGAGTACTACCATGGGAGAAAATTTAGTGCTAACTGCAGCAGTTTCCTTGGAGACGGAAAGACAACAAATGAATGGAAGTTCAATGAGAGATTTGTCTTCAAAAGTTGAAAACTGTGTTCCTATGTAGGGGGTATGTTGGACAGTCAGGGATCAAATAACCCAAGTGAGAATAATCAGAATTTTAGCTAAAACTCTTTTTTAAAACAAGTTAATTCTGCGCAACAGTAAGAAATATAAAACTTAAGGAAATTGGACTATGAATGTCTTGAGTACAAACACAGATCAGACGCTAGAGAGGAAGCAGCTGAGGAAGTGAGGGACGACCATTGAATGTTAGGTGGATGTAGTCCAGGTCTTACATGAATCAGAAAAGAATTCGTATGACTTGTGAAGTGCGTGTGTGGATACTCCATGATATGCTTCTGTTGCAAACCCTGGCAAAAGGAGGGTTACATGACATCACATGGACAGTTGTCTTTAAAACATTGTTGAACCTGTAAACTCACAAAGCTGGCCCCAGAAAGATGGATATGGTTTTGATGATGGAAGTGGGAATTAACTCCTAAAAAGTCTTTAAAGAAAATATCAATGAGGCTCGGGACCCCGACTAGATCCATAAGTTAATCGGCGGTGAAAAAAAATTAAGGCATGTTTGGATGCAATTCAAGGCCATGGTCATCCCATCCACAGTGTCATCTTCAATTTGAGGTATAAATAGTGTTTGGGTAGATTAAAACACTGGCTGGACGATCAGCCGCATTTTCTACTTCAATATCATAAATGAGATGACTTTTTTCCTAGATAAGAATAATTCCACTTGAGAATTTAGCACCTGGCGCTTTTACCTCCCAAAAAGTCCATATACTTGAGCCTTTAATAATTAATACTACTAGTGTGAAGTTATTCTAATGGGGATAGAGAATTAACCATCATGAAGACTAGAAAACCCACAGTTTTTAACTGAAATTAACAAATTTCACGAACCTCCGGAGACAATGCTGTTGATGAACAATGAGTAACTGATAAACTATGTATGAAAAGAACCATAAAGAAAGTCATTACTCTAATTTAATAGGACATAACATAAACAATATTGGACATTTCAAATTAACAGAGTCAAAGAAGACAATTACCACAAACGAAAATTCCAAACCTAAGCAGCGAAACACTGAATAGTCTCAAGTGTCTTTCCCGTTTTCTCCTCTTGGGATAGACTTAAACCAAGGTACCCACACCGATGTTGTCTTCTGATAGAGTTTGTATTCTTGAGCTCTGTTTTCTTGTTTTAACATTCGTCGCTCCACGAGAACCGTTACATACACCAAACACATACTATTAACAAGTGACCCAATGAATGTCCAACCTTGTCCCACATTCCAACCAAAGATAACTAATCCCCACCACCACAACTGCTCCCCAAAGTAGTTTGGATGGCGAGAATACCGCCACACGCCCTTGTCGAGGTTGGGCACTGAAGGTACACCAATCTTCTTAAGCATGTTGTTTCTTTCTACAAAGCTATGGAGCTGCGTGTCTGCAAAGTAAGCAATAACGATTCCACTTATGCAGATAGTCGTTGCAACAAAATCCCATGCATTCCACGGTTTTTCACTTGAGTGAACAGCATACATAGGTTGGCATATTCCAACTAAAAAGACCTACAAAAAAACTCAAGTAAGAACTAACAACACAAAATGTGAAATGTCTTTCTGACGCTGAAAGGTGAAGGCAAGATCCATAATCTAGTATCTCGCATAGGCCATTATCTACTCTAAGTGGGTTTTTTTTTTTTTTTTTCCTTCCTCAAATGGTTCAATTTTTAGTGACCTTCAAAAAAGTAAGGAAAATCAATGTGAGAACTTAAGTCTATACAAGAGTTTCATAAATAATAGAAACTTATCCACAGCATGTAAAGCCTACCTGGAGTAATAATTGGCTGCAAACAGTATGCAACTCTAAAGAGAATTCAATGAATGAGAATGGAGTGTGTCCAAACAGTGTATTTTGGGGCATGCTTCATCCACAAATATATCCCCACAGTATTAGGATCATGAATAGAGCTTGGGAAAAAATGAATAGTCAAATTTCCACATTGTGTGAAATCATGATGTATATTTCAACACAGACCCTAAGATGAAGACAAAACTGCTTTATACTCATAGAATGTAACCATCAACAAAACTACACCCTTTTGGATCCATGGACTGTAGACGGAACAACTCATGATCAACCATGTATGTTGTATCTCTTGAGATCTTCTCAAGATTATATTGGCCAAAAAAACAAATAGATTATATGGTCAAAAAGTTCTCTTGTCAGGTTCAGATTTTGAACTAATTGGCAAGGAACTTCTGGACTTGAGATCCATAAATTTTGGGGAGAAATCCCAATAAAAATTAGGGGTATCCAATGAACTTTCAGCCCAATGCGCTTAAGGCTGGGTATATTATAGAATATGCCCATGGATTGAATGTCAGCCTATTTTAAGGCAAACAAATAAATGGGTTGGGTCAAGGCTAGGTTCAACACGTTTATCAATTGAAGTTAAGGAAAACCAGACTATACCCCTGCTTGTGATTCTCACAGCCCAAATTTTCACTAAAAAAAAAAATCCAAGGATTTCCTGGGAGATGGGCATCTGTGAAAAGCAACAAGGGCTTGCCTAGTTAGTATCGAATTCCTAGGATTTTTGAAGAAACGGACTTTTGCAAGCTTTGTGCATCTCTGCCCCAAATATTAACACCCACCGACAGTTCGACGAAATGTCACCAAGAACAAAGGTAATTTTTTTACCTCATTAGAATCATTCAAACAAAGATAGAAATTCATTCCACCAAAAGAAACACTCAGTTAAGCTCAAGACTAAAACAATGAAAAACCCCATACCTGCTGCGAGACGTAGACAGCAAAAAATGAAATCCACCACCAGTTCATTCCATACTCCTTCCTCATATCATTAAACCTCCAATCCTCTCTCGCACCCCATCTCCACTTCTCCCTTCTAAAATAGTTGTGTGTGAGCCTGATGCTCCACACCCATGTCAGCACAACAACCACTGTCGATCTCACAACATCTGATCTCGCCATCGGATGGCTGGCATAGTAGTGAACAAGCATCACAGGTATGACAGTCCAATACAAATCTATCAACTGCCCAACATCACAAAACCCAGAAAAATTAAGAAATGGAAATGGCTTTAATTAGAAGAGAAATTAGTAATTGTTATATGAGTTTGAGGGGTTTTTGATGGGTACCCAATGGTTGGATTGGATGAGGCCAATGACCCAGAAGAGGACGTTGACATTGAAGAAGAAGAGGAGGTTTGCTAATAGGAGAGGGTGGTGGGAGCACCATTGCAAGAAGTGGAGCGGAGGAGCATGGGATGGAGATTGGTTTTCCTGGTGGGAGTGGTGAAGGAATGAGAGGTAGAATGCTACTGAAGGGAGAGGGACGAGGAATGCTATGACAACGTTCTTCAGATTCCCCATTGGCTGTGGAGTGGAGTCGTTGAAATGGAGGGAAACAGATCCAACTGCCCATCTTTATACTTGAGGATGGATTTGGAAACTTCCAAACAAGTAAAAGGCTGAAGTGGGCCAGTGCACTATCCTCTTAGGACATCGGGTCCACCCGTGAAAATGATGAGGAGAGCCACAAATGTCAATCCAAGCTTCTCTTTCCAAAACATCCCTCTAAACACCCCTTTATTCTTAAATACCCTTTTCAGATCACTCGCCTCCTTACCCTTACTGCCGCCCGATCTCCCTCTCCCTCCCTCTCATTGCCACCGCCCTCTTCTTCTCCCTATCTCTCTCCCTCTCCCTCTCCCTTCCTCTCATTGCCACCGCCCTCTTCTTCTCTCTCTCCCTCTCCCTCTCCCTGCTGCCACGCTCTCCTTCTCCCTGTCTCTCTCCCTCTCTAGCGGTGCTGCCGAAGGAGACAGTGGTGGCTGGGGTGAGGGTGGTTGAGTGTAGAAAGAAGTTTGGGAGGGAGAGATTTTGATAGATCTCCTATTAGGTAATTTTACACACATACACATACATATATATATATATAAAGGGAGATGCTCTTATGAGAGATATCTCTCACCTTAAATGAAAGATTAGGTGTGGGCCATCACATCTATATCCAATGCTAACAATTTAAATGTGATGGCCCCTACTCCTATCTCTCATATAAGGTCTCTCATACGAGCGCATCTCTCATATATATATATATCGATCGTGTAAAAAAAAGATTTGGAGAGAAAAGCTTCGACTGTGGCATTAGCAGCTAGAGAGTCTGGATTCTATGATGTTTTACCTCGCAGTGACACTGAATGTACCTATTCAAGTTAAACATGTCACCTTAGGCAACCTACCACTCACTTTTACAATGAGTGAACCTATCATGGTCCACCACATCATCGTAGGGTGGCTTGTCAACTCACGGTCATAAGTGAGTGATGGATTGTGAGTGGACCTATCACGGTTTGCCACGTCAATCTAAAATGACTTGTCATTCATGCATCCATTCACAGAAACAGTGAGTGGCGGACCATGAATGCACCTATCACAGTCCACCACGTTACTGTGGAGCAAACCTGTCATTTACGTGTCCACTCGCGGACAAAATGGGCGGCGGACTGTGAGTGAACCTAGCACGTGGGTCAAAATCCTCAGAGGATCCCATTTGATATAATATGATGAAGAGATATGATACGTTCACATATTTCTTGAAATTAGGAGTACATGACTTCAAGCCTCTAATCTAAGCATAGAAAAGACTCAAAAGAAAAATAGTAAACTCTAGACTTGGCTACTCTGCTTCCCAATATTGGAGAGAGCTCTCTCACCTCACATGTGGTCTCCTACCCTCATCTAATCCCAGGCCCCCTAGTACAATTTTTTTTATTGATTTTAAGGGTTAATTGTTTTCCTTACTCATGTTCTTATGTGAGAGAGCATATATCCTCAAGTCACCGGGTCTCGCCCTTGATATAAGTTCATTATATTAACAGTACAAATTAATCCAGCAGCAAGTATCATTGAGATTGGAGTAAAAAAAAAAAGGTGCGGAGCGATTTAGGCTGATAACACTACCCTTATTTTCAGTCATACTAGGTGGACCGATTTTGGGGACCGAACATTGGCCCAGTCCCCATGAAGGCCACAGGATCCCAGGCTGTGGCCTTCATGGGGACCGGGCGAATGTTCGGTCCCCAAAATCGGTCCAAGTGGCCTTTTCCCCTTATTTTTTACCATGTAGCGAAAGGGCTCATCGTCAGTTGAATCACTTATTAAATAAAAAATGCTTTACATGTAGCTATTCTTTATTCATTATTTCAATCAGCTGTTATACTTGTGATCGATATCCTATTAAAGTCAAATTTAACTGACGTGGTCACCAACTGATGATTTTAGATGGCTAACCACAAAATATTCTCTATCCGTGACTCCTGCTTGTTTTAGCGGTGCGGTTAGGTTAGTGGTCCACATGCACTGTCTAAGCTACATGTGCGGGATGCATCACATGCCTACAGTGTGTGATCATCGAAACGTTTTAATCCCTTCCCAAATCAATCATCCATCAGCAATATACATAGCTGAAGAGAGCGGGGCCCACCAGGTAATTTGGAATACAATTACATCAATGGAACTGTTGCACAAGTAAATTGCGTCAAACTTTTCATACAGTACAATATCCAAGCATTCTTAGATTTCCAAAGATTAACTAATCCCTTCCTCAGTTAACTCAGAATTTTCATCTGGGTGGATTAAAAGCCCTGCAGTTCTTTCTGATCTCTCCTGCATTCCCCACTAGAACCTCTATGCTCCCCATCTTCACCATAGCACTCGCAAACTTCTCAAGAAACCCAACTCCATCCGACCCAAAACCAGCAACCAAACCAGCCGTAGAGTTATCCAAAGTCAGCTCCTGGTCTATCTGCAATATTCCCTTCTTCAAAAGCAGCTGGTTGTAATACTGATTATCCACCACAAACGACGTGTTTTGATCCAAGAACGCAGTTGGGTCTGTCCTCAAAGGCTTCGAATTCGGTCCGCAGACGCTCCTGAGCCTTGCAACCAGACCAGAATCCATGGAAGAATCAGGAGCTCCTGTCCCTTGGAAGTTGAAGAGCCGGTCTCGGAAGAACACGCAGTGAGCCACGCCAACCGTGTGTGCACCCAGAAGAACGACCATGTCATTGAGGGTGAGCCCTTTGGCTGTGAAAGATTGCAGGGCTTGGGAGATGGAGAAGGAGGGTCCTGGTAAGTTGACTTCTTGGGAGCTGGAGATGAGACCATCTCTTCTCCCTGTGGGGACGAGGTAGTTGGGTCCACCTGAGAGAGAGACTGCATCTCTAGTCGCTACTGTTATAATGTCAGCACATGAGACAGTTGAGGGGCATTGCTTCTCCAGGCTTGCCTTGGCTTCATCGATGATCTCGAATCCACGGACGGTCAGGTTCGGCCCGGCTGCCTTCTCAGATGTCTTGTTCTTCTTTGAGTCGATCAGTATCGATGCATCGCACCCCTGCAGCAACAGCAACAACAAAGAAAGCAAATGAATTGAAGAAGGGACCATATGTAGTTGCATGTGTGCTCGGTGATTTGTATGTCAATGACTAGTAAGTTGAAATAGCAGCAACATATGAAGGGTCCGAGCATTTTGATGGGTCCGAATCTATTCAACGGTTTGGATTGAGAATTAAAAAAGAGAGGAATGAAAGGAATGGTAGTACGTGAGCCAAATTTGGGCCCATTGGGGCCGCAACTTGGCCTACCCAAGAGGTCCTTTCCATTGGTCTGCAAAATGAGGTGGGGCCAGTGGCCACTCCAACAAACCCACATATGGGTCCCACATTAAAACCAAGAGTAAAAGTGGCGACGTCAAGGACCATAAAAAAGCATAAGCCTAGTGTTGTAGACTTGTACTGTTACTACTTCATAATGTGCAACTCGAAAGGTTGATGGTTCCATGTGGGGCCCACCCAATGGGTCAACGGTAGTCCCACGTTTAACATCGAGTGGTGAACCATAAATAGGCAACAACCTTACCACGATAGTGTCTGTGTTCCAGGATTACTACCACTTCACTAATAAAGCATGGGAAAAGTTGCAATGGTTACAGTTCCATGGAGGCAGGTGAATGTGGGGTAGATGATCTTACTCTAACAAAGCAGTCATGGAAATGCATGCGAAGGAAGGCAGCTGTGATGGAAGAGTCCGCACTGAAGTGCTTTTGCACCACACCCTTGATAATGGACTCTGCTTGCGGGCATGTAGAGTTGTAGAAACCAATTCGAAGATCGCCCAAAACAAATGGAGCCATAAGGAACAGAAACAAACATACAAGCTTCATCTTCTCACTCAACTCTCAAATATTTCTGGGGAGTTTTTGGAATGGGCTTTAATTTTGAGGTTTTAGCACTCAAAAGATAAGGAATGGTGAAGGTGGTGATGGGGACGGAGATTATATAGAGAAAATAGGGAGGTGGTGATGAGCTGTAACCTGAAAGGAAGAAGGCTACAATCGGTAGAACATGGATTTTGACTTATTGCGTGGCCATGCCCGAGGCTGTTTCGAAGTAGTGCATGCATAACGCGTTGAAAGGCATATAGAGGAAGATATAGAAATGCTTATAGGCAAGTGGGACACTAGGAAGGTAGCCGTTCGGTTTGTAATTTACCTCAATTTGATGAAGATAATTGCTTTCTTTGAAGTTTCCTCTGCCCTGCGGATTTGATTGATGAGGGCAGCACGTACGTTCTGAAGGATCACAGGGAAGGAATTTGGTTCAATTATTATATGATATGATTTGAACGGACATATATTATTCAGGTTTTCATCCATTCACTAGTTAGTTTAATTCCTTTTCTTTCTCACCCATGGTTAATTTAATCCCACTTGAACTTATTTTTGGCTCATATATAGTTCCAAACCCGTGATGCAGAATCAATCTTGACTGCCCATCATGTGAGTGGCATTTTCAGTTGATCCGGACTATCGATCATAGAGGATGGCTCAAAACTCGTCTCAGCAATTTGCACAGTTTGCTGTGTGCCACCTTTAAGATAGTTAAGGCTTTCAACATTGCTTCAATTAGAGTATCCGATCAAGCTAATATCTCTCAGTGCCTTGAAAACAGAAAAGAATTTTGTCGGGCCAATAATATGGTTGGAAAACTCTCTGTGTTGACTCTTGATTCTCTTGAGTCATCTCATTTTGATAAAGGGCCAAGTAAAAGATAGAGGAGACTCGGCCGATTTATCTCATTTTAGTAAATTGTTTGCATTCAGAACCATTTAATAGGCGAATCTAATTTTAAACAATTAAAGTTTATTTATAAGTAATTATGCATGAGGTTTGGACTCAATAACCTAAAGATGATAACTGGAGTGCAATTTAAGAATTTGATCTTTTACATTTGATATTTGGACTAATAAATTATATAATATACAATATTTTTTTCTTTTATGTTCTTTATTATAGTACTCTTTTTGTATAGATAAATTTCTTTATTTGATTTGATTATGATGAATGCATATAAATAAATACATATTTTTATATTTTATAAGTAATGGACTTAGTTTTAACTGTTTTAAAATTAGTTTAAAAAAAAAACGTGACTATCCTGAGTATTTTGCGTTGACTCTATCCGAATCAATTTTTTTTGCATTGAACAAGTCGAGTTCGAGTCATGAGCTTTTCAACCCTAATTTATAAAATGATGGGTTAGACCTCTGGTGGGATGGCTCAACCTAATCGATTGCCTTGGAGGACGGTTCAGTCCAACCTAAACACTCCAAATGACTGAGAACTTCTTTGAAAAATACGAAAACTGGTAAAAGATTACAGTGAAACCATTGTGAACCGTCAGGCTTGAGAGACTTAATTTCACTACTGTAATTATTTCATATATATATATATTAAAAATTGCTTTAATTTAAAGAATATGGTCGAACCAATTTATACTGAAGTGTCCAGTCAAGTGGTTCAACCGAGGAATCGCTGTGAATCTTATGTTCGACTCTGTCTTCTAAAGCCAATATTCTTAGTATTAATGAGGATTTAAGAAGGAACATAGGATTAAGCCCTCAACAAAACAGAAAGCATCTTTGTGTGTATTTTTCTTATATATATTATGTTATCCCCTCTTTAATGCACTCCCGTTGTTCTCAACAGGGGATAAAAAAAACATATCTCCTTTTTTTTTTTCTTGGTAAGAAAAAAACATACCATTGATCATACATAGTCAAGTCATTAGAAAAAGATCTCCTTTATTTTCAAGAGTTGATCACTAGCAGTGATCCCCACCAGATAGATGAGACCATGGAAGCTGTTGAAGGTGTGATGTCCCCTGATATGAACAGGAAGCTCTTCGTGCCATACGCCATACCCAGCCGTCGAAGTCAAACAAGCGGTCTTTCAAATGCACCCGTCTAAAGCGCCCGACCCAAATGGTATGTCTTGTCTCTTCTTTCAAAATTTCTGGCATATTGTAGATAAAGATGTTATTCACGCTATATTATCTGTTCTTAGTTCGGGTCACATGTTGAAAGAAGTGAATTTCACCCACATAGCACTTATTCCAAAAATTAAAAACTCTACAAAAATGTCAGACTATAGACCTATTAGCCTATGCAATGTACTATATAAGATTATCTCAAAGTGTGTAGCTAACAGGTTAAAATCCATTCTCACATTGGTAATCTCTGATGCCCAAAGCGCAATTGTACCGAGGAGACTCATAACTAACAACATCATTGTTGCATATGAGGTTCCGAATCACTTGAAGGCTAGAAGAAGTGGACAGAAATGCTCTATGGATATCAAACTTGACATGAGCAAAGCCTACACTACAAAAAAAAAAGGACTTTTAGTCTCGCTTTTAAATTGAACTTTTGTGTCGCTTTTACAATAAAGTGACACAGTATGGTCTGATGTGTCACTTTAGAGGAGGAGTAAACGAGGAGGAGGTTTGTTGTGTCACTTTTCCCAATAACGCGACACACAAAACAAATTTATGTCTCGTTTTATTTTTAAAGTGACACTAGCGGAGCAAATTTTTAAAATAATTCAAACTAAATATTGAGGATAATTTTCCCCACTAAACAAAAGTGACACCAGAAGTGTTCTTTTCTTCAATAGACCAAATCGATTCTCTTTTGTTGTTGTTTTTCCAACCCTTTTGGCATTTCAAGGGTAAGGGTTTCTGCAGCAAATTAGATTCGATCTGCAATGGCGATGGCTGCGACGCGAAGGTAGGCGTCTCCTTCTGATCATCTCCTCTTCTCCCAACCCATCTCGATCGGCGCTTCTCTCAGAGTAAGATCAACATCAGAAACCCCATTCTTTCTTTATCTCTTCTCCCCTTTCCTGCGCACGCCAATCTTCACCTCTGCCTCTATACCTGCACATGCTGCGCTCCTCTTTCCTCACCCCCTCTCCTCCACTGCTCACTCTCCTTGGCTCTCTCCTCCTCTCCCTCTCCTTCCCTGCTCTCCCTTTCCCCTGCTTCCTCCACTACTAGAGAATTTGGTTTCTGCGGTAGAAAAGGTGGGCGGCCGCTCCTAGCGGTCGCTAAAGCTCCCACTTTTTCTTTCTTTTTTTCCCTTTCCCCTCCCGCGCTCTGCTTCTCAATCTCCCCATAGCAGCCGGATCTCTCTCTCTCCCTCTCCCTTTCTCTCTCCCTCTCTCTCTCTCTATTTCTCTCTCTCTCTCTCTCTCTCTCTCTCTCTCTCTCTCTCCCTCCCTCCCTCCCTCCCCCTCTCTCCCTCCCTCTCGCTCTGCACCGTGCGCTCCCGCGCCCACGCCACTGCCGGATCGAGCCTCTCTCTCTCTCTCTATCTATCTCTCTCTCGCTCCCTCCCTCCCTCTCCCTCTCGCTCTGTACCGTGTGCTCCGGCGACCATGCCACTTCTCCCTCTCCCTCTCTCTCTATTTCTCTCTCCCTCTCCCTCTCCCTCTCCCTCTCGCTCTGCACCGTGCGCTCCGGCGCCCACCACTGCCGGAGCGAGCCTCTCTCTCCCTCTCTCTCTCTCTGTGCACTGCGCCCACGTCACTGTGCCCTCTCGCTCTGCACTGAGTTTACCCCAAGATCCTGAGGCTCGTCGGAGTCCAGACCAGATTCGCACATTCCATCACCCTCGTTCTCGCCGGAATTTGAATCAGGAGCCCCGGCGATAGGAGTACGAACAGAACAACTGCTACTACTATCGGTCCCCAATCGGCCTTCATTGGTGTGTTCTCACTCTAGATTGAGTTAAGAGGTAGTGTGCCTTCAATCAATTTCTAAAGGTTTCTTTCCTTTCTTCCCCTTTTTTGTTTGAAATTGAAAATCAAGTTTCATTTGGATATCTTAGAAAATGAGAAAAAAAAATCACTAGATAAGTTTGGTAAGGTATGTAAGTTTGGTTCAAGCTAAGTTTGGTAAGGTGCACTACAAGAAAATAGGGTTTTAGTGACAGTTGAAGGACTACCACAAGTTCACATGCATGGAGGATCGATCCATTTTAGTCAGTTGGAATATCACTGAATTTCTCTGTGTTGATAGAAATTCATGAATTTCTTCTTCTTATTCTGTTGCTTTGAGGTTTTCTAATCACTTTCTGCAACTATTTTCATGCATTTGCTTGCATTCCATCCATGTGATGTTTGATTGATTTTCATTGATATAGTTTATGTTCTATGTATTATGAAATTTAAATATGCATATGAAGTGTATGTTATAATGCTTGTAAGAAACTTAAACATGCAATACACAAAACAAGAGAATCCATGTTCTGTGGCTGAAAGCCTCAGATCAAAATGGTGCAGTCGCTTTCCTCCCAAGGAATGCCATAGGGCATTAAAGCCCCAAAGACTGTTCTGCTTAGTTGACTGCGATAAATTACTCTTCTACATGTGGATGTTGATTAAACTAGGAAACTTGAATTGGAAAGTCACTGAGTGGAGTCAGGGTGAGTCAAATTGTGTCACAGTGACTGTTTAGTTGTGAGTGTTGTTTAAACTGGGAAACTTGAATAAAACTTGGAAATTCATCGAGTCGAGTTAGGGGGTATCGAGTCGACTTGGACTTATATTACCTGAAATTATATTCTATAAATTTTCTGGATCTATTTGGATGAGGAGAGAAATGTTGGAGAAAAAGCCGTCTAAAGTTCAAGTTTGTGCTATGGACAGTTTTATCTACCCATTTTCCAGTATCGAAATGCACCTTTGTTGATGCCATTTTTTCTAGTAAAAGATGGGGTCCAATTGAGTGACTGGCTTGGATTTGTATATGCATTTTGACATGTACAATCTCCAGTCACTGTTGAGTAACTTGAATAGCTGTGTTAACTATCATAATCTCTTTCTTGTAATTCTTCATTTTCAACCACCCCATATATATATATATATTCCAATCAAATGTATTCTAATGCAATTAAACATGCCCTATATAGATTCTTTTCTTTCGTATTGAACCCATTAAAAAATGATATTAGTGATTGCCAATACTTGATCCTACATCACTCCCAAACCTGAAACATATTAGTAAAGAAAAAGGAAGCCAGTGACTTTCATTTGAAACAATCAATTTCTTTTATTCTCAATCTGCAATGAGAATAAAACATATAAGTTTAGTGATTCCTTGTTTTTCTTCTTAATCTGCAAGAGCAATAGCTCTTGTTTTTTCTTTTATTCTCAATTTCCTCTCTCTTTTACTCCCTCATGTAGGAAAGAAGTGGGGTTTTCTTAGTTTGTGATTATAAACTAGTTTTGGATGGTAAAGGTGAAGATTTTCTCTTTTTTGGTATTCAGCCACAAAAACTTCCACCATTGAAAGATTCTGGTATTGGGATTAGTATCATGTCATGTTCAACAGTGTCCCACTTGACTTTGCTCTTATTGAAGTTGAATTCTGATACTCGGAACTAATCTGCATGGAACATATATAACAATTGTTGTTCAAAATTTTGTCGAAGTTGATTATGGGTGAATTGAGCTATGTTCTCATCAGGCGTTGATTTCTTTCTTTCTTTCTTTCTTTCTTGTGCTTTTTTGTTGTTAAAATAGGTAGGAAATAGTGGAGTAGTTCCAAATGAAGCTGCGAGTACTATGATGCAAAAGTTTTGGGATTCGGCAATGGCATTGGGACCTTTGGATGATGAAGATGAAACACTAAGGTCAAATGTTCACTGCATTTTGTTTTAATAGTTTTTACTAAAACTAAAATGGGTTATTGTTAATCTGATGCAGTATATGTTATATTTACCAAATGCATTCCATATTTTCAGTGAGGGATCCTTCAAACTAGCATCAGAAGGAAGTGCTTTTTTGTTGTTAAAATAGGTAGGAAATAGTGGAGTAGTTCCAAATGAAGCTGCGAGTACTATGATGCAAAAGTTTTGGGATTCGGCAATGGCATTGGGACCTTTGGATGATGAAGATGAAACACTAAGGTCAAATGTTCACTGCATTTTGTTTTAATATTTTTTACTAAAACTAAATGGGTTATTGTTAATCCGATGCAGTATATATTATATTTACCAAATGCATTCCATATTTTCTGTGAGGGATCCTTCAAACTAGCATCAGAAGGAACAGATGCAGGGAGGTCTGCTGCATATCCATCTTCAGGCTGCGTCATACCTTTGGCTTTAAACTTGAAGATAGAAAAGGACGGATGCACAGATTCAATTGTGGTATGTGTCCTTTCTCTCTCTCAACTTTTTTATTGAGGGCTATTGTATGTTGTCACTCTTTTCCATACATGCATCAAAGGTCAGAGCCTATTATTTTGGAAACACTATCTTGCAGGGCTATATTTTAAAGATTACTTCCGATGGATGATCCTGATAGTTTGATGGAAGACATTTAAGAGGAAGAAAAACTGGACAGTTGGGGAAAAATCAATCTTAAGTCTGTTTAGTTTTCCATTTCTCCTTGAAAGTATGTAAGGCTAGGATTGTTGGAACATTGTCATTTTTGGGATAAGAACCATGTGTGGTGGGATATTTGATGTCAAGGTGACAGACATCATGTTTCTCTTTTATTATTTTTGTGGAATCTTGGAAAACATTGCCATATTGAACTACTTGTTGCCACCAATTTCAGATACACGGTCTTTGACCGAGCTTATAACTGCCATTCTTCAGCGAGTCGGGGATGACATTGATCGCAATCATCTACCACAAATTCTGGTATCATTTTATTTCAGTCATCCAGATTGTATTTTTTGTGTTTGCTTTCATATGAGTGTTTGGGTGCTTTTCATAGGACGCCAAGGATAAGCCCCTTTTGACTATGTTGTATCTCTTATTCATTTTTGTTTATATTACATCTAATCACTTACCTTTTGGGGATAAATGGTTATCAATGAAAATAAGATTTGTGAAGATTCATCTACTTTTGCTGATTTCACCTATGCTTTTAGTGACAAGTATATAACCAACATCTAGTGAATCATCTTGGCATCTGTCAGAGGTATAAATTCACAAGTAGACTTTATTTTTTTATTTTCCCCCTTTCCTTTGATATCTCTTTGATCCCCCTTTCCTTTAATTTTTTTTTTAAAGAGATGGGAAAAATAAACTAGACTAATAAAGAAAAGTGAAAAACAAAGTGACTGGAGGTGGCGAAAGAACACCTAACAATCACCCTAATAAATTTAATCCTATCAAAGTTGGGACCATCTTATACACATCTCCAATTTATTTTTTATGGCTAATAAATCTTGGAACATTAGAACAGAATGAGCTTAAATTTAAGCATGAAATTGTTAAGTTTTTAGTATTAAACCCCTGTTTTAGTACAAGATACCTTGATTGCACCATCTTCCTTGTTCTGTTTTTCTCCCGGACAGAGGCAGCTTGCTGGGAACCATTTACCTTCATTTCCCTCTTGAGAATTTTCACACCTAACAAGATATGAGTACACACCCAATACAGAGGATGCCTAGGACAGTCTTCAACGCCACCTATATTTTTTTTATTGAGATGTAAAGATTTGACGTGTGTAAGCTGTTTAACAGTAATAGTTTCTTTCAAACAAATATATGATCTTGTGAGACATTAATGGTGCTTTCAAACATGATGTCATGTTTCAAAAATCCCATATCCCATGTGTGAAAGACAGAGGACCACAAAACCCCTGTTATTTTTCATGCTGCTTCTGAAGCATATCCCCACAGTGCATTAAAATATTGAAGTGCTCAACTTATTTATAAGAAAATATTGAAATGCTTAACTTATTTTAAGAAAACACTGAAGTGCTCAACTTATCAAGAAAATATTGAATCTGAGTCATGAATCAAGGCCCACCAAAAAATAAAAAAAAATAAAAAAAAATAAAAAAAAAATTGTGTGTGTGTTTTTTTTTTTTACATTTTTATAGAGTTCTCAAAATCATCTTTTATCCAAATTGCAATTTTGGATTGCAGAGAAAAATTAGAATTAATTGATTGCAATTGCAACCCCCTTCTAAAGTATGGTTTGAAGTACATAATTATTTTAAATATGAAATTTTGATAAGAGAATGGCCCCTTTGGACCACATTTCAAACCAAAGTTCATACTAAATGAGTGCAAACAGTTGTATAACATTTAAATCAGTGTTGTAAATATAAACTTCCCTTATCTATGTATGTGTTCTTTTAATCTCTCTCCTGATTTCTTTCACACCTGAAATATCACAATAAAAACTAATTACAAATTGAATCTTTTGCGATATCTGCCCTTCTGCCAAAAGCCTCAAATGGCAAATCCACAAAGCCCCAATGGGCCCTCAAAAACCTGGGCACATGATTTGTTTTGCAAGATCCTCTCTACAGATTGTCCATTGAAAGTTGTTACACTGCTAACCTTGTATATATTTCGTATTTTTACATTGAGATTTCATCTAGACTATTCCATACAAAGCATAGGAAAAAAAACATACTACCTATTCAAAACCACACCTAAAAAGACACACACCCACATGTTAACAAGGTCCTGCTTACAAAACCACCTTTTAAATGAGCGCACAACTCATGATCACAAGCAACACAGCCCATGCAATACAAGGCTTCACCAGATTTCAAGTCCCTATAGAATAAAGAACAAGATCGCCACAGTGCATGTGGGAAAATGTCGAACACAACACAAGGGGGGAAAAAGAAAATAACTATAACAGTATACCAAAACAATCAAGCCTGCATTTTTCAAGTGTCTACTTGGTTTTCTCAAAGATGGATGCCAGTAAATTACGTCCCCAGATGATGCCCATATTTGCTCAAGCCTGCAAACAAGACTACAAAGCTAATTCACTTGAAGCATTTTCATAAGCATAGCAGAATGTATAGCATGTCATAAGTGGTACAGGGGGATATCCTAATAGGGTTTTGAGGTTAGAAAATGAGAGACCTTGTTGGCAATGTTGTTGGAGAGCCAATCAAGACCTTCATACAATCCTTCTCCAGAGGTGGCACATGTGCTCTGGATATGCCTGCAACAAAAACATAAATTGTTGGTTAAACTCTCATTCTTACTTGATTATATTATTGATACATAGTCAAATTGTTATTATTTTGTAGGTGAATGAGGAACTTAATTAAACGGAGATGGAATGTCTTTTGCTAAGTGGATCTACTAATTAGGTTAAGTTAATTTTGGTTAGTTAGGGATTTCCGGAAATTGTTTACAATGTAGCTTGCCTTTTTTTGGATGCTTTTGTGAAGGTTTTGGATTATGTCGTGACGCTTTGGTTACGAATTCGAAGGTTAATGTAAATAGTTTGGATTATGGATGGATTCAAATTGGCTATGTTTTGAATAGTTTGTTTGATTTAGTGCGTGGACGAGCAAGTATGTTCCTTAATGTGAATGGTGATTAATTTTCAATTAATGAAATGGTTCTTATTGAATGCTGCTATCTATATTTTTTTGCATCTTTTGTAAGGCAGATTTAGTGATTTGAAAGTGTATCCATAATGCAGCATGTTATTAGTAATGTATATATTGCATTTTTATTTAAAAAAAAAAATGGATGGTATCTCGTTTTTATGGAAACTGTCACAACTGATGACTACTTGTGTCACTTTTGGTCCGAAAACAGCATATTGATCACTACAAAGTTATCTTTCTTGTGACGCTTTTAAGTTATTTCAGTGTCACTTTTGGGTTTAAAGTGACACAAGTAACCATTTTTTTGTGTCACTTTGATAACAGAAACTGACACAACAAATGTATTTCTTGAGACGCTTTTGCGAACTTTTAGTGACGCCGGCAGATAAGACGCTTGCATAGTAATCAGAAAAGCGACACAAACCACTTTTTAAGACACTTTAAAAGTGACTCATTAAGACATTTTTTTTGTAGTGCTATGATAGGGTGGAATGGGGTTTTTTGGAACGGATTATGCAGAAAATGGGATTTGAAGCTTGATGGATCAATCTTATGAAGGAATGTATTAAAACCCCATCCTATGCTGTTCTCATCAATGGGGAGCCACAGGGCTACATTTTACCCTCTAGAGGCATCAGACAAGGGGACCCCCTGTCCTCTCACATTTTTCTTCTTTGTGTTGATGAGTGGCATTTCCATTAGTAGAGGGGGCCCAAGGCTTTTCCATTTGCTATTTGCAGATGATAGCTTATTGTTCTGTCAAGCAAATCCAGAAGAGTGCAGGCATTTGCTGGAAGTGCTAGCTTTATATGAACATTCCTCAGGCCAAAAAATCAGTTTGGAGAAAACAACTATTTTCTTTCGCAAAAATACAAGAGCAGATACTCGAGTGGAAATTCAAGGGATCTGGGGTGCTCAAGTAATTTTGCAATATGAAAGATATTTGGGGATGCCAGCAATAGTGGGGAGGTCCAAAGTACGTGCTTTCTTGGGGCTCAAAGACCGAATAGCCAAAAAACTTCAAGGTTGGAATGAGAATTTTTTGTCTAAGGCGGGAAAAGAGGTCTTGATTAAAGCAGTTGCCCATTCCATTCCCACGTTCACAATGAGCTGCTTCAAACTACCAAAGAGTTTTTGTGATGAAGTAAATGCCATGATTGCCAAGTTCTGGTGGGGCAACTCTAGTAGCAGTAGAAAAATCCATTGGAAGAAGTGGCAAACGCTTTGCACGCTCAAGGAAGATGGGGGAATTGGATTCAGAGACTTTCATGCTTTCAACCTAGCTCTTTTAGGTAAGCAAGGGTGGAGACTCATTCAAAACACGCATTCATTAGTTTATTGGGATTGCAAAGCCAGATATTTCCCGAAATGTTCTTTTATGGAATCCAAGATCGGTACAAATCCGTCTCTCATTTGGCGTAGCATCCTCACGGCTCGAGACACATTACATGAAGGTATGATCTGGAAAATTGGAGATGAAAGGACCATTAAAATTTGGGAAGACAAGTGGTTGCAGTACACTCCAGGCCGAAATCCAAACGGGCCTGATGTGAAGTTTGTGAGAGAATTCATTGATGAAAATCGGAGCTGGTGGAATGAGTCTATCATTAATGGAGCTTTTGATGCAGAGACAGCTTGGGTAATAAATCAAATGGTATTGAGAAATCTCAATAGACCAGATCACGTAAGATGGAATGAAACCTCCATGGGAGAATACTAAGTTAGCTCGGCTTACGCGCTGGAACTTAGGAGACAAAAGGCAAAAGAGGGGGGGAAGCCTCAGATGCAGAGGAGTCAAAAGGAATGTGGAAAAGAATTTGGAAACTAAAAATTCCTGGTAAAGTTCGTCATTTCCTCGGGCGGGCTTGTAATGAAGCTTTACCAACTCGATAGAATCTTCAAAGAAGGAAAATCCTTGAGGATCCTCGATGCTGTATTTGTGAAGGTGATGTGGAAACTACGACCCAAATTCTATGGGACTGTCCAATGGCAAGTAGTGTATGGTCTTTGTCTCATGCCAAGCTGCAGAAACATCATGTCTCCATGGAAGAGTTTTAATTGGTAACAAAGTCATTAATGGAAGTGTTTTCCAAAGAAGAGCTGGAGGAATGGGCGGTGTTATCATGGTCCATCTGGAATGCCGGTAACAGTTTTATTCATAATGGCACCTAAATCTGCCCCTCTGTCACATTTGATAAAGGCATGAGCCTCCTTCATGAGTTCTAGCAATCTCAAGTGTCAAATTTATCTCCTTCTGGAGTCATCATCTAATTGTGCGAGGGCTGTTAATTTTGAGAGTGTATACACACACGTATTATTATGTTTTCTTTGTAGCATTTTAGGACCCCTCCCAGGGGTCCTCCCCTCGTTGTGAGCTATCCTAAATGGTGGGTCAGTACTCCAAAGAAGTTACTTTGTATACTTCATGTTTTTTTTCTCAGTTAATAAAACTCATCTCTATCTTTATTATAAAAAAAAAAGTCATTAGAAAGTAGACGGCTGAAATGACTACTGTAAAATAATAGTCCACTTAGTCCGTGACCTTTCGTCCTTCCTGTTAATTTTGACAAGATGACCCTTTCAAACATCAGGCTTGCCAAATCAGGGTGCCGATTTGATGCATTCCTGCAGGATTCTATTGCGACAATACCACTTTTTACAGAACTACACGAGAGTTTTTTTGTAAGAAGATGAACTCGAAGAACTAGTTCATTAAATCGGGCTAGAATTGCTAAGATTCATAAATACCTATCAAAATTCGAAGGAACCACAAGTGAAAGATAAAAAGGTTATTATATATATATATATATATATATATATATATATATTGACACACACACACAAGAAGCAATCAGATATATATAGTATAGGCTGAAGTGGGCCAGGCCACCATCCTATTAGGACGTCGGGTCCACCAGTGAATATAATGAAGAGAGATGATACTAGTCTAGGGGGCTGCATATGGGCAGTTCGGATCGGTTTAACACTAAAACCAACAACCAAACCAAACCAAACATGTCGGTTTTTTAATTAACCGATCCAATCCGAACGATGGAGAGGACTTAAACCAAACCAAACGGAACCAAACGATTCGGTTCGGTCGGTTAAACCATTGTTTTTTATTTTTTTGAAAATTAGACATTGAAAATTTCAAAATGATGATACCCCGTCCTTTGCATTTATAACTCTAATGACAGTAATTATGCTGATCACGGTAACCGTACTAGTTCGGATCGTCTTGATCTCGGCCTATACATCTCCACCTCGGCACTGCTTAGTTCGGCCTCGGTCAGCCGAGATGGGACCCTAGTCCCGGTTGACAGCAACCTCCACCTACGTTACTGAACGTACGAAAGGATAAGACTGGAGGTTGTCCTCATCTAGTGGTCACATCCATGGAGAGGCGGGATCCGCAATCTCTGACAAGATGGGATGGAAGCCGTAAATATCAGACAGTACGGGGTCGGTGCCATAACTCCTGATAAGATGGGATAGCCAGATGGGCCTTCCCCCTTTGACCCAAGTGACAAAGCGTCAACTCTCAACCTCTATATAAAAAGGTACGCATACTCACATTGGTGGGGGGGGGGGGGGGGGGGGGGCATGAACATATGCGCATGCATACACTTTCTCTTCTTCCCCATTCACTCCTCCTATGTTCAGTGATAGCACTAACTCAGGCATCGGAGAACCTTCGGCTGACGACAGCCAGGGCCTCTGACCAGTATTTCTCCTTCCTTTTCAGGTTCGAAGGCGATCTATTTCCACCAACGAAGCTTAAGCAGTATCATCTCAATCTAAGTAAGTCCATGAAGATTTTGGCACTTACAATTCTAATGTTTAGTGCAAACATAAAAATCCAACATTCCAAACTGGACTAAATGTATATAAAAAATAATTCTACTCCAAAAAGAGTGTTTGAACTAAACGTAAGCGTACAAAAAAAAAAAAAAAATAACCAGCTTGCAGTGAAACATTCATTCCACATGATACCATTTGGAATTATAATAAAATAATAGTTCATGTCAAGAAAAGTCACACACAAATGGAATCTGTATCAGAACCCACTATATTTTTCAGAAATGAAGGTTTCTTAACACATTGGTTAGGTTAGACCAAAACCAACCATCAAAAGGATAGGCTCTACTGGCTTTTCTAGCATTATCAAGAGTGCAGTTTTCTGATAAAAACTTCATTGAAACGAGATAGGAATTATGATGGAAGGAATCCTTCCATCTACAATGAAGTATCAAAAGGCATTTGAGATATTAGAGGAGATGCACTAAGGCACTGTTGATGGTTGAGTTCATGTGAGAATAGAGTTGTGGACTATAACTTTGAAAGTAGTAAAAAATGAAATCATAAGGCTAAAATAGTAAAGAATAAATACTTAAGTTACTGCATACGGTCGGTTTAATTTAAGCGGTTAACCGTGAGTTTAAACCGATAACCGACCGATGTAAGCGGTTTTTATGGTTTTCAAACCGTTAACCGAACCGATCTATTGTAAACCGATCCGAACCGCTCGGTTCGGACAGTTCGATTCGATTTGCGGTGATGCCGGATTTTTTGTACAGCCCTAAATACTACCCCTAAATTTCTTGTGATTGAGAGCTCATGACTTGAAGCCTCGCCCAAGAGTTATCTTACCTTCCTTAAGTTCTACTTCCCTCATCTCGGGCTCTCTCACATCACCCGTCGTCTCCTGCCGTCACTTAATTTTGGATCCCTGAAGTGCGTACAAAAAGGAATTGGTTTTGGGGTAAAGTTTTTTTCCTTCCCATGTGCTTCTGTGAGAGAGCATATATGCACCATTAGGGATGAAAGTGGGCCGGGCCGAGCCGGGCTTTGACAGGCCCTAGGCTCGGCCCTAGTATTTTTCAGTAGGCCCTAGCTCGGCCCTAGCCCTAAAGGGCCTCAAAAACCCTGGCTCGGGCTCGGCCCTTATTAAGTTATGAGGCCCTAGGGCCGGCCCTTTGAGCCCAGCTAATGATATAACACTAGCTGAAAGAAAATATTTTTCGGAAAAAAAAATTCCTGTAGGAATTCAAAGAAATCTACATATGCAAACCAGAATAAAAAATGGTCAAATGCATGCATTCATCCCATATTCTCATTCTCATAATTTGGATTGCAGCAATAAAATTAACTAAAATAAGAAAGACTCCATAAAAGCAAAAGGGAGCTCAGTTCCAACACTCCATAATAGTTCAATGTTAATGTAGATGAGCATTATCAAACTCCAACAATAATACAAATCAAATTAAACTCCAATAGCATCATAGAATAAAATAAAGTATTCGGCTAGCATCATAAAATAAAGTCTCTAGCATCACCAGTATCACCTATAACAACAATAATAGAGCATTGTTAATAAATAATAATAACAACAAAGGAAAGGTTGTTCCAGAGTTACAAGACTTTAAAAAATGACTTCTAGACTATTAATATACATGCATCCTCAAGGTTGTTTAGAGATTATTTATATTGGATTAAAATTAGGGTTTAAGGTTTAGTGCTTAGGTTTAGGATTTATGGATTATTTAGTGCTTAGGGTTTAGGGATTATTTATATTGGATTAAAACTAAGGTTTAGGATTTAAGGATTATTTAGTATCATAGATTCACATATATATTATATACTGTATAGTGTACACATACATATTATAGTGTACACATACATATAATATATGGATTAATATATGTAGGCCCTATGGCTTACTGTTTATGTTTATGATTTATGGATTATTTAGTGTTTAGGGTTTAGAGATTATTTATATTGATTAAAACTAAGGTTTAGGATTTATGGATTATGTTATATCATATATGTATTATATATTGTATAGTGTACATATATATATAATATGTATTAATATATGTAGGCCCTAGGGCTTACGAGCCGGGCTTCATCAAGCCCGAGCTCAGCCCCTTTAAGCAAACGGGCCTCCTACTAGGCCCTAGCTCGGCTCTTTTGTCTTTTGAGCCGAGCTCGAGCCGAGCCTATGACGGGCCGTCCGCGGGCGGCCCTAGGACTGCCCGGCCCACTTTCACCCCTATGCACCATCCCTATAAACAGAACACCAATGAATTTCACGGGGTCTCGCCCTTGAAATAAATCCACTATATTAACACATATTAATCCAGCAGCATGCATGTATCATTGAGATTAATTAGATGAAAAAAAAGGTGGAGCGATTTAGGCTCATATAACACTGCCCTTATATTTTACCATTGAGCCAAAGGACTCATTGTCAGATTAATCACTTATTAAATAAACAAATGCTTTGCATGTAATTATTCTTTATTCATTATTTCAATCAGATATCATACTTGTAATCAATTAATATATATTATAGACGTAGGCATCGATTTCGAAATTGAAGTCCAATTTGCTAATTGATTGCAAAATTGGACTCTAATCTCAAATCAATTTGAGAAATTAGATCTCAAATCAAATTCAAGAGATAAGCTCTATCAATCAAATCAGAGTCCACTTTTGTTAAGCTTCTTTATGTGAATTCAAATTTTAATATATATTTATTATGGATAGGTGATTAAAAAGTCCAGATGAAAAAATTTACCTTGCTCAATAACTCTATCCAACCAAATTAAAATGAGTCTTCTTTAGGTGGATTTAAAATTTTAATATATCTATTATGGTTATAAAATCGTTAATATTTGTGATTTTAAAAAGTGGATCCTTGATAGTGATTTATACATATGGGCTCCATATACAATAAACGTGGGCCCCATACTCTAATTCTTAAAGACATGGCCACATGCAATTTTGCAAATGTTAATTTACAAAAGACTTGAAGTTTCATACTCATTTATATAAAAAGTAATATTTATATTGTATAAATGTTGGGGTGGGCCATGCTTTGAACTGTAATAAATAGTATATTTATTTATTTTATATTTATTTTCATATTTCTTTGTTTTATATTTATTTTCTCATTAATTGATATCTCATAAAATAGCCACAAATTGGACGTGTTTTTATTTCTAGGCCTGGGTTTAGCAGCGGGTATACTTTGCTAGTTATTATATATTATAGACGTAGGATTCGATTTCGAAGTTGGAGTCCGATTTGCTAATCGATTGCAAAATTAGACTTTAATCTCAAATCAATTTGAGAAATGAAATCTCAAATCAATTTCAAGAGATAAGTTTTATCAATTAATTTAGAGTCCACTTTTGTTAAGTTTCTTTATGTGAATTCAAATTTTAATATATATATATATATATATTATGGATAGGTGTTTAAAGAGTCCAGATGAAAAAATCCACCTTGCTCAATAACTCTATCCAACCAAGTTAAAATGAGTCTTTTTAGGTGGATTTAGAATTTTAATATATCTATTATGGTTAGAAAATCCTTAATGTTTGTGATTTTTAAAAGTGGATCATATTGATTTATACTTATGGGCTCCACATACAATAAACTTTTTTAAAGTGTGTCTCATATTTTAATTCCTAAAGACCGGGCCACATCTAAATTTACAAATGTTAATTTACATAAGACTTGAAGTTTCATACTCATTTATATAAAAAGTAATATATCTTTGTATAAATTTTGAGTTGGGCCATGCTTCGAACCGTAATAAATGGTATATTTGTTTGTTTTATATTTATTTTCTCATTAATTAATATCTCATAAAATAGCCACAAATTGGACGTGTTTTTATTTCTGGACCTGGGCTTAGCGCGGGCATGCTTTGCTAATATCATATTAAAGTCGAATTTAGCTGATGCGGTCACCAATGATGATTTTAGATGGCTAATCACAGAATATTCTCTATGATCCTGACTAAAACCAATCCGTGACTCCTGCTTATTTTAGCGGTATGGACATGCTCCACATGCACTGTCTAAGCTATACATGTGCGTGATGCATCACATGCCTGCAGTGTGTGATCATCAAATCATGGAAATGTCTTAATTATATTTATTTTGTACAAAGCCCTTCCCATATATCAACCATCCATCTGGAATATACATAGCTGAAGTGAGTTGGGCCCACTAGGTAATTTGGATTACAATTATATCAATGGAACCGTTCACATGAAGGAAATTTAAAAAAAAAAAAAAAAAAACCCCAACACTAGACTTGCATAAGTAAATTGGTCAAACTTTTCGAACAGTGCAATATGATCCAAACATACTTCAAAGATCAACTGTAACTATTAACTAACCCCTTCCTCCCTTGACTCAGAATTTTCATTTTGGTGGATTAAAAGCCCTGCAGTTCTTTCTGATCTCTCCTGCATTCCCCACTAGAACCTCTATGCTCCCCATCTTCACCATAGCACTTGCAAACTTCTCAAGAAACCCAACTCCATCCGACCCAAAACCAGCAACCAAACCAGCCGTAGAGTTATCCAAAGTCAGCTCCTGGTCTATCTGCAATATTCCCTTCTTCAAAAGCAGCTGGTTGTAATACTGATTATCCACCACAAACGACGTGTTTTGATCCAAGAACGCAGTTGGGTCTGTCGTCAAAGTCTTCGAATTCGGTCCGCAGACGCTCCTGAGCCTTGCAACCAGACCAGAATCCATGGAAGAATCAGGAGCTCCTGTCCCTTGGAAGTTGAAGAGACGGTCTCGGAAGAACACGCAGTGAGCCACGCCAACCGTGTGTGCACCCAGAAGAACGACCATGTCATTGAGGGTGAGCCCTTTGGCTGTGAAAGATTGCAGGGCTTGGGAGATGGAGAAGGAGGGTCCTGGTAAGTTGACTTCTTGGGAGCTGGAGATGAGACCATCTCTTCTTCCTGTGGGGACGAGGTAGTTGGGTCCACCTGAGAGAGAGACTGCATCCACATGAGACAGTTGAGGGGCATTGCTTCTCCAGGCTTGCCTTGGCTTCATCGATGATCTCGAATCCACGGACGGTAAGGTTCGGCCCGGCAGCCTTCTCAGATGTCTTGTTCTTCGTTGAGTCGATCAGTATCGATGCATCGCAGCCCTGCAGCAGCAACAAAGAGAGAAAATGAATTGAAGAAGGGACCATGTATGCAGTTGTGTACTATGTAATTTGTATGTCAATAACTAATAACTTGAAATAGCAGCAGCATATGATGGGTTCGAGCATTTTACGGGTTCTGAAATCTATTTAACGGTTTGGATTTAGAAACAAAAATTTTAAGGTGGGTCACTTTACCAAGTGGTGCACAATGGGGTATTAAAAGGGTGATGATTTGTACTGCAAAAATACTTTTTAATACTTTCTTGGGGTGGAACGCGCTGGTCGCCGCCCCCCTTTGGAATCTAGTCGGCACCAAGTTGTTCACTCTTGAGTTTCAAAGTCAAATACTTTTCAATGTCTCACTCCTTAACAATCACAATTTCATGACCCGATAGGTATATATGATGATCATCGTGCATGACCGTAGTGAAGGGGCAGTCGAATAAAATTGTGTGAGGATGATCGAATGGTTATAATTCTCTCAAAATCTTTAATCAAAAGTTGGTATTGATTATAAAATGTAGGAGAGTTTTCTATAGCATGCATGAGGTAGATTGGTCAGTATAAAAGAGAAAAGGAATAAAGGAATGAAAGAGATATTAGAGATTGAGTTGGGCATAATTTAGGATACATTTGAGCCAAGAGAGGATGCCACAATATAGAAGAGAATTATTTTGGTATTCCGTGTAACCCACTCTTTGGTGGTCGCATTGGGCTCCTAAAGACGACAAACATAACCTAAATATAGAGAAATTCGACTTCCAATTGCATGATTCCACCCTCATGGAAACAAAAATCTACTGACAGCAAAAGGTCTCAGTTCCACGAACTGGTCGTTAGAAATGGACTCTGCCCCCACTTGTATAAATAAGGAAAAAAAAAAAAAAAGGAATGAAAGGGACTGCTAGTACGTGAGCCTATATTTTAGGCCAGCCCAACAAAACCACAGATGGGTCCTGCATTAACACTAAAAGAGTAAAATTGGCGACGTCATGAACCATCAATAAGAATCAGCCTCAAAACAGGGGATCCTTTTCCGATGATGTTGCGTTCTAGACTTGTACTGTCACTACATCACTCGGGATGAGGAACTCGAAATGTTGATGTTTCCATGCGGTGCCCACCCCACCCAATGGGCCAACGGTAGTTCCACTTTTAACATGGAGTGGTGAAAGAGGCAACAACATTCATCAAGATGGTGTTTGTGTTCCAGCAATATTACTTCCACTTCATTAATAATGGATGGGAAAAGTGGCAATGGATACAGTTCCATGTAGGCAGGTGAATGTGGGATAGATGATCTTACTCGAAGAAAGCAGTCATGGAAATGCATGCGAAGGAAGGCAGCTGTGATGGAAGGGTCGGCACTGAAGTGCTTTTGCACCACTCCACTGATGATGGACTCTGCTTGCGGGCATGTAGAGCTGTAGAAACCAATTCGAAGATCTCCCAAAACAAATGGAGCTATAAGGAACAGAAACAAGCATACAAGCTTCATTTTCTCACTCAACTCTAGACCAATATTTCTGGGGGGTTTTTGGAATGGGCTTTCAATTTTGAGGTTTTAGCACTCAAAAGATAAGGAATGGTGATAAGGTGGTGATTGGGAAGGAGATTATATAAAGAAAATAGGGAAGTGGGAATGGGCTGTAGCCTGGAAGGAAGAAGGCTAGCTACAATCGGAGAACATTGATTTTGACTTGTGACTTGGACATGCTTGAGGCTGCTTCGAAGTAGTGCATGCATAAAGCGATGAAAGGAAGATATAGAAAAATGCTTATAGGCAAGTGGGACACTAGGAAGGTGGCTGTTTGGTTTGTACTTTACCTCAATTTGATGTGGATAATTGCTTTCTTTGAAGTTTCCCCTGCTTGGCGGATTTGATTGAAGGCAGCACGTTCTGAAGGATGATAGGGAAGGAATACATTAAACCCGGGATATGCTTAGTGGTAACAGGAGTCTCCACAAAATACTCTTAAAGGGAGCTGCATGGGTTCGACTCCTGGGGAGGCTCCTGGGGTGCCTGATTTACGGAATCCACCCTGGGACAAATGCATGATTACGGAGTACGTCTTCCGAAGTGTATACAATAGGCCCGGGGCCCTAGGCCCCGCCTATCCCCTGTGGGGGCATACGGGTTTCCGATCCCCTACAACTAGTATATGAGATTAGCGTACATATATTATTCAGGTTATCATTCATTCATCTATTTTCTTTCTAACCCATGGTTTAATTAACCCCACTATAGTTCCAAACCATTCATTCAGAATCAAGATATTCCATAATCCATACCATGGGCTTGGATTTAGGACGAGCTGCCTTCACTGCCCATCATGTGAGTGGCATTTTCAGTTGATCTGGACCACAATTTGGTGTGGGCCACCATTAATTAAGATAGCCATGCCTTTCAATATTGCTTCGACTATAGTATCCAATCAAGCCATCTCTCTATGCCTTGCCAACTTGTCTTTATTTTATTGCGGGTTTTTTTTTATCTGTTTATAAAATGCTAGGCCGGACCTCTGGTTGACAGCTCTATTAGATCTAATATGGTTTGCAATACAAATCAAATCTATGAATCTTGATCTATACATTAGCAATTAATAATCTAAAAGACTAAAAGCGTACCTTGAGTTATGATCTTGAGAATGAGTGGTATGGATGGATCTAAAGCTTTAGCCTTTTTGTTTTCTCCTATCTCCCTTATCACCCATTCCAAGATGCTTGAGAATTAATGGGTACTTTGCTAATAACGTGGTTAAGTAAGAGAGATTTCTTCTCATCTAAGAAATCAATTAGCAATAAGTTTTCTTAGTTTCCTCAATGATTAGTTAACCAAGAATTTTGATTGATTGGGCTTTTCCAAAATGAATCCAAGAAAGATTTAATTAAATAAGAAATTAGGGCGTGTTTGACAATTAACTAGTTAAGTGAAAGTAAAGTAAATTCAAACAAGAAATGATAAGGGGTCATATCAAAAGTATACAATTTTAAAATTTCCTCTGAATTTTTCTAAAAAAGTAAAAAAAAAAAAAAAAAACATCATTTCTCCACTAAAAGACTAAAAAAAAAAACTCCACTTTTCTATACAACAAGTCAAAAAGATTTCATACCAAACAACTAAAAATAAAATACCATTATAACCTCTTATATTTTATTCTTTCTTGATTTGATACTTCACCTCACCATACTTCAATTCACTATACATCCAAATACGCCCCGAGAAAGCTAATTAGTTGACTTGTAGTGGGGCCCTTCAACTATTAGATATGTGGTCAAGGGGAACGACCACTTACGTCTAACAAGCTCAAACTAGTCGGTTGCCTTGAACTGTTCAGTCCATCCTAAAATCTTCAAATGATTGAGAATGCTAAAAAAATATCAAAACTGGTAAAAGATTACAGTTGAGCCATTGTAAACCTGCAGGTTTGACAGGCTTTCACTACTGTAATTATTTCATATATATTAAAACTTGTCTTTAATTTTAACAGTATGGTTTAACAAATTTGGACTGAACTGTCCAGTCAAGTGGTTCAACCAAGGAATCGCAGTGAATCCTATGTTAGACTCTGTCTTCTAAAGCCAATATTCTTAGTATTAATGAGGATTTAAGAAGAAACATGGGATTAAGCCCTCAACAAAACAGAAAGCATCTTTGTTTGTATTTTGCTTGTATATACTCTGGTATCCCCTTTCGAATGCACTTCCGTTTCATCTTAAACAGGGGATAAGAAAACATATCCATTTATTTCTTGGTAAGAAAAAAAACAGACCATTGGTCACACATAGTCAAGTCATAATACAAAGTAGACGGCTGAAATGACAACGGTAAAGATAATAGTTCACTTAGCCGTGATCTTTCGTCTTTCATGTTAATTCTGACAAGATGACCCTTTCAAAGAGATCAGGGGCTTCCTAAGTCTGGTTGCCATTTTGGTGCAATCCAGTATTCGATTGCGACAATACCACTTAACAGAAAAGGAAAAAAAAAAAAAAAAAACACACAAGTGGTTTTTGGGATGCCATTATGTCTTATTACTATTTTGTAATTGTAAGAAGATTACCAGTTTATTAAACTGGTCTAGAATTCCTAAGATTTATAAGGAATGGAAATCTATCAAAATTGGAATGATCCAGAAATGAAAGATAAAAGGGGTTTTGACATATTAATTCTTCTTTAAATTTGATTTTTTCAATTTCATCACCGAAACTCAATCATGTCACCAGAGTCGCTTGACTCTAGTCAATATTTTCTTTAACTTTTTTCGCTCGAGATCTCTTGTTACCAAGGAAACAGTACCTATAACATAAACTAATAAATCCCATGATACCATGAGATTGTCCAATGATGTAATGGCTTTTATAAAGCATTTTAGGGAAAAAAATTTCCAAATGATAGAACGTGAGAAGTGGTGGTCAAATGTGTATTTACTTTTTGCTAAATGTCATTTTTTGTGTAATGTAAAAAACGAATTCACATGCTAGTTGCGGAAAGTGTATAAAACAAAAACTAATAAATCCCATGATATTATGGGATGTGGGGCAAAAAAGTAAAATATATATATTAACTAGTATCTAAATCTCGTAAAAAAAAAATTGAATTTAAGGAAGACTAATATGTCAAGTCCCCAACATAAAAAGGTTAATATATACACAATATTTGCAATCAAATGAACTACTTTCTGCCGGTAAGTGATTGCTAATCATCATCCTAGATAATTAAGTTATTTGAAAATTATGTTCCACCTATGATTCTTCATTCCTCACCACTTTAATACTTCTTTGATAACAGTACCCCTTACCATGAATCCATAAGCTATAAAACTTATGTTATCTATTCAAATTGCAACTGCAACTGCAGAGTATCAAATATGAAAGTACGAGATGTTTGTGACTATAGAGCAAAGCATGCATCACAAGCCAATCCCTTTGAACTCCCACTGCAGCTGTACCTAATTTTAAGTTTACTGTTCAGCAAAAATAAATCAATTAGATAAATGTTGCCTGGCCCGCCAATGGCCTGAAAACCATTAATGAAATCGGCCCATTACTTGTACAATCATATCCATCATATCCATCAGGAGTATGGCAAACATTTGGAAACTACGAACCAGGAAGCCAATTAGGTCCTGGTTCTTTATCCTTCGCAGACATTAGTGCATCCCCCACCTCCCAAAATCCAAAGAAGATTATTCTATCCATGAACACATGGACTTGAGGATGTTTCAAACAGGCTTCCCCAACCCTGCCTCTGTTACATGCCTATCATCCCCAATTGCAGGAGGAGCCACTACTAGAAAAAAAGATTTTTATATCGGTTGCAAAAACTGTCTTATATCGGTTTTTCATATAACCGATATAATATCTTCAGTCAAGATTTTTTATATCGGTTAATATTTTTTTATATCGGTCAATTTTTTTTTATATCGGTTATACAGGAACCGACATAATAATCTCTATATATAATATCGGTTAGAAAAATATGTGATATTAATTTCAATATTTTATATCGGTTATTATAAAACCGATATGATATACACATATTTTATATCGGTTGTATACATATATTTTATATCGGTTATTATAAAACCGATATGATATATACATATTTTATATCGGTTGTATACACATATTTTATATCGGTTATTATGGAATCGATATTATATATGCATATTTTATATCGGTTGTTATAAAACCGATATTATATACCCAATGATTTTACTTCCGCCTGTGCACCAGCGACTAACCGCCGGTTATATATACATATTTTATATCAGTTATTATGAAACCGATATTATATACCCAATTTTATATCGGTTATTATGAAACCAGTGCGCGGGCTCAGTGGTTCTTTCCCTCCTTTTTATTTTTCCTTCCCTCCATTCTCTTTGTTTCTCCATCAATATTCCTTCTTTCCTTTCACTCTCGCTCTCTTCTCTCCTCACTCTCACCTCTCTTCCCTCACTCTCGCTCTCTGCTCTCTCTCTCTCTGACGCTCGATCTCTCTGCTCTCTCTGACTCTCACGCTCTCTCGATCTGCTCTCTCTCTCTCTCTCGGTCTCTGCTCTCTCTCTCACTACGCCAAAAACATTAAACCCACCCCTTTTCTCTTCTCTCACCCGGTGCTCTCTTTCCCTCTCCCGCCAGCGCTCCCTTCTCTCTGGTATGCTCTCTCCTCTACTTCTCTCTCCCTCTTTCTCTCTCTCTCTCTTTTTAGTTTGGGCAAAAAAAAAATCAGGTATGCCCTAGCGATTCCTCATCTCTATTCTTTCTTTTCTTTTCATTTTTCTTTTTTTTTTCTCCCTCAGGTTTGCAATCCTCTCTCTGCTAGGTCTTTGCAACCCTATATTTGCTCACGATTTCTGCAACCATCTAAGGTATGATTTTTTTAAATTTATGTAAATGTAGATTTTAAATGAGCTTTCATGGTTGCAGATTTTTTAGTTTTTATTTTCTGTGTGTTACGTCTGTTGTGATGGTGGTGGTGTGACAGTGGCAATGGACAGATGGAGGCCTTTTTTTTTTTTAAGGTTTTAGTTGTTTCTGTGCTTTCTGACTATTGTCTGCGATGGATCATACTAACAAAAAATGAAATGCGTGCATTATGCTACCCAAGTGATGAATCCTTTGCAGTTAATATGAATCTGACCCTCGTAAATGCATGCATAAAGACAGCTGAGTGCTCTTTTATCTCATCTTCTGAGCTAATTTTTTCGATGAAGATTTGTTACAGAGAAGAAGCTCAAGAACATGCAGCTGAGATGAAAATGGTAAGAGGGAAATATGGATTTTTGAGAAATGATAGAATTAGGAATAAGCACATTGGGGGAGAACTTACAGGGAGCTCCAATAAAAAACAGAAAGAATCTTTTAATTGAAATGATTTGGGCACATATGATTCACGACCTGGATGTTGTATTGGAATGTTAAAATTTAAGGCACTAGCAACAAGTGAGGGAGACTAGCAAGGACTTGGAATGAAATGAAGAAAGATATGTTATAATGTAGGGTGACACACCCTAAGCTTTTCTAGAGTAGTGACTAGTATGAGGGGAGTGTAATGACTGGTGATTTTTTTCAGTTCACTTCCCTTTTAGGAGGACTTTCTGCATTGGTTGCATTTGGCTTTAGCGAGCTACAAGTTCAAATATTTTTTGTGGGCTTATTGTTTCTGTGGTCTATTGACTTAAAATATACATGTATTGATATTATCTAGGTTCTCTGATTTACAATCATAGGCCAGTTGTGGTTTTTTCTTCGAAATGTCAACAATTAAATTGTTAGCTTTCTCCATTGTCTTCTTCAATTCATCTTCTGACGTTTGATACTTGTCGCAAAAAGATGCAATATGGTTTTTGTTACTATTCAGCTTGGATTTGGAACTGGAGTAATCTCTGCATTTCTCCTTGTGGCATCTTGCTGTAGCTTTTAACAAAATTTTAGAAAGTACAAGGGTTTTAGGTCACATGTGGTGTCTAAATGAAGGATTGAAAAAAGGGTTCATAAAGTAATTGGAAATGATGCTTTGGATATAGGGTCTTTCAGAACTCTCATGTTCTATTGTCTGTTCAAGATGTTTCTTTTTGGAATTTTGGATGATTTACATACTATAGGCAGCATTTGTAGCAGCCTTTACTGCTATGTGACAACCGAGGGCATCAGCTCTTTTGAATGTATGGTCTGAAGCGGGTAACAAGCAAAAATATAGCAGCAGAATAGAGTCATTAAGGGTCCCTTATGTGCCTCAAATAATTTTCTTTTCTTCTCAAGTAGTTTCAGAAGTACCTTTGTACCTTTTAGTTTTTGTGATTTCCAATCATTTTGTTTGGTAGTCTTTGCAAGAATGATGTCACTGAGGAACTAGATGTTGGCATCCCACACACCACATTTTGGTTATGTTATTTGTAACTATGTAGTTGCCTCAGTTGGTGTGGATAAATAGATAACAACCTTGTTTACTTAATTATTTAACTTAGTTGGAGAAATTCCTGTGTGCTTTTAAGGAAATTATAATGCATAGTAATTAAAAAATGCTTGCTCGGGAAGGGATGTTGAACTCCCCTGATCTTAAGGTGTCAATGTTGTTTTTGATACTCAGAAAGTTTGTCTTTAGATATGCTTTTGCATTGGCAAGCAGGTACATTGATACCGTTGATGGCAAGCAGGTACATAGATCTTTTGTGGTCTGAAGTTATCTTGATGCGGATCTTTATTTATGTTCTTAAATTTCCTTTTGTGGGTGCTGCTTCAATTGAAATTACTTTCTTTGAAAGTGTTTTTGGTTCTCTCTCGTTTTTCTTTATATTCTCAGCTTCTTGAGCTTGCTTTTGAGTTTTGAGTTTCTGACTTTCTTCAAGATGGATTTCTTTTCCTTTTCCTTTTTTTTTTTGGGGGGGTTTTTATTTTATTTTATGCCTATGGATTGCAGTGGGTTGGGTTTAGTTGGACCTGCTGGCCTGATATTGAACATGCTTACAAGGTTTTAAAATCTTGATCCTTTACTTGGTTTTAAAATCTTGATCCATCTTACTTTCTGCATATTTTTGGTTTCTTCATTTATATGTTACTCTTCAAAGAATCTCATTATCCTTGTCTCTACCAGGTTGGACTTGAGCTAGTACCTAGGAACTATGATATGGACACTGCTTCTCCTTTCAGGTGGACTCCCATCATGCTGAGCAATGCCCTAATGTCTTTCTTTGAGCTTTTATCTAAACAATTCCATGTTTATTTAGTTCTCTGTGTGAATGTGAATGGGGCATGGCAATGAAAATGGCCAAAATGTTGCATTTCAGTTTTTGTTCAGAACTTCTGAAGCTCGAAAATGAGCTTCTGGGTGAAATTCGGCTAGCCGCGAGGCTAACCGCCAAAACTTTCCATTTTTGGCAAGCTTCTGGAAAGTTAACCGCCAAATTTCGGTTAGCGCCTCGGGGTAACCGCCGAGCTGACCGAAATTGGGTCAGAAAAATCAGCTTCTGGAAAGCTGACCGTGGGCTAACCGAACTTGGTTTGGCTAGCCGTCAGTATAGTTGCGGCTGACCGCCAGGTAGCCGCGGGGTAGCCGAACTTGACCAAATTATTTATAGTAAGGGAAATTTTGGCCAATCGCGAGGACCGGTGAGTTTTGGATTTTTGCGAGAATTAAGATCACTTTCCAACTGAAATCGCCTTCCAAGCATGCCATACTAGCACATTTATCAGTGGGTGGATGGGCAGCATCTGCATGCATGTCTATAGACATCAGAGTTCTAGCAATTTAGTTGATGGTTCCATTGAGTGCAATTTCACAGATGATTCATGTAGTGTAATTTTTTTTCAGAAACTGATCATAGCACAAGTAAAAAAAGGAGTTGGGTCTTGCATGCCTTCAAGGGGAGCCAAAAGATGGTTGTTGAAGCTTTGGAGGTAAATTATGATTATTTATCTTTAATTTGGTTTTTTTGTTTATATACAGTTCCAACTTTTTGTACATCCCATGGAAGACAATGTAGATACTATATATATATACACACACACAATATTTCCATAGAGATTTGTCTAGTGATCAATGTATAATATTATTAATTAGTTATATATATATATGATCACTTTATTAATTTGTATATATAGTGGAAAGTTTTATTGGTGTACAGTGTACTGCAGGTTTTATAGGTACTGCAGCAATGCAAATTCTTTTGATAAAAAAAATGCATATATAATATTAAATCGGTTACAGAACAAATGATATAATACAATCCCAAAAAACCGATATAACAAAGCCCTTTATAACCGATATTATAAATAATTTTTATATCGGTTTCACTCTTTTTTATATCGGTTTTACAGTAATGTATGCTATAATCTCAGTTTCAAAACACATCAGTTTACCGAAAACCGATATTATAAATATTTTTTTATATCGGTTGTACTTTTTTATATCGGTTTTACAGTAATATGTGTTATAATTTCAGGTTCAAAAGACATCAGTTGTCCAAAAACCGATATAAAATATTACACATATTATATCGGTTATAGTTGTTTATTATATCGGGGGTACTTATATCAGTTTGAAGTTTACTGAAAAACCGATATAATAGGTCTTTTATATCTATTTTTAGCCGATATAAAAACCCATTTTTCTAGTAGTGAGCAGATGGTTTCAAAGCCGGGTCTGCTCTTTCCTCGTCAACCTTGTCACCATCCTTGACGGCCAACACGACCAATACAAGCAGCAATGGAAAGCTAATCATAGTGAAGGACCAGTTAGCGATCAACTGTGATAGCAATGAAACCCTGCGTGTATCGAGCTGCCATGCCACAGCTGCACCTGCACTTTGAACTCCCTTATAGAACCCGCTATACCTGTCATCCCCACGACAATTCCCGTTCATTAAGAATCCGAAAGGAGAAGATATACAACCTCTTTCCTAATGAAGATACCACAAACATAGCAATTTTGTAATCTCTCGCTCCCTCCCTCTCTCTCTCTCATCAATAATGAAACTCTATTACATAGTCTAACAAATCAATAGACTGGTGCTAAATTAAATTGTTACAAATGCACTGTATCGCTTATCTCAGTTGTCAGGCATATGCCTTCGAGATATCCAAGGCATGTGAATGATGTGACTGAAAATTATCAATACAGTGAATGTTCCGGCAGCTATCTTTTCTTCTTTTTTTTTTTTCTTTTTTGCTGTAAGGCAAATCATATTTTATATATATAGAGGAAGAGAAAAACATTCCTCACAGATCAAAAGCCAGCAAAAGAAGAGAGGCAATTTTTTTGGTACCTCAGCCAAGGGACTGAGGCCCAGGGCCGACCTACATGTAGGCCAAGGGGGGGCCCTAGGCCGGTCCCCTTAAATTTTCAAAATTTTATTTTTTGTCACTAATGTTTTTATAATTTTTTTTATTTTGATCCCTAAATTGTTAAAATTTTCTTTTAATAATTTTCATTTGGCCCCCGTAGTTTCATTTTCTGGGCCCACCTCTCCTGAGGCTAGATTAAGTGATATAAAGCCCAAAAAGCCCAAACCCCGGCCCGGCCCGGCCCATGTAAGGAATGCAAGTAATTTAATTTAATTAGTCCAAAAAAAAAGATCAAATGCCCATAAAATTGATAAAAATCTTGGTTCCGCCAGGACCAATTGATTAAATGGGCAGGGCCTAACTCTTACAGTCTGTATTGGGCTTGGGTTAGGCCTAGCGAATGTTTCTAAAGTCGAGCCGCGCCTGAATATGCCTTAGCCCGTCCCGGATCAGCCCATGAACACCCCTACTTATAAAGTGTAATGGTATATTTGGAAAGCGAGGAACACTTAGCTGTTTAGTAATCATCCCTTGCATCCTTCTATTTAATTATTACAAATCAATTAATCTGATTCACCAATGGGATTCTACGCTCAAATTAACCCTTGCCCTGTAGTTCACTGGAGCTTCTATGGACTGCTGTTGGGTTGAACCCAATTTTGATGGTCTGTTAATCATGAATATCAATGGAATTATCTGTCCTCATGAATCATGATGGCTTTATCCTTAAAAGGCTTCTCTGGAAGAGTAGGTTTCACTAACCCTCTGCAAGCGAGCCAAGTGGCCTTCCCTTGGGCCTTGAGAGCACTGCCTGATTCTTAGAGTGGGTGAAGTTATTATAAAAGGGGATAGTATTAAATTAGCTATTAGTAGAGGCAATAGAAATACTTTTCAATAATCCCTTTTGATGCAGCCCACATTTCACATCATGACAGAATTTGACCATGAATTTATTGATTCTTGCGAACGTAGTCCCACTTTATTTTATTCGGATATGGAATCAAGGAATTTTTTTATTTTACTTTCCAAATGGGCATGTTGGATCATGCATCTATAGACCAATAGATATGTCAAAATATAGATTCGCACTTGGGATGTTTCTACAGATAGTTATAGTATCAACCTAGCTATATGGCCATGTTTTATTTGGAGGAATAAAATGGAGATTGTCTCTTGCAAAGATGGCTGAGTGGTTGATAGCTCTGGTCTTGAAAACCGGTATAGTTCCGAACAAAGAACTATCGAGGGTTTGAATCCCTCTCTCTCCTTTTGCTCGTTGAATGGATTTGTTTCTTTATTGACACACACATTTTGAGCAGCAAGCCTTTCCACCTAAGATTCAAACTTGCTGTCGAATGGTTTTAATTTCATGTTAAATTTAGTCCACCAACTGATCCTACCAAAACCTTGAGACATTAGGGGAGGCAGCAAAAAATACTTTCCAATAAATAGTCTCCTCATGTATAACGCCCTTCAAAGCTCTGCCTCCTTCTCGCTGGACCTCAAGCGGAATATATATATATATATATATATATATATATATATATATATATATATATGGGTGGGTGGGGAGGGGGGGAGTGTCTTGAGAGTATGCATAGTAGGAAGCGTAACTCGGCTAATATTATTGCGAACGGGGATCTTCCTAAAGGTTTCCACCATGGTGACCATGTAGACCAATCATAGTATTGGTACACTTGTGAAATGACCCCATTTGGTATTCACCAAGTAGTTTTCCCTTCATCCTCATATTCTTGAATTTCATCTCCCGGATCTGAAGGCTTGTGAAGCCTTGGCGCGCGTTTCCAAGCATCGGGTGGGTGCTGGAAGCCACCTGCTTTAGGAGATGAAGCTGCACTTTCAAGTCCAGTTTTATCCGCAGCTTGGATTCAAGCTGTAGTTTAAGTCCAGTTTTGTCCTGTTGTTTGTTTTGGAGATTGTGTTTTATGTTGCGTTGTTTGTTCGTGTTTGTTTGTATTGTTCTGTCTGTTTCTTAATTAAATTAAAAATAATTAAAAATAAAAGTATTGGCTGAGATGGATGTGAGAGAGAGAGAGAGAGAAGTACCTGCTAAGCGTCTCCGAGTCATCAGCCAATGCTCCAATCACCCAATAAACAAAGCTCTGAAACATGGCATCCAACAATCCATAGCTGAAATACAAAACAAACGGACCAGCAAAATCCTTCCCAGAATCCTTAAAATCCAACTTCTTCGGCAGTTTATCACGAGAATAATTCAGCTGGCTGGCAAACCCACCACCCCAAATCGCAGTCCCAAGCAAAGCAACAATCCCAAATCCCACAAAAGCCCTCATCCGGCGGCTCTTGAAGCTAAAATCCAGAACGTAACCTATGCCAATAGATCCAATCATCTGGGCCACCCAATAGAAGATGTTGTTGAGGCCCCTCGTCCTCAGATTGAACATCACCCCATTCACGTTGTTGAACTCGTACGTGTGAACGAAGTTGCTCACCCAGGCCGCTGGGATGATCAGGAGTATCTTCCAATTCAGGAAGAGCTTCACCACCTCCACCGCCTCCGTGTGGGCGCTGCAGTACTTGACCCGGGTGGGGATGGAGCCGTCGTCCCGGACGACGCGCGAAGGGGGAAGGATGGAGAGGGTGAGGAGAGTGCCCAAGGCCATGAAGCACATGAAGGCGATGTAGGTGGCGCCGTTGACGGAGACCGCGTCGGAGCGGTTATAGTTGAGGATGAAGGGAATGAGGCCACCGATGACGCCGCCGAGGTTGAAGACGCTCGAAAAGAGGGAGATGTAGCTACCCTTCCGGGCTGAGGTGGGGTAGGAAGTCATGATGGCGCCTTGGCCGGCCCAGAGGAGGCTGGCACCAATGCCGAGGATGACACCGGAGGCGATGGCAAAGGACTTGTTGTGGTGGTGGTTGTAGTAGAGGAAGGAGCCGGCATAAAGGATGTAGGTGGAGCAGCCGGAGAGGAGGGTGAGGCGGGGACCGAGGACGTTGTAGATGCCGCCGCCGAGGACGCCGAAGACGGCAAAGGTAGCGTAGAGAGCAGTGTTGGCGGTGTTGGCGGCAGTGGGATCAACCTGGCCACCTCCACCCATGCCGTTCAAGGCATTGAACATGCCCGGGCAGCAGAAGCACACAAGCCCAATTAGGCTCACCTGCACCAGGGGGGAGTTGTATCTGAGTGAAGTCCGTGGCCCACCAGCCACCACATTCTGCGGCTGAGATTCATCCTTCGAACCCCCTCCACCTTCTAAACCCATGCTTGATTGACTGCTTCTCTCTCTGCCGAACTAAGTAAGATCAGTGCTAGCTTGACTTGTGAGAGAGAATTGGAGAAGTTTTCACTGTGATTTACTCAGAACGGATTTTAATGGAGATCGAGTATGATCATTTGTAATGGTTTCGAGACTAGTATATAGATTTTTGAACAAACAAACATGTCGGTCCAATTAAAACTCAAGAGGGGCAGGTTGGCCTGCGACTGCGTCATCACCCTCTCGTTCCTGCATTGTATGTGCGTTGACCATGATTTTAAAATTATCTTTAGCGTTGCTTCTTTTAACAATTCATAAGTCCACCAAGCTGAGAGTAGGATCGAGTGGGAGATCACTGGTCCCATCTGAGAGGAGGAAGGATTCCGTGCGAACGGAACTCAAGGCATCCAGACTCCCGATTCCGAGCTGAAGGTTTCACATATAAGACAAACCTTACATGACACCTTTGTGAAATGAAATTGATTGGATTTTCACTGTGTTTTGACGTATTAGGCCTCTTTAAATTCAATTTTTTTTTAATTCTCAAGATCAAAATATTTATAGATCATGGCACTAGATTTACTTGACTCTAGCCAATATTCTTTTAAAGACTTTTGCCCAAGATCCCATAATATTGTTATCATGGGAACGATATATGAATCCCATGATATCATAAGACTGTTACATAATATCATTGTTTTTATGTAGCGTATTGGACAAAAGTATTATAGCAACATGGTCCGTTAAAAGACCACAACGAACCATTAACATATTTTCACTAATTATTAATTGTGAGTGGATTGGATTTTAACATTGATTCTACTCTGATTGAAGCGAAATATAACTCTAAGCACTAAAACAACAAAAAAATGAGAGCAGACTAAATTCGTTATAGTGAGCTCTACTATTTTCATATTTAAACAATACAACAAAGTTATGGGAATTTATATCTTATAGAATTTTTGGGTATTTTCAAATCTAGAGTATTACTTTAAATATTATTAAAAAAATGTTGTGAAATTAATTATATTAGCTTCTAGATAAATCAAAAAATATAAAATCTTATCAATCGACCTTAATTAGTTACCCCACTACCAAATGACAAGGGACGACCAAATGAACTACTCATTGTTAGGAAACGATCACTCACCTGTGATTGTAGCAACTGTTAGAGATAATATTGAGTTGTTAGGATTTAGCTTCTATTTTTGATACTTGATACTTTCACAAAAGTCACTCTCACCTTTTCCCCTTTCAATAAAATTAAAGCTCATCTCTCATCCATCCAAATTTCCAAGCATTTGCATCTCGCCATCTTCATCAACTTACATTATTAAAGTTTCTAAAAGAGATCACACATATCTAATCTAATAGGCCAATGATATTGACAAACTAAAAATAAATGGGTTGTGATAGTGATGGATTAAAAGACGGACGGTGATCCCCAAAAAATACTTGATCATTTCTACAAGATGCTTTCCATTTCTTTTTTAGAAATCAAAGGGTTGTTAGTTTTTATCTAAATCCATTTCATGAAAGGATCATGTGATTAAGGGGGGTGTTAGAGATGATATCGAGTTGTTAGAACTTAGTTGTTAGAGAATATATATATATATATATATATATATATAGAGAGAGAGAGAGAGAGAGAGAGAGAGAGAGAGAGAGAGAGAGAGAGAGAGATTTGAATTTAAGTAATGATTGAATGGGCTTGTTCTCAAGTTGTATAAGTACAGATCATTCTTATATAATGTTAGGGTAATTTCTATCTCAATATAATATTATTTGAAATTTAACACGACCTACATCTTCACCTTGGATTCTTCGTTCCTCACCTCTTAATGCTTCATTCATATAAGCCCCTTTACTATGGATTCTGTAGTTGGCAACCAAGACCTTGAAAAAATCTTTTGAGATTACTACCGCAAGATATCAAATATGGAAATACCAAATGTTTGTGAATATCAGAAAGCATCCAGACAGCCATTTTATCTGTATCTAATTTTACTGTTCAGCAAAAATAAATCAGTTACACAAATGTTGCCATGCCCGCCAATCACCGCTAGAGCAATGAAATTGGCCCAACTACTTGTACAATCATTTCTATCAGTGGTATACAACAAACTTTTGGAAACTGCCATCCAAGGAGCCAATTAGGTCCTGGTTCTTTGTCCCTTCCACACATCACAGAATTCCTCCACCGCCCAAAAACGGAAGAAGATTATTCTAACTATAAACACATGAAAGTGCAGATGCTTCAAACCGGGTTCTCCAACCCTGCCCCATTTACATGTCCATTATCCACAATTGCAGGAAGAGCATATGTATTCAAAGCCTGTTCTGCTCGCTCCCCATGGACTTTGTCATCATCCTTCACGGCCAATGCGACCAGCACAATCAGCAATGGAAAGCTGATTGTAGTGAGGGACCAGTTCACAATCAACTGTGATAGCAATGGGACCTTGTGTGTATCGACCTGCCATGCCACAGCTGCACCAGCACTTTGCACTCCCTTATAGAAACCGCTATACCTGTCATCCCCACAACAATCCCCATTCATCAAGAATCCCAGAGGAGAATAAAATCTCATACCAAATTTATATACACGAGTACACTATCATTTATCCAATCCCAAGTGACCATTTGTTTCCATGGAATTAAATTCATAGAAGTTCATGTTAAAGTGGGTTCTAAAAAGAGACTATTAGGCACGGGGTGAATGATTATGGGACCCTAATTTTCCTAGGTTTGATTTACTAAAGTAATGGTTGAGTATTCATTTTTCATCTCCCCATGATCCAAATTCCATCAAAGTAGTGGCAGACGTTGGATTTTAATTTGAGGGGTGTGGACTCAAACAGGCAATTGGGTTTTGGGAACAAGCCTAGGGTTTTCAGGTGGGTTCTAAGGGCGAACGCAGATTTTAATGCAAATTTTCAAAGCAAAGCCCGAATTTTCATTAAAATATCGAAAGCGGACATAGGCCCAAAGGGTGCGACCGCCCCACATTATTGTACGTACCTGAGGCCACCCTTCCATCAACTAGGAAACTATATGATTGTCATTTGTGAATCTTCACCTTTGTTTCTTCCATGTTAGTCACTTTTAGGAACAGATGTCTTAGAATCTCTATGAATTCAAATTCATGAAACAACTGGTCCTAATGCTCACTTAATACAAAGCACAAGGCATTATTTGAAAATTTTGGGCTATGGATCCCCACATTGCCGAGTATCAAATTCCATGGCAATTATATGATCCGTAGAAATATTTGGTTTCAATAACCAAGTTTGCAAAAGGGGCCAAAAATGGTTGTAATGATTAAGCACTCAAAAGGAGCTAGAACTGCGGCTGCATCGATCTGACGATATATTAGCAAAGCGAAAACGAAAACCCCTCAATTTAATACGACTTTGGAAGAAAGAAATAACATCTTTACGATTAAGAACGATTAAACTAAACTCATGCACTAAGGAGAGTACTTCTTTTCATCCTCCTTTTTACTGGTGTTACCAATATAAGAGGGATGATCACAAAAGAAACGCGGTTACAATCTTATAAAATAAGATGATAAAAGAGTATGAGTAGCATGTGGTAGGTGGATTTTAAGTTGAAGGACTCTCCAACTATGTTACACCCCAACCTGAACTAATCTTGTTTAATGCTAATTAATTGTGTTTTAGTTAAATTAATCATACTTAGTGACTAATTAAGGTAATTTATGTAAATTATGATTTTCCCAAATTTCATCATATGCACATCATTTTGGTATTATCGCGTGTATCTCGTTGAGCACGTTGATTTTCGTATTAAGCTTTCTTTCATTTGACCAATCATTGAAGTGGGCCACCATTTGACTCAAAATAAAAATACATAAACATAGTGGGCTTTTCTGCAAAATATCTATCTTTATCACCTACACCAACCCCATTTCACTCATTTCATTCGGTTGTTGCATGTGGGCTGTGGAGAGAACCTCCTACTCCATTATTCCTTTTCATTTCTTTTCCTTTCTCCAAGTCTTGTTGTGCAAGGGCAAGTGGAGACAAGTGTGGAGCTTTTCTTCTTCATCTTCCTCTCTTCTTTGTGGTCAAGGAACTTCCATTTTTCTTCAATTCGGATTTCTTGGTTGAGGTAAGAGTCAACACTCTTTCCTTTTTGGTTTTTGAGTTGCATGAGAGTCAAAAGACCCTCTAATAAGCATGTATAGATTTTGATTGGTGTTGTGATGGGTATTTGTATCTAGGGTTTGAATAATTGGGGATTTTGGGGTTTGGAACACAAAGAGAGTAAAAGAGTTTGGAAAGCTTAAAATTGAGGCAAGTATAAGCTTTAATTATAATGCATGTTGTCTAATTCCTTGATTAGTTATTAAATTCTATTTTATTTTCCTTTCTACTATGATTAGCCTCTTAGTTCAAAACTTGAGAATGATTATGATTTGCATTTTTATGGGTTTGCTTATGAATGGGAAAGCTTGGATTGGAGGGAAATGATTCAAAAAAAAAATCAGAACTAAGAAGGAAGAAGAATGCAGAATCCTGCACTGAACCGGACCATTTTTGGCAGCAGGGTGAGCCTGGATAGGGTCCAGGGCTGCTTTCAGGCTCATTTTCAGGCCTGATTTCAGGCCCATTTCTGGGCTGGTTTTAGGTCTATTGCAGGCCCAAATTCTGGGCTGGTTTCAGGTCTGTGTCAACCCAATTTCAGGCTGTTTTCCAGCCCATATCAGTCCCATTTCAAGCCTGTTTCTTGCTCATTTGAGGCTGATTTTTGGCTCAATTCCTGGGCTGTTTTCCAGCCCATATTAGGCTCTATTTCCAACTCCTTTTCACCACTAATTGAAGCCCATTTTAATATTTCAAGGTATAAACTGAATTCCTACTTTTTTCAAAGTAGTTAATAGAAGCTTGGATTAGTTAAATGCATGTGCAGATGAGGAATTACAAGCCCATTTATTATTTCATTGCTTGGGCTAGAATTCCTAGGTTGGACCCTTTTTTACCCAATTAGAAGGAGTAATGATATTCTATCCTCTAATAACCCTCCATAAAACTCTCTAAAGAGGAATATGGTGTATATCTTAAACCAATTGGTGATAAAGGTTTTAATTGACGCTTATGACTTTACAATGGAACCTATTTTAACCCTCCTTAATCCTCCATTAAGTGGGTTATGGTGCATACCTTGTTTCCATAGGAAATTAGGATTTCGTATGACTCTTATGACCTTAACATGGAAACTTTAAACCCTTGTATGTCCAACGGAGAGGTCTAGAGCCTGAGATATCTCGAGAGGCTGGGATAGACTCATGTTTACTATTCGGAAATCTATCACCATTCCATAGATACTAGTTTAGTGAACCTTTTGTATTTACTTACACACTGTGACACCTAATAGAATAGGAATACATGGATTCTCTAAACCTATATCGAATTGGATGGTGAAGAATAATGAGTAGTTAGATTAGATTGGCTAGTAATTCCCTTGATTCCTTAAATCATTGCATTTCATATTGAAGTATACTTTCATTTTGTATATCAGTCACAATTAGTAGATTTATTGCATTATCTATACTCCTTGAGGTCCAATTATTACATTTCTTTCGAAATTCTTCAGTATTATATACCAAATTTCTAATTGTGGGAAATGTGGGTTGAGTAGGTATATCGTGATTTGAGATTAGCATTTGATTTTATTTGATTTGATTTGGTTATAAACAGTTGAAATACAAACTTACTCAAATCCACTTATTATTTCTATTATTATTGATTCGATTGAGTCGGCACTACTTAGCTTCGATCTTGTGACGCCCGACGGGGCCAGCACTTGGTTTCATATTTGAGACTACTGCAGTAAGTCATTTGGAGCACCGGAACTCCAGAACCGGGTAGCCAGTTAGCCTTTGGCCGGGCCGCTGGTGACATCCCAACTAAATTTACTCTCTTTTGAGAGGATGAGCTTAAAGTAGTATCCAATTTATATGTTTTCATTTTAATATGATTCTCAAGCATAAAAGATTTGATTTAGCACAATTGCCTAGTCAATACTTATCTTTGACATCTTTTGATCAACTGTTATTTAATTCAATTTGATACATCATGTACTTGCTTATTAATGCATATACTTGCCAAATCGTTGTATTTGAGATACTATTCTTGGTGTCACAGGGATTCAAGGCACCAAAGAGAGTTACTTTTAGCCATTCAAATGTGAGGTTAATTGGTAAGCTTAACGGTTAGTTATGACTGTCGGAGTGCGAATTAGAAAGGTAACCTTGAGTTTGAGCCGAGGTAATTTAATCGTACTTAGTTCAAGGTAATGCATTTGATTAGTTTTATTTCGCATTGTATTAGGAATTTATTCCCTTGTGATAAGCATCTAGTAGTTGTTCATTAGAGTACTGATGTACTATGCATTTAAGATATTTAAATCATTATTTTTGTTAAAGAGAAATTGTAATATAATGGATTGGTTATTGGACTTATCACGGCTTTGATTTCTATATTGTACACGTTCCGCAGATAATTGTGCATTGACAGGTGTCAGTGAGTAATCCTCACACGTAAAATGTGGAATTTTCTCCTTCGTGAATTCGGATTTGGTCCGGAACAAGTGCGAGTTCACGGGAGTACGCGTGTCACACCTTGGAAACCACCCTAAACAAGGGATTCTCGGGTCCGGGATGTGACAAACTATTTAACCTATGTACGTATAGATCAATTTTTTCAACCTAGAACCCACCTAAAAATGCTGTCATGTTCCTTTTGTAATCTTATTTTTATTGCTAAACTATGCTTCTTTTGTTTTTGTTTTGTTTTTTTAATGGTCACGAGAGATTTCATTAAAAAAAATTTAAAGGTACAAAGGACAGACAACCAAAGAAAAAAGAGATGTGCGGGGAAAATGCACCACCTCCATTCCCACTATGCTTCTTTTGTGATCATGTCATCTTCATTTGTGATTGTGTCAAGGTAACAGCAGCAAAAAGAGGAGAAGAAGTCATTAATCTCCTTTTCATTTTCTTGTCATTCACATGCAAGATGGCTCTTACAAGAAAGGTGCGGAAACTTTAAGCACCTATGTGCGTGATCTTGCCCAACGTTCTTGACCGAGATGATGTTGTCCAAAAGCTGTACTGAATCATGAAGTCTTCATTTTCGCCTTGCTAACCTAGCTACTATGAGCTGGATGTAACCATTTTTTTTTCTGGCCCCTCTCCCTTTCTTAATCATTTCAATCGTTTTAATCCCCTCCTACAATCATGGGCGGAATTAGTTGGGGGAATAATATCGTCCCCCACAGGAATTTTGCAAAACCCCCTATAGTGGTGGTGAAATTTGTGGTTTTTATATATGGCACCCCAAGATTTCTTTTTCTTTTTTTACATGGAGGCCCTACCAAAGAAAATTTGCTACTACAACTCAGCTAATTTTGTCGAAGTAGATGAAGTTGACCGTTGAAAATAAATAAATTGCTACCACTGACCATATTGTTCGCTTAGAATTTAATGGCCAAAATGTAAGATTCTTGATAATCTCTCATCCCTAACCCAAAATCTTCTTATAATTAGACTAGTAGGACCCACCAATGTTACAAGCTTTGTGTTGTGGTAAAATTTTCAGCTTAAAGAGTAATTTGGGCACGTTTGTTTTATGAAATTCAATGCTTAGAAAATATATACTCTCTTTTTTATTTTACTTTATAGCTAGGGGAGGATTCCCAATATCAAATTGAGAGTCAATACTAAAACCTCTAATTTTCGAAGAGGAGAAAATCATAGTCTTAACCACTCCGTCAACTCCTTGAAATTGAAATATATATTCTGAAATTGAGCTAAAAAGGAAAGGCTAGCGGTGGAGACGATGTCAAATCGATAAGGTGAAGACTATACTTTCCTAATCTCTTATTGTAACCTTTTGTCATCTTAAAAGGATAATTTCTCGGCAAAGATATGTTGACTTTAAAGCAATCAAACATCACCAAACCAGAGTGTTGATCGCTTTGACTAAGAGAAACTCAGTGTCTTCGGATTCGGAATCACCTAGAGAAAGAAGAGAGAGAGAGAGAGAGAGAGAGCGCTACCTGCTAAGTGTCTCGGAGTCATCAGCCAATGCTCCAATCACCCAATAACACAAGCTCTGAAACACAGCATCCAACAATCCATAGCTGAAATATAAGACAAACGGACCAGCATAATCCTTCCCAGAATCCTTAAAATCCAACTTCTTTGGCAAATTATCATGAGAATAATTCAACTGGTTTGCAAGTCCACCACCCCAAATCGAAGTCCCAACCAAAGCAACAATGCCAATTCCCACGAACCCCCTCGTCCGTCGGCTCTTGAAGCTGAAATCCAGGACCTGACCTATGCCAATAGATCCAATCATCTGGGCCCCCCAATAAAATACATTGTTGAAGCCCCTCGTCCTCAGATTGAACATGATCCCATTGACATTGTTGAACTGGTACGTGTAAAAGAAGTTACTCGCCCAAGCCGCAGGGAGGAGGAGAAGCATCTTCCAGTCCAGGAATAGCTTGAGCACCTGCACCACCTCCGTGGTGGCGCTGGAGTACTTGACTCGGGTGGCGCAGGAGCCGTCTTCCCTGACGACGGCAGACGGAGGGAGGATGGTGAGGGTGAGGAGGGTGCCTAAGGCCATGAAGCACATGAAGGCGATGTAGGTAGCGTCGTTGACGGAGGCGGCGTCGGAGCGGTTGTAATTGAGGATAAAGGGGATGAGGCCGCCGATGACGCCGCCGAGGTTGAAGATGCTCCAGAAGAGTGAGATGTAGGTGCCCTTGCGGGCGGAGGGCGGGTAGGAGGTCATGATGGCGCCCTGGCCTGCCCATAGGAGACCGGCACCGATGCCGAGTATGGCACCGGAGGCGATGGCAAAGGACTGTTGGTGGTGGTGGTTGTAGTAAAGGAAGGAGCCGGCATAGAGAACGAAGGTGGAGCAGCCGGAGAAGAGGGTGAGGTGGGGGCCGAGGACGTTGTAGATGCCGCCACCGAGGACGCCGAAGACGGCGAAGGTGGTGTAGAGGGCGGTGTTGGCGTTGTTGGCGGCGGTGTGGTCCACCTGTCCGCCTCCACCCATGCCGCTCAGGGCGTTGAACATGCCCGGGCAGCAGAAGCACACAAGCCCAATTAGGCTCACCTGCACCAGGGGAGAGTTGTATCTGAGTGAAGTCCGTGGCCCACCATCCATCACATCCTGCGGCTCAGATTTGTCCTCCAAACCTCCTCCTACTCCTCCTTCCAAACCCATAGCTCCCTCTCTGTAAACTGAGAAGAGATTGAACCTGACTTGTGAGAGAGATTGGTGGGTGTTGGAGATGTCTGGTTGGGTTTAATACCAGAAGTTGGTTTTGTTTTCTTGTGGAATGACAGGCAGGAAGATCCACACTTGGTTTTCAATGAGATTTAATTACACACAAACGGATCTCATGGAATGCAGACATGTGTAATCGTTTCATGGCTCGAAAATTGTAGGTTAATATTTTATTATTGAGTTTTTTGAACATGGTGGTCCAAACTTTTATCACAATGGTTTGCCTGGCTCATGAGTCATGACGCCTCTCCTTCTTGTATTGTTTTGTCTGGACCAAAATCTAAATTTTAGCGGATCAAAATTTTTGAAGAATCGAAAATTTGGGAATTCATTTACATCCATATTCGGTCCGCATCAAAACTCACATAAAAGATTGGAGTCCGTGTCTAAAACTCAGGTGAAATTTTCGGGTCCACTCCAAATTTCATATAAAAATTCTATCTTTGCCTAGAACCACAGGTTTAACAACCTTTTTTTGAGTCCACTTCCATCGACAAAAAAATCTGGGTCGGCCAATGATTGCATTGGGAAGGAGAGGAGCGGCAAAGGGGTGGATAAGCGTGCCAAGTGCCAAATCAAATAATGCCTTTTTTTTTTTTTTATCTAAAACATTGAAATGCAGTTTGAGTGGACGGACATGAATGTCTTCTTGTGGCTTGTCTTTTCCTTCGTATTTGAAGAGCTTGCGCGATGCGCATTTCACATCCGTCTCCTACTGCCACTGGTCATGTGGTGCGAGCATCGCAATCTCAGCGACTTCCGTCGTGATAACTAAAAGCTCGTGCCTTGACAATGAAAGGGAATGCGTCCTGTTCCAAGTATGGAAGAGCCGGTCCCTCTCTTGTCGGATTTACATATACCAACCTAAAATCATATACAAAAAGCTGAGTCGGGATCACCAAATTCTAATTGGAGAGTGATAAAAGGTTATAAAAACTTTGGAAACGCAGGAGGCACCCAGGCCAGAGTAAACGAATACATCTTTTCACTTGGAGGGGAATGTTTAAAAGATAAGATGATTCGTGATAATCATTCCATCCTTTGAAACTTGTGGCTTATTTGTTTTATTTAATTGAATACATAGGAATAGTAAAATTAACATTTTTAAAATTGGTTAAAACTGGGAAAATAAATGTCAGGTTTTAAAAATAATAATCAAATTATTGTTCTTCTAGTAGAAAAAAATACTCAACAATCACCCTAGTAATTCAAACTCGAATAAAGTAAGGGCTGCATTTACATTGATACCTTAAATCTTATGCAATATCAGCCCCTCACATCACATCCTTAAATTCCACCAGTCTAATAATCCTTCGGTAGAGCTCATTTGACGTTGAATTCCTACGTAATCAAAACCTATATATAACTGAATTTCTACGATTGTAGTTATGTGAGTTCTTAAAAATGAAGAAACAAAGGCGAACATACACAAGTGACTTCAAATGACCTCCCTTTTAAAGGAAATTGAGAGAGAGGAGAAGAATCAATACTCAGACATCACACTACGTAAATTCAAATTCTAGGAAAGCCAAAGTCCCATCAGGAATCTGTAGATGATTGCATTCAAGTTTAATGCTTTCCGCTTATGTAATCTTTAAAAATAAATGGTAATGTTATTTCTTTTCTAAGTTTGACCCCAAACACATCCCCCTAACCCTTTCATCCGTGGCCCACAAGTTTAATGGCTTTATATTAAAAAAATATATTCAACCCTCGATCTAACGGTTCAGTCCATTCAGATGTGTGACAATCCTTGGGATTAATGACCATCAGGTGGTTCCTTATTGGTTGCTAGGTTTGGATGAGTTGCTAGTTAGGCCCCGCAAAAAGGTTCTCATATAATAGTTCTCACTTGAATATTTTCCATTATAGTTCTATCTAAAATTTATAGAAACATTTATATTTTATGGAATGAGTTCCGCGCAAACTTTTATGTGGGCCCACTGTGGGCGCGTCTAGCGCTGGGACTGGGTGGATGGAAAGTTATGGATGGGCCCCACCTACATTCCAAATTTGGAAACCATCCGATTATCCTATCATTGTCATCTGAGTCCCACAAGTTTAACAGGTGTACTGTACACAGTGTATTTGTGAGCCCAATCCTACACTAGCTATTTGTGAGAACTAATGAATGAATTGGATTTCTTAAGAGTGGGCCCCACCCACGATGCAGCGCTGCTGAATGGTAGCTTTTCCCATATCGGATTCAATGCGGTCTTAACCTATAAGAAGTATCCAACAGATATTAATTTCCTAAGTTTCAGCAGCCTGCAGCGCATGGAAGTTCTGCACTTCTAATCCTAGTTGGGGCACTTGTTCCTACAATGAATATGCAATAACAAAATAAGCCCTTCCCACAAGGGATGTTCATGGGCCAGTTCAGGTCGGGCTAAGGCATAGCCTGACTTTAGAAATCAGAAAAAGACCGCCCATTTAATCAATTGAGCTGGGCTGAAACGGGCTTTTTAGCAATTTTTTTGATAAATTGTCACTAAATTACAAACACTCCTTATTCAGGCTAGGTCGAGCCGGTCTCTGCGCTTTCTATCACTTAATCCAAGCCCGGCCTAAATATTATATGGGTCCAGATTATATATCCAGGTCGTGCCCCAATCCGACTGGCCCAAGCTGGCCCAGCCCATGAACATGCCTAGCTAAAGCCCAGTGGCTGCTGGCCAAAACCTCACAATTCAAAGCCATTTTTCCAATGGTAAACATGACGTTTTAGCAAAAGGGGAGGAAACATGGTTCAACCACATGCTGGGAAATGGGAATACCTTCTGAAGTGGGTCTCAACAAATTAGATAATAGATATAGCTCACCCCTACAGGCGCACTAATTCTTGTAGCCTGCTCTGGCTACTTAATACTGATCATTTTCCTTAATTATATTTATAATCATAGTTCAGTTGGCTATGAAAATAATTTGCAAAAACAAATTCAAGCTAGATCGATGGTCCACCCTTCAAGCAATTATTTTTCTTTTCATGACAGACATTTTGAAGTCATCCCTATTCCCATTGGATTGTAATTAGGAATTATCATATGAAAATTGATACATTAGAAGAACAAACAAAGACAAGTTAATACGACGAAGAAGAAGAGATTTGAATATAGCATGCCCAAAGATCCAAGAAATTAGTCAAGTATATAATCACATTTAATGCCATCCGTTCTTATCTCAATTCAACTTTTCTTTTAAAAGGAAAGATGTTCAATGGGCCAGGTCCCTACAGATTTCCAATCGCCAAACATAATTTTTCAAGACTTTTAGAAAGCGGAAATATCTTTTCCAAGAATCTGGTTGCCAAACATGACCTAAAACAGGGTATTCTTCCTAATGTGATCCTTTAACTATATAATGATTAACATTTTTCACAGGCTCTTTGCTTTTAAATATTTAGAAAAAAATTTGAAGTTTAGAACTTGAGAGGTGCCCGCATCTTCTTTTCTATGAGAATCCCCGGATTTCCCTTTGGGGTGGGACTTCAACACAGGGATGCTGTTAGGAATGTAAATAGGTATCCGATTCTCCGATTACAGAGGTTCCGACCCGTTAAAAACAGGGTCTAGGTCTTTATTTAGACCCCGATAAGTAAATAAGTCCGGGTCTGGTTCCACCTTGGTTCGGACCTGTGGATCCGAAACCTGATATATTACTTCAATTTTCGAAAATCTCTCCTAAAAATCATATGTTTTTTAATATCATTCTCTACTTAAGTCCGGACTCGGATCCAGACCTATCCCATATAAGGTTCTGGTTCTAGTTCTGGAGCCAAGAAACCGGTTCCAAAACGGTTCCGGGTCTAAATCGGGTTCTACATTCTCCTTAACGGTTCCGGTTCTGGCTCCACCATGGACTCGGACTAGAACCGATCATATATTGCAGCGTCTTGCATTATCAAATCAGGGAAGGCCACCTCATTATTCACAGGAGGAAATAATCGTTAATGCTTCTGTACTCCTTTCCTTAAAAGTAGGGTTGCTTAATTAAAGTTGAATTTTTTTCCAAAACTATCCTTACCAATTCTTTAACAAAACTCTTTCTATTAGGGCCTGTTTGGATGCACAAGAAAACACAAGAAAATAATATTTCATAGAATATAATCTTTCATTTTTTAAAGAAGAGAATCTTGTGCGTTTGTTAACCCAAGAAAAACTTGAAGAAAATATTCTTTTATTTCAAAAAGTTCAATATTTTCTCCTATAGCTCCCCTCTATAGAAAACTTTCTACAAGATAAGAATCTTTCAAAATAACGATTACAAAGTGGTAGAGTAAAGTAAAGACTTTCAAATCCATCATGATGTTACATATATGGTAAAGTGAAGTAAAATTAAATGTCACAGCACAGTAAATGTGGGGTAAAGTAAAGGTGGGATAAAATATTTGGTAGAGTAAAATGGGAAGGAATGGTAAAGTATTTTCTTTTTATTCAACTTTGCTTTATCACATTTTATCGTAGTTTTATATGGTAAGTAAAAGTGACTTGTTTACAGATGTGATAAAGTAAAACAAAGATTGATGTCATATCATAGTAAATGTGAAGTAAAATAAGGTGAGATGAGTATATGGTAAAACAAAGTGGGAGAGAGAGTTGTAAGGTATTTATTTTTTGTATTGACTTGACTTTACTATACTTTACTATGATTTTATGTGATAAAAGAAAAACAACTTAAGGTAAAAACATCGCAGTTGAACTTTATACCATACTACTTTTTTATCTAGATGTGGTAAATTATATTTAAATTAAAATATTTAATAAAAAATTATTCTAATAATGTAATTTATTTTAATCATAACACCTTCCAAACAACTCAATTTAAAATCTATAAGATTCTTCAAAAATCGCCAAACAGCAAAAAATTGTAATATTATAATATTACATTATTCTATTCTATACTATTTTATTCTTACAATAATTAAATTTGTAAATATTTTATTCTATATACATCCTAACGGGCCCTTAATATCTTTACATTCTTAATTGATCATATTAAGTCCATCATACCATAATTAGATTTAAATCCTCAAAATCATCACAAACTGGCCCACTGTTTCTTTTTCAATTATTGATCTAGTAATAAACTTAACTGAGAGAGTTGATAAAAGTGAAAAGAACGTGATTTTAGATGTGGGTCTCACAAAAATCATGAGGGCAAAAAATTCCCAAGGCCTACTACCGTTAGAAAAAAGAAAAAAAAAAAAAAGGAATGCCCTCATTGGGCCATCTGATTTTCATGATTAACTCATATGAAATCAGATCATCAAAACAGAAGAAGAGATATTGTGTCATTTGATTTCTATAGAGTCATCCCTAATATAAAAAAAAAAAGTAAATTACCAATATTTAATGGGTGTAGGCCCTATTGGGGCTCATTAGTAGATGGGCCAAAATCCAAGAGTCTGTTAGGCCCGCTTATGGATCACATGCTTAAACCTACTTAAACATTAAATCTGCCCTCCGATTTTGTATTTTTTTAATTTCATAAACCCCTTCCCATATCATACACTTATAAATCTCCATATTTTTTATGGGCCTAAGCCCATGAAAACCTTACATCGTGTCCATTTTAATCTATTCAAATCGATCCTCCTCAAATGGTCTTGCTTTTAGCATTTTCATTTAAATTAAGTTCAAAATTTTATGTATTGGATCTCCAATTGAAAGTTTGGGCCTATTCCTATTGACGTATGAAAGATATTATGGAAAATTTGACGACTGATCATTGGTAAATAGATGAGTGGATTTTTTTTAAAGCTTCTCTTCCCTATTTCAATGATCTAGTTTTATATGAGTGAATATTATGAATTAGATTGCTCACCTTTCTCTATAATTATAGGGCTTAAAATGTTCTTGGCTTTCAAGATTTTCATGAGGCCCACATCTAAAACCATGCTCTTCCCACTAGGTCTCATAATTAGGTATGTTGTTAAATCAATAGTTGAAAAATGAAGTGTGCCAATTTAATGGTAGGCCCAACTTTGAGGCAAGGGAAAATGGTGGGCCCAACTTAGAAAGGCAGAATGGTGATTTTGAGCCATTTACATTTAATTATGGGATGACTGATTTAATATGATCAGTTTCAAGTCTGTGAAGGATATTGTTGGTAAGAGTTTGTTTTAAGGAATTGATGAGGGTAGTTTTGGTTAAAAAAAAAAAGAGATCAATTTTAGTTAAGCAACCTCGCTTGGGAAGGAGTGAAAGTCGTTCTCGATTTTCTCTTATGCGTAACAAGGTGGCATTCAGTGATTTGCTATAGCAGTGTCACCGCACCCCAACCGGACCCTTTGCTTTGAGTGCCTGTTGAGGAATCCCTTTTAATCAACTTCTTGACTTGGAAAGCACACTCCTGATTAGTGAAATGTTTGCATAGAAAGAAAACTGGGCATCCATGTGTTCAACTGGCTGGCAAAACCTACAATCAATGGGTTAAAAAAAAAAAAAAAACGACGTGCTTGGAACCTTGTGAAAGTAGATGTCCCCTTCACTAAGTTGCTTGGGACCATCAATTTATAATTATTATTTTTTTTTGGTAAGACATCAATTTATGATTCAGTTTCAGGAAAATGATGTGTTTCAGACCAAATCATTTGAACGCTCAAAAAGAGTATTACTGATCCTCTTAGGCTTATGATTCCATTGAATCCTGAGGCTTCTCATGCCATTAATACAAGAGAAGGTCCTCTACGGCGACGAGGTTTCCCACCTGAAAACTGAAAACCTTTCAAAAAAAAATTACCTCCTCTTTTATGATCCTTGTAAAATTTCACTCCAATAAGAATTAGAATTAGAACGATCAATCTTTAAGGCATGTAAATAAAAATGAGCCCTTGAATAGCCTCACAAATTTCTTGAGTCTAAGTCAGTTTCGAACTCCTTTTAACTACTGCGACTTCAAAGCAGTGTGATGGTTACGGGCTGGTCGACAACCAATTGACTCCAAACCGTCCAATTTCTAGGCCACATTTGGATTAGCAAAGTTGCAACAAATGATGGACTGGGCAGAATGAATGCTTTTTTTTAAGCCAGCCCATAGTTTGGATCAATTAATTAGGTCTAGAACCCAGATCCCAACCATGGTCTGTTTGTAAGGCCAGGCCTAGCTCTATTAGAGTGGATGATGGACAAGTAATTGAGTCCTTCAGATAAGCATAAAGCATTGGCCCAAGCATGGAAAATCACAATAGGATTATTCCAGATCCAGCCCATGGATCTTAAAAACTAACCCAAATTGAGTCAAATCTGTACGTGGGAATCATCGAATTTAGTCAAATCACTATAGGTTTGTTTCTGATCCATTGACTGTTTGAAGTTTGAACTATCAAAGCATGGAGATAAAAAGTCTTATAAATTAGTTAAGCCTGGACTAAAACACCTTTCAGCTTCAAGAGAAATTCAACACAAGAATAAGGCAAGGTCATTCCTAGCAGCATCAAAATCAAAGATTGAACAGTAAATTGCATTTTCGTTCGGATTACTCTTTTTATTTTCCCTGTTATGTATGTATGGGTCATGGAGATCTTTATTCAATCTTTTTTTCTGTTATGGACTGTTCAGCTTTTGGTTTTAGTCAACTGAAGCCATTTTCAAGGAGTAAATTATGGTAATTGGCGTCTCACACAGACAGAACTTGCAACCCCACTTCCCCTGCTTTTGTGGCCGGTCAATTTATGAGAGGGCTCTCTAAACAGCAACTCAATAATTTCTTCCCTTTCTTTCTCCTTTCTTCTACGGTTCTACCTCTACCTCATCTAATGCACTGCAATCACATCACAAAAAGGAGCAAGGAGTAAAAGTTAATGAAATACAAACCATTGATTTTAGAACCTTGTAGAACCTCCCAAAGATAATGGCAGATTGTGTATGGGTTTGGATCGATCATAAGTGAGCCGGTCCCATGACATGAAATGAGTTTTCTCCTTTCTTCTACGGTTCTACCTCTACCTCATCTAATGCACTGCAATCACATCACAAAAAGGAGCAAGGAGTAAAAGTTAATGAAATACAAACCATTGATTTTAGAACCTTTTAGAACCTCCCAAAGATAATGGCAGATTGTGTATGGGTTTGGATCGATCATAAGTGAGCCGGTCCCATGACATGAAATGAGTTTTCTCCTTTCTTCTACGGTTCTACCTCTACCTCATCTAATGCACTGCAATCACATCACAAAAAAGGAGCAAGGAGTAAAAGTTAATGAAATACAAACCATTGATTTTAGAACCTTGTAGTACCTCCCAAAGATAATGGCAGATTGGGTATGGGTTTGGATCGATCATAAGTGAGCCGGTCTCATGACATGAAATGAGTTTTTGTTTTTTTTTTATGATTTTATAAATAGAAGAGAAGAAGCTCCAAATATCCAGATCTCCCTTCTAAATACAATTTTTATTTAATCTTAGCAAGTGCCAATAACACCCACATGATTAGATCCTAACCTCTGATTACAGGACTGGTCCAATAGGTTTAAAAGAATCATAAGTTCATTTTTGGCAATGAAATTCTCCCAGAAAAAGTTTTCGGTTCTCATAAAATCGTGAAAAATTTATGTTTGGCAATTGTAAATCCCAGTAAATTTGGACCAACCAAAATACCTCATAGAAGATTTGCACATCAAAACCAAATTTGTATATGTATTAATTTGCAATTACATCAGCAAGGAATCCCTCCTGTGCGGTAAGCAAGAAATCCTCAAATCTACGAATCCGTTGTGGATTTGCAAAAACATGGAATCGGTACTAATACAAGAGATCCAATATCATTTTTAATCAGGGGAAGTCCCAAAATCACAACACAATCAACGGTTTGGATCAACCCAAGCCCTTTCCTCCTACCACATATACAATCAAAATCTAAAAAAAATTCAATCAAACGTATATAGCATACAGTACACATTCCACTTGAAATCGCACGCCAAAACCCACATGCGAGAGCCTCTCTATGCATCCGCAGACCGCAATAGCTTCTGCGCCTGCGAGAGCTGCTCCATCAACGACCTGATTTGCGAATGATACGCACGTGCCTGCTCGACGGCCTCTGCCTCGAGCTCTCCGAGCTCCGAGCAGAGCCTCTCCTCTGCTTCTTCCGTGGCTCGCAGCCTTTGCTTGGTCCTCTCGAGATCTACTCGCGCCTTCTCTTCTCTCTGCAGGCTGCTCTGCAGCTCCTTCTCGAGCTCCTCGTTCCTCTTTCTCAGGAGAGATTTCTCCTTCTCGTTCTCGTTCTCGTTCTGGTTCTCTTCCTTGTCGTTTGGAATTACGATATTGCCCTTGGTAGGGAAGAAGAAGGGGCGGGAGGCAGCGACCGCGACGCCAGGAGCCATTGCCGGGATTTTGGATGCGGAGACAGGATGACGGGAGGGAGGAAAGGAAAATGAATGGTGGTGGAGGAAATGGATTTCGTTGGATATTTATAGGCGGGAAAGAGGGGTGTCCACGTTCAATGTATCTTGGGGCTGGGGTTACGTAATCTGTGACGTTGGGTTTCGTTGGGCCGCCGGATCTGATCGGATGTGGGACCGGCAGTTACATATTTATTCGCCGGCTGATAAATTATGTGGCTGGCCTCTGGGTTTGAATTTTACCCATTTCGGTTTAGGATGACACTTCTGTGAACTAATAATTAATTAATAAATGAGCAAGGGTAAGATTACTCTCCAAATTATACTGTAATTTGGTAACCAAATCAAAACTCACATCATATTTTCTTCTTTTTTTTGTTGAGCCCACACATGTAGGAAGGAGAACTCGCGAAATACAGGAGAAAACACTTACACACTCAAGGTGAGATGAGAAGTGGGGTTTCAATCAATATTACGAAATAAGATTTTTTTATTTTTGTGTTCTAATTATGGTCTATTTTATTGGACCAGTGGACCCAACAAACATACCACTTACCCTAGTTTACAAAGCTTATGAAAATCGTTGGCATTAGCCAAGCTTCCAATTTGAGCTTAGTCTTCTTTTTTGCTCTCTCTCACTCTCCCTTTCTATTAAGCACCATCCAAGATGGTTAGACTCATGAAATACTGGGCTAACGCGGAGGAGACGACCAGGATAAAACTCTAGACAGTTGGATGAAAATAGAGACACCCAACCATTAGGCTTATCCATTTATTCTCAATTGGGGCCCACTAAAATTCAAAATAACTCAAAAATTAATGTCCTTTCCTTGAATAACTTGAGGGACAAATCCTACTTTGATAGCCTTCTGTCATGTGAATCATGAAGAAGATATTATATCATTTTTTTTTTCATAAATTTTTAATGCTTTTCAAACCATGGTCTGAGTTTGATATTATACCCAAGGGGAGTCACTTAATTAGTTGTTTAATGGGCACCAGCCGCACCACCAATCAGCGGAATGGTTTGAATTCTTGGTTTTCTTCCTGGTGAAAGGTATAAAATTCTTGGCGATCGTGACCTGTCTGTAATATTTTATCGTTTTGATTTCTTGTTATGGGGGCTATTGACCTTAACGCGTCTTTCTAACTCTTCCAGAAAACTCTACTTGGCCCGTCTTCATCCCACAATTTAAAACTGGAGTCCCGATCCTCTAATGATTTTTTTTTAAAAGTCCAGATATGGTAAATAAATAAAGAGGATTCTCTAATGACTTCTTAGAGATTCTGAGTTGGCTGAGGTCATTCTGATTAGGCTCACCTCTTGAAAGTCCCAACTATCTAAGATAAACTCACTTGGAGTGAATGAGTGCATTCTTAAATTTTATTCCAATAGAAATTACACTCAATGTAAGATTAAACGTTCGATTAAAAATATAATAAATATAATTCTATGTATATTAATTAATTACTTTTTTAATCAGCCTATCAATCTTATGGTGTGACCATTACCATTATGGTAAATTTGTAAACACAATGCAGTGAGGGGGCGGTTCAAATTTTTTATATAAGTAGGCCTCACTAAGTACTTTTACTCATTTAACTTAGGATTTCTCTGCATCAAAACCTTTAGAGGATTGGACTTATAAAATTAAGAAGAGGATGTGGGACCGGCCCATTCACGAAGGTCTCAAGAGGAAAAATCGGTCCCGTCTGGGCAACTCCCATATAGTGGTTTGGCACAAATGCCTGTTAGCACTGGCAGTTGCTTTCTTCACTATTTAACTATTAAGTCGCAGGGTGTGTCACTTAATTTTAAAATGAATCCGGCCACTTTGCTGAATCCTAGGCATTTTAAAAAGTTAGGTTTCGTTAGGTAGCGTTTGGTTCGCTATAAAGAAGGTCGGAATGAAACATTTATTCCTACGAAATTATCATTATAGCGTTTGGTTCGCACAAATTTGACGGAAAGACCATTACCTTCGGAATCATCATTCCTTTAAGTAGAAGAATGACTATTCCACTGGGGATGCAGAAGAATGGTCATTCAATTCCTTTATGTTTTTTGGTTGTGACCGAAATGCCCCTAACAATAATATAATAATTTATATTATTAATAATATTATAATAATATTTAATATTATAATATAATTATAAATTTATATTATTTATTAATATAATAATAACAATAATAATTAATATAATAATAATAATATTATTATTATTAAATTAATAATATTTTTATTATTAATATACTAATATTATATTATTAATATAATTAATATTAATATTAACAAGGCCATTCTATTCCAAAATTCTAACAAGGGTATTTTGGTCAGTTTTATGTAAATTTTATTCAATTCCGGATATCATTTCAGTATACCAAACACAAGATCAGGAATCCAGAGTTATATTACTAGGTTGATTCCTCAACATACCAAACGTTGGAATGGAAATGATTATTCCTACCTCATTCCATTCCAAACTCATTCCGCTCTTCATTTCATTCCTGTCTAAAATCATTCCAGCGAACCAAACGCTACCTTATATGCTATGAGCTAGATTCGGATTCCACCAATGAAATGACTCTAAAATATTGTCTTATTCATTAACCATTAATTTTTGTAACTTAAATTATAACGTTTTGATTTCTTGTTATGTTTAAGGGTTCTTTTAACCCCAGTGGAGGGGGCTAGGACCCATGAGAGCACCCACAAATGCAAGGAGGGAGCCCTTGCATGATGGAGAAGGAAAGGACGCGCCACACACAGAGTGAGTGCATTCAAATATTCGATGAGGGAGAGATCTGGGAATTGGTCCTTGGTCAACCATGTGAGAGGTGGGGTTCTCAACCAGCTAAGCAACCCTTGGTTATCAACTTTTTAATTTGAGTTGATGTTAAAGTTTTAAACTTAATTAATAAATAAAGTAGATTTAAATTGATCCAAAATATGTTATTTTTGGTGCTTTATCCAACACATATTAAATCCAATGAGTCCAGATCCATGGTTGCAGCTATTACATAGGAACCTTATAACACATGCTAGGAACTCCATAATAGAGGTCACATGGAGATAATCCAAACCATTTAAGATGAATCACATCCCCTCCGATGACATGTCTATTAGATTTCACTTTAATAGGAGTGGGTTGCATTGTAAGATTGAACACATGATTGAAAGCATTATTGGGAACTAAGGCGTCATCGCTAGTGATGAGACTTTAGTCACACTTCCTTCGTATGATCAATTGGATGGTGGGACCTATTCCTATAGAATTGATATTCAAGGATACATCCGTTAAGGGGATGAGATTCATCTTGAATGGTCTAAATTATCTCTATGTGAGCCCATGATGGAGATCCCCGCATGTATTACACGGTTCCCATGAAATAACTATGATAGCGGGTGCGGGCTCAGATCCAACTCATCCCATTGATTATTAGGCTTGAATATCCGGTCTTCTAAAATAAGAGGAGCAACATTTTTTTGTATTCTGCGTTGCAATATGATTTAGGCCGGGGTGTTAGTGCAGCACAGTTTCAGTCGGAAGGGGTGGGGCGCCTTGCTCGAGGTGTTTGGTGCAATGATAAAACAGTAAAAAAAATCATTCATTTTTTGCTTAATTTCTGCATAAGGATCCAACTCTTGGCTGTTGGATGAGTACAGGATACCCAACCATTGGGTTATCCCTCTATTCTCAATTGGAGCTCGCTTATTAAAAAATTAAAATATTTCAGAATTAACCTCCACATCTCTCAAATAGCTTGGGGCAAATTTCACTCTCATAGCCTGCTGTCATGTTAATAATGAATAAGATATACGAGTCTTTATGATCATAAATGTTGTAATGCCTTTCATCCAGTGGCCTGAGCTTACTTCTATTAAAGTGAAAATTCAGAAGTCAGTTTACTTGTTTAATAGGCACCATTAATCTTGAGAGGTAGCTCAATTGAGAGGGTTTAGGATTACGATTTGCACCCAGAGGTTGTGGGTTCGAAACTGTACTATCATACTGGGATTATAGGAAAATTTTATCCGACTTTCGCTCTTGGCCCTATAGAAATTATTCTATCACAAAAGACTGGAACCTGTGTTATACAAAAGTCAAAATAAATAGGCACCACTCAACAGCCATGCTGTTGTGGATTTACCTACAATTTGAATTCTTGGCTTTCTTGTGGCAAAAAGGTTTGAATTCTTGGCGGTGTGACCTGTCTAACATGTTTTTCCTTTTGATATGTTGTTATGGGTGTTATTGACCTGACCTTTTATCTCTTCCAGAAAACTTTGCTTGTCTTCATTGTACATAGATGCTTCCACGTGCGAGTGGAAGGCATATAGAGCTGGAGTCTGGATTCTCCAATGACTTGTTTAATAGTCAAGATACGGTAACTAAATGGAAGAGGATTCTCTAATGACTTTTGTGAAATTCTGAGTTGCAGAGCCCACTCTATAACAGGGCTAACCTGTTTTGAAAGTTCAAACCATTCAAAAATAAACTCACTTTTATAGTAATTCGGGTATCCTTAAGTTTTACTTTTATTAGAGTTGGACCCGGCTAATCGTTCAATTAAAAATATAAATTACACAATTTTATGTATGTTCATTTATAACTTTTATTTTTTATATCAACTGATGAATCTTACTGTGGGAATAATTCCATTAGGGTAAACCCAAAAACTAGTGGGGGTTCGAGTTTATAATAGGTAGGACTCACTAAAGATTTCTACTCATTTAAGTCAAGATTTCTCTATATCAAAACCTTAGAGGGTCGGACACTCGGACTTGTAAAATTGAGAAGAGGATGTGGGACCGGCCCACTCACGAAGGTCTCAGGGAGGAAGAATCGGTCCCTAGTGGGCCACTCACCTATCAGTGGCTCGCCACAAATGTCGGTAATTAATGGATGTTGCTTTCTTCACTAATGAATCCGGCCCCTCTGCTGCATCATAGGCTTTTTAAAAAAGTCAGGTTTTGTTAGATGCTATAGGATATTCGGATTCCACCAATGAAATGACTCCGCAGTTTTGCCTTTATTCACTAACCATTAACTTCTTTTCTTTTTTTTTTATGGTTTTTGTAACATAGATCAATCAGCAAAGCTTTAATAGGTTTAGTGGCAGATGAGTAGAAGGTCCAATTTCAAAAGGTTATAGATGAGTAGTATGTCCAATTCAAGATTTGATAGAGGCGTAGAAGGTTCAATTACCTTGAAAAATCATTGATGCTTTCTCTCTTTGAAAGACAACCAGAGTAGACGAATTGGGATCCTCCCTATCTCCAGCATAAAGACTAGGATGTGATGCCTATTAAGAGGGCCTTTTGAAATAAAAGTACGTGGAAATGGATTGTTTGTGGATTCATGTTTGCTCTAAAATCACCAAGAAAAGATTTTTATGTTATCCTTGAGTGGTCCTCGTGACCACATGTGTAAAACTGTTGGGACCCATAATTTGAGCCCACTAATTTAAGTTATTTTCTCATTTTTAGTTTTTTTATTTTACTATAATTAAATAAGACTCTTGTTGGCTGATTTTAGGAAATTAAGGAACTTATCTTTATTAGATTTTTTTTATGGGAAAAATTCTCTCTAGGACTTATATACATATATATATATATATAAATGGTTTTCCGGTACTCTCTATTAATCTACGAGATCTAAAAAGTACTCATCAACTTCACGCATATTGGAGTAGGTGATAAGGGAGATTAAAAAAAAAAAAAAACCTATTTGAGAAAAGAGATCTACTCATCATCAAGATTATGACGCAAGGTACGCTTTTATATTTTTTAGATCATATATTGTTTAATGCATAAATCCAGATCCATAAGTTTGATTTGAATTGCAAACCATAGCAAATCTAACATTTTATAGCCTTGTATGGTAGTTTCTTGTAAAGCTTTAACTATTTATTTCATAGCACTTATCTCACTGGTAAGTGGCGGCAGTTTTCATTTGACTGCTCAGGATTCGAATTCTAATACGTCACCTTTTCCCACCTGTGTGGGCTTTTTTTCCCGCTACCGTGAGCTACCTTCCCACTTGTGTGGGCCATCTTCTTGCTTGTGCAGGGCTGTCTTTCCGTGTGTGTGCGGGCTCTCTCTTGGGTCCCAGCCCCCTTGGTTTGGTTACAAAAAATATATATTGATTTCATAGCACTCAATTAAATAACTTTAGTGCTAGAGCGCTTGGGCCTTTTTTAAGAGAAAATCACCCCTCCTAGTTGGGCCAATTGGGATGCATGATGATTATGAAAATTTATTGGATGTAAAGATTTATATGAGACCTACCTATACGCAAGATTCTAACTCCATAAAGATCATCTTAGCCTTCTGATCCATGGCCCTCAAATTTAATGATTTAGACACATCATTTTATTATAATTTCAATAGGATTTTAGTGTGTGAGAAGACTATATTCACTCAAGGTGGACACATGAGAACAAAAAAGGGGGCGTTTTTAAAGTTGAGCGTTTTGGGGAATTATATATATATGGGTGTGCATGTGAAGAATGTCCATGTGAATATGGTGAGGGACAACTTGATGAGGCCCACCTAGGGCCCCATTGATCACGGGACTAGGGGATGGAAAGAGACGTTTCGGCTGAGCACGGATATCAAGTTTTCGGTAAATCACATGCTTCTAACCCCCTTCATCCGTAGCCCACAAGTTTAGCGACTATATAAAAAAAAAAAAAAGGACCATCGATCCAACAGTCTAACCCATTTGGATCGGTGAAACCCCAACGGATCTAGTGTAATTCAGAGGGTCCTGTATATGTGGATGGTGTTAGGAATTTTTTATTTGCAATTTGATGGATGCATTTTCACTTTAGCATCATTTGAATTTTCACACTTGCATTGTTTTAGAAAACCTTGAAATCTGGTTTTATACATGCATTGCTTTTAAGATTTGTAAAAGTATTGTTTTATGTATGTTTTGTTTCTAAACTTGGATGCATTGGTTTTAGAATCCAAACTCTTTTGAAAACCTAATTCTTTGAGCATTACTTTTGAGAAATCATATTGAGAATTTAGGTTTGTGTCTTGCATACATTCATCACTTTCAGAATCATCTTTGTATGCATTTTCATATGAAAAGAGTTTTATCAAATCAAGCTAGCCTTTGGTTTTAAAGTTTCAAATCATTTTAGGCTTTTTGTGTTTCATGTTTTTAAACATCTTCGTTTGATTTAAAACATGTTTCCTAGCTTGGTTTAGTGACCCAAAAATCCCCACAAAGAGAAACCTTCAATTATGCAAAATATGGGAATTTTTTATCCAGGGGGTGGTCCGGCAGTGTCGCCGGTCGACCGGCCCAGAGGTCCCGGTCGACCGGGAACACTGTAGGCCATCTGGGCCCCTGGAGCCCCAACGGTCATTTTTCTGACCGTTGTGTGATCCCGGTCGACCGAGACCTGTTTGCAGGTCGACCGAGAACTAGCCGTTGGATTGTTTTCTTGTATAAAGTTCATTCATTTCCAACCTTTTTCAAGGCTTGACACATGAACTTTTGAGACCATATTGGAGCCAAAGAAATGGGAAGAAGTTGGAAATGCTAGAGGGTTATTTGGAAATCAAATACTTGAGTTTTAAAAATGTACATCTTACTTATCATTTTGATTTCCATTAAAAGTAGAATCAATACATGTTTAAATCTTTGTATTTTCATTGATGCATGATTTCTAGCTTTTAAAGAGTTGTTTTGCAAACTCATTATCATCATTGGTATATTAGAATGGTTTGCAATCACTCTTATCTAAATCACATGTGTTCTTAGACTTTAATATTCATACAACATGTTTTAGTTCATTTCTTTAAGTTGTTTGAATCTTTTATGTGATTAAATTTATCTTCAATCATCATTTTCTAAGCTTTGATTTTAAAATGCATCAAGCATTCATTTAGGAGCCTCATTGTAGAAATTGATTGAAGTAAAGCATTCATACACTTGTGCACACACTTTAGCTTGTTTTTGTGTATGTTTGTAATTTGTTATTCACTTTCATATTAGCCTATTTAAGAGGCAATTTCATTGAGCTTAATATGTATCTCTTAGAGTGATCTTTTGTGAAGACACTTTCTTAGATAAATCTTTATTTGTAAAGGTTGTCGCTAAGCCTTGAAAAGCTTATTGTTAAGGTTATTGCTTAGCCTAAGAAAAGCATCTTGTAAGGTTATTGCTTAGCCTAAGAAAAGCATCTTGTAAGGTTATTGCTTAGCCTAGAAAAGCACATTGAGAGGTTGTTGTTTAGCCTAGAAAAACAACATTGTAAGGGTTATTGCTTAGCCTAGTAAAAAGCATAAATAGTGGAAATCCAGTGGGGTGATTGAATCACAAGCCGGTAGTGGACGTAGGCATTGAGGCCGAACCACTATAAACCTTTGTGTTGTGGTGCTTGCTTTTGTGGTGATTGTTTATTTTAGCTTCCGCATATTGTATGGTTAATCATCACATATGACTAGTTTATGTTAAGAAATTAAATTTATGTCTAAAATTGGTCATATTTGTAGCACACCCTATTCACCCCCCCCCCCCCCCCCCTCTAGTGTTCAGATCCCCAGGACTTTCAATTGGTATCAGAGACAAGTGCTCTATCTTATAGGATCAAGTGTTTGGAACTCTTGATTAGGTGTAAAAACCTAGAGTCAAAAACCCTAGAGTTGTCCTTGCATGAAAATCATTAGAATGGACTTCACTATGCTAGACTTTGTAGATTCTTCTAGACCCCTCATTCTTCCTTCTATTAGAGATTCAAACCCTCAATTAAATGAATCTCAATATGAGTCAAAAGAAGAAGAAAATGATTATGATGAAGATGATCTTCAACAAGCCTATAATGAATTATATGAAGTATCCTTAAAGCTTGAGAAGAAAAACAAAAGTTTAAGAGAAGAATCTATGAATCTAAACAAACAATTAGTCTCTTCAAAAGATGAACTTAGAGAAAAAGAAGAAGTAATAAAATGTTTGGACTCTAAGTTCATGATCTCTTTAAATAACTTATCCATTATCAAAGATGAACAAAATGATATTAAGATAAGTTATGATGATGTTAAAAAGGAAAACTTAAACCTAAGAGATCAAGTAAAAAGGCAAGACAAAGACTTTATCAATTTAAAATCCAAGTTGACAATTTCCATGGAAAACATGTCAAATGTTCAAAGTAAATTAAAAACTTTAGAACTTGGATCTAATGTCATTAATGAACTTAAACTTGAATTAAAACTTGCCAATGAAGAGCTAAGCAAATATAAGGAAATTGAAAATGAACTTTCAAAAGTCAAAAATGAAAATTCAATCCTTATAACCAAAGTCACTCAACTTGAAGGGTATAAACAAAAGTATGAGTGCAAGTTTACCCAAAGTGAATGGAGACTTGAAAAATTATTTAAATTGGGTAAAGCTCATGGAGATAGGACGGGTCTTGGATTTAATAGGAATATGTCAAATGACCCTAAATTCACCAACACTTTTGTGAAAGGTGAGTCCTCTTTCTCTAGCACTCTTTCTCCAATGTCCAAAACTAAATGTCATTATTGTGGTAAAGTAGGACATTTCAAATTTGAGTGCAAATTAAGGAAAAGTCATATGTCTAAACCCATCTTTGAACCTAAGAAAGTTAAATCAAATTCTATGAAGGGTAAGACTTTGAATTCCAAGGAAGACTCTAAGAAATTTAAACAAGTTAAATCATTTCAAAAAGAGTCATCCAAGATAGATTTTAAAAAGACAAAGAATCAAAATAAATCTATCAACAAGAAACTTCTCTCTTTTCCTCCTTTAACCTTAGAAATGAAAGAGTTCTTGAAAAAGATTGAAAAGTTAAAATTAAAGTTCAAAAGGCAAAAAGAGGGAGGAAAAGCTAAAAGAAATGAGAAGAATAAAAAGAAAATAAATCAATCCCCTTTGATACAAACACACCAACTTTCTAAGACTAATTATCAATCTAAAATAATCAAACCTCAAAGATTTGATGTTAAGTCTAAAAGAATTCAATCTCTATCTCCTTTAGTTGGTGGAAGTTCCAAAATAGTCTCCAAAGCCCAAGACCTTAGGTGGATTCCTAAAGTTATCTACCTAGACAAACCTTAAGGCCTTGAACCTCCTTGACCAACCTATTCTTTAATAGTTAAATCATATTGTTGGTCATGTTTCATTTGCATTTTGTTTCTCTATAGTTACATTTATTAAAATACATTGTTTCTTTATGATCAATTGATTTTGTTTTCATGCACCATTCTAAGTTACACTTCATGGTTTTCAAAATCACTTGATTATAATCTCATCATGTTTGATTTGCTTTTTGCACACATTTAGGTATATGTCTTGCATTGCATTTCTATACATGATTAAATTGTTTGTGATTTTAAAAGCTTTCATAGCTAATTTAGTCATGATCAATTGTTGTTTCAAGTCATTTGCATCTTTGCTTATTTAGTCATTCTTTTTATTTGCAAATGTCAATTGGTTCCATGTATGGTTGTTGTATTAGTTATATTTGTAGATACCATACTAGAACTCCCAAAATCCATCCTCTATGCCTTCTAATCATTTCTTTTTGGATGGTTATGATGTTGATTCATGTGAATTCTCTTGGTGTCATTCTTATACATGTTTCAACTTCATAAGTAGTGATCTTAATCATATGAAACTCTTTGAAATCCATTCATTGTATTTCTATATGTTTGATGGATATCTTAGATGTTGAATTCATATGATTTTGACACTTTGGAAATTGCATGCATTTCAAAGTTATATCATTTTGCATTGCAATTTACCTTGTTCATCACTATGCTCTATAGTCATATCTTTAAAAGTGATGAATATGCATTTATGATGCTTGATGGAATTTTGTGTTTGTCACATTCTTGCTCTTTTTCATGTTGTCAAATTCAATTGGTTTCAATTGGTAAAATTTTCGATTGATTTGATTTCTTGTGAATGTGATAGACCTTGTGTACAATGGATTGAGCTTGATAGTTATATATTTGTTCCATGTCACACACCATTAGCATCATAATGTTCATGTTTGCCACCTCTCTTGCTCTTATAGGTATATCTCATGACCACCATGTTTATGTGTTCATAATATTGGTTGGTTATTAGTTGAGGTTGGCTTCATGATTGAATTTCATTTCACTCATTCTTGCACATTAATAGTCATATTTATTGTTTGAATGAAATGATTTCAAAACCTTCATAGCACATGATTTTCATAGTTAAATTATTTAATGCTATGTTTAGTAAACCCCATTGCATCATGGATAGCTCTAATTTGGATTTATCTTAATAGTTATATTCTTTATAACTCCATTTTAGAGTGGTTGATTTAATAGTCTTATCCTTAAAATCTCAATTGGTATTCTTTATTTTTCCAATTGGTATCCATGATTGCTTTTCTCATTGACCTAGCTCTCTTTTGGTAATTTGATCATATTGTGCTTTATAGTTAAATGAATCTAATCCCTTCCTTGAAGTTGACCCTCATTTGGTTAAACCATCTTCTTCTTGCATCTAATAGTTAAATCTTTGTCAAATGTTTGACAAAAGAAGAGAATGGATTGAGGGGGAGTGTAAACCTTCATAGGAAGTATTAGTTTTGATCAAATTGTCCCTTGTATTGCCTTTGAGCCCTTAGAGATAACTTTCATACATGATAGCCTGTTATGTATTTCAGTTTCGATTTCATTTGTTAACAGGTGCTACTAAAGGTATTTTTCTTATTTCATGTGTGTAGGTACCTTTGCAATTTAATGTCAAAGGGGGAGAGAGAGTTCAAGTACTCAAAGATCTCCTACTCTTCAAAGGGGGAGAGAGCATTCAAGTTCTCAAGAAGGGAAGAGAATGTCCAAGCTTCCTAAGGGGAGATATTGTATGATCTTCTACAGGGAGAGAGTGCATATCTTACCAAAGGGAGAGAGAGGCATGGTCAAAGGGGGAGAACTAATAGAAGAACGAAAGCTTGGAGCTAAAGAAGATGCTTGGCCATAGAGAGGAAGATGAAAAGAAAGGTTGAAGATTGATCAAGCACCAAGCATCAAGAAGATTGAAGAAAGAGCCCAAGAGCCCAAGCTAAAAGGAGGAGCATCCAAGAAGATTTCAAGACTTGTCCAGCTTAGGGGGAGCTGAAGACTTAGTGTGTTATTTCAATGATGAGTAAGTTGCCATCAAATTGCAAAGGGGGAGATTGTTAGGAATTTTGTATTTGCAATTTGATGGATGCATTTTCACTTTAGCATCATTTGAGTTTTCACACTTGCATTGTTTTAGAAAACCTTGAAATCTGGTTTTATACATACATTGCTTTTAAGATTTGTAAAAGTATTGTTTTATGCATGTTTTGTTTCTAAACTTGGATGCATTGGTTTTAGAATCCAAACTCTTTTGAAAACCTAATTCTTTGAGCATTACTTTTGAGAAATCATATTGAGAATTTAGGTTTGTGTCTTGCATACATTCATCACTTTCAGAATCATCTTTGTATGCATTTTCATATGAAAAGAGTTTTATCAAATCAAGCTAGCCTTTGGTTTTAAAGTTTCAAATCATTTTAGGCTTTTTGTATTTCATATTTTTAAACATCTTCGTTTGATTTAAAACATGTTTTGTAACGCCCCAATTCCGGATACCGATATACTCGTTCGAATACCCGAAATTGGCGCGCTACTTCCCGAAAAATCCGAGAACTTCCAAGATCGTAGGCCGCAGTGAGGTTCAATTTAAAACTTTTTGACCAATATAATAATAACATTGAAATTGCGGAAGCATAACAGTTAAACAATGCGGAAGCAATAGGTATCGATATATAAAGTGTGAGCAGAACAAAGGTCTAGTTACAGTATCAGTTGTTAATCAAAACTTATACATTTGAATCTACCCAACTTGCTACAAAATTGTCTCTCAAAACCCATATAGATCGTCTCCACCCTCCGGCTCGACATCCGTGTCGGCCGGGCCCCACGCGTACTCTCCTGCAACGGGTGCCTCGACTACAGCTAGTGCGTCGCCTGGGATCTCGGGATCAAGGCCTAAGCACCAATGAATGGGTCAGATCTAAACGATCTGGCAAGTTACAGCATACTACTAACATAGAACATATATATCAAAGGAAATAAAGACAGGTACATAAATTAAATGAATAGCAAGGGAAAAGAACTAGGCAGTTGTGCATTTAAATCATAAGGAATCAGAATAAATATAAACAGTAGCTAATCTACTACAAAATGGCACATTCACACGAGCTGGAATACCGCGGGATATTATGCCGCGGCCCTCCCATACTGAACACAGTTGCGGCGGGGAAATCTCACCAGTGCTGGGAATTACTAATCCCGCAAATCATCTCATCACACTCATCATCTCAAAGACCGGCACGGTATCACACCGTCCGTCTTAACCACACCGCTCATCATGATAGCTCCACAACACTCAACTAGCTCCTACCGGGGATGATCAATCCACAGGCTGAGCTTAAATCAACCGAGTGAATGTTCATGCCGACTCAAGAATACCCTAAGGGTCTGTGTCTGTCTAGGCTTTGCCTTGCGTGAACAAGGTCCTAACAATATCTCTAAGAGGTCTACACATCTCAATACAATCTCTGGATCTCATTCAAGGTCCAGGCCCACTCGTTGGATCCATACCAAGGCCCATAAGTACATGGCCTGGTCTAAAACCGTCCAAACGAGGCAACTAATCCATCTATTACTGATAACAGTTCCAATTCAATCCATAACAGCTTAACAGTCCAAAAGAAACTACCTCTTCAAGCTAAATGGTTCGCATCTCCACACTTAGGCCCAATAAGGGCCCGCCTAGACACAGACACGGGTCAATGATCTCCGAAATCACACCATCGGGTCACCTCTAGATACCCTAGGTTCAAGTCTTCCAATTATGTTTAATTAATAGTAAACAGCTATTCTAAGATCTAAGAATGACAGAGCAATAATAGCAGTGAAGTATAAACTTCAATCAGAGAATCAACAGGGAAATCCAACGGTCCAATCCTAGGTAAATGGGCCACGTTAGGTTCAGGTCCATCTCTGGTAATTTGATCTCTAAACGAAGTCATTGATGCCATAAGATACTGTATTTGGTGCTTAGGAAAAGTACGGGCACCATTGACAACTTTTAGAGGTCAAATCATCTTAGATTAATAACCAAAACCCTAATCGGTGGTCCCCACGAGTCAAGGTCGAGCCACGCCATTGACTCGTGCTTGGCACATTGATGGAAGTTCATTTGGATGGTTAATGGGTCCCACAATCGATTAATTATAAAACAATGCTAAACTCACACCCTAGAGTTCACAGTGTGGCAGGTCGACCTGGCAAGGGTCGGATCGATCTGCTCCACTGGAAATCAAGTTGGGACTTGGTTTGGATTCTGGAATTCCCAGTGTACCCGATTGACCAGGTGGCCAGCCGGTCGATCTGGTACACAAGTGTACCTGAGTCAACAGACTCCATGCCAAATCTCAACTTTTGCACTAAAGTCTAGGTCTGACGAAAATATCCAAGTATACACAAACTATTCGAATTCGGTTCGTAAAATACGCAGGGCTTAATCAAATTATAAAAACTAATGATATTAATAAAAGTGTAAACTAAAGGGTCCAGACTAATTTAAATTAATTTAAAGACTAAAGGGGTCTGGAAATATTAATTTAAGGGGGGGTAACAAGTTAATTTATGTTAATAGGGTTCCATAAGGCTAAGGTCCTACTCTTCTAAATTTTCTAAAACCAATGGGTCCCATAGTACACATTAGAAACTAAATGTTTTGTTTAATTAATAAAGCTAATGGGTTATGGAAAATAGTGGGCCCGCTGGGCCCAGCTCCGATTTGGTCCAATAAAGATTAAAGGGTCTAAATTTCTAATTTATGAAAATTTATGGTGCTAATAGAACATTTTAAAAACTAAGGGATTCTTGCTAATTAGTGAAAATTAATGGGTAAATGGATCAATGGGCCCCACTGGGCCCAAAGCCCCCAACCAGAACCCAAGCCCACTGACCCATCTCCACTCCTAAACCCACGTGGACAGCACTACCCCACCCCCATCAGGTCATTCCAAATTTTCTCCCTCACCTACCCTCACTTTCATGACATCACCCTCCCTTTCTTACTTATCCCCCATCACCTAACCCCACTCGTCTACTACTATTACCCTGTACATGTGCCATCACCCTTCCTCCTCCTTTTCTTTTCCATTCTTCAATCACTCATCTCTCTCTGTTCCAAGAAAGCTCATCAGGCGCCAGCAGCCCATCACAGAACCGACGCCTGGAGTGGCTGGGCGACAGCAGCTAAGGAGGCTTGGAGGGCGGGCCCACTGGTGAGACTTTGATCAAACCACACCACAAGCGTCGCCCAAGAGCCATCTACACGATCACCGGGCTTGATCTGCCATCAATGGCCCACCTGGGCCCCACTAATTCCAAAGACGTGATGGGGTGATCCACTGTTTCTTGTTTAACAGGTTAGCATACGTCACCTAACCTATGGCCCACCTCTGATCAAAACCAGATCAGAGCCCTACCCCTAGGTCGCCCCACCAACTCGGTCCTGATGGACGGACTAGATCTGTGCCCAGATCAATCTGGGAGCCCCACGACCTGATTTAAATAAAATGAAAACCCACTTCAATAACTCACGCCTGATACAGAGAAAGGTAATGATCGTGGGCCCCACTGATCAAGGGCCCACGATTAGCCCTCATCACCTGGGTCGCCCACGATGGCTCTACACGATGTGGGGTCCGGATCTCCCAGGGTGGCTCACCCGGGCCCACTGATCTCAACACAAACTAATAGAACATGCCCAAAACGTCTCTGTTGCAGGAAATGCAACTGTAACAGTGGCTATTGCAGAGCCACTGCTACAATTACCCCCTACACCTCTCCATTCAATTCAATCTAAAAATTCCAGCCAATTCCATTATTTAAACAACAATTAAAATTACAAAATCACATCAATGCCCGATTCCACTCAAAATCACAAAACAGAGCTCAGATGGAATTCTAAAGACTTAATCAACATGATTTGTGAATTGAAACTACCACAATCAAGAATTGAGATACATATTCTAAATTAGTGTATGTGTACTTGCCTTTTGTAATTGAGAGAGAGTTTGTAGAGAGGAAGAGAATTAGAAGAGAAGATCCAGAATCTCAGCTGAACAGGGGAAGTGAAGAAGAAGAACACAGCAGCAGTAGCAATCACAGAGGAGGAGTTCCAGCACAGCAGTGGTAGCTAGGAAGAGTGGAAATGAGAAGGGAAGAAGGGAAAATGAAGAGGCAGCAGCTCTCAGGAGGGGTTTCTCAGCACGGCAGTGGCTGGACGAGAGAAATGAGGGAGGGAGAGAAGAGAGGCAATGAACAGTGGTGGCTGGGTTTAGGGTTCTTCTTGGGATAAGAGCCTTTTTATAGGTTACGGAGGGGTGGCTTAAGACAAGATTAGCCCTTGGGTTATCATGGGATTAGGGTTAGGGTTAGGGGTAGGCTGGTCTTTTGGCTGGAAGATTCTAGAGAAAGCTCAATTAACACTAACCCCTCCTAATTAATTAAAACCTCTAACTAAAAGAAAAATACTAACCCCACTAATCTAATCTAACTACAAGCTAGAAGAATCTAACTAATCACCCTAATAAACCCCTAATTAGCACAATTAAATAGTAATTAGCAATAATTAGCAACAATTAGCATAGATTAGTATTACTTAGGCTATAAAATAGCAATTAGAGGGCCCACTAAGGGTGGGGCCTCACATGTTTCCTAGCTTGGTTTAGTGGCCCAAAAATCCCCACAAAGAGAAACCTTCAATTATGCAAAATATGGGAATTTTTTATCCAGGGGGTGGTCCGGCAGTGTCGCCGGTCGACCGGCCCAGAGGTCCCGGTCGACCGGGAACACTGTAGGCCATCTGGGCCCCTGGAGCCCCAACGGTCATTTTTCTGACCGTTGTGTGATCCCGGTCGACCGAGACCTGTTTGCAGGTCAACCGAGAACTAGCCGTTGGACTGTTTTCTTGTATAAAGTTCATTCATTTCCAACCTTTTTCAAAGCTTGACACATGAACTTTTGAGACCATATTGGAGCCAAAGAAAGGGGAAGAAGTTGGAAATGCTAGAGGGCTATTTGGAAATCAAATACTTGAGTTTTAAAAATGTACATCTTACTTATCATTTTGATTTCCATTAAAAGTAGAATCAATGCATGTTTAAATCTTTGTATTTTCATTGATGCATGATTTCTAGCTTTTAAAGAGTTGTTTTGCAAACTCATTATCATCATTGGTATATTAGAATGGTTTGCAATCACTCTTATCTAAATCACATGTGTTCTTAGACTTTAATATTCATACAACATGTTTTAGTTCATTTCTTTAAGTTGTTTGAATCTTTTATGTGATTAAATTTATCTTCAATCATCATTTTCTAAGCTTTGATTTTAAAATGCATCAAGCATTCATTTAGGAGCCTCATTGTAGAAATTGATTGAAGTAAAGCATTCATACACTTGTGCACACACTTTAGCTTGTTTTTGTGTATGTTTGTAATTTGTTATTCACTTTCATATTAGCCTATTTAAGAGGCAATTTCATTGAGCTTAATATGTATCTCTTAGAGTGATCTTTTGTGAAGACACTTTCTTAGATAAATCTTTATTTGTAAAGGTTATTGCTAAGCCTTAAAAAGCAAATTGTTAAGGTTATTGCTTAGCCTAAGAAAAGCATCTTGTAAGGTTATTGCTTAGCCTAAGAAAAGCATCTTGTAAGGTTATTGCTTAGCCTAGAAAAGCACATTGAGAGGTTGTTGTTTAGCCTAGAAAAACAACATTGTAAGGGTTATTGCTTAGCCTAGTAAAAAGCATAAATAGTGAAAATCCGGTGAGGTGATTGGATCACAAGCCGGTAGTGGACGTAGGCATTGAGGCCGAACCACTATAAACCTTTGTGTTGTGGTGCTTGCTTTTGTGGTGATTGTTTATTTTAGCTTCCGCATATTGTATGGTTAATCATCACATGTGACTAGTTTATGTTAAGAAATTAAATTTATTTAAAATTGGTCATATTTGTAGCACACCCTATTCACCCCACCTCTAGGGTTCGGATCCCCAGGACTTTCAGATGGTTCAGATATATCATAAAGTCATCCTTACTATATTGCCTCACCAGGGGCGGACCCAGAAAATCGAATTGGGGGGGAATGAAAATTATTAAAAAAAAGTTTTCACATTTAAGGGGTAAAATAAAAAATTATAAAAAAACTTAGTGGTAAAAAATAACATTTTGAAAACTTAAGGGAGGCCATGGCTCCCCTAGGCCTACATGTAGGTCCGAACATATGCCTTACTATGTGTCCCTCACCCTATGATAAGGGATGGATGCACACTAACATTCCTCAAGATATGATGAGGGCACCTGAAGTCCCTGCCTACCTCATGCACAGGGTAAGTTAGCCTTTTGCCTAAACAAGTGGCCACGGGGAGAGAGGGCGGCTCGAAATCACAACTCCGGCCCCTCAGCCGTGGTTCTAGCCAAGGTCACTTCCCTTTGGGGTAATCTTCGTGGTAATCACTACAACCTCATTTATCGAGTGCGCTGAAGGGCTCCTCAAACTCTACTACATGTCCTAATTTAAAAAGCACGTTTCACGGTAGAAGGTGCATAGGATTAAAATGATGACTGAAATTGTCCATTTTCATTTCTCCATACTAGTTTCTCTTAGAAAAAGCTATCACTGACATTTCTATAAATAATTTATGGTGGCCCACTGCGAATGGGTGTTTTATAATACAATTTTTTAATTTGTTATCCATCCATTTTAAAGTAAATAATAAGATGATTCACAACAAACAAAACCCTACAGTGTATAATGGGGCCAGTGGAAACCCAAAACACTATATAAAGATGCTGAGAATTTTTTAGATTCAATGGTCTATAAATACTAGATCTAAGTCATTCATCTCAGGAAGGGTCACAAAGAAAGTTTTCACTTAGATTGTATAACCATACAAAAGTAGGTTTTACAAATTAACCATCTAGCAAAAATTGACCTCATAAAAATTCTGGGTATCAAAATTGATGACGAGATTGGAAGTTTGTCTTTTTTTTAATATTGATGATGATAATGATCACTTCTACATTTTAAACGGCCATGCGTATACTCTGAATGAATCACTGCCACAGTCAATCAAAAACAATTGTAAATGCATGATAATAACTCATTCAACTAATCATAGTAATCATCAACTATTTAAATGATGATCTTTTGGGTCGTATCTCCTGTCGACTGTAGTTAATGGCTGTTGCTTTCTTCACTAATGAATCCGGCCCCTCTGCTGCATCATAGGCTTTTTAAAAAAGTCAGGTTTTGTTAGATGCTATAGGAAATTCGGATTTGGATTCCACCAATGAAATGACTCTGAAGTTTTGCCTAACCATTAACTTCTTCTTCTTCTTTTTTATGGTTTTTGTAACATAGATCAATCAGCAAAGCTTTAATAGGTTTAGTGGTAGATGAGTAGAAGGTCCAATTTCAAAAGTTGATAGATGAGTAGTATGTCCAATTCAAGATTTGATAGAGGAGTAGAAGGTCCAATTACCTTGAAAATTCATTGATGCTTTCTCTCTTTGAAAGACAACCAGAGTAGACGAATTGGGATCCTCCCTAACTCCAGCATAAAGACTAGGATGTGATGCCTATTAAGCGGGCCTTTTGAAGTAAAAGTACGTGGAAATGGATTGGTTGTGGATTCATGTTTGCTCTAAAATCACCGAGAAAAGATTTTTATGTTATACGTGAGTGGTCCTCGTGACTACATGTGTAATACTGTTGGGACCTATAGTTTGAGCCCACTAATTTAAGTTATTTTCTCCTTTTTAGTTTTTTATTTTACTATAATCAAATAAGACTCTTGTTGGCTGATTTTAAGAAATTAAGGAACTTATCTTTATTAGATTTTTTTTATGGGAAAACTTCTCTCTAGGACTTATATACATATATATATATATATAAATGGTTTTCCGGTACTCTCTATTAATCTACGAGATCTAAAAAGTACTCATCAACTTCACGCATATTGGAGTAGGTGATAAGGGAGATTAAAAAAAAAAAAACCTATTTGAGAAAAGAGATCTACTCATCATCAAGATTATGACGCAATGTACGCTTTTATATTTTTTAGATCATATATTGTTTAATGCATAAATCCAGATCCATAAGTTTGATTTGAATTGCAAACCATATCAAATCTAACATTTTATAGCCTTGTATGGTAGTTTCTTGTAAAGCTTTAACTATTTATTTCATAGCACTTATCTCACTGGTAAGTGGCGGCAGTTTTCATTTGACTGGTCAGGATTCGAATTCTAATACGCCACCTTTTCCCACCTGTGTGGGCTTTTTTTCCCGCTACCGTGAGCTACCTTCCCACTTGTGTGGGCCATCTTCTTGCTTGTGCAGGGCTGTCTTTCCGTGTGTGTGCGGGCTCTCTCTTGGGTCCCAGCCCCCTTGGTTTGGTTACAAAAAATATATATTGATTTCATAGCACTCAATTAAATAACTTTAGTGCTAGAGCGCTTGGGCCTTTTTTAAGAGAAAATCACCCCTCCTAGTTGGGCCAATTGGGATGCATGATGATTATGAAAATTTATTGGATGTAAAGATTTATATGAGACCTACCTATACGCAAGATTCTAACTCCATAAAGATCATCTTAGCCTTCTGATCCATGGCCCTCAAATTTAATGATTTAGACACATCATTTTATTATAATTTCAATAGGATTTTAGTGTGTGAGAAGACTATATTCACTCAAGGTGGACACATGAGAACAAAAAAGGGGGCGTTTTTAAAGTTGAGCGTTTTGGGGAATTATATATATATGGGTGTGCATGTGAAGAATGTCCATGTGAATATGGTGAGGGGCAACTTGATGAGGCCCACCTAGGGCCCCATTGATCACGGGACTAGGGGATGGAAAGAGACGTTTCGGCTGAGCACGGATATCAGGTTTTGGGTAAATCACATGCCTCTAACCCCCTTCATCCGTAGCCCACAAGTTTAGCGACTATATACAACAACAAAAAAAAAAAAAAAAAAAGGACCATCGATCCAATAGTCTAACCCATTTGGATCGGTGAAACCCCAACGGATCTAGTGTAATTCAGAGGGTCCCGTATATGTGGATGGTTCAGATATATCATAAAGTCATCCTTACTATATTGCCTCACCAGGAGCGGACCCAGAAAATCGAATTGGGGGGGAATGAAAATTATTAAAAAAAAGTTTTCACATTTAAGGGGTAAAATAAAAAATTATAAAAAAATTTAGTGGTAAAAAATAACATTTTGAAAACTTAAGGGAGGCCATGGCTCCCCTAGGCCTACATGTAGGTCCGAACCTATGCCTTACTATGTGTCCCTCACCCTATAATAAGAGATGGATTCACACTAACATTCCTCAAGATATGATGAGGGCACCTGAAGTCCCTGCCTACCTCATGCACAGGGTAAGCTAGCCTTTTGCCTAAACAAGTGGCCACGGGGAGAGAGGGCGGCTCGAAATCACAACTCCAACCTCTCAGCCGTGGTTCTAGCCAAGGTCTCTACCCTTCGGGGTAATCTTCGTGGTAATCACTACAACCTCATTTATCGAGTGCGCTGAAGGGCTCCTCAAACTCTACTACATGTCCTAATTTAAAAGGCACGTTTCACGGTAGAAGGTGCATAGGATCAAGATGATGACTGAAATTGTCCATTTGCATTTCTCCATACTAGTTTCTCTTAGGAAAAGCTATCACTGACATTTCTATAAACAATTTATGGTGGCCCACTGCGAATGGGTGTTTTATAATACAATTTTTTAATTTGCTATCCATCCATTTTAAAGTAAATAATAAGATGATTCACAACAAACAAAATCCTACAGTATATATAATGGGGCCAGTGGAAACCCAAAACACTATATAAAGATGCTGAGAATTTTTTAGATTCAATGGTCTATAAATACTAGATCTAAGTCATTCATCTCAGGAAGGGTCATAAAGAATGTTTTCACTTAGATTGTATAACCATACAAAAGTAGGTTTTACAAATTAACCATCTAGCAAAAACTGACCTCATAAAAATTCTGGGTATCAAAATTGATGACGATATTGGAAGTTTGTCTTTTTTTTAATATTGATGATGATGATGATCACTTCTACATTTTAAACGGCCATGCGTATACTCTGAATGAATCACTGCCACAGTCAATCAAAAACAATTGTAAATGCATGATAATAACTCATTCAACTAATCACAGTAATCATCAACTATTTAAATGATGATCTTTTGGGTTTTATCTCAACTATTTAAATGATCTTTTGAGCCGTATCTCTTGTCGACTGTAGTTGTAGGATCTTACACCTCATTAAGCTACCACTTATCTCAAAACCAATTGGTGATAGGAATCTGCACAACAATAGTTTTATGGTGAGAGTGATGGCTCGACCACAATTATGACCGCCCATGAGTGAGGGTGGACATCAACTGTCGTTGAAAGAAGGCTAATTAAGATAAAAAAAAAAAATGTTTGAATTAAGCACCACATCCTTTTCATTGATGGTAGCACTAGCACTCGACGCCTATTTTGAAAATGAAACTGTCCCCAGAAGGGACGATTAGGAGGACACACTGGTCCAGAAAGTAATGTGGCCATGGTCCACTGCGGCATCTTGCTTTTCTATTTTTTGTCCCAAAGGGTGTTCTATCCCTAATCAGTGGTGCACTCTTGTGGCTACAAACCGCGGCTCTCCGACTGAAAGGACATGTACATAAAATGACTATATGTTGGTGTGTGTGGCAGTGGATGCCTGCAGGATAACAAATGCTCTTCTCAGGATGCCTGGATCTGTAGCAAATTTGTTAGAATAAACTCTATAAATAACTACCATTGATAGTTGATGACCAACCATAACCACCTCTAAGCTCATGAAGTCCAATTCAGCTCAGAAATGATCCTACTCAACCCAATAAGATTTGGGTCAAATCCACAAATTAGAAGTAGCCCGACTCAGCCCAATAAGAAAATGGGTTGATTCGGGTTTGGTCCAGGAAACTCCAAAATAAAAGCTTCCTCATTGTGGCTTGGACTTGGAGCTTCAAGTCTACTTGGACTAGTATGGTCAGTTAAGTGTTCTCTTATAAATCAAGTACATGGTAAGTCAGTAGATTGAGCATTTAAAAATAAAAGGATTTGGCCCAATGATCAAGGTCTTTTAGCCACTTATATAATAAAGCTAAAAACTGGATGATCAACTTACAAAAATGTCTTGGTCTATTAATTGACTAGTCAAACTCCATCCATAGAAACTCTGGTTAGTGTAACGGCCTGCTAGATACCTGAACAAATTAGGAGTAGTTTAGTATAATAATGAAAAATTTGATGCGAACCATAGCACTATAGCAGTCTGTTTAGTATAAAACCATGGACTCTACCTATACAAATGATGTAGCTACTGATATAGGCAGATGTAAAATTGATGGTTGAGACCCACCCCACACTGAAAACTGACTCCTGGGGTTTTATAGGGGTAAGGTCCTAGGAAGGGCCCAGAGGAAAGTAATTATACGCAACAAGACAACAAATAAAAAAAGGAGAGTCCTTTCCTAATATTAGGGCTTTGTGGGCCTTTAAAGTTTGCAGGGATGGCATGGCAGAACTAGATGGCATGGGCCAAATTTCCTTTCTTTTCCCTGTGGTGGCCAAGATGCTCTGTTTCTTTTTAAACAAAAAACAAGCAACGAGGAGACAGTAATGAAACCGAGATCTTTTGACCTACTATTCACAAGATTTTTTTTTTTTTGGGTGGTGGTGGTGGTGGTGTTGTTGTTGTTGTTTTGTTGTTTTGCTTAATAAAGGATTCTATTGTTAGTGGGGAAACTCAATTATAATACGGCCCCGCAAAAGAAAAGTTAGGATAAATTCAAGAAGAAATTTAATCCAGTTTCTTTTGAACGTTAAAAAAACAAAAGAGAATTTGGATATAAAATAGAAGGCGATTTTTACCCATGGGACTCTCATACAGTTGCCATGTGGAAGTTTTAGTCCACCCCTTTAATTTGTGGGTGTGCCTCTTTACTGGATGGCATTTATTAGAAACCTTGCACAATTTGTTAGTTTTTCAACTAATATGTTTAAATCGGATTTTTGTAATAATATAATAGCTTTGAATAACACAACATAAATTTTGAAATCTTAATAAGTGCTTGACTCCATCACATTCACTTGAACTGAACCACGGACTTTGATTGGATATTTACTACACTCCTCAACTACAGCTTTTTTACGTGATATTGATGAGGCGATTAATGTATTGGTGTAGAGAGGAGCGATAACCCTTAAACCCTATATATAAATAGGGAGGTGCTCTTGTGAGAGACATTATCACCTTACTATGAGAGATAAAGGTGGGGGCCCTCACATCATAGTAAGGTGAAGGTCCTCACATTTATCTCTCATAGTAAGGTGAGAGTGTCTCTCACAAAAGCACATCTCATATATATATATATATATATATAGGTTTTCATAAATAACTACATTCCCCATCATGGAGTTCAAATCTAATTAGGATCTAGATTCCTTCTAGCAGAGAAAACTTTATTAGGTTAACAACTTTCCATAAATACCAAAGACATCTCTACAAAGGATACTACTAATATAGGAGTCTTTATGTGAGTTGGCCTTCTAAAGTAGGGGACCCACATGGGTGTGTGGTCATTGGACCACACTTAAGGCTAATAATTCTAACACAATTCACATGCGAAACTCCCATTTTGAGAAAGGAGATTTTTTTAGAACTTTTTTCTATAGAAATTCTTAAGAACTCCCATATCTCAAAAGGGTGGTTTATGCCTCTATTTAATAGCGAATTATTTATTAGTATTTTAAAGGAATCTAAAGAAGATCCACCTTTGAAGGAGAAGGTTTAGGAGAGAGAATAAAAGATGTGTATGTGTCACACTTTCATTGGCAAAAAGATGGGCCTTTTTTTTTTTTTGAAAAACGCTCGAAGAGTTTTGTAGCGTAAGCTACGTAACTCATATCTATATATATATATATATATATATATATATATATATATATATATATGAGAGGGCCTCTTTTAAACTGTAGCTTTTATCGTAAGTTGAAATCGTCTGCAAAGTCATCTTCATCGTAAACTACCTCAAATCATCATCTGTAAAATCATTTTCATCATAAACTGCCTCAAATCATTGTCTCCAAAATCAAAATAAATCCAATACTAGGTTTTTCAGTTCCATCATGCCAAAATATCGATAATCGACTTTAATTTGTGGGGTCGGCATTATTTCAGCTTAGGATAAAATAAGCTGTAACTTAGGAGAGCCTTGCTCTCTCTCTCTCTCTCTCTCTCTCTCTCCATATATATATATATATATAGGGGTATTCAAGTGAGGGATTCCCTCATCATGTGTGATGAGGGACTCCCTTTTTTAGGGAGGTTTCAAGTACAAAAGGCCTTTTGTATTTGAAGGGAGTACACCATTTTGTACTTAAAAGTTGAAACCTCCCCAAAAAGGGAGTCTCTCACTACATATGGTGAAGGAATCACTCACTTGAATATTTCTCATATATATATATATCTGTGTGTGTGTGAAAACGCTTATATATATATATATATATATATATATGGGTGGTATTTAAGTGAGGAATTTCCTCACCATAGGGTGATGAACACTCTCTTTTTTGGGTATTTTTAAGTGAGTACTCTCAACTTTTGTACTTTCTCATTTGTACTTGAAAATATCTAAAAAGTGGAGTATCTCTCACCCTATGGTGAGGGAATCCCTCACTTGAATATTTCTATATATATATATATATATATGCTCCCATGAGATATCTCTCATTTTTAGGGTATATGCCACTTTCAAATAATACATTCCTTTCCCACGTGAATTTGTATATGCTCAAACCATTCTTTTGGTTATTAAATATTTTCTGATATGTAACTGCTAATGTTTAAGAACTTAAAATTAATAAAGGTTAGGATCATTGGTTCGGATTGATATCTCATGTTTTCATCATTTACATCCAAACCTTTTAATCCCCCTTCTTTTCATGATTGTCCCGCGTCTGTTCATTATGATCTTAATGCATCGAAAATCAATACACATTACACTGTTATAGTGATATTCCCTACCCTCTTTCTACATTTATTTCCTTTCTTTTTACTTTTGTTCTCTGTTCGTATTCTGATCTTTTTTAAATGAAAGTTTCTGTTACTGATAAACAAAACACTGTTATAGTGATGGAGCAAACCAAGTCTCCGCAGGGGCGGAACCAAAGGGGAGCTGGGGGTGGCCATGGCCCCCTCAAAATTTTCAAAATAGCCCTTAAAGTAAGAGGGGAGTTTAGATAATTTTTCTGGTTCGCCACTGGTGCTGAGAACCTTACTTAAATCAAGCATTGCGCTCAGTCAATGACGAAATAAAACTGTCATTGTTGCTGCTGAATTTGAAGGAAGAGGTGGTGAATGGAGATGGATGGAGATGAAGAGGTGGTGGTAGACGGCTAGGAGGGGGTGAAAAGAAAATGTGAGGAGCGGAGGGAGGAGTTGGAGGCCCGGGTCGTTGCCTGGAAATTAACGCTTACATGGGGCGGAGAATGGAAAACCCTGCTGATAGGGTTGGAGGTGGGATGTGATGTGACCCTGAAATGGTGGTGGAATGAGGTGTATGGGGTGATGAAATTGTGGAAGAAGAGGGACATCATGACGGAGAGGAGGAGCTGGTGATAGGACATACGACGACTACGAAGGGATAGTTTGAATTCGAATCATTTCGTAGAGGAGTCTTGAGTTCATAAAACGTGTGGTGAATTTTCACTCAATAGTTTCCAATTTTCCAGACGGTCAAGCCCACAACAACCACAGAGAGAGGGATTTTCCGCTCTAGGGCCTTCTATTAGTCAAAGGTTTTGATTAATAGAAGGCAGTTGAGCAAGCAAAGTGCTTGTAGATAGTTGGATGGGTCTTCGGGTTCAAACCTTTACTTCAATGACATAACTGTCCCTCCATTGTAAAACAAAAAAGGTTTTTGATGGTACTGTGAACAAGTGGCAATTTCTTACCAGACCCACCAACCCTCCAACAAACCAACTTGATAATTCAAGGCGTATTAAACCGAATTGTTACTGCACCTGCATATGTGACGTCTTAGGTTATATGCATTGGTGTACCGACCGATGGATATGTATGGAAAGAGTCAATTAAATGATAAACCGGTACACATAGGCCAATTTTTAATATCATAGTTGCATGGTTCTAATGAACATAATACCCGAAAAAAAAAAGAAAACATTAATTTATCCCTCTCTCACTCCGGCTTCCAGCTATCATTTTCCACTCTGGCAACCGTGATCTAAAACTAATCCATCATCAGGAGACACTAGTGAAAGAAGGTAGATTATCTCACAGATTAATAAACAATCCAGATCAGGTTGAAGCCATACTTGCCATACAAACGGCTAACCCACTCATTGCACTCCTAACGCCAACACTAATCGGACTCTGGTAATTCATGATTCCATTTTAAATTTGTCCATATATGCCTTTGGATCTGAGGACTAGAAGTGGTTCCGGGTCTTGTTTTGGTTTGTAATATCATGTCCGGGCACCCTCCCTAGGCTCGGATTTGAGAGGCCACTCTCCATCATTTACTTGTCTTTTGCATTTCAAATATACAGATTGTATATGTTTGAAGAGATTCCTTCATCTGAGTTCTCTACATGACTTTATGGCCCGAGTCAACCCACCTTAGCCCTATTTCAGCTGAAGAAGTGTAGCATTGCAGGCCTAGCAACAGCTGTGGAGAGATGATACACCATACTGCTTGTTTTCATAATTGCCAACGTCTATGAGTTAGCACTGATCCTATACAGAGAAAATTTGCACAATATATCTAACCAATACATGTTGAAGACCTGAGGACCAAAATCACCTGATTGGTATGGCATCTCAGACTCTCCTAACCCACATAAATCTCTCTTCAGTATGACTGAGTTGCCTCTCCAAGTAAGACACAATTCTTGTTGCATTCATTAACCATATTAATCTCCCCGTCATCAAGATTCTACTAACTCATCAGAAACATGGATTTCATTTGAAAGAAAATAATTTAGTAACAAAGGCGCACACACCCACCACCAGCACAATAAAAGGTCATCAACAATATTGAGATTTGAAGGCAATAATTTACCTAACAGAATTCAACTTTTTTTACATTGCCGAACCACTGTCCTGCTGCAAAACTAGAAATCTTCAAAATACAAGAAGATGCATGTACCAAACAGAAGAAACTCGACCACATGACCTGAACACAACTCATCATCACCATTATCATCTAAAGAAAAAACTTCAAGCTTTCGACTCTGCAATCCAAACTAAACTTACATACACATACCTAGTATTTAAATATATAGGATGAAAGAGGTTATAATTAAAAAAAAAATCAAACAAAATACAAAGACAGACCGTCCTTCAACCAGAATATGAGACCTTCAAACAAGCAAACAAAACCCGAATATCTAAAAGCACTTCCGGTGAACAATGGATGGACCAGATTCATCATACTCTCCTTTGGATATCCACATCTGCAAAACAAACACAAAAGTTTAATTATGCAACGAATAAGTCATTACACAACATCAAGTTCATAGACAAATAAAGCATGCACGTGGTCACCATTGGAATCATGGAGAACCAAATAAATATCTGGAAGTAGCCAATGACTAAAACTTTCTTCTTCCTTTTTTTATTTTGAATGGTGACTAAAAGGAACTTCTTTTCCATTCAGTTGAAAAGAAGGGTCTAAAGTATCACAAAACACCAGATTGAACCAGACAGAGAGTTTCCAACTGCAAGTACACACAAAGAAGGGCCTTTGACTTCTTTATTTTTACCCAAAAAAAAAAAGAGGGTCTTTGATTTTAGTAGATCTGCCTTTTGATGCCTAAAAATAAAAAACCTCCTAAGATGAGAAATTATTGGTTGGTCCCCTAAGAGGAGAAATTATATGATGGTTGCCGGGTGTCAAGGCTGGCACTCTCAACCAATAAGCAAGTGGAAGTTTAACATAACGGTCCAGATTATTGATCCAAGCAGATTGGCAAAGAAGATACCAATGATATCATCTATTTGATTGAACTTTTGCCTGCATGTATACCATACCAGTCGGCATTATTTGAGGTAATTTTGAAACCAGAACTTGTAATTTAGGAGGAGAAACACATGTCCACTATTAGGAGAGTGAACAAGGTGGCAGACCCAGGAAAGATGTAACCAAGCAAGCCTTGAAGAAGAGGTTAAAATAAACAAAACTACAAATGAGTTGTTTTCAAATGGTAGAACAGAAAGGGATGCGGGGAACAAAGAAAGGGAGGGAGTAATACAACTGAGAGTATTACCTGCTGGAAGGTGCTCAGAGAGGCTAAGATAGACCCTCCAATCCAGACACTGTACTTCCTTTCTGGTGGTGCTACCACCTTGATCTTCATGCTACTTGGGGCAAGGGCGGTGATCTCCTTGCTCATTCGATCAGCAATGCCTGGGAACATAGTTGAGCCACCGCTGAGCACAATGTTGCCATACAAATCCTTTCTGATATCGACATCACACTTCATGATCGAGTTATATGTGGTCTCATGGATTCCTGCTGCTTCCATCCCAATGAGAGAGGGCTGGAAGAGCACCTCTGGACAACGGAACCGCTCTGCCCCAATGGTGATGACCTGACCGTCAGGTAGCTCATAGCTCTTCTCAATTGATGAGCTACTCTTTGAAGTCTCTAGCTCTTGCTCGTAGTCAAGGGCCACATAGGCAAGCTTCTCCTTCATGTCGCGAACAATTTCCCGCTCAGCAGTAGTAGTGAACGAGTACCCTCTCTCTGTAAGGATCTTCATTAGGGAATCTGTAAGATCCCGTCCAGCAAGGTCAAGCCGGAGAATAGCGTGCGGCAGTGCATAACCTTCATAGATTGGGACCGTGTGGCTAACACCATCACCCGAGTCCAGAACAATACCTGAAGCATGTCAAAGAAAAATTGAGTGGGGGGCATTTTTTATATATTTTTTTGCGCTAGATGGGTGAGTGGTAGTGCAGTACATATGTTGTGAGGCAAGGTTCCTGCCCAGGGATTGATCCCTGGGAGTTTGTGTTAGATGAGACACCCTTGCCACTGGGGTGTCTCTTAGAGGGGTCATTTAACCAGAGGAAAAACCAAAATAATATTGACACATGTAAAACTACTACAGAATAATGTGAGTGAACTGCAGGTAACATTACTATGTCATTTGAATCCAGAACAGTGCCAGAAACGTAACAGTAAAATTGAGAGGCCATCTAACAAGATGAACTAGCAGAATGATTTTGAGAAACACAACATCACTATATCAGATAATTTCAAAAGCAAATAAAGTTCTTTTGATTCAACATAAACCAAGTGCCAGGAGTGATTTTACATGGTATGGTCACTGTTTCCACAAAATGAACCACCAAAGGAACCTGCAATCAAACAAGATTTGAGGAGACCTTTATAGTTTCTCATCAATGGATGACAGAAAATGCAGGTCTCCAAGGTGCCACTGATTCATACTGACAAACTTTCTAAAAAGACAAGTGCATTAAAAGCCATTGAGCTCCATAGGCAAGGGTACTGTCGGTGGAAAGTGGTGCTTACTTTCCAGTTACCCACTCTGCCCACTAGGAAAAAGGGCCAGGAGTTCAGAGTCCATTAGGGACCAGAGCAGGGAAAAAGAAACACACAAGCATGTGTACTCACAACATATGCACATAACGAATGTATGTGAGGGACTTGATAATAGATTGACTATCACAATAACCCAAACACGGGATGCACATAACAAATGTATACGAGGGAATTGATGATAGATTGACTATCACAATAACCCAAGCTGTGTTCACCAACAACTGCAAAATATATTCTATGATCCATTCAAAAAAGTTTAGATCACACAAAATCATCCTCAAGCACTTACTGACAGCGACTTCATTTTAGATAAAGCATGAAATTTTAAAATGAGAATAAAAGAGAAGATTCAGAATACCACTTTTCTTCTTTTCTCAATCCAAAAGTCAGTAGCCGGTGGAGTAGAAATGGGCTAGGAGAAGTGGCGTAGAAAGAAAAGAGGAGAATGAGATTTGGGATGGAAATGCAGTTATTGCCAAGGGTGAAAAGTGGGAAAAGTGGTTACAGTTACATGTTGGAAGTGGGAGGAGAAAGTGAGTTAGTTATAGAACATGGCAATAACTTCTGGTCAAAATTACAAGTGACGGTCAAAATTAACTTCAAGACCCTCAGCTTTAATATATGTATAGTGGCTATTTAGTCACATACACAAGATATAGCTAACTAGATGCATGCATCCATCAATTCATGGAGGATTACAGGAATCATCATAAAAGTTCAGATATAGGAATATATGATAAAATGCCTCGTGTACCAATATATGTCATGATATAAGTAAGATAGTAGATGCAAACATCACTCGATTAATGGATATTCTAATGAGGTTTCAACATATCAGCAGGAATGTTTCCTGACCTGTGGTACGGCCACTGGCATATAGAGAGAGGACAGCTTGAATGGCTACATACATTGCTGGAACATTGAAAGTCTCAAACATTATCTGTGTCATCTTCTCCCTGTTGGCTTTTGGGTTGAGAGGGGCCTCGGTCAAGAGAACTGGATGTTCTTCAGGAGCCACACGGAGCTCATTGTAGAAGGTATGATGCCAAATCTTCTCCATGTCGTCCCAGTTGCTCACAATTCCATGCTCGATGGGATATTTCAAAGTAAGAATACCTCTCTTAGACTGAGCCTCATCTCCTACATATGCATCTTTCTGCCCCATCCCAACCATAACACCTGTGTGTCGAGGTCGACCCACAATGCTAGGGAAAACCGCCCTTGGAGCATCATCTCCAGCAAATCCAGCCTGTTGACAGAAAGCAGGAGGAAATATAAATATTGAAATGCAATTCATGTGTGACTAGAGAACTATATATTTCCCATCAAACCACACACAGATACAGACCTTAACCATTCCAGTTCCATTGTCACAAACAAGGGGCTGAATGTCCTCTGCATCAGCCATCTTCGGTATTTAGCCTGGATCAGAACCATTGCCAAAAAAAAAAAAAAACCACATAACAGAATCAGCAATTTACCTAGTTAAAAAAATGAAACAATTACCCATCAGAAAAAAAAAAATTAGTGAGATTATTCAATACTGCCACAGGTAAGGAGTAAAACACAGCCAAACAAATCTTTTTATGCACTTCAATTAACAAAGAAGTTATATTTTAACCAACATAATACTCACTAGTCACTACTGTCATGTGTAAAGAGTAGTACAATTAAAAAATCTTATTATTAGGGATGGCATCGGGGGGTTTGGCACGGGTTCGGGTAAACCAAACCAAACCAAAAAAATATGCATAATGTGGTAGAGATCAAACACACCACCATTTTTTCCCACATGCGTTAAATTAATGCCCAACACCACTTGAATCAAGTGCGTTGTGTTTATAACTTTAATAAGAAATAAATATATATTATATATATGGGGTGGGGCGGGTATTGCAACAAAACCCAAACCCGCCCCAAACCAAGAAAACCACTACCAAACCTGCCCCCGATAGGAGAGTGCAGGGCGGGGCAGATTCCCGTTTAAACCCCACCCATTGTCATCCCTACTCATTATATACTTCATTTTACCAAAAAAAAAAAAGTAAACCACGGACATGCTATGTACCAAATTTCAAAATACAAAATCGTGTCTTGAATAGGTTTGGAATGATGATAGATGGAATTTTTTATTTTCTTTTATTTATTTTACTTGAGATAGAAATATTAGAGGCTCCCAGAATACCTCACTCTCAAAAGGTTACCTAGGAGCCAAGATCATTGACAGCAATTATCTGTACACAGGTTCACAGAATACCAAGATCATTGAAACGTGCACCAATTTGACTCATCTGAGATCAGATCTATATTCACAGTGGACTGACACATTTTTCTTCAACTTTTCCCCACCATTGACTTTAGGGCCTTATAATCCGTATGATTCTGTACTTTTGGAGCATCTCTAATCCATAAATAGATCTTCCCATCTCATCACCCCTGTGATTGGCATGCATCTAGATGGGTCACATGAACTAAATGAGAGCATGCTAATGGGTGAACATAAGGTTCCCAAAATTTCCCTAAACCACAGCATTCGGTGTTCAAATTATGTTGTAATCTATCTTCTAGCACAAACAAACATTGTAGTGCCCAGAATTCCCGCACATTAAATTATGGAGACATAAAATTCATGCACATTACATAAACTAATGAAAATTCCAAAACAAATTAGTGACTTCTCTTTCTTTTTCCTGCAGTTTTGATCAGCCTGTAGCACTATATAACTACTTCCAACTAAAAGCATCTAAAATCATCTCATAGTTTCAATTTTTCATTTATTCAGAATGAACTTTTACTTTCGAAACTCAACCTCATTTCAAAAACTAGAACACCAGTTGTAACAGCTTAAAACAAAATTAAAAAGATCTACCTGATTCATAAAAAGAGTAAAGATCTGACCTAATTTAGATAAAAGTGACTTTCAGCATATGGCTGTGTTATATTGGCATTTCAGCATTTCATAAAAGGATGCAGCATCAATCAAACCAGATTCTGCCCTTTAATTATACAAGGATTCATCCTTATTCCTTAAGAAAAACATACCTCATTTGAACATTTCTATATGGAAAGGGATGAGGATAAGAAAAACCCCTTGCCCACTATAAGTACTATTTTGGGGCTGAGACAACTCGCCGCGAAACTCTGGACTTGTACAGAATTAAAATAAAGTGAACACAGTATTGAAGCTTCAAAGACAACTTGAGACCATTGTAGGGGAAACATTTTAGCAGGATAATACAAAAAACCTAGCTGCAAGCCATCCTCGGAGTTTTTTATTTAAAGAATCTGTCGAAACTGATCATTGACACGCTTGATACCACAGCATAAAATAGTTTATTCAGAGTTTTTTTTTCTTTTTTCCTACCATTTCTTGTTTCAGATAGCCTTGAGAAAACACGGTAGCACAATTAAAAGGTGCTCATTGTTGCAATCAGGAGGATGCCGGTGCAAGTAATGTTACATATAAAAAAAGAATTAATATCTCAAGCAACAAAAGGGGCACATGTTAGACAATGAATGATGGCTAATTGTGTTATCCAATTGCTATAATACCAGAATACTTCAATATAGGAAAAACATATCGTGTTGTATCATATCTAAAACTTTACTTCTTTTTTGTGTAAATTCCATGTTCATTTCATATCCATGGCATGCCCCCAACCATATTGATGTCAAATCTGGGCATCATAATTGATTAGGTGATTCAATGCTATGAACAAAAAAACCAGATCAACTTCTTTACCATTCTTCTTTGGCTTAATTGAATGTAAGTTCACAGTGTATTATATGTTTACATAGTTTCAAGGCTAAGTGACTACTGAAAAATCTGGTACACACTAAGCAGAGGTACAAGAAGCATTCTCCAGCTTCTAACTTATCAATAGCCATGTAATATCAACTAAACGATAAAAACCCATTTATAATTAACTAACTGATCATGAACATAATGCAGAGGGGTCGTCTCGATTTATCATTAGAAATTCACAAAATATCTTCTAGAGAACTGAATTACACAAATAAAATGTAGTAGGATATTTATATAATCCAAGCGCAAAAAAAAAACCCTTAAAATGCAGCATCTTTAAATTGAAAAAAAAAGAAAACACAAGCAGCATGCAAAATACGAACAAATCCAAACTCCCCACAAGACTACAATGAAACAATAACCTCAATTTCCATTCCAAATCCAGCAATTGATAAAATTTAGCTGAAAAGGAGGAAAAAGCAACAATTGATAAAACAAGGAATGATTTAGCAGGATGTATAGTCACGAGCGTACCATCATTCGAGTAACGATAAGATTAGGGCCTCAGTGTTGGAGATTAGCAAGCAACAAATCAGCAAATTCTAACATTCAATATACAAATTCGAATCTAGATCTCTCCAATCCACGAATCGATATCAAGAAATTACACAAGTGATCAATTTGCAAGATTGAGCCAATTTAATAAATTGCTCTACAGATCTAAGCGGATGATTAAAGATCTCAAACAGTGCCAAAAGATAAGAAATTCACCAAAGCGTCACCAATCGTCACAAAGAAACAAATTAGTCACAAGATCGGTTGAAAACAGATTAGACAAAAACCCTAGATCTGAGGCGAAACCAGCTCCGATCATAAAAAAAAAAAAAATTAACCAGGTCCTTTCGAATCAAAACCGATCTACAACCGATCTAGCAATTTGCATACCGAAAACAAGAGATCGGAATCAAAAAAGAAAACAGCAAATGAAGAGATCGAACGAGCGAAATCGCGCAAAATCGAAAGAAATAACAGATCTTGCGGTCTGAAGGACTGAAAAAATCACCTTTTCAGCGATCGATGAGAAATCTCTCCCTCGTTTTGGAAGGAGAAGATGAAGAGAGAGAGCAGGAGCAGGAGCAGCGATGAGAAAGCGAGTGTTGGATTGGGGCGACGTTATAAGGAAACCTGGAGGAAATGAAATGCAAATGAAGTGGAAATTGAAATGAAATGCGGGGACGGGGTGGGAAACATTTCGTTTGTGTCCAGCAGGGAAGGTGTAAAAAGGGCAGCGTGGTGGGCCTGGGGGACAGAAGAAAAGAGAGTTGGACGGCGGCTTTGACGGTGGGATGACGGAAGTTTGCCCCATTTTTCTCCATTAATAAAAGCTTTTCTAAGCTTTTCTTTCTTTCACGCCATTTACTTTCCTTTCTTTCTTTGTTTGTATATATCTCTACTTTTCAAAGACAATGAATGAGCTAGGTGATGCCATTCAACATCTATACATGTCATTTCATTTCACGTTTGTGTAAGCTACTTTTCTTAAAAATAAAAAAATTTATATTATATACTTTTTTCTAAAAAAAAATTACATTATTTAATGTAACTATTTTTTGAGGATTTTACAAAAAAATTCTTGATAAATAGTCATTGCAGGAAAAGAATTCTTTAGGTCAGGCAGCACAAATTGGGTCCGTTTTAAATCTCATTTTTACCACATTACACGTCTTTCCAGTTAAGTGCTCTCTCCCAGATTTCACTTTCACTAGGAGTGTACCTCTTTTGTTAATCTCAAAATTCACCCCACCCAATGTGAGGAATTCCCGCTCTATTTGGAAATAAATTTAACTAGCAATTGCAATTGAAGAAATTATAATATGAATAGTTAGTATGTCCCCAATGCAAGTTCTCTGGTTCTGTCCCTACTCAAGAGGGTTATAATTAGCGAAAGGTCCCCGGAATTGAATCTATCCAGCCTCCAATCCAGGCAAATTCTTTTTAAAGGCTCTTGTCCAAGCAGCTAGACTGTTTGCAGCCAGAAGTCCCTAGAAACAATTTACATGACTAATTTGCCCTCTTCCAACTGTTTAAGCATCTAATTTTGAAATTTCAAATTTCAAATCTTCCATTCTCTCCCTCATTACTTCAAACCGGACAGGGGTCTTCTTCTTCGGAGATTGATCTCAACTGTTGAGATCTCAACCGATTTCTGCACCAGCGACGAGCAGCAGCACACAGCGTATGGGAGTTTGCAGAGAAGGACATCGTTGATCACGGTTGGGCCACCGGCAGTTTGAAGAGGATCTGGACGATATGTTCTCAGCATAGGGCTCTTGATCCCATTATGCGCCCGCTGCTCTAGACCCTCTCGATCAGGCTATGTGCCCGCATCACCTCGGTGCGGTTCGGGTGGGCCCACGGTCGGATGCGGATCCCGTGGCGGCCGACGACGACGCGGGTTGCCGTCCGGTTGAAGAGGAGAGGAGGAGAAATATGTAATGATCTCCAAAACCCTCTTCCAGCCCCTTTCGATGGCTCGCACAAAGCAGACAACGAGAAAATCCACCGGCGGCAAAGCCCCAAGGAAGCAGCTTGCGACAAAAGCCGCCCGGAAATCCGCTCCGGCCACCGGCGGAGTGAAGAAACCCCACTGATTCCGCCCCGGAACGGTGGCTCTGTTAGAAATCCGAAAATATCAGAAGAGCACAGAGCTTCTGATCTGGCAGCTTCCATTCCAGAGACTGGTTTGTGAAATCGCCCAAGATTTCAAGACGGATCTGCGGTTCCAGAGCTCTGCTGTTGCGGCTCTGCAAGAGGCGGCAGAGGCGTATCTGGTGGGTCTGTTTGAGGACACGAATCTGTGTGCGATTCATGTTTATTACCGTTTATCGGAGTTTTGAGTATTTTTTCAAATTGTTTTGAGTTTTGCACAAATTTATCTGAGTTCTGGAAAAAGTTTATCTGAGTTCTGGACAAATTTAGCTGAGTTTTTAGCAAATTTATCTGAATTCTGAACAAATCTATCTGAGTTTTTTTGCAAATTTATCTGAGTTCTGAAATAAATTTCTTTACGTTCTGGACAAATCTATCTGAGTTTTGACAAATTTATCTGAGTTATGGGGCAAATTTATCTGAATTTGGACAAATTTATCTGAGTTTGTGGCAAATGTATTTGCGTTTTTCTAAATTTATTTACACTTCTTTAAAATTTATCTGGATCTTTTGAAATTGATTTTCATCTTTTGAAATTTATTTGGTTCTTTTGAAAATTATTTGCGTCTTTTTAAAAATTTTTTCATCTTTTGAAAAATTTTAGATTTTTTAAAATTTATTTGCGTCTTTTTAAATTTCTCTATGTTGTTTTGATATTATAGCATTTTTTGAAATTTATTTTCGTTATTTCAAATTTATTTGTATTTTTTGAAATTTGTTTTTATTTTTTAGAGTTTAATTTTGTTTTTTTAATTTTATTTACATCTTTTGAAATGTATTTTTGTCTTTTAAAATTTATTTACATTTTTTTGAAATTTATTTTCGTCTTTTGAAATTTATTTGGATCTTTTGAAATTGATTTTCATCTTTTGAAACTTATTTGCATTTTTAAAATTTTTCATTTTTAGAAATTTATTTGAAATTTGTTTCCTGTTTTTTTAACTTTATTTGAAAATCTCATTAGTGGAATTTTATTAATCGTGACTAATTTAATGGTAGTTGACCATTATTAATGACTTATCCCACTAATCATGGAATATGATTTGAAGAAAGGGTAAATTAGACACTTTAGGTTTTCAATTTTGGAAAAAGGACCTTTCACACTATAAAAAAAGATTGTGGACCTAAGGCAATAAAGTGAAATGTTCAGGGACCTCTCGCCGAATCCCCCCTTCTTTTTTTTTCCCCTTCTTTGACTGCGTTATGATTGCTACATTTAAAGAGGAAAGATAGGTATCATTCTGTGAACATGTGTATGAAAGTATATATAGTGCCAACACCACACAATTATGAGTATGTTGTGGGATCCTTTGAGACCGTTGGAGTGGTTAATTAAAATGTTAATGATATTAAGCTAGACCAACTTGTGCCAATTAAAGCTGCGTGAGGTCTACCCTGTGAGTGACTGAGCAAGCCTGATAAATTGTTGCATGTAGTTGTATCAAACTACATAATCACTCATTAAAATTCAGTTGGTTTTCTTAAATCTCTTGTGTAAATTATTAAGAGGGGTGTATACTGTATACACATAGTAAGGGACAGACACTAATTGCTAGATGAGTATGGATGGGAGAGGATGTAGTATAGACTACTATAGAGAAAGACAAGTATTCCCTATATATATAGTAGTTTATAAAAAAAAAAAGGGGTATTGTCCCCTCTATGTCAAAGGAGTATATAGACAAAAAAAAAAAAAGGGTGGAGATACGGTCAAATTGGAGAAATTCTTTAATCCTTGGACATGAATGGGTGCTCATGGATCAGGCCAAGTGAAGGGCCCAAACATGGCCCATATTGAGCAGGATATGGGCCTTGATTTTAGGACCTTCCCAACAAAAATTGCACCTATTCACAGATTTTCAAGGCTAGCAACCATCATGGAAGTTTTTGGAAGAGTAGAGCAAAACTCAAATCTTGGTGCTTTTTTATGGGAGTCAATGCCTCGACCACCATGTTATGTGTGCACGGACATTGTGCCCCACTCACTTCACGTGGGCGTAAATCCATCTTAGAATTGGTTAGAATTTAAGCCTGGCCTGGCCTTTTAAACCCTCAACTCTCAGTGTTTTATATAAGTCAGGAAAAGGCTTTGTAAATGCCTAGATATGAAACTCGTGATACTGCTTATCAACTTTTTTTTAAGGAGAGATTGAATGCCTACGACCGAAAAAGGAAGGGGATAGAGGTTAGAGGCCTTAGTTGTAGTCAGTCGAAGGCATTCCGGCGTCTAAGTTAGTATAATTACTGAACAAATGATGAGTGAGTGGATAAGAAAGGCAAAGTCTGGATTATATGAGTTTGTATTGTATTGTATTGCGTACCTCTTTTGGATCTTACCCCTGTATATATATAGGCGGAAGTTCCATCTGACGCTTCCTCAGTAGGGGCAGGTGGAGACACTGTCCCATCAGCCCACACCATGTTTCCTTAGTGGAAGTACTATCCCATCAGATTATTCCTTGATTTCTTGTATTATTGCGAATGTGATCGTTAGATAAGGACAACCCCTTATCAATATCCGAGCTCATCTTATCTGTCAGTACATTTTGTAACGTAGTCATAGTTTTATGGGAGTACAATCATGGTTTTGTATTCATTTCAGTTGATCGTGCCGAACTAAAGATGATACCGAGGCCAGGTATGGACTTATCCTAACATTGTTGCCGAGGTGCTTATGCCAAGACTAAGGTGAGTATAGCTGGTACTTTTACCGAAATTAGCTCAAGTTCGGTGCTAGCTGGCACTGTTACCAAGCTAGATGTACCTTGGTACTATTACCGAGTTGCAAACCGAGATCGAGATAAGTCAAGTCGGTACTATTACCAAAATTAACATAACCTTGCTACTAGGGAAACGTCCCACACAGGTTTGCTTTGCATAAAAAATTTATAACCTAGATTCACATATGGTTGTATAACGTAATACCAACAATTAGAAAAGCATTCACTCAAGAATTTTCTAGAGGGAGAGAGAGACATGGAGCCAGATGAGGGATCTATTGTCCCTGAATCAAAACCATTGATTTGGCAGGCCCCAGTATGGATTGGGCATGCCCCAGAGGGCCCTCCCATGGTGCAACAGTATCAATTTGATCAGTTGTGGTGCTCCTCACCACTGGGTACATGTGGAACCAAAAGAAAAGTAATAAAAAGTGGGCTTGGGCCATGGCATGACAATCTACAGTTGGCTTTGGCCTCTAATGTTTTCACAAGTTAGGAATGTGCTAACCTTATTCTAGCTGTGGCCCACCCCCATTGGCAACAAGACTCAAAGCATGTGGTGTGCTAGTCGATCGCCTAGTGGAGGTGACATGGCACTCATATAAAAATGGAATTGTTTAAAGGGCCAAAGGACTGAAGGGACCACCCTTTGAAATTCAAACGTTTCCAGACATTTTATTGTAGTGGGCGGTCACATGACTGAAAGTTTTTCCAAAATCCAGCCAAGCAATGGGATTGGCTGTACCTCTCTTCAATGAAGAAATACTAATAATAAATAACAGGTGCATCTTCACCACATGATCCATATATCAGTTCTCAGTTATGTAGATCCATTTCTTGAGTCCGGCTTCTCTGTTTTACCTCCTCCCATACCATGAGGGTGAGGCCCATCCTTTTAAACCTGAATCAAGTAGAGACCGCATCTAATGGAATTCTAGCAAAATTAACCATGTATGTAGAAAGAGATGGTCATTATGTGTGGAAAATAGGGTTGTAAACGGGTCTGTTCTGATTCGAGTTCATGTTGGACCCAAAAACGAAAACGTTAACGGTCCAGTTCTAGGTAGATAATGATATTAAACAAAAAAAATATGATTTTTATGAGAGATTTTTTAAAATTGAGGTAATATGTCGGAAGGTGGAACCGGACCCAAACTCATTTACTTATCGGGGCCTAAATAAGAACCCAGACCCGGTTTTTAACAGGTCAGAATCTCTGGGTAATCGGAGAATTGAGTACCCATTTACATCCCTAGTGGAAAAGTGAAATATAATTAACTCCCAAAATTGAGCAAGTGTTAATCAGATCATCTGATCAATCTAATGATGCCTATTACTAGGATAACAGTAACCTTTGAGGGCGCCCATTACCAATATGTCCTTTTATATGTTTGTTTATACTAATTTAATGGTTTTAATCCAAAGATATAATGGAACTGGCCATCAATAAACTTGTTGGTCACCACTAACCAGAAGATGGGAAAATCATTTCTCTTGGCTTCGTGCCATCATTACTTCCATTTGGAAAGAAAACTAATCGCTGGTTGACATTGGCATGAGAGTTTTCATGCAGATGACTTAACAATTTGACTTATACAAAGCTCACTTTAATTTGATTCAAGCTATTCTAATGCCAAGCATCTAGAGGTGGCAAATCGGTCCTTTTGGGCTAAATGGGTCGGATCCGTTTATTAAACGGGTTAGATGCAATTAATTAGCATCAATCCATTTATTAAATGAGTTAGAAACTTCTAACCCACACCCACTGTGGTCAACCCAACCTGACCTGCATTAACACGCATAATCATTGCGGGTTGTTCTGGGTTCTATTGACCTAGGCAACTTGCACCAAAATCTAAATTTATTAATAAGAGTTCTTTAATGCTTTAACCATACTCAAAGTTTAAATTAGACCCAAACTGATACATGTTAACTTATAAAGTCGAGATAAGATCTAAATGAACAATCCTAAACTTTCTACATCTTTTTAGTGCAATTAAAAACTTATCATGATATGCAATATATACAAGCTCTGCTTGGGTTATGCTAAGCCTAGTGTTAATTTGCTTCGTTTAGGATATTAAATTATACTTAAGCTCAATTGATATTGGGTTGAAAGCTTAGACCTATACCTAGGCCATGATGCTTTAATTCACCCTTCCATTTAGCTTGTGTCGGCGTATAGAGAAAATAGTGTGCAAACTAGCATGAACTCAACCATTGCTTGATTATTTTATTTTATTTTATTTTTGTCATATCTATTATATTTTCTTCATATTCACAATCCTCTTAACTGAGAAGAGCACGTAAAAATATTCTTGAGTTAGTAAACAAAGGCTCTTCTAGAGAAAAAAAAGAAAAAGAAAGAGAATGAATTATTTATACAAATACAATGAGTATATATTGTATAATTTTTTTTTAAATAGTGACTATAGAAATAAAACAGCAAAACTAATAGACCCTTTATAATAATAATAAAAAAAACGCCAAAAGTCAAGTCATCAAATAAAAAATGGGTTATCAAAAGGACTGTTTTTTCATTGAACTTTGTACACACTTTCTTACATGGAAAACTCAAACAATGGATTTCTTATTTTTGAAAATTTCCAACACACTATTAGATTCATTAAGACGTCAAAGGATGAAATCAGATAATTAAGTTTAGAACTGTATTACAAACAGACTATATATATATATATATATATATATATATATAGGTCATTTCGTAGGGAGCCTCTGATATGAATGAATAAGGATCAAGTAAAAATGGTCCCAAGAGGACTCAATGCAACTTGGCTGCATGCATGTGTACTTCAACGCAGGCATGCATATGATCATATCTCATTTGAAGAGAAGACCTATTGTCACAGATCGCATTATTGACATGATATCATCATTTCTCTATCGCTTATCCCATGTGCCGAAGAATATTTTTGGTGCACTGCCTTTGTCCACTGTTAATATGGCTAAAAGAACATAGCTACAACTAAATTTTAGGGTGTTTTTGCCATCCTGTCCTTTAGATGTTTCCATGTTCCCACAAAATAAGGGTGTAGAAATCATATTTGGTATGTGTAAATGATTGTTCAGAATTTTGTTCTCATGGGAATGAATTTCAAAATCTTAACCCGCGAGCATAAGAAAGTTGAAACAAAAAAACTTTGTTTTTTTTTTTTTAAGAAACAACTTGCTGGCACAATTTTTTTTTTTTTATCTCTTGCCTTTTAAAAAATATCATTTGAAGATTCTAAATCCTCTTACTTATCATAAATGTAGGCCATACCTTCACAATCCCATTGGAGGTTACCCCACTTTATAATTCCTAGAGGCGGGTCACATGGTCACAATCACACAAGGTGGACCCCTATTATAATTTTATAATGGTGGGACTACATTATAAATTGTTTATAAAGGTAGGCATCACGTTGTAATTTCTCTAGGTGGGTCCCGTGTCCACAATCACATTTTAATGGTGGCCCCATATTCAGATTTCTAAATGTGAGTATCACATTGTAATTTTTTAAAGGTGGGTCCTGTGTTCACAATTAACAAAAAGTATGGCCCCATGTTGAGATTTCTAAATGTGGGTACCACTTTGTAATTTTTTAAAGGTGGGTCCCATATTCACAATTAACAAAAAATATAGCTCCACATTATAATTCCTATAAAGGTGGCCCACACTGTAGATTTTATAAATGTGATACCCCCATATTCTAATTTTTAAAGGCGGGCATGCACCACATTCTAATTTCTAAAGGTGGGACCCTGTGTCTACAATTACAAAAAATGTGGCTCCACTTTGTAATTCATAAATATGGGTCACATGGTCTCGTTTACAAAAGGTGGACTCACATTGTAAATCCTATGAATGTGAGCCCATATTCTAATTTCTAAAGGTAGATCTCATATTTACATTTACAAAAAGTTGGCCCATATTATAATTCCTATAAAGGCGAGCCTATATTATAAATCCGATGGATATGGGTTCCATGTTCTAATTTTTAAAGGTGGGTACCACGTTGTAACTTCTACTGGTGGGTCCTATATATGATAATAATAGTACTGCAATCAATAAAAGGTGGGGTCCCACATTTTAAATCATATGTTTACTTCTTGGAGCAAAACTTTTATAATATTACCAAACAAGTTCTGTATAGCTTATTTTTAATAGAGTAATTTAATATAATGTTGCCAAACAAGTTCTACAAAGTATTGACTCGGCACAACCTGATCTCAGCATAACCTAATCCGAGCACAAAATTAGAAACAACACGAGAACGATGCCAAACAGGCCCTTAGAGTCACAATTGATAACAGAAATAATATCTGAGCCATCACTACAAACTCCATTAGATGGGATCACCTTGTAATCCAGATGTGAAAAATTTTACTCTAGTCAGATTTTTTCATCCATCAAATTCTAATTAGAGTTTTCATTAATACCACAAAAGAGTGGGATAATATCTTTAAGTGGTTTGGATTTCAAAGCCTAATCTCACTGATGGATTTATAGCAATGGACAAAGAGGATTTTTTAAGCCCCATTTACTGCAGAATTTGACTCCTAGCATCAAACCCAAGTTCCCTGCACACTACTTTTATTCCATCCTCATGATTTGAGAATTTCTATAATAATTTATCATCCTTTCACCATTTGAAGTTTCTTAATTAATTAATAAAAAGTAATAAAAATCTAGCCGTGTGTGAATTATTGCTTTTAACTTAATAGGATTCTCCAATTCCGGCTTCCAAAAAGCTGAAGGTAATTAATTTGGGCGTTTGTAAATCTATATTCGAGATTCCAGCTTCCAAAATGCTGATCATAATTTAGCATTTGTGAATCTAGCAAGGGTATGACTATTTGGAAATTCAGATACCACCAATGAAAATTCTTAGCTATTCTACATGCAAACAAGCGCAAAGGTAATAAAGCTTAGCGGTCTAGATTTCCCTTCTCTCATGTGTATGGGTTCTTAGCTTTTCGTGAGTTCTATTCTTCTTGATATATTTTTAAATGTCCGGCCCTTCTTTAAAAAATCTTGAAATAATAAAGAGTGAAAGGTACAAAATGTGAAAAACTAAAAATATCTAAGATTTGCTTGAGGAATAGATATATCATTTTTTTTTTGAAAATTTCAAAAATTTCTCATCAGATATTGCAATTTAATTGAGGTTGACTCATCAGATATTTCAATTTAATTGAGGTTGATAGAGCACCTTAGAGTTGGTGGAGTGGCATAAAGCATGGGTTGCTCTCCATGTCTTGTATTTGAAACATACACCAGATTATTAGGTGGGTTTGGTGTGTTTTGGGGAGACCCAGAATTTTATGTAGGTTTTGGAAGTGGATCCAAAATTTTCATATGGGCTTTGGAAGAGGACCAAGGCCCAACGAGGGGCCCCAAGAGCATATATGTAGGTCCACCCCGACTGCGAAGATTCCACATCCTGTTTGTATGTAGTCCAACTCATGGCGCCTACTTAGATGCATCCATAGTGGGGACATGATGGATGAAAGGTTTTTCATATGGATAAGGGATTAAGGGTCGCGAAAAAAATACTAGCCCTTTATTTAAGAGCACTAAAATCTAGTGGTCTTTTACCGTAGCTTGTTTTGAGATTCAATCTAATGATAAAAGTTCGATGAGAGTAAAGTTGGGCTCGGTACAAGATCATTGGGGATGACAATGTGAAAGGGCCTGGAATGATCAAAAGTGGTCCCAAGTTGGCACCATAAAGTTGGACCGCATAATGTGTTGCTCGTAGGAGAACAATCCTCATTAAGTGGACCGTCTGATTCACCCATTATACATAGGGCATTAGGAAATGGCAATCAATCAATGGATCTTAGGAGATAGAGTGGATCCACCTCCCTTTCATGATCATAAAAAAATAATAATAAATAAACATTTGTGAATTAGGCATCTATTAATTTATTAATGTTCCTAATAGTTCAACTTTGAACTCATATATATATATATATGAGGTTTTTTTGTAAGAGATACTCTCACCTTACTATGAAAGATAAATGTGGGGGCCCTCACATTTAAGTTGTTGACATTGGATTTGGATGTGAAGGCTCCTACCTTATCTCTCATAGTAAGGTAAGAGTATCCCTCACAGGAGCACCTCCCTACATACATATATATATATATTATATTTATATTGGCAACAATTCTTTTTAAAGACACTCATGCTCTTCTCTTTTTCCCTCCCTCCCCTCGCTATTTGTAATATTTATATAATATTTTTATACTTATATATTTTTTAATAATATTTTCAACAATACTCAAATAAAAAATACAAAATTTTGCGCCCCGTTCCTGAATTATCTCCTACTCTAGTGCCCCGTTCACAATATTTCCAAGGCTGAATAAGAAAATCAGCCTTCCTGGAAATACGGGTGCTCATGGGTTGGGGCCAGCTTGAGCTCAATCCAGGGCCACCACTTTTGGGCTGGGCTTGGATATAATATGGGCCCTTTAATATTTGGGACAGGTTTGGATTAAATGATAGAAAGTGCAAAGCCCAGCCTGGCCTAGCCCGAGTAAGGAGTAATTATAATCTAATGTGAAAATACGAAAGTATAAAACTTTTAGTTCATTTTCAAAAAAGTATATAAAGATTTGAATATTTCAAAAGAGTATTATAGTTTTTATGTATTTCATTCAATCAAGTCATCACCATAAAAATAAAATTGAAAAAAAAGTATGAAAATACCCTCATGTCATTTTTTCAAATCTTTCCTTTAATAAATCATTTAAGAGAAATGGTCAAGTCCAACCCAATCAGCCTAGTGGGGCCCACTTTATCTACCTTAAATGCATAGATGGTTGAAAAAGAAGGGTTTATATGGATTTCAAATAACTGAAAAACAAGCTTCGTTCAATTATTATGATCATCAAAATCCAATTGAAACTTGGACCAAGACCAATTCAAACATTCTCCTAAGTGATTGAACGATCTAAAGAAGGTACCCCACCATCAAAATTCAATCAGTGAGGCCCATAAAGGTTTTCAAGATGATAGAAAATCAAGGAAAGACAAAAACTTGTCATAAGGATACTTTCATCATTTTTCAAAAAAAATTTATTATAGTGTGGATTTGATTGAAAGAAATATGGAAAACTTTAATACTTTTTTGAAATATTCAAATCTTAATATACTTTTTTTTTTAATTCAACCAAAAGTCTTATTCTTTTTTGAACTTTTTTATAATTTAATTTAATTTGCCTAAACAATTACAGAAAGCCCGAGAAATGATAAAAAAAAAACCGCCTGAATCGGGCCAGTCCGATGTACAAAATGGGTATGTTCGGGCCTGGGCCTGTATTTCTAAATTTGGGCGGGGCCTAGATATGCCCACAGAAATATGTAGTTGTTAGAGAAGTTAAAGTTTGTAAGAGTAACAGGCGCGGGAGAACCTTGTTAATTAGCCACCTATATCTGTTGTCTCTCTTTGTCTATCATCAGCTCATCACGAGAGAAATTTTCACTGAAAGGAACAAGACAGTGACCATTGGCAAATGGGTCAGTCACTTTCTTTTTGATCTTTTGGGATATACGTACATGTAAATATATGATGTCTATATCATATGTCAAGAAGAATTGTATCATGTCCTTATGTAGGTTGTATCCGTGAATCTTAATTGTGACTGCCCAAATTGTTTGGCCAAACTTTAGAGTGGGCAGCAAAATTGCAATCATAGGGACATCCTATCCATCATTTGAGAGTTTATATCCACAACAATGATGATAGCTTCAACTCAATGAACATTAGTTTTTATCCAGAGCAAAATCTCCACCACCTTGACTAACTAGTATCCCTTTTTTTCATTTTACACTTGAGTTCATTTATGATCAATTTAATCCTTTCAGAGAGATCTAGTCTTTTAAGGGCAAGGTTCTAATTCTCATATGTAGTTTAGCTCGTGGAGCCCACTTGCATCAACTTATAATTAAGTGGAGTGGGGTATATGGAAAAGTTTTTTTATGAGCAAAAGTTGACATAAAGGGCAAAAAAAAAAAAAAAAAACAGCCTCATCAAATCATCCTAGACCACTAGACCTTGATTTAATAGCTGTAATGTTTAGTAGTCTTTTAACCATGATTTTTTTTAATTCACTCCAAAGGAAGATAAATGTTTGATGAGAGTGACGTTGGGACCAGCATGAAGGGATAAGAGTGTGAAAGAGATTGTACTGATCAAATGTGAGCCCAAGTGGTCCCCAAAGTATTTAGTCGCTCTAAAGAACACATTTCTAGCCCTTTTAAATTGACACACATCGAGCCCTTTAAATTAGCATTATCCTAACTTGATTCAAAGTTGGATTTTATCATAGTAAACTTGTGCGAAGTTTCTACTCATTGAGTCTAAAGAACTTAAAAGTAAAGGTGAGGAACTGAGGATCTTTAACATGTTTACCAATTCACATCCAAACCAAAGAATTACCGGCCTCCCTTGATTTTCATCAATTTAATAGGCTACACAATGACGCTGGGTAATGAGGCACTTTTATATTTTTCAAAAGAATTTCAAAAGGCCATATTTTTTTACCACTCCGGTAAAGTGTGATAGGGTAAAATCAACACAAAAGGCCATATTTTTACCACTATTTCCCATTTTATCTCACTACATATTTTGTTTCACTTTTATCATGATGTGATATTTATTATATTTTACTTTACTTTACAACAAATGTAGACAAAGATGAGGTAAGTTGTAAGAGTCTGCTTAATTGCTTGACATTATCATGGTACAGGACATATGTAGGGTTCAGTTGCTCGGGGATGCAGTTCAACATTGAGTGTGGTATTAAAAGTTATAAATTCATGACAGTTTCTCAACCTGAACCTGCTACATAAATTATTCATGTGGAAACCTTGAAAATATCCAGCTAGTGGGTCAAAGCACAAAAGGTCATCCCATGTTGGACCTGGCTGGTTTTCAGTTGGGTTGGTAGGTTGGATGGCATGTATGGGCTCAATCTGAAAATCTTCTTCTCAGTGGCGTCGTCTTCTTCTTCCTTCTCCAATTGTATTGAAAAGGTTTGGGTTCCAGTCTACTAATTAATTGCCACCTATATTTATAAAATTAGCCGAGAAGATGGATGGTCTGGATTAATTACGGATTACAATTTCTTATTCAACCCGCCAGCCTAACTGGAACAAGCCGGGTAAAACCCTTATGACCCTTAGGTGGTAGTACAAGTGGACTTAACATTTGGCTCTTGAAGAGGGGGGGACCGATGATCGATACAAGGACCTCTAGCTCCGAAAGAGAGAGGAACTATGGTCTGACCACTCGGCCAATCCCTTGGAATTTGCGATATTGCTTGTTGTATCTTATTACTGGAGGTTTATGCTGGGTGCCTAGTAGCAGTATGGAGATTTTTTTTTTGTTTTTTGAAAGCTTTGGACTCTACAATAGCTCGCAAGGGCCGGGTAAAGCCCTGGGTAGTGCAGGCCCTCCGAGGGCTTTGGCCCACCCTGGCCTGGCCCGCATACATGGACTCCAGTCTCCAGTCGAGGGTGTGGAATGAGATTTTTAAGGCTGGTCCGACTCCTGTTATTCCTCCTGTTTCGCCGTCTGTCCATATTTGGAGAAGACCGAATCAGTCTTAGTGCACAACCAAACCGAAACAGGAAGCAAAAAGAAGAAAGAAAAAGAAGAAAAGGAAACCGAAAGCAAATTAAGAAGAACGATACTGTATACTGTTTCCTCTTCTACTAACATCTATGGGCCTTTCTTCTTCGTCTGAAAGCTTCTTCTTTGCTTTTGATACATAGACGAAGAAGGAAAGTAGGACAAAACCCAGGAAATGATATATTAGAGAGAGAGAGAGAGAGAGTAGTGGAAATCAGCTTGAGGTAAACTTCTACATGTCTTTATTAGTTTCTGTGATCTTTTATACCGTTGGGTTTGATGCAATTATCATTGGATGCCTTTATTTCTGGTATAAACAGGAGGAGTGTTTATTGGAGGCGTTTTTGTGGCAACATTGAGGAGCTTTTGCCAGTTTTAAGTGGTTTTGGGAGGTGGGTCTTGCGTTGTTTTGAGCATCTGGCTTTAGAGGTTGGTGCCTTCTTTCCAGAGCTCTTATTCTATTTGGTATTTATTCATCTGGTGATGGAGTTCTAAGAGCATTTTTTTTTCATTGTTAGTTTCAGTGCTGTTGTTGCAGTTATTGATGACTATTTTTTATTTTGGGGTGGCTTTCATTTTCCTTGCCTGTCCTGTTCTTCTTTTCTTCTTGATAGAAACCCATCAATGGAATATGGATATGGATCTTTGCCTTTTTCTTTTGTGGGTGCTTATCTGTTTCTATCTGCTTGCATAAATGTGATGAGAAATTTGCTTTTGATTAGAACATTCGTCTTGTCTATTTGTGTTCTTTATATGACTGACTGTTGGTTTCTATGATTCCTTATACACCATTCATGGTTCTGTGGACTTTTATTTATTTTGCTCTAGCAATATCCACTTGTGGAAGATCCCTTCTTTTCTTATTTATTTTCTCATTTTGTTTTTATTCTCTGCTTTTCAGTTGAGATTGTATTGGAAGTGGTGGTATATAACCTTCAGCTTAAGTTTTTCATGGATGTTTGACAATCTCTTTTATCCTTTTCATCGATACTCCACATCTATCCTCTTGAGCAAAACCACATGTTCAGATATTCTTTCCTGTGGATTGTAGTGCGCGCACACACACATGCATGCGTAAATGTAAGTGGCGTCCTCTGCATTTCAGATTTTTTTTTTTCAGAATATCCTCTCCTTTCTAATTCATCCAAGCATTCTACTTAAATCTCACTGCTTAATGTGTATGTGAATTTCCCTAACATTGGCTGTGTGCTCTATTGCAAATTTGGGATGGTTCTAAATTCTCTTCCACATTATGTAGGACATTCTTTTCAGATTTTCAACCACCAATCAAGACCCTTGCAACCTCTGACATTAAGTTTCCTTAACTGATTTGGCTTTTGGGTTCGACCTCACCAAAAAATGCTAGTGGAATAGCTTGCCATTTTAGGACATCTAAACTCACCAATTCTGGTTTTTCTGTTAAAGGTAGGGGTTAAAATTTGTGCGGCTTTTATGGCAAAGGAGTACAGTGGTGCATCTCCCAAGCCTCATCAGCCAGAACCAAAGGGTCAGCGTCTCACCTGGATATTAGGCATTGGAGCTCTCTGCATTCTCTTCTACATATTAGGGGCTTGGCAAAGCACTAGCCCTGCATCTGATCGTTCTGAGCTTCAGAACAAAGTTGGTTTCGATGGTAGCTCCCAGACAACCAATTACCACTCCAGTTCAGCCTCATCTCCATCAGCATCCACTTTAGATTTCGAAGCTCATCATCAGGTGGCCATCAATGATTCAGAGGCCGCATCTCTGAAATTCCCACCTTGTGACATGATGTACAGTGAATACACCCCTTGTCAATATCCACCAAGGGGGAGGAAGTTTGAACGGGACATGCTGAAGTACAGAGAAAGGCATTGCCCTAGTAAGGAGGAGCTCCTCATGTGCCTGATACCAGCACCGCCAAAATACAAAAACCCCTTCAAATGGCCTAAGAGCAGGGACTATGCGTGGTATGCCAACATCCCTCATAGAGAGCTCAGCATTGAGAAGGCAATTCAAAACTGGATCCAAGTTGAGGGTGAAAGATTCAGGTTCCCAGGGGGAGGTACCATGTTTCCTCAGGGAGCGGATGCTTATATCGATGAGATAAATGAGCTCATCCCTTTGACATCTGGAAAGATCAGAACAGCGATTGATACCGGCTGTGGTGTAAGAACACAGACACTCTTGGGTCTAGTCTTTTGGGCATCAAGTGTTTACCATGGCATCTTTTGGGATACCCCATTTTGCAATTGGCTTGAATATTTTGGCAGAATGAACGGTCTTGCATTCTATTCTGTACTTGAGGAGGACATAAATCGGACACTACATCCGGTGGGGTTGTGTTTTTCCAACTTCTATTCTATCAAATCAATACACTGCTGGTGTTGATTTGGGTTGGAGAAGGTAGAAAGCAGAATCACATTAAGTGTTTCTGATTCTAAATAGATAGCCACCAGGTTCAGCCAAAAATTCAAACTATTTTGTGATTTGGGTGACATTCAAATGCACCATTACAGTTACATAGAACTGATGTCATATGTGTGTGTGATATTCCTTTTTTTAAGTATATATATTTGCTGAGATGCGTTGTTTTGGCTGGGTGTGGAGGTGGCTAGTTGGGGTGCTTATCTGCTAAAGAGAGACATCTTGACGATGTCCTTTGCACCTAGGGATACACATGAAGCTCAGGTTCAGTTTGCATTGGAGCGGGGCGTCCCAGCCATGATTGGCATTATGGCATCACAACGATTGCCTTATCCTGCAAGAGCTTTTGATATGGCCCACTGTTCTCGCTGCTTGATCCCTTGGCATAAGTATGGTAAGGCATAAAGTACTGATTTCATCTACGATAATTACCATGTTTCCTGTTTTGTCCAATTTAAATTAATGGAGAATCCCTTTTTAGTTCAACTCATATTGCAAGTATAGTTGAGGGTTGGATTGATATTAAATTAGTTCCATTCATTTCTTAAGCCGATTTTACCACTGTTTTTGGGATGCTATTTGAGTGAATGCACAAGTTTTAGACCAAAAAGTGTGTTTGGAATTAGACTTATTATAGCATTTAATATTTTCTCTCAAAACAGGTATTTTCTCTTTTTAACTATGCATTGGGAGCAGCAAGGAATTGCAAAATAAATTAGTTGGGATACTACTTTTCACCATTTCCTCTCCCAGTCATATAATAAAATGGACCACTGACATTGTTTAGGGCAGAGAAGCTAGAAAAACATTATCCTTCCTGTTGCTTAGTCCAGCCTCAAGAGTCAAGCCTAATCCCAAACAGATAAGCATGCACCTACCATACATTATATCCTGATTTGGAGTACATCCAAGGACACTCTAGTTTTTGCCAATTGAATTCAGCATATACAATTGGGGAAAAAAACATCTATCATTTGTATTCATTGCTGAAGTTGAACTTTGAAATGGTCTGAACCTCTGTTGGTCCTTTCGATGTTTTCATGCAGAGGGGTTGTATCTAATTGAGTTGGACAGAGTTCTAAGGCCAGGAGGCTATTGGATTCTCTCAGGCCCTCCGATCAATTGGAAGAAATATCACAGGGGATGGGAAAGAACCCAAGAAGACCTGAAACAAGAACAAGATACGATTGAGGACGTCGCCAAGAGCCTGTGCTGGACAAAAGTGATTGAAAAAGCTGATCTTGCAGTTTGGCAAAAGCCCTTGAACCATATTGAGTGTGTGGAGAGTAAAAGGATTTATAGTACTCCACGTATGTGCAGAGATGACAATCCAGATGCAGCCTGGTAAAATCCCATTGCCCACTTCAAACTTTCAAATGTTAATAGAAATGATAATTAAATTTATCGAGTTTCTAGACTTAGTTTCGCAGCTCAAATAAGTAGACCATAAAAGTTAATTTTGCATTCTCTGCCAATTAGCAAAGCAAGCCTTTGGTACTCAAAACACTTTCTTTTGTTTCCTTGGTGGATAAATCTAGGACAGAAACTTGCGATGTATTTAAATTGTCACACCATTACTAAGGTTTTGAGCCTCAAAAGTCTTTCATGACTTACTGACGTCCAAATTTGAGTTGACGTGAACTCTATCATGTTCTCAATTGAGTTTTGAGTTTAATAAAATGGCTCAGGATATGATATTTTGGTCGAGTCAAAGTATTCAGCATATTATGTATTATTTACCTTTCTCAGGTTCTCAAGTAAACATAGTTTTCTCTTTTTACTTGTCCCAAATCCAGACTGGTTTTTTACTTGCAAGTATTCTATGAAGTCCTATAACAAAGGTCTAAATTCTAATTATTGGTTCATGAATTTTAACTTGAATAAATGCATACATTAAATTCATTTTGTCTACAAATGTGCTGAATTAGCCCTGATTCTCCTTTTTTATATGTAGGTACAAAAATATGGAATCCTGCATTACCCCACTACCAGAGGTAAGCCACTCAAGCGAAGTTGGAGGTGGGGTATTGGAGAAATGGCCAGCTCGAGCATTTGCAATCCCCCCTAGAGTCAGCAGTGGCTCCATTCCAAGCATCACCCCTGAAAAATACAGAGAAGACAATGACCTGTGGAAAGAGCGGATAACATATTACAAGCGAATCATCCCTCCTCTTTCGAAAGGACGATACCGGAATGTAATGGACATGAACGCCAACTTAGGAGGCTTCGCGGCGGCACTGGTGGAATATCCACTATGGGTCATGAATGTGGTTCCAGAAAATTCAAACCACGACACTCTTGGCTTGATCTACGAGCGGGGATTCATTGGGACATACCAGGACTGGTGTGAGGCCTTCTCAACTTACCCAAGAACTTATGATCTTATCCATGCTAGCAATGTCTTCAGTATATACCTGGACAGGTTAGTGAATTGATGATGTTAGTGGCACTGAAATGTTGTTGTTACAGTGGTACTGTTGTCAGTGGCCTGGGCCGAGACTATGTCAGGATCTGACTGAACTAGATCCAATAGTACAAGTCATGGCAAATTTGAAATTACTCTAGGCCCGGGCCTGACTCCCTCTCCAACTTGACTACTGATAGGTCCAGTGTCCATTGTGTTACAGGTGTGACATTACATACATTCTATTGGAGATGGATAGGATTTTGAGGCCAGAAGGAACTGTGATATTCAGAGATAAAGTGGAAGTTCTAGTTAAGGTTCAAAGCATAACAGAGAGGATGAGGTGGACAACTCAGATAATGGACCATGAGACTGGTCCTTTCAACCCTGAGAAAATCCTTGTTGCAGTGAAGAGTTACTGGACTGGTGAGGCTGCCCAAGAACAGAAAGCACTGTAAAATTTCCCCTGCCCTGATGAACTCTGTCATGGGTTTTTCTGTTCTTTTGCTTTTTGACATAGATTTTTGAAGGTTCCTGTATGATCTTTCTTCTTCTTCTATAAGAGGTCCCCTATACCTTGAAAAATCCTGCTAATGGAAAGTTTTATGGTAAAATGCACAGTGTGGATGGTTTGGTGGTCATGGCATCATGGTAGGTAGGATTTTCTGACCCAGATTGCACTTTGTAATGGTTGAGAGGTATCTGCCTTTCTGTTTTATCTTTTTTCACGGAGTGGGGGTTTATTTGAGAAGATGCTAATGCTGTTCGAATTCAAAAGTGTAAGGTTGCAACCCTTTTGTATGTCATGCTTGTAGTAGCTGCACAAGGCAAGTGGACAGAAGATGTTGTTGTAATGTAAAGGGATGAGTGCTGGTTTTATTTAGAATGAGATTCGTCTGTGGAAGAACTATTTTCTTATTTAATACTTATATACAAGACGGATTTTCTTTATATAGTCTTTTTATCCATTAAAAGCCATATTATAATTGTGTTCTTTCTAGAGCTGGGTGTTCATTAGTGTAAGCTACGACCCAATCAGTTATGAATTGATTTCCACACATGATATACATGTATAATTCCGTTGATGATTCCAAAGATTCATTGACAGACTTATACATGTATATCCATATATAAAGTCGCTATGGATAGCACACCCGCTCCCACAGTTCCTGGTAGATTTCCTTAGTTTCCCTTGTCCACTAGGCCAAAAGAGGAAAAAGAAAAAGAAAAAGAAATCTGTCGATGATGACAGCAGTGGTGGTGTTAAATTTATATTCATTTCAATTATGGGTTTTAGGGTCCTCGTCATGATGATGATGGTGATGATAAAAGTCATTTTAATCTCAATTGTAGGCTTTAGAGACCTGAAATCCTCCCTCTTGATACATGAGCATACTTGTTTTGTACAAGGTTGAATTTTGTTTAGGGTTCATTTGCCTGTGGATAATTGGTTCTGACCCTCTAGAATGATCTAAATTTTGGAACTTCAAGTGGTTTTAAGGTTGGCTTTTGGGAATTTTGGTGACAATATTTTGAGGGCATTTAACCAACGAGTGGTAGCTCAACTGACCAAGGACTCTACGCTTCAGGAAGTGGAGAGATCTTGTGTTTGACACTTATGTTCATTGGCCACCTCCCATAGTTTTGCCCGATGCATGTGGATACGAGGGTTTGCATGTATGCGTAGGGATTGGTTCTCAGCTATGTAGAGTCGAGTGTCCCTCGGGCTCACGGCTAGAGGCTCCTGGGCTTGGCTGAGCGGGAGATACCTTGAATTATTAAAATAAAAAAAAATAAAAACCCAACCGATCGATAAAGAGAATTTCAAGAACCGGCTCTAATAGTGACTAAAGTCTTCGGAATGCTCCAAATTAGATAAATTCCAAATGTGTTTTTATTTTTAAGAGATTGACAGTTGAAAGTTCTAGTGCTGGAATTTCTCACCAGAATTCTGGAGAACTAACCAAATTCGTGCTATCAAATGGATTAAATTTTAAAGGTTCACGTCACTGATGGACTAATAATTAATGACGGGCTCAGTGAATCTCTGGGGTGACTCTGTAAAATCTATCCTGTAGTCTATTTTGACTAATGCCAGTCCTTGTTTTTGGTTAGGTATACTTCTCATATTCATTTTTTGTATTTTCTTTATTACAGACTGATCAAACGCTGATGTCCGCATTGAAACTCCCATGCAAATGATATTGATCCTCTGCATCTTTAATTTGGTATAGGGTAAAGTTTGTGTGATCCACTGGCTAAATTCAAAGAGGGCTCAAGGATTATGGTAGACCACAAAATTAGATCCAAAAGATCTAATGCCCTGGAATGGACAGTCAACAAATAATTAGCCAAAAATTTTTTATCATTAATTTTACAACTTAAAGGGTTTATTTGTTTGCATTAAAATACATAGAAATTGAATATATAGGAATTCAAAGTAAAATGAACTCTACCATAGTATTATTAAATGTGTGATGGATGAAGGATATGTTACAAAGGGGTGAAAGATATAAAGTGGAGATCTAAACCTGACATTCACTTTTCTATATATTGAATTGCTAGCTATGGAGATGTCTGGGTATTCAATTTATATCTTCTTTTGATTCTATGTCATCAAAATGAAAGGTGATCTGATGCGTTTTATTGGAAACTCACATTTGATCTTCATTTTTAATTACTTATATTTTAATCTTACATATGTAATTCCTATATAATTTAATGCAAACAATCAAGCCCTAAATCAGGCAGTTATCCTATTGGCCACTTATATTATCATACCCAAGCACCATGTAGGCATATTGTTGTGACATGACCTTGCATCAAATGAGACGGGTACAGTCATCTTGTTCACCGCACATGGGCAAACCCAGGCACAGCCATGCGGGTGTGGTCGCACCCGTTAAACCACGACGCACTTCAAAAAGTTCAATTAAAATTGTAGGCCCACCCTCAAAATCCATGGTTTGCTCCCAAAATCAAACTACTGTTTGCAGTCTTCAAATGAAAATCTTGGGTCCGCCACTGACCTCACATGTGCATTGATTGCATAGAGTTGAAGAGTTTAATCAATATCTATTTCAGAAAGTATCACCTACTTAGAACACCCTGATCGTCTGGCCAGTTTTGTCTACATGGTGAGATCTATTGATGCATGGGCTGTATATGGATGTTTCCTTTGCGTCCATCGCTGCAAATCCACTCACCTTTAAAATCCAAACTTCTAAAAAAATCACAATTCTATATGTCATATGATTAAGAAAAATTTCGCTAATTCCAAAGTTATAGCCACCATCAAATTGACAAGTCTAAAATAAGCACTTATAATTAAGAAAACAAAAGTTAAATCACACACGTCTTTTAGACATGATTAAGTTTTCCTTTGCGAATTGCGATATAAAACAAAGCAATAGTGGTTTTCAGCTGTTTAAATTTCAAAGGTTAGCCCCACTCATAGATAGCATTAGATTCAAGATGCTCCTCACCGTCACATGATGTGCATTGATGCATTAGGTGAGCTCTATTGTTTTCTATGATCTACCTGAAAATCATGTTTTACCAGTCTTGTTTTGGGATCATCGCTGCTATCGACTGTGGAACCAATTTTTCATGGTAAGTGGTTTTTATTTGTTTAGATACTGTAAGTGTTGAATGCATGAAAAAAGAATAGATTGGGTGTACCTTATATCCTATTCTTTAGCCAGATATTCATGGCCTTACCCATGGCCTCCGAACTTTCTTCCTTTTTCTTAAGACACCTTCCAATCCATGAAGTGGAAATCACCGAATTTAACTCGAATGACACCATTATCCACTGTTGTGATGAAAACTAATACTTGGAACCCATTAAACTCTGAGGCCTTCAGACATTTTATTGGAGAAGTGTAATCCTCATCCATGTCATGGCATTCTCGTTTTCCTACATTAGATTGGGAATTTCCAATTTCTTTTTGGCTATGAAAAGTTACATAGAGTAACTACTTTTCCTCAAATTGAGGATGTTCCTCAATCAGGGAACCTGTTTGGACCAAATAAGAGTTGACATGTAGGGGGGCGGAGGAAAGAGAAAAATACCCGCCCCTTGATGTGTCCTTCTCTGTTTGGTCCAAACAGGGAATCCGGTTCTTGTGAGGAAGGCCAAACTCATATTTCCATGGAAGAGGACAAATAACTCTCTCTTTTTCTTTTTGCAGGTACATTATCCTAGTCCTAAACTACCCTAGTCTAAAGTCTTTATAGATTATCCTTGTAGGGTGCGCTTTATCATTCTTTTTTCATACTTTGCCATAAGACTTCCTCCAGTTACTTTCCACTAGTGTACTCCGACGTTGTGCTCCACCACAGGACCTCCACTCCATGCTCAGTGCCAGAGGTTTGTTAAGGAGTAGGCTGCACTTAAAGAGAGAGTGAATACTGAAAAGTATTTATGTTGCCTCTAAATTTTGGTAAGCTAAAGAAATTTAAATCAGGTTGTGAGTTCGAATTTCAAGATGGACGACTTGACAAGTCCCTATTTTTCATTGACCGGAAATCTGTGTTGCAAGCTCAATAATCAAATAATTTCCAAATGTATCAGACGTCTTTCTTTTTTTTTATATCTTTTATCTTTCCATAATGGTAATTTTTTATTCTTAGTTGTAGCATTATTATTTACGAAGTGTCTTCTGTTATTAGATCATTGAAAACTCTCTGAGGAATTGTGTTCACTTCACTTCTCCGCTTGCCAAGTGGACTCCTCGACTGGGAGGCGTTCAACTTTCAACTACCATACAACTATCCATATTCGAAATGGTGATGGGGCTCAAGGTATCATTTGAACCACTAGACCAAGGACCAACAAGTTTTTACTGTCTAAAATAAGTACAAGTCAATCAAATGATCTAATTTCATTCGGATAGATGTCAAACTCGAGATTGGTGACTATCGGAAGAGGTCTTTGTTTTATAGCCCACTCGAATTGATCATAAGTTAAGCACCACTAGGTGTTTTGGTATGCAGTTCTTACCTTATCGTGAGCACTGGTGTTCGGAGGAGGAAGTCCATTAAAATTAATATATATATTTTTTCAAAAGTATACTTATACTTCAAAGGGCTTGCTTATCTTGACCATCTATTTATATGTGGGAGATAATTTCTGTAAGTGGTCTTAAGAGATGTGTGGCCCACTAAATAAAATAAAATGTTCATATCCATTGTACTCTTGTTACTGGAGTGAAGCAGCTTACGGTACTGCCAAAATTGCTACATTGGTTGTAAGCTTGGCCATGTCAACTGTACTGATGGAGATGTTGCAAGTTGCAACCATCCCCTACCTGCCTAAAACATCACCGATTGTGAATGCTATCACACGCTTGTTGAAATAATCAAGTTAGAAGTTTTAAATGGATTAATGGATGATGTTTGTTTGCTATCAGTATCAATATTTTAATGTTAGGGATGCAAAGTTGAGAGCTTGGCCAAGCTAAAGCTCGAATGCTTGATTGACAAGGCCCGAGCCCAAGTCGAGCATAAGAGCATCTCCAAGAGCTACTTTATTTCTCCATATGCCTTTTTCAAAAATAAAGGCTTATGTGGCAAAAAAGGCATATGTAAATTTGGCATCTCACTTGGGCAACTCCAAAAGAGATGTCAAATTATTATTTTATTCTTTTTTCATTTAAACTTCATTTGCTTTATTACATATATCTCCTAATAACCACTAACTTGTATTATTATATTGAAAAAGTAAGAAATGAAGGTTGCCTTTCCATATGCCAAAAAAAACATACCAACCCATATGCCTTTTCCAGCTCACTTTTACCATCTCTGTTGGAGGTCATCCCCATATGCCATTTTTGACCGTTTCTGGTCAACTCATGCTGACATGGAGAAATAACTCCTCTGTTGGAGTTGCTCTAAGGAGCTTGATTTGAATTTTGCTTGTTTTCACTTTTTAATTTTTACCAAGCTAAGCTTTAAGATTGGGATCGGCTTGTTCCTCCTACATGTATTTTGCATGTATTAACAAATGAATTTGGGCCTCAGATTAAACACATTATTAAACCAGTTGAGCTGAAGTAAAGTTTAAGCCTCTAACATAAGGTTGCGCATGTATCTCCAATTATTTGAAGACTATAATTCCAAATAAAGTGAGTATGAACCTATATTTGGATCCCAGAGAAACTTAGATTCAGATTAGAAATCATGCACATAAGATCCAAAACATTCGGATTTAAAATTGTACACACACATATATGAAGGGATATTCATGTGCATCATTGGTGAGGGACAAATTTAATGGGGCCCACTTAGGGACCTATTGATCCTGAGACTTGTGGGGGATGTTAAGAAACATCTTGGGATGAAACCATAGATCAAGTTTGACGTCAATCTCATGTCTCTAATCTCTTCATCCATGGCCCACTAATTTAACGACTTAATAGTAAAGAAAAAAATTTGCCCTCAATCCAACAATTAAATCCATTTAAATAGGTGAAAACCCAATGGGTATAGTGCACCTAAAGGGGTCTCATGTGTGTAAATGGATCAAAAAGTTAGCCCCACTATGTTGTCCCTCAATATAAAACATGGTGAGGGATGGATGTGCATAAATATTTCCTATATATATATATTCAAAAGGTCTAAATAGTTTGAATTAGATTCATATTTGATAGTTTACTTAGCCTTAATCATATATCATTCAATTGTCCTACTTATATATATATATATTTAAGATTTTAGTTTTGAAATTTTTTATCCAATTATACAAATGCGCTCTACATCTTATCCTTGACTCAACTAATGAAATCAAATATGTTTTCCCAAATTGACATTGGACCCAAATACAACACAAAAGGTTCCATATTGAAACTGGATTTAGATTCAAAACTGTTCTATAAAAATAAATTCGGGTTCGGATCCACCATGGGTCTGCTCTCTATTAAATCCATTTGCATCCCTACATCGAGCATAATCCTTAAATCGAGCCAAGTTCAAGTCCAATAAAGATGAAAAGGAGGTAGCTGAAGCTCGATTCGGCTCATATAGCTCATGGGTCTGGGTCAAGTTCAAGCCAACCCGAGCTGCGTCGACTCGCTGACAGCTCTTGATAACATCCAAAAGCTAAGATACAAAGTACAACTCTACCACAAACACCATTTTTACATTCTATACTATATATCATCCGGATAAGGCTCAAATATGGGCCCACATCACACGTGTCACTGAGATTTAGTGGAGAATTTGACTCGGTCCCCAGGTTTTCGACACCCCTATACAAAATTGTATCCATGTGCATGCCCAGTGCTTATATAGTATTGTAAAAGTTGTTCCATCCTTGTCACGTGTACATCCTGCAATGCCATGCAAATTATAAATATGATGATTTTTTTTTTTGTTTTTGCTAACGGAGGGTTTCAATCTTTTAGGCTTGACTATTTCCTTCGGGCCCAAAGAAAAGTCGGGTAAAACCTCTATGACCCCTAGATGGTAGCACAAGTGAACTTAACCTTCGGTTCCTGAAGAGGGGGAAACCGAGAGTCGATACCATGACCTCTAGCTCTGGAAGAGAGAGGAACCGTGGTCATGACCACTCGGCTAATCCCAAGGGGTTAAATCATAAATAGGATGATGATGCAACAAGCATTGATGGTCGATCTAGGACGGTTTTGGGTCCGGTCCATGGTGAATTTGGTACCAAAAGATGCTATTTGATTCTCATTTTTCATTTCTTATCATCAGTTTTAATCACTTTATATATTCAATTCTATATATTTTAATGCAAACAAATAAAGCATACAATGATATAGTACTTACTTTAGACATCATTTGGGAGTGGCATTATGAGAATTCATAATCCTTTCAATTAAGAATAGAATAGAGAACCCTAGCAAATAAACATGCCCTAAAAGTAAACCAAAAAAGTAATCCCACAAGGATCCATGTTCCTCCCATCTATGTTTGAGCTGGCCCACATGTTTTGTGCTTGTGCTCGTAACAAGTGGGGGGCTTCTACTATATAATTAATTATATCATTAGTATCACTAATAATTAAGGAAAACTAATATACAACCACCTGAATTTTTTTTTAAATTTACAACCAACCAGCTGCTAATTTTGTTTTAACAAGTAAGACCCTTTATATATCTAGAAAGAGCTGTCAGCTATCTTGACTAACAATGAGAGAGGCCCATTTTATTTTATTTTTTTAATGGTTGGATGAAATCCCAGATGCTTTGCTATAAAAAGTTGAAAATTTTCTTTGATTTTATATAATTTAGATTAAACTAAGAGCATTAATCATAACTAAATTAATTTTAGTCAATTCTCTTTTTTATTTATTATTTTTTTCTTTTTGTGCAATCACCATCATTAAAACTTTATTCAAACTATGTTGGATCAGTTATATGAATCTTGTTTCATTATTTTAATAGATTTTATGCCAAGTTTTAAGATTAGTAACACTGACACTTTTTTAAATCTATCTTTAACTTTTATTTACTATGTCCAAACTAATGCTAACTTTAACTACTATAAAATACATTTATTTCCAATTCTCTCTCTTAGTATTACCGCACATTCATTTCAATGTTAGATATCTTTTTTTTTTATTTTTTATTATCACTGTACAGTTAATCCATATGAGATCATAATAACTGTACACAATAAAATGACATGAATCCATCAATGTTAATTGAAGAGACAACATTGATTGAGGGTCAAGGTGGTTAGTACAATAGTACTTGTGCCCCAGCTGTCGGATAGGGCTACAATGCAGCACCAAGTGATTATAGTATGGTGCAAGGACCTTCTTTAATGCATGGTTGGGCCTACTTTTTTTTTTTTTAATGCATGGTTGGGCCTACTCAATTAGCTCTCTAACACCCATCGTATTCACCGCATCTAGATTTTTCACGGAAGATTTATGTAGGCGAATTGTTAGATGGATCATACATTGGAGATTTCCTCAATTTTTATATACCGGAGTAGAGAAACTAAGCGGTATGCTTTAGATGCAAGAAAACCCAATCGCCGTCAGGTTACATAATTGAAAATAATTTACATATTGATCACCACATAAGATGTTAGTGCTGATGAGCGGCTGAAATTTTAAAAAGATGGGACCCACAATGCATTAAAGAAGGCCCCTGCACCATACTATAATGCAGTATGTTATTCTAACGAAAAAGGGCATGCAAACTATGAGTGTTGCTACCTGCACATTACAATTACGTCTCCACACACAGCATTTTAAAAAATAATTTTTTTTTTCTAAACTACCCCTATTCCTCTCCTTCCTTCTTTCTCCCTCTCCCTGCTTTGGCCACCTCCGCCCGACCCAGTTGCTTCCCCACCACCGACAGCCCCCTCCCTATGCGATCCCTCTCGCTCTTATTCTTCCTCTCCCTATATCTCGTTTCTTGGATGGTGGGGGTAGGGCTGGAGAGGGGGATGAAGGCGGGTGGAAGAGAGAGGGAAGGGCTGGAGGTGGGGATGAGGGCAGGTGGGAGCTGTCGGAGCAGGAGAGGAAGAGAGATGGAAGGGCTGAGGATGGGGATGAGGGCGGGTGGAGGCTGCTGGTGTTAAGTCTATGGACCACCACAAACTCCACATTGATATAGGCCTCATACCAATGGAGTACTTAGTCCTACTTATATGCCCATGATCTTTCCCATTTTTAAACGATCATCCATCCGTCCGCTCCATCGAGGAGAGCCAACTCAAGAGTCTCATCACGGATCCACCAATCGTGAGTACCGCGCTTTCCCTGCGCTGCGCATCAATGGGGCCCACCACCTTTGTTCGGCAGGACGAGGATTCTCCTGGCTAAGTCTGGGCCTGGGCTCTGATACCACTTGTTAAGTCTATGGACCACCACAAACTCCACATTGGTATGATATTGTCCACTTTGGGCCTAAGCCCTCATGGATTTGCTCTTGGACTCTACCCAAAAGGCCTCATACCAATGGAGTACTTAGTCCTACTTATATGCCCATGATCTTTCCCATTTTTAGCCGATATGGGACTTTGGTTGCACATCCCCAACAGCTGGAGCATGAGAGAAAGAGAGAAAGAAGGGCGGTGGCTGGCGGGGGAAATGAAGCTGCAGGTGGGGGTTGCCGGAGCAGGAAGAGGAAGAGAGGGAGATGGGGCGGTAGCTGTCCGGATTGCCGGAGCAGGGAGAGTAAGAGAGAGGGAAGGAGAGAGATATGGGTAGTTTAGGATTTATTTTATTTCATTTTTTTTTTCTACATATATTTTGTGGAGATGTATATGTAGTGTGTAGGTATCGACTCTCCTCAACTATTAGCAATTACCAGAAACGACCAAGAAACAGTAATTTATGATATATCCAAGTGGCAGCGCAGCGCGTGCCACTGCACACTTATCATGAAACACTCCTTCGATACCACACAAACGGAAACGGAAAAAAAAACACATAAAATGGGGATCCGTTTCCTGAAAGGAAAGCACATTCGTTACTTAATTAATTACCAACCATCCACATACCCTTGTGGGACCCACATGACTCTTCCTGAAGACTATCCATAATATGGGGTCCGATCAGAAGAAGGACCACGGCTCAACCGTCAGCAACCAATAATTAATAACGATGGTCAATTCCCTTGGATCAGTTGCTTTCTTCCTCACCATGATCATGATTTTGTGATGGTCCACATGGTCGTTTTAACGGTGCAGATCAACAAAATTCATGGACCCCAAAACGCTTTGAAAACGCAGCAACCTCCGTGGAGAAGAATCTCTCAATCGATCGATCACATGAATCACTCACAGACGTCCAATCTTCATGTTTACGAAACCATGGCAAACGCACACTGAAGTAGTAGTCAGAAGATGAATAGTCGTTTATCGTTCCCTATATAAGTAGGCAACGAAGTCATCTTCTTCTTCTGCGGTTCTGCCTCCTTCCAGTTGCAGTGAGAAGAAGAAGAAAACCATATCACCATAGACACACCATACCAGACCAGAAAGAGAAGGAAAACCAAGCCCTAGCGTCTTTTTTCTCAGAGAAGAAGAGCTTTCGGAGGAGGAAATCCCAAAATCCAGGTCGATGGGGGATTCGGCAGGAGACAGCTCTCAGAATCTTCGAGAGGAAGCCGCTCGCATAGTGGAGCTCGCCAAGGAGCTGCAAGACTCGGCCTCTGGATTCGTCTCCAACACCTGCAACGAGGAGCAGTCGCTTCGCCAGCGGGCACTCGTGCTCGAATCCAATCTGAAGAAGCTTCGATCATCGATCGATGATGCGGCTGCAAGCGGAGCCATCGATCGAAGCGAAACAGAGAAGGTGAGATGGCAATCGTGATCGGATCTGATTGGGGATCAAACAATCAAATCTTTCTAGAGATTTATTTAATGATTGTTGATCTAATTCTTCTGATCTCTCTGTTCTGTGCTTTTTTTTTTTTTTTTGAAGCTGCACGAAGAATTATACAAGGCGAAATACGTTCTTACTGGTGGCGATGTCGCTTCGCTTCTCCCGAGCAAAACTCACGGTAGTTTTTTGGTTTTTCCCGTTTTATTGAGTGTTTGAATGCATGATTAAGTTAGATTTGCAATTACTGAAGTGATAGATGTGTGATTCGTTTGTGGATGTTGTTGTAATTATTTTGGATTGGATTACAATTGGAATGATTGAGTGAAATCGTTTTTGACTGTTTAGTTACTGAATTACTGTGGGAGTCGGTCTCATCTGGACATTTTTCACTTGGTCGTGCCCTAGTTATTACAATTTTTATCGTAGGCACAATGGATTTGTTCGCTTCTAAAACAGAACTGATGCTGATTCATCACTGTTGGTTTGTGTTCATTTGCATGCTCTGAGCTATTGATTCCAAATTGATGTAGCGTACAGAAATGCAGGAAATGAAGAGATATTGTGCAGTGAAAAAGGCATATGTCTCGAATGGTAACCTTGAGTACATTTAGTGGTGGGAAAATTTGGAGCCGGAAACGTTAGAATCTCTGCAGAAATACACTTTAGAACCCAAAAGTGGCATACTTGTGAGCTTTAAATGTATATTTGAGCAAAAACTTATGCCTTTAGCCTCTTTCCGAACTTGTAACATTTTGAGTGTAACCTCTTTTTTTTTTTTTTTTGTTGGAAGGTGAGCCGACTAGAACCAGCGATCTCATAATTGCAACAGTGAGCGCCTTTCAATTATGTGATAATTTTGCCCTTTGCAGTACATTAGCGACAATGTATATATTGGATGGAAAGGTGGTATAATAACTTTCTCCCAAACCCATCTCAGGTTTCCCACAACACCCTGAACAGTTAGTTTCATCGATGTGTATCCATTTCACCCATAACCAAATCTACCAGCTATCAATCTGTAGACAGTAGACATCCACACTTGCTATAGCACACGGTTTCGCAGATTTATTACTTTTTTTTTAATTGATATTTTATAAGCCTGTTACAAACCTATGATTTCTTTATATCTTTTTTTTTTTTGGGTGGCTTTTTTCAATAACAATATGGAGTAATGCCCAGGTACTTTCTTGAAGAAGTTTTTGGGCCCTATAAATGTACGGGCGATGAGGAAAGACGTCCAGTTGAATGTAAAAAAGGAGTACAATAGTTACAAGGTATGTTATGCTTTTCATTCTTGTTACATTTATGCAGGGCATACCAGGTGGCTGGTGGGTAATATAATCACTGCTACACAACCCCCTTCTCCCAGGAGAAAACAGAACAAAAAGAAAAAGAACAGAAAAATTAACAAATTAAGGCCGTTTTGAAGTATCCAGGAATAATAGGGTATATGACTCTTATTTTAAACATGTGATTAACAAATTAAGAATTTAAAATTAGAAAGGAAACAACAATTTTTGTGTGGGATCGTATCTAGAGGAGAATTTGTAGCTTGAGTTGATGCATTGCTTTGAAGCAGCTTATCTTGGTCACGTATTTTACAGCTATTTACAAATTCCCTCATGTTCATTCATCATATCTATTGAGTTAATAAATTATTTTTTGTTACATGTTTTGCATTTACAAACATCTTACTGTGTTTTGGGCTATCTCAGCTCCTTGTTTTACTCATTTTGCCTCAGTCAAACTGCTCTTACAGTGTGGGGTATATGTGTGCATGCGAGGGAGGGGCGGATGCTGCACATTTTGATTTTCCATCGTTGTGAAAAAAGAAGAGGCTAGGATAGATATTGTCCTACATGATATAGCAATAGTTGGTTGTCAGTTCTTCCTTGGGTATTGAACCTATTAAAGTTTATCTTTTAATTATATTTTGGAATTTAGAACATGGATTCTACTGATATTGAGGCTATTAGAACTAGAGGAAAAACTCAAAGTCAACATTAGTGTCTCATGTCTTCTTGACTTGTGTGGTATGGTTCGCAATAAACTCAAAGTAATATTTACAGCTGCAAGTTACTGGAAGATAGTGCTAAAAGCTGAACATAAGTTACCGGATTCTGGCTGGGGATTGACACTGTACGATGCCTCATAATTATCATTCCTAACATGAAGCTACCTTTGTACCAGTGAAATATATTAGAACCTCTAAAATAAAATCTCATTATTTCAACATGATATTAAAAGAAGAAAATCTCATTAAAGGTACATCAAATTACATAAAATTTTAAACACACATTTCACTGTACTTTTTTTTGTACCACTTCATTAAGGTTTTGGTTATTCTTTGGTCATCTCTTGAGTCTCGAGTAAAACACATTGTCGATTGATGGGATAAGGCTAAGATGATGATGCTGATTAATTCCCTGTATTTTTCTTCCAAGCTGTATTAGGAGAAAGACTGACTTTTTGAGTGGCAAATTTTTTTTTCTTTTCCCGTATGAGAACCAAAGCAGCATGGAGAAAATCAGCAGCTGCTGCAGCAACACAATCTTGCTGAGAATTGGCATAGGCTGCTGCTGTTGGAGATCTGTATTCCGATTGAAATGTACCTTCCAAATTACATGAAAATAAGGTACTTTTCAATCGAAAAGTGTGTGGGTGAAATGAAAGTGCATTTCCATTTCCCTCTATTTGTCTTTCTTAGAGTAAAGAAGAAGAGGGAAATAGGCATTAGACAACGGGGACAACTGTGGGATAGGAAATGTACTAAAAATGAATAAATAAATAAAATCATTCAAATGTCCTTGCCTTCTGCATTTTTTGAAAATAAAGAACATTTCCTTGGATATCCATGACTCCATGTAGCCAAATGCAGCCATAATCAGCCTTAATCTATTCCGATTTACTTTAATCCACTCCCTGAGATGTTGTGCGCCTTTGATTTCTCTCTATCTCTATTTCTTTTCATTTTTTTTAGAGAACCATGGGCTTTTGTTGTTGATATTTCTTCCATCCTTTTTTATCTTTTTTCTTTTTTTGGTAACATTTTTGGGCACATCAATTTCAGTCAGGTAGGAAATTAGTCTCGAATCGTAGAGATGACATCTAAATTAGGTTAAAGTGAACACAGCCATCATGGATTGGAGGTATTGAATATGAGTAGTTCTTTTTTTCTTTCCTGAACTGTTAAGAAAAAAAAAAAAAAAAAGAAAAAAAAAAAACAAAAAGGAGAAGAAAGCATGCATGTCATCAGTTCAATCTGATGGGTCTCCTTAAGATATCATAAGGACATTGAAGATAACCTTAAAATAGCAAACCTTATGAAAACGTTTGTTTTGGTTATTTTTATTATTGTAGCTAATATTATTAGATTATGATCAGGATTGTCTAGATCATGATAATCTTTTCTTTTACTTACCAAGACATGTATACTCAAGAGAAAGGATCCTTTTGTAAAGCACATATAACAAAGATCTCTGTGTGTGTGTGTGTGTGTGTGTGAGATGCTCCTATGAGAGCATCTCTCACCTTACTATGAGAGATAAATGTGGAGGCCCTCACATTTAAGTTGTTGACATTGGATATGAATGTGAGGGCCCCTACCTTATCTCTCATAGTATGGTGAGAGGTGCTCTCATAGGAGCATCTCCCTATATATATATTCTTTGTTTGTCACTTTCTATCGTCTGCTTATTTCTTTAATGTTGTCAATGGAGGATCCACATGAATAGTCAAGGTAGCCTATTTCGTAGGTGCCAGTTTACTTCATGCTAGAAATGGGATATTTTCTTATCCAATGTCAATATCAGCTGCTAAGGTGTCAGATTCTTTTGTTTTCCCCATTACTGGTTGAGTTTTGCTATCACTTAATCTAATTTTAGTTAGGTGCATATATTAATATTAGCATGAAAGCAATCCTAGAGGAATGCTTGTTATCAGTCATGTGTACATGCATGGGCTACCTTGAACCTATGATGTATGAATACTTCAAAATGGGCAACGTATCATGTTGTATCTTATCCGACACTTCACATTTTATGTGTAAAATCTGTGTCCCTGTCATATGTTTTCCGTATCTAAGCATCACAACTGTGAACGAGTCCTCCTGTTTGACGTCTTCTATTGAAGTTATTTTCATTAGCATGTGCATTTTGCCAAAGGGGATGTTGTCAATCTGGTTCATACTTGTTTCACCTTGCAACTGTAGTTTTCTAGTTTTGAATGTGTAGAGTATGATTAAGTGTACATTTTCTCATGCGCAGGATAGAACTGCCTTTCTGTTTCTTCTCTTCCCATCAACTCTGCTGCTTCTAAGAGCCTGGCTCTGGAATGGATGTTTTCCTGTGTTACCTGTTCAGCTGTATCAGGTACCAAATCCTTGCACTTAAATATTAGTGCTTGTAGTTAAATCACTCACTAAAATTGATAGTGCTACAAAACTTTTTTAGTTGAATATTTTACTAAATTTCAGGCTTGGCTCTTATTTCTCTACACAAGTTTGGCTTTGCGAGAGAACATCTTGAGAGTAAATGGGAGTGATATCCGTCCATGGTAATACAGTAATTCTTTCTTGTCGGTTGGTAGTACACTATATAATCTTTCATACATTTAATATTGTTAGCTTTATGTATTTGTTCTTCTCATTTTTCCTTTCTACATAAAACTTCTAGAGCCCAAAAACAACTTAATTTTGTGCCATCGCATTCTTTTTCCTGTATGAAAGAAAAGAAGAATAATATACAGCAGAAAGAGGCTGCGCCTTTTAAACATTGTGGCCTCTTAAAATAGGGGAGAACCAGAATTAGCTGCTGTTACAAATGTAAAGAAACTACACATTCCTAAAGACGGTGTCAAAAGTAGATTTTCTTTTATAGGAACTTTCATTAAAGAAGAAGCAAGTGGTACAAGAGAGCTAGAATGACATGCTAAGACACCAACCACAAAATATAAAGATGTCAAAAGACAGACGACACTCAAATTGCAAATAGTTTTTTTTTATTAGCCAATAGCTCAGCATTGTTCATCCGTCAAGGCTGCAACTGCACTTGAGTTTCTACATCCATCACATCTACGTTAGTGCCAGATGGTCCTTTAGGCAACGTTACCTCCCTGTTGTCATGACGAATGATTACCTCTCCAGTTCGCTATTGCTTAACTGTTCTTTGTTCTGCTCGTTACAAATATATATATTCCAGAACTATCATTTTTGTGCTTCCGCAGGTGGATATATCATCACTACTGTGCTATGCTGATGGCACTCACTAGCCTGACATGGGAGATTAAGGGGGAACCTGATTGTGCCCATAAGCAGGTTATTGTCCAACTCCCCCTTCCCTCTCTCTCTCTCTCTCATGGTCGTAGCCATATTTTTCTACTGATTCCAACCCATTCATGTTTATCCAGAAAGGAGTACAACTATTTTTGGCCTGGGCTATGATGCAAGGTGTTGCAATGCTTCTTCAAAATAGATATCAACGCCAAAGATTGTATACTCGCATTGCCTTAGGAAAGGTACTTTTTTCAAAAATCCTTGAGTACCTTCTAACCTATTTAGGAAACTCTGCTGAGCTCATGAGCTCAAATCTTCATATGCTTGTGAGGCCCACTTGGGACCCCACTGTCAGGACCCTTTGATAGACATTGTTAAGTTGTTCACTAACAACTTGAGCTTTTGGTGTTTATGGTTATTAACATGGTATTGAGCCAGAGGTCATGTGTTCGAATCTCTGGAGATGTGTTTCTGTCCACATTGGTCATTTGGGTGTGTTTTTGTCCACGTGCGGAGGGGGGCTGTCAGGACCCTTTGATATACATTGTTCTGTTGTTCACCAACAACTCGAGCTTTTGGTGTTTCTTGTTATTAACACCCACGTGGGGATTGGAGAAAAGGAGAGGAGAGGGAGAGGTATCAATCTGAACATCTCCCCTCCCCTTGTGTACGGTGACATAGGCTCAGATGATGATCCTATCCACTTGATCAATGACCCGCAGTTTTTAACCATCCAAAATGAGTGCATAGTCGATCCAATAGTCTAGTCCATTCGGATGGGTGTCAAACCCTAGGACGGGGGGGGGGGGGGGGGGGGGGGGGCTTGTTTTATGGTCCACTTGGATGGATCATAAGGTGGGACCCACTAGGCGTTCTGCACATTGAGCCCATGAGCCCGGCGGAGGATTTCCCTGTTATATTAACTTTGAAAAGATGATGTTTATCATACCATCAGCTTAGCCACATAAGCTGTACATGTTAGGCCAAATTGACAGCGATCTGATTGTTCATATTTGGGCCTTCGTGATATATAGTATATACCCTTATTATTTGTTGAATTGGCAACTGTACTTAATAATGAACACATGCAGTATGCATAAGAAGGTACAAAATAAAGGTCATGAAAGACAGTAAAGAATTCAGTATGCATAAGAAGTGTGTCCTACTCCAAGATACAAAATAATGGTCATGAAAGACAGTAAAGAATCTGATGTCACTACCTAGAAGTGCTGACAGCTGGTCCTCAGACACTTATTTGGCTACTGAATCATATGTTCTGACTATGCTTGTCCTCTATGATGCCCAGATATGCGTATGGACACAAATACAGGAATCGTGGATAAGGCTCTACACTTTTGAAAATCTTGGACACGGATATGGGGTCCCTAATATTTTCTTTAGATTACTTTTAAATTAATGAAATTATCAATGTTTACATTCCTTTCTAACATCTTTTATTTTGAGAAGTAAACAAATTAAAAGAACTATATGAAATAATGGACTTGGTAAGTAGGATATGTTGACCTTGTATTCTAGAAGTATCGGTGCAGTATCAGGTATCAATACAAGTGTCGTATCGGTCTGATATGGATACGTGGGGCTTGTACAATTATCCAGGTATCATAGCTTGTGCTTAAATGTAGACCATTGGCTGCTTTGTCCTTTCCAAGGCACCAGCTTGATACCTAGAGTCATCTGATGGGAGTATTTGGGCATGGCCCTTCTTGTGGTAGATCTCACTAGCGAATGCGTTAGATAACAAATGGTGGCCTCCTCCATACCATTGAAAGTCAAACAAAAAGTGCCGCAACTGCTATGTATTTGCCATATACTCTGTAGCTGCTCCAGAATTTACTTGACTTATATTGCAGTGAATTAACTTGCAATAGCAGTAAGTGGGATATTGTTCTTTGCACCTGTTGGCTCTATTGGCGCCTATTTAGTCTTTGTAGGACTCTATTTGGTCTGTTGGATGCAGTGGCCTCTACTTTGTCAGTTTGGGATTCTGCTCACATCTGGTTGATTGAGTGGCTTCTAGTTTCTATTGATTTATCAAAAATATATTGAATTGTCATTTTGATTATGTTCGACTGAGTGGCCCTGAGTTTACATTGATTTATAAAAAATATATGGAATTATCATTTTCATTCTGTTTAACTGAGTGGCCTCCAAGCATTTAAAATAGTAGTTGTGGTGGGAGCAGTGGCTAGTGGACAAAACACTCCATGGAACCATATAGTACATGAAAATTTTAATCTTGTGTAGCAGCCAATTTTGTTTGTTTGGTGGGGTTTTTTTTTTTAAAGTAATTTGGAACCATATAAGGGTGGAGACAACTTTAGGAATGGCTCTTGGGGAGAAGTGATAGGGAAAATGGTGTTGCAAATTGGCTTGGTTTTATATCCGCCCGAGTCATAGCATTGATATTTTGTATTTAGTCCACTACGCCTGATATATTATATTTGGTGTAGCAGCTGATGTTTTGTTCCATGGTGGCCTCTAGTTTGCATTGATTTATCAAAAGTATATAGAATTGTCATTTTCATTCTGTTCAACTGAGTGGCCTCTAGTTTGCATTGATTTATGAAAAAAATATGGAATTGTCATTTTGATAGAATTAGGCTTTGATGATGACGACGACGTGGCACTGTTATTTCCCGGTCATCTATGTTTACATACGATGTGTAACTTCAATCCCTAGATGTAAAATGTGGGGAGTTATTTCTGTGCATACCTTTGCATGTATCATGTGTTCTAGGTCTAATTATCTCGTTGTTTGTAGGCAAATCGAATGGATGTCGTATGGGGAGAAACTGCTGGTGTTGAAGGACAGTTGTGGCTGTTGTATCCCATCCTTTTCATTTTGCAGGTGATTTAAGTTATGGCTTTGTAAATGTACTATTAGGGCCTGTTTGTTTGCATTAAAATACGTAGGAATTGAAAGCATAGGACTTATGTCATATGTAGTTAAAAATGAAGACCATAGGCCAATTTTAAAAATGAGCATAATTTTTTTTTACTTCTATGGAAATAGAATCAAATAAAAATGGGAAATGAAATAGCAGTCATCGCCCTTGATTATTCATTTCCTATTTTCCTTTAATTATATTTCCATAAATGGAAGGGGTAGATGCTCATTTCTGAAAATTCACCTTTGGTATTCATTTTTAACCACTTATGGTGTAAATCTTACGTATGTAATTCATATGTATTGTTATGCAAACAAACATGCCTTCAGAGTATTTACACACAATAGAGTAGTTGCGAATGTCAGCGCTGCTGCACAAAATAGAGTAGTTGCATAGGTTAGTGCTGCAATCAGAGTTCATCCAATGGAACATTAAGGACTTTGGTAACCATTTGAAACTCTGAACATCTGATTAAATTAGATCTTCTTTCTATAAGACCAGCTTAATTAAAATGGGGGAAGCTAATCAACTGCCATACAAAAGGAGAAATAAACAGAAAATTAAGATAGAAAAAATAAAAGCCATAGTCAGGTGATGATTGCTAAAAGCTCATCTGCAGGGTGTACTTCAAAGATATGGAATGTCAAGATTGAGCATAGTTGGGTGCTTTACCAATCATTTAACTTCTAAATGGTTTTATTTCTCCTCATCATTTGAGTAGGCTAAGCATTGAAGCATAGTTGTCTATTCCTTTCTAAATCTGTTCTGGTTTGGTCCTGTAACGTTACATTCCAGCCTTTTGACCATTTTGATGCTTTGTTTCAGAAAAAATGCAATGGAAAAAAGAAAAGAAGTCAAAAGTATTTTTTAGAAGTTTGTAGAAAGCTAAAATAACACTTAAAATGCATATTTTACATTGATCACACCACAAATAGCTTTTTTAAACGTCCAATATCTCAGTGTCATGTGTGCAAGTCATAGATTATTACACCACAAATAGCTTTTTTAAACGTCCAATATCTCAGTGTCATGTGTGCAAGTCATAGATTATTAATTAACAACAAACAAGTGTTAGGGTGTGCACCTCCACACCCTAAGCTGCATATTCCTCTCCCTCCGGCTCCTACCCCCCACCAAAAAAGGGGTCTCCCTATGACAAAACAACATACATACCCCAAAATATGATTGGGAACTCATTTGATTTCTACTACCAGTTGGGTTGCTAATCCAATTGTTGATGCTTAAGCTTTTAAGGGCTAAAGATCAAAGGGCTAGGTTGATGTGATGGGGCTGACTTTTGCCAAACCTTAGGTGTGAGTGATATATTTTCGACACCCCCATTCCCCACAAAATTTGCCATGCATCTAGGTGGGCTCCACAAACTAACCGCTGATGTAGACATGAGGTTACTTGTTTGGAGTATGCTTGGTAAAACCCGACAAACTAAGCAACTGATGTAGGCATTTCTATTCCTCATCAGATCACTATAGGGTACTTGTAGACATGGGAAGATGAACAAGATGTAATAGAGCTGTGCTTTGGTTGTAGTGTTTAGAGTTGGGAGTAAACCAGTGCTCTAAAAACTGCACTGGGCATACCGTTGTACTGGGTGTCCCTGCTGATTTCAGTGATTTGACTGCAGAACAACCTGGTTAACCACGGTGACATACTGATGCTTTAGGTACAGGAAAAAGGGAAGGGGTGTTTATTTAAAATCCAACTGCCAGCCTGTCTCACTCCAGTTCCAACTGGTTTATAACCTATGATGCCCAGATACGGCATGGACACCGCAAGGACATTCCATGGGATCAGATTTTACACGTAAAAAGTGAAGTATCGGATACGATACGACACGATACGTTGTCCAGAAGTATCCATGCATCATAGTTTATAACTATAGTGTACATGTTGGGTCAACCAGACCAGTACGGGTTCCAACACACCAGTAGAACGCTGTGTAGTTATAGTAGATTCTCAAAAACTGTGGAGAACTCTCTTTAAATTTATACCCTCTTAAAAACCTTCTCATTGGAAATTGCAAAAACACCCTTTACGGGTCACACAATTTTCATATGTTAGGAACCAGCAATATGCTGTCCCTTTTATATCATTTGGTGGAACATTTCAGGGTTTTGAAGCATACATTGGACTCTTACTGCTGAAGACTGCAGTGGCTGGTGTTGTTTCTGAGTGGCAGGTAACACTGCATGTGACGGCTTGTTGAGTTTCTATGGTATCTGGTTCTTGATTTTTGTATCTATGTAGTATACAGGATTGTGTATGAATGTGTGGTCAATATTTACTTGTGACAGGTAATAGTTTGTGGGATGCTGCTGGTGGTTATGGCAGCTGGAAACTTCATAAACACAGTGCGGACTCTAATGGTGAAGTTAAGGTTCAAGGCTAAAATGAAGAGAAGCAAGAGTAAGCAGGAATTAGATCAAGGGTTGCCCCCTAGCAATTCAATAATGGGGAAACAGTCATGAGCCAAAGAAAAGTATAATTCTACTAAGAGTTCCTTTAGATCCCTTGTGTTAGTGTTGTGTGGGCCATCTACCAGGTCAGTTGTAATTGAGCTGAGGAAATGATAATCTTTTATGGAGTGTTTCATTTTGTTTCAAATTAGACTTTTTGTGGCTACACAGTATAAAGCCGGCAGGCGGGTCTTGCTTATGACTCTGACTAACTGGATTGTACAAGAGAAGAAATAAAAGCTCATACGGCAAGAATCAATGTCTTATCCTCTGTTTCTACATTTCTGTTTTGAGTTCATTGGAGAGTAATACTGGTGGTTAAAGATTGTTGGGTTCAAGTGGTCTTTGTTGAGCCGCTGTTTCTTAGTTGTTATACAACCTTTGCCCAAATTTGGAACGATCAGAATGGCCTTTCTGTTTTCATGTTGGGGCAATTTGATCCACATTTGGCGATCTATATCTGCCTACTACGCTAAAGAGGATGGTCCAATTATACATACATGGGATGGATTTTTCGGTGGCTATCCTAATCATACCGAACTGCACCTATTCGATCGAATATCCTCATTGATCATTGATTGATGGTTTTTGCATTTTGCTATTTCCAAATAGTCGGGTTTCTTGACATTCTGGTAACTTAGCTTGCTTGAATGCTAAAGAAAAAGGAAAGGAATCATTTCATCTTAAATGCTCGACTTGGTTTGCAGCATCCAACACTAGATGTTACATGCCATGGATCTTCAGCGTTCGTGAGTTCTAAATTAGATGGGTCTCACTTTATCTCAGCATTGGGCATGCCTTGCAATGATTAAAAACTTAAGGGGACGTTTGTTCTTTTCATTTACGTATGCAATGAAATCACATGGGTAATAAATACACATAAATCATATTTGTTTGGTGTGATTTTGATTCACATGTGTAAAGTAGCTATGTAAATGGTGTGAAACATAGCCCCTTTTGTGCCTTAGATTCTCACACCTCAAGAGGTGTGAAAATGTTTCACACACCACTGCGGACTGCTACAGTGCCATTATGAGCAGTCCACCTTTTATTTTTTTGGGCCCCACTTTGTAACATCCAGACCATTCATTCTCTTAAGAAGCTCAAACACGGCTATGTGTCAAATTTTCAACCGTTGATGATGCATGGAGGTTGAGATATCATCAACATAATCACAGCCGTTGGATTAATCTATTGCTACTAACATACCCAGTCCGCCTTTTATGATTTTTTTATTTTTCTGGGACCCACCTGTAAAATCAAGACCGTTCATATTCTTTAGAAGCTCAACCACGGCCATGTTTCCAATTTTCAACCGTTGATGATGCATGGAGGTTGAGATATCATTAAACAATATACAACCTATTGTTACTAACATACACAGTTCGCCTTTTATGATTTTTTTAATGTTCTGAGCCCCACCTGTAAAATCAGGACCATTCATATTCTTCAGAAGCTCAAACACGGTCATGTGTCCAATTTTCAACCATTGATGTTACTTAGATATTGAGATATCATCAACAATCTACAACCTATTCATAGATTCACATGTGAAATTTTATGCTAGTAACAAACAATGGAATCTGATCCACATGTGAGTCATTTACATATGCAAATGACTCACATGTGGGTCATTTGCACATGTGAATCACTTTCACACGAAACAAACGACCCAATGAAACCTATGTTTACCAACATTAGATGGTCATACGGTGATTAAATAGGACGAATCTCATCATGAAGTTTTACTTAATAAAATATTATAAAACTTACAATAATTTCTACGATTAGACGAGTATCATACTCCATATTGGCAGGATGAAAAGTCATCAGGCCGAAGTTGCCTTGAATTTCAATTTTATAAATCTCATGATGAATTTCTACCTTTGATGGATCTCAGCGTGATTTTGAAGTTAGACGGGCCTCATTGTTTTTTTTTTTTTTTTTTAACTTTTAGATGAGTCCTACAGTAAAATTAGTGGCCAATCCACTGGAACCACATCCCTTTGGCAGAAACACAGAGGAATCAATCCCTGCTGTCGCGCCACTGATTCTGAGGAATTTGGGTGGGCGTGTGGGTATTTACAAGAACATCAGCTGGTCCTACTTGGAATGGGTCCCAATCAGACTACCCAAATCAATGGCCATACATCAAACCCCCCCCCCCCCCCCCCCCAAAAAAAAAAAAAAAAAAAAGAATACAAAAATCAAAGACGAGCAAATAGCACAGGGGTCCGGGCAGCAGTTTTCCGAATCAATACTTTTAGGCTCGCTCGAAATGAGAATCGGAAGGAAAATGGATCTCATCAATCTATGAACCATCAATAGCACAGTGACTTGGACATAGTTTCATTTAGCAGGGGCATCAAGATTGAAACACCATGGGGGTACCATACAAGAACTAAGCTAAAAACAATATAAAACCAGCGGACACATTCAACTTACCGGAGTGCATCTTTTGCCGTAGTTGTGTTTGTGTTTGTCCGGACTATCTTCAAGAGGGGAGAGCTGAGAAGTCAGTGATGAGTAAAACAGGAAGAGGATGGTTGGCGAAGATTAAATCGCAGTTGTCTCTGCCCTACCAAGGAAGTGAAATAGGTCCTATTGTGCATGGTTTCGACTTTCGACCCTTCAGCTTCCTCCCCTTTGTCAAGGCCCTCACCTCTCAATTCTTCATGGGACAAACGTGCCCTAGAGGTTATGCCCCTTGCATGTTTACTGAAACAGTCCAAAACCTATATCCATCGAGATTGTATCTGACTTTTAAAAGGTACAAGATAGACCTTGCAGTTGGGCTGATACCCAGATTCACAAAGTGCTTTGGCCATGGCTGTTACAGGGCTGGAAGAATTATTTCAAATCAAGAAAATGCTACCATGTGAAATGGTACTACCACTATTAAGTGAATTGTAAACCATCAAATAATGTCATTAATCTCATGTAAGTTGCAATAGATCAAAATGCCATCACCATAATTAAGTCAAGACCTTCAATGCACAAGGTAATAAACATATTGTCAGAACGCAATTAACTATCTAGGGGGAAGGTTTCTCAAACATCAGGCATCATGCTAGTTGAGAGCTGTCGCCACAAGCAGCTTAGGAATGTCAACCTACCATGATCCTTCAGCACCCTTTGTTGGATTGTGGAAAGCAGAAAACTTCCAGAAAGTCTTCAAAGAATAGGGCTCAAAAATAGTCACCCCTTCTTCTGTGATCCTAGCAATCTGCAATATACAAATTGTTTGTGTTAAAATCACTATTGTCATAATCTTATGAATCAAAATCGAATTTGCATGCCAAATAACTCGTATCAACAAAATGAGTCATTTTTGTGGATAAGAAGAGATAAAGCTTGAGTCAAATCATATGATTTACTACTTGGTTTGCATTTTAGTTATATGATTTGAGACGATATGGAAGTCCCAGTATTTGTGGAATTTAAAACCTAAATATTCAACTTGGGAAATCTTTTCGCCATTTTCGCCGGACACAAATTATGTTTTTTTCTACAATAAAGAACATTTTAATTTCTAACTTATTAAAATAAGAGATTTTAAAATTTCCCAAAATCCCTAGAACCACATATGGAACTCCGGACCTTCTGCTTTAGAATTTTAAATCCAGGATTGTCATTATTCCCATGAAAATCAAGTGTTTGCAGGTATTGGGTACCCTACATGAGAATTAGTAGAATCCGAGCATCCCTCCTCTCCTGCATGGGACTTCTAAAATTCATCTCAGTAGTCATTATTTTAGAAATATCACCAGGGAAGAATTTCCAGATCTCAGGAATCCCAGTGTAGTAGAAATCCCATCAACATTTTCCAATATAATTCCTTTTTGCGTGTTTGGCCCGAATAAAAAAATCTTGTCAGGAGGATTTCATAAATCTTAACAATCTCAGCATGTTTGAAATCCCACTAGCAAGTAGGATTTGCTTACAAAAGCCCTAAGCATATATGAAATTGATGTGCTAGTCCCAATTGTAAAATGTTTTTTGAGTCCATGAACATCCCACCTTCAACAAGTACTGGAACCAGCAGCCAAGTAGAGCTTAAAACTTTATGACGCAGCTAATTAGACATGCTAAGTAATAACTTATCACATCATCATTCTAGTCCTATCCCATCAACATTCCCAATAAATCATAACTTTTCTTTCTTCGTTCTCCACCTTTTGAGAATAGTCTCACGAGAGTTCAATCTCAGGCATTAAAATGCACCAATCACATGATTCATAAGTGATGAGCTCGCAGCAGCTCAATCCATTGGACAACATGTGGTGCCCATTAGTACAAATGTAAATGTGACGCACCACTCAGTTAGTGTTTCTCTTTTTATCATGGCTCCTTTAGTCGTCGTTGTCATCATCGTCATCAAAGCCTTGTCCCAACTATGTTGAGGTTAGTTATATGACTTCCGGTTTTGCCATTCTAGTCTATCCTATGCCAAATCCTCAAATAGGTTGCACTTCTGCAAATCTATCCTTACTACTTCTATTCTTGTCCTCTTTAGCCTACCCTTTTTCCTTGAGGGGCCATCAACCTAATTAGAGAAGTTCTTCCTCAGCTACCACTGTAGTTGCCTTGTGTTGGACATGTCCAAACCACATCTTAAACAAGTCTCTCTTAATTTATCATCTATTGATGCTACCCCTAATAGCTTCTGACCTCTCTCGTTTCTGATTTTTTCTTTCTTAGTTTTACCACAATCCATCTCAACATTCTTATCTCCATTACACTCTTTTTTTGCAAGTGTTGTTTGCCACCATAGGTCATTAGTTGGTCTAATCATTGTCTTGTAAAAGTTTTCTTTCAAGTTGGTATGCGCCGATTACCAAGCACTCCAGAAATAAATATCCACTTCAACCATCGAGCTCTCATCCTATATTCGACGTCCTCCTCGATCTCCCCATTCTTACAATTCGTGGTTTAGATGTGACAAAAGTTATATGGTGGTTGTCAACTTGATGCAACCCTACTTTTTATCTGGGATTGGGACCAGCAGTAACTAGCAGAGTTTAGTTATTTTAAAATTCTATATTAGTCTTTGAGATAGAATTTGCATGTAGAGAAGAACATTTTCTTTTAAAATTATCTACACTTACTTTTATAAATCTTGGGAGATGAGCTGCTTTAAGGTCATAAACACATGTAAGGGCTTTCTGTATTGAAATAATATTGAAGTTTAGAATCTGTGCTGGACATGAAATCTATCTGTCAAAGGGCCGTGAGGTCTTTCACAAGTGCAAGTCCTACAGTAAGCCACCTTGCATTGGGTGAACAATTAGCTTCGAGTGACTGAACATGCAGTCGTCTTTCTTCACTTGGAATATCATCATTTGTTGGGTGGTGTTTTTAGATTTTCAGTGTAACTTTGAATGGATTCAGAACTGCTAAATCTAAACTATCATGCTGCACCAAAAGCGATCCAGGCTGCATTTATTGCTATTCACTTATGTAATCTTAAGAGCAAATCCTTAGAGAAAGGATTGTTAATGGAGAGGAGATGAAAGGAGCATAGTAGCATGGGAAACTACGTTTTACATCATGAACTCAACTCTGGTTTGTGCCAATTTCATGTCTAGTTTGTCTAGAAGATATCATGTTCTGGAGTTTAAAACTACACATAACATATAAAACGGGCCAATGAATAAATAAGAATTCATTCTGATCACCAACACAATGCTTATATAGGACTTGTGTGAGATCTAAGACTCCTTGTCATGTAGTATTATACAAAACTGATTAACAAAAGGAGCTTAACAATGTATGTGTGCTTATATGCTAAGATAATCCGTATGAAGTTGATCACATACCAAACTGCGAAAGATGAGCAACCACCATGTGCATGAAAAGAAAGCAAGAATGTGAATATAAACTTTAGGGAGTCAAGCTACATAATTTTATTAAATTTGAATCACACCAAAAGCCATGATACCTTAAAACAACAGTCATGTCAAAGAATATCTCTATATAAGTCGGTATCAAATAATATAGACATCTTCACTTTTCAGGGTTATATTACCATCAATAATACTAAAAGCTATCATTTCATATTAGAGAAGGAAAAGTGGACAGTGTTGGTTGGTTATAATTAGCTACTAGCAACTCAGGAACACGGCAAACATGCATAAAATATAAGCATTTGTTAGGTGGGCCCCACTGCTTGTTGCACATGGATCAAAAATCACTTATTAGAAGCCATTGACCAAAAAATAACACCAATGAAAAATTTCTGTCCTTCCACCAGATTCTTGAGGGGAACTGAACAATTGTGTTACCAACCAGCATTGCCCCCGTTTCCCAAATGTAATCAAATAGAAAGAATAATAGTATAAAATCAGTGATTTCTGGATATGGCTCATCCATATGAAGGCAGCCAGATGATTGGCTGTGATCTCATGCAGGTAGACCACAAGAAAGGAGGAGTTGCTGATGGGTCAAAACTAAAGAAAGTGAAAAAATACATGAAAATTAACAAGTGAAATTATACAGAAAAGAATCACACCTGAAGCTTGTTGATGGCTGACCTATCACGATATAAAAGAACAAGCATACATTTCTCCAATAGCTTAACAGCTTCTTCAAAGCTCATATCCTCATGCCACTCATCTCGAAGGATTGGTCGTGCAAGGTGATTACCAAAGCCAGTTGCTACATGGTTGTCTTCAAAATGCACTCCAATCATGCTCACCTGTATAGAAAAAATAGTGATCAGGAACACAAAAGATATCAATAATAGCCTGATTCACGAAAATATAAGTACCAAGAAATGGTGTTACCGTGCCAAGATATTTCTGCCCGTTTTTCACTCCTCCAAGAACAAGGGAGTTCCATAGAGGATTAAATTTGTTGCGTCTATTATACATCACTCGATTTAAATAGTTGTGAACCTCTTTAGGTCCCAAGGAGTTCCCATCATCCCACATATTGTCATACAGGCTGAAAATATTAAAAGTAGAAACATCAAATCATTAAATACGGTAACAAGTAACAACCCAAAAAACTTCATTCCAGGGACAGCCAGGCAAAGAAAATGGTAAATTGAACAACAAAAATTAAGACAAATTTCCAATTCTGAGTAGCACGCGCACGCACGTACGCGCATGCGCGCGCGCACACAGATATATATATATATATATTAGTTTCATGGTACAAGTCCTTTTAAAAATGTGTGCTTACATAAGCTCATCGAGATAATGCAAGATCTCCTGGAAATCACTTATTTCACCACTTGCACCAAGAAGTGAATGTTTACCGACAGGTTTCAATCTCTCCACACTTTTGTATCTTAGAGTAGATCCATACGAACCTGCCAATCCATTGAGAAATAATCACAACATGAGAGTACCACACAATTCTAAGTATTGCATGTGATAGAGAAAATTCAACAAAAAGAGACCAAACCAAACTAAGCCTTTTCCCACTAGGTGAGAAAAATGAACAAAAAGAGACATGATGAGAAAAATGAACTATGGTAAGCACAGCTGTCAAATTTAGTTGTTTCGGACAAAAAGAGTTTTCATTTGGTAGGGGCTAGGGATTCCAATAGGAGTTTTCATTTCGCCATAAGAAACTTTATCTGAATATGAAATGTGTTTTATTGCATGACTGTCATTAATAAAATGACAATATCAAAAGATCCAACCAAAAAATCTCCAGTAGCAACATGTATTTCCATAGGTTAACAGGTCAAAAAGATATCTAGGCCGGTAACTACCATATCTGCCATAAGATAAACTTTCTTCCTCAAAATTATAGATAAGATCCATAAATGCTCACCAAATGCACAAATGCTGATAATATCGTGATGATAAATGACATCAATGTGTGCTTGCTGATAATATCGTGATAATGAATAAAGTAAACCTGTGCCCATATCCAGTACATTCTCAAAGAGCATTTGTTTCACCAAAATGTTTTCTTTAATGGTAATTTCACAAAAATGTAAAATCAATTGAGCTGGGAAACAGACCTCCCATATCAGCAGTCATAAGAATTCCATCTTTGTATTTTATTCCTATCACTGAAGTGCCAGTAACGTAAGGGTACCTGTAGAAGGACTGGTTAATAAGAATGAAGAAGGTTCTATCTTTACCGAAACAGCTTGCACTAAACAAGTCTAAAGACAACACTATACATACACACATGTATGCATGATGCAATTCTAGGATGTGAAGCCATAAATATGCATAAGCACTCTGAACAGTTCCTGATATGAATAATGTTAAAAACTCAGCAGTTTAAACACAAAATGTTGCAATAAATATGTGGAAGACCCAGGTGATAAACTCTAGCAAAATTCTTTCAAACATGTAAGAAAGAGCTCCCAAATTGAAGAAACTCACATGATGAGTTGATAGACTACTCCTTGTTAATCCCTAAAATCCTGTGAGCCCTCAGCCCATTCCATCCAAAGATCTGGCTAGCTTGGATATTTTGGGACTCAATCCCATGGGTCGGGGCAATTTTGCACATTAACTTAGTGAACAAGCATATACTATCATTCTGGATTAAAATTAGGACGCTAGCACCCCCAACACACATAAAAGCAATTAAGCGAAGAGGCATTAAGCCACCCAAACAAGTCACTGAGCCCATACTAGAGATACCCAACTAGAAGGAGGCCAAGTAGACTAGAACCCAGAATTTTCATAACCCTTGCCAGATCCAAGCGAGTGTCACAATGATAAAAGGCAATATTGAAACATTACAAAACTTGGAAAATAACTGAAAATCAATTAACAGTGCTAAGAAGAGACCTACTATCCCAGATCAAAGAAATCAAGAAATTCTGAGAGTACCCAAACTCAGATATTGTTTCTTCTACAGTTCTGCCCCAACATTCAAGGGGGATAAGACAAAAATTGCATATTAATGAAACCCAACATAGCACTCATTGTACATCAGCTTCTACCCAAGAAAAAACTCTTAACCCTCTTCTCAGTTAACAACATCCTTCTTCCTCTGCGAAATTTGAAACCATCTTAACCCTCAAATACCCTATTAACGGACTCCCAAAACCCCAACATCTCAAATCTCCAACCACGAGGCAGCATGAATGCCTCTCTCCATCGCAGCAGCGACTACTCTTTAATGTAATTCAGAAAACCAAAACAAACCTAATGGTAATAAAATACAAATCACACAGCCATGAATGAAATTACTCATATCTTCAATCCCCCAGAAAAAAAAAAGGTAAAAGAATTGAAGACTTACAGCGTCCTTTCGGAACCGATTTCAAAATTCTCAGAGCCTTCTTTAGCTACAACAGCAGACTGCAGAACCCACAAGAAGAATACTCAATACCCATACAAAGAACGATCCAGGAAAGAGGGATCGAGAGAGAGAGAGAGACTTACATGCATTGTGAATGTGAAGTCCGAGAGTTAAAAGAGTAATGTATTTGCAGGGGATTTGGAGAAGAAGAAGAAGCAACAAGGGTCTTTGTTTCGGAAATCTGCAATTGCCCACTTCTCAAGAAAACGTTTCATGTTGGGTCTTGGGTAGTAGGTTGTATTTGGACCGGAATCTAGATCAGGCCAAGTCCACTTCGGGCCAGGATTGGGTAAAAAAAAATGAGCCTGTTTAATATTTGGGTGGGGTTGGATTAGGGAAGTAAATGGTCCTGATTATTAGATTATCCGTAAGTTCTGTCCCGTTAATTATTGGATTTAGATCCTTATTTAAGTTCCCATAAGTAAACGGGTTCGGATTCGGGTTCGGATCTGGGTCCTTTTTTTGGACCTGTGACCTAGATAAGTGTAGGTTCGGTACTACCTTGATTCTAGCCCGTGGACCTGGGACCAGATATATTACCTCAATTTTCGAGAATTCCTCTTAAAAGTTAATTTTATTTCCCAAATCATTCTTTATATAGACTTAGACTCAGACTTGGGTATGTGCCATATATGGAACCGGTTGTTATCTGAACCAGTTCCGGTCCTATCTTCTCATTCAAGGTGGACCCAAAATTGGAACCGACCCATTACATCCCTAGGTTGGATTGAATGATAGAAAACCCAAAGCCAAGCCTTGCCTCGCCTTGGGTAAGGAGTGTTTGCAATATATTGATAATTTATTTAAGCCATTTGATGAAAAGTAAAAGTTTGGTTCAGCGCCTCGGCCTAGACTAATTGACTAGATGGGCAGTCTTGGAACTGACATTTGTGGCTTGTGTTGGATTTGGGTAGGATACTGGCTTGTGCTTCTAATGTAGGGCAGATATGCCAGGGCTCCTCAATTGAGCCCGTTAAAATGGTTATCCATCATCTCAGTTAGTCTCAAGCCAAACAATACAGGGCTTTTAAAAAAGATTTGAGCCCGACAAGCTGGGCTTGGACATTAGTTTTAAAGCCCGACTAAAATGGGGCTTGGAATGGGCAGAACATGCCCGATCCGGCCCGCTTGTAAGTACATTTCACTCATTTTTAATAAAAGCAATGATGATTCATGCAGTCACGAACGACCCAACTAGTGAAAAAGCATTAGTTTGTATCCATGATTAGTTCAGTCATGACCCAACTAGTGATGATAATTCATACAATGATGTGAATGCACTAAATGATATTTTAGACATATTAAAAGAAAAATAATTTCTATTGATTTCAGCGGAGTTCTTTTAGACATTACTTGACTCACATAAGATACTTAATTGATTTTTATTAAATTTCTGATTTTCAACTTTGCCGTTGGTAAAAAAAAAAAACTCTACCATATTACTTGTTGCATTGCATTTCCGGCCCCAAGTTCTGGAAAAAAAGAGGAGGGTTAAAAGTTCGTTTCACACATGGTAATCGATGACAGTATATGAATAATTAGAGAATGTTTAGCTTATATTTAAAATTGTGTTAAAACATTGCACTGGTCTGAGCCAACATATGATGAGATTTGACGTATACCCGTTAAATTTAGGACTAGAACTGGACAACCGCCGGCAGGCTTGCCCCCATATTCCGAACAGAGCTTAGACTGGCCAAGGCCAGATCCGGAACACTCCTAATTCTTCAGTTGTAATTGCATAAAATTCATGATAGAAGTAGAATCTGTACCACGCACACGCGTATATGACAAATACCTCTGTACTAATTTTAGACAGAGTTTCTCCTTCACGCTCCCATCAGCGTATAAAGTAGTAGAGACCACGATATATCGCTGCTTTAACTCCACCTCCGAACAAACAACCTACCCCCAATTTCTTTCTTTCTTTCTGTTCTCTCTCTTTCTTTTCATTCATTCACACGTCTCCCTTTCATACATATCTAACATAATTTCAGGCTTTTCACCATCAAATCGGTCTCAGGCTTCGTTCAAATCCCCACCTTTTAATCCCTTCAAACATAGGGTTTCGACTTGAAGATATCTAATTGTAAGTTCTATGTGAAATTTCAGAATTTTCAGTTTTTCATTGATCTTTGTTTTTGCTTGAAATTGTTCTGTGATGGCAAGTTCTGCAATTTTCCTAGGGTTTTAACGGATCACACACACATAAAAAGAAGTTGTTGATTATGTTAGGGAAAATATACAATAAGAATGTTAACAAGGAACTGTTGGAATTGAGATGCTTCATTTTTTTTTTTTTTCCTGATCAAATCATAGCAGGATGCCGATGGATATGAGTTTTCACCGCTCACATGTAGGGTAACTTTTCTTTTGGAGGCTTTAATATCCTCCAAGATGCGATTTTGTGCTCAAAGATCCCATCTTTATGTGCAAAGCAATTGGTTATTTTCATTGCAAAGTAGCATAAAATGGGTTCCTTGTGAAAATTTTTTCTTCTAGATTGTTCAATGAGTTCTTCAGACTCTGTTCTGTTCTAATTCGATCTGTGATTTGGCAGATGTAGTGTAGAGTTCCATTAGTTTTCAATTATTTCACGGTCGGAATGGATGGAAACATGTCTGGAGGAAATTTGATTTCTGGTACTTATGGGGTATTAGACATACAAGGGTCTTTGCATCCTCATCAGCAGCAACACCACTCGCAATTGCTTCACCAGCAGCACCTCCAAGATGCCTTCCCTCTCCCTGTTGGGCCACGTGTTGGACGCGACAATGAGCCCCAGCTAGGGATAGTGGGTGGTGGTCATAGAAACTGTATACATGGAGACAGGGCCATGAACTATACTAGCGATGAGGATGAGCCGAGCTTCAATGAGGATGAAGGTGGAAAGGGAAGGAAGAACTCCCCATGGCAGCGAATGAAATGGACAGATGGGATGGTAAGGCATTTGATAACTATAGTTTCTTACATTGGGGAAGATGCTGGCCCTGACTCTGGAAGGAAGAAGCTAGCCCTCTTGCAGAAGAAGGGGAAGTGGAAGGCTGTGTCTAAGGTTATGACTGCTAGAGGGTGCTATGTCTCACCACAACAGTGCGAGGACAAGTTCAATGACCTGAACAAGCGGTACAAGCGGCTTACTGACGTTCTTGGTAGGGGCACCTCTTGCAAAGTCGTTGAGAACCCAGCCCTTTTGGATTCGATGACTCACCTTTCAGAGAAGATGAAGGAGGATGTTAGGAAGATTTTGAGCTCAAAGCATCTGTTTTACGAGGAGATGTGCTCATACCATAATGGGAACCGATTGCATCTATTGGATGATCCATCTATTCAGCAATGCTTGCAGTCAGTTTTGAATGGTAAAGATGGTCGGGAGCCAGGCAAGCTTGTGAGGGATGACAATGGCGAGCATGATCAGGATGAGGACGACTCTGATTATGAAGATGATTATGGAGATGTGAACATTAATCTCCACAGTGAAGATGGGACCATTGGGGCTACCCACTTTCCAAAGAAAATGCGATTGCACCACAATATGGAACACACAGACATGGGGGCCCCACCAAGTTCTCACGAATGCAGCAAACAGTCATTTGCAGAAAACCATATGATGGAGATGAATGAAACAATGCAGAGGCAGTTGATAAGAAGCCGCTTATTGCAGTTGGAAGAACGAAGCTTGAGCATTCAAGCTCAAGCTCTGGAACTTGAGAGCCAGCGATTCAAATGGCAGAGGTTTAGCAGGAAAAAAGAGAAGGAACTAGACAAATATAGGCTCGAGAATGAAAAGATGAAGCTTGAAAACGAGCGAATGCTGCTAGAGTTGAAGAGAAAGGAATTGGAACTTGAGTATAGCAGATTGGATGGTTCAATGGCTTCTGGTTCCCTAGCAATGGATCGGTTGTAGTGGAGAGAACAGAGTGAAATGGAGAGGACAATGTATGTGATGAGTTTGTTCTTTCCTGGAACTTTTGGAATAATGCATAACCTAAGGTGTGTGACATGTCCTCTCAATAGGGTAGTTTGGGACAATTGGACAATATGTTTTGATCATGCGTAAAATTGGAAGCTACCAATGGAACTTTCAACAAGATGGTTGTTTTTGACAAATATTATCATTCACAACACAAGACAAAACATAGTTGGGATTCCATTCTGTAATGCAGAATCATGGGGTATGTGTTTATTATTTGGCATTCCTTGTCCTGACACACCTGTGTTTTGTAAATTTAGAAATATATTGTTGGTCTTGTTAGCTTGCTGGATGTGCTTCTTTAATGGCGAGTTTCACTTGTTTATTTTCTCATTCTCAATTGCTTCTTTGGTTGTCTTTTTTTTTTTTCTCCCTTGAAGTAAGTTACCTTATGGTGCAACAGTGAGCACCTTCCGACTGTGCCAGGGCCCTTTTCATTTGATGGTAGAAGGCACTTTTTGGGCCCCATTTTTGCAGTCAAATGACTTGTTTCAAACAATGTTAATTACTTAATTTGCCTGATTATAATTAGTAAAATTGTGCTAGCTAAGGATGCAACTTGGCTGGGTTAAGTTTAAAAAAGAAGGGAGCACCACTTAGTGGGTTGTATTGGCTCAACCCAAGCTGGACCAAAATTGTGCAATTGAAATCCTAACATGCCCAACCCAAATGAAACCCGAATGCTCCCAACCTGATTTGTAAATTTCCTACCTCAAGTGCAATTCAGGTTGACTCATTTTGGATTGGGTACCCAAATTTTTGTGTTTAGGTAGCTTTTGGAGTGTATAAAGTTTATAAACTGTATATACTTAATATATAGTATAGTACTATAGTCCATTATACCATGTGCTATCCTTAGGGCTTCCAAAATTGCAAGGACCTCCGCCTCATTAGATTCAATGACACCAACATTCTTCGAAAACATAAACAAAACTTCTCCTTTGCTATTACGAAGACCACCACCAATACCCGCAGGATTGGCTTTCTCTCCAACCGCACCATCAACATTGAACTTCAAGACGCCATTTGGAGGACACCATGAAACAACCTTACTTACCTTAAGAGGGACCACAAAACATACAAGCTTCCCAATTAAGAATAATACAATCCAAATGCAAACCGTCAAACTCCTTTCTCTCAATAGCTCACTTAGCGATCCTTAGCTCCACTAGTGATGACAACTCAGTTGATGATGACAAAGATCCTTAAATTCTATCATTTCTTTCCTTCCAAAGAGACCACATGATGGCAAATGAAATAATCTTCCAAAGAACTAAACCACTGTCATGAAAAGGACTTACCCTCCAAGCTTCTAACAACTTGGATGGAAAACTCGGCATGCACCAAAGAACACCACATCTCCTAAAAAAATGATCCCATCAGATTCTCCCCAGCAATGTTTCAATGCAAAAAAAGATGATTGATAGATTCACCTTCTTTCCCGCATAAAGGGCAAGTATCTGAGATAGAATCTACTAACATACCTCTTCTACGGAGATTATCTACTGTTGACACTTTACTAGCAAGTGCAAACCGATAGAAAGCCTCCATTCTAAGCAGCACCAAACCCAACCAAATCTGCATAAGAGGAGACTGAGCAACCACCAAAGTATATAAAGATTTGTGAAAAGACTTTGATGAAGCTCACCGGATGGGCTAGGCTTCCAAATTCGGACATCTATCTCAACCCTTACAAATGAGCTTGTTGGAAAGAAGACTTAAACAAAGACTGATACTCTACCAACTCAAATTGACAATGGACTCTTCTAAACAACACTTTCCAAGACAAGCCACTCCCCACCCAAACATAACAATCTTTGACGACATCTTTATTGGACATCAACCTAAAAGGCCTGGGAAATGAACAGCAAAGAAGACCCTCTCCCACCCACTCACCCAACTGAAAAAACGACACAATTCCCCTCTCCAATTAAAAGCCTCACCCCTTTACTAAGGACTTTCCCTCGCTCGTTACTCTTATCCCCCAAATTTGAAATGACACCCCACAAACTCAACACTCTATACTAGGGACTCTTGGAGGAACCCACCCATAAACACCCACCCCATATTTACACACAATGACTCCTCTCCAAAAAACATCTCTTTCTTTCCCAAACCTCCACCACCACTTAGCGAAAAGAGCCCAGTTCTTAAGGCGAAGATCACCAATACTGAAACCCCCAGCATATCTAGGCTTGATAACATCATCCCACTTTATTGAAAGAAGCCTTTTCTTTTCTTTTTTCATTTTTTTGTGACTATTGCCCTCCCATAAAAATTCCTTCTAATACGGTCCAATCTATCAATAATTGCATCCGGCATCTTGAAGAGAGACATGTAGTGCAGTGGTAAAACAGACAGCGTTGCCTTAATCAACATGATCCTCCCCTTAAAGAAAGATAGTGACTTTTCCATTGGGAGAGCTTCTTTTCAAAATTTTCAATTACTGGAGACCACATAGCTTTCAGTCTTGGATTGGCTCCAATAGGCGAGCTTACTGAATTGGCAAGCGACCAATCTTACAATGTAATCTATTAGCCGAAGGCAATAAAGAGTCATCCGAGCCACTCCCCCAAGACTACCATACTTTAATCCTGAAGAAAATTGAAAACATCTCAAAATTCTTTTGACACAACAATATCCTCCCATCTAGAATAATTGAATAAAATCTTGTCATTTGCGATTTGAATATGCATTGCTACCTCAGCATTCGGTCTGACTACAAAGCTTTCAATGAGCCTCAACTCCTTATCTTTCAAAAAAAGAGATCCCAAAACTTCAACAACAATGGTGAAAATAAATGGAGATAGGGGGTTTCCCTATTTTAGGCCTCTCGAAGCTTTGAATAGCCTAGATGGAGACCCATTTACCAAAACTGAAAAAGGATGAGGAGGAGATACACTTCCAAATCCAACCTCTCCACTTAGCACCAAAACCAAATCTATGAAACATATAATCAACAAACAGCCAGTCAACATGGTCATTAGCCTTCTTCAAACCAATCTTAAAAATAACACCCTCTTTTTGAGATTTCTTCCTAGAGTAAGTTCATTAGCAATAAAAACCCATCAAGAATTTGTCTCTCGTTGATAAAAGCCCCTTGAAAGGGACTAATAATGTGGGGCAAACTCTTTTCAACCTATTCGCCAACACCTTCGACAGAAGCTTACATACACAACCCATTTGGCGTTTTCTATATCCTTTTAACTGCTTTGGATCTGAGTTTTCTATATATACATTATACATATATATGAAAGATAGGTTGGGTAGTTGGATCTAATTCAAATACTCGAGGCCCTGACTCAAACTCGAATTGAATTCCATGCAGGTTTCAAAGTCCAGGTGTGAGCCTGACTGAAAACCTGAACCAGCTTCAGCCCAGGTTTCACTTTTGATCAGGTTGGGCCAGGCGCTCTGGGCCAAAATTTTAGAGCCCTTTTTTACCCTTGTATGTGGTGAAATCATGCAAATTTTAGATCTTTAGCGGCTGCACCTTGAACTGTGACTCAATACTCACATTCTTGGGAAATAGAATGCATTTGTGCTCATTGGAATTGAATCCTACATCATGTGGTCTTTAAAGATGTGGTTGAAGCTGCTCTTAACAATTTTTTTTCCTGAAATATGTTTCTCCGGAAGGCACTTTTACTACTGCAGTTGTATGTCATTTGAATCGTAAATGGTAGTGGTATTTTCAGTGTTCATAGTCTAATGCAGATTTTCACTTCAATACTCACATTCTTGGGAAATAGAATGCATTTGTGCTCATTGGAATTGAATCCTACAGCATGTGGTCTTTAAAGATGGGGTTGAAGCTGCTATTAACAAGTTTTTTCCTGAAATATGTTTCTCCGGATGGCACTTTTACTACTGCAGTTGTATGTCATTTGCATCATCAAGTGTTCATAGTCTAACGATAGGTCCTCAGCCCCTTTACACCATAAGTCCCACTATTGCTGCGAAACCAGTCACCCCTTGTTTATGATTTGGCTATCGAAATCATTCCGATGATGGACCTCCTAGATGAATATTGCCTATGCGCAAAAAGTCTCCTATGAACTGTATATACTGGCCCTTCACATGTAGCAACCAAATTTCAGTCAGTAAAGAAAATAGAAGTACAGTTGCATCCTAATTCTCAGTGACTAGGATCCTCTAGTATCCTCCAGTTTGGAAGTTTAGGTTCATGAAAACCCTAACAAAACATATCCATCATCTCAGGATATGCTGGAAATCCTGAGCTGGTGAAATAGACACTTTGATGATAACGATGAAGAGCAATTAGAGCAGCTAGGACCTATGGAGGGGAATATTGGCCAATCAGGAACCAACACTGGCGAGAAAAGTGACTGTAGAAGGATGAGAATGTTGGGATGGTGTATTTAAGGGTATCATCAATAGGTGATAAATGAAGAGTGAATTAATTGAGATGATGGTTTGGAAATGTCAAACATAGGACAACAATGCGGGTGATGAAAAGTTTTTCTCCGTAGGTTGATGGTCCTTCAAGGAAAGGGATAGTCCGAAGAGAACATAGATGGAAGTTAGTAAGAACAGATTTGAAATGCAAGCTATTTGAGGATTTGAACTAGGTTAGACTGGAATGGAGAAACAATTCATGTAGCTGTCCACTACATAGTTGGTACTAGGCTTTGATGATGATGATTATGATGAATTGTCTTTTGAGAAGCAACTGCAGGTTTAGGTTGACATGCACAACATGAAATTGAACAACAGAACTGCAGCATATAAAATGCAGATACAATATCAGATGGCAAAATGATTTGGAAGTACAATTTGAGTGTAACAAAACAATACACTCGAGCGACAAAAATGTGTCCCACAAATCTCAACTACAAATCAAGCTCTCAGCAGATAGGCAGTACTGAGAAAGGAAAGAATCACTGCAAGATGCTGCATTATTGAGGAACTTCACCGAGTCCTTGGAGAAGAAAGGGTGAGTGAACAATATGCTTTAAACTGTACACGCACTTCACTACCACATGGAGTTGAGGTGTTAGTAGTGAAAATAGTGCAAATGCCATTCTGGGCTGCAGCACTCAGCTGGTTAGGGACACCAAGTTCCTCCTTCAGTAGCATTTGATTACTTCAACAGGTTATCTACATCGACTATATCGTTGTCACCATCATTATCTTTGTCGTCATCTTCATATCCCATTAAATCTGTGATAGGTTGTCTATATAAAAAAGCATGTGGCATGAAATTTATTGAGAATAGATGGATATCAATTTTTAAATGTTCAATCAGAAGCACTAGCTGTTGGGATTCAAAGCCCAAAACTTATAAAATTGCAAGGCAGGATGCCTACAGATGAATTGAATGGATGAGTCTGAAGAAGCTGAAATCTCAATCGAATTAACAAGCAATGAATGACCTGTAAGTGCACTCACATGCATGATCCTTTTGTAAATTGGTGTTAATAAGCAGGGAAGAGACCACACTTACTAGAATACGAGAACCCCAAGCAAATGCCCTCCTTGTAAGTTTTGCATCAAGAGCTTCCTGATCGTTAGTTTCCATTAAAATATTTATAGCAGAACTTATACCAGTAGGCCTCTCATCCAGAACCAGCTTCTCTACAAGCACTTGATCAAAAACCATAGAAGGCATACAGTTACAGTATATCAACCTTGCTGCACTTGCTCAGCAGATGACCTCCAGAGATTCCAACAAATTAATAGTTTGATATTTTGGTGAAGCCTACATAATAAAATGATAGAAAAAAATGAAGGGCAATCACTTGCAGGGAAATAATTGCTGACAAGTAAGTTAGAGTGCCCAAAGTACCAGACTTTAAAAAAATAAAAATAAAACAAGGAAACCAATGAACTGAGAAATAATTACTTGGAAGAGGGAGACACCAGGTTTCAATGCTACTTCAGGATGTGGAATATCTGAGAAGCAAACAGGATCCTGGAAAAGATGAGACTAATAGCCCAAAGCCACTAAAAGAAGTGTTCTGTTATAACTGATGAGTGCCTTTGTAAAACAGATTTTATTGAAATCATCACTCTAAAAACGTGATTGAATACATAGAAATTAATACATTAGAATTCATGCCATAAATGATTAAAAATAAAGACCAAATGTGAATATACAAAAATGACCTTAAAAAATCACTCTTTTAATGGAAAAAAAAATAATCAAGGACAGATGGGAGATCAATATCCAGCAGGCCATTGGCCTACTAACTCAAATCCTAGAAAAGTCAAGTTCCCTTCACCCCTCACCTCATTGCATTCAACCTCACCTCTTGTATAATTCTTTGTAGAACTCATTTGACCATGAATCCTATATACTCAGTTCTTGTGTAATCTAATGCAAATAGATAGGTTGCCTTGATAAGGTGGAGTTTGGATGCATCGGAAATCAATTTGAATTTAGGTTTGAATACTTTGGCAATTGACAGCATAGATTTTATTCTTTTAGGATTAGATTGGGTCAGTGGTACAGACATACAGTACACATGGAATAACATATCCGTTCAGGAATCGATCCCTAGGCAGCAACATGAGATGAAATGCCCATTCCACTGGAGCACATTAGATTTTCAGCCATTTGGTACCGCTACCCATTCACATCATTTCACTGTGTTGGTAGCCGCTGAGTTTTCTAGGGCCCCAAAACTGATCATGGCGTGCTGACCGAAAGTCAACTCTGTTCAGGTGGTCACGGCCTCACGGGCATATGATCAGACTTGTTTTTCTGTTTTGTTTCTGCTGGGTTTGCCCAGTGGCCAGGAACAAGGAGGAACCTGCCCTTCAAGGGATCAATCCCTGGAGGGTGCTATGGGAACGGGTATTGCTATCCACAGCAACACCCGGCATATGATTAGACTTGGCTGATCGAGCCAGAATGAGTTTCTAAACTAGGAGCCCAACCTGCTAGTGGTTGGTTTTGGCTTCACTGTCTCAAGTCTGCAGCTCAAATCTGGATGATTTTAGACACAAAGGAGCGACATGGGCCTGCTTTTAGCAGCTTCTTCTTCATCATCTGTGGCCTGACTCATACCCCCATTACTGAATTCCATTTGTGGTTCAAATGGTCTCACCCCCAATTAATATATCAGCTGGACCTATGCTTGAATTTAGATCGGATATATAAATGGTGCAAAACTGACCCTTTGTTATGTATATATTATCACATCCCCAATAACACTAGGCAATTTACAAGACGGTAAGTTTGCGATGAAGGCCAAAATCAGCACCACCCATGGTGATTTCCAATCTCTGGGCCTCTGAATTGAATATTGACCCCAAAATAATAGCGTCAATATGTGTTGATAAGATCTGGCCAGTGCCTAAATGGGTCAGGTTGAATCCCAGGACTGAGTGTACCTGATGGAAGAAATACTGGACCTTTGTCCCATCTAGGTCCAAGGGATAAGGTCCAGGTCAACTGGAGACTTTTCTCGTATGGACCTGAGCCTATCAATACTGTTGGATTCTCGTATGGACCGGAGCTGGGGAACCGATCATCCATGTTTATGGGCAAGGTTCAGACATGGCTAGCCCAACCCATTTAGAAAACTATAACACCTAGAGCCCAAGTTACCTACTTCTTGTTGAATTTTCTAGAAATTCATAGTAAAGAGGGTCCAGTTGCGTATTAGAGGCAAGGAGTAAAGGATAAAAGGAAGTGATATAGATGCGGCCATCACTTTCCTTGGATTTAATTTGTTGGCGTGATGGATAGATAATCATCTACACACTTGAGCTGACCCATATTATGGGCCATTTTAACCCCTCTCCCCGTTTGAAGAGCCCATCTCTTTATTTCAAAATTCTTATTTTCAATTTGTTGTACCCCTTTTCCTTATTGATGGGGCTTCTCTCTCCACTGTATTTGTCTTCTCTTCCTTTTTATCTTCCTTCTCTTCATTATGCGTGTGTTTGCATGAAGCCCATGCAATATCAATATCAATATCAAAGAGAAGCAATGGACGATCCCACATTTTAGTGATGGTATCCTGCAGGCCACTGGCTTCATCAAGTGTGGAAATGGTGGAATTTGGAAAGACGTTCAATGTTTAATCCAATGGTTAGGATTCTCTGGAGAGAATAAGTAGAGAAGTTCATTGACCGGCCGATGGGCCAAACAAATGCTTGACCAATACTAGCTTTATTTGTATTATTTTTTGGGGACCCCAGCCAAGAGGACTGGGACCCAAGAGAACCCGCACATGTAGGAAGAGAAGCCCATATACATGGAAAGAGTGGCTTGTTTAACATCAAGCCTATTACTCAGGTCTCAGTATGGTCCACAGCTGTAAAAAGTTAGGCATGGCCTCACACCTGTAGCAAAATATATATCACCATTAATTTGTGCTAAATATGTCAAAACTGTTTTGGGCCTGCAGCAACAAATCGTCCAGGATCGACCTATTCAACTATCAAGCGAGGAATTTAGGTCCTCAAAAGTTAGGCATGGCCTCAAACCCTTGGAAGATGTCCAACCATTTTGGGTTTAAGTCCAGGCTCAACCTGCTCATCCATGGGCAAGGAATTTAGGTCCAACTGCAGCTCACTGCCACTGGCCTCAAAGGACAGCACTTATCCAGCCCACTGAGAGAAAGGATCGGGTCAGGGCTGGGCTGGCCTGGCCTGTGAGCAAGTGACAGGCAATGTCATGACCAAACACAATGTAGCTAGCACTGAAAAGGGCGGCAGCAGCAGCAGCTGCAGAAGATGAAAATATATCTAATCTTTGTCTTACACGAACCATTGGAATTGTCTTTTAAGCAGTCTCACAACAACCGGTCAACAATTTCTTATTTTTAAGTAAAATAAGAAGTCTCCTCCTTTTGCCTTATGTAGCTTTCTGTTTTGTTGACCACTTTCCCTTTGAGAATGTTCAAAAATACATTTTAGCAAAAAGCATTACACATGTAAATTGATGCGGAGGGGGTGGTGATCTAACAGTCAATATATATGTGCCTCAGAAGTGGGTGGATTCCCAATGATATAAGACCCATTTTTTTTATATTAACTCTAGTCATTTTTTTTTTCAAATAAATGAAGGTAGGCCTAGTCATGTAGACAGACAGAAGTTTGTGCCATCTATAGAACCAAATCTAGGATTTACTTGGAAGTTGGAAGTTACACCGTTAATTAATCATGGGTCAGGAGGACTCTTTATTCTTAATTGGCATCATTTGGTCTGAGATGTATAGCTGTGAATTATCAGTAGTAAAGGGATGCAAATTGGGTGGGCTAGGTCTCAGCCCAGATTACATGTATGTAACCAAGCATGAGTGAAGCCCCAGCTCCAATGAAACCTGAATTGACCTAGCCAGAACCCAAGCCTTGGGCCCTGTGATACATACATAAATATGTGATTTTCATAATATACAGATTAGCTTAACATATATATGAGTAATTCTTGCACACGGGCCCAATTGAGTTACATGAGGCCTGAGCTCTACACAATTGGGCTTCAAAATCCAAGCTGGAATATGGGGCTTGGGTTTGACCTGAAACAAGTTACACCCTTATGTTCACTGTTGGTGCTGGTCATGTTAGTACTCTTTGATGCAAGCACGACGGACCTTGCATCAGTCTGAATTAAGTAAGCATCCAACGTGTTCTACCAAAAAAAAAGCATCCAATGTGGAATCCAATACCATCCACTAGAGATCTATATGATCTACTTTACTTCGTATGATCCAAGGGCAAGGATGGACACCCAAATTGGAGAGAGATGTCATGGACTGCATGAATAAGCTACAGGGATGTCATTGGTCCTATTTATTTTAGCAACGGGATCTTGTCTTTCCTCTCATCTAAGACAGAAAAGATGGGGAGCGGCGAGAGGGAGATTCACATCCCTTTCCTACTCAAAACACCATATGGTAATGGTATCCTAGTTGAAGGGAGTTCACTTCTGTTGCTTGGAGCCCACAACATGTGATCACATCTGGGCCCATCAACAAATGCTAATGATGTGTCACCCTATGAGATCCACATTTGAAGGACATATTGTCCTGTCCTACATCAGGAACGAAACAGGCCCTAAACGTATTCTATTATGATGTTGACTGGACACTTGGGTAAACCAAGATCTTTTTTTCTTGCCTCTATCATTCGCAGATCACTAACAAACTAGTTGAAAGTGAGTTGTTGACATCTGCAATAAAATGGGGGTTACGGGATCCATAAAGTATAGGTACTGGTAATGTATTGTAGTTGTCAATGGCCTGGCTCCCATGTTCTGGGACCATAGAGAAGTTTAGTAATAAAGGGTTGTGCTTTATGAGTGTGAGAGAGAGAGAGAGAGCCTCAATCAATAGGTGGGGCCCATTTTAGTAAACCCATATCTCTTAAGATAAATCTTTCTCCTGTTTTACCATTGAACCACACTTTACTCCAATTGGAGTAGGCTCTACCGTTTGATTGATAGTGTGAAAAGCATGTAATAAAATAAAAAAATAGTGTAATTTATGTGAGAATCACACATTATACCTATGATGAAACTAATGTAGGACTCCACATTGATTGGATTAGAATTTGATTAAGTGTTTAGCAAAACTTCCACTTGTAAAAACATTTGCACGTACGTGGACGTTCCCATCCGACGGTCCAAGAGATGTTGGGCTCCATCAAAAGACAGGGAACCCCTTAATTTAGTGGCACTGACCATGATGACTGTACGTCACATCCCCACAAGAAAATTCCACTAATGATCAAAACAAATGGAGAAATTATCTTGGTTTAGTTTAATAAGTGAGTCTTACAATTTGGTTTATAGGCTACACACTTGGAACTATAACTTCCATTAAAAGGATCCAAATGAGAGAGAAAGGTGTAGTAAATCTCAATTTAATCCAACGATTGTTCTTTGGGATTTTTGTGTTAAAATTTGTAGGTCTATCACCATCGATGTGCATTTACACTGCGAGTCACTCATGGGTGTGCAAATGCTGATGCACTGTATCTAACCAACTGATGTCCCCCTTAGATAACCACTTTCATCTATAATAATTATTGCACATGGGAACTCACTGCAGTTCCTTTGTTCTTTAATGGAGGATTTTATTAAGGGGCTAGGGTACACATTAGTGGAGGCAAACAAGGAGTTGGGAGAAACACATGCACTTCACATAAAAGACTTTCCTTAAAAATGAAAGCTTGCTTTATAAATTATAACTCGTACGTTAGGCTGGCCAAACCTACAAGAAAGAATCCTCTCCATGGCATAGGGTTAGGAACCCTACTTTGCTTGGCCTAGACAAGGCCTTGCACATGGATCTAAGTTGGGTTCTCCTCGTATTCATTATTTCCACAACTTCTTCTCAATCATGTGATTGGAATTCCTCTTTTTAAGGAAAAGACACCTTCTCGGACAGGAAAAGACCACTCCCAACAAACAGTACTCATCTCTATCATTATTTTCCAAGAATTGAGGTGGTGAAAGAGGGTGGAAGCAGAGTTGGTTATGTAATGGCTTTTGTAAATCTATAGACAAATCAAAAGAGATTATGGCAGATCTTTCTGATGATACTTATATTACGGTAGGTTTTGGGATTGACAGGTCTTTCTATTCTATAAATGATGATTATATATTTTTAGGACCAACTATTTTTTTTTAACAAAAATTGAAAAACTTTTTGGAACCAACGGCTCCTTACCTTAGTGGTAAGGAGTCCATTCTCATTGGGAGGTTTTGGGTTCGAACCTTGTCTCATTCCTCTCAACATATGTAAGTTTCCATCACCTCGCATGTGTGAATTGTGTCATGAGTCTTTGGGTACCAGCCCCTTCACTGGGTTTAAAAAAAAAATTGGGAACTAGATTCTCTCTTGTCAAGAAATTTAATACAAGAGTACGAGAGATTATTAATGACCAAAATTTGCAAACTTTTCATTAATACATGCACTTAAATAGATCTTAATTAAACACATGCATCTCCATAACTTTTAAGACAGTTCACATGATATATGGTAATGAGAGATAATGCATGTGAAAACTAGGGACTATATACATCTTGAAAAAAAAATCTTTGTGGTGATTCGAAGTGGAATAGCGAATGGCTATTTATAACAATACAAAATTAGATTACAAAACTTAATCACACCCATAATAGAAGACCTAATTCCATCATAAGACTAGCCTCATATTACCCAAATTTAATCTAATCTAACATAATTTAAGATGATACTAAGATGATACCATCCTTATAATATCCAACATTCTTTATAATATTCTTTATTAGCAGGAAGTAGCAGCCCTAAGTACAGGTGTCAAAACACAATGTTTTCAACTTTTGTGGAGTCTTGTGGCAAGAAATTAAAAGCAGCTTCTTTGCTTTCGTGAAGGAACAAGACACCCTTTTTCATCAAGGTTTCTCTCTACTGGAGATGGTTGGAATGGATGGACCACACTTAAAAAGCATTCATTAAACTACACCCCTTCTACCCTAACCACAAAATTATATACAGCTAGAACTAAAGAGAAGATGTAAATGAGATCTTCATCGACCAAAGCAAACCATAAGAAAGTAACCGTTGGGAGGGAATCCCTCAATAAAAGAGAGTGTTTTGGTCTCTGGATTGAGGAATCTCTCTTTCTCTATCAAGTGGAGAATAATTAGTACATGAAGATGGTATTATATTGCTTCCCATGTTATCATTATATCGCTTGGAGAAGGAACACAATGCATGGATGAAAGTACGGTTTATGTTCCACATTCTCATTCCACTGGAGCAATGATAACGTCCTTGTAAAAAGCTAAAGGATGGCTTATAAGGCTTTTTCTAAGATGCTTCTTAACCAATGATTTAAAAAAGCTTTAACGAATTAGAAGCTGTTGTTGTGGCGGTTGATACTTTTCCATGTGATTCCATGAGAAGACAGATGTGGGTGTTATCTGTGAGAGAGAGAGAGAGAGAGAGAGAGAGAGAGAGAGATGATTGTCAATTGGAACTTCCTGAACCCCTTTGAACTAGAAAAGGATAGGAGAAAAAAAGGGACTTCACTCATGCCGCATGTTAAAGTGATAAGTTTTTAAGAATATGAGAACGATTCACTTATGAAAAATCTAAACACCTCAAAATAAATGTCATTATCCAGTTAGAATTTTGACTCCAGGAAAAACAGGGCACATTGTCAAATTGATCGGTTAAATACTTTAGCTCTTTGTAATATTTTAATCAAAAGATTTATAAGTGATCACTCTATTTAAGCAAAATTTGGTAATGGCCCACATAAGATGGGGGCATTTATTTTAGTCTATTTAAGATGTGTTCATGTGATTGACCACATTTTAAAGAAGTGGTTTGTCTCCTTCTATTTAAGCATTTCAAAGTAGGTCCAATTTATATTGGAGTGAGATTTCGCCCACCAACAAGGCAACAATACATGGAAACCATGTTTTGATCCTTTGGATACTAAAGATGGGCTTCGCCAATGAGTTTATTTATCTTGGCCCTACTAACACTGCAAGGACTTGTATAATTCTCATGGGCTCTGCCTGCCCAAGCCCAATCTGAGCTTTGTTTTCAACGAACCTGTGGGCTGTTACGTACCCACTTCCAATTTTGCTGGCACAAGCCTGTATATTTTTACATGAATGGTGAATATATTTTACAAATGGGATGTCACTGGGCCATAGTCCATGTACGTGGCTGGAGTTGGCCTCAATATTAGGCTCAACAGCTGAATTGGCTGGGATTGGATAATTTCAGCCCTGCCCAACTTGGCCATGATCACCTGTAGTAATTTGAAAAGGACCCATTTGACATTGCTATTCCATTTTAAATCTCTGCTTTCCAATAAAATTGAACCAAGGTTTTTTTTTTTTTAATCCCCTTCTCAATGAACTGTCCCCTTCTTCAAATCTTCTATTTCATCTTTCAACACAAACATCAGTTAGTCCTGTTTTCAACAAATAGTTAAATTAGGTGAGAACTTCTCATGTATATACTTAGGATGAATTTGGTTAGAGAGTTTAGAGAGGGGATTTATATTCTATGATCTACTAATAGGGTTGTAAAAAGGTCGGTTCCGGTCCGGGTCGATGGTGGACCCAGAGCCGTTAAGGAAAAAGTGGAACCAGATCCGGATCCGGAACCGTTTTGGAACCGATATCTTGGCTCTGGAATCGGAACCAGAACCATATATGGGACTGGTCCAGATCTAGATCCAGGTCTGGGTCTAGGTAGAGAATGCTATTAAAAAAAATATGGTTTTTAGGAGAAAATTTTGAAACTTTAGGTAGTATGTCAGGTCTTGGGTCCATGGGTCTGAACCAAGGTGGAACCAGACCCATTTACTTATCGGAGCCTAAATAAGGACCCAGACCCAATTTTTAAGGGGTCGGAACCTCCAGGTAATCAGAGATTCGGGAACCCAATTACATCCCTATCTACTAATCTCTTTTTGTAATTGTGCTATTTTGTCATGACTGATTGTTACATTGGGTGAAAATTGAAACTCATAATTGACATAATTTAGTATCAAAGGTCATAGTTAGAAATTGTAACTTGCGGGTTGCACAATTAACTTATCTAAAGATTTGATCATGTTTTTCCAATAACAAACTCAAGGACCAAATTGTGATTTTGCAAAAGTCTATGTAGAACCAGGATTCTCACATACAAGCATACAGCAAAGCACGTTCTTTCCTAACATTTGTGGTAGGATAGACGGAAATGTTTCCTTTTATGGATAAGGGTCATGTGAAAAATAGCCCCATTAGATTGCCCTCGACCTTGATTTAACAATCTCAAAGTTTATTGTTCTTTTAGTCATATATTTTATTTGAGATTTGATCCAATTGTGAATAAAGGTATAACGAGTGTAAAACTCGGCTTAGCGCGAGATCATGGGAGCATAGAAGGATAAAAAAAGCTGCACTAATCAATGGTGGGCCCATCTCATAGGTGAAAACTCTTCCCATATACCATGTTTTCGTTAAATATTCTTGCAGTGTGGGACCGTACGTGTATACGGTATTCTTACATTGGTGTGACGAGTGACGACTCTTTCTTTTTCACAAGCACTTTGTTCTAGAGCTGACAGTTAAATTGTACTAAATAGTGCATTGAATGGTTAATTCATCTTAGAATGTGCATGAAATGTTATTGACCTTTTGGTTCTATAAAACCTTGCAATGGTCTCCTCATTGATGAATCATCATGTTCACTCACCCTTTGACCGTAGCATGCAAATAAATTAGTGTATGTACAAACTCTTTTATAATTAGAACGGTATTCATTGTTGAATTGATCACATGTATAATACATAATTGACTGGTTATGCTCAATGTAAAACACAAACTTGGATTACCACAAATTCATTTTGTCCATGTCATGGAGGAGGGAACTGGCATTCATGAAATGGATGGCAAACAATACATATTGTACATTTAGGCACACTCATGGCTTAGTGGTAGAAAATTTTCGTCTACATTGACTAACTCATAAACTCTTCTTTTTTCTGCAAAGTAAAACCTATTAACTTCAGCGATTTATCAGGGTACATTTTGAAAGGTTCGTATTAGTCATGAATAGATTTGGACATATTAGATTAGATTCCTTCCCAATTCTACTCAAACACTCACCATGACAAGTCAAATTTAGCATGCGTTGTACTCCCTGTCTTGACAGAGACAAGTTTAAACATTTTAAGGGATCAAGCAATATTAGACTTTTTACTCTTTCTAATTAGTATTTCTAACACTCTATTTCATATAGTCACTGATTAGTCCTTGATAATACACCCACAGAGAAGGGTAGAAAACTCTTGACTCTTGACTCTTGACCTTTTAAAATTATTTTGTAATTGAAAAAAAAAAAACACCAAAATGATTAAATAAGGCTGAGATGATGAATATGATGATTTAGTATTTTTATTAATTTAATACACATATCATTGATAGGTACAATTATCCAAGACAGCCAAAAAACAGCTCCACATGGCCACATCTAATAAAGTATATGCATATCATTAAACCTGTGGTGGTCCAACTCCATTAAAACTCCCACCAAACCCCGGCTACTGGTTTATAACCCAAGTCATTAGGCATGCATTGAAAGTGATTTGAAACTTGAAAGATTATAGACTTTATAGTACATATCTTTTTTAATAGTATGCGTGACATGCCTATGGCAATTTATATATTGAGTTGACACTAGATAACAAGAGTTTTGTCTTCTTTGTTGGTTTTTTGGTCCTTGGATGATGCCATATCTGATGTAAAGTAGCAGTTCATGAGCCAGAATTTCCCACCAAAACCGACCTTTGAAACTTGTTCATTTCTGTACGACTTTGATAATTTCTAACCCACAATGAATGAGCCTGTGATTGAAGCATATGCTCTTCCTTTTTTCTTTTCTAAGCTGAAAGTGATAGATTTATTTAAAACAACCCAAAGAGCAAATACAAATGTTCATGATTTACAATCATGAAACTTACAAAAAAAAAAATTTGTGGGTGAAGGAGTGAGAGACAGAGAGAATGATTATTTTTTCTTCGGAAAAGGTGACAAATTCAACTCTTCACTTCAAATTAGAAAACTTTCAAAATTACAGATTTTAGGCAAAATGTTTTTGTGGAGAAGGTGACAACACAATTTGGTCTTATGAGTTATTTGTGCATGCGATAGAAATGATCAAGCAAAAAAAATCATTTGCATTCTGCTGTTTGGACATTGCAAGGAATTGGAAAAGAAAATTCTTACTTTTGAACATTGACCATTACAATCAAAGTTAATCATGTTATTTATTTATTTATTTTTGCTTAAAGGTCATTTGTATTAAAAAAGAAGGTCATTTGTATTAAAAAAGAAGGGGTGGGGTGGGGGAGGGAATATAAACAGAGCAAAGCCCCTAAAAAGTAGGGCTTATACCCACCCCCAAAAAATACAAGGCACAGAGGCCTACCAAGGCGCCATTGAAAACATACTATCAAAGGTGACTTATGTACTAAATTTTTTAGATAGAAGTTTTATTGTAGATGAATTATGTTATGCGGTTCAACCATCAAGCTATTCAACTCAGTTGATGTTTTGAAAGCAATTAGTGAGTATAATTGAAAAAAGAAAAATATCAGACTAAGCTCTTAAAACTTTAAAGGTCATCAATTTCATTCTTTAATGAACTTTCAATATATAATCTTCAAAACATTTATTAAAATGGAGTAATTTTACTACTTCATGTTTTTAAATGATTCTTTTACTTCTTAGTTATATTCTCATAAAGATTCTATTCCCAATTTATTTATAATGTAAGAAAATGTTATGTAGGTGTCGCGACTAAACGGAATGAACCATAGGTTAAAATAGATTCAACCCAACTTAAACATTCACTGGCTCAAACTTATGGCCTGTTTATTGGCACAATAAACATGGAACATGAATTGAATAGAAAGGAATTCATGGTCAAATGAGCCTTGTAGCATGATTATTAAAAATGTGAGTAGTAAATGATATGAGGTGGTGATGTAGATGAGTCCTTGTTTTGGATTTGAATCACTGAGGGTGATGGCTGGGTATTTAAATCTCATCTTCCCTTGATTCATATTTTATTAAATGAAAGGTTATTTGATGGGCATTTTTTGGATATTCACCTTTGGATCTTTATTTTTACCAAATTATAGAAACGCAAAGTCTTAGAATTTCTAGGAATTCAATTACATGCAAAAGCCTATTTGTTTACAAAAATTTTGTAAATGCTTTTCTAGGAGAATTTGAAATTCCCATGTTGTTCTTAAAGTGGAATTCCAAATCCGCATGTTCCATCTAGGGTTTAGAATGTTTGGATTTAGATAGTTCTGATGGGTTAATTGATTTTCAAAATTCCAGCAATCGAGCATAACATTTAGAATGCCAAAGGGATATACCTAATGCCAATATCCAAAAATTCCAACACTCATAATTTTGGTAAGAAATACCTTCAACCAAACATGCCCTAATATTTTCAAACATTTGGTACTGGTTACATCCACAAGAAGCTCCCATGCAGTCATCATCCTTGGATGATTCCTCTCAACGGAATGAATGATAGAGTTCAATAATAAAAAGTTTTCTATATCCATCTTAAAAGATAACCCACAAACCATTATGTTATTCAAGATATCCCTTCTTTCCAATCCACATCTGTCCCATCACTTTCCTTTTTGAGCAATGTGGAATCTGACGATAGCAGTATGGATTAGATTTTGGAAAGTTTAAGGCTTATCGTCTTAGCTTCACATTAATTTATCAATTTCATTGGCGAGTGGGATTACTAAGGAGTAAGGAGGGAAGGGGGCAGCAAGCATTCTCAGCAAGTAAGGGTCATGAAAGCCCACCCTCGGGGTTTGGGAGGGGTCCAAGTAGGAGGGAGTATGTCACCATACTTCACCATATAGAATATGTCAAGAATATGACAGGGGATGCCTTTGGATATATTTGAAAATTGAAACCAATTTTAAGAGTATATAAGTAATTTAAATTAAAAAAAAGGGGTCAGCTCTCCTAAACTCAAGCTTAGAATAAGGTAAGCTCAAGTGTGTGTTGGGGCCCACCTAGGGACTTACATGGGGATGGGGGTGGGGAGATTCCAAGGACTCCCTATGATCTTCCTCTCTACAAAAAATCAACCCCAAATGCAATTTCTATCATCTCCATATGAGCCTCAAAGTTTAACGATCAACGGTCCATTTGGATTGATACATAGTCGATCCAACGGTCAAGTAAATTCGGATCTGACCGAAAGTTGATGGATATGTGTAATTTGGGGAAGTCATGTGTTTGGTTAATCCAAAGGTGGGCCCCATAAGCATGTCTACATGAGCTTACAAATTTTTTTCCTAAATTTGAGCTTAGGAGAGCCTTGCTAATTAAAAAATACCTAAACATTGAATTTCATGTTTTATAGTCATCTTTGGTAAAACTGACACACGTGCTCATCAAACGCTCTACACAAATCCCTAACCATCAGCATGGAAGCTCAAAATTGATTTTTAGTTATTTCTATGGAGAGAGAGGTGCCTCGCTATTAAGCAAACAATAGATTAGAAATTTTTTTTTTAATACATTGAGCTGTAATATATTTTTTTATTGAAATCTATGGTGTGGAAGATAAAGCACAAATGTGTGTAAGTGTAATTGTCTGTACGTGTGTTTGGAGTTTTTAGTGGATACCGTGCCATAGTTCTCTTTTCTAAATTTTAAATTTTAACATAACGTGCAATTTTTTTTTCTGCTGCTAAAAGTTACTTCTTTTTTTTTTTTTTTTTTTCAGTGTAAGCATATTTAATATATGACTTGTCGTTTATTTTGTGATAATTTGTCTATAGAATGATTTGATTAAAAAGAAATTGAGTATCAATATATATATATATCTTTGAAACACACGATTTATAGAATTTATTCCTAAGAAATCATGAAACCACATATGTAACATCGAGTACAATATGTGAACAAGAACCCAACAATGTGGCCTTAGGGATGCAAACTTGAATCTGGATTCGGATCACCCAATTTTGATTCTAGATCCAAAATAAGAGGTGTGGTGCATTAGTATATTTCAATAAAAGAATATCAAAGTAATTTTTTTAAATATACAAGTGTGGCTATTAAATTTTGATAAGATTAAAGCTAAGTAGATTATCAAATATGAATATAACTCAAGCTAGATAAGCTCTTCCAACCTATACGTATTTTTAATATGTGAATGCAATCAATATCTCAATCGGTGAGTACCTCCCTTCCGCAGAACAACAAGGGATTATTCCCTGGTTGTACTCTGATGGCAAGGGACTTGGGTGAGTTGGGGTGGGTGTGGGAGTACTTACCTTTCTAAAAAAGAAAAAAGTAAACATCATGTATATGGTTTTTGGGGTCGAAAGATGCGAAGATCTTGTTCTGGATTTGAATGTTTTGGATCCTATGTGCATGCATACATTCAAATCCAAATTTGAATTTCTCCTTAATCCAAAAATAGGTTTCATACCTACTTTAATTGGTATTAGAGTCTTTAGATGCTTAGATTATCAAATATCCATTTGCAACCCTAAATGTGGGAAAGTGTCTCACTTCACTCAAAGAGTTCTTTAGAAGTAGTGGAAGTCCACAAGTAGATGCCACCTATTAAAAATCCAAACTACTCAAAATGAACACCCTCAACACATTAAGTTTCTTCATTTTTTTTCCCTCTCCAATAGGAGTTGATAAAACCTTAGATCGAACATATAATTAATAATAATTTAATTTATATAATTAATAATAATTAAGACTATTAATTATATTATTAATCACATAATCAATCTAACAGTGAGATCCGCCCTTATTATTGGATTAAAATACTGGAACATCCCATACATGTAAAGAGTAGTGCTTATTTTTAGCAGTAGGATTTTTTTCTTACGTGGGCATCAATGTGGAATGCCACTTCTTCTACTAAGGAACTCCTTATAAGAGAATCCGGATTCATTTTTTTTGCTAGTGCAATGATGGAAATTGATTACAAGAAAACCCCACTTAGAAGACAGGACCACCAATCATAATGTGCTAATTGAGGAAACTTTCTTTATCTATAAATTACTTTGCATGGCCACATGTGGAGCACCAAACTAGGCTCTAAACCGTGATTTTTCTTTTCCTTAAATGCTCTTACAGGCCATGGTGGGCCTTTCACAACTTTTATAAAAACTAGTAAAGTATGACAAGTTTTTGGGCCCAATATTGTCCCCACCAGATACAAACAGCGTCTATGGCTTAGCATCTATAAAACATGAGATTAATTGGGTTTTGTTAGCTATCATTGTCAACCCACAATTAGATGAAAAAAAAAGGAGATGAAGAGATGTGGTGTTCAAACATCCAATGCAACCCACAAGAGCTTTATCATGGGAAAAAAAAAAAAAAAACCCAACTAGTGGAAGGCAATTCATGAAATACAATACACGATAAATAGCTTTTTTGTTGGACGCCTATTAAATAAATTGATTATCATGTAGCTACCTAGGGGTTGATCCCTAGATACGTAGTTTAATATATCATAATACTTAGGGGTGTGAAAAAAAACCGGAAAACCGTCTAATCGAACCTAACCGAACCGCGGTTAATAACCGTATTTTACGGTTCGGTTACGGTTACGGTTAATGAAAATAAAAAAACCGCACGGTTCGGTTACGGTTTTCCATAATAATTCACGGTTATTAACCGAACCGAACCGTATAATACGGTTTGGTTAACCATACCATTTACAAATAAAAGAAAAAATAAGGGGGCTAAATGAAATATTTCTTACCTTATTCAATTGCTCCTTATGTGTCATTTTACCTTAAATCATTCACATTTATCTCCTTATATGAGGAAGGCATTCCACGGTTATTAACCGTAACCGAACCGTTTAATACGGTTAACCGCGGTTACGGTTTTCCACGGTTTTTGTGGATACAGTTACGGTTACGGTTTTAAAAGATAGAAAACCACGGTTACAGTTCGGTTAACGATTTTCTCAAATTGACCGATTAACCGAACCGTTACACCCCTAATAATACTGTAACATTGCTTTAAACTAGCAATAGAAACATTAAAAAAAAAAAAAGAACCCTCAAGAACTTGATCTGTGGACCTTTGCTAATCTAGTGGAAGCATGCCTCACCATCGTCGTAGCTTACTTAGGCAGGGAGAGGAACGTGAGCCCAGAGGTCAAACACTTGGCAACTGGGTGAGAATTAGGGGATATCCAACCAACTGTGATATCCTAATGTAAGTTCTCGGTGTTAGGCGTCAATATTCCGCACATGAAAGGCCATTGTACCCTTGATAATTCCCAATTTGGTGGGCAATATGTAATATTGCCCTTGTCATATTAATTTAGCATTCTAAATGTTACTATTAATACTAAAGTTTAATTGCTACTGAATTTCTACGGATTTTGAGTCCCCCCTTCTTAATTGATGGGATAAAAGAGTAGAACCGTGGTGAAAATCCGAAGAAGCCATCAAATAATTTCACTTTTGATTGGACATTCATCCATTATCTTAATAAATTAGGTCTTAGAAAAATGATGGATCCTTTTGAGAAATTTCCAACTTTTCAGTACTCTTACGAATCATTCCAATATTTTAAAATTCAAAATGAAGTGGACAGATGAGGGTCCTAAAGATATGTTAGTTGGTCCTAAAACTGTAGCTCAGCTTATAAGAAACAGAAGTGTGTGAGTGAGGGAAGGGAGTTCGAGTCTCCAATCTACCAAAACAGAAAAAAGAAAAAATAGACATGTTGGTTGTATAGGATCCTCAAAACATAATTGCCCCATCTCTCTCTATTTCCCATTATCTGATTACTTGTAATTTTGTTTAGTTATTGGCTTGTTAATTTGTATGTATAATTACATAAGAATTCAATACATAAAGAACTCATTATCAAATGAGCACCACCGAATTATTGTTAAAGAGTCGAGGAGACACATGTAACGTAAGAAGGTGGGCAAGACCTTGACTTTTTAGGTTTTTAAATATCTAGGTGATGACTGAGTATTCATTTCATCTCTCTTCGTAATTTTATCTTCATTAATGAGAGGTTATTTGATAGTCATTTTGGATATTCACTTTTGATTTTTCATTTTTTATCACTTTTATAATTACGAAGTATAGAAAATTCAATCACATGAAACAAATGTACTTTTAGCCGAATCTTGTCATGGTGATGAAGTAGTTTGGATTCTCGTTGGCTGGGGTTGATCCATTTCAATCCAATTAGAGTTAATCTCAGTATTAGATTTTAAGATAAGATCCATTTCACTCCAAAATTTACGAGGAAATGAATCACCATACAATGACGAACGCCCTCTTTGAAGTATCGCATGCCATGTCGGGAGAAAGTTACTTTATACGGGCCCTTATTACGTGGCCATCAAGGGGGATAAAGAGGGCCATTGATTTGAAAGTGAATTCCAGATGGGCCCCACGTCAATCTTATCAATTGATGTGAGACTTTAATTTCATATATCTGTGGAGAGCTCAAAGACAAGATGGAATGGCAAATGAAGACCATAATCATGACTATGACCGGTTCTAACTCATTGTAATTGTTGGTGGATGTGAATGGATTGAATTCAGCATTAGTGTGCTGTTTATATATAAAAAAATTATAGGATAAATGAGGGACCATTTTTAACAATTGATCGTTGATGAAATGGGCACCCTTTAACTCACTCTTACTTCCTAGAGAGAGAAAGAGAGACAGAGAGGGGAAGGCCTTCAAATTTTCATATAGTGGTGGTGTACGTGTGGCTTATGAATTGGCACTTGTGATATCCCAATTGGCTAAAAATCCAAACCCCTCATTTACTGTTTCTTTAAAAAGTGCACCTCTTCTAATGTTATGTGCAATGGAGAGGGCAATTCACTCAAGATCGATCCATACTGTCCAAATGCCTTCATCCTGTGATTTGGCAATTAACACCTCCCAACTATTATTCACCAGAAGATAGAGTCATGATAAGAAGAAAGTACAAAATCAAAAGCTTGGATCATCTCAAGCATAGTAGATCATCTCCTAACACGCATGCACTCTTTCCATTAGTAGATCAATGATAGACAATAGAGAAGAGAGAGAGAGAGAAATGAGAAAAATGGGTTAGGGTGGGGAAGATGGAAAGAAAATGAAGAAAAAGAAATGAGAAGCGATCGCTGCTCACTCAAAAAATTATTAAAAAATACACAAAGAAAAAGTGGCGGGAGGGCCTTTGTTGTCAATATAAAAATTTGAGGGCCGTTTTAGTTCATGTGACATTTAAGGGGACCTAACCAGTAAAACTCTAAAAAAATACATTATTACTACCATTAATTTGGAGTGCGTTCATATTTTACTGAGTAATGAAGATGAAAGAAATTATCTTTTTTTTTTTTGTTTTTGTTTTTTTTGTGTGTGCTAAGGACTTGAACTCACACTCTCTCACTAGTGTGCATTTAGGAAATTTACCTTGGAGGCAACTATTAAAGGCAAAAATACTCTTAGAGGGATTTATATAAAAAAGCTATAAAACCTTGCATGACATATAGGTTTGTTACAACTTTAGGGGACAATGCACACCCTTAACTCACACTCTCGGGCACATTTATATATAAGCATTTCCATTAAAGAAGCATGGAGGCATAAAATGTGCTCTGTGCTATCGTAGAAACCGCATTTTGGGGCGACTGCTATTTCAAGGGGAAAATTTAATAAAATTAATATAGTTTTTACTCTCAATTTCCCTTAATCGTACTCAATTCACCACTAAACACAGAAAACTTTCTCCACGAAAACATGTTTTTCGCAACTACATATAACATTTATAATGGAGGTATTTGGTATCCAAATTAGCAATAGTTGGGGTCAGGGATCAAATTGGTATTTTTGACTATTCATTAATATTTGGTAAATTAGCCAACAGTTCCTGAACATAGTCTTCTAAGACATTAAGGACAACAACTTTTTCTCTAATGTCTAAAGTCCAAACACCTGGAGATATATTGGTGAGAGGTCCCTCATATGTCACGTCATATATTTTCATGACTAATATGCCCATTTCAACCCTCATTCATAGGCAAAGTTATCTCTTATTCTTTGTTGTGCAGAGAACTCCTTCCTTTTTTTTCTCTATCATTTTCCAATTTTGTTCCTTGCCATAATTATGGAGTAACGTTGCAGAGCACCTTCTGTCGCCACCATGACTTCCGATTCTCTTTCTTTCATTTCTTCAAAGATGAAAACGATTTTACATTATTTTACTCTTTCATTTGAAGTCTCTTCCAAATCTTTATCTCTCTACAACTGATTTGAAAGAGAGCACGATATTTGAAAATTTGGGAAATGCTACAAAGAACATATAGTTTAGATGTGATTACTGAGATATATGTCTGAGATAACAAAGAAGGATATAATTATAAATGACCACATAAGCAGAAAACTACAGGTTGCTCCATTACAGGAGAGAATAAATGAATGTTGTCTGAGAGTTTCGGTTTGTGCTTAGTAGAAAGGAATCAAGACTGTACAAAGAACTAAATTATTCCAAATATAGGGTAACAAAGGAATGTGAAGCAAATGAAAACTCAAGGTACTCATTAGAAGATACATGTTAGGTTTCCTGGTGACAGATAAATTTAACAGAAGCTCTGATAAACTGAACGAGAATGAAGATAAATTTGCCAAAACTCCAATAAATTTATCTGAGTTTTGGCAAACTTACCCGATGAAAACTCAGATAAATTTCCAAAATTCAGATAAATTTATCTGAGTTTTCGGCAAGCTTACCTGAACTTCTGGTAAAACTCAGATAAATTTATCTGAGTTTTGAACAACTTTTCTAAGTTTCAAACAAATTTATCTGAGTTTCAAACAAATTTTTCTAACTTTCGCTTGCTTTTTCTCTTGAATTGAGGTTTCTTCTAACCATTGTCTACATAGAGTTAAGCATAAAGAATAGATAAAATCAGAGAAAAACGAAATCAAATTAGTTTTTTAGTTTTTTTTTAGAAGAAATTATCTTGTACATCTTCTTTTTATGAATGAAAGAAGTGTTTTTTCTAACCAAGTGAAGATTATTCAGATGTTGGAGGTATTTGATGAGTTGAGTTTGCTTCTAAGTTCTGCAGTTTCTTTAATCTTCGCCTTTTGCTTCTGCGATTCAAAAGAGTCTGGCTTTTGCTTCTCTGAAATGGTTTGAAGTGGTTTTAAAGGCACCCATTTTGCTGATGTGTAGAATGATTTTTTTGTCTTTTTCACTGAGTTATTTTCATCAGAGGACTGTTGCCGGTACGATAAAATGTTATGGACTTTAGATTATATATAAAAGCAAATGATGAGGGACCTACAGCCAAAAGCCCCTTAATATTTTGTACTCCCCACGAGCCTTATTAAGAACCTTTCATCCTCCTCATGATTACTTACATGAGCTCAGGTGAATGAATCTCACACTCCATAGTGCACTATTTATATTTGAAAATGGTTCTCACATGAGTAAAGCTCATCATCATGATATTATTGTGCTTTCATTAAATGGTATTCTCCTTGGAATATCATGATATTCATCAAGGAGAAAAAAAAGATCTTGAGTGGCAGTTCTAATATTATTATAATTCTATTTACTAATTTTAGCTATACAACAATAAGCCTTTTTTTTTTAAAAAAAAACACCAAATTTAGTAATGTCAAGAAATCTTCTTCTGTTTTTCCCAAAATCTTCACAGTATTTTTAAGATACAATAAAAACCTCCCCTTTTCGACCATTACATGGAAACATGTGTTTCACTCGCATTGAAGGTGCTGAAGAGGTGGGTCCCATCATATGCGGGGCCCACGTATTGTGTGTCCATATGGCCTAGGGAAAGGTGGAATCTCCAATCAGAGATGGTCGTGGATTGAATTTGAGACAGCGCTGCTGCAGCTGCAGGAGCAATTAGTACGTAAATGTATGAGACAGGTAAATGGAATCTAGGATCGATCGCCCACGCACGTGCTCAGTCGACCTCTTTCGTCACTCGCATGTGCCAAGTGACAAGTGGTGGTACGCCCTCGTTTGTTCCTTCCCTCCCTCGTGAACCGTGCACTGTCGCACATGCTGCATGCCCATTGTCATCTCGATATCTAATCCTCCTCCACCCACCAACACATCTTTTTCAATTACAAAATCAACCCTACTCAAGAAAACAATATTTTAGGGCAACCAAAAAAAAAATATTTTTTTTTTAAAAAAATATTTTTTAATTTACTACATGTGATATTGAATCCACAACTCTCGAAAGAATTTCCTCATGTGGGATTGATTGATCAATTGCCAAATGCCAGACTTCCTCTTGAATTTCTTAAAGTCCTTGCATGATGGGCGACACCAACAAACGTTGCACATTACATAAGAGAGAATCATACAATAATTCTATCAGTACAGTCAGATTCCTAACCAGCTAAGCTATGAGTGCGAGACTAAGAAAATCCCTTTTTCACTAATAAATCTTGTTTTGTACATATTTCTTTTCTCTGTAGAATGCCCTTGTATATAATTATCTCTCACTAAATTGAGAAAATTGGAATGTCTCTGCCATAAGATTGAAGATTAATTTTAGTCTCACCACCTAAGAATCAATCATAGGTCATAGATTTAGGCAATCCTCTTGGCTACTAGGCCAAACAATCAAGCAAAAAGTGAAAAAAAATTAATTAAATGGGGGAGGAGGTGGGGAAGATTTTAGCGGCGGTTTTTATTTTCGTGTTTTATTTTTTTTTTCATTCGAAGAAATACTATTATTATCATTAAACAAAGAATACAAAGTGAAATGCTCACAACAGTACATCCCAAGGCGTTTATCATTACGGGGTGGTACTTAAAAGTTAAAACCCCAGTTGTTTTGGGTGAACAAAAAACATTATGCATGCGTTGTGCTGGGGTTGTTGAAGCATATGGCACGCTAATCACATCGACAACTAGATAAAGAGATTGAAATGGGTGTGACTATCTTGGACTCCAAAAGCCCCAACATTTAACTGTTGTGTAAATATGTGTCTTCTCCCCTAATTGATGGTGGATAATCATTGTGAAGCTTTCAAAGATCGTCAATGGGCTTGAATTCAGCCAGGTCTAACAGGGTCCAAGACATGAGTTTATATATGTGGATCAGAAATGCATTGGAGTCTAACAAACCAAGCTCAGACACATGTTTGTGGTTTGAAACACTTAACAGGCCCTTGAGACTAGGGTTACCATGAAATCTCCTCCACTAATTAATTCTACCTTGAGGCATTGGTAGTAAGAAGCGGAAATACTTTTCAACGCACCCCTTAGGCTGAACTTGGTCGGTACACTTTTGGTGACACATACATCTCGGCACCGAGTCATTCCAGTTGGGAGTCGAACTTGCAACCGGTTGACTACGACACCATATTAAATCTCCTCTACTAATAAAGTCTACCAAAATCTCGTAGCATTAGTAGAGGTAGCGTAAATACTTTTCAACATTCACAAGCATGTTGGACTAGGGCTGCACATGGGCGGTTCGGATCGGTTTAACACTAAAACCAATAACCAAACCGAACCTGTCGGTTTTTTAATTAACCGATCCAATCCGACCGATGGAGGGGGCTTAATCCAAACCGAACCAAACCAAACGGTTCGGTTCGGTTCGGTCGGTTTAACCGTTGTTTTTCATTTTATTTTTTTTTAAATCAGACATTGAAATTTTCAAAATGATGATACCTCGTCCTTTGCATTTATTCTAATGTTTAGTGCAAACATAAAAATCCAACATTGCAGACTGGACTAAACGCATATAAAAAATAATTCTACTCCAAAAAGAGAGTTTGGACTACACGCAAGCGCGCGCAAAAAAAAAAAAAAAAAAAAAAAACTTGCAATGAAACATTCATTCCACATGATACCATTTGGAATTACAATAGAATAATAGTTCATGTCAAAAAAAGTCACACAAACGAAATCTATAACAGAACCGAACCCATTGTATTTTTCAGAAATGAAGGTTTCTTAACACATTGGTTAGGTGAGACCAAAACCAACCATCAAAAGGCTAGGCTCTACTGCCTTTTCTAACATTCTCAAGAGTGCAGTCTTCTGATAAAAACTTCATTGAAACGAGGTAGGAATTATGATGGAAGGAAAATACCATGTACAGTAACCCCTCCATCTGCAATGAAGTATCAAAAAGCTTTTGAGAGATTAAAAGAAATGCATTGAGGCAGTGTTGACAGTTGAGTTCATGTGAGAATGAAGTTGTGGAATGTAATGTTGAAAGTAGTAAAAAACGAAACCCTAACACTAAAATAGTAAAAAAAGTAATACTTAAGTTACTATATACGGTCGGTTCGGTTTAAGCGGTTAATCGTGGGCACAAACCAATAACCGACCGATGTAAGCGGTTTTTATAATTTTCAAACCGTTAACCAAACCAGTCTACGAAAAACCAATCCGAACCATCCGGTTCGGTCGGTTCGGTTCGGTTTTGCGGTGATACCGGATTTTTTGTGCAGCCCTATGTTGGACTTCTATTACTTACTTTAATAATTTATAAGTGTGTGTCTGTGTGTGTGTGTGTATATATATATAAGTAATATTCAAGTGAGGGATTCCCTCATCTTAATAGGATGAGGGACACTTCCCTCTTTGGAAAGTTTCAAGTACAAAAGAAAATCTTTTTAAAAAGTACAAAAGTGCTTTTGTATTTTAAACTTTCCAAAAATGGGAGTGTCCCTCACCTCTAGTGAGGGAATCCCTCACTTGAATATCCTATATATATATATATATATATATATATATATTACACATATACTACATTCATATTAACGTAAGACATACTTATTATCATGATTTTCTCTCTTTTTAATAAATTATACTCAATTCTAAATACTGGATCTGGGTCTAAATCTACAAATTTATTTTGAAAAGTTGGTAGGAGACCTGCCTATTTCCCAATGGGCCGAACTCGAATCTAAGCTCTAGGGTCCATGTTGTTTCGAGATCAGACTCGAATTCCTTAGTTTTTCAATCTGACCTATTCATGGCATTATAAGTGATGAATTGGCATGATAGCCAATTCAAGGAAGTAGGGGTGTATATGTGGATTAGGATTAGGTGAGCCATGTTTTTAGAGCACTATTTTGGTGGGTACAGCTGATACACATTAACTTTTTGCTGATAATATTCGCTTCTCTTTTTTTTTATACTTTTTATAAAGTTTTTGAAAATATTGATAAAATTTTTTTTTTAATAGTTTTCATTGCATTTAGTGTTTTTTAGTTTTAAATATAGCAACAAAACATAACACCAATAAAAAACAATAAAATATAATATAAAGATGGTGGGAGTCGAGGTCCAAAACAATTTTTTTGTTTTAGACTGGCTGAAAGAAAATATAATTAAACTTAGGTTTCAGGACACTCTGAAACCATGAGTAGGACTCAGAGCAATCCCTTAGGCCACTGCTGTGCAATTGGATTTTTTTTTTTGAACGGTAACAGTAGATTTGATTAATGGTTTAGAAAGGAGGACATAGAGAGAAATACTGCTGTGCAAATCTATCCATAAAGACGGGCGGAACCAGAGGGGGGTTGGCAGGGGCCATGACCCCAGAATTAAAAAAAAAAAATCCTTTTAACTTTTCATAATTTTAGTAATTTTCTACATATGCGCCCCACCCACCCCCCAAACTTTCAAAAAAACACTTATATATTTTGAAAACTACATTAATTTTTACATGTGTCCTTACAAAAAAAATTTCTCCACCCCCCAACCCCCAGGGTCCGCCCCTGCATAGAGATGCAACATCTTTGAATCAATTCATCCTATAACCATCACAGAAGAGATTCTTTTCTTTCAATTTGTATTTTGATGGTGGTCCCCATTTTGCAAACCCAATTCCTAATTTTCTATAGTACTTGTTTATGCAACAAGAGAATTTTGTGCTATATGGATTTCTGTTTCACAGAAGAGAGGAATCCAGCATCCCTATCTCTCCCGTAGGAATTTGAAATCTTCTCTTTGAAGAAAAACCAATTCAGTTTTTTCCTTTTTCATTTGGAAAGTGTGTCTGCACCAAACAATGCAACCGTAGCCAACAGAAAATCAAAATAATTTTCCACCATATTATGGAATGCCCTTTTTGCAAAAACACGCTCATGTTCTCTTAAGTTATTCTCCATTTTCATACTCCATCTTTCCTTGTTTTAACTTTCCCTTGAATCACCATCCAAAACCTCCAATCCTACATCAGTATTATTCTGAAATTTTCCTTCCTCCATGAGTTTAATTTCAGCTGTTTCATTTTCTTAAGAAATGGCAGCCAAGGAGGAAAAAAAATGGAAAATCATGCACTCTCGGAAAGACGTAAATAAATCTCCTTTTGGAGTAAAGAGATAAACCTCTAAAAAGAATAGGACAAGACACCACGGCAACAAAGCCATCCACAGGAAAAATATAAACAGTCCATTCACCCCCTACTGCCCCACATCAAAAGCTTCAAAAAGGAAAACTGTAATCAGATACAGCACCACCTTTGTGCCTACTGCTGCACCACCACTACTGTCAGCCCATCCACCAGAGGCAACACCCGCAAACAAGAAATGAGAAGAGAACAAGAAGAACCATTTACTTATATTAAATACATACATACACCAACATATATATGTTTTTATATGAGTTTAACAGCAAGAAAGCTTACGAATACTGCTGCTTCTTGGAACTGCTTCATCTTTGGTTTTTTTAACTTCTCATTTGAGTTGGCCTCTGTGTCTGTCCGCTGCAGTCATCTTATTTCTCTCCTGAAAATGGATCTTTATTCGACAACAAATCAATAAAATGGAAAACAAAGGGTAACCCGGGAATAGGAAATAGAAATACCAAGTAAAGATACAGGAGAAAAAGAGAAAGGGGAATGATGGTTTTTGGGTATCCATGAATGAGGACTGGATTCTTGGATGATGTGATGTAGAAGGTAGATATTGTACATTAGAGAAGAAATGGGCATTTGGGTTGAAGGAAGAAGGCTACTGGACCATGCCCAAGAAGGAGTTGGGTTGATTCTCTTGGCCATTGGAAGGACCTGCACTTGGCTTTTGGTATTGAATCTTGTAAGCCATCTCCTTGACTTCCTCACTTTCCTCATCATCTTCTTCGTCTTCATCATCGTCGTCATCTTCATCGAGATCATCGCTGTCCACAATTTTATCGTAGTCGTCGTTCATTTTTGCTTGCTGCTGCTGATGATGATTAGAACCAGCCATGAGCTCCTTCAAAATGTCTTCTGGCTTCATGCCAAAAAAAGCATCATTCGGATTTCAAAAGGGAAAATTGAAGAGAAGGGAACGAAGAAGAAGTACTAGGAAAAATCTCTGCATTGCTTACCTTCTTCACTGTTCCTTCTGCAAAGAAGCTGGGTGGCAAGCCTCCATTACTAGTTTGAATGGGTAGAGTGGCACCAACCTCCGTACTCCCACCGATTTGATTGGTGTTGCTGCTATTGTTCTTGATTTCAGCAGTAGTCTGGGGCAGTGGCGGGGGCAAGATGGCAAGGACGTCGCCGGATTCTTGTTCGTTGGAGCTCGAATCTAGACTCATCTGTTGCTCTTGCTTGTTTTGGGCACCAGTACCACCACTACTGAAGAGCTTCCTGCGGTAGAGGGCGTCTAATTGGTGGAAGTAAGGACAGGTCTTGGCGTCTTCAGGTCGCTGCTTCTTGCTCTCCTTCACCTTCTTGAAGTACTTGTTAATGTTCTCCCATTTCTCCTTGCATCTTTTGGAACTCCTTTTGTAGCTCAATTGCTGCATTCCCTTGGAGATTTCCTCCCAAAGAGGCCCTTTAGGCCCGGATTCTTGGTACTTCAATTCGAGACTACTTCTCAGATTAATTAGCGCAAGAACCTCCTCCTTAGGCCATCGTGACGATGTGGGGTCATAGCTCCCGCTGGTCATCTGTGGCTGCTCTTGCTGAACCAGGACTAATTCAGAAGATTGCGAATGGTGCTGGGCTACTTCAGTGATTTGAGATTGATTTTGATGCTGCTGATGATGTTGCTGCTGCTGCTGTGGTTGTGGTGGTGGTTGTGGAGGTGTTGGATTTGGTTGTGTGGGTCGAGGAGTTTGTTGTGGTGGTGGGGCAGCTGCCGGAATTGTCACTATCTGAATCGTCTGACCGGTGAATTTCTGAAGAAAGGCGATCAGAGCGGCGTCCCTGGAAGCGGAGATGGCTCGCTCCTGAGCCATCCTCTCTTGCTCAAGGGTCAGCCTCCCCATCTCCTGCCGCCGCCACGCCTCCTCCCTTATCATCCTATCTTGCTCCCTCTTCTCCATAGTCTCAATAAATCTCTGCAGCATCTTCTCCTGCTTCTCCACCACCTCCTTCATCAGCCTCTCAAAGAAGGCCATCATCTTCTTACTACTGCCACCGCCGCCCAATTCAGTCCGTTTGCGCTTCCTGGCTTCCATGTTGAAGCCCTCTTCCATTTCATCCTCCTCGGACCCAGTTGAGGAAGAGGTGTTCGAAGAGAAGCTGACGCCCGCACCAGCAGTGCCGGAAACACCAGCCAGGGCTGTGGTAGGAGCTAAATCTGGCCTCTGACGGGTTACTGCAACATGAGCGGAAATGGGGGGAGACTGAATTGTCCCAGAAGATGATCCCACAATTGGGTTGTTGCTGGCCATGGCGACCGAAGTGGGAATCGCAGATGTTGCTGAGACAGTGGTAGCGAAAGTAGGGTTCGCTCCGCCACTGCCGCTATGAAGTGCTTCTAGCTGGCTGAAAAACCTGTAACACTTGCCGTCTTGCCGGCCCGCCCGCCCTTCTTTCGTTCTTTTATAGTATTTCTGCACGTTCTCGAACTTCTCCTTGCATTTCTTTCCACTTCTGCTGTAATTAAGCTCAGCTAGCCTCCTGCAAATCAAAACACAAGTAGAGGAAATCACCTAGAGACCTTCAATAACTAAGCCCGTACTTTGATCAGCACACAGCTCTATTCACTAGCATAAGAAAACAAAAAGGGGAGCTGAAAGTAATGCTTGAGTGTTTGTTACCCTTTTCGAAGTTCTGGGGTTTCCTAGATTGAATGAATATTGAACAATTGGAACTGGTTGGGTCTGATGCAGTGTATCTAAACCGATTATAACCCAACTCACATGAGAGAGAGAGAGAGAGAGAGAGAGAGAGAGAGAGAGAGAGAGAGAGAAACTCTAGGCTCGAATTCACAGAATAGTACTAAAGATTTCTACTTTCTTCTCTTTTTTAGTCTGAGACCTAGACAGACCCAGATGCTGAATTGCTCTATTTGGGACTTTCTTAAGCTCAGCTACCTGCAGATCTACGAATTTCAGTACCAAGACCCAAAATTCTTTAAAAACAGATTCAAACGGGTAAGCAGAATTAAGGCAATTTGGTATGAATGAGGATCAGATTCAGCTTACAATTACCTAGAAACGTCCTCCCAAAGCGGCCCTTTGAGAGTGGCCTCCTTAAAGGCTGTATCCATCTCCGATCTTATCCTCAACAGATCCAACGTCTCTTGCCGCGGCCACCGGTTTCCAGAAGTCCCCCCACGTTCAACATCCTCCCCTGCAAGTGCTTCTTCATCCGGGAACCCGCTTCCTCCCGGTGGCAATTCATCAAAATTAGCCCCGGCGGGCGGGCGGCTACTGATCGGAGATGCTGCCTCTGCCAAGGCAGCGGCAGCATCTCCGGACTTCTGCTGCTGTTGCTGTAGCAGCAATTGGTCGAGCATGTGCGCCCTACTTCCAGTGCCGCCGGCATAAGTCTCCATTTCCGGAGAGACCCCATATTGAGACCCCCCTTGCTTCATCCTTGTATCCATCCAATTCTCGTTATATCTTTTTCTCCTTTTTTCCCCCCACTGCTTCTTTTTACTAGTAACTGTTTGTTGGTTCTTGGTTCCTCTCTCCCTTACTCATGAGAGAGGGAGAGAGGGAAAGGAACCGACAGATAGAATGGGGTTAGAAAGATTGGAAGTGGAGGAGTTGAATCGGATAGAATTTCGATAGGGAAGTCAGTACAAGAAGAGGAGGTGAAAAAGATAGAGACCACTGGAGAGAAAGGGAGAGAAGTTCCTATGAGTGAGTGCTGGAAATTAAAATTTCTATATATATATATATATATATCTATATATATATATATTTATATGAATCAGTCACAAACAGTAATGTGTATGCAAGTCATGGGAATAACTGATAGCAAAGAGAGAAATGGCTGTTGTTGTTATCTTTTTATGACAGAGAGTAAATGATAAAACAAAGAGATGCTTTGTTGTCTGCTGCTTCTTTGCTCCTAAAAATAACTAAAACAGAAGGATCTCTCTCTCTCTCTCCAAATCACACAACCAAACCCTCATCATGGCTGGCATCAGAATATCTTGAGTTAGAAAAGAACTAAAACATAAACTATGTAACTGATTGTTATTAAAGAGCAAGCTCAGCTCAAGGCAGCAGTTAAAAAATAGAGAAAGAAATTTGAGTATGTTTTTTTTTTTTTTTAAATATGAAATAATAAAATCGAAAGATGCGGCCGTGGGTTGTAATGTGCGTCTGAAGTTGCTTATATATAATGGTGGTGATTCCTCTTTTTGTATAGCTTGTGCATATATGTATATGTGGTAACCAGGCTGTCTTAGGATGTGGTCACTCTTGTACAGATAGATGGCTCTATGTACCACTTGTGACAATGAGGAAGGTTCCATCAGTTGCTATTGTTTGATAGTTTGAAAGTTTTCTTACTGATCGATCGATATTTACTGAGTATACAGGAGTTGATTTCAAATGCTTGTGAGACTATGGTAGCTAATTAAATTCTCTTTGGGTCAAAGAAGATTTTAATTAAAATTAAGTTACAATAGACATAGCTGAAACTACTGAGTGCAATGTTCCAATTCATTGAATACAAAATGCTTTTTCGTAGTAATTACTCCAATAGAAAATTTTCTCGCAATAATTTAAATATGGTTTTAAGAATATTCTTCAGACAACTATTCCTCCAATTCTTACAATCACACGCCTTAAGCCTCTTTGGATACTTGGAACTTGGTTCTTCCTAACCTTTTTTATTTATTATCAGCAGGTTTAAAGGTTCATAAATTTGTAACAATAAAGTATAGGCTCATAAAATTAAAGCCCCCCAAATTCATAAATATTAAATTTGTAATAATCATTTGTTAAAAGTCTCATATATCTTTTTCTACCGTGTCTACATTAATTTGCAATGTATAAATATTTAGATTATAAATATATGGATTTTCAATTTGAAATCTAAGCATGGGTTAATCTCTCTTAACAAAATCAATTTTCACCTCCAAGCTTTTTTTAAAAAAAATCTAACAATCATACACCCCCTTAATCTGGACCATCTGGATCAAAGGAGAGAATATTCATCAAGCACTCTAACCCTTTAACAATGATCATTAAAGAAATGTGTTCTTAAACTCTCCTCAGTTGGTTAATTAGACCGTTTTGATTGCTGTTTCCTATTACATTGAGGTGGGACAAATTCTCATAATCTTCTCGATTGAAAAATCATAGCCCTCTGATTGTGGGCCTATAGTGAATCAGATCATTGAAGATTAATTTATTTATATATATAGCAGAATGAAAAAAAAATCTAGTAACAGATGAGACAGCTTGTCTTTGGTGCCACTACTTGAAAGTTGAAAGCCACACTATAGTCTGTAGTATCGGATCAGAGGAGCTTACAACGGTGATAAACGCACATCGGTACAAGTATCTCAAAACAGGAGAAATAAAAGAAGATGATCTCTCGGTTCACACTTCACAGACAAAAACACTATGTAACAGCTGTAGAGAGGGACCCACACGTGGAACGTGCCGGGCGCGTATCGCGGATCCCACAGCGGCAACCGCTACTCATCTACGCCACTGTATCGGTATGACGCGGATTTGCGCGTGCACGTGGCGCTTGCGCTGGAGTTTCTACCGTTACGAATCCAGATCCGGATTCGGATCCGGGCTTAGATCCTCCACACCCTAGCAGTGTGGGCCTGTTTCTTCTTTAAACTGGAATTTAGAGATTTCCTGTCGGCGCGATTTGTAAATGCCTCCACAACATAGTGGAATTCTTGAATTCTCCCTTTTATTTGAGCATATAAGAATTCCACAAAAAAAAAAAAAGACTAGAATTTTAAAATCCCGCCTCAGCATTTGCGACTTTTTAGGTAAGTAGAATTTTTAAAGATTAGGTCTTGCGACTTATGAGCATTTTTAGATTTTAAATATCGGATTAGAAAATTCTTTTGATAAAGGAGAGTATATCGGGATTTAAATTACACAGTCGAAACAATAAGTTTTTCTACCGCACATATTTCATCAAAAAGTTGAAAATATAAAACAAACTAAATTTATTTTGTAACTGACTGGCTCAAAATAAATGCCTACCCGTGTTAGTGATAATGTGATTAATACTGCATAAGATTATTTCAATTAAGTTGTCAATGATATACTTAATCCTATGATAGGATTTAAACTCATTTTGTAATAAATTTTGATGGGACTCAAATAAACTGCGAGGCATTTATCTTTAGCTAAGTGCCAAGAGTGTAGAGCGGTGGCGCTAAAGCGCTAAATCTTAAAATAATTTTATATCTAGAGCGTCTCCGCAGCGCCTGTACAACAAAAGTGCTTGTGGGTTTATAAATAATTAACTAATGTGAACAAATATATCTTATCCATATATTCAAGTATAAAAATGTAGAGAAAAAAATTAACTTTATAATTTGATCACATAAAATAGACAATAATTAATAACTCAAAAAAAAACTTTCTTCATTAAAGAAAATGTAAACTTACAGAAAAAGAAAATGCACATAAAACCAATTATTCTGAACAGTTCACTCCATATTAATTTAGTCGAATCATGTTCTAAAGAAAGCCGAACCACACTTCGAGAATAGTCAAACTGTGCTCCAAGGATGGTTCCACTCGAAAAACGCTAATCCATATTTTCAGAGCTAGATAAAAAATGCTAAGAAGCGATTCCGAGCGCTAAGAATTATTGAGAGATTCCCATTTTCATTTGGTAGGCTATACGATAGGTTCCACTCCTCTCTTGTTTTTTATGTCATGGAATGCACGCAGGAGATTTACCTCACTTTAATGGTAAAGTAAATTTACCAAACAAAAACAAGATGAGACTTTTCTTAATAAGAGTCGTTGAGATATAACTCAATATATCGCGAGAATGTCGATATTTATTTCAATGATTGTTGGGGAACTTGGAAATGAATTCCATTTGTAGACAGAAACTGTCGGCATTTACTGGGGTCCATATTTGGTAACCAGTCCAGGGCCCTCCCCTCCCCCTCCTTCCATTTTTTTTATTCAATGCTAGTAACAGATTAACAGGTGGGTGGTCCCTACCCTGATTGGGACATCATTAAATTGAATATGTAAAGTCATCAACGGTCCAGGATACTTTGATATTTGACCTGTCAATGGAAACGGAAAGCTTCGACTTCCCAGAGAGTTTAGTATCGGGCGCTCCCGCTCTCACGATCTCACCCTTGGCCGTTATTGGGCCACACCAATTGTGCTTCCAAATAGACAAATCGATTAAGTAGACAATAATTCAAATTCATTATCATGACAATTAAGAAGTTGTAGAAGTTGTAGCATGTAGGGATGGAAAGATTTGGGTTAATTAGGAGGACGTATGAAGAGATAAAAGAGTGCGTTTGTTGCTCTAAAACGAAATAAATAATGCAGAGGAAAATTATTTTGATTTTTTTTAACGTGTATTTTACTCATGAAAGTTTCAAAAAATGAAATGACTTTTATTTTTCATATATAGAGAGATGGTCTTTATTTCCTATATGAGATTCCTCATTTTCATGAAAATTTAAATCTGCAAACAGAGAAAATTCTCCACAAATGATCCTAGCCCACAATTTAGAGTATTGATTGTCTATTGGACAAATTTACCTCGTCAAAGTAGATGAGATAAGATTTTGATGATGATAATTGAATTGAAGTGAGATTAGAAGCAGAATCAACTCAGGGAGAAAGGTTTCATATAAAGGGAATAGGCAGGTGATATCTGATGCCCAGCCCAGTAGAAGGATTACCTTAAAAATTACAACTACTTAGTAAATTACTTGGCTCTGCAGAATCAAGCACCACTTCCACTTTTGTCTTGTGTGGAGCCCAAAGTTATTAAATGGGGAACAGAGCTAGACCAATGAGGCAAGCCATGTGAACCCTTCAGTTGGGCACATCTCCAAATCTATTACTGCCCAAAGTCAGTGAATCACTGTCCACCATCATTAAATTTCACACAAAATGGAGAACGTCCGCCTTCAGATTTTAATGCTGACACTCTAGGGCAATTTGGAAACTATTAAATAAGCTCTTAGAATTTTATGATTTAAAGCTTATTTATATATTAGAGCATTTAGCAAACCTGTAATTTTATTTCTATTTTATTAGAAATAGAGTTTTGGACGTAAAAAAAATAATTGTTGTTTTACGAAAAAAAGAAAAAAAAAAAAAGCCCCTACATTTTAACACAACGTCAACCTTAAAACGAATACAGTACAAAAAGTAACTATACCTTCCATTTTCTTAACTTATTTACCAATATAAAAAGCTTAAATGACTTGTCCCTTGAGTCAAAAGATAAAAGATGATTTTTCACATTAAACTTTGAGGACGTAAAACTGAAGATTATAATTAGTTGAATGGCTTGAAGTTGCATATTTACCTATGCTATCCAGGCCTTTTCATCTCTGTCTCCCTTAGTCATCACGTAGATAGGTGGGTCTGACTAAAAGCAACTCGAATTAGCCAAATTTGCTAAGCTTAAGTAAAGGATCTTTTTGTCATTTATTTATAAAAAAGAAAATACCAGCAATTTGTTACACCATCCACCAAGGGCCTTTTTGTAATAACACAAAAAGGGTCTTTTTAAGGGTGTCTAAAACTGCAGGGGCCTTTTTTTTATTTATAAAATACCTTTTAAAAAATACACTAAGGCTGCTGCTTTTTCTAGTAGAGGTGTTTTTTTTTTTTTAGCCAAAGCAGATTAAGGTGGAGAATACAAAATTTATAAATGTTTCAGATGAAAATGACCTCGTGAGATTTTCAAAATGATGCAAATTGTGGGTTTTACATTGAAATTTCTAAAAGGTGGATCTCATGTAAAACAACTCCTATGTGGGTGAGTCCTTCAAGTAAAAGTAATAATTCCCATAGGTGTGCCTACGTTGTAATTTCAAAAGTTGTACCCCCTGTGCTAATTCTTATAAGGGTGCGCCTCGTGTTCTAATTCCTAATGCGAGTCTCATGTTGTGATTTTAAAAGTGGGGCCTATGTACAACAGTCAATAAAAGTGGACTCACATTGTAAATCCTAAGTACGAAAGATGATCCACTTTTCCATTCCTATAAAGATAGGCCCATGTTCTAATTCCTAAAAGGTAGCTCACATGTTGTATTTCTAAAGACGAGTCATCCCGATGGAAAAGCTTGGGAAGGATAGAGAAGTAATCTCTAATAACTAATAAGCTAATATTTGTTTGTTACCAGAACACTCTATTGTAAAAAAATAGCCTTTTTTGTAATTTTACTAAATAGATTAACTGTAAATTATAATTTAAGAATTAGAATCTTTTATTATAAAGCTTGATTTAATTGACTCTTATCAGATCAGACTAGCGTTTCCAAACAGCCCCTCACATTGAGCAGTTTGGATTATTTCAATGGTAGGCAAAACATGATGGATCTATGAGGCTGGAGTACTCTTGGGATATTTAAAAGGTTAGGACTTCAAAAAAAAAAAAAAATTTATTGTGGCCCTCAAGACTTCATTTTCACGGCATTTATTTAAATCTACATCTTCAATTTCTGTTATGCTTTATTGAAATGGGTCGATCAATTATTAAGGCACCGACACATCAGTCCATAAGTTTTGCTGGGCCCACTGAGTTTCAATGCCGTTTTATAAGACCATGGTGAGGATAATTCCAGTAGTATTAGAGGCAAATGAACCAATATTTTCGCCTTGCAAGTTGCAAGTGCAAGCAAGATGTGGTGCCCACCAATGGTGCTTGACACCTTCTAGGAGCTGTTGAATCGGACCGCTTGGGGTTGCATCCTTTTCAAAACCTGGTAACTCCGGTGAGAACTGTCCGTCTTACCACTTGGATAAAATGTCATTCTCACATTTTCAACAATCTCTAAATGACTTAAAACAACTCTCTATATTTCTCTTCTATAAACAAACAATATCTCTTATCTCCCTATCCCTATTTTGTCTCTCCCCTTTTAAAAGGGAATTTCCATTTCCAACTAAATAGAACTATAAAGTCTGGAGGTGTCCCCAACATATACAAAATAAAAGAACAAAAAAAAGGGCTTTGTTTTTTATATTCCAAATCTAACTCTAAAAAAGAAGATGGCCCACCTCCTCTGAATCTTCTAGTATTATCACTCCTCTCATCATCACAAAAACAATATCCTTGAAAGAGGTGTATACAAACGAAGGTTTTGTTTTGAATCAGTACAGCTGGTTGATTGCTTGTATTTCTTCTCCCACTTTTATCTCTTTTCATCATCTTTCTTTGGTTCATGACATGTAGTTTACATGGCTGATGTATGGCTCATTTAATTCATGTAATGTGGCATTATATTAGTGGACCATTAGAATGGGGCTTGTTATGGACAAGTATACATCGCGTGTGTTGGGTGGAGAGAAAAAAAAGGGGTAAAAATAAGTTTTAGACTTTCTCCCTGAATCATGATGTGGGGTTGACGGGGACATGGTCAACTTGACAAAAACCTCTTTTGAGGACAGACTTCTTTGCCAAGAGATCAGTTAGATGGCTCAATTGAGTGGACTTGGATCAGTAAGGTTAAGCTGGCCTAAGCTCCAACAGATTTGAATTAACTGCTATGCCTACTATCCAACATCCATTCTAACCTAACCTGGCTCATTGATCAGTCCCAATCCCGACTTAGGGCCTTGTTTGTTTGCGTTAAAGTACATAGTATTCATATCATTAGTAGTATCAAATTAAGATTATAGGTTTGTTTTAAAAAATGAGTATTAAATAATCTTTCTTTTTAGATAAATAGAATCAAAAGAAAACAACAAATGAATTAGTAGGGAGATGGCTGATATATTCTTTTATCATCTTTTCTTTACTGTGTTTACATAAGGTGAGAGGTTAATTGATGGAATTGTCCCATAATGTTAGGGCTTTTATGTGGCATCTTAAGGTAATTCTTTTCCAAATATTAGAATATGAGAAATGGTAGTTAGAACATTTTTCATGTTTGGTTAAAAATGAATTTACTTACTTAGTTGCAAAAAGTATATGGTACATAAACTTATAAATCTCATAATATTGTAGGACTATGACTCCCATGATATCATGAGATATCATGTCAAAAAAAAAAAGTTTTTAAAAAAATATTTGCTAGGATTCTTGTGACATTATTTGAGTTTCAGTCAAGAAAATTAGAAAAATGGGGGTTTAAGAAGGAAAAATATATCAAAACCCCTATATATATAATAATAATAATAATCTATGAAATACACATGTAAGTTGCTGAATAGTGGCCTCACAAAGCCTATCATCTGAACTTTAATTGTACTGTAACTATCTGGTTTTATCTTGCCGGCATTTCCACCAGTTGCATTCAGCCTGTCTTCTGCCGTTCTGTACCTTTCCTTTCACCCTTTCAAGATTAAAGTATTCTTTTTTTAACCAAAAACATCAAAGTAACACTTACCCAAAAAATACACACACATTGATGTTTTACTGCCATTTTATCCGTACATCCAGTAGCCATTTTCACCAGACATTTATATAGAAACCCACATCGTACCCATTGTAAATGACTTTAGAAGTACTCTTCAAATGACTTCAATGAGCCTTTCATTCGGGTGAGAATCTTTGGGCTTGGGTTTCCAGTAAATTTATTGGGTGGGGCAGGATTCCATCTACGCCTCTGATCAATCCTGTGAAGAGTATTACTCCCATTGGAGTAAATTTTCTGTAGGGCCAACTCCCACTGTGTAATTTTATGCGATGTGGACCAGTAGATTTAAATGTTCAGTCAGCGAGGTTAGATCTTAGCTGTTGGACTTATTCATCCTAAAATATGGGCTTACAATAAAAAAAACAATGGCCATCAGTACCATTTGTTAAGATCATTCTTTTGACCTCCATGTCTCCATAATTCCAGATCGGCCCATAGGACCCACAAGCTATGGTGCACTTCCTTAATACTAAACTTGGATAGAAAAAAATTGGTGGTCCTGATGTTTGTAATCAGCCCATCAGCCCAAATCAAGAAAAGGAAAGAAGTTATCAAGGTGCTTTGCATCAATAATAATCTTCTCCATCCACAGGTTGAACCTAAAAGTTAACATGGGTTCAAACTGCAAAAATGTGTAGCTGCTAACTCAGCTCTGTGGGTTTTGTTTCTGCTTTGCACGAGCTATGGGAATTTTCTTGGGTCGACCCATGTTGTTGGTATTTTGTGGGAGCAAAAAACCAAAAAAAAAAAAGGCTTATTTAGTTCGGCTCAGTTAAGGGCTTGGCTCATGCTTACCCCCAATAAATTGACATGCATATAGTTATACATACAAGCCCAAGCCTAAGCCCGAGCCCGAGCCCGCGTCAACTTGTGAATATACATAACACACACAAGATGTTGATGTAATCCGCGCCCAAGCCCAAACTTAGCTCAACTGACTTCCAATCAACCTCAACTTCAAGTCGGGTAAAGTTGAAGATCAACAGACCTCGCTTGAGCTTGATCCGAGTTCTAGCCCTAGGTAAGTCGTTCTCAAGCTCAGCTTTGGCCTAGTTTGATTCAACTCAGCTTATTTACACACCTATATGCTCAGAAGTTGTATGTTAGCCTGTGATTTGTTGACCCAAAAACAAGCTCGGATGTATGTGTTTGTAGCGTGTGTGTGCATATATATATATATATATATATATAAATATGGACCAAAGGTGAGCCCCACAAGCATGAGCTTATGAAATTTTATCTTAAACTTGAGCTTAGGAGAGCCTTGCTCATATTTAATTATTTAAGTTATGCATTGTACTTAATACATAATCAATAAGTGTTGCACGGTTGCTTCTAATCTCTTTCTTTTAGTTTTATTGCTTCTTCTTTAGGCATTTTATATTATTTTTATAAATCATTGTTAGTGCAGAAGGGGGAGTACTCATTTCTATTAATAATGATACACTTTTTTCTCTATAGAGTTGTTTGAGATGTCAACCAATTCATAGAGTTAGTTTGTATGTGCATGGAACTTTAAGGATATGGAGTGATCCAAACATCCTTCTAATTAGATAATTATAACTCTCAATTCTTAAAAGTTTAAACTAATAGTATGTTCATGTATTTTTGTGACTGAAATACAAGAATGCATAATAGTCAGATTAGTGTTTAATTAAAAATAATGTCAATTGAAAAAAGGTACGTGAGTGTAAATGGTTTAAAACTCTCAAAGATATGACAATGCTAAAATGATTTCATTTCTAGAAATTCATATGAAAGTCATATTAAAGGTGTTAAATAGATCATAGTCGTTAACAATTTTCCTTCTTTGTCAAAATAAGTAAAATCATATGTCTAGAACCCAACCCAAGTCACCAAAAAATATATGACTTTATCCGATAAAAGAAAGTTTTTATAGATGACTTATATTCTCCTGATATTTTCTTAAAGGTTTATTTGCAATTGAGATTAGACAAGATAACGGATGTTTTCTTTACAATTGAGGTTAGACAAGATAACGCTCGATCAGACTCACAACGTTCGATGACACTCAAATTTTGGTACAATGTTAAAAAAAAAAAGTTTTCTTATTTTGAAGCCTTGAACCCTGCCCTGTCTCCCTGGCCTTTGAGGGTAGGGTAAGGGCCTATATAGTGAAAGCCCTTCGAGGACTTCGGCCCGCTCAGGCCTGGCCCTACATTTATTGAGGGTAGGGCTAGGACAAACCCAAGCTCGGCCCTTTGACAGCCCTACCACCGGCGCTTCACAGTTTATATCATTGACTATCTTTAGGGCAAAGCAAACCCTTCCAACTTTTTTCCTCTTGTAAATACTAACATAACCACACGCATCCGCTTTCCAAGTCCCTAACCAATAGGGCCAAGGATCAGTCTTTGTTGTCTTTGTGGGGAGATACTAACCTATGATGGATTGGCATCACACAGCCAACATTGAATCGACTTTCAGTCTTCTTCAATCAAATGATCGTAAGATAGATAAAGAATCTCACTAACCTATCTTTATGGTAAAGAAATTAGGTAGGCCGCACCCATGCCACATTTCCTATGTTCAATCATGTTAGTGGTAGTATAAAATTAAGTGTTAAGAGAAAGGTTAAATTAATAGTAGCTGATACTTGGATAGAATAACTCCATCATGGTATAAATTTTCTTTGTGATATGCTACAAATGTGTACTTTGTTATCTTTTCTAAGATATCACTTAGCAAGTTTTGTCATCGTTCTCTCCCTTTTTACGCAACTATAAAATATTTCTCTTTAGATTTCATCTCTTATAAAATGTTTGTCAAATGGGTTTTTCTTCGTTCATTCTCAAAATGAAACATTTCCGAAATGATGGTGTCAAACGGATCCATACTTCTTTTTTCTATCCGACTTAAGATTGATTTAAGAAGACGATTGAGTGATTTATACTAATAGAAAAAAAAAATTATGTAAATGTTCGATACAATCAATTTTAACGTGTTTCGCACTTTTTTATCAAAATATAATTAAAAGATAGCTTTTCAAACAGACATAAATGCTAAACAATAAGACACTTTATGTTTTCTTACTAAAGTGGTTCCAAAAAACTTCCATAATATGATAAGTTTATTTATTTTACTTTTACCATGTGACAATCTTTCCCATATAATTCTTAATATAGTATGTCCCTTTGGCTTTTATGAGGGACTCATATAAGTCATAATATATTCTCTATTTGTAAAAGGGGCTCAGTTGAAACCACTCTATTTGAAAAAAAAAAAAAAAAATCTATTTGAATTAATTGTATACGAAACAGATAAGACGTCTCGAAAGGACCCTTGGGATTCGTCATTAAATGGTCTAGCTAGCGTCAGACTCCCCTTCGTTTTAGGCTTTTGTAGCAGCTGTAGGGCCTGAGTTCTGCTCTGACTTCAGCTTGTTGAATACGGATTAATTCATGGCAAAAGGTGCCCCCATCCTCTGTTTCCAACAGTCCTTGAACGTTTCAATTTTGGAATAGGATTTCCATCAGACGACGTTATGGGTTGGTTTGATCATATGAAACTTTGCATTATGAGGTTTGTCCTTTTTTTATTAAAGAGGATTTTATGGGAAAGATTATGAAACATAGCCATTCCTTGGAATGGTCCACCCTGATTATACAACACTAACGGGCCCGTCATGCCTTGTTTTGCTTTTTTTTTTTTTTTCGATTTTGAGAGGAGCGACGCTAGAGTCGCTTATATTTGACGGGAGAAACACTAGCGTCACTCGTCATGACATCTCCTGATCTCTCACTCTTCCTCTCCTCCTCCTCTTTTTCCATCTCTGATTCCAGAAATATCAAACCGAGCCCTAATCCATTCCTCTCCGGTTGTGTGAGTGCTATGATGGTCGCTTTGAGCTGGTGAAAGGGTGATGGAGGTTCTTTTGGTGATATGATATGGTGGGTTCCATTGCAGTAATTTGTTCCTAGAGCTCCATTTAAATGGCTATATTTCAAAAAAAATTCTATAAAATCCTCTTTAAACAGTGAGTGCACTTCTACCATTGAAGGGCAAATGTCAGATTTTATGACAACTATACAGTCAAAATTGAAAAGAAAAAACAAAAAGTCATCCTTCAAGGACAAGAGTGAGAGTCCAAGAGTGAATCCCCAACATATGAAAAAAAAAAAAAAAAAAAAAAAAAAAAAAAAACCCCGACTCAAACGAAAAACACAAAATTCGCATGGGTGTCCATTTTACATATATTTGCTCCCGGCTGCAAAAAAAAGATAAAAAAAAAAAGCCACCTATATATCAATAATCCAGTTAGTTCAACTATTAGCAGTTTTGGCCCTTTGGAGCTACTCAATTTTGATGCTCTTAAACTAATGATTAGGATCATCTGATTGTGTTGATATTAAACACACTACTTATCCTCATTCAGATCTGTTAATATTCAATGTAATTCTTGAATCTGTTATTTCATAGAGTCAGAAGCACTGAAATTCAGGAGGCTGTTGCCTCTTAAACGTTCGGATTGATGCTTTCATTTTCTAAGTAGGCCTACCTCGGATACCTACTTCAGTTTCAAGTTTCCAACAAGATGAACAGGATAGACTTGATGTCCACTGACTATAGTTCAGCAATACTATTTGGACCACACTAATCCATGACCTGCAGGAGCCCATTAAGTTCAGCAATAGTACTACTTGGACAACACTAATCAATGGTCCCAGGAAGGTGGCTGGCGAAATGTTGCATATATATAGTACTGAGTGAGGACCAGTCATTCTCAAAAGGTCCTGCTTGCACCCATGTGAACTGTGGTGTGTGGTCCTCACCCAAGTGTGCACTCTGAAGACAGTATTTGGGACCTTCCTATGTTTCAGGCTCATGGTCTGCTGATCCAGACCATTAATCTTGTGTAGATACTAGATAGTCTTGCTAACAATATCCTGCACTCAGAGATACTGTTCCTCTCAGCTGCGTCAAAAATTGGATGGGTTATCAATATGCGATCCATTGATAAGATCAAAATCTTCTAAATTGTACGATACAAATTGTGCAATCAATCGACGCAACCAGTCTTTATCGGGGTTGGGTCCGTCTGGACGGCACATTTATGCAATGTTGGAATTATATATGAAAAGCGGTTTTTACTTACTCATCGCACCAATATTACTAGATCAATTTTTATCTCTTTATATATGGAAGGCACTGCACCAAATAACATAAAAGTGACAAGCGCTTTTACATGCAACTAGAAATTTCATTATTGTTGTACAAATGTGTCCCTAGAGTATACCATATTAAGGGTTTTTATTTTATTTTATTGTAACACACATAGGAATTTATAGAAGAGGTGTTGTTGAAGGGTGAAGGACTAAAGTGGAGATGCAAATTGTACCTTGACTTTCTTATGACTTTCATTCCTAAATATCTAATTATTAGGGTCATCGCCCGGTATTCATTTTTCATCTTCCTTTGAATTAATTTCTATGAAAAGGATGGCAATTTGATGGTAATTTTTTTATATTCATCTTTGGTTCTTCATTTTTTAACCACCGGTAAAAATATAATTCTAGATATTCAATTATAAGAATTGAAAAGGATATTAATTTGGAAACTCCAAATTTCTCCCGCTCTTCTCCAAATTCAGTTGTAAGCATGCTTCTAGTGCCAATGTCTTTGAGGTCTCAAATCTTAAAAAGCATTTGGAGACTATTTTACTCTTTTTACTAAACTTAATAATTGAAATATATTTTTTTTATAGCCAGTTTCATGAAATGTATTTTTAAAATCTCTAAAAATTTAATTGGGACATTTACAAAAAGAAATCCTCAAATACCCCAATTTCACAACAGTAGACCTAAAATTGTATATATCAAACGTACAAGGCCCTTTTATTTTGTAAGAAAAGGCACTTCTATATCTTTATTTGTGAATCAAAGGCACTTCTATATCTTTTTTTCAAAGTCTCATTATACGAGACCCACAACTAGCATATACAATGTTTCAACTTTCAAGTCGACTTGTGTGAAATTAGGGCATTTGATTTCTTTTTTCTCTCTAGATCTCCCAACTTAACCCTTTTTTTTTTTAGTTATTTCTCCTGCCAAAGAGACTAACTATATGTAGATATTCATACAAAACATACAACCGTAGAGTAGAAGTCCCAACTCAACTTTTTATCAACAAACTCCGCAAGCATGAACTAATTGCGTGCAAACGTTGGTGGACATAAATCAATGCTACGCATATATATAATGCGTGTATTCTAGGCACGTTTGGTAAACATAGAAGAATCCTCTGTTCACAGGATTCTCTCTATCTCCATAGAACCAACAGCTCCTTAGGTAGGATTCTCAATGAGAGTCCAAGGTTTGGATGGAAAGATGATTCCTACAATTTCTAGAATGTATGATCCAATGGTTATAGAAGTTTTTTTTTTTAAATTATCTCTCGTAATTTATGAAAACTCAAGACCTCAACATTCACTTCAAAGTTATCAGTGGTCATCTAGAGACTTTGAATGGTTCCGACCGTACAAAGGGGGCCCACATAAATAAAATAATAATATTATAGTGTATGGACGGTTTTAAAAACATCTTAAGATATAGTAAGGATCAACGGATGAAAACATTGTCATGTCTGATCTTTCCAAACTATTTATTGGTTTCGATCATGATTGTGTACCCCACATAAACCAAAATAAATAAAAAAACCCATCCCATTTAAGAGGAATCAAGAACTGATATTAATTATGAGACCGAAAAGATGCATTTTCAAAACAGAAACTTATTTATGCACATTACCACTATGTATTATTGACAGGGCTGTAAGTGCCCTTGCCCCGGGCCCATTTTTCAGGGGGGCCCAAATCCCTTCTACCTTTTATTTTTTTTTCAATCATTTGGTGGGGGCAGGGCTCATCTAATGGATTCCATCGTCCTGGGCATCAATAGACCCATCATCAAATCATCTGAGAGTGCTTATTGTATCACTTATTTGAGCATCCATCAGTGGGGCCCACCAATGATATTTTATATTTGATGGCTGAAATTTTGGGAGAATCTGGTCTAGCATTGGGATGATTTGGGGCTTTTTTTTTTTACAAATAGATCATCAAGCCTTCAGCCATTCACCCGTTCTTCTCATCTGTTAGTGGGGCCCACCAATGATTTTTTATTCCCCATATATGATGCTTAAATTCTGGTCTGAGTTTTTTTTCTTCTCTTTTTTTTCAAATAGTTATACTTGGGCATCATCAACCCATTGCCAATTTTTCACATCAGTGGGGCCCACCAATGATATTATCATATATGATAGCTGAAGAGGCCTAACTTTTACTCTTGCCCTGGGCCCTGAAAAATTCAGAACCGGCCCTGATTATTGAAGCGATTACTTAGGGCACGTTTGGTAAACGGTGAAGAATCCTATATTTAGAGGATTCTCTCCATCTCCAAAGAAAGCCACAATCCTCAAGTAGAATTCCCAATGAAAGTTCCATGTTTGGATGGAGGGAGGATTCTTATAAGTTGTAGAATGTATGATCCAATTGATGTTTATACAAATATCTCAAGATAAAGTAAGGATCAACGGTTGTAATTTGGTCACCTTACCGTGTTTGACCGTCCAGAACTAATGATCGGTTTTGATCTTGATCGTGGACCCCACATAAACCCAAAAATGAGAAAAAACGGACTGTTTTCAATAATAGTTTGCACAGTAAGACATTTTGGCACATATCTGGAGATTTAAGATGAATTAACGGCTGATATTTGGTGAAGTGACCGTTTTGGAGTTTTTAAAGATGACTAACGGTTTGGATCTTAATTAGGGAATCTAAAAGGTACATTCCCAAAGCAAAAACTTATTATGGTCACATTACTACTTACCTTCACTGTCACTTATCGTCACTGTCCCTCACGGTTTTGCAAATATCTCAAGATCTAAGATGAATCAACGGCTGAAATTTTGGGACATAGCCGTTATGGACCTTATTAACACAATTAACGGTTCAGATCTTGATCTTGGGGCCCAGAGGAACCAAAAAATCGAAAAAAACGGACTGGATTTAATCTCGTTTTTTGGCCCACAGCATAGCAGAATTGTCATCTAACGGTTTGGACGATTTTGCAAATATCTCAAGATCTAAGATGAATCAACAGCTGAAATTTTGGGAGATGACCGTTTTGGACCTTCTTAACAATATTATCGGTTCAGATCTTGATTGTGGGGCCCATAAAAACAAAAAAAACGCAAAAACCGGTCTGCCCTCTATTAACGCCCAAAAGTACTGTAGCTCCGCAAATCCCCTCTTGCGCGGAATCCATGAATCCAATGGGGGGGCGTCCGACTCTACAAATATTCAAAAGGGTGGATTTCTGCAATCCATCCTCTTCAAATCCATGTCATTCCAAACAAGGAAATTCGCGCGATTGTGAATTTTGGACGAGGAATCCGTGGCGAAGACCGTTGCCAAACATGCCCTTATAGTTCTGCGTTTCTCTCCCGGCATGGATTCAATGCCTCTGAAGAGACAGGTTTCAACGGCAAGAATAATCACATCGAGGATTTTGCCCCACGGTTCTCTTAAAATCCATGTCCAATTAAACATGCAAAAGCATTTGCACGCGAGGAACACTTTTACCCCGACTGTTGCCAAACGGGCCCGGGTCCCCGCCATCCATGCTATGATATTTTGCACTTATGATTTGACAGTTGACACTAGTATGTCCATAAATGTAGTTTTCACGGGGTACGGGCTCAAATCCATAACTATTTGGGGCATCTTCGGAAGTAGGTGAGCTTGGTACGAGCTTAGCAGTTAGTTTTTTTTATGGAATTGCTTGGAATTTTATGATTCTTGACTCTCTTTACTTAGTTAATTAGCCACATGTGGATGTCGCCCACCGTGATTGATCCATTGATGGTGAACATGTGACGGAAGATAAAAAATTAATAGGCTGTACATTCAAGTATTCAACACACACCAACTCTCACTGGTCTAAATTTTTCATATGATTTTTTTTTCTTATTTAATAGCATTGAATTCCAACCAACATCGTACATATCCAAATGGTGGATTACTTACTCCTCTTTGCAAGCATTTGCATTCTGTTAAAGTTCCGGAGTCATCAATCCATCATTCACACTATCCATTGGGCTAGATGGAACATGACCTCACATTGTTGCTATTTGATGATGCTAAGAAACTGATATTTAGAGGCCATAATATTTAGAACCAGCAGCTCTCTCTCTCTCTCTCTTCCCTTTGCTCTTATAATACTCAGAAACCTATGGACATCCTAATTTATTAAATCCCTTAATCTGTTTCAATACTACAACAAGGGATTGAGCCAGATTATTGCCATTGAGAAAGAGGTGCCTCACTAATGAGCTATGGTAGATTAGTGTACTAATCATTTGCTGTGATTGATCAATCACATGTTAGGGTTTTTTCTGGAAAAAAAAAAATTTATGTCCTTTCTCTCATCCTTGCTATGTTAAAAATAAGTGAGAATCCACACCTAACAATGTAAAAGAAGAATGTAAAGTAGATTATGAGATACACTGTGAATTATGTAGGGAGTAGAACTCAAGGCTCTTTCCAATATTCGATGGACCAGGCGACCAGCTTTTTCATTGATGGCTACATCCTAAGTTTATTTTATATTTAATAATATAGTGAGAACGATAAGCTTTGCCACGGGTCATATTTAAAATTTTTTTTACCAAAGTGGAAACAAAAATACTGTTGAGCTACAACATTTTAAAAGGGTTGGACCAAGTTTTGAGCTACAAGATTGAAATGGTAGCAAAAGGCAGGATTGGGAGATGAGTTTGCAGAAGATTTGATTTCAACAATAATATAATGTTGAGTTAGATGGGAATTTTTTTTTTTTTTTTTGTGAACCCTTATTAACTGATGAAAAGACTAAAACATTTTCCACCAACTATGCTAGTTAGACAGAGCATGCAATCTTTAAAGTTAAATTTCAGGGTTTAGAATTCTTCTATTCTTTTTTTTTTTCTTTGGTGTGCTTTTGAAAAAAAAATCAAAATCTTCAGAAGGTATGAAACAAAAGGCAAACATTTTTATGGTGAGTTTATGGTTGTTTGAGATAAAGCGATGAAAAAAACCAAAACCTTCATAAGGTAGGAAAGAAAAAGCAAAAAAAAAATTATAAAGATGATCAAAATGATATTATAGGTATTGAGTTTACTATTTTTAATTTCATACAATATAGGTATACACTAATATTCATAAAAATTAAACCATAACGACCTCTCTTCTAAAATTTTTTATTTATAGATTGTCTTCATATAAGCAATAGGACATGTGTCTTGATCTTATGGTATAATGATAATTGGTCATAATATCATTGTCATATTATTAATTTATATATTGTATCATATCTCCTTTTCATTTTAATATAACTTATACATAAAATATAACAATTTAAGTTTTTTTTTATATTTTAAAGAATTTATAAATCTTTTATAATGTGAACTAAATTGCCCGTGCTAAGCGTGGGCATATTTTGCTAATGTGATCTAAAAGATAGTGTTATTTATGTCATCTTGCCGGTCTATATTCTGGAACTACCTTTTCAATGTGGATTAAAAAATTCCTTTACGAAAGAAAGGAATTTTGTTTTTCACTTGCCCAAACAAGTCTTTTAAAAGCTGAACATTCACACTGTTGCCAAAAGTTAGTTTAATAAGTAGTTAAATAGTTTGGGAGGGGTTTATAGAAATTTGAATAGATCCATAATATAAATTTTTTTTTCAAATAATGAAAGCTTAAAGGGGTTTTAATAGAAAACCAGCTTTTTCATCGAATGAAGTCTTCATAATAAGTTACCTACATCGAGACTGAGCCATGAGGTGTGTATCCTTCGATGTGTAGTTTAGGCATATGAAGTAGTTTATAATTCGAAGCTTTTCCTCCAATTTAAGTAATTCACTTGGATAGTGAAATGAAGTTAGGGGTCACTTGGAGAAAAGAAAAAAAAAATGGGGGCCAAATTAATAAATACCAAACTTAAAAAATCACGTCTTTATTTCTTTATGTCGAAAAATGTCAAAATAGATACCTTCTCATGCCACTACATGAGAAAACACCCTCTTCTTTTTAAGAAAAAAGTTAATAAAATACATTATCATGCCACTAAATGATAAAAATACATGACATGGTTTTTTGTCATTTAGTACATTTTTTGAGAATTTCCCATCTTGAACTTTTGGTCGAGAACAATCTAACAGGGAAACTAATTGGACAATCCATCAAATGTTCCTTCGGACATTGATAATAATTTTGTTACATGTCCTGATGACTACTAAACTATGCCCCTCTCTCTCTCTCTCTCTCTCTCTCTCTCTCTCTCTCTCATTACATGGACCAGTAAATTACCCTGGATCTCTCTCATTACATGGACCAGTAAATTACCCTGGATTGATTGTGCAACATGCGACGTAGCAGTCACTAATTTAGTTGAGGATAAGATGAGATATGCATCTACCTGTCTGCACAAAATAATAATCTAAAATAGGGTTAATTTTATTACCAATTGCATTCAAAAGAGGATGGAAGCTTGACCTATTATTTGTTGCAACTTGCAACCATCATCCCAAGTGCCCATCAACTTCCTTCATTGCTATAAATACTAATATTATTTCACTGAAGACAAGATAACACCCATCCCACACAAACAAGGTACAATTGGGACCCAAATTGATGAAAGTTAGGTGCAAGATGAACCTTGGTAATTAATTAAGATTAGACAACTACTTTGGTGGTGACAATAGCTCTTCCATCCAACCATCGTACATGCATGTTTTGCTCAGAGAAAAGGACTTTATCACCATAAATTGACCAGTGTGGTGGGGCCCTTTTATATGATGCCAGATCGTTAGATCAACAAATCCTTACCAACGTGCTAAAATGTTGCACTGTGAAGGGAACATTTTACTGTTTGGATGGCAATTTGATATGCACAGACCAGGATATCTGGATGGCTTCGATGCTATTGGACAATGCCACTAATCACGGGGAAAGGGTTAGATCCAGCTTTTGAAGTTGAGAAGTTTAACGATGGGCCCGATGATTTTAAGAGAACAAATACACAATGGTCTGTGTTGCAGCAACCAAATTAATGCACTTTGACAATATTTTTCTTCTTGGCTGTAAGAAATTGTGCTAAGGTCCATTTTAATTAACTATTTTTTAGACTATGCTTTGAACCAATCCATCTAATTTCTAGCCTATTTGCAAATGCTTTTCACCCAAGCCCAACTTCAATTTCAAAATTTATATGAATTATCTTCTCTGGGGGTCAAAATAGGGATCTCACGGGTTAGCGGATTAACCCCAATCCAACCCATCTTTATGAAGGTTGTGAAAACTTTACCGTGAGTTAGATCTCCCGTATTTTATGTGGGTCGGGTTAAGTTTTGCAACACCCTAACAACAGATTGGGTTAAAAGACAACCTTACTTGACTCACTTGCCTTGACTTGTAATCAACTCTGTCCATGACATGATGACGAGTTTATGATTTATAATATCAAACATGTCTTGTGACAGTATGAGTCAATTTGAGTTTGAAATTGGCTATTTTTATTTGTTAAATGTAAAATATAAATTATACAGATAAATTAGTCACAAACAGATCGAGGGAAGGCATGAAGACCAAAGCTTGAAATCTGCATCAAATGAAAGATCGAAGAGCCTATATCGATCTCCTTGATCTTGACAAACCTACTACCAAACCTACCTCTGATAAAAGTGGATCAAACTCCAGAGATGATCATCCATTTAATACAACCACGTGCTCATGAGCTGGTCCAGGCTAGGCTGACTCATATCCAATTAAGCTCAACCCAACTTCTTAAATACCTGCTCATATCTGGTCCAAGCCTAATATCTGGGCTACAATTCCTCAGCCCAAGCCTGACCCGCCTCAAACATGTCAGCTCCAAGCCTGCCCATTTAGCCATTTAATATTTACAATAAAAAATAGCATAGTAATCTTATATTCAAATGAAGAACCTCCTTAAAAATTCATAGAGATCTTAATTAAACGACACAGGATTTGGGTATGTCTCTTGCTTGGGTCGCACCAGGTAAAGCTTTGGGCTTTTTAAGCTCAGCCCAAATATTAAATGGGATGAGATTTTAGATCCAAGCTTGACCCGAGAACTGAAACCTGGATCAAAGGTCAGACCTTGGCTGGCCCAACCCATGAACACCCCTGCATATACAGTTCTATGTAATAGAAAAGAAAAGGAGGAAGAGGGTAAATATTATTGGAACCCAAAGGCGCGGGGACATTTGCGTAAAGCTGTGGAAGAGGAAAGACGCATTCCTAGTCCCCACCAATAAGCTTTTGACATGGTAGGTAGGAATCGGAAATCACAACTAGCACACAAAACAAAGCTAAGTTTTAGGTATTTTCTACACAAAATCAGTTGCACCAAACAAAGTTCATGGAGTCCGGATCCTCTGAGGCTTTTCCTCACAGTCAGGCAAGCATCCCACGATGGCATAGCGGATTGAGTCACCATGGGTCAAAAGCCTTAGGAGGATCCTAATTCAGAGTCCACGGTGCAGACTGTAGAAACAGGCGTAATTCTTTCTCTTTAAAGCTGAATTTTGATTGGGGAAAAAAACTCAATTCTGGCTGAAGGAGAAACCACATTAACTTTTTTGGGCCCACTTGTGAATGTGTATCTTCAAATATTTTATGTCTTTTCAAAAATACATTTGTGCATTTTCAATAAGACGTGTCTCTTGGGCCCATTTGTGTAGATATGACCCAATTCTAAGGAATGTCTTCCAACTCTATATGTTAAAGTGATTTTCATGTTTTTAAATAGTATTCAAAATGAATAGAAATGTAGCATTTTCAGAAGCTCATTGTCCACGAGCATTTTATTCTCATATATTCTTATTTTGATTTTAAGTGATATTTCATATTTCTAAATTCTCTTTAAAGTTTTGTAAAAGATAAAAAAAAAATTGATTGGGCTTTCTCATATGGTTTTTGGTTAATTTCGTGTATATGATGTTATATTATCATGACCATATGGTATTGATTAGTTTTATTCTTCTATTATTAATTCTTGGGTGTGCCTTAACCTTTATATTAATTGTTATTTATTTTATATATTAGTTTTAACTTATAAATCAATTTATGCGGGAATTAACCGTGCATCGCACAGGTCTTTCTCATTTTTATTGAATATTAATTGAATGATTTCTGACCCTTTTTTTCAGAGTTGATAATTAATTTAAATATTAATATTAATTAATTGTTTCATTTGAATTATGTTTAACTCTGCGGGCTTTCATGCTAGTATTCTTTATAACTGTCTACCTGCATTTAGACGAAGTTTCAATACTGTATTACCATTTGACAGCTATATAATTGCTTTCTTCATAAGTACATAGTAATTGGCATGCCACCTTTCCTCAACTGAGTGCTCCCTCACCTCTCACCTCTCCCCAGCCCCCCTAAGCTAGCCACCAAAAAAGAACAAAAAGGGCAAAAAAAAGAAGAAAAGAAGGCTATACAATGGCCTTTATATAATGCCCATCAAGGCCATTTAAGAACTAAGATTTAGCTCCTTTCTACCAAAAAAAGAAAGAGAAAAAAAAGGAAGTGACGATCAAACTTCCATCATTGCTTTTTCTTACACTCGCAACTCTTAGGTTGGGAAAGGTAGTGATGATCAAACTTATGTTAATTTTTTACTAGCATCTTTAATCGGATCTACGTAAATATATAATATTGATTTGTATAACACGAGTATAAACACGTACCAAACACCATCACGTTTGTCTAATTTATAGGATTTGCTACACTATTCCACTATAGTCTTTTTACATTATCTCAATGTGGCAATCAATGTATTATTATAGAGAAGAGCTGTAACCCCTAAGCCCTATATATTCATTTATCCTAATTTAATTAGGATTTGAATTTCTGTTAGAATAGAGAATTCTATAAAGTTAACAACTTCTACTAAACAGTACCAAAAATATTTATAAGGACACTAGTACTTCTAACAAATTACACGTTATTATTTTTTAAAATTACGTTGGAATAATCATTTGTCTTATCTCATCAATACTCTGAATTCATAGTCCAAACATTCATGTGCATATGGTGAAAAGACTGGACTAGTGTAATGTTGGATGAGCATTTTTCCAACTGAAAAAGGATCCCCTTTTTCGTCCAAACAGGAGATCTGGTTCCCAATGCAACTGCATGGTACTAGGGCCATACCCAAAAGTCATCATTGGTAGAGATGGGTTCGGTCCAAACCAACCAAACCAATAGTTGATAAAGTTGATACTTCAGGGAAGGTGGCATGCCCAAGGACTTTCCAGAACCATCTAAAACAAGTAGGATACATATGTACAACTTACTGAGCCAATGTGGGTAATTCACTAAAGCCAGGAAATGATCTCATAGGCCTTGCCATCTGAGCAAGGAACTCTAGCCTAATTGCAGGTCTCCAAGAAACAGAATGGGTTTCAGGCTTTATCTTTGAGAATGGGGCACGACCCAACTTTAGGGTGGTAAACAGGTTGGTTCCGGTTTAGGTCCATGGTGGACCCGAAACCAAAACCGTGAAGGAGAAGTTGGAACTGGATCCGGATCCGGAACTGTTTCGGAATCGGATTCTTGGCTCAGGAATCGGAACCAAAACCATATATGGGACGGGTCTGGATTTGGGTCCAGGTTTAAGTAGCTAATGACATTAAAAAAAAATATGGTTTTTAAGAGAGATTTTCGAAAATTGAAGTAATATATCAGGTCTCGGATCCACGGGTCTGAACTAAGATGGAACCGGATCTGGTCTCATTTACTTATTGGGGCCTAAATAAGGACCTAGACCCGATTTTTAATGGGTCGAAACTTCCGGGTAATCGGAGAATCGAGGACCCATTCACATCCCTACGCCCAACTTCTTAAAGAATGTTAAATTTTGGGAAAAAAACATTATACCTACTTGTACTTTGGTCTTTTTGCAGAGTAGTCCTTGTACTTTGGTATTTTGTACTAAACCTACCTGTAGTTCTAATTAACATGCAAATACAAACGGACGTGACGGAATATAGGAAATGGCAAATTTACCCCTCCATATATAAGATCTCTCTTCGCTTTTTTTTGTTCATTTGCCCTCTTTCGCTTGCGGCTAGGGTTCATCTTCCACCCAGCAATCCTCTCTCCACGCCTCTTAGGGCTCAACGGTAAGGGATACATTGAAATGCGGTGGATTCACTGTGAGGCTGAACGTTAATGGTGAAGAAGATTTTCCCATCTTTCAGATTGACGACAAAGATGGGTCTCCACCTTTGGCCACCTTTGGCCATTTCCTTCCGTACAAAATGCTCTGGTCCGAACGAAGGGTAATTAAAAGTGATGGGGAAAGGAAGATGGAGGGTTCTGGTCCGGACGAAGGGTAATTAAAAGTGATGGGGAAAAGAAGATGGAGGGTTCCTTTTTTCAGAGGGTTCTTTTTTTCACTTGCTCCTTGGCGATCGTCTTCCCCACGATACCTTGGCCGGTTTTCACCGTATGGATGGCGGGACGACCTCCAATCCATCTGGTCGTCACGATGCAGCTTTCCTGAAGGGCAAATTCGATTATGGCTTACGTATGCTGAAGACCAACATTCTAAAGTCTCTGTTCTAAAGTCGGTCATCAGGAAACACCAAGAAAATTCAATACCGCCTGAAGTGCCACGTGATCTCATCCTTGAGGCCAAAATCCGTATAGGAGATGAAAGAAATGCATTAGCAAATCGTGTGGGACCCATTCCTTCTATGGCACGATTTGATGTAGATGGGAGCACGCGTCAAACTTTGCAGGTTGAAAAGCAAGCAAGAAGTCTGGTGTCTGCTGATGAACGTGATGCGTTGGATGGGATTCATAAATCCAACGGAGATGGGCATTTTACGAATCCGACGGTCAAGAAGGTGGATGCTCGGTCTTCTGCTACATGGGCATCTTTATTTCAACTCCATACAGATAGGACAAGGGATTTACATCACCAAGTCCATCTTTCAAAGGATCCGACCCACCATGTAGAGTTTGATGAGGATGACTCCTCTGCAGCTGTCCAAAAAACTGGGGCAATGCCCTGGTAGGTTATTTAATTGGTAATTCTCCTCCCATTTTTTAAGTTAAAAATCTCCTTTCAAAAGCATGGAGAATAAAAGATCTTGGAAAAAAGCCAAAAGCTCGTCTGAAGGCAAGAAGCATTTGGTTAGAGCGGATGGTTCACTTAGAGCTTGTGTTTGTAAGAAGACAACGTTAATTAAGCAATGTTGAGAAGGACTGAGACGTGGGATTGTTAACAGATGATTGCAGTAGAAAACACAAGATGGCTACCAGTGATGATTTGCATCTTGCCAAAAGGTCAAGGCATATTGCCCAGGGTGATGATACAGCTGAAAGATCAGCTTTTGTTGGCAGAAAGATTGATTCCACATGCTCTACTGTGTCGAAGGTAAATGACATGATCTTTCGGAAACTAAAAAACCAGGATTGTATTCAAAAGCTGAAATCCCATCTCAAATCGAATCAACAAAACCCCAAATCGTCTCCTGCACTATAACTTAGAAAGATCTCAGCTTTTGTGGTTTTGGAGTGAGATCTACATACAAGAGAATGTGTAGAGAAAACCAGATATTATTACAAAAAGAGATCTTAAAAAAAAAAAAGGTAAGATAAATTCATTTGATATGGTGGATAAAAAATTTGCCTAGGTGTGGTTCAAGGGCAAATAAGTCTTTTAAGGCAAGTAATTTGGCGCCAATATGCACCAAACACATTTTATACGACCTACACTGTTAATACTAACAGAATCCGTCCAATTTGCATGTCAACTAAAACTACAGGTAGGTTTAGTTACAAATACCAAAGTTCAGGGATCACTCTGCAAAATGGCCAAAGTCCAGGTAGGTATAATGCTTTTTTTCCTTAAATTTTCTGATTCTTTTCCTGTTTTTCAGTTTTAAAAGGGGGACATTGAGAATTGGTCTATGCCTGTCCATGGGCCAAGCAATGCAAGTTGGGCTATGCCTGAATCCAGCCTCCATTAGGCTGGGTTTGAAATGTCTATCTATGTCTTAGGCTGGGTTTATACTTGTCCCCCATTCTTTTAGCTTCAGACTGCATTTGGCTGGATTTGGGATGTCTATCTATGTCTCTGGGCTGGGGTCGTGACCCATATCTTGCTCCATAGCTAACTTGACCTCAGGTTTGGGCCTTGATTTTTTGCAGACTAAACGCCTTTGTGGTTTAACTTTAACCTCAGCTTTCAACATTGCAGGCTTAATTGGACATTTGATGGGCCCAACTTACCGCTTCGGCCCAATAATCTATTTTGGGGCACCCGATTAATTATTGAGTATCAACATGTACTGATGATTATGGATCATTAATATGCAACTTATAGGTTTATGATATTCCTTAATGGACCTCAAATCGGCCTCTGAACCTAAGTTCGAGATTCAGCAATGAGTTAATCATCATCATCATTTGTAGCATTATTTCCTTATATAAAATCAGTTATTCACGATAACTATGTATACTATTGTAAACACAATGATATTGTACGAACAATTCTATGGGAAATATTTAAATTTCCACCGCGTGAGAATATATTAGGTTTATAGCTCTATGAGCAATACTGCTGTTTTATTTTAGTGCAGACCCTGACAGGATCCGAATCCGAATCCGAACTCTTTCTTTATTCCCTTCTTAACAAGACCGTTACCTGAGAGAAACGACCGTTGAGATGAAAGCGAAGAAGCAGCTTCGCGAAGCCGTTGATTTACTCTTCACACGTGGGCCCACAGGATCCAACGCTTACTGCCGTATCCTCCTCGAATGCATTCGAACCAATGATTTCGAGCAAGGAAAGAGACTCCACTCTCACATGGATCTCTATTCCTTCCAACCCAACGACACATTCCTTCACAATCGCCTCCTACAGCTCTATGCTAAATGTGGCAAAATCTCCCACGCCCGCCAACTGTTCGACAATATGCCCCAACGAGATGTCTTCTCATGGAACTCAATGCTCTCTGCCTTCTCCAAATCGGGTTCCATAAATGACTTGCTAGCACTCTTCAATCGAATGACGGTTCGCGATTCCGTCTCATATAACACTGTAATTGCTGGGGTTGTGAGTCATGGCTACAATGGGGAGGCTCTGAGGCTTTTTATTCAAATGCAAAGAGAAGGATTTGAGCCATCGGAATACACCCATGTGAGTTTTCTTAATGCTTGTGCGCAGTTATCAGATTTGAAGCGCGGGAAACAGGTTCACGGGCATCTTATTACTTGTAATTCTTCTAAGTTAAATGTGTTTGTTTGGAATTCTTTGATTGATATGTATGCAAAGTGCGGTGAGATTGATCAAGCACGGCAAATTTTTGATGGGACGATTGATAGAAATGTTGTTTCATGGAATTCAATGATTGCGGGTTATTTGAAAAATGGACAACCCGCGAAATGCATAGATTTGTTTCAGCAAATGCAAGGTTCGGGTGTGAGACCGGATTTGGTTACGGTATCTAGCGTTCTTGGTGCTTACTCTCATTGTGGATTGATGGAAGAAGCAAGCGAGATTTTTCGAGAGATTAAAGAGAAAGATGGGGTTTGTTGGACAACGATGATCGTTGGTTATGCACAGAATGGAAGAGAAGAGGATGCTTTGTTGCTGTTTGTTGAGATGTTGGCGGAGTGTGTCCGACCGGATGGTTTTACAATGTCGAGTGTGGTTAGCGCATGTGCTGGATTGGCGTCTTTGGATCATGGAAAGGCAGTTCATGGGCAAGTGATTGTGATTGGGATTGGAGGTGATTTACTTGTTTCAAGTGCACTAGTTGATATGTACTCAAAATGCGGAGAAATTACAGATGCTTGGGATGTTTTCAGTAAAATGGAAATCAGGAATTTGGTGTCTTGGAATGCCATGATCATGGGTTATGTGCAAAATGGACTCGATAAAGATGCATTATTGCTTTACAATAAGATGTTGGAGGAAAACTTGAAGCCTGATAATATTACCTTTGTTGGCGTTCTCTCTGCTTGCAGCCATGCTTGCTTGATTGAAGACGGGTGGAGGTATTTCCATTCGATGAGTGAATTGCATGGAATAACACCAACGTTTGATCACTATGCCTGTATGATCTATCTCCTTGGTCGTTCCGGGAATGTTATTGGAGCGGTGGATTTGATTAAAGGCATGGCTTATGAACCCAATTCCTTGATTTGGTCCACCCTTTTATCTGTTTGTAAAATAAATGGTGATATTGAGCATGGGGAGATGGCAGCTAGGCGCCTCTTTGAATTGGATTCTCTTGATGCTGGACCTTATATAATGTTGTCAAACATGTATGCTGCTTCTGGAAGATGGAATGATGTAGCATATATGAGGTCTCTTATGAAGGACAGGAAAATTCGAAAATTCGCAGCTTATAGCTGGATTGAGATCAATAATAAGGTACACAAGTTTGTATCAGATGACAGAATTCATCCTGAAGTTGAGAAGATTTACGAAGAATTGAGTAAACTTATGATGAGATTGAGGGAAGGCGGCTTTGTTCATGACACGACTTTTGTTCTACAGAATGTGGGGGAGGAGGAGAAGGTTGAGTCTATTAGCTATCACAGTGAGAAGCTCGCGCTGGCATTTGGGTTGATCCATAAGCCTCAAGGAATGCCCATAAGAATTGTGAAGAATATACGTGTATGTGGTGATTGCCATTTGTTCATGAAGCTTGTTTCCAATGTTACAAATCGGCATATCATCTTGAGAGATTCAAACAGGTTCCACCATTTTAAACGCGGGCAATGTTCCTGCAAGGATTACTGGTGATGGAAGGACTTCTTTAGGCTACCCCCACCACCAACTATCCCACTCTCCAAAACCTTCATCTGGTGGGTCCCTTGCGCTTCCCTTGGTGGGCCCCACTTTGTTGCTCAACCCCATTCCCTGTAGCGGGCCCATACGTACTTTGCCTCGCATATATGCATGCTGAGCTTAGGTTAGGCCGAAGCGCTCGGTAGGCTTACAGCAGCTAGGCCCTTATGCTTCCCTCAAGGGCCAGGCCAGAGAAAAGCATTTTTTTTATTTTTCTGAAACACCACAATTGATTGTCAACTTGATGCCATTCATTAATCTTATTGGTGATTTCAGCATGTTATAAAATCATGGGGCCTTTGGGACTATTGGAATCCTCATAAAGGTCATGTAAACTATGATTTAGTTTTTCAAATGTGTAAATGTGAAGGACATTTTTGGAATAAGTTGTATGAAAAAACTAGGCGTCTGTAAAAGAAACTATTCTCATTCTGAAAGTAATGATAGCACATTCAAAGCCATGGGTTTCTTTCGAGTTGCTTATGTAAATGATTCAAATGTATAAAATTTGGTGCGTAAATAACCACCTTATTGTTGCGTTGAGATTCTCACCTCAAACCCTTAAATATGCAAGTGATGTGTATACATTACACATTCCTTTTTGGATATCGGAGCAGTATAGAGCACGTCTGTCTTCCATATAGGTAGATTTGCAACATTATTTTCTGGCCTTTTATCTATGCATTGAAATGGGTTTTATCAAATGCGCTCATTTGTTTGATGGAATTGGAACCTATATATTTAAACGGGCCTGTTTGTTTACGTGGGTTTGGATACATGAGAATTCATTTCAAATGAGACGGTTTGTGGGTAAGTAATTGAATGCCCATGCGCTTGAAAAATATTCATGCATGTTTATGTAGGAAAATGTTCTCCTGCTAGCAATTGCAAGTGATGATGCCAAAAAGTGTTTTTGGGCACCACCGGTCAAGTAATGAGTAATTAATGTGAAAATTAATGGAGAGAGAGAGAGAGAATTTATAGTGGTTCGGTCAATGTGACCTACGTCCACTTCAAACTGGTGATTTTACTTCTCCGATGTAGGGATTACAAGTCAGAAGAATACAATGATAGTGTAAGAATGGATAGGAGTTGCTTGCCCCCCAGTGCTGGTGAGGCTTTGTGATTTATAGTCTTCCCCTAACAGATGGGGACGACTCTTCAGCAACGGACGCTCCATTTTGGCGGAGTCTTCGAACCATCCTCAATAGACGAGGCGGGTAGGATCTTCTCCGCAGAAGAATACAATGATAGTGTAAGAATGGATAGGAGTTGCTTGCCCCCCAGTGCTGGTGAGGCTTTGTGATTTATAGTCTTCCCCTAACAGATGGGGACGACTCTTCAGCAACGGATGCTCCATTTTGGCGGAGTCTTCGAACCGTCCTCAACAGACGAGGCGGGTAGGATCTTCTCCGCAGGACTTGGTAAAAGCAAGTTAAGGGGAACGTCGCGCTGACTTCGTCGCTTCGTGGATCCGGACCCGGCCCTTAATGGGTGGATTTAGACCTGTGCTCATAACAGACTTGGGTTACTTAGACCTGGCCCACCATCGTGGACCGAGCCACTTGGGCCTAACCTGTCATTGCGGATCGAGTTATTTGGGCCTGGCCCATCAGCAAGTGTAGTCCATCACTGTAGGGCCCATTTGGGCCGATCTTTCATCAATGCAGCCCTTTTGATACTCTTTGTATCCCATGATTTGGTTATTCTGGCATGAGCCCAGTTTTACACTCGCTATTAGATAGAATCTCAAGCAAACCTATGATTAAGATGCTATTAAAATTTTAGGTTATAAAATCAAGGGCGTGGGCAAATTTTTTGGATCCCCCTTGTCTATGAGGAGACGTTTTCATTTGTCCCTATCACAAAGATAAACTTGCATATAAGTGGACCCTGCGAGCTGGACTATATACAACCTATATGCAGTATGCTCATCATAGAACATTCTCCATTTATATAATATACTTACCAACATCATTTCATACACTCACACACGCACACATACACAAATAAATATATTATATACATAACAGTGAAAGGGCAAACATACACATATATTTATATAATATGTATCAAACTTATTAGTAGACAAAGGACCAGGATGGGTTGGGTCTTGCCCAATCCCAGCCCTCGAGGTGGCAAGCTTTTCAGAATTGGGCCCTACCCCACTCTTAAGCTTTATAACGAAGAAAAAAAACCCTTAATTTTTGCAAGATTTGATAGGTCGGGACGTCCCCTCTAGGGCTGCACAAAAAATCCGGTATCACCGCAAAATCGAACCGAACCGAACCGACCGAACTGGGTGGTTCGGATCGGTTTATAGTAGATTGGTTCAGTTAACGGTTTGAAAATCATAAAAATCGCTTACATCGATCGGTTATCGGTTTGAGCCCACGGTTAACCGCTTAAACCGAACCGACCGTATGCAGTAACCTAAGTATTGCTTTTTTACTATTTTAGCCTTAGGGTTTCATTTTTTACTACTTTCAAAGTTACATTCCACAACTCTATTCTCATATGAACTCAACCGTGAAAACTGCCTCAGTGCATCTCCTCTAATCTCTCAAATGCTTTTTCATACTTCATTGCAGATGGAGGGATTATTGTACATGATGTTTTCCTTCCATCATAATTTCTACCTCGTTTCAATGAAGTTTTTATCAAAATGCTGCACTCTTGAGAATGCTAGAAAAGCCAGTAGAGCCTAGCTTTTGACGGTTGGCTTTGGTCTCACCTAACCAATGTGTTAAGAAACCTTCATTTTTTAAAAATACAGTGGGTTTTGATACAGACTTCGTTTGTGTGTGACTTTTCTTGACATGAACTATTATTCTATTGTAATTCCAAATGGTATAATATGGAATGAATATTTCACTGCAAGCTGGTTATTATTATTATTTTTCGCTTGTGTTTAGTCCAAACTCTCTTTTTGGAGTAGAAATAATTATTTTTTATATACGTTTAGTCTAGTCTGGAATGTTGAATTTTACTATTTGCACTAAACATTGGAATAAATGTAGAGGACAGGACATCATCATTTTGAAAATTTCAAAGTCGGATTTTCAAAAAAATAAAATAAAATAAAATAAACAACAGTTTAACCGACCGAACCATTTGGTTTGGTTCGGCTCAGTTTAAGCCCTCTCCATCGGTCAGATCGGATCGGTTAATTAAAAAACCGACATGTTCGGTTTGGTTATTGGTTTTAGTGTTAAACCGATCCGAACCGCCTATATGCAGCCCTAGTCCCCTCATCTAAGAGACCCTATACTTAAATGCTTAATTTATCTTTGTTTGAATTGCAACTTATCCCCTGTTCTTTCCTAATGTAGCAATGTGGGTAGTCTTTGTCCTAAGACTGAATAACATACAAAATTTACATGAAATAATAATGGAAACTCTTGACTATCGTCATAGCAAAGTCCGTGATATATGTTGGTTCTTCGAGATGTCAAAATAGCTCTATAATCACTAATTTGTCTTATCCAATAATTTAATACAATTATGATTTGGTAATCAGCCAGATTAAGATGTTGACGTTTTTCATCTTAAAGATGATTAGGAACAAAACACGTTTCCTTAGAGAAGAAAAAAAGACAAGAACTTCTCTTCCTCTTCTTTGTACATTCTATCAAGTAACATTTTTTTCAAGTTCTAATAAACTATTGTTGTAACAAGTCAAAAATAAATCTGAGTTTTTACAATTGAAGATCTTTCCCTTTCCAAACTAAAGTCAGTAGATCAAGAATAATATATATATATATAGACACACACCATGCAGATATCATGTTTACCTTTTTTTTGTACTAGAGCCAAAGGAGCTGGGACCCATGAGAGAGCCCATATATGTGGGAAGAGAGCCCCACACGTAGAAAGAGGGATTTTGGAAGGGGTGAAGTTTTACAATAACGATGACTTCGGAACGGCTTTACTTAAGGGAGATAGGAGCCATTGGTCATCCATCCAGAGGACAAAGAATTCAAGTGAGTTCCTAGTATCTATTCACACTAGAATGCACAACGAGGTTGGAATAAATCCTTATCTAAACCATCAAGGCCTAGCAACTCTAATATAAATTTGGGTACAGATGTGGGTACTATAGAATGAACCCAATCTGAGTTTTGATTTGCGCAGTGGCTGACCCAAGATTTTCGTTTAGGTGGGGGCATATAATGGTCAATTGAAAAAATAATACCCTTTGCAAAAAAACCTACAATATCACTTGCTTCCGTAAGAACAAGAATACAAGATGGAGAGCATTATTGTTAAAATTAGCCAATTAATAGATGTAACAATTAAAGTAAACATGATACAACAATAATCAAAGCAAATTATAAACCCAAAGTTAAATGGTCAATAAGAAATACAGTTCACACCAGATCCAATTTTTAATTTCTTTAAATAAAATAGTCTATGCCTAAAACCTATAAATCAAAATCTCTTCCATCAATATAAGATTCAATAGACACAAATGACAAGGACAATAGGAGTTATATCGCTGATCAACAAAAGGAAATGTCATACAAGTGTTTGAAATCGTAATGAAAGTAGAAGAAGAAACATGTAAAAGCCTCGTTTATCTTTTCTCCATGGATTAGTAAAAAAATAAAGAAATAATTGATTTCAAATACCAAATCATCCAAAAGGGAAAAGTAAAAAGGAAAAGGGGGAACGAAATCCAATAACCCTTACAGGCAATAGAGCTGGATCGGATCGAGATGACTTCCTGATATTTGAATAGTTTGTGAATAATCGAATCATTAGTTTTGTGGGAAGATGGCAGAAGAGAAAATAGTGCAAAAGAAAATTAGAGCATTTAAAAAGAGAGAGAGAGAGAGAGAGAGAGAGAGAGAGAGAGAAAAGGACACGAAATCTTAGACATAAGACATGTGGGGTAATTTTTTGGACATACGTGGGGCATGGCCTAGGGCCCCATCTGATTCTCTTGGGGCTTCAAGATGTGACCTGGGGCAGCCGCCCCATATGGTCACAACTTGGGTATGCCCCTGGGTTTGCATATGGTTCCTTTATTGCTAATTGATGTGTTTCATATATTCTCAATTATATACTCAATTTTATGGTGGGGTTGTCTCCAGTAAAGTTTTACCACATCCCATACAAAAATGAAGGGACAATATTGAGATCTTTGTACCATTATAAAGAATATGCGGTTTACTTCTTGATAGAAATTACTCATGTGGTACAACATAAATTACAGCCGATGGATTAAGGTCATCATTAGGGAAAATAGAGGGAAAGACTCTACATTTTCTTCATCTTATATCTACCGAATCCAATTGTTCTAACTGCCATATATATGGTAGTTACAACTCACAATACCATGCAATGATAGCTAGCTATTATATCATCCTCTACTGCAAGCAACATTTCCTTTTTCATCACACATCTGCCTTGTATGGTAGTTGCCAAATGTTTGCCACATTTGAAACATTAAAAAGGTGGGGCCACCTGGTCCAAAGATATGTAGGCCCACATATCAAGTGGGTCACATGGATCAAAGATGAATGGAGTGCTAGAAAAAAGAAAGTTCGTTTACAACCCACATTAAACATATGTTTAGTTGACCCAATGGATTTGGGGGACCTTTTATTGGACTGGCTAGGTCGCTACTAAGGTAACCTAGCATATTATGCTGCAAAGTCGACTATACCCAATGGGTAGGTACCACGTATGTAGGAAATTCCAAACCGCATTTAAATCATTTCAAAACATCATTTGAGATAATATGAATGTATCTCTTTTTCGTTTTTGCCATTCCAAGTTTCAGCTAAACAGTCCTTCTGTTGAAAAGAAAGGCAAAATGTATTGGGCCCCACCTTAGTGTTTCCCTATATAAATATAAAAATGAAACCCCCCTCTCTAAGGAGGCCCCACCTCTCTCATCCTTATAGAAGCTCTCCCCGATTGCTCACCTCTTTAATGCCAACTTTCGAATTAACATGCTTCTTACATAATTCAAGCACCTTAAATTGAAGTGGGGCCCACCTTTAAAATGATCATTTATAAATTTAATTAAAATATAAAAAATAAAAAGAAGTTGAATCGCATGAAATTAATGATATGGCTATTATGGCCGACACAACTCTTCAATTGAAATAGTATTTAGCCAACTCTCTATCCTAAGTTTCATTGCACCTCCATGTTGTTGTACTACTCAAGTTTGGGTGAGTATTTTTTTTTTCTTCATTGCAGTTCAATGCCAATGCACTACTAAAGTTTAGTGTGTATTTTTTTTATTTTTTTAAAGTTTGGTTGTGTATTTGGGAGTTAGCTAGCCAAATACCTTTTAAATTAAAGAGTTATACGAGCCATAAGAGCCATATTATTTGATGCAATTCAATTAATTTTTAATTTTTAATTTTAATTAAATTTGTAAAGGATCAATTTGAAGGTGGGACTCACTTTAGGTTAAGATGCTAAAGTTTTTTTTTTCCTAAGTTAAGATTTGTATATATTAAGGAGACAATACACAACAGAGAAACAAAATTTAGGTACCGTGAGCACAACCACCCACAACACCAAAAAAACAAAATATAAATAATTAGAAGATTACAACTGGCTAAAACAACAAGCCCACATAGCCGGAGCCAACAAACCCATAAAGTTTTAGGTGAGGCCATTGAGGATGCAATTGTGGTTTCTAGGCTGAGCTGCAAACCAGGACCAAGCGGAAGCTTTTTTGTCAAAATGAGAACAGATGGTTGAGTTAAGACTAGTGATTAAAAGGAGAGCCATCCTGCGAGCTTGGAACCTATGTTTCCAAGGAGAAAGGTTTGGGTTGGTAAGAGCAGAGCTGATTAATTTCATGTTTGCCAACACCACTAAAGAGTTGGAATACTTGGAAGCTTCTTTAAGAAGAGAAGAAGCTGCATTGAAAGGATCACTATCAACGACAGTCTTTATCCAAAGAATAGAGTTTATTTTTCTCCTGAAGAAGCCCACTGTAAAATTATCTCTAGAAGAAAGAAAAAGAATCCAATTTGAAGAGTTAAATGGGATAGGTTCAGTAAGAGTGTGGTTTGAGTGGTAAGATGTTAGAGTTACATAAGCAATGTCTTAATTTGAAAGTTGCTGTTAGAGGGGGTTCTCTCCTTAGAGAGGTGGGTCCCATTTTTATATTTTTGTTGGAACTACATTGAGGTGGCCCAGGTTTTAGAGTGTCATTTAAGAGACATTAGAGACTCTTTAGTTGAAACTTGAAAGGGCAAAAATGTAGTTTTGAAACGATGTAAATGCACTTCAAAATTCCCGACATACATGGCGTATGTCTATTGGGTATATCTCAGCGTTGCTGTACCGAAGACGGTCCCTTTGCAAGAATATCGTTTTCATTAGTTATTAGCCCCTCGTTCAAGGGAAAATAGACTATGCAATCATATGGCAATTTTTTTTTTTTTTTTTTTTTTTTTGCTGTCGGAGGGTTCCCAACCCTTTGGGCTGGACTAATCCCTCCGGGCCCAGAGGGAAGCTGGGTAAATCCCCTGTAGCCCTAGTGTGGTAGCGGAGTTTCGAACCCACAACCTCCGGGAGCAAACCGTGGTCCTAGGCCAACTAAGCTACCCCTTGGGGTTAATCAATCATATGGCAATTAATACATACATACAACCAATTTTTTAGATATGACTTTTGGTCAATGGTTCCCTTCATTTAATGGGGCCAATAAGTCCCACACTCCCACTAAAGCTTTTCTTTAAAAAACAAAAAAAGTTTTCTACACAAAAAAAAAGAAAAAAGAAAGAGTCCCACTAAAGGTAATAAAGGAGAGGTGGATTTGGCTCTCTCTTTTGAGAAAATTCAGTTTTGTAATGTCCCTAGAACTTTGAATACTTTTGCCCATAGGGTGGCTAGTGTTGGCCGGAACTGTGAGTAAGCTAAAGGTGCATTTTTCTTTAATGAATTTTCCCTCTCTATATATAAAAAAAGAAAGTCCCACTAAAGGTGCATCACCCCTACATTTAATTGGGTCTTTAATCATGATCAAGCACTTGTTATGCTAGTCTTTTCTTCGACTTCAAACTAATTATATTTAGACCACATGAATTTTTTGGATTGTTCTGGTACACCAATAAAGCCGATCCTACGAGCAAAGTGAATCACTTAAATTACGGGCTCTCAAGTGTTAAACATAGAGTTGGCCACAAGATTGAGAAGTTAAACTTTCTTTTCCCCTTCTCAATTTTGGCTTGAGAAGAGATTTAAACTCACACTATCTTTCCCTCTAATTAGTTGCTATTGCTACCCGTCTCAACTACTTCTCGGGTTTAGTCAGTAGACACCCTATAAAATTGAAAAGATACAGAAAAGATTAGTGTGGCCACTGCAAAAGGCAATGTTGACGTGTACAAATCAACATAAGATAAGCTTTTTGAGCGATTAATGAATTATATTAATGTCCAGTTTGGAGCAGCATCCACTGAATAGAAGATGCTACAATCATCACTTGATTTATGAGGAGCCTTTAATCCTCGATTGCACTCATCTTATATTCTTAATGAAGGGATAGTTGGCCCGCATCTAAATTGAGCCCACATGATTTTATTTTGCTTATTGAAGTTTTTATATGGTCAAGAACAATGAGCCACGTGGGCAAGTGGGTTAGCTTTAATGGCCCTACTGAGGAGTAGAATGAATTGCGAATAAGCCGCAAAAGATTATCATCATTAGTCATTTCTAACCATCCAATTTATAATAATAAACTAGACAGCTAACATCAAAACTTTTGCAGTTAACCATTCTGATACATTACTACTGCTACTACTACTAACTTTTTGTGATTTTCAAAAAAGTGGTGAATTTGAAGAGAACTGATCCCAAGTGAGCCCCACATACAATTGATTATAGGTGAGCCCTATTTCATCACCTCTCAGCTCTCACCCCTCACCTCATTCACCCCTCCGAGTTTAATAATCCTTCATCAATCTTTCACCCCTCACCTCATCTTCAAACCTGCAGTATCCAAATTCCTGTGTAATCTTTTAAAAAAAGTGACCACAATCTAATACACAACACAAAGAGCCCCCCAAAAAAATCTCATTATTGTTGCTAGATGGGTGAGTAATAAACATCTCGTGACGACTTTCCTACCCATAGATAGATGGATCTCTACCGGTTATGTGAGATTAAACACTAGGGTTGTAAATGCGCCGGTTCCAGTCCAGGTCCATGGTGGACCTGAAATTGTTAAGGAGAAGGTGGAACCGGATCCAAATCTAGAACCGGTTTCTTGGCTCCGAAATCAGAACCAGATATGGGATGGGTCTGGATCCGGGTCCGGATTTAGTTATAGAGAATAATATTTAAAATTATTGTTTTTAGGAGAGATTATTGAAAATTGAAGTAATATATATGTCGAGTTTTGAAGTCTACAGATCCAAACCAAGGTGGTACCGGATCCGGACTCGAACCCATTTATTTATCGGAGCCTAAATAAGGATCCAGATCCGGTTTTTAACATATCTAAACCTCCGGACAATCGATGAATCGGAACCCATTTACATCCTTACTAGACACTCTTACTCTAAGGATCTCCTTGTATAAGATGATTGAAAAGCGACAATTTAGGATCAATCACATGTTTCTAACCCTTTCAAGAATATTGAACCTCAATCCAGTGTTATTTCAATGGGTGAAAACTCAATAAATCCAATGTAGCTCAATAAGTATAATGATATAGTTTGGATGGATCATGAAGTAGACCCCACTCTATTGCCCCACTGAATGTCCCATTTGTATAGGTTTTAAAGCCGTGTTGGTCACAGATTCTCATGACCTTATTTATGGCACACCAAATCACATCAGCTTTCACCATCATCCCCATCATCGTTCGCATTACCATTACCATTACCATTACCATCACCATCACCATCACCATCACCATCGCATAGAGACACTTGCAGAAAAAACAAAACCACCACCAAAAGCAACCATCACCTTCCGCCTCCCACACCAACAAATGATCTGCTGCTCCCGCCACTCACATCAGTATCAAACTATCAATCATACCTCCCTCCCTCCAAAATCCCCCAATTCCTCTCCTCCAAACCCTAGAATTCAAGAAACCCCCTCTTTCATGGCCTCTCTCTCCCCTCCAAGGCCCTAGAGACCTCAAAAACTCTTCTTCTCTTAAAGAGATTGAGCCATGCCTTTGAAGAGGCTTGTGCGAGACGGGATCGGAAGCCTTTCGAGACGGGGTTTCGTTTTCAGGCGAGATAGATCTGCTTCTTCCGCATCTGCGGTTGATTTCGGTTTCGATCCCGACGGGATTTATGACGGCGACGACGACGGAGATCAGAGCTCCTGGGCGAGTCTTCCGCTGGAGCTGCTGAGGGATGTGGTGGAGCGGGTGGAGGCGAGCGAGAGTGCTTGGCCCGCGAGGAAGCATGTGGTGGCGTGCGCCGCCGTGTGCCGGTCGTGGCGGTATGTGTGTAAGGAGATTGTTGGGATGCCCGAGATTAGTGCGAAGCTTACTTTCCCTGTCTCGTTGAAGCAGGTATATCGGGAATGACTTACAGATCTTGATCTTTGCCTCCTTTTGTAATTTAGCTAAGAATCTTGTTGATTGAGGCCTTTGAAATTGTTTGGCTTTGTGAATTGTTCGAAGAATCTGTTGATTGGGATGTTTGTTTGTGTGTTTTTTTAGTAACTGAATTGGTTTTTTTTTTTCCTGAAATGAGAAAGAACAGTCATGGAAGATGTGCTTTCTTCATTAATGGGTTGTATTTGAGTTTCGGGGTTTTTGGGTTGTTTGATTTTTGTTTTTCATGGAATTGGTGGTGTTCTTCGTGAGTCCTTTACTTTGCTTTTTTTCTTAATATAATTTTGTTATAAGCTTAGAACTTCAGCTGATGAAAAAAAGAAATTCTGGGTTAGGGGGTGTTTGGAAACCATATATTTCTAAAGTTCTAAAAACTAGGTGTTTGGATAACTTAGAAGCTATCCTATGATATCTCACTTGCTTACAAAAACCTTCTTATTAAAATATTCGTATAAAACAATATTCTTTCGTTTATAAAACTATCCAAAATAACACCCCAAACAAGGGTGTTTTTTATAAGAGTTCTACTAGGATTCAATATTAGATGGGCCCTTTGGTGTTTATAAATTTTATATGGGTCCATAGCCCTGTCATAATTAAATAGTTCCTTGTTGATTACTAATATTGGTAGCTCCTACAAATATCACATTAGGTGATTTCTACTTGATTACCAACATTAAGTGGGTCTCATACTACCAACATTAGGTGGTTCTTTTACTAATTGTCAATATGGGATTGTGTAACTAATTATTAGCTTGTCATCGTTAAGTGAGTGTCATTGTTTAACGGTCTTCTAGTGATTACTTTAATTAGCATGGTTAATAAGTATTTTTCATAAATGGATTCTTCAATGGTGCATAACACTCGATAGGGCCCCTATCATAATCACCATTGGATGTATTACATTGTGGTTACCAATATTTGGTGGGCCCACATTGATTAAACAACATTGATCATGGTTTTTAACTTTTTGTCCAATGCTTTTCTAATTAGATGGGCCCTACCATGTTACCAATATTAAATCACTTGATCGTGACTACTAGTTAGTGGATTCCCATTGGGTCAGTCATCTCTATTTCTCTCTTCATTTCTTATTTCGATGCATCATCTAGTGAAAATTTTATAAATTGCCAAATACTTTTAAGGTATATTGAAATTTGTAGATATTGTCAAACACCATAAGTGATACAATATTATGATATATCACTATTTTATCGTGTGATAATGAAATCTTACAATATTTAAATTTGGTGATATTATATTCTGCCTTTATCCAAGCACCCCCTAAGTTTTTTAATCTTTTGTTGATTGAGCTGTTTTCTTTAATGAGATCGGGTTTTTGATTGAGATGTTTTCTTTTATGAGATCGGTTTTTTATTTTGTCTTGGAATATATTTACAATTCAATTGTTTGGTTTTGTATTTAGAGGGTGTTTGGATACACGCAGAAGATAATATCAAATTGTTTGAATATCCTTATATTTCATCCTTACATAATGAAATATTGTTATATTGTAATATTATGCTAGTTGTGATGTTTGGCAATTTTGTAAGATTTCAATGGAACATAAACTATAGTGTTTGGCAATTTATAAATATTTAATTAGATGTTACACCAAAAGTAAGAAAAAGGAGAATTAAGTATAGGACACATTAATTAGTAATTACTATAGAGTCATCTAATACTAGTAATTAATGCGACCCATCTATTGATGATAAATTTTGATGGGACTCATTCATTGTTGGTGATCATAGTGGGTGCCATCTAAATCATTGTACCATCTAATATTAAAAATGATGAGACCCATTTGATGTTAATTAATCATGGTGGGCCCATCAACTTTAGAAACTGTGATTACACATGAAATAGTGATATTTTGATACGCCTTGACATCACTAAATGTTAAAACCATTATAGGACCCTTTTGTATTAGTTATCATACCGACCAGCCTAATTATGATAATCACTAAAGGCACCTAGTGTTGGGACATGGTGCGGCCTATCAAATTTTGATTCTTTTAATATGATAATTTAATAATTTTGAATTGGTAATTATGGTCTCACAATTTAATGTTTGTAATCACTATGAGTCCCTCGGACTTAGGGCCAAAGGCTCTTGGGCTGGGCTAGGCAGGAGATACCTTGGGTTATTTAAAAAAAAAAAAAAAAACCTATGAGACCCGCCTAATATTGCAATCATGACAGAACCCACAAAATGTGATAGTTGTGGGACTCACCTAATATTAGTAATAAATAGGGGACCTATCTAATGTTGGTAGTCATGATAGGGTCTGTCAAATGTTGGTATTCATGATTGGACCCACCACCATTTGTGATTACAGTGGGACCAATATAATGTTAAAATTCATGGTGGGTCCCATTTACTGTTGGTAATCACAGTAATGATCATCAATGTAGGATATCATAGTGAGGTCACTGTGATATGTGGTTGCCCATGAACTCACAGGGAGATATTAGGTTAAGTACTTTTAACCCATGTTTTGAAAAATTTTATATGAAAGATCATTTTCGTATTCTTGAATAATTAATATGGAGGTGTTTACAAGAAAATGACATTATATCATACATTCTAGGCTAGCCAAACACCCATCTTTTAGGTGAGTAAATTATATTTTAATCTAGCAGATAATATAACAAATCTTTAAAAATATCCAGTTTCCAAACACCCCCTTATCTATTCAAACTTTCTTTCCCTTTGGGATTTAAGAAATTGCATTTGAAAGTAATATCTAATCATTTTTTTGGTTTTTAATATTTGGCCCTTGCAGCCTGGACCTCGGACTGGTCCAATTCAGTGTTATATCAAGAGGAGCAAAGCTTCTTCAACTTATCGCCTGTACTTGGGTCTTAATACAGGTAAACCCTTTGTTGATATGTCATGTAAAAAAAATAACTCATTACTTTTATTTGGCAATGGTTTAATTTGAACCTTTACTGGTAAACCCTTTGTTGAAATGTCATGTGAAAAAATAAGTTATTACTTCTATCTGGCATGGTTTAATTTGAACCTTACTTAAAAGTCTGAAGTCTTTGGGTGAAAAGATTTTTATTGAATTTCATAGTTAGGTTACACTTTTTCCATGCATCTGTCTCTTTCTTCCAGGTTATTGCTTTTAGTTGTGAAAAGTGATATATGGATTTTGCATCATCATCATCATCAAACTCTTATACCATCTATTTGGGGTAGGTTTTTCCGTTCTAATTTTCCTATCTACCCTGTTAAAGCAATGAACTCAGTAACTCCACAATGTCTTTCCTTGCTACTTTATTCAAGGTCTCTATTGGTCTCGCTGTTCATTGAACTCATAACCATTAAATATGTCATGCATGGGTTGCTTCTTCTTCTTCTTCTTCTTCCTTCTTTTTTTTTTTTTTTAATTGGTAACAAAGGATTTTATTGAAAATAAGAAATTTCAACCAGGAATAATCCGCTAAAACATAATCAAAATAGAAATCCAACAAACTGTCAGTATAAGAGATGAAAACAGAACACCGACTCTAACTAACATACATTAACACTTAAATTACACTGCCAATCAACCCTTTGCTTGGCCAGAAAATCTGCGACGCCATTCGTCGATCTACTTATATATCAAAATGAGGCCCGAGAAAGAGATGTTCCATGATGAATCTCATTGAGCAGGAACTTCATCTTCCATGACCTTTGCACAGGTTGCTTCTTGTCTTCTGTTCACCTATACTTTTCCTCTTCAGTTCTCATTTCCTTGTAACTGGACTTATCCATCCTAGCAGTTGTCACTTTCACTTCTTATTTCTTCGCTGCCCAGCACTTCTATCCATACAACAAAGCAAGTTTAGCTGTCTCATATAAAAATTGTGTGTAATTGAAGAGGCATTCGAGAATCGCATAACAACCCCACTTGTCTCTACTCTATACCGCCCTACATTGATCATTTTTGTCATTTCCACTCACCCTTTCAAAAAGCCCAAAATAAGTGTTCCTAGATAGGGGAATCTATCACATTGCTCCCCTAAGTTATTTTCAATTTTTTAACCTTCTCAGTTCTCTCTCATATATATTGTCTTTGATTTGCTAATTTTTACATCATTTCACTCCAAAATTATATCTTACAAAAATTGCTTGTTTTCTTAATTGATTAATGCATTTCGCAACATCTGCAGACAACATAAACCAATGAACTTCATATTGGACATCTGCACCAAGTTGTCCATAACCATAGCGAAAATAAATGGAGCGCTAAAAGCAAACCCCCAGGGCTTTGCACTGTATTAACATTATCAACAAATATATAATCATTTGAAGGTTTTGGATCCAAAATTTACAAATATTTTGAGATGAGTAAGATTGAGTTAATCATCAGATTATGGTTCTTTTATTTTTCTTCTCCTATTTTGGATGTATGTTAGGGAAGATAGATGAAAAGTGTTGTTGATTGCCTATTTCCCATCCACGACCATTGTGCAGTAGATGAAATATGATGACTGGCCAACGCAATTCTTGTAATTGTAAGAAAGAAAAATTTGAGAAGTTCATAAGTGAAGTTACATCTTAATTTGGAAACTATAAGAAACTTTGTTGTTTTCAATGCCATTGCGATGATCACCTTCCTTGACCTAAAATGTGTTGGCCTATCATCTAGTTGTTTGATTGTTTGGATGCATAGCACTATGCTATCAAGCACATATATATATATATATATATATATACATGGGAGATGGTCATATGAGAGATATCTCTCTCCTTATATAAGAGATAGCGTCGAGGGCCTCACATCCATATTCATTGCTAACAACTTATATTCTCTTAAAAGATTAGAAACTACAAAGGAAATGAGCAAACTTGGACAAGTATTCAGATTAGTACTAAGAACTTTACTGCATCTAATGGTGAGTTTAGCAACAGAAAATACAAGAGATGAAAAAATTGGTATAAGAAGAATATGCCAATGGAAAACTAGAAAGTGATATAACCGGTGGAAAACGTAAGCTGCTTCATAGGACCTAAGTGTTGCTATAGACAGTCAATACTTCTGGAAGATACATTGTATGATGCCAGATGATATCAAGATGGAAAGCCAGAAATGGATTTAAAACAAAACTCCTGAAAGACACATCATATGATTCTCGTTAAAAGTCAATACTTCTAGAAGATACATTATATGGTGCCAGATGATATCGAGATGGAAGGCCAGAAATGGATTTAAAACAAAACTCCTGAAAGACACATCATATGGTTCTAGTTAAAAGTACACCTTGTAGGAGGTCTAGTTTCTCACATTTCAGGGAGTGCTAGCAAGAAGGTGGCACATTAGCAAAACAAGGGGTGGAGAGAGATTTTTTGTATGAGGATCCAGTTCTCTCTCTCTCTCTATTAGATATATATATACATAGTTTTTGTTTTCAATTTGCTTGCCTGCAGCTTTTCTTTTTGCTATTCTTGTGCTTTTTCGTATGTATTGGTCTCGTATTATTTCTCTTGTAGAGGCTGTTATCTTCTCTCCCTTTGTTTATTAATGTTTATCTTAACTGATTAAGAAGAGTGAAACATACCAACTTGGCCATGAGCCTTATTTATAAATAATTTTAGCCTCAACGACTGATTGAATGACCAATGTTTTGAAATTGTAAATTGGACTGTAAAACATAACATGATTATAACGAGGACATAGGAGAAGTTTTGCTCTCTTTCTTGGTTCCAGTAGGATGAAGGAGACAAAGCTCTTGCCTACCGCGTATTAAACCAAGCCTTTAGATACACTTCTATTTTTTTAATTAGAAGGTTGCAAGTGGGGTCAGATCATCTAATCGATAGACAGATCAGTGGTACTAAGGGATACCCATGCACAACCAAATCTTCAATAAGGTCATATTTCTTTTTTCTGTGGAAAAATCCAATAAGATTCTGTTTTCCATCAACTTCACCCAATATTTAAAGTTACATCGCTTTATATGGGAAATGAAGGGCATCCTAATCCTAATGACCCTCAATAATGATGAAGCCACATGAGGTGGGCCCAGGAGTGGGGTCCACATCCAGTGGTGTTTACAGGATATGGTCAAATGTAAACTTCTTTCATTCTTTGCTGCAAATGTTTTGAGGCAAGTTTTATTAGGATTCTTAAACGGAAGGATGTTAGATATCTTTAGTATTTAGTTTTCATTATTATTACAAATATAAATCAATTATGATATTCAAAATATTTTCTTCATACAAACAGATGGAGTGGATTCGATAAGGTAAGTCATTTAAATTTAATTCTTTTTAATTGAAAATCTGGTTAATTAAATTTGTTGGTGGGTGGGGTCATAGTTATCAGAATCCTACGAATCATATCCCGAATCCCGATTCGTATCCCGAATCTTAAGGAAAATTATTCGTATCTATGTAATGAATTTCATTTACAAATGAATCATGAATCCTACTATTCGATACGCGTTTCATTGAATCTTACGATTCAAGCGATTCAACTAAGCGAGGATGGCTATAGCCAAGAAGCTAATATTATTAATATTTTTTCCTTTTTCTTTATTTATTTTCTCTTTCTTTTATCGCTTGTATTTTTAAAAGGTTAACGAAACGAAACCTCGTAAGAATTTTTTATGGCATTGATAAGGTTTTAAAGATGAATAAAGAACGTGCATTTAACTAAAGCATTCGACCGTATGTATGGTGCTTGTTTATATCTTCTTCTTCTTTTAATCTATTTTGGTTTTTTTTCTTCATGAACACTTTCTTAACTTTAAAAGATATCCTACCATGTAAGATTGATGGTTTGGATTTTATTTTATTTTTCTATTTTGATTTAAAGATAGGAAAAAAATATATATTGATACTTTAAACTTATTTAACTATTTACACATCATTTATTTCATATATATATATAATAATAATACATGTCATGATGTTTTTGATATGATTGTATGATAGACTTGTTATTATATTTATACTCCTATAAATGGAAAAATGGATGGCTATGAATAATTACCTTTTTTTCTTTTAATTTTTAATTATTTTTCATTTTTATAAGAAAAATAAAAAATCCTACGATTCACGAAACGATTCGCGATTCGATTCAATTCATGGATATGAACGATTTGCGATACGATTCCGATTTTGAAAACTATGGGTGGGGTTACTTTTTGTATACATTAAGGTTGGAAAACTCATGATTCAGACTTGACTCCACATACAAAAATTGACCAGGAGAGTTGGCATCGCAAGTCAAAAGAATAATGTTTCTTATAATTTTTTGAAATATTTAAATAAGTTAGGTACATTTAAAATTTAAATATAAATTTATTTGCATTTATTCATTTTAATTAATTCAACCTAAGGAACCTATGTATTCAAGAAAATACTAAAATAAGAAAAATAAAAGAAATAAAAGGTAATTTTGGCATGCTACATATTAATCACATTTTCTTGATAAAGTCAAAATTTCTATACACTGGAGACCACATAAATGGGATCCAAACCGACAATTCAATCTTGCTTCCTTTCGTCAGTACACTCCCAACTTCCAAGTCAATAAGAATAAAGTTGACTGTTGGATTGAACATGAGTGAAAAAATATAGCTTAATTGTGTTTGTCCAGTCCAATGATGAATGTATCTCTGATTGGTTTGAGATTCCATGCAATTATGAGTAAGAACACTATGAATCTAAGAAGAGCCGGATCACCAACATGTGGTGATGCAGGCTGACCGGCATCAAGTTTGCTGAAGACTCATGGGCAGGCCCTAAGTCCATTGAACCCACCAAGCACAGGCCAACGGCTGGCCTGACAGGCCTAGTCCAACTGAGTGCAAAAGTCAGCGGGATAAATAAAGCAAGGGATTATTTGTCCTTTGATATCTCTACAAGGATAATTGGATCCTTAAGTATCTCCCTTTGAATTTAATTTTATTATTATGTTAAAGAGTCTAGATTCAATGAATGTTTGATTGTAAGGAAAGAAAATCTAGTGGATAAGGAATTATGTGCTTTTGGATTGTAAACAGGCCTATTTTAGGACCTCTCATGCAGCTTTGAAAGAACTTGTTTATAATATTTCAGAATTCCTTTTCTTTTTGCGTAGAACCCTTGAGTGATTGTGCTGGATTGAAGGTCACTGCCTATGTTTGGGCAGATCCTTTCACCAGTCCAGCCGCCTCATGTGGGCCCTATTGTGTGTGGAATTTTTGTTAGTACTTCAATCACTTTTTATTAAACCCAACGTTAACTTCACCTTCTATGGAGAACCCTTTCCTGTTATAAAGTAGGGTGGGGCCACAGTTTAAATGGTTTGAATCTTTGAAAGTTGAACCCCACATGCAAAGACTTGATTTGACCTTAGTTTACCATGATCTACCTTACTGCATTGCTTCTTTTTCTTCAAGCTAACCCTTGAAGTGCATCAGCCATCAATGCAGTCCATGGAATCCAACTTTTCGTCTGCCATTATTTTATTGCATGCAAAACCATCATTATTAAACAACTACCCATTAAAAGCAATGATCTCCATCCAATGGCTATTGCTATTCCATTGAAACAACATTTATTAATACACTTAATGTAAAACAAGCATCAATATCCCCATTAATGTGATTTATTATTATTATTATTTTTTTGGGTGGTTATATGACTCAACCCACAACCTTAGGTTACAATACTAAGATCCTTCCATTGTGCCACAAGCTCTAGAACAATATATTTCTCCTGTACTGTTTGGCTCTCTTATTTAATAAAATCAAGCTTCCATTCGAAAGAAAGTAAAAAAAGGAGAAAGAGAGATTTACTGCCATGAAGGAATAAAGAAACTAAAAACAGATGAAGAAAAAGAAGGTAAATTAAGATGAACGAAGAAGATATACCTTTTGATCTCGCCTTGTTTGCTGTCAAAGCTTTTAGCAGATCTCTCTGAGAGATTTACTGCCATGAAGGAATAAAGAAACTAAAAACAGATGAAGAAAAAGAAGGTAAATTAAGATGAACGAAGAAGATATACCTTTTGATCTCGCCTTGTTTGCTGTCAAAGCTTTTAGCAGCTCTCTCTCTCTCTCTCTCTCTCTCTCAACACATAAAATGCATCACTCTGCCACTTCATGCAACTCGACTAAGTCAAGAGGTTGCACACAAATGTGGATGAGTCCATCCAATTCATTCCATATCAACAAAGTTCCCAGCATCCCCTTGTATATATGACTTGATGCTTCATGAAAATGAGGTGACACAGTCAAGTCACAAGTCAATTCATGAGTTTTTCAACCTTGGTATATGTACAATGGAAATTATTCACCTACAGGATGTCCTTCCAATGGAATTGTGGGATTTTCAATCTCAGCCTCAGCCACCCGTAGAAGCAGGATCCCGAGTTAAAGGCTTTCATCAAGATCCCGCACAGCAGCCATGAAGGGTCCCCTCATAGGAGAAATGGACATATGTACAAAAGCCCTTTTATACTGTATAGTTTGTTTCTCTTTTTCATGTTCATTTTTCCTATTATGATGAATTATTTTTTATGATAAAAGTCACAATATTGATCTAACAGAACTGTAAGTTGTATTTTTTATCAAAAATTCTGTACAAATTTATAAAATTTCCATTTGATGGGATTATCAGTTTATCACATCAGTCATTTTCACCTGCATTCCATGTCCATTGATAACTTTAACAGAAATGATAATGCCGAATGGTATGTTTGTGTGGAGCATTGTCCATAGAAAAATGGAAATGGTATGAGTGCTTGTTTATGTAATGTTGAGATTCATGGGCACGGAAAAGCACTCTCCAGTCTCCACCCTCAGTATCACAGAAAATCAGTGCAAGATTTTCCCTTTTCCTCATGGAAATGGCCTGTAGCAAAGGACGGAAATTTGAACTGCACTAAAAATCAGAGCCTTTTCTGCATTATCAATCTCAGTGCCATGTTGACTCTGCAGTCTGCAGTATTCCTTGACACTGATTGTTGTAGTTTTGGATGTAGAGAGTGGAAAGTTTCTTCTTGCTGCTCGGAAGATCAGGCGCCCAACCAGTTCAGAATACATGATATCTCTAGATGCAGAAGACATCTCCTGCAACAGTACCAGTTACATGGGAAAACTAAGGTAAGGGATGGTCTTCCCTAGGATTTAAATTACTAAGGTGATGGCTGGGTAATCATTTTCCATCTTCCATTATTTCGCTAATTCAGAGATTATGTGATGGTCATTTGTCGATCTTCACCTTTGTTTCTCAATTTTGGCCACATTTAGAAATGTGTTTCTTTCTTCAAATTCATATTCCATGCCGACAAACAAGCCCAAATGGTCTGGGCTTGGTCTAGCTTTGGCCCAGCCCTAACCCTTACTCTTGTACAAGAGTTTGGATCTTCCAATGTGGGGGAATCTTTTTGGTCATCCATCATGAGATCCATCACACCAATTTATCATCAAAACATTGACCTCATATTTACAGTATTGCAAGGCACAGACTATAGTTCCAGGCTTGTCTGTTGCTTGTTAACCATAGCATAAGCTGATAATTATTTCGCACCTCCTTGGCCATATTTTTATGGCTTTTGTTCTCGGATGACACCCTATCCTAGTTTCCATGCCAATTTTTGGGATTGTCAACACCTTTTTAAAATGTGTTCCCAATCCCATTTAAGCTTTGCTTAAGGAGACTTCACTAGATTTTGTTGATCCCATGAAAATCCGACTTTGAGATTGCCTCATTTTGCTGGTGTATTGGTTCATTGGATGTATCATTATCTGCAATTATTTTCCATTTAGCCAAATTACCTACAACTGTCACGTCTGGTATTGCCGTATTGCATAAATCTTGATTCTTGGCTATCAATTGTTTAAGTCTTTTTTTTTTTTTTACAAGTTACAAAAATACAGACTGTAAACATAGAATAATCTTGTGGATTAATGAATTGTTCTTTTATCCTTCACATTATGGGTATTTTATGTTTAGCTGTTTATATTTTTACTAGGACTCTTCAATCATTTTTCCTCTTCTACTAGACAAGGTGCTGTTGATTTTTAACGACTTTTAAGGGTACATTTGGATATACCAAAACATTGTAATACTATGGCAGAATTGGTGGTTATTTGTTCTGCTAATTGCTATAAGTTTTGAGTGTCATCAATATCCAAACAACCTTTGGTGGGATACCCTTAGTCGTCGTCCTCTGTGCCGAACTGTAATTAACAATGATCGCTGATGTCAATTTGAAATTTCAAATGAGAAAATGAACAAAAGAAAAGGACATATCCAATGATCAGACACTGTCCTACCACACTATATGCACAGTTGATTAGATGATCATCCACCATTTTCCAAAGTATGCCAACAGAAAGCAATTTGTTTAGCAACCATACCCACATTAGTATTTTCCACATAAATTGACGTTCTTGTTTCTTGTTCTAGGTCCAACTTTTTGGGTACCAAATTCGCTGTCTATGACAGTCAACCCCCTTACCGGGGAGCTGTGACATCCACTGGTCGTTCCAGTCGCCGATTCTACAGCAGGAAAGTGTCACCAAAGGTGCCTTCTGGAAGCTATGGCATTGCCCATGTGTCATATGAGCTCAACATGCTTGGTACTCGTGGCCCTCGTCGCATGCGCTGCACTATGCACTCCATTCCCTCCTCCTCCCTTGAACCCAATGGATTTGTTCCCTGCTACTCTGACCTTCCCACCAGTTTGGAGGACTCCTTTTCCAGCATATCTCTCACACAGTCACAACCCTTGGACCACATTGGTAGAGGTCTCAAATCAATTGATGATTCATCGAGGTTTTCTGGCAGCACCCGTTTCACAGAAGTCTCAGTAGATGTGGATGGGAAGGAGGGGCCGCTGATTCTGAAGAACAAGGCTCCAAGGTGGCATGAGCAGCTCCAATGCTGGTGCCTTAACTTCAGGGGACGAGTTACTGTTGCTTCCGTGAAGAACTTCCAGCTTATAGCTGCATCTGGGGAGACAGCCGATGGTACTGGTGCTGGGACTTCTCAGGCAGGATCAAGTGACCATGACAGGATCATACTCCAGTTTGGTAAGATAGGCAAGGATTTATTCACGATGGATTATCGATACCCGTTATCTGCTTTCCAGGCATTTGGGATATGCCTAAGCAGCTTTGATACCAAGCTTGCCTGTGAATGATTGAGACGATTTTTAGTTTTAGCTTTGGCAATAGGCTATAGTGTTGATTATTATTTCTGCTTTTGATGTTATTTGCCATAGTTTGTAACAATTAAAGGCTTTATTAGTGTGGTGTTGAGGGACTCTGGGAATCCCGAATATGCTCAAGTGTAAGCGGGATTCCTTGGAGAATGTTGCATCAGATAATGAGTTCTAAGGTTTGTCAGTGAACAGTGGCAATGGCTGTCCCCGTTTCTTTTCTCAAATCTCCTGTGCCTTGGATTTCACTCCTGACCTTGCACTAGCTAAGAAAGGTTTCTTTACCGCTAATCCATTGCGCTGGCTTTCTTCTTGTCACACACATGTTTGGCTAAAGTAGATTCTTGGTCTTGTGAATCCTTCAAAAGTATGGTAGGAAAAGAAATTAAGAGAATATGTATATATACACACAGGTAGAGTAGAGGGGGCTAGCTCTTCTAAGCTTGAGATTAGGATAAGGTAAGCTCAAGTGTGTGGTGGAGCCCACCTGGGGACCCATATGGGGATGGGGGTTGGGGGGATTTTAAAGACTCCATGGGATCTTCGTTTCTGTAAAAAAAATCAGTTTCAACCGTGATTTCTATCATCTCCATATAGGCCCAAAAAGTTTAATGGTCAATAGTCTATTTAGATCGATATATAGTCGATCCAACGGTCCAATAAATTCGGATTTGATCGTAAGTTGGTGGACATGTGCAATTTAGAAGGGTCATGTGTTTGGTCCATTTGGATGGACCAAAGGTGAGCCCCACAAGCATGAGCTTACGAGATTTTATCCTAAGCTCAAGCCTTGCTCCAGAGTAAAAGCATGTCTTTGTTCTATAGATATTTGTTTAGAAATTTAAGACTGCAGGCTAAGACCTAAGAGGGGTTTTCAGAAAAATCTCATCTGGTGTATCAGTTACGAATGGAAGAAATGGAAATAAGACATACTCCAGATGCCCGTGGTAAGCAATGAAGCTTAAGGAACTTGCATGAACAAGTCACAGACTCAGACTAAGCGCTCTCCATCTAGCTGTCCGGAAAATAAATACAAAAATAATAATAATAATAATAAAAAACGTAGGAGAATTGCACATTTAAACTGGTAAAACTTTGAGACCCTAAGTTAATTAATATTTGGTTAACTTCTTATCCACACCATTCCGCTCTCATCTCCCTTCCCCTCTGAATGCCATGTATCCAGGTATATAGGTTATATACAGCTGGGGGAATCCTTCTAATTCACAATGTACCTTTCACTTGATGCTTTTATTGGACAATACAAACTACTACAATATCTGCACTTGCATAGGCCTTCCAAGTATGATTCCACATCAATCTTGAATAGAGTAAGGTTCATAACTCAGAGGGAGTAACTCTCAAAGTTTTTTTACCAAAAAAAAAAAAACAAATCTCGATGTTCAATCCTATAAAGTTGATCGGTCCCTCCCATCACTCTCAGTATTTTGTAAAGGACACAAATCATCCTTGCGCCCAAAAAGAGAAAATCTAAACCAATTTAGTGCTATTATTTGTCACTGAGTTTCTTATATGGGAGAGACAACTTTATCATCCCTCCGTACAGGCATTTAAATCAAACAGTAAACTAACATGATAATGATCCTTGAACATATATGAATGGTAGCCCTTGATGTTGATATTGATGGTGAAAGCAAGGGTATGGACCTCATAGAGAAGAGCCACACCTCATGGCCTGCCAAGGATCATGGGGACCAGGTAGTTATCATTCAAGATGTACTAACAGGGACACTCTCCAATACCATGTGTTTAGAGGGTTATTTGAGAGTTATAGGACAAGGCAATGGTCCCCCTTTCTATCCCAACATAGGAATGGGTTTTATCTCCCTCATTAGTACTCCTTGTTGGTATATTCTGTTGGGAGTTTGGAGATGGTCCACGTCGAGATTCCCAGAAGTCACAGAGTGATAATAGTGGTTTTTCTGGTAAGAGAATGAAAATAGTGGTAATTCAAGCATTTGTCTGCATATAAGTTTTATCATGAGAATTGGTTTTCTTCGGATTAGGTTTTACTTTCTTTGTATTTTACCCCTTTCCTGTGGTCCATTTTCACTCAAAAGCTCGGGAAATGACCACCTAGGGACCTCATTTTAATTTTCTTAGAATTGGGTTTTCCTTGGTTTGTCTTTTCATCACTTCATCTTCCCTCAAAACCTCAACAAAAGACCACACCAAATGTATTATTCTGTGGCCTGAAATGATTTTATTTTACAGAAGATGGGAGTATTTTCCTGCATGGTGGCAACAGCAAAAGGAAAATATTTTAAGGTAAAAGGAATATGTTGAGAATTGTAGGACATAATATCAGGATTTTGCATTCATTTCATAATCCATGGTAAGAGGAATTGATAAGGTATTGAAATGCTGAAGGCAGATTTTGAATAACTAATTGAAGGCAGAAATCCAATGGAAAGCTCTTATAGAAAGTTGAAAGTCATAACTCTTATCTCTGTCATAGAATTTTTGCATATAATATTTTCTTTTATAACGCAGGATTCATAGCCCTTTGGGTCAGAATAATTCTTACTGGCCCAAGAGAGAAAGTCAGATAAAATTCCCCTTGGCCCTAGTGTAGTAGTGCAGTTTCGAACCCACAACCTCCTGGTGGAAACCGTGGTCCTAAGCTAACTGAGTTACCCCTCAAAGTTATTTTTTTGCATATAATACACTAAAAGAAAGATCATAACTTTTAGTCCAACTATCATATTTTGAATTATTAGATCCCAAGTTTTATATATATATATATATATATCTCTCTCTCTCTCTCTCTATATATATATATATATATAATACTCCTATAAGAATAAGGAGGGGACTCTTATATTTAGGTTGTTGGCATTAGATATGGATCCAATGAGTCTCCCCCTATTCTCATAATAGTATAAGAGTTATTGTCATATGAGCATTTCCATATATATATATATAGGGAAAGGGTCCTGTAAGGACCGTCCTTACAACTTACTGTGCGGACTGCCAAGTGGGGCCCACCGTGAGACCCCACTGGTCATGGGACAGAGGGGGACCAAAAGATTCAAGTGGGGCCAACCTACATATCAAATTTGAAGTCAATCTAATACTTCTAACCCTTTCATCTATGGTCCAAAAGTTTAACAACTTTATATCAAACAAGAAAAATTGACCCTCAATCTAACGGTCTAGTTCATCCCAATCCATGCAAATTCATGGGATTCGGTGTCTATAAGGAGGTTGTGAATGTATGGTCAATTTGGATGGGTCATAACGTGGGCCCCAGTGGGCATTTTGAACTATGCGGACCGTAAGGACGGTCCTTACAGGACCCTTTCCCATATAGGTATATATATGTATATATATAGGAAATTCTAAAAAAATCTTAAGCTGAAATCGTCTACAAAATCCTCTTCATCATAAACTGCTTCAAATCATCAACTCCGAAATCAAGATAAATCCAATTAAAATTGGGTTTTCCAGATACATCAGACAAAAAACAGAGACAATCGACTTTAATTTGTGGAACCAGCACTTTTTCAGCTTAGGATAACATAAGGTGCAACTTAGGAGAGCCCTTCTCACATATATATATATATATATATATATATATATAAAGCATTGCAATGCAATTCGTCAAATTTTCTCTCCTAAAATTCGAGAGATCTACATCAATGTAACCAAAAAAATACATGGTTAAAGACTCCACCAGAAGCACCTGGTCCTGGATTTTCAATTGGCTGTTTGGCCCATCATCTGCAATGTCCAAAATGACTTTTTTTTCTCCCGGCCACTTGGTTGGGATTTGGGAACCCGCTCTCACCAGGATGGCCTGGGAATGGGATCAATCTCCGGGTCACTCCCTCTCCCTCCCCCACATATGCAGGTGTCTTCTCCTCACTTGCGCCAGTGCTCCGCCCCCTATGTGCTGTTCCTCTTGTTGTGCCCAACCCCATTGGATGGTGGGGCTGGGGTACTAGAAAAAAGAGTGTCCAATCTACTAAAGTCCGTGAAAAGTACAGTTACAATTTACCAAGTCTAATATATGATCAATCTAACATTCATCCCATCCGGACATTGGGTCTGACAGGTGTTGTGTGTTATAAGCAGGTTTGATCACAATAAAAAGCAACCATACATGATAAATTAAGTTTTAGCAGCCATCAACACCATATATGATCAAATTTGTTTTATAACAGATAATGACCCTTGTCTAATGGCCAGCAAGTGACCAATAACCTTGACCTTGTCATTTTGCCCAAACACCCAGCCTACCCCAAGCCCCCAACTCAACTGAACAAGGGTAACCCCAAACCTTTATATCTTCTCTTTTACTTCAATCCTGAACTGACCTGCCTACTTACCTGAGCCAACCCAGTAACATTCTACTGAACCCAACCTGGCTAATTACACTTTAACCCGCTAAGCCAATCCTAACCTATCCATTGTGTTTCAGGTCGAGGTTGAACATTCTAACTCGGTCGCTAAACAGGTCAAATTTATGTTGAGCATATACTCATTGCGCTAATGTGTCGACCCAATCCGAGTCCGTCTTACCCCTAGGGTTGAGCCGGGTTTAGGTAGAGTTTGGGTCGAATTCGGTTGAGTGGTTGGATTAGCTATACAAAGATTGGATATTTAACTATAGGGTAAAACTATTTTAACCAGATGGATTAAATCAAAATAGATTTAGAATTGGCAGGTCAAAGCTAAAGAGAAATATACATGGATTATAAACTATAAGTGTCCCTATATTTATTTCATTTCATGTGATCTCTCTCACCCTAAAACAGGACCAAAAAAGCTTCTTTTCTCCACTCCACCTTTGTTTCTCTCTGTTTTCTTGTCTACACCCATTAGGAGGGAATGAGGAAGTCAAAGCTCAGATCCCCCATTAGAGCTCTCCACCAAGCTCTCTTCCACTTCATACCACAAGGGACCAAAACCACTACATGGGTCTGCATCCAACCGGCCAAAACCGACTCCTTTCGCGATGCTTGTAACAGCTTCCCTTCCATGTACTACTCTGCTTCTTCTTCTTCTTCTTCAGATAATTGCAGCATCAACGAAGTAATAGAGCAATCATCCATCGAACAGACCAATGAAGAGTCCCATTCCACCACCTCTTGCTCCTCATCAACCGATTTCGACAGTTCTCAACCAGCAAAAGGCTTCATCAGCTCAAACCGGTTCTTCTTCTCTCCCTGCTCATCCAAGACGCTCTCCACGACCGATTCGGATAACTCCAAGCCTTCAGAGTTGGTCCTGAAAGGCTTCATCAGCTCAAAGAGGTTCTTCTTCTATCCATGCACCACCAATTCTATAATGGAAGAGGAGGAATCAGACACCCCAAGTGAGACCAAAAGCGAAACGGGTTATCATGAAATCGGGTTTTCAGAGAGCCCGTGGTTTGAAACAGTGGAGGAAGGTGAGGGAAGACAATGCATGGTAATGGAGAAGGGTTTTTGCAAGGATAGCGTTAAGATGTCGATGGCGTCGATGAATCCATTCATGGATTTCAGGGTGTCTATGGAGGAGATGGTGGTGGCGCATGGGCTCAAGGAATTGCCTTCCTTACAAGAGCTTCTGCAATGCTATTTGAGGCTCAACGACAAGGCAGTGCACAAGATTATTATCTTTGCATTTGCGGATTTGCTTGTAAATCTCGTAACTGAAGAAGAAACTAGTGAGAATAATAGCAGCAGCAGCAGCAGCAACCACAAGAGAGAGATCTGCTTGTCACTTGACTCACTTCCTCTCTGTTTAAGATCTTGAGAGGGGAAAAAAAAAAAAGAGGGAAGATTTCTTGTTTACATTGTAATTCCTTTTCTGTGATGTAGTTCTTGTTTTCTCTTATTGGGTAGTAATGTAGACAAGTCAATCTGTAGTATATATATTCCTTTTGTAAGATTGTAGATTACAGTTGCATTTGCATTTGTTTCTGTTCTTTTCATTTCATTGATTGATTTTGTTCATGTTTTCTTTGTGGAAGAGAAAAGGTTTAAAAGATGAAACCACTTGGCAACTGGCAATTAAAAAACCTCGTCCTGTTTCTCTGTATCAAAGAGACAAAGAGGAGGGATATCAGTAAGCTTAACCACATACATAAGGTCAATGTAACTCAATTAAATCTATCAATGCTCGGGCCTCCTCCTTATATGGGTCCCTCATGATGTTTCAGTCTCATCTTTATTTTTTTCATTCAAAGGAAGCCATTGAAAGGGTGCATACTTGGACAGAGTTTTATAGAATGAAACTGTTTCTCCCTGTTTCAACAAGGATCAGGAATCAGACTCCAACAAGTAATTGGTAGCAACAGCTTTGTAACGGCTGAAATGGGCATGTAACCACATCATCTCATCCGTATTTCTTTCTCCACTCACTTCGGCAGTGGCTCGAGAACCTGACAATAATATAACGAACATATGGTTTGTTGGTGGGGCTGCTGATTTAGGATGGTGGTAGATGGTCTGTCTACCAAAATTCAGACCTCTCTACAGCTTTTCAAAGTGGGACAGTTAACAAAATTTAATAGAAGAGGGGTTTGGGTCTAGCCAATCACAAAGTTCTAGGATCATGAATGTTGAAAATCAATTTATTGAGATCCACGGAACCAATGGTTACATAAAAATACTGCCTTCGATTTGTGTCCAACTTCCGTTTCACGGTCATAGATCGAGGAAAAGTTTTCCACTGTGCACGCTCTCTTATAGGAGTGGGCATCTAGATGGTCCCGAAAGGCAAGACTCCCCCTAAATTTCATTGCGTCCCACCGTGACAACAACACTGATCCAACTGATAGGAGCATGGGAGATATTCATCCTATAGATCAGAATTTGTTTTTGAAGTTAGCTGTAGCTAAAAGCGCCCTTTTGATTGGCTAAGGAGCATTACAAACTCTTTCACATGTCTTGTTTCGGAAAAAAAAAAAAAAGCTAACTGCTATTCAAGCTGCTGAGAATTTGGATCTACATGCTTAACATCCCAAAGGACAAATAAAATCAAATGAGTGTAGCCATTCAGTGATTGCTGAAAGGAAATTGAATGGTTAGGATCTTAAGAGAAATGATATTTATAGGGATGTATGCCAGTGATTTGGACGGCTTGGATTTGCATGGATGCTATCCACATGTACAGTATCCAAGGTGCCAGAAGATGTTGTGAGTTGTGTCAGAAGGATAGGTGGTCCAGTGAGTAGTCCTCTGATGGATATTTGGAGATTGTGGATAAACCCTGCCGTAAATTATCTGATTTTCATATTTCTATCAGTATGTGTGGTTAGTAATTTGCTGATCTGATGGTCCACACTAAGGTTGGACATCACTCCTCCAATTTCTATTTTTTTAATTGACATAATCCTAGCCCTTCAACCAACATGAATGGTGTCAGAACAAGAAAATAACCATCCAAGAAATGGGCAAATGATCAAGTGGATAAAAATTAAAAACTTCAAGTTAGGTTAGAAAAATCTGACCTGTTTGCTATTATTAAAGGATTGGTGAGTTCACCCCACAACAGTTAAGCACAAGGTTGTCAATGTTGACCTGACCCTTGACTTACCTGGTCTGGTTTGGATCAGATTGGCCTCTCACAAATCCAGATGAATTGGTAGGTCAAATAACAAGCATGAAAACTACTTGAACCCCACCTATCCATAATTCCAGTTAGATCTTTAAACCTGAAATCCAAATTATTGTGTTAGGTTTGGTTGGGTTGACTCAGGTTGGGTTTAGAAATGTCAATTACAACCCCTTATATCATATGGGACTTCTGGCCCTCATGTCTGACTGGAATAGTGGAATGGCAATACAATATAAATCATCTTAACTTTTTTTTGGTTAGAGAATCCCCCCTATGGCAATGCCTGCTGAGAATGAGGATTGGCTATTATGTGTTGTGGTCAGTGAGGAAATCCAAACAAACAGCATTGGTAGATAGCCGTCTCACTCACTAGGAGTCACCTCGCCCACTGGAAACATGGCCTCCCACTTGTAACCGGTCTGATCAGGACACATGCAATGAACTACCAGGTCCCACCAATTCTAGCAATGCAGCAACATTGCATGTGAACAGCTTCACGTTGTCTCACACCAACCTAATGCCAAAACATGTCCATTAAATCTGTACTGTTGACCAGGGAAATAATAGCAAGTGGCCTATAAACAAATGGGGTTATAATGGTTTCCAAGTTCTGTAGCGAAGTAAGTGCAATATGAATATATTCTGATTACAGCATCCAATCAATGGTGTAAAGATCAAAATGAATCTCTCATTGTCGGATTGTGGATTCACCTTTTAGATCCTGGGGCTGTAATTGTATGTGGGCCGGGGTAAGGGTTGGTCAACCAAACTACTACAGAAGATTATTGGCAGGCAGGCAGTAGAATCAATTTAAAATCTGGTGCTAATGCTGTCAATGAGCCTAAATACAGACTAAATCTGGACCAAACCCATGTCCATTTAGGTGAGTCCAAAACCCTAGACGAGCTCGATCGGTCCCTAGAGACTCTTATCAGACCAGCTCCTATTGCAGACACAAAAATGGATTCATATCAGGCCTTGACTTTCCTAGAATTTGAAATATGATCGAGGGTGATGACTGGGTATGAAGATTATTTTGTGGTCATCTATGGATATTTATCTCTGTTTATTCAGTTTCTACCAAACAAGAAAAAAACCCTTATTTTTTTAAAATTTAATCGCATTTAGAATATAAGTCTTAGAGTTCCGAAGAACTAAATTATACTAAAGGGGCATTAGCAAAAATCATGGATTCATAAGTCTTTAGAATGCCGATCTTTAGAACTAGTCAAATGTCACCCTAAGAGTGTGTTATTTTATAATTTACATCTGTAATTCTTGGATATATCCGTGAGAAGGTCCTTATCACAAACTTGTACAAAAGTATCAAAAATTACTACCATAAAAAGACCAGTCCAAAAGGGTTCAATAGACTAGCTGGACCATTGACAACTCTATAGCGCGGTGTTTGTTCTGAGATTAATGGGTCTGTAGATATGACTATGCATAAACGTAGTGAGGTGCATCCAATATTTTATAGGCCTGGCTGGTTATGCAAAACTCTAGAAGTTCTCTTGTGGTTATCAATGAATATAATCAAATATTGATAGTCATTGATAAATTAATTAAGGGTCACATGTCTCAAACCAAAGCTCGTAGAAAGCTCGACTTCCAAACAATTATTCTGATACTCAGTCCTCGGTTCTCGCATATCTTACATTTACTTCATCAACACAAGTACAATTAGGATAGCTAGAATTCAATTCGCCCTTTGATTCTCGTGTTTTATATGTTTTTCTTTCTTTAACTCTAGTCTTTGCACTTAACCACCTTATGTTCTCAGTTTTTTTTCTTCTTCTTTCTATAGGGGGTTGGGACCCGCCATTGGGTGAGGTGAATAGACCTCGGATGAAGTGGGAGAATCCACAGGTGAGGAAAGGTGGCATGCGGAGGGTTCAAATGAGAACTGACCTTTTACCACTGAAGAAAGAGGTTCTTCCAGTCATCATGTTCTTAATTAAGAGCCTCAATATTGGTTGTCAAGGTTGAAAGGGATGGGCAGGGTTTAATGTAGATTGAGCATGGTTAATGGGAATGTCCTCTTTATCCATAGGGTCAAGAAACAAAACCAACCTCGTGAGATCATCCTTGCTTTTGATTTAATAAGAGTCAAAATTTAATGATTTTTTAATCATAGATTTTTTTTTTTTGAAATTCAATTGGATTTGGTACAAAATCACATAGGAATAACACTGAGGTACAAAATTATGGAGTATTTGGTACAAAATTAGATTTATGTGAAACGGCATGCGGATCAAAGGTGGTCCCAAATGGGCCTCATGGAGCTACACTCCACATGTTGTTGATCAAAGGAGACATCATTGTTTCTTTGTAAGCATCCATCACTCATTTATTTTGTGCGGTGGGGCCAAATCCAATCATAGTCATGCACAGCCCATTAATTGATGCCATTTGTAACTATCCTCTAGCGAACCACCTTGGTGAACTTAATGCGCCACAAGTGGGCTCACACGTGAGGAAAGCACTTCTAAAAAGTTGCATCCTGGTCAACGTGGGGAAGTCCCAAGTCCCAAGAGTAACTACTATTCAATAAGGATCACAGCTATTGATTTTAGAACCTCAAATCTTAATAGATAAGTTGTGAACTACAATTCATTCCAACGGTGGATGATGGTTAATGTAGTGCGGTGGTGGGCTCAGAATTTTCATTTAAATGAGGCTGACAATTACCATAATGTAACTTTCTTCATTATTTTCTTCATTGAGGGGGGCAAGGGTTTATTTCTTTCTAGGCATAGCAGTCTAAGATTCAATTATTGATTGGATTTAAGAAGGGACTTAACACATTTTCGCGGTCCAACAAGGGCGATTGCCCCCAAAACACAGTATGTAGGTCGACCCTTTATTCAGTGGATTATTGAAGGGAAATGTTGCCTATAGATAAGTCCTTCCTAAGTGTCACGTCCCCCGAACCCGATTAGAGAATAAACCGGATCCGGAGAGTGAAATTTAGGACTAATTAAAAAATTTTGTCCTTTAGGCCCAAGGATCATAAGTCCGCTGTGAGGATATAATATTTCAAACCTCAAGTAATATAAATTGCGGAATTCATACAATTTGAGGCAAATTGAATTTCAAGGCAATGCATAATAAATCTCATTAATAATTGAAGTTGCACAAAGAAATAATAAAACTAACCAAGGAATTAAAGTATTAACAAAGGCCACCCCAATAACCAAGGCCTTTTAAAAGAACATGATGTCAATAAATGAAAGGTCCAACGATAAAATAATAAATGAAGAAATAAAAGAATCTAATGAGGTCCCCATGAATCTCTCCCGTGCCAGGATCAATGACGCTACTCTACGTCATCGGCACGCCACTCTCGTTCCTCCTCAACCGGTTGGAGATCCTCTGGGATCTCCTCACCGGCCTGCTCCTCGTAGTAGTACTCACCTGAGGAGTCTGCACATCAAGGAACCGAGTCAACGACATGTTGAGCAATAGATAAGCAATATATAAATAATCATGACATGCATCAAGTATAAGAGTAATGACAGGTATAATAATCAAGAGAATACAAGGAACAATACTAGGCATGTAGCATGAGTAAATATCATCAGAATCATAAACAGGAATCCTAGCAATACTAACAATCACCACTACCAATGTAATGTAATGCAATGTACAAGAGGGAGACTCCGTGGATGTCCAAGCCACCTCACGGGGTACCAGTAACAATCCTATCCGGACTACTGATACCAAAGTCCGGCTCCAAGGGGATCCAAGCTCCCGGTCCTGGGAATAGTAGCACGGTCCAAGCTCGCTCCCAACTATTCAACGCCATGGACGCCGTCCAAAGCCGACTGCCCACCCCGATGTCCGAGTAACCGGCCCATCAATAAACCCCCAAACTGCAGCTGACCATGATATGCAATAATAATAATAATAATAAAGTGGTGTTGACATGCAGAAAAACCAAGACAAGCAAGTCTGGCTAGCTCAATATACAAGACATGTTCATAGGGATTATCTCCTTCAAGTTAATACAAGACAAACCCAATCACGTGATAATCCCTTCAGTCTAACCAGTCATGTTTATCAATTACATAATACGGGGTCCTAAGGTACACTCTAAGTCAGGTCCAAGTTCTAATTCTACAAGGGATTATGTTTCATAATTAATTAAGTGTTTTATGCCAAGAGAGTGTACAAGGATACAAAATCAACGGATACGATTAACAAATCAAGGAGATATTACAATCCAATCCTAGGTAAGTGTTGTCATCCATGTACCATATGTGGTGTCACGGAGTGCGTGGGGAATTCGAATCATCAATGCTTATAAAGAATTTTCTTGGTGTACAATCATGTTGAGCATTGATTGATTCAATTCCGTACGCATTCGGTTAAATCATACACAGTACACGAATACCTAGACAACCTATCGAAGCACACCAAGCCACGTGCTACGATTTCAAAACCCCATTAATGGTCACGTGATAGTGGTTTCATGGTTTCCAATGTCTAAGACCCAAACCTAGGCTAACAATCTCGTTACTAACAAGAAAGTGGTCTAATAATTAATCTCCTTAACTATCTCCCTACCTGATCCCCAATCATCGCGAGACATGTATCATTGGATTCTACGCTCAAAGAGCTTTCCAACGGTATATGGCTCGCGAAATTCCGACGTATGGTTCAAAAGTTATGGCCCATAGAATTTTAACCTTTTATATATATATATAAATATATATATATTTATAAAAATCGCGACACACCAGCACGTGTCCGATTCATCGGATGACTAAATACACATTACCATATTTATGTCAGAACCAGAACCAGACCTTCAACGTTGTAGGTTATTTTTTTTATTATTATTTTTATTCAAAGCATGTGCTGATGTCATGGCCGGATCAACGTTGCTGTTTTATTTTATTTTATTTATTTTTTCTCCATTCAACTGCCATCCTAGGCGCAGCAGGTGTCCTTGAAGGTTCAATGGCCATTGAACGTTCTGAATGAACGTTCAACGGCCATTGAACGTTCATGCATATTTTTTTTTTCTTCTGTGAACGTCAAATATATATATATAACCCCATTTTTTTTGCAGTTTTTCACCCAATCCATTCCAAAATTCACCTGCACAAAACTGAGCCACCATGCTCCTCCAATAATTTCTTCCATTCATCATCGTTCCACTTACGTCAAATTAACAAACTAAAATTAACAATTAATTAAATAACTCCAAATTAATAATAGTACATGCTTGGAATTAGGGAAAACTAACAAGAATACACATCCAATCAATAGAAGACATACATACATGCTTAATTATAAAATGCAGATCTACTTGCCTCAACCAAGAAAAAGATTGGAATTGGGGAAATCTGAGGAGAAGCCCTACCACTGCAGAAACCTCAATCTACCCCGACCAAACGCAATCTAACACGCAAAGGAGAAGAAAAGAGAGGAAAAGATTAAGATCTAACCTAAATCTAAACCAAAGAGAATTGATTGAAAAGACGAAAGAGAGAGAAATCTTACCAAACTGACGTCAATGGAAAGAAGAGATCGCGATGAAGAAGGTGAGCGGCTCGGATCGCGGAAGTGATCCTTCAGGGAAAGAGTTCTGGAGCCTTGGAAGAACGAGGAAGAAGAAAGGTGGCTGTAACTTCGTTCGTTGCAGAGAATGAATAAGAGATTAGGGTTAATCTCTTGTTAAGAAGAAGGGAGGAAGAAAAGACTAAGTTACCCCTTAAGTGGGTCCGAAGAAAGAATTAATTATTAGAAGGGTTTCTGGTCGTCGGATCACAATGAGCCAGAAGACAAAATTGATCAACGCGACGAGACCTTTCCAACGAACCCAAAATCACGGCGATAGGAATTTTTCGGAAAAACACTCAATTTTTTCATAATTTGCAAACTACCCCCTACTAGGATCAAACGAACTCAGAATCGCACGAAACTCCGCTGGCACTATTATAACACTAAAAAGAAACTCGCTGGCCGTCTAAACCCACTTAAATATCTAATAAAACAATAATTATAATATTAATATCAAAATAAATGGGTCAACGGGCCGGTAATTTGGGCCCAACTGACCCAGTAAGGTCGCAGACCTTACATCAAGAATAAAAATGAGATGTACATCACAAGTTTAGATAGGTTTCATTAGAAGGAAAAAAAAAAGATTAGTTGAAAAATTCTTCTGCTAAGAAGAAACAAATGATCAACGAAATCTGAAATCTTGTGCACGAATGTTGTGGGGTCGTGCATACAAAATAGTCCTATTGGGTAAAACTGCCATGGGGATAATTTAATGTTGGTATTGTGATAAATGTTTTACCCTGGTTGCACATCTGACCAACCCAAAAGCCAAATGGATTGTACATGAGTATGGATTTGGCACCAAGGCACAAGATAAAGAGGGATGCATGCTTACATAAAAACAATAATGTTCTCCTTTGATCAGTCAAAAAGCCAAATGATAGAAGTTTTACGCTGGCTGCTTTGTTTGCTAGTCGCACACACTTCTTGTTTAATCATTTTTTTTCTTGAAACCCATTCTACCATGAATTCCTAGAAACTCAATTATGCAAACAAATAGGCCATTAAGAAACACCCACTTTAAGTGATCCATCTAAATGTCCGAAAACCAAGAAACACCCACTTTAAGTGATCCATCTAAATGTCCGAAAACCAAGGAAGGCATTGCAATGAAAAGGTCCAAAGGCGGATGAGAGGAACACGAGATATTAGGTCCATCAAATGATCCTTACCCCTAGCTTTTAGGTCATAAAGTTTAATAGCATTCCACCGTGCAAATTTATTGTGATACAATCCAACAGTAGCTATTGTATGGAATATAAAGTACAAGAGTCCCTCACCAACACAAACATGAATAGATCCCTGTTTGTCTCTAGTCACTCTACAAAGAGGGAGATGACTAACCACTAAGCTAGTAGTGGATTGGCTTATTAGGTCCATTTCATACAACACAATACTAAAATAAATGATCTTTACTAATGTAAAACTCTATATAATACACAATATTTTTCTATCATGTCACTTCAATACTAGGGTTTTGGGAATGGACCCATTGAACCCAAAGTCGGTCATCAACCACGTCCAGAAAAAGGGTCCATAGCTAGATTTTTAGATCTGGGCCTTCAGGTAATCAGGTAATGGAAGGTCCATTGACATTCCTAATGACCAGATCCAGGTCTAGAGTGAACCATGCGGGAATTCCCAAATGCATAACATTAAGCATATTAAAAATGTACAGTATGTATATTTTGTCTCTTCTTATGTACATAAAATATGCATTATATATTAGAATATTATATACAAAGGGACTTGATCTGATGTGGTGGGCTTAGGGTGAAATGGCTATAGTGAAAGTGCGAGACTCCACTTGTAATTACACAACCCTCTAAATTGGCACAAGGCCAAATTTAACACCAACCAAACCTTGCTCTCCATTAGACTGAAAGTAAATGGTTTAGGAATGGTTCTCAAGGAGTTCGTTTCGTTTCCACCATTTTTAAGAGAAAAGGTTCCTTACTTTTTGAAATTTTTTTTTTTTTAAGGAGTCACATCTATGATAAATTCAACCTTCAATTTACGGGGCACATTTGTGCATCCGATTTTTCGCAAAAAAAAAAAAAGTTAAAATCATTTTTCTGTGCTACGGTAAAATTTATGTTTGATGCGGTTTCTTTTCTATGAAAAATATATATATAAAAATGAGTTATTTCCTTCAATTCCAAGGAAAGATTTTCCGTTCCTTATTGGGGGTTGGAAAAAAATGTTCGTGCAACAGGAAAAAAGTATGCAGAAATGACTTTAAAAAAACCTTTCCCCATACGTATACAAACACTCCCTTTATAAAAAGAAAAAACCTTCAATGCACCTATATCCATATGTATCAACACTTGGTCCAATTTGAAACACAATGGACTGTCATAAACCATTGAATAGACAAAGGAACCATTCTATTGAGCGTTAAAACTTTACAACCCAATATATCAAGTGCTATCGTGAGAACAATGGATTGCTCGAATGGTTGGCAATTCCGCGTCTCACTCGGATGACCCAAGATTGATCCCTAGTCTCCCTCCACTCCTTGCATGTGTGAGTACTCACTCACCGTATAAGCGGATTCTCTCGTCTTGAGTGTGCAAATATCTCTCCCTCCATGAGCAAGTACTCTCATGAGTCCCATCCTTTTTAGCTGGGCTACCAAAAAATAATTGCTAAGGTAACTTGATTGAAACAATTCCCATTTCCCAGACTACCCATGGTGCCCTGTGTAGCCTCTTTCCACAACAATTGGCATACATCCAAATGGCTTCATAAACCTATTCCTTATTTTTTTAAAAATAGAACAAACCCTAGTAGACAATTACTATGAAACATAACATTTTATTCAATAATTACTGGGCTAATGATATCTTTCCGGGTTCGATGCAGGTCTGGGTCTGAGTCCATCTTGTGTTAAGAGCAGATCACTCCTCAAATTAAGGTCTGGCTTCATCATGGACCAACCCGAACTCACACCAGTCTTACATTGGGGTTCATGTTGATTAAGATACACATACTCAGCTGGCTCAGTCAAAACTGTATGAATAGCAGAACTTCCCCTCCGTTTGACCCATTTTGCTGCACTATCTTGATGCTTCAGGACGTGTATAGTTCCTGATAATTGATCAAAACAGGTCCCGACCCAAAGAAAATACGTATGCTCATTTGGGTCCATGGATTTCATATCCAAAGACCTCAACATCCAATTCAACAACTGTATAATATTTATGAATATTTAGTGTATTATAAGCATATATGTTTTTGAGCCTCAACTCAGATCCATATCCAAGCTCTTATATTTGTGTCCGGGTCTGGGTGCAGCAGCTCTTTCACTTCAGTTCGGGTATGGGTGTAAGTTTTGTAACCTAGATCCAAGTCGGATCCAATTTAAAGAAGGGTGCCCATTAGTAATTCAAGTTTGGATCTGAGTGCAAGAAAGGCTCATGGGTTGGGGATTTAACCAATGAGTAAAGAACCCTAAGGGGTTGGCAGAGTGGTTAAGACCACGGTTCCTTCATTTTCCGGAGTTAGAGGTCTTGGTATCGACCCGCGGTTCCTCCTTCTTCAGGAATCGAATGTTGAGTCTACTAGTGCTACCACCTTGGGGCCACAGGGTGTTTACCAGGCTTTCCTCTGGACCCGGAGGGAGTAGTCCAGCCCAAAGGATTGGGAATAGAGATGTAAATGGGTACCCGATTCTCCGATTATTTGGAAGTTCCGACCCGTTAAAAACCGGGTTTGGGTCTTTATTTAGGCCTTGATAACTAATAAGTAAATGAGTTCGGGTCCAGTTCCGGTTCCACTTTGGTTCGAACCCGTAGACCCGAGACTCGACATATTATCTTGATTTTCGAAAATCTCTCATAAAAATCATATTTTTTTAATATGATTCTCTACCTAGCTCCGGACCCGAATCCAGACTCATCTCATATATAGTTCTGATTCCGGTTCCGGAGCCAAGAAATCGGTTTCGAAACGGTTCCAGATTCGGATTTGGTTCTACCTTCTCCTTAACGATTCCGTTTCTGGGTCCACTATGGGCCCGGACCAGAACCAACCCGTTTACAACCCTAATTGGGAAACCTACAATAGGGGGGAAAAAAACCAATGAGTTAAGAATAAATTTACATTTCATGTCCCAAAAACGTTTACATTTCTTCCTTGTTTACACAATAAATTGAACCTCATTTTTAAGTCCTTGATTGGTCAGGCTTTCAACAAATCACCCATAGGCCATAACCTGTGTGATAATTAGGGGTTGATCTCAGCCAATCAACTCCCACGCAAGATAAGCGTCTGAGCTAATCAAAGACTCTTTTATCTTTTATCAATTGGATTGGACTCTTGTGTTCTGCAGATCTTTTCTCCACATCAAAATGTTTTGAGCTGTAAGCTTAGCTGGGGCGAGAGGCCCACATCTACCCAACCTCGGTTAGGCATCGCACCATCTCCGCCCGTGAGCGAGCGCAGGCGTTCAGACTCGCAGGTCGCAGCGCGCAATGGCTTCAGCAGCAGCACTAGCAACATCGTTGTCTCATTTCCGCCCTTCGCTTCCCCTTCCCGCTTTCTCTTTCTCTTTCAGACATATCTCCTCCTCCTCCTCCTCCTCCTCTACGTTGTCGTCTTCTTCTTCTTCTTCTTGCATCTCTTTCACCTTCTTTGCAAGTGCAACTAACAAACGGATACGAAAATGCAGCAGCTCATGCTCACCTCCTCCTCCTTTTCTTCTAAGGGCTCTCCATGATTCTAACACAACACAAGAAAACCGAGACGAACAGCAGCAGGAGGAGGAGCACTTCTCAGTTCTCACAACTGTCAGAAGCCCATACAACGACATAGTCATCGTCGACACCCCCAAATCCCGGCTTCTTCTTCTCGATTCCACTCGTAACTACCTTTGGCTTTTCCCCTCTTTCCTTTTTTTTTTTCTTTCCAAAACTCAATTCTCATCATGTGTCTCTTTTCTTTCATTATCTTCTGTTAGGGTTTGTGTGTGTCTGCTTTGAATTGCATTAATTTTGATATCCAAAAGACTTCCCCTGATTGGCACTCCATATCCAAATATCCCCTCAAGTCCTTCTCTTTTCTCTCCTTTTGGATTGGTATAACCCTATAATTCTTACTGCACTCAGTAATAGTTGCCTCTTTCTAATCAGAGACAGAGTACATTGTTTGGAATCTAGAATACCCCTTTTCTTGAAATTGAAGTATATATCTTCCAAAGGAAGGAGGATAGAAAGACATTCCTTTTAGATGACATTCTGAATGCATCTTATCAGTACTTTATATATTTTTTTTCAAGATTGTTCTTTTATACTTTATTATGAATGAGATTCTACAAGTATAACATTTCAAAGAAGAAGAGAGGAAAATCAATGATTGTATGTAAAAGTGGAACAATAATACGAATGAATGAATACGGTGTTCTTCTTTGTCTTTGCTTCAAGAAGTATTCTCTTGATTTGTAAAATTATTCGAGTTTTGGTATTATTCTTGGTCAATATCAAACATTTTTCTGTTTGGGTGAATGGGAATATGAGATTTTTCTGTTTAACCAGTATGAACTGATTTTTTTAGATGTCAATTTGAACCTCTTTCCTTTTTCTTTTCTTTTCTTTCTTTTGTGCAGATAATATCCATAGCATGCATAACAAAGGACAAAAGTGGACTGGTGCTTATTGGGTATGGAAAGCTTCTTTTACCATTGCATGCTGGCAATCTCCTTCTATGGAACACTTATTTCACCATCGCAAGTTAAAAACCTTGTTTTAGTTGTATGGATCATCCCAATTAGAAATTTAATTCTCATAATTTCAATCAATTTCTGTGTTCATAGGACAGAAATGACACATCAGATAATGTTCATACCATTCATAACAAAAGAAATAATCATATGCTGCTGTCAATATGGTTGTCACATGACAAGAGTAGTGTTGTAACTTTTACATTTATTATTTGGTATAAATATATGGCAGCCTCATAGCGAGGTGTCAATCCTCTCAATTTCTACAATTTAACCCATGTGTACCTAACCTGTTCTTGATCAAAGCTGCTCATATCGAACACTGCCCAATGTATAACTATTGGACCAAAGTTCACTTCAATTGGAGTGATATACACCATTAGATTTAATAGTGTAAAATATAACCATATGATCAATTCAAATGTGCATCTCTCTCCAATAGAAGTGAAATTTAGGCCATTGCCCAAACATAGGATGGCATGTATATGAGTGATTTGTATCACGCTAAGGTGGCTCCACCCAGGTTGAATCTGGTTTAAGCTGCCATTAGTACCATATTCACGGCAGCGTGAGATCTTCTCGCATTACAATGGACACTTGCAGACTACTGCATATTGAGTATGGAAAGGTTTTTTTATTACCATCTCACGTTTGCAAAATCGTTCCAGTTGTATGAATGATCTGAAACATAAATTGTATTCTCATAATGTCAATCGACCTATGTCATTTTACAAAAATAACATATTGTACGACGAGGCAAGAGTGATGCCGCCCAAAACCAAATGGCTGCTAGATCTAAGTTTAAGTTCCAGAAAATCTGGTGCTACTGGCACCAGAACTCTTTGTATAAAAGTTAGAGGTTATGCATGTTAACATTTACAACTTTGGGGTATTTCCCTTTTTTTTTTTTGGTTCTTAATTAAAGTATTTAACAAAGAAATCAATGGTACCAAAAAAAAAAAAAAAAAAGCACAAACATAGATAGCAGTAAACAGTGAATATTCATTGGATTTCGCCTGGGAATATTACAGTTTTCCCAGGTTTCAATGTCCACAACACAAGTGGGGTCTATGGTTCTTTTAGCTCAACATGGCTGGTGAATATCCTGCAGAAACAGAATCTCCTAGACTGAAAGTTCCTTGATATTAACAATATATGGCATTTATCCTGATCAGTACGGATCATTTGTGTATCTTCTTTCTTAACTATTTATTTGTTGGCTGCCAAATGAAAGTTTGGAGCATCCCCTATAGGTTTATTTTTTATGCATTTTCATTCAAGGTGGGCCATCATGTTAACCGCTTGATAACCAAACCATGCACCTAACATGTAAAGCCCGAAAACCTCAGCAAGCTATGCTTATCCTTCAGCAAGTATCATCTCTTTTCATGTATAAATTTGAGTTGTACTAGATATTGGAAAACCTGCAGATAATTTTGGACGGACTGTTGCATTTCATTTCTTTAAGCAATGATTACCACATCTGTTCTTTTACCATCTTAGCTCAATGTTGTATGCAGGATGAGTTCGCAACCCTTCCGGCTATTATTCCACAAGGCCCCATTGCAATCTTGGGTTTGGTAATTTACTTATTTCCATTTCTAGAAGGACCTTCATGTTGTCACGTGTCAGAGAAGTAAATTTCCATTTAATTCAGGTCGCTAAAGATGTGCTTATTTAGGGTGGTGGAACTGCAGCTCATTTGATGCTTGATTTATGGCCTTCACTGAAGCTTGAAGGCTGGGATATTGATGAGATAGTAAGTGACACTCATGCAAGATGTGCTTCATCAGAAGCTTGTATATTCCATAAATATTTGTTGCAAGAGTTGTCTTTTCTAGTTGTAATGGTTTTCTTAATCCTTACTACTTTTTTAAATTACAAAATAAACATTTTATATCAGTTTCTATGTTTCATGAATACAAATATGAATGTTTCTGCTATCAATCGGTTGTGTCTGATTTGCAAACCCCAAAAGCTAAGGTTTTTTAATTTGGCATAGATATCAGTTCTACAAAGTTTATATTTGTATACAATAATAGGGTTATAGTGGCTTTTTCAATGAGAATTATAATGAGACCCCAACCCACACCATACACCCTCCCAACTCATGCAACTTATATGAACCACTAAATTAATACACCCTATGTTGTTATTTTCTACCCTATGAGCCTGATGTAATTTCCCTGAGGTGATAACATAATGGGTTTTTTTTTTTTTTGAAATGGTTACTTTCATCAAAGCAGCAAACAATACAAGAGAATAATACTGACTTGATCAAAAGAAGCAAGGAAGAACAAAACAAAGGAAAGAGACCCCCTTAAACATATCTACATTGACTGAACAGAATAGGAAGCAATCTCCTTCCAATGGTGCATTATCTGATCTATGGAGAAATCTTTGAATAACGGATTGGTGGACACCCACAAAGCGACTAGAAACTTAGTTCTCTCCACCAAACATCTTTGACTAGTTGAAACCCCTTCAAAACATTTGGAGTTCCTCTCCTTCCAAATTGTCCATAAAACTGCCAGAAAAGACAATCTCCACAATTCCTTGCCTCTAGGTGCCCCAATTGGGGCTTTCCAAGCCTGGAAGAGATCCTGAAGTGATTGGGGAAAAACCCAGGAGCATTCGAACCACTCCACCACTGGTGATAACATAATGTTAACCTTATCAGTTGACTGAAATTAAATCTGTGCATGTCAGGCCACCTTTCAACGACCTAAACTAAACCATTCATGTAATATTGAAACCCATTTTTACCCTAGTGGACCCAAGGTTCTCTTTCATTGGAGCAACATTCACCGTTCAATAGAGAAAGATCCAAACTAATAATAAATGATTATTTTCAATTAATCACAAATTTTCATACAGAAGGGTCCAGTCTGTGGGGATCCAAGTCTTCCTCTTAATGCATAGTTAGTTTATACATCACCATTTGAAGTTTTCTTTAATCAGATTGTCATTCACTGTTTCATTGGACTACTGCAATTTCTAAATGTTTCCAATCAAACAGTCAATATTTCTCATAATGGAGCAAAGTTTTGGCATCCATCAAATTAGGGATGATTGTTTGTTGGGACAAGGCTTTATTATTTTATTTTTCTTTTTTCAATGGTCAAAAATTGGGGTGAGAGAGGCTCAAACTCTCGACCTCAGGATAGGGACAAGGCTCTAATGATGATGATGATGGTTTGAATGCACATAAGGTTACCCCCCCCACCCCCCCCCGCCCCCGGTGTTCAAAGATGCTATTTTTTCTACTGACCATGGGATTCTATAACTGTTTTTCTTTCTAATGACCTGTCCCTACCATTGGTGATGACCAAACTGAAACTTGGACCAATATGTTTAAACACAAGTGACTGCACTTTTTGAATGTTTGGATACTCAAAAGGTGTGCTTAAAGTGCATGTGTACAAAGCACATGACAATCCCAATTAGATTGCTTTTTTTAGAAGCTTTGCTTTTTTTAGAAGCTTCCAATCAAACAGAATATTTCTCATAATGCAGCGAATTTTGAATATCCATCAAACAAGGGATGAGAGTTTGATTGGACAGTTTGGATGTGCATAAATTTGCTCCCCATTGTGAAAGATCCAAAATTTTCAAAAGACTGGTGGGATTCAATCACCTTTTTGTTTAATGACCTGAGCAATCCGGTGGTGATGTCTCTAAACTGGAACTTGGACAGTAAGACCCATAAATACAGGCAGATGCATCTATTGAACGATTCATATCTTTAAAAAGTGTACCTAAAATGCACGAGTACCACTTATGCTCATCACTGTTGGATGGGATAATCACGATTTGATATCTTTTTCTTTTTTAAAAGCTTCCAGCCAATTCTCATAATGGAGTGAGATTCGGGGCTTTCATCAGAACAGGGATGACAATTTGAATGGGCCCAACTGTGGGGACCACTTCAGTCTTTCTTTCTTCTTTTTTTTGGGGTTTGGAAGAGTTTTGGGGGGGGGGAGGGATCAGAAATTGTGAACCCACATGGGAATCGTATTCATATGGATGGTTCTCATCTGAATATTTCTGTAGATATTTTATATTTTCACATGCAGGTGCAGAGTTGGGACGAGACTTTAATTATGATGATGTAAGTTCAGTGTGTAGCATAATTTGTAATATCAAAATCAATGTTGCATGAAATGAAACCAGAATACCAGATCAGCCAACAGGGACTGAGATGATGGCATTTAGTAAATTCAGAATGTGGTTCCCTTGTCCATTCACCGCTAACTGCATATGTTACTACACCTTGTTAACCCAATACTTTCACTTTTATTTGGAAGTTAATATTTCTGTTTGAAATCTGATTCAAACCATTTGTGAAACTTTTATAATCAATGCAGAATTTCATGTATTCATCTATAGGAACTTTATCCTTTCTATGAGACATTTGTTTGTGCTGCTTTGCAGTTAATTGATAAAGCCAGAGAATATCTAGGATTATCTGAGCTAGAGAAATGTAACCAAGAGGGTGGTGTTCTCTGTGTTAGTGTGGGTGATGCCCTTTCTCCTTCAGTCATGGTTCCAGGGGGATATGCTGGTGAGTTTTAGGATGTTTAGATACATGAATTCTTTTCTACGTATTTTATTAATTTACTTTGAATTTAGAGGGTTTGTCTCATTATATGCCTGTATTAAAGCAACATAGATACCATAACTGATTTTTTTTTTGGACACATATATAGCTCATAAATGGATTCAATGCATTTGTTTCTATCGCACTGTTTTCAATTTGTGACTTGTATCAATCATCCAGGCATCGTTGTGGACTTGTTTTCTGATGGAAAAGTCTTACCACAGTTGCAGGAGGTGCGCATTACTGAATTTTGATTAACCATACAGATCATATGCTTGTGTCAGGTCTCCTTTAGTTTAAATATGGTATTTCCTATGAAATAGTATCATTACAAACTAACTGCATGATCAAATCCCAAAAGGTTTTGATTATCAATTTATATAGAAGAAATCTTCTTTATCAACCAGTTCTCCATTGAAGTGGACAGTCTAACATGATTAGGTCAAATTCCTTTGACTATTGTTGATGTTTTATCTTTTGGGTCCTATGTGATACTCTTATCCTTTTTATTGATTAAAATTTTTATTGTTACCAATACCCAAAAAAAAAAAAAACAACAAAACCTACTATGTATTTGATCAGTTTTAGTTTCAGTTTCATTAACAATTCATGATTCTGGGTTACATGAGCATGGCTATTAGTATCGATAAATAAATGGTATTCTAGGATCTATTTATTCTTGTCCTCTTTTGATTATCATGCTGGTTCTTTTAAAGTTACATTTTGTTTAATCCTCATGTGTTTTTTGTTTATTTATGCGTCTCTGCTCTGTTTATTCAGCTACCTTTTATAATTTAATGCTGTTTACCTTGCTTAACTATGTTTAAAAGATCGATAGTTTCTCTAAAGTTTGTGGCTGCATATTCTTGTATGTGTTTTCTGATTGCACATCTAAGGCTGCAACATGGTTGGAACTTAATGAAAAGTTGATGACCCATGGGCGTATAATGGTGAATTGTGGCGGGACCCATGCCGAAGCAGCGAAAGCTGGGGGGGGAGTAGCCTCTTCAAATGTTAGCTCCTGGATACAGAATTCTACCATTAAGGCATTGTGCAACGCATTTCCAAAAAATGTAAGTTACTCCCTACAGTCGATTAAATCTTAACTCCTTTGATACATGACCCTAGTTTCAGGTTAGTCAGAATAATATTGACTATAGGATTGGACATGTGAAAACATGGATAAGTTGTTTTTGTCTGATCCAATGTTTGAATACTTTGCATTAGCATGAGGTGTTCCAATTGCTCGAGTGGGGGTGTAAGGCTGTAAGCCTCAATGCATAGGGCATATGCCTCATGAGCCTCTTTTTGTAAATAAATACATACATTAAAAAACGAATATATCATAAAAAATACAAAATAGTAGCAGTTTGGCTATTTTCAGCCTATTAATGAGTTAACTAGGGCTGATTGAGTAAAGCCAGTAAAACTAGTCTTGATCTTTTTAACCAAGAATTTTTGTTTTTTTTTCTGAATGATTGTAAGAAAGATTTCTAAGTTCTTAAATTTACAACATACCCTTCCCTTTTCAGGAAGCAAGATGTGTCAAGGAGGCACTTCCCCCCCAGTATTGTCAATCCTGGGCCTCCAGGCCCAATATAGCAGGCCCATTTACATACTAGTGAGTTGTTAGCTATTAGTATGGATCTAAACCCAAGTGTAATTAATGGATAAGTATTGTTACAATGTAATCAGGGATTAAACCCTTTTAAATATAGATCTCAGTCGACCATGCAAAGGAAGACATTCATCTCCACTTTATCTCTCTCTCATGTCTGTATCACTTCTCTTTACATGACATGGTATCAGAGCCTGAGTCGATCATCTGTGGTCTTCTCCTACGTCATCTTCCAAGCATTGGAAGCCAGTCTGTGATCATCTGAAATCATCCTCTTCAGTCGGATCATCTCTGATCATCGCAGATCACCCGTGGCCCACCGGAGATCATCATACCAGAAACTGACGGAATCAGTCACCAAGCTCGCCTGTTATTCCTATTATTTATCACAATTTTTCCAGTAATTTTGTCTCATCAGAGGTAGGCCATCTAGCATATTTTGTGATATTTCAGTTTTATCAAGAAGTTTTCATCATGGCCGTCCAAGATTGTGGATTTTGATCCGTTTCTAGTGAAACTTCTTCCTATAGTTGCGAAAAATCCTAGCTTTTTCATCCCCTTACTCTGATCAGATCTCTGATCATCCACTGGGGCCCACGTGGACATTTTTCCACTCACGTCCAAAGACGTGTTTGCTACTGTTGCCGGTTTCTTCTTCCTGTTGCTGTTTTCCTCTTCTATTTTCTTGCTGCCTGTTGCTGTACTGCTGTTTTTTGCTGACTTGATTACTGTCAAGTGTTGTGATCTATTCTCACTGGGTTACTGTTGCTGTTGCTGGTAATTTTACTGCTGTTACTGTTGTTGCATCTCTATCTCCATTGCCTTCTGTGCTCTGTTCTGTTGATAACTGTGTTCTACTGCTGGTTTCTGGAGAATCAACTACTCTGCTCTCATGGATAAATTTGATAAAACAGATCTCTCTGTTGTTAAATTTAATGGCAAAAACTATGTGTCTTGGGCATTTCAATTCCAGTTATACCTTGAGGGAAAGGAACTGTGGGCCCATATTGACGGATCTGAACCAATCCCTGCTGATGATGCCAAGAAAATTCTTTCTTGGAAAACTAAAGATGCAAAGATAAAATCTTGGATTCTTTCTTCTGTAGAACCAAATTTTATTTTGTATCTACGACCATGCAAAACATCAAAGGAAATGTGGGAATATCTGAAAAAGGTCTATTATCAAAATCATGTTGCTCGTCAATTTCAACTGGAATTAGAAATTGCAAATTACTCCCAAGGGACACTTTCCATCCAGGATTATTACTCAGGATTTCTAATCCTCTGGTCAGAATATGATGAAATCAAGTTTGCTACTGTCTCGGAAGCGCTACTACCTGAGTTACTTTCTTTACAACAAAACAGTCATCGGGACCAATTGCTCATGAAACTGCGCCCTGAATATGAGACAGTGAGATCCAACTTGATGAGCCGAGCTTCTCTTCCCAACGTAGATGACTGTCTTCAAGAACTTCTACGAGAAGAACAACGCCTTGTTACCAAAATTGCCATTGAACAACAGAGCAACACTGTCCCTCAGCTTGCCTATGCTGCTAAAACCAGGCCACCTCCTCGGGACATCAGTAAAGTACAGTGTTACAACTGTAAAAAATATGGCCATTATGCAAATCAATGCAAGCTGAAAATCTGCAAATATTGTAAGGCCGTTGGTCATGGTATTGACGAGTGTCGGAAGAAAGCTCGCAATTTTGCTTCTCGCCCCTATGTGCAGTCAGCTCCAAGTGCTTACTCGGCTACCACCCCACAATATGCATCTTCTGAATTCAGTAGTTCATTGTCGTTTGATTCCACATCACAGCCTGGTTCCTCATCCCAAACACAGTCACCAGCTCCAATTACTCCGGCTATGGTAAATCAGATGATTATCAATGCCCTGTCCTCTATGAACATTTCAGGTACTGGTTCGTCCATTTCTAATACATGGTATTTAGATTCTGGAGCTAGTAATCACATGACCTCCTCACCCACCAAACTACATCATGTTATTCCCTACACTGGCACTCTCTCTGTTCAAGCTGCCAATGGGGATCACCTTCCCATCATCTCTGTGGGTGATGTCCCTGGCCCTTTTCCATTAAAAAATGTTTTTGTGTCCCCTCATCTTGCTACCAATTTGATTTCTGTGGGTCAATTAGTTGAGAATAATTGCAATGTCTCCTTTTCTTCTTCTGGTTGTGTTGTGCAGGACCAGGAGTCGGGGGCAGTGATCGCGAGGGGGCCTAAACGTGGCAGACTTTTTACTTTACCAGTGTCTCCATTTATTCAAAATAAACCTTGGCATCAGTTGTTTTGTTTTTCCCTTCCTAATAATTCTCGGTTATGGCATAATAGACTTGGTCATCCGAATGCTGCTACGTTATCCACTTTGTTTCAAACGGGATTATTAAATAAACCTCTTGATTCTGTTTCATTTGAGTGTGATGCTTGTAAATTAGGCAAAAGTAAAACTTTACCTTTTTCTAACTCTACAACTCGGAGCTATGCATGTTTTGACTTAATCCACAGTGATGTTTGGGGCATTGCTCCTACCATTTCTCATGGTCATTTCAAATACTTTGTTACATTTATTGATGATTACAGCAGGTTTACTTGGGTTTATTTGTTACATTCTAAATCTGATGTTCTTAATGCATTTAAAATTTTTCTTAGCTATGTTGATACCCAATTTTCCAAATGCATTAAAACTTTGCTCTCAGATTCAGGGGGGGAGTATGTCTCCACTGATTTCCAGTCTTTCCTCAAAAGTCGAGGAATTATATCTCAACGTACTTGTCCATATACTCCTCAACAGAATGGCGTCGCAGAAAGGAAAAACAGGCATCTTCTTGATGTCACGAGAACGCTTCTCATTGAATCATCTGTTCCTCCTCGGTTTTGGGCTGAAGCTCTTACAACTGCAGTACATCTCATCAACCGTCTTCCATCACCTACCATTGCCCAATTAACACCACATTTTAAACTTTTTGGTCACCATCCTACATTTAATCATCTACATACCTTTGGGTGTGTTTGCTTCGTTCATTTGCCTCCCACAGAGCGCACAAAATTAACGGCCCAATCTAGCAGGTGTGTTTTTTTAGGATATGCCACTAGCCACAAGGGTTTTGTTTGCTATGATCCACTGGCTCGTCGCACCAGGATCTCTCGTAATGTTGTTTTCTTTGAAAATCAATATTTTTTCCAAACCAACTTGGATTGTCCTTCTCCATTTTCCACAACTTTGTTACCTGGGTTTTCTAAAGAAACAACTATTACACGGTTTCATCCTAATTTTGTGTTTCGTCGAAGGGAAAAACCTACCACTGCAGATGACCACCCTCCTGATCCTCCTGATCCTCCGACAAATGGTCCCACATCTACTGGTCTCTTGCGTCGCTCCTCCAGAATTTCTCGACCTCCTGAGAGGTATGGCTTTACCCATGCTTCCTTGATGATAACACTATCCTCTGTTTCCATCCCAAGTTCTTATTTGCAGGCTGAGCAACATGATTGTTGGAACCAGGCCATGACAGCAGAATTAGATGCTTTGACTCTGAATCACACCTGGGATATTGTGGATTGTCCTTCTTCCGTTAAACCCATCGGTTGCAAATGGATCTACTCGATCAAACTAAAATCCGATGGCTCCTTGGATAGACACAAAGCTCGACTTGTGGCACTTGGCAACCGACAAGAGTATGGCATTGACTATGAAGAGACATTTGTGCCAGTTGCCAAAATGACAACTGTTCGGCTCCTTCTCGCCATTGCTGCTTCTCAATCTTGGCCATTATACCAAATGGATGTCAAGAATGCTTTTCTACATGGGGACTTGAAAGAAGAGGTCTATATGCGGATCCCACCAGGAGTCACATCTCCGTCTAAGAAGTCTGTATGTCACTTACGCAGATCTCTTTACGGTCTCAAGCAAGCTCCCCGAGCGTAGTTTGAAACATTCAAAGATCGTTTAGGCACGATTGGCTTTACTCAAAGTCAATATGATCCATCTCTTTTTCTGAACCACGCATCTACTGGCTTTACTGTTCTCCTCGTATATGTTGATGATATCATTATCACCGGCACTGATGATGCTATGATAAAATCACTCCAAGCCTCTCTTCGAGATTCATTCCATATGAAGGATCTGGGTCCTCTCCATTATTTTTTGGGCTTAGAGATACATCAGTCTCCAAAAGGCCTGTTTATCAATCAACACAAATATGTGACAGATCTTATTGAGCTTACTGATTTCGATGAATCTTCCTCAGTTGATACGCCGCTTGAGGTCAATCTTAAGTTGAGTAAAGATGACGGCGATCTTCTTCCTGATCCACAGACATACCGGAGACTCGTTGGCAGTCTTGTCTATCTCACCATCACCAGGCCTGACATATCTTATGCTGTCAATCTTGTCAGCCAATTCATGACGTCTCCTCGCCACCTTCATCTGACGGCAGTAAAGCGAATTATCCGGTATTTATTGGGTACTAAAGCTCGTGGTTTATATTATCCAAAGGATAATCGTCTACTTCTGACTGCTTATGCAGATGCTGACTGGGCAGGATGTCCGGATACCAGACGGTCCACCACTGGTTGGTGTATGTACCTCGGTCAATCTCTCATCTCTTGGAAATGCAAAAAACAAGAACGGGTCTCCAAATCTTCCACAGAGGCTGAATATCGGGCTATGTCCTCTGCTTGTTCTGAAATCCTATGGCTTCGGGGTCTTCTTTCGAAACTTGGCTTTGCACAGGCCTCTCCCACTTCCTTGAATTCAGATAATACTGGGGCAATCAGAATCACTGAAAATCTTGTTCTTCATGAACGCACAAAACATATAGAAGTTGATTGCCACTTTATTCGAGACGAATACAAGCGTAATGTTATCAGTCTACCTCATGTTCCTACAGAGTTTCAGTTTGCAGATATCTTCACTAAGGGACTTGCTCGGCCTCGACATCAATTTCTTGTTTCCAAATTGCTGCTTTATGACACTCCCGCATCAATTTGAGGGGGGGTGTCAATCCTGGGCCTCCAGGCCCAATATAGCAGGCCCATTTACATACTAGTGAGTTGTTAGCTATTAGTATGGATCTAAACCCAAGTGTAATTAATGGATAAGTATTGTTACAATGTAATCAGGGATTAAACCCTTTTAAATATAGATCTCAGTCGACCATGCAAAGGAAGACATTCATCTCCACTTTATCTCTCTCTCATGTCTGTATCACTTCTCTTTACATGACAAGTATGGCGCATTACTGAAGCATGTTTCACGTAGGATGTACACCGTCCTCGTATAACTATTCCAAAAAAAAAAAAAATCCGTCGTATGGTGAGACATACACCCTGAATGCACACCTCAGACTAGAGGTGCGGAGCATTTTAGGGAAGCCTGGCCCTGAAGCCAAAAACACTTTTAGAAACTTTGGTGTGATCAACAGTGAATATAATTGATTGGGCTGAAATTTTAAGATTCATGGTGGTTTAGACTTTACATCTAATGGGCTGTCTGATTACTAAAAGATGGGCCCTGTCATGTGCAAAAAAAAAAAAGGATAAATTTATTAATAATTCGTTTTAAATTTGTTTGAGAAACATGAGACACCCGAGTGGGGGTCTCTCATTTCACACAGCCACCCAGTGACTAATCCCTGGGTAGGTAGGCAGTCCCACATGCACTGTACCACTAACCCAACTTGGCTAGAGAAAAAAATCAGTTCTCTAATCACATTTTTCTCCAATCCAATGGTTAATATCACTTCCTTTAGAGAAGAGCTGATGCATGATATTGGTAAATGAGATGGGCCCACTACTTGAATGGTTTAGATCTTTAGTGGTCCCCATATGTATAGATTTGAACTACCTTATATTCCAATCAGTCCCAATATATTATAACTCACCGTTGGATCAAACCTCATATAAATTGTTAATTTAAGAAACCAGTAACTTAAAGTCCCCTAAATCAGTGGTTGTGATGATCTGTTGAGATGATTTTTTTCCCAAAATATATCCACAATGTAACTTTTCCATCGCACTATCCCCACCATGATTTAAATGCATCCAAGTGGACCCGACAAGGGTCTTAGATATTTGCCTCTCGCGCAAGCTGTAAGAGGTCCATCTCAATAGAAGGAAATCGATATATATATATATATATATATATATATATATATATATATATATGGATGGATGGATGGATGGAGAGAGTCAGGATGAAAATAGCGGTAGCAGCGGGGGTAGCAACCTGTTGTTAAAACGCTCCGTAGCGGCATAGCGGTGCAATTTGAAAAACTCAAAAAAAAAAAAACTGATTTTTTTTTTAGAAAATCCAGAATATTGGAAAATGATAGAATATATGTTTTTCTTGCAAAAGTAACTAAGATGGGGGGGTAGCGGTCTCCTCATTGTATGAGGGGTCCTGTATTGTTGTATTAATTGAAAATAATAGTAATGATCATTTTTTTTACATGTATTCATGTTGTTTAGTTATGCTACCTTAGAAACTAAATAAAGGCTTATTAAAAAAAAAACTATGTCATGAAGAAATACCATCAAAATAAACATTGTATTGAACTCGAAGTCAAGACTTAAGACTTAAGAGTTAGGGCTTAAGAGTTCAATAGCTTCAATTCAGCGAGATACTATGTGTTTTGGTGTTCTTTTAAGCATAGAAGGTTAGAAGAGTTGCGTAAAAATGTTGTTTAGAGAGAAAAAGAAAAGAAATAAGACTTACTATCAATTAAAAAAAATAAATGGAAAGTAACTATCAGTCACACTCCGTAGTGGCTATAGCGGCTGCTATGGAAGAGAGTGGCACTAAATTCAAGAGCCTCTACGCTTGATATAGCGGCTGCTATTTTGATCCATGAGAGAGAGAGAGAGAGTAGCAGCTGCTATGGAAGAGAGCGGCGCTAAATTCAAGAGCCGCTACGCCTGATAATAATGAGGCCTGTCTCTCAGTGACCCAGTTAGTCATCTAGCAAACTGCAGTCAATCCAAATGTGACACTTTGAGGGATCCAGATTAATCGGCAAAGGGACAAGAACGTCCCTCGCCAAGTTGCAATTACGTGGCAGTTGGTAGTTTGGTGCCGTGACAAACTTCACTCTCTTAGTCCAAGCACTGATTTGTTAAAAGCCACCTAATAACGCAATTTGCATATGAACTTTCTTGTACAGTACATGGAAGGACCGATCACAAGTAAAGACATGGATAATATGGATTATAACCTATGATGCACAGATACGGCATGGATACGGCAAGGACACGCCATAGTCATGGCAGGGACACGGATTTTACACATAAAAAGTGAAGTATCGGATTCCAACTACCTAACGTTTGTGTTTTGTGTTGTGTTAATGTGTGGGATCATGTTTGATAATTTCAGTTAAGCTGGAAGAGAATGACAGAAGGAGAAGGTGAAAATTTTCTTGCACTCACGGGACCATTTCCAGACTTGAATGTGTGGTCTGCTTCTGTCCCTGGCCAATTAAGCTTGAATATACGGCATTGGAGGCCATGTGAACTCGAGTAACTGCTTGTTGCCTTCAATTAAACGAAGAACCAAGTTAAAGAAGACCCTCAGGTCAGGACAATAAGCCTTAAATCATCTTATACACTAATAACAGTGTTCATATCATGCTTCACTGTGAGACCTCTAGCAGCTAACAGTTACCATACACAGGTTTTCTATTTCCAGGGATGGTCTGTGTAACATACAGATGTTAGTCCTGCCAAATTGCAATTGACATCTGATGCATGAAATTTATGCTGCACTTTGTGCTGCAACGGCAAGGTTATGCAACGTTTATGGCGGGATGAAATTCAGATGCCAATCTAGTCACAGTGAGTATTTGGCTGATTGGATGTTTGTCAATCGGCTGCTATTTTGCATGGTAGAGATTTAGGGTATTGGTCTTCTGGTTTTCTGCCTGAAATGACAATGGTGGTGATTGGTACTGGAAATTACTTGGTGTGGAAATTCAGGAAAACAGCATACCAGCTAATGTGGTTTCTAATTTCCGTGCCTCCCACTGCTTGATTTGGGGGCTATCTCAATGCATCCTTTGTTTCTTTTTATTTTTGTTGCTTAGCCCGCATTTTAATTAAGTTGGCAGCTCCAATTCGATCTCAAATTGCAGTCAACCCTCTTGGAGGGACATGTCTCTACCAACTCGCCTATAATGTGGGAGGGGGACCCCCTTCTTTTTTTGTTTCTATGGTTATTTATTAGTGCATTTTTGCTAGTCATTCAGCAAAAGGCATTCCCTAGAAGCTAACTTGTGCTTATGAATCACCTTGAACAGGTAAAATGAAAGATTAGCCGTGGAACTAATGAGATGTTTTAGTTCTAGAGTCTTCAGAACTTAATGTAATCTAATTAAGATTTGATGTGGATGTAGCTTTCATGTATGTAAACTGCAAACCTACAATGCCATGTATAACTTTACTGCATGGAATTTTTATGCTGCCTAGAAATGGATAGGGGCCAAACAGATTTAGTGTGTTATTCTGCTGCTTTTTTTTTATTGATTATTTCAATAACATTAAAATTACCTAACTGGCTCTTTCTTAATCTGGTTTATTACCTTTCTCTTTTATTTTATAAGGATATGCGAGGCCCATGCTGTAGCTCAAGCTACTGTGATGGAATCTCCCCCACAAATTGATTTTATATCATCTGAGTCAATGTCTCCTTTCAATTAAAATAGCATATTCTTATCAGTTATTCACTTGAACATAATCTTATCAGTTAAGACTTCAAAGGCATCATTTTTTTTCCTCAGTTCCAAAATATTTTATTTGGCAATTGTAAATCCATGAGGATTTGGGCCGGTGGAAATCCCCACTTTTTAGGATTTTTAGGTCCAACCCCCCTCCCATAAGATTTGAAGATCTTCATTTCTCATATGCACCAATATCTATGTAAAATCCTCAGTGAGGGATCTCATGTTTTAGAGGTAATGATGAATACTCAAATATGTGGATTCCTACCCATTGCCACCTGTACGAGGGCTCCTTTGTTTCTTGTATTTGAATTTTTATGAGTTCTAGAAAATGTATTTTTAAAAATAACTAAATTTGAATAAATAAAGTTGAATATCAATAAATGGCTATAAAAAGATGTCCTCCTACGATACATGGAAAGGAGTGAAAGATGGGAAGAAGTTTGTAGGGGGGCTGTGGGGACTCCTCTCAGAGATTAACCACTTCTATCTGCTAGTGATTTTTCACCATGTTTGGGGTTCGTCGGAGAAAGGAGAAAATTACTTTGAACCAAGAAAGAGAAAAAAAGAACCAAAATATAAATGGCAAAAAAAAAAAAAAAAATCATTTTCAATAGAGAAGTGGATGATTTAACCACCACGTTAGGACACGTTTGTGCAAATTGTTTTTCGCGGAAGTATATGTTTTATATTTGCACGATTTGTTTTGGAGTTGTTTAGTGCAGCAGTACTCTCCATAAAAAAATCTCTATTTTTATTGGATTTTCCTGTGCAAGATAAGAAACTTGCATATGACCCTCCCCCCTTTGGACTTTTGTTTCCGAGGAAAAGGAAATTCATGTTTCCTCTATAAGCAGATCTAAACAAGGGCAGACCCATGTAGAGATTTGCTTTCTCCTCTAGAAGCAAAAATCTAAACAAGGGTGGACCCATGTATTGGGCCCCACCCTGACTCACCAGAAAAGCAAAAGCCCTCTTCTCATAAATCCCCATCACTCTCTGCCTCTCTCACTCTCAACAAAACCCCTCACCAGTCAATTGCGTCTCCATTGGCATCACACTCGCTCTCTCTTCGATAGACGTTCCAGTAGGTGTTCCCCTATATATCTCTCTCACACACATATCATAACCAAACCCAATCCTTTTTCAAATCCCTAAATTTTCTAAACCCCAATGCTTAAATCCCTAAACCCCAACCACTATCCCTGATCTTTCCCTTTCCCTAATCCCCACTCAAATGAAACTCCTAGGACTGCGACTGGATCTAAAGAGGTTTCTATGAAGAAAGCAATTTTCCTCCCCATTTTTCTCCTTAGCCAGGCGATCACCCAAGTGAGCAGGGACAAGTCATGTGGCCACAATTGATGAAAAATAAAGTAGACCTAATGATCTATTTACATATGGTCCATGCTAAGTTGAAACATTAAACTGTCAACAGTCCAAGCAGTTGTAAAGCTGCCTGAGCTGTCAATTCTAAGTTGTTTAATATGGTTGGATACGGGAAGATTTAAGAAATCTGTTTTCTACACTTATTGCATCAGTCGTTTGTGGAAATCCCCATCCACTTTTGAGTTCTGTCGTGTTTAATTAATGGCACGTCTCTCTCACATATTTGATATTTTCAACTTATGTGAAAACTAGAGGGTTGAGATCAACGGTTTCTCCTGGGCGGTTATAATAGCGGTCCAGCCCTAGCTCTCACCTTACTATAAAACTATTATTGTGTTGTTTCATATCACCAATTAGTTTTGGGATTAATGGTAACTCCTAGATTAATGGTAACTCAATGGGAGTGTAAGATCCTACATAGAGTCTGGATCCGATATCCGTGGTGTAACACATATTTGGATACGCTAGATATGCCCCATTTTCTTGCAAAGCAACTGCAGCATACTTTATATTTCTTCAGAGTGGATATATTTTTTTTTTTTTGCTATCGGAGGGTTCCCAACCCTTTGGGTTGGACTAATCCCTCCGGGCCTAGAGGGAAGCCGGGTAAATCCCCTGTAGCCCTAGTAGATTAAAAATAGAATTTGGAACCAATTATTTTCGGGCATTTTTGGTGAATTTCCACCTTCATGCCCATCTGTTTGGATGAAATTAAATTCCTAGGAATTACAAGAACTTTGTTTCTTAAAATTGGTTGAAAATTAAGAGATGAAGACAAAGATGACATCAAAATTGTCTCCCCTTTGATGAAGAATGAATATGGGGGAGATCGAAAATGAATACCAAGTGACTCTAGTAAATCAAATTCTTGGAAAATGGGTTTCATTCTACATTTCCAGCTTATATTCTTCACATTTCACCTTTTTAATATTTCTTAATTGCAACTTGTTTTTCCATGATTTTTTGGGAGTTCAATTACATGCAAATATATGTGTCCTTAATGTGTACGCATGCCCCATTAGTTGATTTTTTTTTTTAATCTTTTAGAAATCAAACTAAGTTCGCATAACTCTATTGGCCAATTACAGATGGAGCATATGTAATGGATGATACCTGCAGCTCAAGTTCTTCCCCAATTGCTTACAATGATTGATTGATTGATTGTATCAGTTCATTTTCCTGGAATAATTCGAGCATGACTGGCCTTGTGGATGAACCATGGAAAAGAATATATACCTACTGGACCATACCAACCTTGTGAATGTTGACTAATGATCATGCTCTTCCAAACCAACCAGTTGATGAAAAGCAAATGGATCAATACTATATCCTTTCAGTTGATGAAAAGCAAAAGAATATATACCAACTGGACCATCCACAACAGGCCCCACGGTTTGCATGGTTCGGTTTGCTGCACAAGCATGCCACATTCACAGTGGGTGAGTTACCACTTACCACCATGTTTTGCTTTGTAAAAAGTCTTGGAACATAGAAGAAGAAGAAAAAAACATTTTTCTTCCTGACATGACTCAACAGCAAGTAGCTGTTAGAACAGTTTGTTCCAAAACACTGATCAAGAACTCCAAAACTAAACTCGGGTCTGTCATTGAGTCGACTAACTAGGGAGAACCTGGCCATTGTAATAGTTTCAATTGGAACAGAGACCCATTCAACTTGTTGACTTAGTGACCCATCAGTTTGAGTTGACTCAGACTGAATCGGGCAAGTCAAGACGAGTTTCAAAACAATGCCATAACATGAGAATTTGGGCCTTGGCCATCATGCCTGTTTCGAAAGCTATGGTTACCATGTCCAATCTCATTAGTTTATATATATATATATATATATATATATATATATAGGGAATGCTCATATGCATCTGTCCCTCACTATAGAGTGAGGAATGCTTCCATAAATGGGGGATTTCAAGTATACCATATATACTTGAAATCCCCCTTTTGTACTTGAAACCCCTCATTTATGGAAGTATCCTTCACTCTATGGTGAGGGATGGATGCATATGAACATTCCCCTATATATATATATATTTATGTAGGGTTACAAATGGGTATCTGATTCTCCAATTATTCGAAAGTTCTGATCCGTAAAAAATCGGGTCTGGAACTTATTTTAGATTTCGATTCATAAATGGGTACGGGTCCGGAACCTAATTTAGGTTTTAACTGATAAACGGGTCTGGTTCCGGGTCCATATAGGTTCCGACTCGTGGACTGGGGACCGGACCCTAGCATATGAGTCTTTGATATTGCAATTTGTACTTTAAAACCAACTCCTTTTTTGTATTCTTATTTATAATACTAGATGTTGTAAACTTGATGCACTGTTATAAATTAAATGATATACTTATTTTAAGAAAAAAAAATGAAAAATAAAGGTAAAATAGAATCAATTTTGGAACTAGATTCGAGTCCTCTAGGTGGACCCGGTTCCGGAATTGGATCTAAGTTTTCTTATCAAAACCGGGTCCAGAACAAACAAAATAGGTTACGATTCAAAACCGGATCCGGAACCGTTATTTAAAAACGGGTCTGGATCCGGATCCACTGTGATTCCGATCCGGAATCGACCCATTTGCAACCCTATATATATGGTCATAGATAAATCAATGGCTACATAGCCTCTGCCTTTGGCGTTAAACGTAAAAATAGAGAGATGGAGCCTGAAAAACTGAAGAAGCAGAAGCCTCACGTAGTGTGTATTCCACTCCCTGCCCAGGGCCATATCAACCCCATGATGCAAGTAGCAAAGCTGCTGCACTCAAGAGGCTTCTTTGTCACCTTTGTTGACACTCACTTCACTCACAACCGTCTATTGAGATCTCAAGACCTGGATTCCCTCAACTCTTTAGAAGGCTTTCGCTTCGAAACCATATCCGACGGCTTGCCGCCATCCGATGGAGAGGCCATGCAGGACCTCCAGGCAATCTGCGAGTCCACCCGAGAGAAGTGCGCAGTGCCATTCCGAGATCTGATAACGAAGCTCAATTGTGCATCAGATGAACCACGGGTGACTTCCATTGTTTCTGATGGAACTATGACCTTTACACTAAAGATTGCTGAAGAACTAGGCATCCCAGAAATTGTGTTCTGGCCCGCCGGAGCTTGCGGTTTCATGGCCTTTGTCCATTTTCGCGAGCTCATCAGGAGAAGACTTGCACCACTCAAAGGTAGGATTAACTTCTTGCATGAGAACACAACCATACTCCCATTTCAAAACATAGTAGTCACCAATTTCTAAATAAATATTAAGTTTCAAATTTAAGAATTTTACCGGTAAGGATCAAGTATGAGCAATTTAATATCATTCTTAGATGGTGTAGGAAGAAATGAAAAGGTGTAAATATAATTTATCAGTTGCATAACAATGTTTAAAGCAGTTATCATGAAAATTTGAGGTCCCTATTGGAAGCATGTTGAACACAAGTCCCTAGTCATTTCAATTAAACTGCGAATGATCGTAAGTTGCTGAGCTTGCTGTCCTCTAGAAGCTGAAATGTAAAGTCCAGGCCCAGCTCTCACGGCCAGCGAGCCATATAGTAGACCAGACGACCAGTAGAGCTTTGACTGCTTAATGGAGCAGTGCTAGTTTAAGGGCCTTTAGGGCAAGACTAGCCCAGGCTCTCTGCGATTTGTTGTGGGTCCTGGACTCAAAGTCGGGCCAAGAAATATGGTAGGCCTAGACAGTAAACACTGGATTGTAACAAACAGTGACACAGCAGTCATTGTTGGATCCAAATCCATAGGTGAACCCTGCCCCAAAGAAAGATATCCAGATTTGGATATGCCATGGATTAGAACTGAATCCACCTTGTTCACATCCATATGCCAGTACATTTGATAAAATGCTGTATGCATACTAATAATCCAAAGGCCTCTAACATCTATGAGATGCTTCTACCCAAAAAAATTATATACGTATACAAAGGCCTAATGTTTAGTTGTGAAAAGAGAGAGACTATAAATGACTAACAGACAGAAGTTCTGTTTTTTTTTTTTTTTTTTTTTTTCTGTATGAATTCAGATGAGAGTTGCATTAGCAGTGTCCATCTGGACACTACAATTGATTGGATATCAGGCATGCCGGAGATCCGACTTAAGGATCTCCCTAGTTTTATTAGAACAACCGATCCCAGCGAATTCTTCCTCAACTTCCTAGCAGATGAAGCACAAAACACGCTCAAGGCGTCCGCTATCATTTTCAATACGTATGATGATTTGGAATATGACATTCTACAAGCCATCCGGTTAATGGTTCCACACATCTACACAATAGGCCCCTTGTCAATGATGTGTCACCGGCTACCCGATAACCTTTTAAAATCGGCTAAATCAAGTATGTGGAGAGAAGACACAGAATGTCTAAAATGGCTAGACTGCTACGCAAATGGTTCTGTCATCTATGTGAACTTTGGGAGCACAACTGTTGTGACAGCCCAACAATTGTTAGAACTTGCATGGGGCCTCGCAAATACTAACCATCCATTCTTGTGGGTTATTAGGCCTGATCTCGTATCAGGCGATCATGCGAGTTTGACCCAAGATTTGATGGATGAGATTGAAGGAAGGAGTATGATAGCGAGCTGGTGCCCACAAGAGGAGGTGTTGTCTCACCCTTCCATTGGGGTGTTCCTAACACACTCTGGTTGGAACTCAACACTGGAGAGCATATCTTGTGGTGTGCCCATGATCTGTTGGCCTTTCATTGGCGAGCAACTGACCAATTGCCACTATGCTTGTGATAAGTGGGGAGTGGGCATGGAGATTGGTAACAACATAAAGAGAGAGGAGATTGAGGTTCTTGTTAAGGAATTCATTGGAGGAGAGAAAGGAAAGGAGATGAAGAAGAAGGCCGCAAAGTGGAAGACGAGTGCTGAAATTGCTACAACTGAGGGAGGATCTTCTTACACTAATCTTGAATTGTTGATCTATCAGTTGACTCAAACAAGAGATATTTAAACTAGAAGTGTTGTTGATGTCAATTTGAAGAAGAAAAATGGCATCTACCTGATATGTTCCCACTTTCACTTCCAGCACAAAAAGTCTGAAGTAGTGCATATGTTTTTAAGTACATGGTCTTTTTCTTTTTTTTTCCAATTTGACATCCATGGTTTTAAACCACAGTTTCAGGAGTTGTATCACCATCAGCCAATGCTGAAACCTTGCATTATCAGCCAATATGTCGGTTTTAGATTGATATCTTAGCAAGTTTATTTCAACTTCTTCTTAAATAGAAAATGTTCAAAACTAAATAAAGCTGTTGATCTTCGTTGTTAGTTTCCTTTACTGTTTTAGATGTAAATCAAATAGCAGAATAAGATATATGGTGATAATAATGTAATTCCAATACATTTTTGGTTTAGAAGTGAACTCATAAAAAATAAGTAATAGTCATGGCCAAAGCCTTTATGTATGAGGTGATACAACTCAGTCTAGGCCTTTTGTTTAAAACAACGTTGATATCTAAGCAGCATCACATCCTAGTTTCATGGATCATGATCAATGCATTTGTAAAAAAAAAAGGAACTTGATTTCTTAGATTATGGGGAACTTATTAATAAAGAGCATTATCTTCAACTAGGGTTTAGCCAGTGAAGGGGCTGGTGAGCTGGTCCGGATGGAAGGGTGGATGGGGACCAACATATTTTCCAAGAATGCAGTCATTCATTTCCTTGAGAGGGTAGGGACCCGTTTTCATGGGAAAGTCTTGTCTTGCACTGATTGGAGATGGCATGTTCTGACCAACCATGGCTCCATTTCTCCTGCCAAGCCATGGAGAGTCTTCTTGTTTTTTTTTTTTTTTTTTTTTAACTATGCGTAATTATCTCGTTCAAATTCAGATTGATGAATCCTTAACCGCTTACTCAATTGTAACAAATTTAGTGTTATTGAAACCTAACAAGACTTGGATTTATGGGTTGCAGTATGTATCTGCTGGATACAGATTCATCTAAAAATTCTGTCCGACTCCTGCTTGGGCTCTAGATATCCAGATCATTTTCAGATTTGGCCCATTTTTTTTAAGTTGGCTCAATAAAACCAAAAATAAAAATGTCATGTGATCTAACTAATAATATTATTAGTAAATGAGTTAGACTACTGGTTGTGTGAGAGTACTTGAGTTCAAATCCCAATATAGCAAACATAAACCATGAATGAAGTGCCAGTGGTGCTTTTGATGACCCCAGGCTATGATTAATTATTTCCATGTAGATACACCAATGGTCCCTTTGTTTTTTTTTTTTTTTTTCTGTCCGTGGTCCTCAGAGAGATAATACAAAATGATAAAGGTAGCCATCAGGGGTAGAATCATTGCAAAGCCCTGGCCTTCAGATACAATGTCTCAATTAACTAAAGAGAGTCTTTACAACTTCTCAATCAACCAAAGGGTCACCAAACTGAATGCATACCAGGCTACCACCAAAGACGTCACAAGACAAGTAAATAAGAAACAGATGGAATATCACGTGGGACTGATTACAAAACATATCATAAGTAACTACCTACCTATAGGGGAAAAAAACGCACCTCTACATAAAAAGAACAATAAAAAAATAAAAGTCGCCGTCATCATCATCAATGCTGTGTCCCAATTATGTTGGGTTACCTAGCGTATTAAATTATGTTTTGTCATTCAAACCCATCCTTAGCCAAATCGACAGATGGGTTGCACTTCTTCACATGCCCCATTTGAGGTCCGGATGGTGCACAAGTGGCATTAAGGGTCTTTAGACCTAATTCTGATTGACTGTTAATCTATCATAGCAATAGCAGCCGCGTAACCAGAACTGGTATGGAGAAGGGTGGGCCCCACTATAGATGTGTCACATTTCAAAAAGAACACACACGTTGATTTCCTGATGGAGGAATCAGCCATACATTTGCAGGTAGCCAATCAGGCATAAGCCAACCCAAATCATCAGACAATGGTGCCAATCTAACCGTGATGATAGGGAACAGAGTACACTCAATAGACCAAAACAATCACATCACACAGGTATTAGTCGCTCCACCTAATCACCAAAATCACCGGCACCCATAGGATTCAAACTCCTTCCAAAATCAAAAGAGAAGAAAAAGTCATGTCAGCACCGCAGCCCATCAGTTAGATCACCAACTTTAAAGTCCACAGCTCCAAATCTCCACAAGAGAACAAGGAGCATAGGAAAAACTAATACATAAACAATCCAACAAGGAACCCAAAAGAAATCTTTAAATACCTGCAAGAACCCCTCCAATACGACTGCAACAGCGGCAACTTAGAACTTGATCTATCCAGACCAAGTGACAATTTTGCTTTTCCATTATTCATAGTACTAACAGAGGATTGCAAGATGGAGAAGGCCTGGGTCTGGTGGTGTTGCTTGTTAGCCATGGCCATCTTGGCACCAGAGAGTCAAGCTCAAGACACAACTTGCATGACCCAGCTCATTCCTTGCTTGAACTACCTAAATTCTACCAGTAGCCGACCATCGAGCGACTGCTGTGACCCCCTAAGATCGGTTACCAAATCCAATGCACAATGCCTTTGCAACATGATTAGCAGCAACACAGCTGCCAGTGGCGAGAGTAGCATCAATGCAACACAGGCTATGCTGCTGCCTTCTAGGTGTGGGGTGTCTATTAATGCTGCCACTTGTGCTGCTGCAAGTAAATACTACATCTCCCTTTTTTTTTTCCTGTTTTCATGAAGCATTTCATCTTATCCATCATCTTCGGTAGTGTTCATTTAAGAAAAAAAAAATCACCAATCAGAAATAGATCATCTCATCATTGATGTAACCATGTCCCATCCAACTGGAATCGGCTATCAGACGAGGTTGTCTGTGGGAAAGAAAAAGAAAACCATGGCAAGAACCATCTAGGATAAGGCCCCCTACTGAATCACAAGAATGTGAAACCCACCTGCTGATTGATTGCTGGGTCAGACACAATGTACAAATGACCATTACACAATTTCATTGCTGGCAAGTTATAAATCTTCTGCGGTCAAGTGACCTTTATTGTCTTACACTATAGAAATAGAAACTACTTCCTATCTTATGCCTGTTTTGCCTCCTTACAGATGTCGAAAACTACAACCAAGCCATACCTGACTCTAGATGATTAATACAAAAGAAAAATATCAAGACTATTCACATCATTTTCAAAGTCATGATAACAGAAATATTTATCAAGTAATCTTTGTTCTCGTGCAGGTTCTCCCACTACCAGAACTACAGAGTCAAATTCTGCAAGCAAATTTCTATTTGTACATGCATCGCTGGCCGCTGTGATACTCATGGTCATTCAAGTTTTGTGTGTGTGATGTATTATTTTAGCATGAATATCTGAATGATTCATGAGTGACCCTAATCATTGAATTGAGTGATTCCTTTTTCTACCAAATTTGTTCAATCATGTACCTTTATTACTACCTGTCGCTCTATTACTAGTTTAATACCAAATGGAGGTTGATCCTGCGGTTTTAATATATGAGGGCCAATGGATGATTTTTTATTTTATTTTTTATTTTAACCATTTAGAAGAAAATGTTCCAACTTCTGAGTTAATCTTATGATTGCATGTTCCAGTTACATATAAGCATGGCATCCTACAACCCAATGAGTTATGAAATGATAGCCAAATTACAGGCTCTACATTTGGAACCACATAGAATATACAAGTGGAGCGCATACTTAAATAGGTGACTTTAATATCGAATACAGAACATTGGCTACATTATGTTTTTAACCAACCATTTGCATCACCTGGATCAAATAGCTAGGATTTCTAGAGCAGTACTTTACAAAATAACCCATCCATCATAGGGCCCACAAAAAGGATAGTAAATATCCCGGGATGGTGGGCCTGACATATACAATGAACTGGGGATTCTCCCAAGCAAAGCGTCAATAACTTCTGCTTTCTAAATAGACGACAAAAAGTGCATGCTGCAACTGCTAGGTGAAAATTGGTCTGGAACTGAGAAGCACATGTAGGACCAAGGTTGTAAAGAAGTAACTGACAAATCAAAACAAGTCACAGAGATATTATGGAAATCCTTACAACTCACTTCTTATTAAAACTGGTGTATGAAAGATTGCTGATCTCCTAGTAAGAGGTCTTCTAATTTCGAAACATTTACCAATCATCAGACCCTATCTTGCAGATATGCTGAGATAAACACAGCCAAAGCACAAACAGAAAGACCCAATAAAGGGCCAGCTGGCATTAATTTCCGAGTTGCTGCCAATCTTATACCTGAGACAGGAAGGAAACCAATTAATGCTGCTATGCAGGATTATACTTGATCATTAAATGGCTTAACAAAATAAAATACGATACAGTATTCAGTATTCAGTAGCATGAATGCCATTGCACATATATCCATCCTATACCAAGAACGGATGCAAGGAACACATACCAAATACAGAAGAGAAGAGAAATGCAGATCCAAACCCAAGAGCATCACCAATTTCCTTTGTCTCAGGAACTTGCATAAGAACATAAGCCTACACAAAACACAAAAACTAAGTCTAAAACTACCCATTACAATAAAGAACTTAAATAAAACAAGATCAATCCAACTAAATTCAACACTCTTCCTAGTTGTTTATTAGAAGTGTTACCAGTTACTATATCGAATAGCTAAATCCCCATTCCAATGTGGCAATGTTAAAAGGATTAGAGAGCAACTTCTCATCAGCATTATTACTAGGCAGGTAAACTATAATGGAACCCATGATTCGTGAAGCATATAGCACCATCCAGATCCAATTGAACTTTGGGCTAAATCTCATGGTATCTACATGTCTGTCTATCTAGATATCCATATATTAATGAGGATTTAGCTCCCACCAAATTCATTTCTCTCAGCTCTGTTCACCATTAATTTGTTGAATCCAATAAGACCTCTTGGTTAATTCAAAAAGATGCATTCCATCAATTCAACTTATGAGCTGAATATTCCTTAATCCTTACATCAAGTCCCTAATCTTCTTAGCCAGGTAATCATCGCTTCTGACCAGATCTGAACTTTGGATGATGGGTAAGGACTCAAGGGTTCACCAAAATTTACATGGAAAAGAAACATTGAATAAGGTAAGCTAAAAACCCTACTTTGGGAAATGTAGGACTAGCTAATGTATAAACTAAATCCACCAAAATCATAGCAAATGGAGAATTGATTGCAATGGGTTGCAAGATTTTCAATTCGCAAAGTTAATATACATTAAGTTGTATCAATGGGAACACGAGTCAAGCTTCCATAAAGATGAATGTATGATTCCAAATAAGAAACAATCACAGAACCAACAACCCAAGTGAGGAAATGGAAATGAAATTGACATAGAAAAGACTTTCCACCACTCACCGCGCCCATCAGAACAGCACCTGACAATCCTCCAAACAGAGAGCCCTTACTTTTCGATCTCGTATCTACAACACAAGTGAAGAAAGATTAGAGAAAGAAAGAGATTGGTTTTTTTTTTGGGGGTAAATGGGGAGAGAGAGGGGGGTGTTTATTACAAGCAAAGAGACCGCCTCCGAGGAGAAGAGTTCCGTAAGCTGCGGAAGCTGCAGGGGCGAGTTCTGCAAGTTGAGCGCTGCATCTGATGATGGGAAGGGAATGGGATTTGAAGCTTCTGCTTCTGGTGCTGGTAGAAATGGGAGAAGATGTGGAAAGATAGCGAGTGGAGATGTGTAATGTTGTGTAGTTGATTACAATGGGTGAGGAAGAACAAGAAGAGAGGAGAAGAAGGGAAGGGGAAGAAGCAGATAGGGACATCGACATCGTGCACACGAACTTGTGAAAAACGCAGACTTCGGCAGTGGGAGAATATCATGTGTATATCATGTGTAAGAGCCGTGGTACATGCCAAACCAAACCGAGCCTTTTTTTTTCATTAGCTGGGGTTGGCTATATGGATTTGATAACGTCAATTAAATTTATTTAGGATCATGTCGTCTGTTAGATCCATGTAGGCAATGTCATGTTTAATAGTTTCTTTCCAACTTCTCTTGGGTCTTCCTCTCCCTCTCCTACTCCTGGCAATCTCCATGCTTTTACACATTTTAACGGGTGCTTTCGTTGGGCGCCTTCTAACATGGCCGAACCATCCCAGTCGATTTTCTCTCATTTTATCTTTAATCGGTGTTATTCCTACTTTGCCCCTAATCTCCTCATTCCTAATCATATCTCTCTTTGTGATCCCGCACATCCATCTTAGCATTCTCATCTCCGCAACTTCCATCTTCTTAACATGATTATGCTTTACTGTTCAACACTCTGATCCATATAACAACGTTGGACGTACCGCCACCTTATAATACTTTCCTTTAACCTTGAGGGGGATTTTCTGATCACACAATACCCCCGAAGCACTCCTCTATTTGGTCCACCCGGCCTGAATTATGTGACTTACATTAGTATCAATCTCTCCATCTTGTTGCACCATAGATCCAAGATACTTAAAGTTTTCTTTCTCTATAATCTTTTGTGTGTCCAAACTTACTTCTAAGTTACCAAATGTCCTACTTTGACTAAACTTACATTCCATATATTCCGTCTTGCATCGACTTTGCCTTAACCCTTTTGTTTCAAACGTTTTCAGCCACAATTCTAGCTTAGCATTCACTCCTTCTCTCGTCTCATCCACTAAAACAATATCATCTGCAAATAGCATACACCACGGCACCTCATCCTGAATATGTCTTGTAATCTCATCCATAACTAGGGCAAACAAGTACGGGCTTAACGTTGAGCCTTGGTGTAGACCAATCGTGATAAGAAACTCTTTAGTCTCTCCGCCAATCGTTCTAATAGATGTCACGGCTCTATTATATATATCATTTATCTCCTCAATATATGCGACACACACTCTTTTCTTTTCCAGTACTCTCCATAGAATTTCCCTAGGAACCCGGTCATAGGCCTTCTCTAAGTCAATGAACACCATATGTAAATCTCTCTGACATTCTCAATACTGTTCCATTAACCTTCTTAAGAGAAAGATAGCCTCCATGGTTGATCTTCCAAGCATGAAACCAAATTGATTCTTTGAAATGTTTGTTGTTCTTCGTAGTCTTCTCTCAATAACTCTCTCCCATAATTTCATTGTATGGCTCATCAATTTAATCTAGCGATAGTTCGCACAATTCTGAATATCTCCTTTGTTCTTGCATATGTGTATAAGAATACTTTTCCTCCATGCATCAGGCATCTTCTTGTTTTTTAGCACTACATTAAAAAGCTTTGTCAACCAACTTATGTCATCCTCCCCCAAGTACCTCCAAATCTCAATAGGGATACCATCTGGCCCAACCGCTTTCCCATTCTTCATCATTTTCAATACTTCTTTAATTTCTTCCCTACTGATTCTCCTATAGAACATATGATTCGATTCTTCCCTAGAAATGGTAAGTTGCCCGAATTGTATGTCACTACTAATGCTATCATTAAATAACTTGTAGAAGTAGTTTTTCCAACGCTCATTTATCTCCTCATCCTTTACTAATACCTTTTCATCCTCATCCTTAATGCATTTAACTTGGTTTAAGTCGTTGGTCCGCCTATCTCTAGCTTTGGCAAGCTTGAATATCTCTCTTTCGCCTTTCTTAGTGTCAAGTCACCTATATAGCTCCTCAAATGCCTTTGCCTTGGCTTCACTAACTGCCTTTTTGGTTTCTCTTTTTGCTTCTTTATACATCTCCAAGTTCGCTTCATTTTGATCATTTTTCCAAGTTTTAAAGCACTCTCTTTTAACTCTTATCTTGTCTTGGACGGCCTCGCTCCACCACCGTCTTTCTGTGCCGGAGCACCCCCTTTGGATTCTCCTAAGACTTTTTTCCTACACTCCTAATACACTCTGCTACCTTATCCCACATATTATTTGCACTCTCATTTACCGCCCAAACGTCTTCCTCTAGTATTTTTTCCCTTAATACTAGTTGCTTATCTCCTTTCAAGTTCCACCATTTAGTCTTTGAGCATCTATACAACTTCTTTTTTCCAGTCCACCTTTGTAGCTGCACATCTATGATCAACAACCTATGTTGGGAAGTCAAGCTCTCCCCCAGTATGGGCAAATTTCCTAAATTAGAAAGAATCCTCTCTAATTTCTTGACATCTTTTACTCTTTACTCACACAATTGAAATTATAATGCCCCTTCAACCCTCAATCCCCAATTTCATGACTAAATGTCACTTAGAGTTGGTTGACTCTGCTACCCTTTTTTTTTTCATCCTCAATTTCATGATTAAATGTCACTTAGAGTTGGTTGACTCCGCTTCCCTTTTTTTTTTCACCCGTGATCCCATAATATGATGGGTTTTCAAACAACTCCGGTAACTTTTATAGAATTTTAGTTATGAAATTGGAGATTGAGTGTTTAACACTATGTTTGAGAAGGGAGGAGGAGAGGGGAGGGGAGGGAAAATTTGAGTGGAAGGAAAATGAAGGAGAGGGGAGGGGAGGGGAGGAGAGGAAAATTAATTTTACCTCCTCTTGTTTGAGTATTTAAAAAGTAAGGCAAAGAAAAGTGAAAAAGTATAATTTTTTTTGTTTGTGAGGTAGAGAGACCATTACCATTTTATCCTTATATTTGCAAAAGCTTAAAAATTATATTTCACAAATAAAAAAAATGGCAGTTCAGTAATTGCCTCATATTTTCCCCCTAGTGCTTAAGGCAAAATTTTGGAGTGGGTCCTACACTAATTCTACCCCCAAATTCCCCTCCCCCACTTTCCCTCCCCCCCTTCCCAAATACCCTCAATTTGAACATTCCCTCCATTTTCCCCTCTTTTTTTTCATCCCCTCATTTTACCTCCTTCCCAAACGATATGTAAGGGGCATTGAAATGTCAAATCCCATATATATTACTCTAACCATCCCAGCAACAACTAGGGACATCATTGAACATGGATGATTAAAATTGTTTTGATCAGGGGCGGACCTAGGAAGTTGAACTTGGGAGCTGTGTAAAAGAAATATTGGGGATGTGAGAAAATGATAAAAAAAAATATAAATTTTCAAAATTTGTCGGGGAATATTCTTTTAAGTTTTAAGCTTTTTTTCTAGTATGGGTGTGGGCTTCAGCCCCCCCTTAATCAAGTAGGAGTTGGTCTTGTCATAAAATTGAGCATGCACTAATCATCATAGTATTAAGCATGTACTTAATCTTGTGGGGATCGGTTCTTATTGAAGTGAAATCTGAAAAGAAAAAACTCTTTAACTGGTTCCAATTTTATATAGGTGGGCCTCTGACCGTCCTAAAATAGGGTTGCAAATATAAATTATTCCCCGCTACTATGTCTGCTTGCAAAAGCAAAGATGTTAATCGAGTATCGTATCCATTGGGACAAAAATGTTTAGTTGTGTTGTTTCCTAAATTCCTAAACTAATCCTGATAAAAAACAAAGTTCTGGTTCTTAAACTAATCCTATTAGAAAACGAAGTGTTGATTTGATTGCTTGTAATTCCTAAAGTAACAAATTAAAAGACAAGGTTTTAATCTAATCAGAGAAAAATCTTAGGGTATGAATCCACCGTAGCCTCGTGCAATGGCGAATATAGATCTAAGGTTTCACTGTCAATACTTTCAACACTCGTTTTGGTTACAAACCTTCACAGAGTCAACACATAAGGGATGCGGGTTTAGATCTAGGCATAACTTATCTCTAAGGCATAGATTATCCTAGTTTTAGCTCCACACACATTCAAACATCATATTATATAACTTGGTACTCCAAACCACAAGAATAAAATACCAAAAAGAGATCTTGTATTAATAAAAGAATCCAACAATAGATAACATCAATGTCATATAATCAAAGCATTTAAAATAAAACCCTAGAACCTTACATCACCATAAACACAAAACTAGAGCTTCATCACAGCCCTAAGATGGAAATTTAGTTACTCATGGAAGACGATTGGCGAAGAATCCCTGATGAAATCCCCATTGATGCTCTACCAAAGCTCCAAGAATAGCCTCCAAAACTTCTCTTTTGATGTTGATTCCCTCTAAAACGAGATTAGGGCTTTTATTTATAGGTTTTGGGATGAAAACCTCGTAAAAACGTGCATGAGACGGACTATCAGACGATTCGGGTTGGGCGTCCGGACGCCAGGAATCAATTATTTCCTGCGTCTCTCAGTGACCGGACATTCGGAGCCAGTAAGCTCTGGTAGATGGGATTTTCGGTATTTTTCTGATTTCTTTCTGTTTTGCACCAGTTTCTTCCTAATGCTCTTAGGGACCTGTAAACATTACAAAAAAAAAAAAAAAAAAAACATAATTAGACTAATTAATCTCATCGGAGTGTATATCAAAGTTTAAACTAAGGGGCCTAAATGATACATTTTAAGCTCTCATCAGCCTCATTATTGAGTTCTAATCCCTTCGCTAATGTAAGAAGTGCACAAAACAATTTGATGATCTGGACTTCATGACTTGAAGCTCAATTTGTACTTCTCTTTGGCAATGTCTACCATAGACTTGTCACGGATGAAAGGAAAAGAGAAATCTTCCTTTCTATCTCCAAGGAAAAGAAGGCCAAGGAGAAAAGAAAATACCACAATTAAATGTGAAAAAGAGAGAAGAAAAACTAAATGCAAATAAGTTCTCATATGAAAAGCGTTAAGACATTTTGTTTGTTTGGTTGATAACTTGACTAAAGTAGTCATTGACAATGAAGATAACTAACCATGAATTATATATTTAATTTCTCTTATGTCATATTTAATTGTACAGAGAAATCATCGTTGTTGCTGCTGAGGAAGAGAAACCAGGAAATAAGAAGCCGTTTGTTACAAGGCACCGAATTTCCCACTTGAGTTTGGGTGCAGTGACGATTTTTTGTTAGAAATTTGTCCTTTCAGCCTGAAAATGTACGTTAGAGGGGATCTAGGAATCTAACCTATCAAGGTCGGATTTTCGTTGTCGCGAAAAAAGCATTGTTCCCTCTTCAGCGACTGCTACCAAACACCCCCTGAACTGAAGAGAGGAGCACAGTTGAATATAAAAAAAAGGAAAAGAAAAGTAAAAGTAAAAGGGTTTTACTTAGGAGCTGAATACATTTTGGTTGTTTGGTTAAATCGGTAGGTTAAGAATTTAATTGAAGCTGTTGATAATAAATATAACTGACCTTTTCAATCACTCTCGATAAAATTATTGGGAGCACCGAGGGATTTAACAAATAGTGATATCATCATTTAATGAATTATTGAGATGGAATTTCACATATCACCATGACACCATGTAACCATCATCTTTACCTATCGGCTATCAGTCATCCCCTACATTTACAGAAGTTGATATCACAAGTAAACATGAGTGAGAAAAACTTAATCCAAACTTGACATGGTAGTCCCTGTCCGCCCCACTAGTTCAGCAAGTAGGAGTAGTACTCTTGATTTATGGATCAACAAAACCAAAACCAGAAGGAAAACGCACACACAACAGTAAGAAGAACATATATAATATTGAACATAAGGGGACGTTTGTTTTTCCATTTACATATGTAATTGAATCACATGGGTAATGGATACACAAAAATCATATTTGTTTGGTGTGATTTTGATTCACATGTGTAAAATAGTTGTGTAAATGGTGTGAAAGATGGCCCTTTTTATGCATTGCATTTTCACACCTCAAGAGGTGTGAAACACTTTCACACATTACTGTTACTAGGCGGACTGCTACACTGCCTCATTGAGCAGTCAACCCTTTTTTTTTTTTGGGCCCCTTGTAACATCCGGACCGTTCATTCTCTTAAGAAGCTCAAACACGGCCATGTGGTCAATTTTCAACCGTTGATGATGCATGGAGGTTGAGATATGATCAACATAATCACAGTCGTTCGATTAATCTACTGTTACTAACATATAGCAGTCCGCCTTTTATGATTTTTTTATTTTTATGGAACCCACCTGTAAAATCAGGACCGTTCATATTTTTCAGAAGCTCAACCACGGCCATGTGTCCAATTTTCAACCGTTGATGATGCATGGAGGTTGAGATATCATCAAACTATATAAACCTATTGTTACTAACATACCCAGTCCGCCTTTTATGATTTTTTTTAATGTTTTAGGCCCTATCTGTAAAATCAGGACCGTTCATATTCTTCAGAAGCTCAAACACGGTCATGTTTCCGATTTTCAACCATTGATGTTGCTTGGATGTTGAGATATCATCAAACAATCTACAACTTATTCATAGATTCACATGTGAAATGTTATACTAGTAACAAACAGTGGAATCTGATCCACATGTGAGTCATTTACATATGCAAGTGACTCATATGTGGGTCATTTACACATGTGAATCACTTTCACAAGAAACAAACGACCCCTAAGTACATAACTACTGGTTGCATGACCTAAACCTCAGAGCAAGCTATACAACCAATACATCAATTGCTATTTGTTACACATTCCCTTGAACCAATACAAACACAACCACTAATGCATCATCTACTGTAGAGATAGATGGTCTCATTGGTCTTCAGCAGGTCATGAGATCATTTTCCTTCCTTTTTCTCTTTTCATATTCAACTTTTATTAGCATATAACACAAGTACTTGGATTCTCTTCTGCACTTTGAACATAGTAATGTGGTGGTGGTGGGGCTCGGTAGGGATTATAGGCCTTGTAGGCCTTGATAAGTTCAGCCATCTGATCCTTTTTGGCTTCTTCCTTCTTCTTCTCTGGTCCGACAGAAACAATTTCTGCATGCCAGCGTTTCCGCAATTTGCTTACAATAACCACAGGATCCACATTCCCTTTCACAGTTAGCTTCTTCTCCTTCATTTCCATGTCAACTGAATCAATCCCTACGAAATTAGGAAAGGAAAAACGAAAAATATTAGCCAGTCACCAGTTTATAAGACCTTCATGTAGTAGTGCTTTGGGATGAATTCAAACGTGAAAGAATTGATACTTAAGAGGAAAGTTAGACCTGAAAGGCTAGAGACAACCTTCATAGCCTTCTGCTTGTCTCTGTCATTGTGCAAATCCAATCTCAGTACCACTTTCTGCAATAACAAAACCCATTAAGGGATTGGAATTGGATGCTCCCTAAATTACCACTTCGGTGAAATTTGTTGCCCATGGGCAGTGCCAAAACATCACTTTATTCACGTGGAATTAATGCAACTCTGCCCAAAGTTGTGATCTTTTGCGTCTCCACTCTAACCAGGATTTCAAGAATCATGCGTTTTTTGCTAAAGATTTGATAGGCTGCTTCCCTTCTATGGTCAAAACATCAAAACCAAACAAAACTCTACCCGGAGTCCTCTAGAACTTAAAAAACAAAACAGTAGACAACAAAAGAAAGAAAATTCTAAAAATAATCAAGTGTTTTATGAAACCCAGAAAGATTTGCCATCAGATCAGGAAACAAGAACAAAAGGAGACCCAAACCCGTCCGGAACCGGATCCCTGTTTCGTCCAAACCGTAAAAGATTAATAATAAATGCTTGCAGACACCTTAAAATGATAAACCAGGCAACATCCATCAAGAATTTTGCTTCAGATTTCTTAAAACCCGATAAAACCTTTGTCGAGTGACTGGAGAAGCACATAAAAAACTGCACCCTTGTTGCTTTTTTTTTTTTTTTAATTTACTGGAGACTCAAATTCATATCCTCAAGGTTATTACAGTGAACACCTTCCACTATCCATGGGCTCTTGTCTAAGCTGTGTGCTTCTTTTAAGTCATTAAAAGAGAAAAGTTGGATTTGGTCAGATGAACTTTATACAATGCAAAAGAAGAGTAGGATAATCGAGATAACCCATGCAAAAAAAAACATATCTAGTGCCGAATTGATTACAAAAAAAATGAGAAAGAAAAGAAGAATAACTGAAAGAACAAAATACGAAAACCCAAGCTTCAAAATGTCATGAAAAGAGAGAATCTGAGCTGTGTTCAAATAGAAGTGAGAAATCTAACCTTCATTTCTTTTGCTGCTATACCCTGATCTGAGAGAAAGAACGAGTACAGGTGCTTGTTGAAAGAAAAGCCAGCGAGAAAGACCCTTGTGATCTGATATTAATAAACGAGAGAGGGTGAAAAGTACTATTCGAGTGGTTTTGATAACTATTGAAATCGTGGATTTTATAATCAAGCCGGCCAACAATGGCAAGTATTAAAAGCTATGACATCTGAGATGCAACAACAACAGCGACAACAAGAAAAAAAAAAACAAAGGGAAATTCTATATGTACCCCCTATATGTGCTGAGCACACCCATATCCATTGTGAACAGTGTCACTATTCACAATGGATGTGGGTGCTGTTCACAATGGATGTGGGTGTGCTCAGCATAAGGGGAGGGCACTGTTTACAATAGATGTGGTGTTCTCAGCATAAGGGGAGGGTGCATATAGAATTTCTCAAAAAAAAAAAACGTGTTTTTCCCGATAAACCACTGCCCTCATGCAACTGTCCCATCCAATATTTTTTTCTTTATCGATTGGAATCGTTGTTCACGAGTGGACCAATTGCGATCCATCGTATCATTTTAGACAGCTTAGGCATGAAAGCATGGTGGGCTGCCGCTGCCCGCGGTGATATGATGGGCCTTGGTTAGTCGACTCAAAATCACTGTATGGAAAATCCACATACTCTTTTCTTATTGTTCCCGTAAAACGGGTGTCATCCCTTGATTTTTCCTACAGCTGTAGACCTTGTATAGGTCATCAAAAACCTTGTTGTGATGGACCATGCAAAAAAAAAAAGCGGCAGACGAGATGGAAAGATCCTGGCTATCCAATATTTGTCTTTTTCCGTCTCCATCCATGAATGAGTAGATATTTCACTTTTTGAAATTTGGGAAATCAATCGGTGAGAGGATAAGATCGGCTCTTATTGAGAGATTAAAAATTAAATGACAGCTGCCATAAGCAATGTTTTAATTTCATTTCACATCTTTGACATCAGGGTTGTGTGCCTGATAAAGATTTCCTCAATGAGTTCATCTTACTAAAAATTTCCTTACCACACAATTTGATATTGGAGTTGGTAGGTTGGCAATAAGATTATCTAGACATTAATTATTCAAAAAATAAAACTCTCAAATAGAAAAAAAATGATGAATCAGTAACTCCAGTCAGTCAATGTTGGTATAAATAAATGTTTTATTTATTTATTTTGTTGAAGTGTTATAGTTATTAGTATATGTGAGGAGGGATTACATAAGATTTAACCAAGCCAATGAGGTCAAGTGAGTTCAAGTTGTATGTTAAGGAATAGACAGATAAACTCAGATTTGTTCAGATCCTATTGTATAGGCTTTATATTTGTAATTAGTTACTTATGTTTAGCAAATAGTTAGAGAGAATATCTCTGATAAGTTGATTACTTTGTAAGCTCTATTTAAACAAGTATTCTCACCAAAAAGGAAATACAATATACGATAATTACAACCATCTCTCTGACTTTACATGGTATCAGAGCTCCTGATCCAGTAGACCCTTTCGGCAGACATCCTTCTTGACTTTCAATGGCTGCACACAACAATATTATTCCGAATGATGGTGAACCCACTCGCCCTTTCATCATCGTTCAATTCACCAATGCTATCAAACTCATTCCCACAAATTATATCACCTGGAAAGCACAGATCAAGTCGACTCTAGTTGGGTATGGCCTATTCAAATTTTTGGATGGCACCCACCTTGCACCAGCGCAGACGATCACCACCAACAATGTTGCAGCTCCAAATCCGGCCTATGCGACCTGGATGCGGCAAGATCAGTTGCTTTATGGGGCGCTTGTAGGCACACTGGCCTCCACTGTGGCGCCTTTGATCACACATGCAGAAACCTCCCATGAAGCCTGGAAGATCCTTGACGATACGTATGCTAACCCTTCACGGGGGCATACTAATCTGCTCAAGGAAAAACTCAAAACCATGACCAAAGGCACTCAATCAGTGTCTGAATTCATGCAACAAGTCAAAGGATGTGCTGATCTCTTAGCCTCCCTTGGCAAGAAACAGGATCCTGAGGATATCATTGACTTTGTTTTAAAGGGGCTAGACTCCTCTTTTCAATCAGTCATTGATGGTGTCCATGCTCGGGACACAACAATTACGTTTGAAGAGCTTCACGAGAAGCTAATCAACAAAGAACTCCAAAACAAATTGGCTGTACCGCCAAGCCATGCTCCAGCATCAGCAATGACGATGCAAACAAAGCCCTACAAACGCAAGCAGAAGGCACCATACCCATCGTCAAACTGGTCGCCGACGCCTCCTCCATCTTCCGCCTGGCAATCACCGCCACCATCTCAACCAGCTCCGCCTCAACCTCGGCCCTTCAAGCCATTCCAAGGGCGATGTCAGTGGTGTAGAGAGACTGGCCATGTTGTTGGCTACTGTCCTCTATTCCGCCAAACAGCGCCTCACCTTCGCCCTCCCTCACCTATTCGCCCTCCCTATAACCCTTCACCCCAGCCCCAGGCCCAACACCATATGCTCCAACCGTCCACTCAACCATGGCTTGTTGACAGTGGTGCCTCGCACCATGTTACAAACGACCTCCAAAACCTAAGCCTTCACTATCCATATGAAGGTCCCGACGAGCTAATTGTGGGAAATGGTAAAGGTTTACAAATTTCAAAAGTTGGGAAACTTGAACTTTCTTCTGCAACCAAAACTTTTAATTGTGATAATGTGTTGTTTGTTCCAACCATCTCCAAAAACATTATTTCTGTTTCCAAATTTGCTTCTCAAAATCAAGTATCTATCCAATTCTTACCAAATTGTTTCCTTGTGAAGGATCTACAAACGGGAACAGTTCTTCTTAAAGGTCCATGTGTCGATGGCGTCTACTCTTGGCCTCTTTCAAGCTCTCCTCAAGTATTTGTGACTCAAGTTTCGGATGGCTCTTCCTGGCACCACAAGTTGGGCCATCCATCACCACCTATTTTAAAGTTTTTGGAATCTAGTTTTCAATTAGGCATTTCCCTTTCAAAGTCAGATTTTTGTAATTCTTGTTCTATCAATAAAAGTCACAAACTTCCATTTCATAAGTCCACTATTTCATCCACTTATCCTTTAGAAGTCATCTATTCGGATTTGTGGACATCTCCTGTCATTTCACATGATGGTTATCGCTACTATGTTATTTTTGTAGATCACTTTACAAAATATATATGGTTTTACCCACTAAAACACAAATCTGACACCACCATCACTTTTATAAAATTCAAAGCCCTAGTTGAAAACTATTTCAAAAACAAAATCAAAATCTTTTATTCAGATAATGGTGGAGAATTTATTGCCCTCGCATCATTTCTTTCCACAAATGGGATCACTCACCTTACTTCTCCTCCCCATACCCCACAACATAATGGCTATGCTGAACGACGCCACCGACACATTGTTGAAACTGGTCTTACTCTCATGTCTTACTCTCGCATGCCTAAGGATCTATGGCCTTATGCTTTTCAAACATCGGTCTATTTGATCAATAGGATGCCCACACCAACTCTTAAAATTAACTCCCCTTTTCTAAAACTATTTCACACACCACCTAATTATCACAAATTGAAATGTTTTGGTTGCCTCTGTTTTCCATGGCTTAAACCTTATACCTCTCATAAAATGGACCCAAAATCCATTGCTTGTGTTTTTGTGGGATACTCCCTAACCCAAAGTGCCTATTATTGCCTAGATCCCCTTACCTACAAAGTCTATACCTCCCGGCATGTGACATTTGTGGAACACGAGTATCCATTTGCCAAACTGATCTTAAACCCACCAAACCCACCTAATACTGAACCTGGGTGGTACTCATTCAAGCTTCCGCTCCTCCAAAATATTCCAAATTCACCAATTCATCCTACCTTAGTTGCCGACATCATCCCACTAACCACATCTCCTACCCCTAGTGTGGAAACCACGCCCTCTCTCTCTCCAGAAAATCAGGCCCATACTCCCACCCCGGAAACAACCTATTCCCCATCCCAACTCCCTACCCCTCCCACCGAAATTCAGCACTCCTCTGCGGTATCGCCATCTCCCCCATCCCCAGCTCATGAGATCATCACAAGATCTAAGAACAACATTCATAAACCAATCCAAAAGCTCAATCTTTCAGTCAATCTCCAACAACATCAAGAACCACAAAATATAACCCAGGCCCTAAAAGACCCAGCGTGGCGTCGAGCAATGACCTTGGAGTTTGATGCTTTATGCTCTAATGAAACTTGGGTTTTGGTGCCACCGCAGGAGAAGCAAAATGTTGTAGGTTGCAAATGGGTGTTCCGAGTCAAATACAATCCGGATGGCACTCTTGATCGGTACAAGGCAAGGCTCGTGGCCAAGGGATTCCATCAACGTCCCGGCCATGACTTCACAGAGACGTTCAGTCCAGTTGTAAAGCCGGTTACAGTTCGAACAGTGCTTGCAGTTGCAGTTACATCAGGTTGGTCTCTTCGACAACTTGATGTCAACAACGCCTTTCTCCAAGGAACTCTTCAGGAAGATGTTTACATGGCACAACCTCCGGGCTTTGTGGACAAGCACTTCCCGACTCACATCTGCAAGCTCAAGAAAGCCATCTATGGCCTTAAGCAAGCACCCCGAGCATGGTACAATGAGCTTCGCCAATTTCTGCTTCACATTGGGTTTGTTAATTCCATTGCCGACTCTTCCCTGTTTATATACAAAAAGCATACTGCAGTGATCTATTTGCTAGTGTATGTCGATGATATCATCGTCACCGGCAACACTAATTCGATGCTTGAAGCAGTCATCAAACGCCTCTCCTCTCGGTTCTCCCTCAAAGATCTCGGTCCTCTCACTTATTTCCTTGGAGTCGAAGTTCAACACCATTCTCATGGGTTGTTCCTTACCCAGCGCAAATACATCCACGATCTGCTCCTCAAAGCCAAGATGGATGAGTCAAGGCCAATCTCGACTCCCATGTGCACTACCACGTCGCTCACTAAACAATCCGGAAGTCCCTTGGAGTTAGCCACAGAATACAGGATGCTTGTTGGGAGTTTACAGTACCTCTCTCTCACCCGACCTGATGTGAGCTTTGCTGTAAATAAGCTCTCTCAGTTCATGCATTCACCAACCACAACACACTGGAGTGCCCTCAAACGACTACTTCGCTACATCAAAGGCTCAGCGGAAAAAGGTATCATCATTAACAAATATGACTCTCCTTTGTCGTTACATGGTTATTCCGATGCGGATTGGGCAGGAGATAAGGACGATTATATATCCACAACTGGGTATCTCATCTACCTTGGTCGCACACCAATCTCCTGGAGGTCAAGGAAACAAACATCGGTAGCAAGATCGTCTAATGAAGCCGAATACAGGGCATTGGCTGATTCCAGTTGTGAACTTCTGTGGGTAACTTCGCTGTTGCATGAGTTAGGGATCCCGCTGAAAACACAACCGGTGTTATACTGTGACAACATGGGGGCAAAAAGTCTGAGTGCTAATCCTGTTTTTCACTCCCGGATGAAACACATTGCATTGGCGTTCCATTTTGTCCGAGAACAGGTTCAAACCGGCTCATTACGGGTGTCGTTTGTGTCTACGGAGGACCAGTTAGCCGATGTCCTCACGAAGCCGTTGCTCCGCCAACGGTTTCACACGCTCATTGACAAGCTAGGACTCTCCTCACCGATGTCCTGCTTGAGGGGGCATGTTAAGGAATAGACAGATAAACTCAGATTTGTTCAGATCCTATTGTATAGGCTTTATATTTGTAATTAGTTACTTATGTTTAGCAAATAGTTAGGGAGAATATCTCTGATAAGTTGATTACTTTGTAAGCTCTATTTAAACAAGTATTCTCACCAAAAAGGAAATACAATATACGATAATTACAACCATCTCTCTGACTTTACATTGTACACATGCACTTTAAACCCGCTTCATGTATGAAGATTTGAACAATTCAAAAGATGTGTCTGCACTCAATTTTTCTGCATGAGTCCAAGTTTCAGATTGATCATAATTACTATTAGATTGGGCAAGTCATTGAGAAATAGGGGCAAAAAGGACGATTGAATCCCACAATATTGCACGACTATCTTTTGAAAGATTCAAATCTTTATGTACAAACGAAGGCCATCTAATGTACATCGAAAATGTCCTCGTCAACTTTTATTGTAATTTGATGGATGTCGAATGTTTTGCTCCTTATGTGAAGAAATATTGACCATTTGACTGAAGCATTTTCTGAATGATAAAAGTAGTTAAGTGAATGGGTGATGATAAGTTATTCTTGGTAATTTACCCGTATCAATTCTGGCTCTATAGCTAAATGGGTCAGGGCTTCGAAAAGCCGACATCACTGGCTTGCATTGCATGAACTTTCGGTTTAACCTTGTTTCACAACAAATCAGGTTGATGGTCGGCTACTTGTCGAATTTAGGTAGTTCAAGCAAGAATGAGCTGGGTCATGCAGGTTGTGTCTTGAGCTTGACTCTCTGGTGCCAAAATGGCTATGGTTAACAAGCAACACCACCAGACTATACTAACGCTTTGAGGTTTTGGTAGAAAATGCTAGCTAAAGAAACTTAATATGGTATCAGAGCCAACCGGTCGTGAGTTCGAATTCCAGGACGAACGACTCGGCGCAAAAAAAAAAATGCATGTCGCCAAAAGTGCGCCGGCCGGGTTCCACCTGAGGGGGAGTATTGAGAAGTGAGCTCCACCCAAGGGGGAATATTAAAAAGTATTTCCGCTGCCTCTACTAACGCCTTGAGGTTTTGGTAGAAATGGCTAGCTAAAAAATTTCAAGACTGACTCAGGCCTTCTCAATCTCCAAATCCTCTGCTAGTAATATGAATAATGTAAAAGAGAAATTGGCACTTGGTTTGGATAGATCAAGTTCACGGGGTTGTTTGGGAGGGCTCGTTGCAGGTATTTAAAGATTTCTTTTTGGTTCCTTGTTGGATTGTCTACTTATTTGGTTTTCCCATGCACCTTTTTCTTTTGTGGAGGTTCGGAGCTGTGGACTTTAAGGGTCCGTTTGGTAATTTACTTTTAAAATAAAGTGGAGTGGAGTAAAATGAAAAGAATGAATAAAATATAAGTGAGTTATGATGATATTTTATTTTTAGTTGTTTGGAGTGGAATATTTTTGACTTTTTGTATGGGAAAATATAGAATTTTTGTCTTTTAGTGAGTAAATGTAGTTGCTTTTTGACTTTTTTTGGGAAAGATGGAGGGAATTTTTATAAAAAGTGTTTTTGATGGGATATTTAACTTAACTTAACTTTATTAGTAAAATTACCAAACGGGCCCAAGGTTGGTCATCTAACATTCTAACTAATCTAAGTGATGGGCTGCTGTGCTGACATGACTTTCTTCTTAATTATCTTCTGATTTTGGAAGGAGTTTGAATCCTATGGGTGCCGGTGTGAAGTGATTGTTTTGGTCTATTGATGGTCTGTTGTCTGATGGATGGATGACTCTGTTCCCTATCATCACGGTTGAATTGGCACCATTGTCTGATGATTTGGGTTGGCCCATGCCTGATTGGCTACCTGCAAATGTATGGTCGATTCCTCCATCAGGAAGTCAACTCGATCGTGTGTGTGTTCCTTTTGAATTGTGACACATCTATAGTGGGGCCCACCCTGTGAGGGCGTTTATTCTCCATACCAGTTTTGGTTACGCAGCTGCTTTGATAAATTAACAGTAAATCAGAACTTGATCTAAACACCCTCAGTGCATGTTCAGAATTCAAAACTGTCCGGACCCCAAATGGCTCCGGTGCTGTTGGGTTTTTTTTTTTTTTTTTCTTCCTTCTAAAATAGAAATAATATTTATGATATTATTATTTAGTTAATAATAAAGTGACATGGACGAAAGTACTAATAATGTCATAAAGAAGTGCAACCCATCTAATGATTTGACCAAGGATAGGTTTGAATGACAAAACATAATTTCTTTTGCTGGCTAACCCAGGACACGGCTTGGATGAAGATGATGACAACGACGACTATTGTTTCCATTTGTTCGTTTTTTCCTCCCTTCAGGTAGTTCATTTACTAAAATATATATGTTGATCATTTCACGGATTCCTTTTAAGTTTAATTTATAAATCTCAATAATTGTGTAAAGGTGATTAACTTTTTTTTAGAGTGTTTACACGATCATGTTATATTTCTTTTTGTGGTTTCCTCTAAAATATCTGTAATCTATCCCATGTGATATTCCACAAATTTATTATTGCGTCTTGTGGCGTCTTTGACGGTAGCCTGGTAGGCATTCAGTTTGGTGTCTCTTTGGTTGATTGAGAAGTTGTAAAGAGTCTCTGTAGTTAATTGAGACATTGTATCTGAAGGCCGGGGCTTTGCAATGATTCTACCCTGATGGCTACCTTTATCATTTTGTATTATCTCGCTATGGAAAAAAAAACCAAGGGTCCATTGTTGTAGGTCCATGGAAAAAAATAATCATAGGATGGGGTGTCAAAAGCACCACTGTCAATTCATTCTACAAACTCATTCATGATTATTATTAGTTAGATGACATGGCATTTTTAGTTGTTGCTATAATGGGGATTTACTCAGGTATTCATGTCTTTAACCAGCTGAGTTATAGCATGATAATGTGCTAGTTTTCCAACTTAAGAGAGGCATCTAATTGGCTGATAGGAAATTTCAAAAATATTTTCTGTATCGAGTCTGAATTTGAGATGAATCTGCAAGCGAAAGATCTAAGTCTTGTTATGTACTATCAATTTCAATAACACTAATTTGTTACCATTGAGTAAACGGTTAAGGATTAATCAATATGAATTTGAGCGAGATAGTTAAACATGAGAGATGCTCCTATGAGAGATATCTCTCTCCTTATATATAATGAGAGATATTGGTGAGGGCCCTTACATTTAAATTGTTTGCATTGGATGTGAATGTGAGAGCCTCATCCAATCTTTCATTTAAGATGAGAGATATCTTTCATAAGAGCATCTCTCGTTAAACATAGTTAAAAAATGGAAAACCTCTCCACGACTTGGCCAAAGAAATGGAGCAATGGTTGGTCGGAACATTCCATCTTCAATGAGTGCAAAACAAGATTCTCCCGAGGAACCGAATGAATGCATGCCCGCATTTCTTGGAAAATATGTTGGTCTCCATCCACCCTTCCACCTGGACCGGCCCACCAGGCCCTTCGCTGGCTAAACCCTAGTTGAAGATAATATTGTTCTTAATTAAGTTCCCAAAATCTAAGAAATCAAGTTCCTTTTTCTACGAAATGCATTGATCATGATCCATTAATGGATGTGATGCTGCTCAGATATCAATCAACGTTGTTTCAAAACAGGGCCGAAACTGAGTTGTATCACATCATACAAGAGGTTTTGACCATGACCATTACTGATTTTTTTATGAGTTCACTCCTAAATTAAGAATGTATTGGAACATTATATTATCACCATGTATCTTATTCTGCTATTTGATTTATATCTAAGACAGTAAAGGCAACAACCAACGAAGATCAACACCCGTCTTCATCTCCCCTCTTCCGGAAACATCCTCTTCAATGGCACCGTCTTCTTCAAGACACACATAGACGTGTCTCTCTTCAATTGTTCTCCCTAAGCACTTCAATATTCAAAAGCCTCACTCACCAAACCTCACTGTCTCTGAATTCTCACTTTCTGTGTCTAATCTCTCATCTCCACTACCCCTTCTCTTTCTCATATCCCTCTGTATCCTCACTCTCCGTATCTAATCCCTCATCTCCACTACCCCTTCTCAATGTATTTTTAGTTTTTTTAACAGTTGGATTGTATTAAATATTTTTCAATAAGTTCCTACAATAGAGATTATGATTATTCTTTGGCCTTAATTATATTTGGATGTGCATGTGATTTGGTGATTAGGATTACCGATAAGTTGGCATTGTTGGAAATGGAAGACACCTCGTTGTTGTCTGTAGATGTACACAAAGCACCCATTGACTCAAGATCCACAATCAAGACTCTTTTGAAAAACATGAATTAGTTAGAATACATGATATTTATCGAGAGTATGGAGTGTGTAGATCATCCCTCCTCCTTTGTGCTTAGAACATATGGCTAAATTGTTTGTGGGTTTGTACAATGTTATTCTATTGCGTCTTACTCATTGTTGTATGCTAACCTGGAGGTCTGGTCATTCTGCTGCTTGTATTCTATAAACTAAAACAAAAAACAAAAAAATTGTAGTTACATTTATATGCCATTTAGTTGTTTTTTCTAAGTTCTCTGCCGAGAGAGAGAGAGAGAGAGAGAGAGAGAGAGAGAAAAGATATGGCAAAAGGTCCCAACAAATAATGCTCTAAAATCATTAAGACTGACATCATTGATCGCATTTCTCCATTTTTTTTATTTTTTAAAATAAAAATATACAATTTCATTGGATATTGATACATTAATTGTAGTTCATGAGCGGATATAATTTTTGCATTTATTTTATTCTAATATTTAAAATCAAATGAAATTTAAAAACTTTAAATGATTAAATCAATCTTATAAATGAGAAAATATTAAATTTATGATATGAACCAGTGGATCGCACCGGCCTTAATGCTAGTTGACGTTAACAACATTTCCAGTTTAATAGGAACACCCCAATGAAAGGCCAACCGATCATGGGCACACCACAAGATATGCTCTCCAGTGTTGAGTTCCAACCACAGTGTGTTAGGAACACACACCCCAATGGAAGGGTGGGACAGCACCTCCTCTTGTGGGCACAATCTCGATATCTTCAGTCTCATCCATCAAATCTTGGCTCAAACCCGCATATCAGGCCCAATGACCCACAAGAATGGGTGGTTAAAATTTGCTAGGCCCCATGCAATTTCTATCAACTGTTGGGCTGTCACAACAGTTGTGCTCCCAAAATTCACATAGATGACATAACCATTTGCGTAGCAGTCTAGCCATTTTAGACATTCTGTGTCATCTCTCCACATACTTGATGTAGCCGATTTTAAAAGGTTATCAGGTAGCTGGCGACACATCATTGACAATGGACCGATTGGGTAGATGTGCGGAACCATTAAGCGGATGGCTTGTAGATTGTCATATTCCGAATTGAAAATGATAGCCGACGCCTTGAGTGTGTTAATTTTGAGCTTCATCTGCTGGAAAGTTGATGAAGAATTCGTCAGACCATACTTCCCCGGAACCCAAAAACTTTAATTTCTCATAATGCGCTAGTGGTGTTCGGAGAGCAACATTCGCAGATCCCTGGTCGACATCGTTTATGGTTGAGGCTAGGACAGTATCCAATCGTCTTCGAGCCCCGAATCTCAAGGCATGCCTGGTATCCAATCAATTGTAGTGTCCAGATGGCCATTGCTAATGCAACTCGATCTCATCTGAATTCATACAGCAAAAAAAAAAAAAAAAAAAACAGAGCTTCTGTTAGTCATTTATATAGTTTCTCTCTCTTTTCACAACTAAACATTAGGCCTTTGTATACGTGTGTGTGTATTTTTGGGTAGAAACATCTCATCGATGTTAGAGGGAGGCCTTTGGATTAATAGTGTGAATACAGCATTTTATCAAATGTACTGACATGTGGATGTGAACAGGCTGGATTCAGTTCTGATCGTATCCATATCTGGTTATCTTTTTTAGGGGCAGGATTCAACTCTGGATTTGGATCCTACAATGACTGATGTATCTTAGCTGGATCAACATCAAGAGGAAAGAAAAGATCTCTAGTCTGTACTCGAGGGAGGACCCAGATCAGACGCTAGATCGTGACCCGAAAATTACAATAATGTGTGGGGAAAAACTCTGCTTAATGGAGAACAAGAAGACCAACTTTGTCCGTGTACATAGATGTGAAATTATTGAACAGCGTAAATATGTGCTCTCTTTTGTGTGGCTTAATTTGTTTGCTTGTTGATTGCACGCATCCGCACATACGATCACAACATGGACTATGTATCTATATACTGGGCCTTACTCTTGCTTTTTTCCTTTTTTCTTTTTTTTGCTATCGGAGGGTTTCCAACCCTTTGAGTTGTACTAATCCCTCCGGGCCCAGAGGAAAGTCGAGTAAACTCTCCTGTAACCCCAGTGTGGTAGTGCAGTGTCGAACCTACAACCTCCGGGTGCAAACCGTAGTCCTAGGTCAACTGAGCTACCTTGCTTTGCATGCTAATGGTTCCTAGGATCACTTTGCTTAATTTGGTATCAACTATTTGATTGTTGCGTTGCAAAAAGAATTTATTAAAAAACTTTCTTTTAGCAGCGGACGATATACCTATAGTGGCGAAATCTATAGCTACGCATAGAACATTCCGCCACTAAAAGACCTATAGCGGCTGAATTTTTTATCCGCTACTAAAATTTATAGTGACGGCCCTTTAAGCAATGAAAAATATGCGGCAGATATTGTTCCGCCCTTTTAACATATGCGTAATGCTCCCATACAAGTTTTTCTTACGATCTTATGATACAAGCCATCTAATAAGCCCCCCTTGGGACCCTACGAATCATGGAACAAGGAGTATCAAAAGATCCAAAGTGTGGCCAATCAAGATATCAAATTTAAAGTCAATCTAATGCCTCTAATCCGTTGTTCACCCTTGAATCTACCAATCTGACAAAGTAGTTAAGTGCCAATAATCACCACCCATTGTTAGAAACGCGGCACAACGTCCCTATCTTCTTTCTCCTCTTTCCCTGTTCTTGTTCTTCTTCACCCATTGTATTCAACCATACAACATCACCTATCTCAACTCGCAATCTATCCACATCTCCACCCATTTTTACCAGCACCAAAAGCAAAAGGGAAATTCTATATGGGTGCATATAGAATTTCCCAAAGCAGAAGCTTCAAATCACTTCTAATATGCTTGGTTGCACTCCAATTTCAATCACTTCTGAGTTAAGATCAGCTTAGAAATCCTATCTTTTTGGGTCAGAGAACCAACAACAGACAATAGAATCACGGAGGAGAGTGGGGCGCAGGATAGGCATCTTGGGTCAGAAAACCAAGGAGATCTAAACAGTAGGATCCTGTGGAGAATTGCATTTCCTGCCATTCTGACTAGAGAATCTGCTCCTTTGGGCTCTTTATTGTGATTCAGTCATTTGCACTTATTCAGACCATTCTCTTGAGATTTGCCAATGGAATATTGGTATCTCTCATCCCATCACTCCACATTTTGTCTTTTTAGACTACCCTATGAGCTTTTACAAAGAAACATATTCCACAGTCCTGACTTAAGACTCCACAACCTCAAAAAGAAATTTAGAGATTTGGTAAAAAAATCAACGTTGCTTTAGACATCAAATATTCCAGAAATCTCCAGTCTCCTAAATTCAAAGAGAGATTTATTTCGTCTTTTTCTGCACACAGATAAGTTTGAGTTAAATAAAATGAATTGATGCTTACCTTTTTCCATTATGAAGTAATTATTGGGTCCCTCATGAATTTTTCAAAAAATTATATGGTCGCTGTCAAGAACAATCGATCCTATAACCAAACAAACATTTCTCCAATGAATTGGATTTTGGATGCTAATATAAATATAATATCATCACTGCCAATTAGTCTCTTTAGGGCTTGTTTGTTTTGATAGAATACATAGGGATTTATCGTAACGAACTCTACCAAATGATTCTTAAAAAGGTGAGTGGTGATGACATATGGTATATTAGTAACTGGGACCTTGACTTTAATTCCTAGGATTTGAATCGAAGGTTGAAATCATCACTCCATATCATATTGGAGTGCTATGATGCATAGATACGCCATAGACAAGGTAAGAATACGGATTTTACACTTAAAAAATAAAGTATCGGATACGATACGATACTAGTTGGAGTGATGCGGCTAAGTTAGAGATCACCACTAACCTTGATTTTATCTTATTGTGTTAGGATATTCCCTCAACCATACGAACTCTCTACAGTGGTTGTTTATATATGATGGGTCAGGCCCAAGTGGTTCAGTTGGTGGGTCAAGTCTAAGTGACCTGAGTCTGTGATAAGCTCAGGTCCAAACCTACCCATTAAAGGCCGGGTTCAGATCCACGAAGTGACGAAGTCAAAGTCAGCCATCATCTACCTACTTTTACCAGGTCCTGCGGAGGAAATCCTACCTGCCTCGTCTGTTGAGGGCAGTTTGAAGATTCCGCCAGAATGAAGCATCAGTTGCTGAAGAGTCGTCCCCATCTGTTAGGGGAATACTATAAATCACGGAACCCCACCAGCACTGGGGGGCAAGCAACTCTTATCCATTTTTTGCATAATCATTGTATCCTCTTAGCCTGTAATCTCTACTCATTGAGAAGTAAAATCATCGGCTCTAGAGTGGACGTAGGTCACATTGACCGAACCACTATAAACTCTCTCTCTTTCCATTAATTTCCACATTAATTATCCATCACTTGACCGGTGGTGCCCTAAAACACTTTTTGGCATCATCAGTTTGGCGCCGTCTGTGGGGATCCGACAAGATTTCCTTTCTCGACATTATGGTGATCACCACGAGGTCAACAAGATGTCAAGATGACAACCCCTCCCGGGAAGGCGAGGGTAACCCTGCACCAAATGCTCATGCTCCCTCTCCTCAGCAAATGCTGGAGACCATGCAGCAGCTGGCGACCCAGAACCAGCAGATATTGCAACTCATGCTGGCAGGGCAAGGAGGAGCACTAGCTGGTGCAGGACCGCGGGAAGTACCGCGCCTGGCGCATCGGACTGCTTCACGCAAAGGAGCACCTCCCCCGGGCGCCCAGCCCCATGGTGCCCGAGGCCGAGGAGCCTCCCGCCCACATCCTCACCAGGGCGCCCATCCCCATGGCGCCCAGGGTCGAGGAGTACGCCTGGGCGCCCATCCCCATGGCGCCCAAGGTCGAGGAGTACGCGTGGGCGCCCATTCCCATGGCACCTATGGCGCCTCTGGTGGAGCTCCCCGGGTCGCCCCGCATGAGAGACTCCTGGTCGACCCTCAAGGCCGCGCTCATCTCGACGTGCCTCCATCCCCGGGTGGAGTCCCACTTGGAGGGTCAAGTCGCGGCGGGCTTCCACCTCCTCCCTTGGGCTCCAACGATGAAGATCCTCATTTCCAGGAGGGGAGAAGTGAAAATCACAGCCTGGAAGACGAGAGTTATTTCCAAGGTCAGTCTAGAGAAGCCCCCAATCGTTGGGACGAGAAGATCAAGGAAATGCAGAACCAACTTGGTGATGTCTTTAATGCCATGAAGGCACAGGTACCAGAATCAATAGACTACCTGGTACAACGAACGGACACACCGTTCAAACCCGGCGTGGCGAACTACCCACTTCCTAAAAAGTTCAAAATGCCAACCATGGAGACCTTTGATGGGACAAAGGATCCACTGGATCACTTGGAAACTTACAAAACTCTAATGCAACTACACAACATCTCGGACGAGATCATGTGTAGAGCATTCCCTACCACATTGAAGGGTTCCGCAAGGCAATGGTTCTCCAGTCTGGCCCCAGCCTCCATCTCCACCTTTGCAGAGTTAAGTAAGTCCTTCGTGTCACACTTCATTGGAGGGCGCCGCCACCAGAAGCCCGCCACACACCTGCTCAGCATAAAGCAGGATAAAAGTGAAAGCCTCAGGAGCTACCTCACTTGTTTTAACGAGGAGGTACTCCAAGTCGAAGAGCCCGACGACAAGGTCTCCATGACAACCTTCCTGGGAGGCCTTCGCTCGTCAAGCTTCCTCTTTTCAGTAACGAAGCGACCACCAAAGAGCATGCCAGAACTATTGGCAAAAGCTCAAAAATATATGAATGCTGAGGAAATCAACAGGTCCATGCAAGGTGAATCATCTCGTGGATCGCCAAAGCTTGACCTATCTCTGCATTGTTCTTAAACAGGCAGTCTATCTCCAGCTTAGCGGCTCTCTCGCGGGTCACCAAAGAGTTTGGCCTCTGCACTGTTCTCAAATAGGCAGCCTATATATCTAGCATAAGGGCTCTCTCGCGGGTCGCCAAAAAAGCTTGGCCTCTGCACTGTTCTCAAACAGGCAGTCTACCTCCATGTTAGCGGCTCTCTTGCGGGTCGCCAAAAAGCTTGACCTACCTCTGCATTGTTCTCAAACAGGCAGCCTATCTCCAGCTTAGCGGAGCCTGACCCACTTAGCTCGCCCAAAGTGGTGACTCTTGATGCCTGCACGCCAAGGCCAGCTTCCTCCATAGCGCCCAAAGCTCGCAAGGCAGCCCCGGCTCCCCCAAGGCAGCCCTGGCTCTCCCAAGCAGCCCAGGCTCGCCCAAGGTGCTCCAAAACGGGGCGTATAAATCAAATCGAAGCTCTCGACGAGCCCTACAGAACTCACCGCCTATGGCGGTGATTGATGGTGTCAAAAGTCCAAAAAAGGTCCAGAAACAGCTGTTTTGGCTTCCAAAAGTTTTTCAAAAAAAAAAAAAAAACTTCTCAGCTGGCCTGATCTGCTTGCCCGAACCAGCTGAAACAGAGCGCCCAGGGCGGTGCCAGCTCCTCGTCCACCCGCCGCAGCGGCGCCTGCAGCAGTGCCCGTCGTAGCAGCGCAACCCGTCGTCGCAGCAACAGGCACAGTGGCAAGGGCGCCCTGGGCGGCGCCCCGCCCGTGTCTCCCCGCGGTAGCAGATGCAGCAGGGCGCCCCGTCACTCGGTCATCGCAGCAGCAGGGCGCCCCGTCACTCGGTCGTCGCCTCGCCCGTGGTTCACGAGCGTGCTCGCCCACCACCAAAAAAAAAAAAAAAAAATTGTACCACATGCACGCCCAGCCTCTAGAAGGAGGGCCTGCTGGGCGCCCCTGCCCGTGGTACATCCACGTGTATACCCACCAACAGAATTAAAAAAAAAAAAAAAAACAATGAGACCAATGAGAAATGTTCACTAGAAGAAGAGATAATGGGCAATTAAAAGTACAAGATTGAGGTAGGTTTTGTACAAACTGCAGAGTCCAATAAAGGAAAAAGGCCACCCTACATTGAAATTGATGAATTTATGAGAAAAGGGGTTGTAGCATTTGGTGGTCTTGTAAATGGGATTGAATGGGAGCAGTCAGTGTGGGGTTTGGAGCGTCTGACATCGAATCAGAAGCTGCGAATTGAATGAGGTGAGGAGCAGAAGGCATTGATTGAGATTACAGTGTTCTTGGAAGAAAGCTGCTACCTTTCTAGAGGTTCTCTTATTGAAGATTTAGAGATTTGGGCTGTGCATTGTGATAAGAGGATAAGCTCTCCTGCAGCAGGGGTGCCCCGTATGACGCCGCAGCCACGTTTGCGCCAGGGGCGCCACCCTCCATTGTGAGCAGCACGCCCAGCTGCACTCGTGATGGGCGCCCCGCCCTCCGTGCGTCACAGTGGGGCCTACAGCAGCAGGGGCGCCCCACCCGTGATTCCCCTCGGCGACGACCACACCAGCAACAGGGCTGGGCGCCCAGCAGCACCAGCGCCCAGTAGCAGGCTGGGCGCCCAACAGCTCCTCGCCCACACCAGCAACAGGGCTGGGCGCCCAGCATCCCAGCCCAGCAGCACCAGCGCCCGTCCAGCACTTGCAGCAGCCCAGGGCGCCCCATCCGTCACCCGCGACACGTGGCGACCGTCCGTCTTGCAGCCCTCCGTCACCGGTGTAGACGCCATCTTTTACTTCTTGTCGATCCAGAGACTCCATGCCTTTTTTCTTTTTTGCACAAGAAAAGAACCCTGAGCTGAAAGAGACAAACTGTGTCTGGGAAGGCTAGGAGTGCTCGGAATGAAGAAGCCTGATATTCAAAATGCCTCACATTTAAAGTTTCCTTTGGCGCGAGGCATTGGGGGGCAAATGATGGGTCAGGCCCAAGTGGTTCAGTTGGTGGGTCAAGTCTAAGTGACCCGAGTCTGTGATAAGCTCAGGTCCAAACCTACCCATTAAAGGCCGGGTTCAGATCCACGAAGTGACGAAGTCAAAGTCAGCGCGTCATCTACCTGCTTTTACCAGGTCCTGCGGAGGAGATCCTACCTGCCTCGTCTGTTGAGGGTGGTTCGAAGACTCCGCCAGAATGAAGCATCAGTTGCTGAAGAGTCGTCCCCATCTGTTAGGGGAAGACTATAAATCACAGAACCCCACCAGCACTGGGGGGCAAGCAACTCTTATCCATTTTTTGCATAATCATTGTATCCTCTTAGCCTGTAATCTCTACACATTGAGAAGTAAAATCATCGGCTCTGGAGTGGACGTAGGTCACATTGACCGAACCACTATAAACTCTCTCTTTCCATTAATTTCCACATTAATTATCCATCACTTGACCGGTGGTACTCTAAAACACTTTTTGGCATCATCAATATACATTGTCCTCTGAACATAGTTGATTGTACATGGGTTGTTGAGGAAACGGCTCTTATATGGCATGCAGTCAGTGATTAGTTATTTTAGATCTAGAGAGACTGGGTCAATACTACCAGATCTTTGTGGCCACTTATTAGGCTCAAATGGCCCATATGCCAACAGGAATTACTAGGCTATTGCCCGGTATTCATTTTCCATCTGAGGTTGATTTAGGTTCTGTTTTGGCCGCTTCTTTTACCGCATAAAAGGTGGTCCGACAAGGTGCCGGAAATCCCGACGACTTCCACCTTTGTTCGATGCACTGACGAAACAAAATAGAATTCCATTATTTTATATGTATTTTCGTCCTGGAGTAGATTTGAGATTCTTATCTCCCTACGTCAGGAAACAAAAGCCATGGTCCAACGCTCCACACGAACAGGCCTTTAATTTGGAAGAGGATCCCCTGTGTGATCCAAACAGGAAAACCCTGTTTGGACCACCCAGGGGGTGCCACATATGAGAGAGATGTCATATCAATGACATCTCCTCTCCTCTGACTTAAAAAAAAAAAAAAAATTATTGTGATGTGGATCCCCTTCATTGGTCCAAACAGGGATCCCCTGTTTGGACCGAAGAGGGGATCCGGATCCCTTTAATTTCCACTAAAGGACAGGTTAGTTGATTGAGTTTTTTATTTTTTGATTTTTTTATATTCACCTTTGATTATTTATTTTTAACCACTTTCACAAATATAGTATTAGAACTCTCTGGAATTCACTTACATGAACAAGCGGGCCCTTAAAAACAGCTATACAGCTAATACATCCATTCCATTCCTTACACAGGCCCTTAAACACACCTATACAACCAATACATCCATTCTCTTTTCTTACACACCCCCTTGAACCAAATACAAACGCAGCCACTAATTCATCATCTACTGTACAGATGGCCTAATTGATCTTCAGCCGGTCATGAGATCATCTTCTTTCCTCTTTTCTCTTTTCATATTCAATTTTTATTAGCATATAACACAAGTCGTTGGATTCTCTTCTGGACCTTGAACATAGTAATATGGTGGGGTTTGGTAGGGATTATAGGCTTTGTAGGCCTTGACAAGTTCAGCGATCTGATCCTTTCCATCTTTCTTCTTTTCGTCACCCTTCTTGGGTTCTTCCTTCTTCTTTTCTGGCACTTTGGAAGGTCCGATGGAAACAATATCTGTATGCCATTGTTTCCTCAATTTGCTTACAATACCCACAGGATCAACATCCCCAATCACAGTTAGCTTCTTCTCCTTCATGTCCATAGCAAGTGAATCAATCCCTACAAAATTAGAAAAAGAACAGCGAAAAATAATCGGTCACCAATTTAGAAGACCTTCATGTAGTAGTGCTTTGGGAGGAGTTCAGATGTGAAAGAATTGTCACTGCAAAGGAAAGTAAAGTTAGACCTGAAAGGCTAGAGACAGCCATCATAGCCTTCTTCTTGTCTCTGTCATCGTGCAAATCCAATCTCAGTACCACTTTCTGCAATAACAAAACCCAATATAAGGGATTGGAATTGGATGCTCCCAAAATTAGAATTAGCATGTTGGTGAAATTTGATGCCTATGGGTAGTAGTGCCAAAACAAGACCTTTTTCATGTGGAATTAATACAACTTTGCCCAAAATTGTGATCTTTTGCATCTCAACTCTAACTAGGATTGCAAGAATAATGTAATTTTTGCTAAAGATTTGATAAACTGCTTCCCTTCTATGGTCTAAAAATTAAACAATAGAAAAGCAAAGCATCAAAACCAAACAAAACTCTTCCCCGAGTCCTCTGAAACTTAAAAAAACAAAACAATAGAAAACAAAAGAACGAAAATTCTAAAAAAGTATCGAGTGTTTTATGAAAAAAAAAACACCGGCAAAAACACCCAGCAAGATTTGCCATCAGATCAGGAAACAAGAACAAAAGGAGACCCAAATGGAAAAAATAATAATAAAAGCTTGCCAACATCTTAAAATTATAAAGCAGCAACAGCCATCAAGAATCATGCTTCAGATTCCTTATAACCCAATAAAACCTTTGTCAAGAGTGACTAGAGGAGCACAGAAAAGTTGCCCCCATCCTGCTTTCTTCATTTTTTATTAATAAAAGATACTCAAATCCACAACCTCAACCTTAAGATTATAATAGTGAACACCTTCCACTATCCATATGGGCTCTTGGCTAAGCTGTGTGCTTCTTTTAAGTCACTAAAGGAGAAAATCTGGATATGGTAAGATGCCCCTTAAACCATGCAGAAGAAGAGTAGGATGATACAGATAACCCATGCTTCCAAAATGGCAAAAAAACATATCTAGTGCCGAATTGATTCCAAAGAAAAATAAAAGGAATAATGAAAGGAACAAAACCCAAGCTTCAAAAAGCCATGTAAAGAGAGAATCTGAGCTGTGTCAAATAGAAGTGAGAAATTCAACCTTCATTTCTTTTGCTACTATGATCTACTGTGAGAGAGAGAGAGAGAGTATAGGTGTTTGTATGAAAGAAAAGCAAGAAATCCCCATGTCCATATGATGATTTATATGAGAGGGCGAAAAGTACTACTCAAGTCGTTTTGATTACTATTGAGGTTGTGGTTTTTATAATCAGGCGGCCGACAATGGCAACTATTCAAACTATCGTTCCTTGATTTTTCCTACAGCGGGAGACCTTGTATATGTCATCAAAACCCTTGATGTGATGGACCATGAAAAAAGAAAAACCAACGAGATGGAAAGATCCTGGCTGCCCAATATTTGTCTTTTTCCTCCTTCGTACATGAATGAGTAGGAGGATAAGATCTGCTCTTATTGAGAGATTAAAAATTTAATGACAGCTACCATAATCAATGTTTTCATTTCTCAATCTTGACATCATGATAGAGAATTCCTGAAGCAGGTCATCTTACCAAAATTTTCCTAACCACATTATTTGATATTGGAGTCAATAGGTAGGATCATGGGTTCGAGACGCCGAACCAACAAAAAGGAAAACAGGGGAAAAAAGGATGATTGAATCCCACAATATTGCACTACTATCTTTTGAAAGATTCAAATCAAATGTTCTTCACGACTTTTATTGTAATTTGATGGATGTCAAGTGTTTCTGCTCCTTATGAGAAGAAATCTTAACCATTTGATTGAAGAATTTTCTGAATGACAAAAGTATAAGGAGTAAGCACTTATCTTACTAAGATCATGAAAGATGGAAATTTCAATTTAAAAGGATAATGTGATCTTCTTGATTGTGTGAATCGGCTGACTGATAAAAAGTACTTAGGTGAATGGCTTATGATTAGTCTCTTCTTTTTCTTTTCTTTTTTTGTGTGTGGGGAAGATGGTATTCTATTCATTAGTAATTGGAGAAAGATATATCATGATTACTAATGTAGGCATCATGCTCTGTACACAACCCTGCCCTTCTTGGTGATTTATCCCTATCATTCTGGCCCTACAGCTAAATGAGTCAGGGCTTGGAAAAGTTGACATCACTGGTTTGCATGGTCATGTACATGGTTTAACATTGTTTCACATAACAAAGTCATGTTGATGGGCATCAACCCAAAATCAGCTTTACTAGAACATGTTTAGCCTCCCACCTACTTTGATGAGTGTGAGCCATTTATCATAAATCTTAAAAGCTTTTAATAAAAATAAAAAAAACCCAGCAGTTGTTACTGGATCTGATTTCTCGTATGAAGTTAGTGAGTGCGGAGGATGTTGATGCTTTTTTAACTTAGAGAAAGTTTGAGTTGAATGAGTAGGGCTTTAAAGGGAGTGAACCTATTAAAAGTCTAAACTACTTTTCCTTTTTAAAATAAACCTTTTCCTAGTTATATTGATTGTTAGGATATTGTTCATACAACTGCCCTTATAATTGACAATTGCCCCCAAAACTGTCAAAATTTAGATAATTTTCACAGAACTATTCATACAAAAAAAGGACGCTATCAAATTGATGATTTGACCCTTAAATAGTATGATATCCTCTTAAGGTTTCAGGATATCAAATGGACTATAGCGTTTTTTTCACCCTCTACCTTTCTACTAAAGAGAGAATAAACGCATGTTGCTTTGCACTGAAGAAGAAAAGAGAATTGCGCTGAAAACCATTTCATGAATGTTGGGGTGAGTATTGTAAGAGCTTTAACTCATGAACCCACCGCAAGCAAAAATGATGAAGAGAAAAAAAGAGTTCTAAATTCGGAGTGAATATGTGCATTTTGGGTTTGGGTGGGAAGTGAAGATTGTGTGATATTCTATGGTTACATAATATCTCATGGTGCGATATTCTAAAGTCATGTTAAGAAAGAGATTTAGTATTTTTAGAAATCAGTATAAAGAAAGGGCACAAATCTTAACAAAAGATCAAGTAACAATACCCAATAAGTAGTAATCTATCATCAATAACAAAATCTATCATTGTTATTCAATGTTGTAACCCAACATCAGCCCAAGTAGTAATAATCAGTGCTGTATAGAAAATACGGTATCATTGTATGTTTGTGAAAAGTTTGTGCTCAAATACTTGTTAAAAAGCATGAGAATTCTTAATGATGCATTGATTTATGATATTGCAGTGTATGCAAAGGATGGGAGTGTCACCATTTTGAAATTTTCAATTTAGATTTACACCTTGAGAATTTTTTAATATTTTTCCTAAATTACCCAAAATCTATAAAGATAGATGATTAGCTCAAAGCTTTTTCTTTCCAAGAGAGATGTAAAAGTATTTCACACCTATTTTGGGATGAAAACAATATTAGAACATCATTCTCATATACATGCATTACCTGATTTATAGGGTTGTAAATGGGTCGATTCCGGTTCGGGTCCATGGTGGACCCGGAACCAGAACCGTTAAGGAGAAGGTGGAACCAGATCCAAATCCGAAACCGTTTCAGAACCGGTTTCTTGGCTCCGGAACCGGAATCAGAACCATATATGAGACGGTTCTGGATCCGGGTCCTAATTTAAGTAGAGAATGATAATTAAAAAAAATATATAGTTTTTAGGAGAGATTTTCAAAAATTGAGGTAATATATCGGTCTCAGGTCGACGGGTCCGAATCAAGGTCGAACCGGACCTGAACCCATTTACTTATTTGGGCCTATATAAGGACTCATACTCGGTTTTTAATAGATCGGAACTTCTGGATAATCGGAGAATCGGGTACCCATTTACATCCATACTGATTTATGACATTGATATAATGGAATTGGGTAAACAAAAATCGCAAGACTACACACACTTATTCCAGATCAAAAGAGTGGTTTTGTGAATATTAAAGTAATAGAGGAGTGTAGATGTTAAAACCAGCTATACAGCTGTCATTAATCTGTTAGCAAGTAGAAGGCTGCATCCTTCTCATTATTTCCCTTGAACAAATCAACCTTAGAAAAACGAAGTTTGCGATATGATTTTAATTTAAGCCTGACTTGCCAAGTCAGAACAGAAGAGACTGTTGTTGATTCTATAAAAATCTATAGATATAGGATAACATCGATGTCTCTTTCACAATTAAACCGACCAATCGTAGTTAGTAATCGTACGAAATACCTCCGATGCAAGTGATGCAATCTGAAAGAAACGGCCTTTTGAATTTGAACTTCATTCGTCCACGCAATCTGTAAAGTCGTCGACTTCAGAGTTCTGATCTGGCGCTTGCACTTTCAAGTCTCATATGTATGATGAATTGATGATTGATGCCCCTTACATACTCTTCTTTACTTTTATTGTTTTTTCCTTCACTCCTTATGCTGTAATCTCTCCTTATGTTGTAAGCTCTATGTGGATCAAGATAATTTTTACGAGCCCAAAAACTAATGTTAAGTCGGATAAAATTTTCAATCTTAATGTGATAATATAATTTTGAATCCACAACTTCTGGATGCAAACCGTATCAATTTAATTATCCCTCGGGTATGTAATGGATTGTTGTGCTCTTTTGTGAAGATGGTAGGCCCAACAAATGAAAGATCCTTGTCCCGTGAATCATATCTTGATTTACTTTTAGACTCATAGTAGATATTATGTTGTTATTTTTAAACCTTAGTCAGTTTTACTGTATGACAAAGCACGTTTGTTTTCTTTCGATTGAATTGAATATGTTGTACATTTGTATTTCAATTAGAAAAGAGTTTTTCCCACGACTAGCTAGCATGATGAATCCTAAATTGAGTGATGGCGACGACTGTGCGCCTGGATGAAAAACCAAGTTTGAAGAGGAACTTTTCTGCATTTCACAAAAAATCAAAGTTTGGCCTCCTATGGGAAACTATTTCTACAAAATTACATAAAAGTCAGTTCAAGAAAAGAACCTACACCAAACATGATTTTTTTTATAGCATGAGAAAAAAATCCCCTTTTGATGTTTTTCTTTTATTTTTATGAAAAAACAGTCTCACAAACATGCCCTAAAGCGTGAATTTGGTCGAAAGTCACTAAACAAATCCAATGATTTAATGGTTTAGGTTTGAGACCCATGAAGTTGTGCTATTGGTGGACCTACAAAGTTGCAATGATACCATTGTAAAACCAGGAGTTTTGCCCGTACAGCTACTGTTAGATCTAATATTCGCCAATAAACTCTCTCAAAATTTAACTACTCTTTATAGAGCTGTTCCTATGATATCCTAGCACTAAGGACAGTGCATGCATTGCACCATGCCATATGTTAGGGTGGTCTCTTTATTACAAGTCAAGAAATTTCTGTTTGAAAGATTTTTGAATTCCAAAAGATCGTGTAATTCCCAAATGCTTAACAGCATCTAGACATTTCTGAATTTTTAAAAGTCATTTGAAACCTTGTAAGTGATTGAAATTTTAAAATGCTTATGAACAAAAATGACAATTACAAATGTCATATCATCCGACAAATTCCTATAAAAAATTCTAAAAATAAAGAGGTGCTTACTCATAGGTATAAGAACAGTAATATGGTCATAATCCCAAATTAGAACGTGTAATAATACCACAAACAACTAAAGATGTAATGAGTCTCCGATTCTTCAATTACTCAGAGGTTTTGACCCGTTAAAAACCTGGTTTAGATCCTTATTTAGGCATCGCTAAGTAAATGGGACAGGATTCGAGTCCTTTTTTCAATCCATAACCTAAACGAACTCAGTTTCGGTTCAACCTTGGTTTGGACTAATGACCCGACGCATGACTTCAATTTTTTAGAATCTCTCCTTAAAATTAAATTCTTTTCTCATAACATTCTCTATCTAGACCCGGACACAAAATCGGACCCACCCACGTGCCGTTCCGGTTACAAAAACTGGTCCCTAAAGTGTTGCGGGTCTGAGCCCGAATCCACCGACCTGTTTACATCCCAACAAACAGCGGGGAACCACTGACATCAGAAATCAGAACCATCACCACACTGTCTTTTCCAACTCACATCAACGGCCGAGATCACTCAACAGAAAATACCCTCCAAATCGGACACAGTCCTAACGACATGTCCGCTCCCTCTCCCTCGGATCTTGACTTCTTGACCCTTACCCGCCTTCTTCCATAACAAAAACACCAACCAAAAACCCTAATCTCTCTTTCTCATCCATCTCCGTCTCCCCTTTCAATGTCTCTCCAAAACCCTAGAACCACCAGCAGCGACCGAAGTCAGCATCGCAGACGATCCACGACGCTCTGAGAAGCGCTCCTCCCTTCTCAATCCATCGCCATGGATTTCCCCGACCTCGACAAACCGACGGTCCCGATCAAGAAGATCCCCAATCACCAGCCGCCCATCTACCGCCTCACCAACGGCTGCGCCACCTCCCCTCCGCCGTCTTCCTTCGAGATCCGCCTCTTCTACGTCCGCGTCTCCCCTTGCGTGGTCGACGCCGTCCCCAATCTCCTCACCCTCACCCATCTCCGCCGCGAGATCGGCGCCGGCCTCGAGATCAACGGCTCTCGCATCCCCGCCTCCGAGACGGCGTCGCTCACGCTCCGCCGGGACCGCGTCGATAAGGAGTCGTCGGAGGTGACCTACGTCAGCACCGATAGCGTCCGGGTCACCGGAGCCGTCGATTTCGAGGTTTACGAGAAGGAGGATCTGATCCTGTGTGGGTCCCTGGAGAGGATGGATCGGATGTGGGGCAACGGCCGGAATCAACATCAGGGGCTGGATAACGATACGAAGACCGGGTGGAGCATGGATTGCTTCGCCGCCGCGGCGATGGCGACGGGATCTTCGGCCTTCTTCCAGCCGAAGATGGGGATCTCGTCGCCTTCGATCGAGGTGTATGTTGCAGGGTGCTGCTCTGGGTTTCCTTTGATTTTGACAAAGACAATTCACTTTAGTCCGAGGCGGAAGCCTGCGAGGCACGCGACACTGGATTCTATACCGGAGGATGAAGAGACTGGGAAGGAGGAGACGAGCGTCAATGGTTTTCTTGACCACCGCCCTGTTGAGGTAATAAGAGCTCTGCCCTCGAATTTCGATTTATAGTCATTTTTTTTTTTTCAAATTCTTCTGATACCTTTTTTGACAAGAACAAGATCATCTATGTAGAATTGGTAGAATTGGGTTTGTTGTTTTGGAATTATTCGATTTGTTTTTAGGAAGGTGTTTTCTCTGCAATAGAATAGTAAATGAAGGGGGTTTGCATGGAGATGCCATTTGGAATCAGGTCACAGTTAGTTTGAATATGATGAATTCAATTCAATTGCTAAAATGAATTTTTTTCACGGGCCTCAGAATGGGATTGGGTTTTGAAGTGGGTGGGATGTGCTGCTTTCCTGGAATAATAAGATTAGAATCCTGGTGGAATCTTCACATACTATATGCCTACTAATTGACTACTTCTTGATTTATATTTCATGCCTCAGCTTGTGCAAATGGTAAGTGACTTTGATTTTATTTTAGTTTTAAATAGGGTTGAACAAAGTAGTAGAATTCTCAAACCCAACCTCAAATAGAATGGATAAGGATTCGATGATGGTGATGATGGAAACAGTGACAACTTGGTGGGAAGGAAGAATCTATTTGAATGCTGTCTTAGCAGACTCCACACTTTATTAGCTATCAATCTCTAAGAAAAATTTCTGTTTACATATATTCCTTTGGAGTTTGGCAACCATGAATGAGGTTGTGGGTTCAAGTCATGTTTCCTATCAAGGGGGAAAAATCTTCATACCCTTATCACAATGAGCTCTCAAAAGCCTAGTCGTTTGGTTGTCCAGCTTGTTTGGAAGTCCTTGTCAATGAAGCGTCTGCAAATATATAATGAATTAGAATGTTTCTGAAATTGCTTTCTCTATTAGATTCATTACAAAACCCAATCATTAGATATTCAATGATAGAGGAAAAGTTTCTTGAATACAAAATAACAGTAATTGCACAAGTAACCCGTTTCCTATGTAATTATGCTCAAGAGTTTCTATATGCATGACATTCAAAATTCTATGTCAACATTAAGGAGGAAAACCTATGATGCTTGGATACGGCATGTATACGATAGGGACACGGCATTGATACGATAGGGACACGGATTTTACACATAAAAAGTGAAGTATTAGATATGATACAACACGATACGTTGCCTATTTTAAAGTATCCGCGTATCATAGAGGAAAACACATGTACTATCATCAGCTATCAACCTATCCATGGATGATCATCCATAACCACCTCAATTCTGAATAACGGATTTGTTAGTTGAATGGAGCTGATGTTATCTTGAAGATAGAGCATGCCTAGCAGATCTCAACATTCTTAAGAAAAGGGAAGGTCAGATCTTATTTGGAAAAGAATTTGATGGAGATGCTCTTTAAGTTAGAGAATCAACTATATCATTGTCCATGGCATGCATATAGTATGACTAAATGTGTTGTATGACCGCTAAGTGGCTCGACAAATCCAATCAAACAGATTATATGGACTTAGGTGATGGGTACTCTATGAAGCACATTTGATGGAATCATTAATTTTGATATAGAGTTTCCCTAATAAGGTTTTGCAAGTATGTCAAGTCAATGACTACTATGTTTGATGTAGTTTTGCTTTTTCTTTGACCCTCTGTCAAATTTAGATGGCGCTCTCATCCTCCGAGTTAGCGATGTTCTCAAAGGTACTCCATGGAACAATATAGTGAGATCTCTTTGGGTGGCATCATTTTGATGAGCTTCTGTTGTGGACCAGACTAGTGAGACTTCAATAAATAACGACTCTTGGAATTTTTCTACTCAAGAGGTTTTTTTTTTTCCTATATGATTTTATGCTGATCAGCTAGCTATATGATGCAGCCCAAGTTCAAGCATGTTCAGCCGAAAGGGAGATCTTCCTTGGTTGACCTGCCCAATCTTTCGGCCCCACATCCTCTGTGTGACTTAATTAAGTTGCATAATTAGAATGATCCACACATCCAATCTTGTAGAAGTCCATTTTATTTCTTTTAGTTTATTCCAAGATGTAAAGAGTGTTAGTTCAAGTTGAAAGTTAGAGATAGAAGTTTTAGCAGTGTTAGCATTAGGTCAAAGAGTCCTAGGTAAGAACGAAAAGGGGAAGGGAATGATCACGCATTCACGCCCCTTACAAAGATTTATCCTTATAAATAGGCCCTTGTAGGCCAAGTACACCCTCTTTTTCACACACATTGAGTACAGATTATAGATTGGTTTCTCCATCTTCGTTTTAATTGTACATTTCTTTGACTTCTTCGGACTTGAGTGTGTCAAGCTTTGGCCTGGGGATGGACCTTTGGTCCTTTCTCCCCCTCTTCCCATTCCTGAATGAGTGTGTAACACCATCTTATTATTGTTTGATGGGACAAGATGGATGCTTGAACAATTGCTAATTTCGAGTCCCAACAATCCATTTTTGGCTGCTTGAATGGCAGGTCTTTTTTTTTTTCCTTTTTTTCTTTTGTTGTAAAAGGTAATGGGTAATTGTAATAAAGAAGAGAAAAGGGTTAGTACATAGGAAAGGAAACCAAAACAGGTCAAAGGTATAGAAGCATTATAAAGGACGGAACATGCAACAAAATAAAAATAGAAAAATTTAACAAAAGCAAGGAAGGGCAACTCCCTATCAATCCCTTGCTTGGCTAAAGCATCCACCATAGCATTAGCATTCCTTCTATCATGCTTGAACCAAACATGGGAAGACAGGACCAAAGATTTAATTTCAGTTGTTAAAATGCATATGTAGTTTGATTGTGAATATTTTTAAGGTGGCAGCTCACCCGCTGAGTTGTTTGCATAGCAAGGTTGAGCATACCTCAAGCTGTTATCCTCTATATTGAGAGCAAACGTCTCTACCAACCAGCTTATGTGTGCTGAGACCCTTTTTTTTTGTAATATGTTGTCTTGAATCATTTGATTTCAATTCTGGCCGAATAATTTGAATGATACTCATAATTTTTTATAATCTGCATAGTTGCATGAATTCTTTCTATATTAATCACTTGTCACTTCTATAAGTGATGCTGTGCTATTTAATAGCAAGGCAGAAGAAATGGCCAAAACTACATGGCCCAATGGGATCGAGCCAAGGGGCCAAGGGCCTGAAATTAGTCTGCCAACCAAGTGGACCTGAGCATAACAGCTGGCCAGGTCCACAGGCAGGCTCAGCTGGCCTATAAATTCAATGTGAAGGGACATCTAAACCAAGGGTCCCTTACTGGGACTCACATGCTGTAGCACATTGCGATAGTGTCCAATGCTTGTGCATTGACTGGGGAAGCCTGCTTTTGCAGGTCCCCACTACCAATAAATAGAATTATTTCTATTTGTGTTTTATTTAGGAAGTTGGGTATTCTTAAGTTGGATGAATTGGATCTTATTTCAGATTGATGTGGGGATGGATGGGATTTTTTTAGGCTGTTTACTTGAAGAACTCATGTAAGTAATAACACAGCAGCCTCCATGGTTCTTTTGGCTGTGTTTTTATCATCTTCAACTTTTTGCAAGACCCAAGTCCGGCATCTGCATGTATATGCAGCTGGGCATCTGGTTTGCTTCATACTATGCAAATCTAGACTGGTTACCTTGTTTTCTAGTGATGTTTGGTCGGTTTCTTCTAGTGTTAGTGCAACAGAGAGCTAAGTTATTCTTATTCGATCATCCCTTCCTTTAGGTGTGTAGAATGTAGATTTACTTAGGCGGTAGGTGGTCTGGATCTACATGAAAGAGGCTAAAAGAATTTTTTTTTTTTTTTAATATTTATTAAATGGATACTGCCACAAAGAGGCTTTGTTCAATTAGCACACTGAAATATATGTTTTCTACAAGAGGGGGATAACCCATAACAGATTAGTGAGTTTCACTCAACTTTTTTATTTTTGATTGTTTTGTTTTACTCAATGGTTTTGGAAATATTTTCTTTGTTATTTGCACTCACTTTGTCTAATGAACATTAAATGCCTAATTTGTTATATATTTGTCTGTTTTCTTTCATGGCCTTCTACAGGTCATGGAAGGGGAGGTTGATGGTTATGATTCAGAAGGGAAACTCCGGCATGATTTCTATTCAGAAAGTAGGTTCCCAGATGACGATGGCCAGCTCACATGGTTTAATGCTGGTGTGAGAGTTGGTGTTGGTATCGGCTTGGGGATGTGCTTGGGAATTGGCATTGGCGTTGGGCTGCTAATGCACTCATACCAGGCAACAACCAGAACCTTCAAGAGGCGATTCTTCTAACTCGCTGCAATAAGAAACTGCAATTTTGTTTCACAAAGTGGTTGATATGACAGTATGTTTCGAGATGAAGCTCTTCGACCTCTTGTAGGTCTGAGTTTTGGTACACGTTGGTGGAGTTGTACAGTTGATGATTATTTAATCAAGGCTTTCTTGATAGACTTATCATTCTTTTATATGACTATCATAAAAGTTGTCTCCCGGTTGATAGTGAGGATGGTGTAACATAAGGTTTCTTCAACTACACCAGTGAGGATTGCAGTACGAGCAGAAGTGTTCAATTCCATGTAGAGTCAATACCATCTCTTTGGCCCACACTCAAAAGTATAAAACTATCAAGCATTTGTAGAGTTGGAAAATCTGTGCATACTGTGTGGCTTTGGGTTCATGTTGTAGCAATTATGCTCCTTATAGACTTTGAATATTTATTTTGATCAAGTTGATGAGGGGCATTGCACTGGTAAGTGATTCTCCGTGTTAGTGATTTTTAGTTTGTGCCATCCCTTCCTCATGTACAGGCTCTACTGGGTCTGTGTATTGTGTTTTTAATTCAACTTCATCTGTAAAAACAGGACCAAATCATCCCTTCGGTACCCAACTTGAATTTGCATCTCTCGGTTGCTTCCATTCAACTGAAACCATTTAAAAATGAAGCTAACCAGCATTAAAACTAGGGTGTGTTTGGTTTGAAATCACAGGTAACACCTGATTGAACCATTGGTCAAACAGATTTGGATTGAACTGTCATATAAGCCTTTACTTTAACATCTGGTTCCTTTTTTTAAACATAGAATACAGAAATATTTATTTTATTCAGCAAGAACACATGAAATGTTATGGAAAAAGAAAAAAGATTGAATCTGAATGATGTTGATAATCATTTGATTTGATTTAATGTCACGAAATAGATTGACAAGAGAAAATATATCTTTATTTGTTATTTGTTAACGAATTCTTAACTATGCCCAGATTTTGTGGTCACAAGGAGACCTATCAGATCCATGATTGTTGTGCTTTCTAGTGGTTATACTGATGGGCCATTGGTGAAAACAGAACTTCTTTAGTCCTTACAAAATGATGTATTTATTATCTGCAGTGCACTCTTCTATCATTCAAATGAGCCAAAGATTGGCCCCTTGGTTGTACAACTCAGCCAGTTTGGAACATGAGTGTGTAAATTAGAGTTCGTAAGATGAAAAGGCTTGGACCTTACATCTGCACTACTTAGATCTTACCTACACTCGCTGGCCATGACCCGGCCCAAGGATTGAAGATAAGATCCTTTTTTTTTTTTTTCTAGCTACACCTTGTTCAAGTGATGAGTGTAAGAGTGACATCAACTCTCCTTTTTATGGGAGCTTAAAACCATCAATACAATGCAACAAGCAACATGGCCACTTATGTCCTCTCTTTTTCTTTTCTTTTTTCTACTCTTTTACTTTCACCTCTAGTACAGTGCACACACCTACTCATATTCTACTCAAGCCCTATTGATAGGAGAGAGGAAGGTGCCTTACCATTGAGCTGAGAATAGATTTTGCATTGAGAATAGTGTGTAAATGTTGCTTGTATAGAAATTCACTTCACTACCGTATGATGAGGGTGATGGTCAGGCAATCATTTACTATTCAAGAGAAGACTATTTGACGGTATTGGTGAATCTTATCTTCTAATTTATCAATTTTAGGTTTGATTATTTGTTAGAGGGAAGCCATTGGAGTTGAATCTGAATATAAGATTAAAATTAGACCCAATAACTAAAGAGAAATGACCCATGCAAATAAAAAACCATATAAAAATCACATAAGAACCATGCTCAAATATTGAACCCACAAATATCTCAAATAGATGTACATATATTTCTTTATGAATAATAAATAAATTCAATCCCAAGAAGCAGCGCACAGGACGACAGCTTAGAACCAAATGTTGTAGTTTCGAACTCATGCTCCAATCTTGGGGCCACTTGCCCAAGCAAAAGCTTTACCGGACCCTTAAATTGGTGGGCCTAAAAAAAAAAACAATTGTCCCCAACCCTCTAGCATTTTCAAGGAAAAAAAAAAAGCTTCTTAATTTGCAGGCCTTTCAAGGGTTAGACCGGGCTGGATACCCTAACAGAAGGGCCCAATTGACGGCCCTACACCATTCTAAATGATCACTGCATGCGGTACATTCAATCCATCTACAGCTGGGCCATGAAACTAGCGGCCTGGATCCCTACAAGCCCACAGACCCTAACCATTTAAAAACAACTGAGTCCAGATCCAACCAATTCTAGGGTTTAGAACAGCCCCTCCCATATATATATATATACGAAAGAGAGACCAAAGAAAGGCTCAGGGCATCCAAAGCAAAGCAAAGCAAAGCAGGAAGAAAGAGGGAGAAAGAAGGAAAGAACGCTCTTCCCATTCCCTCTTCTCTGCATCATCATCCATCAACCATGGTAGGTTTTACTCAATTTACTCTCCAATCTCTTTGCATCTTTCTTGTTCCATTCCATCTAATATCCCCATCCCTTTCTATCTCCAGATCATTCCAGAGAAGAACCGTAGAGAGATCTCCAAATACCTCTTCCAAGGTCAAATCACATCATCATCTTCATCACTTTCGATTCTCCTCTTTCTCCCTTTCTCAATCTAATTAGTTCTAAAAGTTGAATGATGCAGAGGGCGTTTGCTACGCGAAGAAGGATTACAATCTCGCAAAGCATCCCGACATCGATGTGCCAAATCTGCAAGTGATTAAGCTGATGCAGAGCTTCAAATCGAAGGAGTATGTTCGCGAGACCTTTGCGTGGATGCACTACTACTGGTATCTCACCAACGACGGGATCGAGTTCCTGCGCAGCTATCTCAACCTTCCCTCTGAGATCGTCCCCGCCACGCTCAAGAAATCGGCCAGGCCACCCGGCAGGCCGATGGGCGGGCCTGGCGGCGATCGCCCCCGGTAAATACTTTCGCCGCCGTTCATCTCTCACATTCATTTTTCTTTGTGTTAATGTTTGGAATTGGGAGTTGTTGACTGTGTTTTTTTTTTTTTTTTGGAATTGTAGAGGGCCTCCTCGCTTTGAAGGTGATCGCCCGAGGTTTGGAGGAGGGGATCGTGATGGGTACCGTGGTGGGCCCCGAGGACCTCCGGGCGAGTTTGGGGATAAGGGAGGAGCTCCACCTGAGTTCCAGCCTTCATTCAGGGTAATTCATTATTATTACTATTTTTGTTATGTTGCTTTCCTGCCTCTATTTGATTTGATTTGATCTGATCTGATTTGATTTTATCTGATCTGATGTGATTTCATAGTATTTATTAATGTAGTGATGTAGATGTAGGTAATGTATAGATATAGGTGATTGGTAAAGATTGATGTGCATGTGCATATGGATATGCAATGAAATGAAGAAACAGCTAATTCTGTGAGCTCGGAAATAGTAAGCTGATTTTTAGGATGAGATTGTTTAGTTATCCAATCATATCCAAATGGCATATAACTTCATTGTAGTGTGGGGAGCAATTTCACCCTAAACATAAAAATGGGATGAATGTTTGGAGCAAACGCATTTCATTTGTAATTTAGTTTTCATTCCACTGTAAAAGTGAATTTATTTAGTGCATGAGGTTTAAAGTATACATCAAAATGCTGTCTATAGATCATATTCACAAACAAAGAGTCAACAAGTAGTTGGCTGAAAATGTGGTTATAGAAACACCTCTTCCCTATCCACACTGAATTTGTCTAACAAGTCCACTGCATCAGTCAGTCCCTTTGTGTGCGCTAAAGATACTGAAATTGATGAATGCAGTTACTTATTCTAGATACACAAGCAAGTCACCATGGTTCAGTCACCCTATGATTAGTTCAACCCCCAATGCATTACAACTCCCCAATAAAAAGATGCCTTTTCAAGAGACCTTTAAAATTCCTGTCTCCCCTATATATATATATAGTCTAAACTTGGGATGCCAAGCAAACTTTATTCTGGCTGTTCTGTTCCACTTTTGACTCTTGCCAATTTCATTGCTCAATCAGGAATGCCATGTGATTATCTTTTTTTTTTTTTTTGTTAACCCAAATTTAAAGGGTTGGACAATTTTTCCTAATGTAATTGTTTATAAGTCTGGAAATATAGTTTTCATCAATGTTGAAAAACTCCCGAGTCGGACTCGACTCGTCCAATTTAGTCAACGCTCGGGAGAGTCATGTTTTTTTTTTTAAATAACTTTAAATGTATTTAAAAATAAATCCATTACTTATAAAATACAAAAATATATTTAGTTATATGCATTCATGATATAATTAATTCAAATTAATAAGTTTATATATGCAGAAAAAGTATAACAATAAAGAAAATAAAAGAAAAAATATTGTATATTACATAATTTGTTAGTTCAAATATCGAATGTAAAATATCAAATATAAGTTTCAAATTACATTTCAATCATCATTCTTAAATTACCAACTCCAAACCTCATGCATAATTACCTATAAGTAAATTTTAGTTGTTTAAAATTAGATCTGCTTATTAAATGGATCGGAATGCAAACAAATTATTAAAATGAGATGACTAGGCTGAGTCTCCCCTATTTTTGACTTGGTCCTTTGTCAAAATAAAATAACTCGAGAGAGTCAAAAGTCAACTCGGAGACTTTTCCAACCATGGTTTTCATATCCAATTTACTCTTCAATTTTGGTCCCTGATTTGGTTGTCTCTTTTTTCGTACATGGGCTTGCACCCACCTTTTTCAAAAGTTTTTTTTCCCAATGGACCAATGATGTCTTTACAATTTCCTCCTCTATTTATTTTATTTGAAAGGCCAAAGTAGCCCTAGCATTTAAAACCTTTCTTCAGGCTGAGTCCTATATTTTTTCTAGGCCAGCATGCCACTTGATGATCATATGCTAAAATTGAATCTCTTAAACTATATGAAGTTTAATTTCCTTGATTGCTTCGTAGAATTGACTACATCATGACGTGCTATTCTATACTCTGCTTGTCAACCCAAAATGCATCAGCTTGTTCTTTTAATGGATTTCCAAATCAGCTATTCTATAATCTCTGGAACCTAAAAGGGCAAGCTGATAATGATGCGGTAAACACAAGCCAGCACATAGCCGCATGTCATGATTTATTTACTGTAATGATTTATTCACATGTACAAACCGATTGTGGAAATTTATCTTTAGCTGTTTTATGGAATCCGATTTGGAGCTCCATTGAAAGAACAAGCTGATGCATCAGTCAATTCTACAAAGCAATCAAGGAAATTTATCTTCATATGCTCCAAGAGATTCAATTTTAGCATATGATCACTCTCAACAAGTTGGGGTTAATATCTTTGCTAGTTAATAACAACCCAGCGAATGCTTCCCTCCTGAGGAATACCATGTTCTGAGTCTTGAAAGAAATATTCCGTTTTCATGATCCATCTCTTGCTTTGATGACTGATAAGAGGTTACCATGGATGGGCCATCTCCAATAATCCTATCAGAAGTGAAGTTTTTTAATTGCTGGTCTGACAATAGAAGATTGGGATACAAGTACAACACTGGTTTAGGAAAAAAAGAGAGAACAAATGGCTGCATCTGTAGTTTTGAATCCATCTGCATTGAGGGTTTGACAAATTTGGTATTGACACCTGGGGGTTAAAAGTGCAATGTAATTCTGGTGTTTTGTTGTTTGTTCATTGTTGTGGTGTTTGTGATAATTTTGCAGAGTGCTTTTGATTTTTAGAGCTTTTTTTTTTCCTGATACTCAATTTTGATTTCCATAACGATTTGGCCAGGCACCAGCTTTTTTTCTATTCATTGTGTTGTGTATGCCGCTTTTTCGGTATTGTGAAGCACACTTTGTATCATTGGATGGTTCATCTAACTTCCTGACTCACATCATGAGATCTGTTCTCTTGAACCTTCTTTTTTTTATAATAAGGATTTTTTCAAATTCTTGCGGTGTTTTGTTAAGGATGTAAGTATGCCACGGCGTAGACCTGATTGGTCCCTATTCATTTCCTCTTGCTGTATAGCATATTACCATATATGTTTTTATATATGAAATAAAATATTTTAGGCAAGAGCCCGTAGCATGGGTGGAAGGTGCTCAATGAGTCACCCACAAAAAAAAAAAAAAGAGTAAGATAGCATATTATGGTTCCCTACCTAATTTCCAATTGAGCCTAGAACAGGTTTGGCGCCTGAATTTTTTTAAATTGGGTTGTTTAGGTTACTGGGTAATTTTGATGTCTATTTACAGAGCTTAGCCTTCTGTGGGAAGGTTCTCTTGTGAGAGAGAGATAGAGATGGTCTGCCCCTATGACAGAAAGTGCTAACTGCTAAGATAAGGTTGATGTTTCGTAGAAGTGCCAACTGCTGAGACCTATGATGTTACGGATACTTCAAAATGGGCAACGTTTCGTATTATATTCGATACTTAACTTTTTATATGTAAAATTCCTGTCCTTGCCATGTACATGGCATGCCCCTACTATATCTGGGCATCATAGGCCGACACGACTATAATGTTGCAGTTGTGATTACTCTATATTGCTAATTTTGTTGTGCCTGGGTTATACCTTGTAGGCATTATAAGAACTTTATGTTCCTCTCCTTTAATTACTTGTGCATTTTCTGTGACTACTCTTTAAGCCAGTTGGTTTTTCTTTTTCTTTTTCTCCATTTGTAATCAAGTGTGGCTTTTGTAATTTTCAGGGTCCTGGTGGAAGGTCAGGCTTTGGCCGTGGAGGTGGTGGTGGTGGTTTTGGTGCTGGGCCAGCTAGCTCCGATCTTTCTTGATAGATGTGTTGAGTCATCTAATTTTGTCAGGAAGGCAGAGACTTTACAAATTATTAATGTTGTTGCATGGTGCTGTTTAATGAGTTTGACGAGAGATCTTTTCCTATAACCATGAGAATTAGTTTAAATTGCAGTTGAGTTAAAAATTTAGTGTCTTTTGGTGCAATAACCGCATTGAGGTTTCGTTATTTACTGGCAGATGTGAAGAAAGATTTATGAAATGATGATTTTCTTTTTATCATATAACATCTATTTCTTCTAAATATAGGCAATATTTGTGAAGCATGCAGAAAGCCAAACCAAGCGGCTTTCTGAAAATTTGTTCTGAGCTGTGAGGGATCAATGTGGGCATTTTAAGGTTGACATGAATATTAGCATCGGAACAGGGAGGTTTAAAATGATTGTGATTCTAAAATTGAAAAGCAACTTCGTCTGTGGTGAAGACTTGAGGAATATATTGACTACTGAGTCTCACTAATGGGGTTTGCTTAAAATTTTAAATTGCTCAAATAAAATGCCCCTTTCTTGTATCAGTTGCCCAAAGTTAGTAAACTCCAATTGGAGTTGAGCCCACTGTCTGATTGATACAGATGTCAATTGGAAAATTTGGCTGGGCCTATGCCAGATGGGTTTCTTCCATGAGGCTTAGATTTTATTGAAGTGGTTATGTTGACATCATCACTTCTTCTATTGGGAATTAAATATGGGCTCATTTTGCTGTCAACCTTTTGAATCCAGATTCACGCAGAGAGGGAGAGAGGAAACTAGAAACACTGGGCATGTTTGGGTAATGCTCTATTTTTCATCGATTGTGAGGAAAATTCACGTGAGAAGATTTTTCAAATCCCCTAAACCCATCAAAATCATCTTTTCCATTGATTCCCTGTCTTCACCTCCCCCATCGAATAACCATCTGAAGTACAAGGAGTGACACCTAGGTGTTTCCCAAACCTGGAATCCAAGGACTCCTCTCATGAGAAATCCTCATAGAGGACAGTATGGTTTCAGGGGAATGAAGGAATCCTCTAGAAAGATTTAGAGGATTAATCTTTGTTTATCAAACATGCTCTAATAGTGAGCTATTTTTCCCATTTGCCTAGAGTGATGGATATTTGTTACATATTTATACGTGATGGACATGAGAATGTGCAGAATTCTGTATCTGTTCTGGTTCCAGTCAAAGGCCAATGTACTAAGTTTCAGTTGGATTTTGTTCAAGCACAGCTGCAATTGGTAACTGATCCACTGTTAACCATTTTACAAAATCCTGAAAGTTTCTAAAGTATTATGCAAGATATTAGAATATTTTTTGAAGACTGAATGAATGAAGAAAGGAGACTTAACAATAGTGTGCTTAAGCTCACTGGTTCTCCAGGGCATTCCTTTAAAATGATGAAAATTTGTTTGGAATGGAAAAATGAAATTCCTGTAGCTGATGACCCCCAACATGGTTAGGACAAGGCTGGCTTTGATGATGGTGGTGATGGATACACTATAGCTGCATTGATGAGCTCTTGCAAAACAGCATTCAACTATTAATCAGGAAGCACTTTAGCTCTGTGAGGTGGCCACGCTCAGTCGTCTGTATCGTTTACCTTTACATACATTCAGTTTCTGAGAAATGGCTAATCGGGAAGTATCGTTTACCTTTACATACATTCAGTTTCTGAGAAATGGCTAATCGGGAAGGCAGTGTCTCTAATCTGCTCCCTTATTCCGGTCAAAGCCTCATATATATTCATGCTGTTTGGATGCCTTGTATCCCCCACCATGAACTTGCACCTTTCTCCTCTAACCTCCACACTACTCCATCCTGCTTCCTTTCTCAATAGCTCACCCTTCATTTCTCCTCTCACCCTAACTGCATCTTCCCATCTTCCATTCCCTGCATAAACATTAGCCAATGCCACCCTCCATATCTTGCTCTTCGGTTCCAAAACCATTAGCTTCTCTGCAACTCTTTCTGCAACATCAACTTTCCCAAAAAGGCCACAAGCACCCAAAAGGGCACCCCACACAGCTGGGCTAGGCCTCACAGGCATCCCATCTATGAAATTCTCTGCTTCTCTAAGTCGCCCTGATCTCCCAAAGAGGTCCACCATACAAGCAAAATGCTCCATACTAGGCTCCATGCCATGGTCTGTAGTCATGCTGTTGAAGCATTCGCAGCCTTCTGTTATCAATCCAGAATGGCTGCACGAAGAAAGAACACTAACAAATGTTATTGCGTTTGGCTGTAAGTTACCATATTCTTTCATCTTAGTAAATGCTCGAAGAGCAGAATGGCCATCACCATGCATCCCATATGCTGCAATCATTGAATTCCAAGAAGCCGTGTCTTTTATAGGCATGTCCTCAAATATTCTTTTGGCAGAGTCAATTTTTCCTGCCTTTGCATACATGTCTATAAGAGAATTACCGATAAAAACATCACATCCAAGGCCTGATCTAATTACATATCCATGGATGATTTCGCCTTGTTGCAATGATGCTAACTCAGTGCAGGCTTGGAGCGAACCCAACATTGTCACAAAATCTGGGACAATGCTGCTCCCTTCCTTGATATGAATTTCAGAAAGAAGTTGCAAACTCTCTTGCGCAAGATCATTCTTCACATAGCACAAGATCATTGTATTCCAGGAGATGACATCTCTTTCATTCATCTTTATAAAGATCTGATGTGCTGAATTGACCTGTTTGCTTTTGGCATACATATCGATCAGAGAGTTCTCCACTACAATGCATGGCAAAAATCCATGTTTAATCAGGTATCCATGAATTCCTTTGCCCAAATCCAACAAGCCTTCATGGGCACAGCCCTGGACAAGTGTTGCCATGGTCTCAGGATTAGGGTACTGGCATTCACCCATAAAACAGAACTGGCTAAAGATCTTCAGACCTTCAATGAAATACCCATTCCCACAGTACATTTCTACAATGGAATTCAACACCAAAACTTCATTGCACAACTCTGCTTTTACAATCCAGCCATGAACCCACTTCAAGATATGTAACTTGTTCATCAAATAGCATGCTCGGATGATGCTTAAGATTGTTACAACATTAGGCTTAACACCATCTTCCTGCATCCGAAAGAACAAAGCCAAAGCCTTCTCAGTGCATCCTTCATCAACTGAATGACCCGATATCAGCGAAGTCCAAGAGACCACATCTCTGCAACTCAATCTATCATTCAACTTCTCTGCAGTAGTTAATGCCCCAGATTTTGAATACATGTCAACCAAGGAATTCTGTATGAACCGATCCCTGACAAACCCAGAGCTGATGAGATAACCATGCAACATCTCACCCATCTTCACATCTTGTTTCTGCCCGCAAGCCCGTAACAGAACAGCAAGACTAAATTCATTTGGTAGCAACACAGGGTCCTCCCACAACATCTGCTGGAAAGTGCCTATCGCTGCATCGGGCGATCCATTCTGGCAGTAACCAGAAATCAATGAAGTCCAGGATACAACGCTTCTCTTGGGCATTTCATCGAACACCTTGACGGACGCTTCCAACTGCCCGCATTTTGCATAAGCATCCAAGAGAGAGTTGCTGACAAATACATTGGTGTTGACACCGCATTTCAAGATGGCGGCGTGGACACTGGCCGTAGATTTCGAATCTCGATCGGCCGCATAGGAATTCAAGAGATGTATGGAGGTTGTGGAGTCGAGAAAAGGGCGGTCGGCTTGATGGGGGAGAGGATTGATGTATGTAGTAGGTGTGTTTGATCGGATTTGATTTTGGGTGTTGGGGAATTTGGTGAGAGGAGAAGATGGAAGAGATTGCAGGGAAAAGGAGAGCATTTGAGAGTCCAGAAGAGGTTTTGTTTGAAATTTCAAGTAAGTGTTTGAAATCTCAAACAATATATGAAAGAAGGCGGGAAGAAAAATAGCAGTTGGTTAACGGCAGGCCAGTCCAAAGGGTAGGTTGGAGCTTCTAGAGAGGGATGAAAAGGGTTCAGGTTTGCTTCGTAACCATTATAATATATTAAACCGGAAGATTTTGGATCAAATTATTTTCGATTTCTACAACTGCTAACATACTCTACATTCACCTTCCACTAATATCACTAATATGCTTACCCTATTTATTGACTCACGTCTTTTTCCTTTTTAACATATAAGAATCTATCTCTTCATACCTGATCCCGTTGCTAGCATGGGTTTTTGTGCTAGTAATTTATGACTTAGGTCACTGTCAAATACCATTGAGTGTGTTAATAAGAAGTTGCAATGAGGTTTTCTCAATTATAATATATATGAAAGAAACTGCTGGTAGACTCGCTATTGGTCTATTCCAATTTCTAAGTTTCCAATATAAAATCTCTCCTATTGTCTCTATGAGCGTGATTCATGAGTTATATAGTAAAGTGAGGTAAAGAATCCATTATTCAAACAAGAAAGGAAGAATGATAATATCAAAATTGCATAAATTCAAAATTTATTCCTTCTTTGAAAAAAAGTAAAAAAAAAAAGACTTCCTTTTTCCACACTGAATGATAAAAAAAAACAACTCAGCATCCCATCTATCACTTTGGTCAACTCCAACCAGTGTGCAAGAACCGCATCTCATTTCTCCATACATATTTTTAGCTGAACCAAACAAAGCTGAAACTTTGAGACTAGAGGAAGATGGGTCCACCCCTTGCTCTTTCTGCCACCAACTTACTGAGTCTATTTTGTTAGCAACTCAAGCAGCTGATGCTGAGATCCGAAGGTACAAATGGCAAGTGAATTACCAGTTCAAGTCCCCTGATTGCTACAAGAAGCTGGCTGTAGCCATCAATGGAAGGACTAGTACTGGTCCCACAATCCTCGCGCAACAAGAAGACGTACACTATTATCGATCTGATCCACAAAGCAAAGAGACCCTTGTGAAAATGAATTAAGAGGGTTCTTATTCCCCACCTAAAAAAAATAACAATAGCTCAGTTATCATCACCTATGATGCCTGATATTAATATGTTAGACATGACTCTACTTGTCGAATTCCATGCCTGATATAAGAAGACGATAATAGAGTCTTCTTGTTGCGCGAGGATTGTGGGACCAGGAGTCCTTCCATTGATGGCTATAGCCAGCTTCTTGTAGCAATCAGGGGACTTGAACTGGTAATTCACTTGCCATTTGTACCTTCGGATCTTAGCATCAGCCGCTTGAGTTGCTAGCAAGATGAAGAAACAAAATAGACTCAATAAGTTGGTGGCAGAAAGAGCATGGGGTGGACCCATCTTCCTCAAGTCTCAAAGTTTCAGCTTTGTTTGGTTCAACTGATCGAACATATGTATTGAGAAATGAGATGGGGTTCTTGCACACCGGTTGGATGTCACAAAGCAAGCCATCCTGAGAGATTTTATATTGGAAACTTGGAAATTGGAATAGGCCAATAGGGAATCTACCAGCAGTTTCTTTCATATATTATGATTTAGGAAACCTCATTGCAACTTCTTATAAAGCGTAGTTGGTATTTGACAGTGACCCTGTCCTAAAAGCCCAGAACTAGGGTTGTAAACGGGTAAGGTCCGAATCCATGGTGGATCCGGAATTGAACCGTTAAAGAGAAGGTGGAATCGGATCCGGACTCGGAACAGTTTTAGAACCAATTTCTTGACTCCGGAACCAAAACCATATAATAGATGAGTCTAGATCCGGGTCTGGGTCTAAATAGATAATAATGTTAAAAAATTAAAAAAAGTATGATTTTTAGGAGAGATTTTTGAAAATTGAGGTAATATATCGGGTCCACGGGTCTAAACCAAGGTGAAACCAGATCCGGACTTATTTACTTATCGGGGCATAAATAGGGATCCAAATCCGATTTTTAACGGGTCAGAACCTCCGTGTAATCGGAGAATCGGAAACCCATTGACATCTCCAACTAGACCCAAATCCCAAGGACCTGTACCCAAACCCAGATATTTGAACTAAAAAGTCTCAGATTAACTGAATAAAGGTCCTGATGTTTAGCCCAAATCATGGCCCAATTTTTAAATGCTTTTATAATATATTGTTGTCCTTTGGGTATGACGGCTCTAGACTCAAAATTTTTGGGTTCAGGCATCGGACCGAAACCTAGAGTATAAATAAAAATGGGTGTTGACCCTTTTTTTTTTTTTTTGGTTCACTACATTTCTACACTATATATTTTCTTTTTGTCGTTTGGGAAGCTGCCTCACAAGTTTGCTTTTCACTTTGTAAACACTACCTTGTACCTGGCATTTGAAAATGCCATCATCCTTAACCAAATTTTAAAATCTCAGCCACATAAAAAATTCTCAAATGACCTTTGGAGTTCCTAAAAGTCTAACCTCTTTATTTTTGCTGGAAGTTTTAGATGCTTATAAAAAGGGCACGTTTGTGTAAATACCCTTTCTACGGAAATTGTCACGCCAACAAATTCTATGAAAATAAATGCCATGGAAAAAGAGTTCCACGGAAGTATCGAAGTTCATGTTTGGTGCAATCTTTTTCTCCTCAATGCATGAATTGATGCTAATGTTGTTTGGTGCGTTTGTAGAATCTCGATTAAAAACCATTTTTCTTTGTTAGGTGCAACAATTTTTCCAGAATAAGATCATTTTTATGACTTGCAAAAGAAAAAAAAAAGATGGATACAATTCTTTTTGTTAGTTGCCAATGGCACTCTCATGCACGGTGCCTTGTTCAGTGTCATACCCCTATTATCAAAGGGAATACACGAATTCTAAGTATTGCATTATTTTGGCACGTTTTTGTTTTTATATACGTGGCCTACTTATAAGGATCTTCACTAATCTTGAAATAAGTTATCATTTGATTTTATCTCTATGCAGCAATAAAATTGGAAGCCTGATAAATACAAGACAACACAACAACCATATTTGATAGGTTTTAACAAAATAGATTGAAGTCTGAGTGATATTCTATTGGCTTCTGGATTCCAAACTCAGTGCAAAATCAGTTGGAAGTAGTCTGATCATCAATGCATCTTCCCTGCAACATTGAGAGACATATTTTATTTTTTGGTACATAACATGAGAAATAGAACTTTTTTTGTTTTTTACGACATTTGGGATAACCACCCTTTTTTTTTTTTTTTTTTTTTTTGTTGGGGGGGGGCACTTGTTGTGGCCAACCAAAAAGTAGTGCTCTGGGTTGAGCTGGAAACGGGTGAGGAAATGAAATAATATAGTGGGAACGGGACGGGGCGGGGCGGCGGCACTTGTTGTGGCCAACCAAAAAGTAGTGCTCTGGGTTGAGCTGGAAACGGGTGAGGAAATGAAATAATATAGTGGGAACGGGGCGGGGCGGGGGCACTTGTTGTGGCCAACCAAAAAGTAGTGCTCTGGGTTGAGTTGGAAGCGGGTGAGGAAATGAAATAATATAGTGGGAAAAAGTTTTTTGCAGAAATGAAATTCCCATACCCCCTAGGAAATCTATTTCCAACCTAACCAAGGAAAATGATGAAATGAAATAATATAATGGGAAAAAGTTTTTTGCAGAAATGAAATTCCCATACCCCCTAGGAAATCCATTTCCAACCTAACCAAGGAAAATGATGAAATGGCAAAAAAGTATTTTCGTGGAATTGTCCCACACCAAACGCATAAACAATGGGGTTTTTTTTTTTTTTTTATATGAAAAATCATTCAGTTTTCTGCAGAAAACTGTTACATAAACATGCCCTAAGTATAAAGGAGGATTAAGGAATTCCACATGTTGGAGGATTCAAGAAAATCTTTAGATAAGAATTCTTTCGGTCCTTTTTTGTACTTGAGCTTTTAGAAATTCTAACAAAAAAACAAAGAAGTTGTTCCAAATGTCATTTGAGGCTTTTTCAGGTGATTGCAACTTTAGGGTTCTTATAAAGAAACATTCCATTTGTCAGGGGTCAAGAGACAAACCATCACATCATGCATGTCCAAGAATTCCCAATATGCCAAATTCTTGTAAGAGATTTTAGCAAAGAACAGGCCCTAAGTTCCATCACATAGTGGTGCCTCACTATGGCACCAACAAGGGGATTCACTCAAAAGGCGCCAAGGGGATTGACTCTGAAACGGGTGCATATAGTCCCGGTTGTAGCTTGGATGGTTAAGGACATTGGTGCCATTGTGCAAGTGTGTGTTCTTAGTCCTCCATATATTATAATAATAATAATTATTATTATATAAATTTATGCTTTTTACCAAATACAGATAAATATTCAAACCTAGAATTAAAGATTTTCTTTTGACAAAAATGCCCATGAGCATCATATCGCGACAAAAATGACAATTAAGTCGCAATATCGCGAGTGGCTCCTTATCTACAAGCAACTCACAAATCCCAAGAACAGATGGGATCTTTAAGAGTAACCTATAAGCTCACAGGGAATGGGGAGTCATAAGAAACCACTTTGGGGAGATTATCATGTCCTTCTTGGGAGAGAGCCTTAAGCAATTAAAGAGCTTTCAAATTGGCCTCTTCTCAGTTTAATGTGCAGTGACAGCGGAAGCTGGAATGCAATCTCTAGGGTGAGTGGTACAGTGGAGGGGCCTTGGAGGTTCTTCTACATCTTAAACGAGATAACAGCATCCCTTACTACAAATGCTGCATCCCAGCAAGTTCTGAGGGAGAAGATGCAGAGACAAATGTACTGAAAAAACTCATTTATATGCCTGATCCAAAAACCTTTTAGGAATGAAGAACCGTCCATTCTACTAAAAATATTCATTTTGTTTGCAAATGCAACACACCCAAATAGTAATTATCACACGAGCATGTTGCACATCCTTAGTGGGGCCCACCTTGGGATCCATATGAGGGGACCAAACCCCCGCCCCTATAGTACACACATCCTCCGGGGTTTGGATCCATCTGAATGGAGTGGACTCTTGGATCGACTGCACACCCCATTGGCCTGAATTTATGGCCCATGGGTGATCAGGTTAGAATGATAGATAGAGAGAGAGAGCAAGCGCCCCTTTTACAAAAAGTATCTTCGGTGGAATGTGGTAATGTGCAAAGCTCCATTCACAAAAAAAAAAAAAAAAAAAAAAGAAGTTGTCGAGATTTGTGAGGTACTTAAAGATGAGGAGCCACTTGCACTTAAAAATGTTCTCTAGGTTATTATTTTTTGGAAAAAAATTTGAATCCTTATTAGTACTTGGCAAAAAGCATAAATCTATATAATTTTTTGGTAAAGTTCCCTTATTATTATTATTATTACTACTACTATTGCATACTATTGTTATTGTTATGATGAAGAAATGCTAAAATGACACGTGACAAGTGGAGGAGCTGATAAACAAAGAGATCCTCTATTTTAAATTTCTTTAGCTGACCATTCCTACCAACACCACAATGCGTTAGTAGAGGCGGCACAAATACTTTTCAATACTCTCCCTTGGGTGGAGCCCACTCTTCAACACTTTGGACATATAGGGTTGCTTGTAAGATAGAATCATGACATTAGATTGACATGCATAGGAAATCAGCAATATTTATTGGTCATTTAGAAATGGAGGATAATCTCATCTTCATTGGTCTTTTAGGTTGCTTTGGAGCTAAATAGACACCTTGGAGAATGATATAATAGTGAAAAAGGTGCAGTTTTGAATGGGGAAACAAGATTGAATGAGTGCAGTCAGCATTGTAGACCTCACTTCAGCAACTTGCATGTCTGCTAATCAGCTAAAGACAAGGGGGGAAATTTATATCAAGGATGATATGGCCTAAGCTCTGAATGGATACAAATCATTCGCTCAAGACTATACAAAATGACCTGTTTAATCAAATATTTGACTAGAGCCTAGGAGGGACCTCGAGACCGTTGCAGGCAAGAAAAGGGGTTGATATTTCATCCATATACATTATACAACCTCTATTGATGATCGTGTTGCAAATTGAGTTCAATGAATTAAAGATAAGATTAAGACGAGCCTCTCACACATTGAACGGCGCCCACTTATTTACTGCAGCATTGAGGTTCGGGTTCAAGTCCCATGTTAAAATATATACACACACATATATATACATACATATACATATGTATATGTAGGCTGCTGCTCTCCTTAGCTGCAACCCCCCTCTAATATCAGCTGCAGGCATGTGAGGAGGGCTGCAGCTGCTCCCCTCACATGCCTGCAGCTGATATTAAGGAGGGCTGCAGCTGAGGTGAGCAGCCCTCGTATATGTATATGTATGTATATATGTGTGTGTATATATACATACACATATATGGGGAAGACTCTTTTAAGCGCGATTTTAGGATAAAATTTTGTAAGCTCATACTTGTGGGGCTCACCCTTGGTTCATCCAAATAGAGTAAACACACGACCCCCCTAAATTGCATATGTCCACCAACTTTCGGTCAAATCCGAATTTACTGGACCGTTGGATCAACCGTGCACCGATTTGAATAGACTATTGACCATTAAACTTTTAGAACCCAGATGAAGATTATAGAAATTACGGTTGGAATTGATTTTTTGCAGAGATGAGGGTCCTAAGGAGTCCTTGAAATCACCTAATCCCCATCCCCAGGTGGGCCACACCACGTACTTGAGTTTACCTTATCCTAAGTTTGAGCTTAGGAGAGATGCCCCCTATATATACATATACATATACATATATATGTGCAGCTCTCCTAAGCTGAAGCTTATGATAAGATAAGCTCAACAGTGTGGTGAGGCCCACCTGGGACCCACAAAGGGATATGGATGGGGGGATTTCAATGACTCCCTAGGACTATCCTTTTTGCAAAAAATCAGCCCCAACCGTGCTTTCTATCATTTCCATATGGATATTACCAAAAGTTTAATGGTCAATAGTCCATTTGGATCAGTGCACAGTCTATCTAACAGTCCAGTAAATTCGAATATGACCGAATGTTGGTGGACATTAGCAATTCAAGAAGGTCGTGTGTTTGATCCATTTGGATAGACTAAGAGTGGGCCCCATAAGCATGAGCTTACGAAATTTTATCCTAAGCTTTCACATAGTAGACTCTTGACCAAGATGATAACTTTTACAAATGCTTAGAACTCAATTTATCTCCAACCGTGTTTGGTCTGCCTGTAGTTAGTTTGAAATGCACCACACGCACGCACTAGTCCTTTTTCCGTTTAGTGCCAGTAAAGTGATCATGTGTTCAGATGAAGCGAGAGTGAACCGGTTAAAGTCAGTATGTTGAATGTACATATAAGCTCGTTTGTTTGTATGAAATAAAATTATTAGGAATTCATAGTAAAATATGTTTTATAGAAGGCTTATTAAAGAGGACAGGTGAAGAATAATTGAAGGTGTAGATGTGTAGATGAGTGGATGAGGCTCTGACTTTGCTATGATTTGATTTAGTATGGTGTCAGTTGAGTATTCAATTGTCCATATCCCCTTGATTCATTTTACATTAAATAGAAATTTTTCTGTTTTCATTTTGATTTGTTTTACATTTTTTTTTTTTTTTGGCAGAAATCTTGTAGGTTTTTCTTCTAGTTTGCAGCTGCAACCAGAGAGGGATGAGATGACTCGGAGCATTTGTTCCTAGTTAATGGATATAAGCAGCAAACTCCAGAAGGGATGTTTCCAATCAAGACTTGTTATTTTAAGGTCACTTCAGCATTAGTCCATCAGTCCATTCTCACCTGTGTTAATTTGTAATAATAGACTAGCAAGATGCCCCCGTGCATTAGAATTCATAAAAAAAATATCATTTAATTTAATAACATAAATAAAAATTCTAATTTTGATTTCATATGTTTATATTTTTGTAAAATAAAAAATAGAAGTATTTCTCACACATAAATAATTTATAGGCTTTTTTAAAAATCACAGTTGAAAATCTAAATTAATAATAAATTTAAAATTGACCAATTTGATTATTCTGATTCTCAGTCTAAAACCCTTAAAATCTTAATTTCTAACGGCACACAAATACCCCCTCAATTTGGAGTTGTCTTTATGTGCCGTAATTTCTCGCTTGAAAAATGTTTTAGAGGGAGAGGGCACCATGTTCATTTTCAAACTATCATAGATTCATGAATGTTTTTGTGCTCATTGTAAATTAGATTAGGGAGTTAAACTCTCCAACATTATAGGATAATTTTAAATTACAAGAGATAAAATAGGATGTCGGAAAAGAGAATTAAGAGAACGCTCAAAATTTTGGAAATTGAGACAATTTCGAAATTGAATCCTATGTCTATAATATACATTAACTAGCAAAGAATGCCCGTGCTAAACCCGGGCCCAGAAATAAAAACACGTCCAATTTGTGGCTATTTTATGAGATATTAATTAATGAAAAAATAAATATAAAGAGGAAAAAAATATATCATTTATTACGGTTCGAAGCATGGTCCAGCCCAACATTTATACAAAGTAAATATTACTTTTTATATAAATGAGTATGAAACTTCAAGTCTTATGTAAATTAACATTTGTAAAATTGCATGTGGCATTGTCTTTAGGAATTAGAATATAGGGTCCACTTGAAAAAAGTTTATTGTATGTGGAGCCCATATATATAAATCACTAACAAGGATCCACTTTTAAAAATCACAAACATTAAGACCATAATAGATATATTAAAATCCTAAGTTAACCTAAAGAAGATTCATCTTAACTTAGTTGAATAGAGTTATTGACCAAGGTAGATTTTTTTATTTGGATTCTTTAATCACCTATCTATAATAGATATATATTAAAATTTGAATTCACATAAAGAAGCTTAACAAAAATAGAGCTTATCTCTTGAAATTGATTTGAGATCCAATTTCTCAAATTGATTTGAGATTAGAGTCCAATTTTGCAATCGATTAGCAAATTGAACTCCAATTTCGAAATCGATGCCTACGTCTATAATATACATTAATTCTTTTGTATTTGCAAAGGCCCACATGTGTTCTAGATATACATATAAATACATGGGAAGAGCTTCTTATTACAGCTGGAGAGACAAGACTTCCAAAGTCCTATTCGGTAATAAGTGAGGAATCTAGAGTTTGAGGATCCCTCATTGCCCTTGGATTATGGCTTTCCTCACTAAGGACTTATACGGCTGAGGATTACTCAGCTCACATTTGGTAATAGGTGATGAATCTACAGATTTGAGGTTTTTATATATTCTCACCTTGAACTGAGTATTTCCACATCCTTGGAGAGGTCATACTTGCGAATCCTTAAAAAAGGAAGATCTATGGTCCAAATCTTCAGAGAATGTCGGTCTCCACAACTTTGTGAAAAGATGAAATCATTTTATAGCCAAATGTGGACCCAAGTCATTGGTCCTAAAGCCAATTAGCTCATTTGGTGGCCCATTTGTTTCATACTCAAATGGTTGGTACATTGGCCAACTGGAGGCTTGTAACCATAATGAGGATTAAGATTAAAACATCTTATGTGCATTTGGGATGGTCCCATCTGCAGTTCATCCAAACTGGCTCCATGTACTTCTATACTCCACACTCTGCTTTGCTTCAGCAGAATGATACCTATTTTTCAGCTGGGGAAAAGATGCAAAACTTTCTGCTGAATGATACCCTTCAGAGTGCAAAATAAATTACTTGCAATAGATGTCTTTTGTCCTTTTAGCTGAATTTATGGCTGCCATTGTAAATCTCCAAGCACATGGTGTCTACTGTATACATTGTTTTACAGTAATATATGAGGTCCTCTTGATAATATTATGCCAATTACCTTTTCTCTTCTTCCTTTTTTGTTTCTTTGTGGTAAATATGAGTGTTCTCTAGGCTGTAGCCAAAGAGAGAGAAGAAATGGTATTTACAAAAGCTGAAGCAAACAGGAGCCAGTGTCATTGATACAATGACCCATATCCAGTGCCTTGGACGGTTCTAGCTTTTGATAATATAGATATAAAGTGCTATGTATCACTGTTGCTTCCAATATTCACGGTTCTAATTCAGTTTTGTGTTGCCATTGGCCACTGATGTACTGTGTACAGTGGCCGAAGATGGCATGTTTGCTGCAGTTAAGTAAGTTTCATCTAGCAACCAGTGCTTGACATTGGTACGGATGGGTGCTTCAAAGGTGACTCACACTGCACAGAGAAGACTTTGTTGTTCTGGGTCATTAACTTTCCAGGTATTTGCTTATTTATGGGAGGGAGTATATTTTGGTTGGTCCCTGTACTTCACTACTTCTCCACATTTGATCCTTGAGGCCCATTACATCTTAGAAATTATATAGTAATTAAATAAGAGGGCTCTAAGCATGATATTGGCTTACACAAGCATCTAAATTCTGTTCCTTCCACTAAAACATTGTCGTTTTCTTTCTTTCTTCCTTCTTAATTTTCTGTCCTGAACATTATATTGCTAGGAGGTAAGGGAAATAGGAAACATGTCATGGACATTTGCATTATAGGGATGGAAATTTTGGACCTGACTCGCCAACCCAATTGGAAACCAACCCAACAATTCAGAATTTGGGTTGGGTTTTGGTTGAAAGCTGACCCAATTAATGAGTGTGCTGGATTCCATTCATTCTCGCCATTCAACCCGACAACAGCTCAACTAATTGCATTATGACGTCAAAACCGTGATTGACTTAATTAATAACTATTATGAAAGTTGTAGAAGGTAAACTATAGCTTTTAAAAATCTGACATGTGCTAGAGTTTGTAGGGCTTATTAGACCGATTAGACATAAGAGGGCTTTGAGAATCTTACTATTTGGAAACGTTTTAAGTCCATTATCGTTTGAAAAAGGTGTAGTTAGTTCGTTGATATAAGATTATAAAATGGATGGCTGAATTTGAATCTTCCCCTTCATGTGGTTACATAGTCTTAGATTCAATAGTTGGAGAAATGTTCTCCTTTGAGCAATACTATATGCAGTTTAGTTCTGTGAGGCCCACTTCAGCCCACCTTTGATTGTTGCAGGCATTTTCACACTCTCAGGTCCAATTTCGCTCTAATCAAACTTTTATCCACAATTGGATTGAATCTCAAAGAAATTTATGGTTAAAAGACCACTAAAGTACATTACTTTTAGATAAAGGGCTAGGATGACGTAATAGGATTTACTTTTTCGCTGATCCTTATCCATAACGAGAACATTCCATGTATCCTAGCCCCACTGATTGGTGTGTATTTAAGTGAGCCCAATGAGTTGGCCTCCATGTGAAGAGTCATAGGAGAACATTTCCCCAAACAACTGATAACGTCTTATTTCTTCAAACAACTGATAATGTCTTATGGACTTGATTTTTTTTGGATGGCTAAAACTCTAACACCCTCTTGAATTTGATAAGTCTAGCAAGTCCCACAACTCTACTAAAGGCCTATTTGTTTATATTTTGTTGCTAACCGAGGGTATCCAACCTTATGGGCATGACTAATCCTTCGGTTGAGATCATTTCACTAGGAGGCCCCAGTTCCTTCAATTGAGTGTTTGTTTTAAATTTATTTATATTGGGTTTGAATTGATATTTTTAGCTCACGTGGGTAGAGTTCATGTTATCCATGGTGCACTAACTCCATCCATCCCATCACCACTGATTCAAGCTAGACATGATTTGGATCATCAAGAGGATGGCCATGAATAAACAAAGTGTGCAGCTTGGGAGAGGTTCTGAAGGCAGAAGAAAATGGGTTAAAATGTTGGTTGAGAGACTGGACAAGGTTAAGAAATGGTTGATTAAATTAGGGTGGTACACACAAGTCACTTGCATTTTGATCATTTTTTTGCGGGACTCCTTTTAATAGCCAGTCAAAGGAATTGTTGGAGTACACCTTTAATTAATAAGCAATAACATGACTGATGCGCAATAAATACTTAGAAGGGTCCAATCAATTTTTTCAACTGATCCATATTCCATACGCAAGTTAACTCACTTTTGTGTCAAAAAATGAACGGCCCTTAAAATTTGCAAATTATCACAAAATAGGGACCCTTTTAACTGATGCACATGGTGTGTGTACCATCTCACCATATTGCAATATTTTCAAGAAAAATTCTATATGCACCCCTTATATGTGCTGAGCACACCTACATCCATTGTGAACAGTGACACTGTTTACAATGGATGTGGGTGTACTCAGCATAAGGAGAGGGTATGTGCTGAGCACACCTACATCCATTGTGAACGGTGACACTATTTACAATGGATGTGAGTGTACTCAGCATAAGGAGAGGGTGCATATAGAATTTCCCTATTTTCAAACTTGACCCCAAAGTTACACCAATGGGGCTGCGTGGCACTAGGACTCATTTGTGCAACAGGAGAGCACAAGAGTATTCCACGTTACTTGGATTTCACTTTTAAAGGGTACGTTTGTTTGTGTAGTCGCGTGTTATGAAAATGAAAGGAAAAAGTCGGACACCTTCCTCGCTCACTCATGTATTTGGAGTAGCGAGAAACTTTCATAAAAAAGAAAGTCTCGATCCTTAGTTAGTTTTTTTTTTTCCTCTCTCTTCTATGCTTGCAAGGATCCAAAAATCTACTCTTGGGAGGTTGGACTTTACTGCTGCGGATGAGAAAACCTAATCTCCTCCTCCACACAAACGCACTCAAGGGTAGGCATGAAAATTGGGTACGGCCGTGTTATGTCGGCCTATGAACAGTGTCATACCCAGGCTGTTGAGGCTTAACTCAACACCACCCTATGCACGAATTCATCTGTACTGTGTTGGGCGGTGCCACCCATGGGCTAACCCACACACCTCTTCTAATTTCATTATATAAATTGAAAGAGACTTCATTAGCTTTTAGGAGTTCTTAATTTGAAATAAAGTGGAAACTATTAAAATAAATACATAAATATTGACCTAATTTACAAATAAATAATATATCTTTAATTATTTTATTTATATAAAAAATTTAAAAGTTAAATAGATATGTGCCTTGCCTCAGCACAGACATCCTGGCCCAACCCGGCCCATGTGAAAAAATCGGACAGTACCGGCCCATTGACCAAGTCAACAACCCTGAGACGATTTTTTTTTTTTTTTTTGGTTGGGCCGTATATCATCTCTATTGAAGGGAGATGAATTCTACGTTCTTACTCAACTCAAAGATTATCAAATTCTTCACCGTTAGTTTATTATTTTTTGAGAAAAAAAAGATATCAAATAACGCAAAATAATAGATTGCTTGAAAAATTAAAATTAACTTTCTTCCTATTAAGAAATCCTTTCGTTGCAAAAAAAAAAAAGAAGGTAAGCTCGAGCAGGTAGTCATTTTTTTGGGTCTCCATCCGCCTCGCTAACTTACACCCCTTCGAATCATCCTTCCAAGACAAGGGTTTTACCTTTCGCACCCATTTCGCTTCTCCATAGATACGTGATAGATAGATAGATACAAAGAAAGAAAGAATCGCATCTCCTTCTCCTTCTTCTTCTTCCGATTCTCTGCAATCATCTCTCAAAGACCAGAAACCTCCCTCTCCTGATCTATAATGGCGTTTCCTTACTTGGAAGCCGTCTTAGGTAAGAAGGGTTTCTCAGACACAAACCCTTTTAATCTCTCACTTTCTCTTCCTTCCTTTCTTCTTTTTCTTCCAACACCTAGGGTTGCGTTTGGATGTGAATAAAGTGTTTATATGTTAGATGGTCTTTTAGAACTTTGTATGATCAGAAAGCTATTTTTATCAATGGAAGAAGAAACTGCAAACTGAGCTGTTCATCTTCTATTCTACGTCGTGTTATGTCCTCTGTTTGAACTTCTTGATGATTCGAATCTCATTTTGCAGGATTTATGATCTTGATGTATATTTTTGAGACATATCTGGACTTGCGGCAGCATGCAGCTCACAAACTGACAACTCTTCCAAAACCTCTGCTTGGAGTGGTTAGTAAAGAAAAATTTGACAAGGCTCGGGCGTATAGCCTTGATAAAAGGTGTGTCTTTTTTCCTTTTTGAGGGGCTCATGTTACTTCCTTACATGTGTATTTTCTTTCTAGGTTTGTTTTCTATCTAGTCTTGCTATTTGATCCATTACTCTGATTGAACACAGCTTCAACCGCTGTGTGCTTTGTCTCTTGACAGCCTTAATTAATCATTCTTTGTTATTACATCTTCTTTCAGCTACTTCCACTTTGTTCATGAGGCTTTTACCATTTTTATGGACTCCATGATTTTGTTCTTTGGCGTGCTACCTTGGTTTTGGAAGGTGAGTCATTGAGCATCATGTGGCTTTGTTTCACCCAATTGCTTTGGAAAATAATCTGTTGTGTTGCTTTCTTCCTGCAGAGATCTGGAGACGTTGTGTTGTACATGGGCTTTAATGCGGAGAATGAAATACTTCACACCCTTGCTTTCTTAGGTGGTGTTATGATCTGGTCACAGGTGTGATATAAGAGATTATTAACTGAATCCCATTCTTAGAAACATTGGTTGAGGCAGTATATTTTTATTCCTTTTGAATGTATTGCAAAGCAGTTCTTCATATTTCTTTTGTATTCTTTTAAAATATATATGATCATTCGTTTTCTAAAAAAAAAAAAAGAAGAGATCATTCAAGATTTTGCCAAATGTTGTCAACTTCTTTTTGCCAGACCTACACTGCAATGCTTGTTTATCAAGGTCTTCAAGACCACTTTTAAATGTTCAAATTTCATTTATATGTCCCGAGTCTCCTGACTACCTCTTTACTGAGTGTTTTTTTTTTACGCGTGTATGGATGAATTCATGACCACGTTTTTACATGTTTAGGTTTAATTCTGGATATGCCCTGACTCCCTTTTAGACCCCCTGCAATTGAATTAAGGAAATGCTACTTCTTTTCATGCAGATCACGGACTTGCCATTTTCACTATATTCAACTTTCGTAATTGAGGCTCGCCATGGTTTCAACAAAGTTTGTCCTCTTTCTTTGTTTTTTTTTTTTTTCTTTCCTTCCTGTTATTAATAATATCTGTATAGTTCTCGACTAGTGGGATTAGGCTACAGATATTTTTTCTGGCGACCAATTCAGATGCGATTTTCTCACGTTCCGATAATTTGTTTTCTTATCCTTTTACATTTTAACGATACTATCTATCTTTTTTCCAGCAAACAATTTGGCTATTCTTTAGGGACATGTTGAAAGGCATTTGTCTTTCTATTTTACTTGGACCACCAATCGTGGCTGCAATCATTGTAATTGTACAGGTAACTGTTTTTTTTTTCTTTTTGGTAAATTGTTACTGGTAACTGTTACTCTTTAACATTTTATACTACCTAGCAGATTCATTTTGTTCTGTTTGTATTATTATTATTATTATTATTATTTTTGAGGATAAGTTTTTGTGTAAATCTTTATTCTTTACACTATTTCATCTATTTAGTAGTTTTATATTCGAACAAATATCACCTGTTTTCATTATAATGCTGAAGCTTTTGGCATTTGCAGAGAGGAGGTCCTTACTTGGCAATTTATCTTTGGAGTTTTATGTTTGTTCTGTCAATTGTGTTGATGACACTGTATCCTATCCTGATTGCTCCACTGTTCAATAAATTCACCCCTGTGAGTATGCATTTTTGGTATTGTGAGCACAATTCAGATGTGTTTTTAGATTATTGTTTTCCATATTGTTCTGCCGTCCAAATTTCATTTCGTTCATGTTATCTATTGACTTGTATCTGTGGTCTGCATGGTTTTTTTTCAAGTTGATCTGTTATCCAGACTTCTTCTCATTCACAATTTTTTTGGTTGAGAAAACTGTTGAATTACATCTGTTGTTTGCTTTTGTTGACTAGTACTACTTTTCCTTTTTGGGTGATGTTATGGCATATAGCTTCCTGAAGGAGGGCTTAGAGAGAAAATCGAGAACCTGGCCTCCTCCCTCAAGTTTCCTTTGAAGAAGCTCTTTGTTGTTGATGGATCTACAAGGTCAAGCCATAGTAATGTGAGCATTCAGTTCTGTACTCTTCTTGTACTTATCTTTTTATATATATATATATATATATATAGTCTTATTGGTTAGTTTCTTTATAATTCAAGATCCACTATGATTATTGCAATGTTTTATTATGGACTTAGACTACCATTTGTTGCAGTTCGAGCTAGGCCCAAGTCCAATGGGCCTAACCCATGAGTTATCTTATCAATCTGACCCGACCCATTAGAATGGCCCACAAATCCTAATGGGAGGATCGAACAATATTCTATTGTGGGAAGTTGTCATATTTCCTAAAGATTGTTAGTTTCTTATTTATGTTAGATTGTTTGATTAGTTTCCTTATTTGATTAGAAGTCTTTAGAAAGAGAGTTTTAGTAGGGAAAGGGATGTTATTATAAATATATGAATCCCCTTTAGGGATCGGTACCTTCTGATTATTGAATTGAATTGAGTTCCAGTTTTGTCATTGCTTTGATTAATTTTGTGCGTGAGTTCTTGGCTGTTGAATCCATCTTGGATTCAGCCAAATCCCTGTTGTGGATTTGGTCCTCTTCCCTGGCTGCATCACCATTTTGATTAGCTACTCTTCCAATTTTTTCATTCTATCGCTGTTTGTTTACTTCTCAAAGAAGAGGTCTGCACAACCCCTTTCCCAAAGATTTTGATCTTTCAAAGCTTCAAACAAGTCATCTCCTTTTTCAGATTTATGTGTGCTGCCAATCTTAACAAGCATAGCAAGTATGGTTCCTAGATACTAGCGTTTGGTTAGGGTAAATATATGATATTATGTAGGTCTAGATACAGATATTGCATTGGTTATAAATTGAATCCTGACAAGAGCTGTGGGAGCCTGACAAGAGTCCAGGTGCGAGATCAGCTCCTCTTTGGTTGCTTGCACGAAACAAGTTTCTAGGCTCCATATGGACCAAACCCACACTAAAAGGCTTCAATTCTGATATCACTGTTCGGGAAAAACCACTAGCAATGAGAGCTAGTTGACCATTTTCTTTTTGAAATGATGATTGGTTAATTATATAAAATCAGCCCACATCAGACCCGTTATCCTGCTCCAACCAAGAAGACAAGTGCATGGCAAGCAGAGAGTAGTTTCAAATGATAGCACCTCAGTTATTAAAACAACAATGATGCAGCAGCACGATTATTTCGTTGGGGACAGACTCATGGGCCACATGTGGGACCGAAGGGGGTCTAGAGACTTTCTTATTTTTAATTGTTATTATTTTCTAAATTTAACAAAAAAAGCCACTTTTATGAATAAACTTGGCCACCCTCAATATACTCCAAAAGGATTCATAAAGTGATCCCAAATGCTTTGGTGAAAGAGGAATGGACTAGCAGATGATTGATAGGGCGCACGCACTAAATCATCTTATGAGATTGTGCAAATTATTGTCAAAATCCTTCCCACATGAATGCAAGGACTTCAGGTGAGGGACTTGAATTTTCTGGATAAAAGGAAGATAACACTTTCCATCCAAGCTCAGAAGAATTGAGAATGGAAACTCTTAACAGAGAATTCTCCATGCTTGTCAGGCTCCCACAGCTGCCACCACCATCCATTTCTAGGATTATACTCCTGGGATAAAAAAATCCCTTTTAACACTACAAAGGTATCTGATGGCATCACACAAATTCCTCTTATAATAGGAGTTCAAGTTACGCAGTTAGAACACCCCTTCAAATAATGGGAGATGAAAGCATTTGCATCCACCACGATAGCAAGAGGTGTTGCTATGCATATTGCTAAATGGAGAATGTTCCAGTCCCATGACCTTGGAGATAATGGATTTATTGTATAGACATGGAACTAATTACAAAGATGCGGATGGATATATCAATAATTAGAAAATGCCCCTACACAAATAAATAAATACAAGAAAGTACATGCACCACTACTGTGCATAAATATCAATCATTCCCAGCTTTTGAATGATATCTTACATCTGCTCTGCAGAAGAGCTGCTGACTGGTTTTTTGGAGAAAATAAATGTAGTACTAATCTGCCCATTAGAAATCTATTCTTGAATAATATAACATATCTATTGATGGGTTTGACAATCAAGCAGTCAGTGGATAGTAGCATGTCTAGTGCAAACTTCCTTTGGGAATGATATGATATATCATATCAATAAATATATATATATTTTATATTTTAGATAGAAATCTGTTGTATTCTGCAAGTATACAAGGTTTAGATTTGCTCCTGCAGTCCTACTTGCATTATTATGAGACTTTTTGAAGATTTTGTGTTTGCTTGTTTTGGTCAGCGTTTTCATTGCCTTCTGATTTTTGGAATTCTCTTTGAATGTTTCTCATATTAATCATTTTTACAATACTTTATTGATTTCATTCTTAAGTCATTATCCATGTCGTCACTTAATACAGTTTTCACTACTGAGTAATGGCTAATGAGGACTATTTGTCCTTTTTTTCAGCTAGCGGGCCTATTATTTATGATGTTCTTGTCATGTTATTTTACTTCAATTGTCTATTGATTTATATTTAAATGGGTTTTAAGTTTTAATTTCACTGACATGATGAGTCACATGATTGCAGCTTAGTTGATTCAAAAGTTTTGTTCAGTTTAAACTATTGTGATACAGGAACTGTATGACCTTTAAGGATCTGGCACATAGATACTAGTTTATAAAACTAATAAACATGAAAAATCTGACAAAGGCTCTTGGTTTATTTCTAGTTACAATATAAAAACATTCAACCTTTCTAACAATAAATTTTTTATAGGAGTTAAAAAAATAGAATAATGTTTTGGCATGTGGTCCATTCCACTATTGCGGTCACATCCTGTGCGGGTCATGCACCCAACAATGGGCTCTTTTTATAATACTTTTCATTATGCATGACATTGTAGTTTTTGTATCTCTATGTATTTGATCAGTTTTTTTGTTTACTGGTTTGCAATTACCTGGCAGGCATACATGTATGGCTTTTTTAAGAATAAGCGGATTGTTCTGTACGACACATTGCTTCAACAGGTACAGAAGCCCTCTTCATAAGGAACATTGTATTTTTATTTTGTTCATGCTGAATTGCAAACAGAAAGATTATGGTTATCCATTTATCTGTAGCCAAAGGTTACATGTGGAAATTAAAGCACCTGGTCATTGTGGGCTCAATATTTAGAGAAGTATTGATGCAGATCCTACAAGAAAGAAAGATCCAAAGTGAAGAAGTGGATGATAGAAGCACTTCTAAATTCTAAGTTTCCAACACCCACCAAACACCAATTAATAGCACCAATATAGTGGGAAATCAGATTGAAACCAACATGTGGCCCTTACTATTGAATGGAGACCACATTCACAGGCATTCAGAGTCTCAGACATCCCCAAGGGACTGTTTCAGATTTCTGATTGAAAAATTTGAGCCAAAGATGCTGCTCGGTGGCATAAAATATTATTTGAACTTTTAAATAAGTGACTGCTTCAGAACAAATCTGGATGTCAAGTCTTATAAAGTCCATAGATATTCTAAGCCTAACCATTCAATAACTGTTAAAAGGAACAATTACGAATAAACACCATTAACAAAAAAAAAACTCCCAAATATCCTTGAGTTTAAAGGCAACTTAAATAAAATAATAAGAAGCTGTAAGGGCTAAGGGCTAAGGGCCTGCACGTCCAGGGCTTTACTGGGCTGGTTTTGCATGAAGCCTGGTCCAGTTCGTTCATTGCTGGCTAGGCCTGGTCAGGTTGGCAGTGGGTCCCTTGAGCCTCTCCCATTTGTCTGTGTGTAGGGTTGCAAAAGATTGGGTCGGCATGGAACCATGTTGTATCCAGATCCAGACCTGTTTTTTAGAGGATTGATTCCGGACGGAACCTATCAAATGAAACTGGTTTGATTCCACTGAATCAGGTCTGGTTTTGGATCCAGCCTGGAAAGAGAAAGTTTACACCTTCTCACAGGTCTTGGAAGGAGGAGGAGAATATGGATGCTTGAGGAGAAGTTGCGGTTGGTGGACATGGCCGATTCCCTCGGAGATGAGGTGGGGTGGAGAAGAAGATGAAACAAATGTTCAGGAGTGTATCCAGCCATCATACGATGAGATGAGATAAGGGTATGGTTTAAACTTTGAAAAATCAAAACACAGGAGTTGCATTTGAGATTTGGCCTTTCCACGTCCCAATTACTCCTGATCATTTGAGAGAGAGAGAGAGAGAGAGAGAGAGAGAGAGAGAGAGAGAGAGAGAGAGAGAGAGAGAGAGAGAGAGAGAGAGAGAGAGAGAGAGAGAGAGAGAGAGAGAGAGAGAGAGAGAGAGGTTTGGAGGGCGAGCTATGTTGGATTTGGCGCATCTCTGCTTCACAATGTCTTTGGCCTCGCCTCCGAATATGACCCCATCTGCACTGTCTGTCTGTCTCCTCTACTCCCTCGGCAAATTCTTAGACACCTCACTGTCCACTCCAAAACCTTAAACCCTAATTTCCATTTCAATCTGTCATTTTTCCTGATCTCTTGTGAAGGAGATGAACGGTCAGTGCTGGCAGTTAGAAAGTGAAGAATAGAAGTTTGTTGGGAAAAGGACTTCTTTGCCTGCAAATTGGCATTGCAAGGTCTGTTTCTGGGTCCTTGGGTCAGAGCCTATATGGAACTTTTTATTGTAACCAAATTTAGGTTCCAAACCCCTTTTTTCTTGGGTTAGAGACATTGGATAATCAAATAATCCATTTGCAACCCTACTCATGTGCTTGCCTGACTGGCCTATGGGCCAATCAAGGGACTGTGGATCTTCTCTAACCATACGTGCAGTGAATGCAGGGGCCTAGCCTCTTCAGGATTGACATTATGCCTCTGAGTAGGCCTTGGCCATGGCTGTGATATAGCGTCTGGTGGGTCCTCATTATTCTCCCTACTTGAGAGGAGCTTAACCTTAAATCTGATGTGCCACTGCATCTTTTTGTTGCCCGTCTGCCACCTTGTAGAGAGTGAAATATGTAATGTTGAATATGTTCTAAGTGTCACAGAGGGTGGAAGCTCTATGCTTAACACATTGTTGTTGACCCTCTTTAACACCTTGCATGGGCCTTCTTTTGCCGTTTTGAGGGGCATCCATGGTTGAAGTGACAGGAACAAGGCCTTTGTAAATTGGAAGGGAAACTGTTGGAGTTGAATGGGCCGATTGGGGTTTACTTTAGGTATAGGTTAGATTCAAATATGGGCTGTCGAATGGGCTTATATTAGAGGGTGACTTGGGATTGAGGAATGTGACCAAGATTGGACTGTATAGGTTGGATTAATTTGGTAACTATTAGGACTAGGACTGCAAATGAGACAGATCAGATAGGATTTACATCTCTTATACTGTATAATCTCAAATTCAAAAGAGATTCCTGCACCCCTTTGAATATCCGACAGCAATGGATTTATATTAGTTTGATAGCAAATGTAGAAAGCCTTCTAGATCTTCAAGTCGTCAACTAGAGAACATTATAAAGGGTGATTCATGAATGAGAGGCTTCTGAGAGGCCAAAAATTATAAATGGGTCTGGCACCCTTATGTATAGGAAAAACGTGAGAGATCATGTAGTTTCTCCACTGTCGGGGTTAATGCAGTATTTGAAGAATCTCTCTGAGATAGTGGTGTGGGCATAGTTTGGGTAACACTTGACTTTTGATTTTGTTGGAACTTATTTCATTGGTCTCTGTAAGCTTCCCATACTCTTGGGGGGCTTGAATCCGCTTGAGATCTCCATTTTCTATGACATTTAGCTTTGTGAATGAACTCTCAAATGGGGGGACTGTAACTGGCCATGCTAGTTTCCTTACTGTGAAAGATGGGGAACTGGCATGAGTACTGAACTGAGATTTCTGAACTTCTAAATTGCTTGGAACTGAGTGAAATGGATCGTCTAAACTTCTTTCATCTTCTTCAAATATCCTCCTATTCTTTTGCAACCAAGCTTGGTTTGTCATCAAAGTGGTCCAAACAAGGGTCCACTCCAGTTGCTTGATTCTTTTATAGTTCTCTAGTTTAGATACTTCTCCTTCTATAATTTCTGCAGTAATAAGCCCTCACACTTGCTGGCTAACATGTTGTGCCTTACTGAGGCAAAGCAAATCCATAAAATTTTTGGAAAGACTGGTGGGTCGGAGACAAGGCTCTCGCTGTCCAATTTCCGGACCTCTTCAATTGCGCCGTGGATAAGAATGCTAAGGTTAATTCTTATATGTCAAGAAATGGAGATAGGATGGTTTGGAGCCCCATTCTAAGGAGGAATTTAAAGGACCATGAGGTATCCCAACTCCTTTCTCTCCTCAACATTCTTAATGGCATGCATATCCCTGATGGAGGGGAGGATACTAGGGTATGCTCTGCCTCTAAAGATGGGTTCTTCTCAGTCATTTCTTTCTTCTCTGCTATTCATAATAGGCCAGTGGAGAGGAATGTGATATGCAACATCTGGAAGATTAAGACCCCCCCAAGGGTGGTTATCTTCGGATGGATGGCCATTCAGAACAGAATCCTAACTTTGGACAACCTAAAGAGGAGGGGGAAGATAGTGGTTAACAGCTGTCCCATGTGCCTTTGGGATGAGGAGTCGGTGGACCACCTGATGCTGACCTGTAAATCTGCTCAATATATTTGGTGCCCAGTGGTTAAATGGTTTGATTGCAGCTGAGTGTCCCCAAAGTCCCTCCCAAAGCTCTTCCAGGCCTGGAAGACTCCAATTGGGGCCTCAAGAGGCAAGGAACTTTGGAGACTATCCTTTCTAGTAGTTCTCTAGACAATTTAGAAAGATTTGGAAAGAAAGGAATTCAAGATGCTTTGAAGGGGTTGCTACCGGTGACAGCTGTCTGGTAGAGAAAACAAACCTCTAGTTGCGTTTTGGGTGTCCATCAGTCCGTCCTTTCAAGGATACTCTATAGATCAGATTATGCTGCACCGGAAGGAGCTGGCTTTTTCATTTGCAGGGCCTCCTTAGTTTCTGTTAGGGGCCCTCTCTTGTTTTTTTCAGGGGCTTTTGTTTTCTTTTAGCTTGTCAGTAACCATTAAAAAAAAAGATTAGCTGGTAATGTATCTCAAGGAAAGGCTTATTCTTGAAATAAACCTTCAAATAAATTTTGTTTGTCTATATTAGCTAACTACAACTCATCCCTGAACTAAAACATAAAACTTGTCTCTCACTAAAACTCTTTATACTTCAATTCCTCTACAAGAAGCCCTTGAAGCATTTAAAATAGTTAATGCTACTAATATTGTAACCATGTGAGCTCCACATGCATTATTAGACATGCCGAATAAAATTAAAACCATGGGCCCCACAACATGCTCACACCAAGGGTGTTGTGGACCTGCCCCTTGGCCCTTCTTTTATAAATTTGAGGCCCTGATGTCCTGATTCTCAGTTGGGCCATGGGCCTGCTCAGTTGATCCGTGGGCCTGCCACAGGCCTGGCGTGCATCAGTATGCCATTAATTTACCCATAGATGGCTTAATTTAAACCATTTAAACTTGGTAAAGAACAGAGGCAAATACCCTCTAACTTTCTACATCAACTCCTAAAGCAATTCAAACTAAATAAAATAAATGCTATAAAGAAAATGTGTAGCACCTTACACAAAATAGGCCCACTCAGACATTTATGAACCATGGTTTGCATCATTGCTTTCGAACCATAAAATACTTGGCTCTTCAATGCTTATGTCATTCTTTGGGAGGTTGCATTGCTGGAATTGTTTAATATGACCATGGAGTGATATTTTGCAGTGTGCAAATGATGAAGAAATTGTTGCTGTTATTGCACATGAGCTGGGGCATTGGAAACTTAATCATACACTGTATTCATTCATAGCCGTGCAGGTATGCTGTTAGTCCAAAGTAGCTGATATGTTATCTGTGTTTGCCTTGTTGTTCTATCCTGTCTTATTTTATCGTCTGGGACTATGAATTCAAATGGTCATAATTTCAAATCTTACAAGTTTCCTGAATGAAATGTGTGTTGCCTATTAAAATGAATTGGCTGTCTTGAGCTGGTTCTATTTTAGAATGTAATGATTTTAAACATGTATATCACATGTTGGAGATAAACTTTGTCGGGTGATTTTTGCACAGCGCCATGCCTGGTTTGGTGTGAAAATCTTAGTTTTGCATTTAAGGTGATTCACTTTCTTGTGATAGTTGAAACTTTTCAAATAATGAATTTTTCATGATATCAATATCATGTCATTAATCTAATGGGGTCTTCCCTTGCATGGTTGAGTTTGTCTTCAACACGCTGCCGTCTTATTTTCACAATCAAATGAAATTTAACCTGAATGATACAGTGAAAATCTTGTGTACTGATGAGAAATGGGAAGATGGAATGTGTTAGGCAATTCTAGATTTCTAGTGATATGATCAATGGTGATGAAGTTGGCAGCTAACACCGAAGTCAGTTAAATTCCCCTATCTCACTGATAAACATATGGTGGGGCCGGTAGATACCTAATTTACTAACTCATGTTTTATTTTGTGGGTTGAACTAATGGGCCCACCAATGTCATGTGCACCACTTTGATCAAGTCCGCTGCTCATTGCGCAGAAATTCTTTTGGCTATCTTTTTCCTTTCTAATCTTGTTTCACACAATAATATTTCCAATACCCTAATTATATTGGGGTCGGCTACACTAATTCTATTTCTTCATTCCGATCTATCTTGAGCCAAATCCTCAGATAAGTTATTTTTCTTCATATCTATCTTTATTACCTCCATCCACATCCTCTTAGGCCTACCCCATCCCCTTGGTGGGCCATCAACCTTCATAGCTCCTTAATATATATATATATATATATATGAGACTAGCTCTCCTAAGCTCAAGTTCACTTGGGGACCCTCATGGGGATGGGGATGGGGATGGGGATGGGGATGGGGATGGGGGGAATTTCAAGGACTCCCTGGGATCCTCCTCTGCAAAAAATTAGCTCCAACCGTGATTTCTATCTTCTCCATATGGGCCAAAAAGTTTAATGGTCAATAGTCCATTCGGATCGATATATAGTCAGTCCAATGGTCCAGTAAATTCGGATCTGACCGAAAGATGGTGGACATCTGCAAGGGTCATGTGTTTGGTCCATCCAAAGGTGAGCCCCACAAGCAGTTCTTACGAAATTATCCTAAGCTTGAGCTTAGGAGAGCCTCTCTCTCTATATATATATATATTATAGCTCTATATAGCCCCTTGGTATCTGCTATATAGAATTAGCTCTTACCAGTGGTGATCAGTACCAAGGCTAAGCTCATATCAACTGAGTGAATGTTTTATGCCGACTCACAAGGAACCATGCGATAGGTCACTGTTTGGCTAGGCTATCCTTGCATGAGCAAGGTCATCACGTGTCCATACAAGGTCTAGTATCACAGTCCAGTCCATAACATAGTCCATAATCCATATCCATCGTTCATGTCCATATCCATGATCCATCATCATGGTCATCATTCTTTCCATAGTGTTTCCATTTCCATAGATACAACCAGCCATGTTGGTTCATTTCATGTCCTACCCTTAAATGTGTCCCTAGAACAAACAACACATCCATCTACTCCATGGTCATCTCAACCATCCATTTCTTAAGCCATAGAATAGCCTGCCTAGCCACAGATACGGGTAAAGTGTACTTCAAACAAATACTGGGTCACCTCTAGGAAATCCTAGGTAAAGGTTCTCCATTTTCCATTTATTAATTAGGTGTAGCAATGATAAAGACAAGAGTGAATAGTAAATAAGAGTACATCTACTCATATTACATCCATGTCAATCAAAAGAAGGAAATAGCAAAGGTCCACCTAGGTCAATGCCACACTCTTAGGTCCAAGGTCCCACTTCACCCAATTCCATCATTAAAGGTGGTCTCAGATACTAAGAGTGTATTTGGTGCTCTGAAGTTACATGGCATGTAGGACCACTTTTAAGGACCAAATCGGATTCCATTTTATAGCCCTAGACCCTACTTTGGGTGGCCACATGGGTCAAGGTTAAGCCCAATCCTTAACTCATGTTTGACACATCAATAGGGGTCTACATGGAAGGTCAATGGGGTCTATAACAGATCAAAACATAACATCATTAGAATCTAGAAAGGTAGTGTTCGCGGTGTGGTCGGTTGACGTCATGCATAGCAGGTCAACCGGCTACAATGGACAGTCAACAAATTGACTGTTAGGATTGCCTCAGAATGTAGTGTGCTCGGTCGACATCATGCATGGCAGGTTGATCAGATACACTGGGGTTCCAAAAACACAAATCTGGCAGGCAGGTTGCAAACTTGGAAATTCTGTAGTGTGGCCGGTTGACAGCTTGGATGGCCAGTCGACCGGCTACACAGAGACACCTTGGGACTGGCCTGTCAGTGGTTCTCAGTTACTCAGTGCACCCGGTCGACATCCTACAGGGCCGGTCGACCGGCTACAATGAAATTTCTAGAAAATTCCTGACAGACCCGTTCTAAGTTAATTTGGAGTTCGTAGTGTCTCCAGTCGACATCCTGTATGGGCGGTCGACCGGGTACACACGAATTCCAGATTTTCAGATCTCTGCAAGTTCTCTATTTCGTCCAATTTTCCATCAAAACCCATCAATCTGGTCTCCAAACTTCACAAAACCATAATCAAACGTGAAAAAAACCCTTCAACCATCAATCCCATCATCCATCAATGGCCAAAATTCATAAAACAAGGCTTAAAAGAGAGAGATCTAAGCATCTAGACAACTATAGAATAGAAATTACATAATTCAAGGAAGAAGAACATGCATTCTATACTAAATGAGCATATTATATTTGCCTTTGGTCCAAAACAAGGTTTCCTTGCTTGATCTTCAAGATCCAAGCTCAAACTCCCAATTCCAAGCTTCTAAGCTCTCCAATTCTCACAACAATCCCTAAAAACTTAGATATCTACAGATCTCCAACTCCTACACCCAAATCCCAAGGAGAAATGCATAAGAGAGAGGAATTCCAAGGAGAAGAAGAAGATCTATAAGGAATTTGGGCTTGGAAGAGGAATTTACCTTGATGTTAAGAAGAGAAGGAGATGGATGTTCTTGCTTGGAAATGGCTGGAGCTTCAAGGATCTCTTGATCTCTTGGTGGAGAAACCACTAGATCTAGGAATTATTTGATGGAGGAAAGAGAATTTTTGGAGGGAAATGGAAGAAGAACAGAGGAAAGAAGAGAGAAATGGGAGGGAAAATGAGAGAGAGAGGTGAATGGCGTGGGATGAGTTTGGGTTAGTTTTATAGGCTTTGGTGAGGATGAAATGTCCAAAAAGCCTAAGCTTATTTGATTTCTTTGTGAAGGAGCTAAAGGGTATATATGGTATTTTAGGCTTTAATTACAATTTCTCCAAGGGAAACCCTTCCTATTTCTATAAATTACTTCTAGGGGCCTCTAGCTAGCTAGCCAACTCTAAATAATCCATCTAACACCCTAGTAAACTACAAAATTTTCAAAAGGACTTTAATTCCTATAAAATAGGCCTAATTCCTATGAAAAGATTAATCTACCTTTAATGCAGCACGGGGAAGAAGGATAGCCAACAAGCTAAACTCCAAGCCAAAGGGCTTAGGGATAGGGATCCATGGGATCCAAAACGTCCTGGTACCAAGAGGAAAACTCAAGGAAAATTATTATTAATCAATGAACTTGTCCCTAAAGAGGGATTACAATCCTTTATATAAATTCATACTCTAACCTATTCTTGGAAACAACTCTAATTAAAATAAGCACTAAATCAAATGGGAGAAACTTTCTAATTAATCTCCCAATTATTCCTAAAATCCAGCTAATACTAAAATAAAACCCTTGCACGATTTGAAGATCTTTTTATGGGCTTGGGCCCAATGGGCTGCCAGACCAAGGATCTGGCCTACATCAGTTCCCCCCCCCCTTGGAGGGAACTCATTCTTGAGTTCAGTAGGTGACTGCCTGGGTCAAAGATCAAACACACAAATTTTCGATACTCTTGGGGATCTTCATATGGTGTGTAAGGTTCACTTAACCGTTTATCCACAAAAAATTTAGATATTGCCTCTTGATGGTTGGATTTTGCATGGACTCACGCTCGAACAAATTGATGCTTCAATTTCTGAATTTCTACAATTTGTTTACAATCTCTTGATATCAAGAGTCGATTCTTGAAGATGAAATCAATGCGGGGAATCTCAACGATTTGATCTTCTTTTTCAACCTTTGAAACAATAGCCTGTTCTTTTGATGATTTAATTGGCTCTTCAGGAATTGAACATATGATGAAATCTACAAGTTGATGAGGCTCTTGGTTGACTACTTTCAATTCTTCAAAGTCCGCCTTTTCTTCCTTCGGTGCTTACACTTGCTTATCATCCTTGTTAATAAAAAGAGAATCAATTTCTTCTTCCAATGTACCTAAAGTAGGGTCTGGTGGAGGAGTCTTGTCTATCACTTCATCTGAATTTGTTGGGAAATCATTTGTTTCTTGCTTTTGTTCCTCAGCTTCAGCGTTGATAATCTCCATGACTGGGTTCACTGTAGGGACTTCTGTGGTTTGTGGAGACTTTTCTTCTTGCATCTTAGCTTTTTGTAAGCGAGACCATTTAAGCATGTGTTCAACACGAATTGCTTCCCAATAGGCATCATGAATGGTTTTGCAGTTATTCATATTTTGCAATATGTTTGGTCTCAAGCCTCTGATAAAGCGATTCAAATCATGGAGCTCATTCTGTTCCAATTCACATACTTGTAGCTTTGAAAATCGATCGGAATATTCGTCAACCGTCCAATTTCCTTGTTTCATATTAAGGAATTGCTCAAAGTAGACCTCATTTGTGTAAATACCAATCTCCATATTTATGCTCATACAACATTCTTTGAACTTCATTGGAGCACCCAAAGATTTGCTTATTGGCTTCAATGGACGAATATAGAATTTAGTGCGTCGCAAAAATGACCAACTTAGATCTTGTTGACAGAAGTAATGTACATGCAGACAGATCGTTGATCGGATGTCAGATGGCCAAAATGTCACCTTTTGAGAATCAACGGCTGGGATTGATTGAGCAGAAAACTGTGCTTTGGTGGGTTTGGCTCTTTGTATGTTGGGCCCCTTTCTTTTTTTTTTTTTTTGGCTGGATTTTTGTTTCTCGTTGTTGGGTCGTGGGTCGAGTTGGACCTGAACTCAAGCCCAAATCAGAAATTGGGTTCAGTTTTGCATGGGAATATCACGTGTGAAGAGTGGCCCTTGGTTCAACCTCAAATTTTGTGTAGAGAAGAAAGAACTAAGGAATGGAATGGGGCTTCGATGGTATAGCCTCTCCTTCGATCGGAAGAGAGGAAGGAGAGTTCTTCAATGAAGGTAGATGACGATGGTGGTAGTGGCGTGGCTGGTCGTTGAAGGCAGATGACGACGGTGCTGCTATTGCGACGAAGCATTGGCAAGCATGCCACTGTTAGTGGAGTTAAGCAACGACTACTATGGAAATGGTGCCCAGTACATCTCCTAACTCAAACTCTCCTCTTCTCTCTTTTCTTCCTTTTCTTTTTGGAGGAAATCGAGAGGAGGTGCAGCTGATGCAGTGACTTGGATGGAGCCGAAGTGGAGAGAGGGTGATATGCTGCGGATGTGGAAGCGGATGTCTTCGATGATGCTCATGCTACCAGGGCTATTCTGTGCATGGTATGCTCCTTGTTCTTAGTCTCCCCTGTTCTCTCTCTTTTTTTGTATTTTCTCTTCTTTGGGTATGGGTAATGGAAGCAAAGAGGAGTGGGGTTGTTGGCTGGGTCATGTGATTTGGGGATGTGGCTGGCTTGGGTTTAAGGATTTCTGGATTGGGAATGATTTGGGGCTTTTAGGGTTTGGGATTTGAAGGTTTAAATTAGGGTTTGGGATTTGTGGATTGGGAATGTGATGGGTTGGGTTTGGGTTTGGGTTTGGGTTCGGATGGGTTGGATTGTGGGTTCGGGTATGGCTAGATTAGGGTTTCGGTGATGGTGTGAAAGGGGCACGATGAATGGTTTAGGGTTCTTTGGAATGGAGACGTTGGCTGGTTGGGGGGGGGGGGGGGGGGATTGGCAGAGTGTGGAGTGGGTTTAGAGGGGCTTAGGGGTTGGTAGTGTGGTCGGCTGTGATGGGGAGGATGATGATGATGATAATGGCTAAGATGGAAGGGTTCTGGAATAGATGTGAGGGTAGAAGATGGATGAAGGGGATTGGGGATCACGGGTTACCTCGAATCGGCGATTTGGACGGCGATCTGAGATCGGATCTTCGCTTTGATACCAATTGACGTAGCATGGGGAAGAATGATAGCTAACGGGCTAGACTCCAAGCCAAAGGGCTTAGGGATAGGGATCCATGGGATCCAAAACGTCCTAGTCTCACACCACAGACAAATAACCAAGAGGAAAACTCAAGGAAAATTTTATTAATCAATGAACTTGTCCCTAAAGAGGGATTATAAAATCCAGCTAATACTAAAAATAAATCTCTTGCACGATTTGAAGATCTTTTTATGGGCTTGGGCCCAATGGGCTGCCAGACCAAGGATCTGGCCTGCATCACTTACTAACCCTTATTATTAGCATAGATAGAGTTATAATTAGGTATAATTAGCATGTAATTAGGCTAGTAAAGGGACAGGGCCTCACAGTTTGACCTTTTTATGTTGAAATGGACCACTTTGCTTTTTTTTTTTTTTCCTTACATTTTTTCTTTTTTCTTTTTATTTTTGTCAGTTCGAAGGTTGCTGATCCACCGTATTAAATTTTTATGTATCTTAGGTTTTTGAGATATGGCCATTATTGAATGAGGGCTCGTTTGGAAAGTCTGATCTGTTTGAAATAGAGCTGATTCAGTTGGATCTCTTTGAAATATTGTTGTTTCTATTATACCATTTCACAAAGTAGATTGTTTGGTAATGTTTTATTCAATTGAAAAGTTCTATGGGCAAAGCTGTCATTTAGTAAAAGTAGTTCGGTGAGCTTGTCGTGAGTATTGGAAAACTTGTAGTGTAGTAAAAGTTATATGGGCTGACTTATCATAAAACAAAGGAAGTCTAATTGCTTTAGACATTCATGTCTGTTTGAATAAGTTATCTTATAGTCCAAAAAAAGGAAGTGCTCGTTTGCCATCTCTATTTCTCACGTCTAAATGTCTGAAACCTGTTCGATACAGACATGTTTTGAAAATAGACCATTTGACAACTGCAAAAAACATGTCTGTTTCAAAAAGCCAAATAGACATTTCTGTCTATTTTCAGATATTCAGATCTTGACTGAATATCACAGAATTCAAGTAAAAATTGCACTAGCATCTACCGCCTATATTACTGGACATGCATCTCGTCCGTGCGCTTTGGATGAAACGCCTACTTGGAGTGGCATACTTTCTGTTCCCACAGACAGAAATGTCTATTTGGCTGTTTGAAACAAACATGTTTTTTCCGGTTGCCAAACGGTCTATTTTCAAAATATGTCTGTATCAAATAGGTTTTAGACATTTAGACGTGAGAAATAGAGATGCCAAACGATGTATCAAATAGGTTTCAGACATTTAGACGTGAGAAATAGAGATGCCAAACGAGCCCGAAGTCTAATTGCTTTAGACACGAATAAGTTATCTTTGTAGTAACTTTTTGAAGAATAGGCTACAAAATCTTATAACTGATATAATCAGACATTCACATAAACTTTTCACAAACAATCTAAAGCACACAAACATCAGTTTGAATCAGTTTTAAGTCAAAATAGACCCAAAAAGTAAACTTGTCAAACGGCACCTAGGTTTCTCTTGAGTTCAGTTTTTTTAGTATTCTGGATGACAAAATCATAGTACTTAATTGTAAAAACTATAGGCTTGAGAATACTATGCTAGCCTCGGGTCAAAGGTCGTATAATTCTTTTCATATCACTTATTGACATAGTTTTAATTGTCATTAACTCGTCTTAACTGTGGACATCAATTTCTAATACACAGTTATTTTGAAACCAAGTTCCAGTGGGATCTGTAGCAACTAAAGTGGCTATCAGATAAATGGTTAAGGTTAATGCTGAAAAAGAATAATTTAGACAGGCTGAAGTAAATTTTTTTGTGAATCTCCAAGTATTGATAGCCTACCAATTACTAGAAATGCAGGCGGATGTGTACTTTTGAGTTGTGGAAGTATTCAGTAAAGCGACTTCTACATGGATTCATGGCTTGTTCACACCATACTGTGTGGAATTTATTTATTTCTGGAATGTGATTCTTCATATCTCTTTTATTTTGTTTTGCTGCTCTACCTTATATTTTTGTGATCCAGCAAGATTTGCTGATTAAAAAAGCTTCTATGTTGCCAATCTATTATGCTAATTTAATTTTTGTTCCAAATCTGATGTTCATTATATATTTTATATGGTAATATACATGCATGATTCATTTCAAATGCATCAAGTATATTTAGTGTTCTGTTGCTCGTAAAAGCTTCGATTTTGCAATATCGTCAGTCTGCAAGCCTTGCGAGTGCCACATTGGTTTAGCTGGCAAATGTCATCTTTTATTTATTTAATTTTTTTGTTCTTGATGCTGAGATCAGTCACATTATGTTTTATTGTTTCTCTGATTTAGAAGCTAGGCATCTTTGGAATGACTCAGTTGCATGTTTTTCTGGAGCTGCATCACTCTTAATTCTCATTTTCATCTAGGTGACTTTACATTTCTATGTAGGTCCTCACATTTCTGCAATTTGGAGGATATACCCTTGTAAGAAATTCGAAGGATCTCTTTCAGAGTTTTGGATTTGAAACACAACCAGTCCTTATTGGTCTTATCATTTTCCAGGTATTGATTTGTCTTGTGTTCAATTTCAACTATTTCCACTTTGACATTTCTTTTTTACACCGTTGTTTCCAATCTCATTCTCTGCTATCTTTTGTCTTGGGAAAATATCCGGCGATATTGGAACTTGGGGTTTCCTTCAGATATAATCAGGATAGGTTTCACCCAAATAAAACAAGTTAAAAACAGAAATATTTGAAAAATCAATGATGAAATTATACTAAAAAACTCCATATAAAAACTTGAAAGTTTCTTGAGAATTAAGCTTTTAAATAAATCTTGTGGAATGGTTGGTGGTGCTGTTGTTGAGAGTGACCTTTTGTCCAGCAGTGGGTTTAGATGACAGATTCCTTAGAGCAGTGGAGCTATCCAATTGTGATGAGGAATCTCGAGTTTTTGTATGTGCTTCTGCAAGCGAACGATGTAGCAGATCGGCTGGCTAAAGATGTATCTAGACCTTCACCACTTGATGTTCGATTTTGTTGTCCCTCTTCAGTTGCATTTTTGTCTTGCAGCAATAAGTTTTATTCATTGTTAAAAAAAGAGGTGATTTCTCGTTTTTTGGCGACATTTAAAATTTCTTTATAATGTTGTGTTTATCTTGGCTTCACTTTTTGTGGACTTGTGCTTACTTTCTAAACAGCAATATATGTCACTTTTGGCATGTTACTGGTATCAGACAAAAGTTTGGGAATTCAACTTGTAGATTTACTGCTGCGGGGTATAGAGAATTTGACATACTTGTCATTCATTTGATGGAACCAATGGTTCTGAAATATGTGACAGAACTCAGAATAGGCCTTCAGTCTAATCAAGTCGAAAGTGTGTAGGTTATTGGAACTGCTCTTGAAGTATTCATTTATGCTTCTGTGGTGGTGAGGAAAAGTGGAAAGTGGTTTCTACCTTTCCAATTTTGTTTAATTTTTTTAATAAACTGAATGCAATGGTCTACTAATTCTATGTCTTACCTGTCATTTAGCTACTAGGTTCTGGGGATAATACTTTCTGTGCATGTGTGGCTTTTGAAAAATCTCCATTTCCCAACGGTTTCCGTATTACATATTTGTGATGGCATGCACATATGTATACATTAACTGTAGAGGTGTAAAATGGATATTCCTTATTCATATAGAGCTAATCTTTATGACCTCAAGCCCTAGGCTAATAAAATTGCTAACTACTTTTGCAATATGCAATTTACATTCTTTACTACCAGGACTGATCATTTGTCTCAGATGTGACAGCACAAAATCTATGTAGTGAATAATGATAGCATTGTGCTTATCTTTTTAAGTTAAATTCTTTTTGCTAAATCAGGATTCCATTTTTCTTTTAATTGTTCTATGTATTGATATATTATATTATGCCTCAATTGTATGAGAACTTTCTTTTTTCTGGTACTCTTTGGAGGCGCAAATGGTTTCAGTGAAACAAATTGATCTGAAATTCACAAAGAGAGTTCTTTACTTAGTTATTGGAGATTGCCATCTGAAATAAGTAGTACATACATGACAATCACATGAAATCTATTCTGGATGTTCCAAATCACTTGAGGTTATCTTTATGGAGCAAATATGTTATATGAAGGGTCTGTTTATGGCATAGGTGGGATGAGTTGACTTTTAACACTTTCAACTGGTTGTTGATGAAGGCACTATTTTTGATGTGCTAGCCATGTAGCGCTGGCCATCTTTCTTTTCTCAATGTTTCCTTTTGAGAAATTGCTGTTCTAGTATGGGTTGCTTGGGAACATTTAGTTTATTGTCTTCTTTTTTTCTTCTGGCAGCACACTGTGATACCTCTCCAGCACCTTGTCAGCTTTGGTCTTAACCTTGTTAGCCGAGCCTTTGAATTTCAGGTACATTAATATGCAATTTGACAATGCAAATGCTATCCAAAGCTGTGGAACTGTGCAACAAATGATAAAAATTCACTTCACATTTCTCTTTTGCAGGCTGATGCTTTTGCGAAGAACCTTGGATATGCGGCTCCGCTTCGAGCAGGCCTTGTGAAATTGCAGGTACCTCTTTGGCCAATACTTAGATGTAATCTTTTTTTTTTTACCCTGGAGATGATCATGACTCTGGGTTTGATGAGAGTGAGTTTGCTAGAGGCCCATAACTGTGGTCTTGGTGTATAATTTCATGATCATGTTTTTTTGCGGTCTACTTCAATCATGTGCTTTGGTGCATGCCACTTGCTAGCTGTTCGGATATCTGGCAGACTTGGTTTAAATTTGAAGCTGTACTGGGATTGCAAATTACAAATTACAGAAGTCACATGATGTTGTCTTTTGTACCGAAATTTATCATCAGCATCCTTCACCAGATTTGAATTGGACAAAAAATTGGAAGTATAGTAGAATTCCAAATATAATGTTTCCATTTTTCCTCTGCCCTTCATATGGCGAAACATGATTTGGTTTGCATCCAAATCCACTCTTAATTTGTTCCAACTTTTGAATGTTTCTGTTTATTTGTTACTGATTAGGAGTTTGATTTTCTACAGGAGGAAAATCTGTCAGCGATGAACACAGATCCTTGGTACTCTGCTTACCATTACTCTCATCCCCCACTTGTCGAGAGACTGGGAGCCCTAGATGATTCTGATAAGAAAGAAGACTAAAACAAAGGGTGTCATCATCTGAGTCCGTAAATGTTCACGAGTGGGGCCTTTTCTGCATTTGATCTTTTCCTTGTAATAGCAACCTAAAGAGGTTCAAAGGCCACAGTTACCAACTTTTTTGAATCCCTTCCATGAATTCATGAAAGTGCATCCTAAGTCATCAGCACGAGGCCCACGGCATGTAATTGACTATATATATTTAGTTGTGGTCACTTTTTCCCCTAACCGCGCACTAGGAAGCAATATATGAACTTTTAGCTATTTTAGTAAATTGTCATGTTTCGAGATTAGAAAACAACCTGCTGTCTAATATGGTTTTGGTGTATTTTTCCTGTTGGAGTTATATTAGAAGGTCTCTCTTTTGCAGGGTATTTTGTGGAACATGATAAAATCTTCTGTAGGGAAAAGATTTTCTGTTGTATTTTTTTAAATATTTTCATTCTTTTGAGGTCAAAGCATTTTCTGCAATATTTGCGTGAGCCATACTTTGGGGGTAAGGGGTTCCTTTAAGTCATTCAGGTTACTTCCCAAGGCCCCATATTTAAAGTCGCTTCAAGATTTTATAATGTGAGTCGGTCAAAGCAGTGGCAATCTTTAACACCGAGGGAGAATGTTTCAATTGAAACCATGAGAAGATTCCTTTTGTTCAAATTTTACAAGTAAAGGAAAAATCAGGTTATAATTTGATTGGATTCTTCCCGGCACAAGTGATCCGTGGCAAGTTTGGTTTTAATCGCAGTCGAATTGATGCTATTAGCAACAAATTCAAGGCTTTAGGGGGTGCACAAGTGATCCGTGATAAGTTTGGTTTTAATCCCAGTTGAATTGATGCTATTAGCTATAAATTCAAGGCTTAGGGGGTGCATGAGTGATCCGTGACAAGTTTGGTTTTAATCCCAGTCGAATTGATGCTATTAGCTCCAAACTCAAGGCTTAGGGGTATTAATATCTTCGAGGCTTAGGGGTTATTAATATCTTCAAAGACTTGAGAGCGAGTTATACATGCCATGCGGTGCGGCCCATCCCCGGCACACTCAGAATCTTGAGCCCTATATGAATTATCCTCTTTTGGATAGAATTAAGCGTTCCGATCCTGGTTTGCAGGCAAATGGGAAATTTTCTCAGTAGTGTGGATGGAGGCCTTGGTACCTCTGTTAAAGAGGTGGCCCATCTATAAACCGGGACTCCTGCCTGACTGTGAATGAAGACACCTGCCTTAAAGAGGTGGGAACGTCATTTGGAGAGAAATACCCACACACAAACTGCTTTCATGATACTTGTAACATCATACTTGCTGAGCAGAGTAGTCAGGACCGACCATAATTCCTTTCTCTTTTGGAGCTAGAGGTCATGGTATCGATCTCTGGTTTCCTCCTCTTCAGAAATCGAATGTTGAGTCCACTAGTACTACCAACAAGGGGGCTATAGGGATTTTATCCCGCTTCTCTCTTATCACGAAATGATTAGTTAAGTCTAAAGGGTTGGAACCTACCCTTAGTTAAAAAAAAATAAATTTAAAAAAATAAATAAATAAACAATCACTCATCCAAATTATATGAAAATCCGTTCCAGATTCACTCATCTCTACCTGAATTACCTTTTCAACCCAAGATCATCATTGGTTTCTTTAGCAGGAGGAAGCCAACCAGCCATTGTTAGATGCGAAGAGAAAGATTCAGCAAGGTTCTCCATGGAGAGGAGAGCAAGGGCAGATTTAACAAATGGTTATTCTACATATACACACAAAGAAAAAGGATCTATCTGACCCATTAATTCACAGATGATGGAACTACAAATTCTCTCCATCATTCTCAGCAAAACCCCTTTCAAACCAGCAGCATCCAATTATCAGATTATACCTATAGTAATAGCTGCCACTGGTTTTCCATCTCCTGTGTGGACATAAGAGATTCCAAAAGCAGCTCAATTACAATGAATTGAAATTGTTAGATGAGTAGATGATTAGAACTTGGTTCTTCAAATATATCTCTCCCTACTACAAAACCGCTGTAGAAGAAGTTCGAGTGGCCTGACTCATGTAATCAAGAACCTCCGTCCGGCTACCTGCAATCTTGTGGAAAACTTCTCTCACCTGGCGCTGAAAAGCTACCAACTCATCCTCCATGCTCTTGCAAATCTCTGCAAGTTCATTCGTCTGCCCCCGCAGCTCCTCAGCTTTCTCTGCATCCATGGGAAACTGCATAGACTCCCCCAATTCAATCAGCTTATTTGCGCATCTCTCCAGCCTCAGCAGCTCCTCCATCAACCCACTCGTTCCTCTCTTCTCCTTCTTCCTCCACTCCTCTCCAATCCTCTCCTGCAACCCGATCATTGCCCCAGCCCATGGCAGCTGCCTCGGCGGCGATGGGAGGTGCGTCATCAGCCCCACCCGATCCTGGCAGGGGACCGCGGCGACAAGGACCCACGTCACAAACACCAGAACAGAGCTCCTGGTGTAGATGGACAGCGCCAGGCCGTTCATCTCCGCCCCACGCGGCGGTGCTATACTGCCGGCAATCGCCTGGAGCTGCTTTGCGGCTGACCATGTGGATGACACGCTCGACTGGAGATGGCCGGACTTGGACTTCCGGCCAAAGGACCAGCTCCTCTCAGCAGTTTCAGTCGGGTCTTTGTCAGTGATGGTGGTGAGGATGGTCTTCAATGCCTTGCCGGCGCGGCGGAACTGGCCGGGGCCTAGTGGGTGCTGGCGGAGGACGGAGAGGGCGAGGCTGGCGAGGTCGTGAGAGCTGCGGAGGGAGTCGAGGGCGATCGAGATGGCGTTGCAGAGGTCTAGAGCTTTGAGAGAGCGGTCGAGGAGGTCGGATAATAGCCTGGTGGAGAAGAAGGATGGCTTGGGGTTGAGGAGTAGAATTGCCTTGAACTCCTCCTCGCAGCAGAGGAAGGCGTCGAGCAGCTTTCGAAGCCATGGTAAGTTGAGAAGGAGGTGGTGGTGATGGTGGTGGCTATGATTTTCATCATCTCCTTCACCATCCCCTGAGAAGAAGGAGAAAAGGTCTTGAAAGCGCTCTCCTACGTGTTTAAGGAAAATATCAACCTGTTGGAGCTCCAATTCTTGTTTGCCTTCCATTGAGACGGACGCCACCTGATTTCTGCGAATGCTTAGGATTGATCGGCTCAGAAATGAAGATCCTTGTAATTCTGTTGTGGGCATTTTCTACTTCCTTATACTTTTGAGTTATATTAATTGATGATGATGATGTGTGAATGAGAAGGAAAGAAAAAGGAGTAGGAGATATGGTTTTGGAGGAAGCCTTGGATGATGCAAGTTTTATATATATGGTCATTGTTTCTAATGGTTTATGTGGGAAGGGGGAATGAGTCAAGGAACGTTTCTTGTGGCCTGTGGAGAGTTGATATTTCGGTTTACATGAAAGCCCTTGGTCGTGCATGCAATTACGTATGAACAGTTGGTTGAAGCCAAGTAAAAAAAACATGGTGGTGGAATGAGGTTTGGGCAGAAAATTCAAAGCACATGAAGTGATGAAAGGTTGGAAAACAAGGTGTCATCCATCACGGTGGGAGGTCGGTCGTTTTCGGTTTGTGTGGGTTGATATCAATTGGGCCTACTTTAAACTGTCGGATCTAGTGATGAATGCTTTCATTAGACACAATCAATCATCCTCCATCACAAATTTCCATAACCCTGTAAGTCGTTGTTTGGGTGATCTGGAACCAACTGAGCCATATAGTTTTCATGTGTCATGGTGGGGCCAAGGTGGATATATGGATGTATGGGATCTCTTTTTTAAGGATTAAAATCTGGACAAAAGATTTGCTTCCCCTTTCCCATGCCACATTTTAGGTTTCTTAATCGTCTTCCAATACAAGAATCCATTTTTCAGAATAAGAAACAGTTCTTTAGGCCACATTTTTGTTCCATTTCTCAGTAGAATTTTTCTTGCTTGTCACCTTTTTTACTATTTGATGAAATTTCTTTCAGCATAGAAAGAGAAAAGGAAAAAAAGAAGAAGAATTGAACTATATTTTCTCTTCGGTTCGAAATCCATTTCCTGCCGGCGCAGACGATTTCAGAATGTATTCTTATAGTGGGTAGTTTGAAAACTCTAGTCTAATTAATAAGATAAGAAGTTTTTTTTTTAAAAAAAAAAAAAAAAAAAAAAGCAGCCCTGCTTGTTTCTTTATATTATGGGTCCCATGGAAAATTTCACGGATCCACACTTGACACTTGCCTGTTAGTAAAAAAATTAATGTTAAAAATGAATATTCTTGTGTCAGTCCAAATCCTAAAGTTAGCAACAAGATAAAAAGGTAATTTTCTCATACAAACTAATCCAAAATCAATGAGACTCCTCTCTTACATGTTGATAATATCTTCTAATGTGATTCGGTTGTTTGGTGGGATAAACAGCCATGATTAGTGGGAAAGTAAAGAGGACTTTTCAGCAATTATACATCCAGACCCTATGCCCTACTTTTCTGCAATTATATCCAGACCCTATGCCCTATAAGAATCAGTCAAGTGGTGCCAGGTGTCGTGACGTGCCACGTAGAAGAGGAGGCTGAGTCAGCACGGGTGGCTGTTTAACCGGGGCATGTGGACCAGCTTGCCTCCAATCCATCTCGATTCTTTCCAAAGCAGTGTCTCACTTTGAAAATTACAATATGGCAATATGGAAGAAAGGCAACAACAACAAGGGCTTTGACTGGGTCATCATCAGACGATCCATCAGATATCTTCTCCCTGAACTTTATTTATTTATTTATTTGTTTCTCATCCAAGAGCTTTGGGTGGGGGCCTGGACCCGCCCTTAGGTGAGGATAGTAGTGAAGGTTGTAGATGCAGCGGATTTTTGGCTTAAATTAGGCACTAGTTGTTGAGGTCTGTGATTCTCTACAAGAGATCAGTCGCATGTGATTCACACTTCAAAATCCTTCAAAATCCAAGAGTAATGATGGACACCCTGAATATGGATGGTAATCTTGTGATAGGGAATGATCTATTGAGAAGAATAATGTCAACTGATATCTCATGTCTATCTCTATATATAGCTCTTTTGGCTAATGGGTGATAAGAATTCTATTCAAATTTGAATGGAGAGATGATAAGGATAATATATTGGATCAAACTCTCTCAATTTGAATTTGAATTGAGAAAAATGATAAGGAGAGAGAGTTGGATAAAATTCAAACTATTCTTATCCATATCACCATGAGATTTCTTGTGAGGGGTGTCTCTTTTTTAGTGGGATCCACCCACATGAGAGAACATGCAAGTGAGGAAATGTGGCATGTTTAGAGGTTGAACTTTGGGTAATCTGGGTTAGAATTGACGTCTCTTACCATGAAGTGTGTGGCCCGATCGTGCCATTGATGGCTATCCTAGCGCCACCTGTCCACCCTGGACTGATTAAAATTCCCAATCTGCAACTTCTCTTGACTTTTAAACACCTTTGATCAGTCGTCATATCAAATCACAAAGCTAATGGTTTTTATGCAGTTAATTGCCCCTTTACACAAGGTGATGCAGGGGGCCTAAATCCTAGCCCTCCATTTGGATAACAGCAACTGAAGGGCCACAATAGGTGACAGAAGGTGTCCAGTCAATGGTTTTAAAAATCGAACTTGGTTTTTTTTTTTTTTTTTTTATTAACCTGGTTTTGATGTGGAAAGGACCAATTGAATACATCACTCTACTTGTACCTCTCATGTCATCTCCTTTTCAGCAATTTCTACCCTTAGAATTTAGAGAGTTTTACCCGAAAAAACACTTTAGATGTCCATTAACCAAAAGAGGTATCCATAGTTTTGATACAAAAGAACTAGTATTCCCGTCAGAATATTCATTTTTCTTTGTCTTTTTTTAACAAGCGATGATGCCGTCGCTTAATATTGAGAGTTAGTGTCGACGTCGTCTCTAATTTATCAAATCTGCCTCTTATCCGACCTTTAGTTTTCTATACCAAAATGAACTAGAACAAAACTCCCCCCCCCCCCCCCCCCCCCCCCCCCCCCCCCCAACATTGAATATTCTTGTGGAGGTTGTTGATCTCCATTAACGAGGTAGGCATAGCACAGTTTCCCCCCCCCCCCCCCCCCCCCCCCCCCAACATTGAATATTCTTGTGGAGGTTGTTGATCTCCATTAACGAGGTAGGCATAGCACAGTTTGACATTCATTCATGTGTTATCTACTATAGAGCCTGAGTTTCATGTTTACTTTTCAAGAAAAGTTCATTAGGGTTTTGATATACAGTTTATTCATTTCATTATCTTTGTTGTATGATTATTTTTGGGTGGCTAAAATCATCAAGGTAAGGACCTTTTGAGGAAGGAGAAAAAGAAACCGCTAGAAAAAGGAAAAAAACGATGGGAGGAAGAAAGGAAAAATGAGGGAAATGGGGTTTCAATAGGGATGTAAATGGGTATCCGATTCTCTGATTATCCGAAGGTTCCGACCCGTTAAAAACCGGGTCTGTGTCCTTATTTAAGCCCCGATAAGTAAATGAGTTTGGGTCCGGTTCCACCTTAGTTCGGACCCATGGACCCGAGACCCGATATATTACCTTAATTTTCGAAAATCTCTCTTAAAAATCATATTTTTTTAATATCATTCTCTATCTAAATCCGGATCCGGATCCAGAGCCGTCCTATATATGGTTCTGGTTCCGGAGCAAAAAAACCGGTTCCGAAACGGTTCTGAATCCGTATCTAGTTCCACCTTCTCCTTAATGTTTCCGGTTCTGGGTCCACCATGGACCCGAACCAGAACCGACCCGTTTACCACCCTAGGTTTCGGGCAATTTGTATGGGTTTGAATGCGACGAAGTCGCCACACATTTAAATATTAAATAAAAAAAATGAAAGTGGACACAAGGAACCACTTGCGTACCATATTGCTTAGTGGCATATTTCCGGTTAGTGACTATCTAGGGTCATTTTTTTTTTTTTTTTAGCTTTCTCTAGAATTTAAGATTTTGAGATCATCTCATCATAAATTCAAGAAAACTGAAAGTAACCCAAAAAATAAAGTGCCAACATTAACAATGAAGTAAAATTAGACATATTTTTGAGCTATCTTTCGGTGGACTAGATCACATTCATTTCATTTCATTCCCCTCAAACCGAGTCAACTAACCGAGTCGAGATGAGTTGAGTTTAGTTTGTAACTATGGTCACAACTTAAAACATTTGGCGTATTTAATGGGCCACACAGTAGATGGGTGATGAATGTACTAGATTATCCAACTGGTGCCCATCAAATGTTTTCGCTAAGAACGGTCAGCAGTCCAAACGTGCACATTTTTATAATTATTATTGGTCATGGCAACAAGTTGCACAGAAGTCAATCAACCTTAATTAAAAAGACCCAACACATCTCACTACTTTCCGTACAATAATATCTTAATGTAATGTATGAAGCTATGGTTGCACGTATAAGCCAATTACACAAATACAAACCTCCACTTTTTGTTAGTATAACTTGCCATATGTGAAAAATGTCTTCTTGTGTAGACTTTCTAGTGAATCCAAAAGCCAAAATATACGAGCCATCTTGGTTGGTGACCTTTCATACTCTTGGCCAGAGATCTATGATACAGAAACTATATCCCCATCACTATGGGATGGATATTTAAAGATTACTAACCCATATGACCCCTGGCCGACAAATCCACCATCCACCGTAGATAATAAAGCAAGGTGGATTCCAGAATAAATGTCTGAAATTGAAGAAACGGACCGTGAGATATCGAAATGCACTAACAAAGGGACCGGATCGACTGGGAAGAGTGCAAACAAATGTGCCCTAAAAAGATTTGTTTTTCTTGTCAATCTCCTGTGGTGGGGCCCATCGTGGACAACTAAATATGGGCCCCTCGAGTTTTGAAATAGGAGCCTGTTTTATTTCTTGTTTGTGTGTAGTGGGTTGCTACAGAATCTTTTAACTGAAGTTAAACAAGTATGTTTGTGCATACTAGCATCAAGTGAATATAATAGTTACGCTGCATTTGTTTATAAGTTCAGTGGGTGAGTTGGGGAGTTGAGTGTGACAATACATATCGAGGCTCCAAGTGTCAAGCCAGGAAGTGTCAACCTCCTCCTTATCCATTTCTGCCTAGCTAAGCACTTTTTATATTTTTTTGGTAACATTATAGTCAATTCAATACAATTAGATTATGTTTATTGTAGGTATATGTAAAATCAAGGAAAGTTGTTTTATTTTTATGCTTTTTTCTCGTAGAAAAACAGCTATACCAAATATAGAATTATTTTCACTTTTCTTGCTTTTTTTCGTAGATAAATATGCTCCATAGCACCAATGAAAAACAAAGGCAGTAATCTCTTTGGTGACATTGCCCTTAGATTGACACCTCTGTGGGCCTATTACTGCCTCCTTTTGATATGTCTCCTCTCCCTCTTATATGAAAGATTTTAATCTTTACCCCTATGTAACCAGGGACCAATACTGAGAATAAACGATTGGTTCAGCTATTCAAGATTGGTTTTTGGATCTGAAAATGCATCCCGTCCCCATTTTAACCAAATCCATGCCATTGGTACTAAATTTGCTTCTAAATTTGGTTCGTTTACATGTTTTTGCCATTTCTTGTGATAATTTAATGATCTCCTAGTGTTGTTTTGGGGCTGTTTCAAATTCTCCAAAATCCCTTAAAAGGTGGTATTCCTATATCCTCCTCTAAAGTGGAATATTTGAAATTCCGGCAAAATGCAAAGAGATTGGAATTTCAGGAACTTCAAAAAGTCATTTGAGACGTTTTAGGTGGCTGAAACTTGAAATTCTAATAAAAGAAACATTGCATTTCAAATGCAAAGGGACAAACCACCGCATCATATCCAAAGAAACCTCAACATATAAAATTCTTGTCAGAAACTCTAAGAAAGAAACATGCCCTTAGTCTTATGTGGATGCCTTTAACCAATCACTATATTTTGGTCAAGTTAGCATTTTCCAAGACTATTTCTTTTTCAAGAGATAAAGTGAGAATTTCTGAAAGTAATTTCATAAGTCATATTTTTTTTAACCCAGGTGGGTCCAATAAGTGGGAAAGTAAAGTCTCAGCTGCCAAAAATATTTACATTTACTTTTCCGGCCACCAAATATTTTACTTCATAAAATACAAGAAAACTAATTACTTTATTAGTTATTAACTTCTCATCTCACTTCATATTGCTTTGTCCAATCAAAATAAACGCTAGCTGGTTGTCAACTACTCATTTGACCCCAAACTACTTTCTCCCCACTCAATTGAGCACTGGTGCTCACGGGCCCACTTGGGGAAGGGAACAAAGGGATCTAAAGATTTCTCCCCACCTATACGTGTTTGGTGACGGAGGTTTGGATCATCATCTTAACCACTTGATCAGTGATCAACAAATTTTCACTGTCCAAAAGAGACAGTCGATATGACAGTTCAGTCCGATCGAATGGGTGCAAAACTAAAACCTAGGGATCGATTGACTATCAGAAACACCCCAACCCCCCGGGGGGTGGGGTGGGGTTTGTTGTTTTATGGTCCACTCTAATGGATCACCAGGTAGGCCCCCTTAAGTATCTAGCCACGTGGTGCTCACCTTATTGTGAGCATGTGGTACTCACCTTAGGTTTTTCTTATTTTATATTATGATAGCAAACACAAATAAAGTTTACCAAAAAAATATACTTTTTCCGAAATTTACTTTCCATTAATTTTCTTGGTAAATTATTTAAACATCAAAAGGTATCATGTCATTTTCAAAATATCAGCTTATACTTGTAAGTTGTAACACTGGTTAGCATTGGATAGTGCCAGCTTTAGCTACTCTTGGGTCCAGGGATTTAGGGGAGCAGTTGGGTGTTAAAAGTTAAAAACGAGCCTAGCTCCTTTTCTTGTCTGTAGCTTAATGAATTGGCCTGGATTTGGCTGTCTAGTTAGGGGTTCAAACTGGGCCCTGCTTATTTTCATGTCTGATAGCCCCGCTGATTGGCTGGATTTGGGTGAGTAGTTAGATACTCAAAAGTGGCCCAATGGCCCACAAGATGGCCCAGCGTGGCCCAGTGTATGTTTGTGTTCGCAGATGGGCTTGGAAAAAACCAAAATTTTCATTCTATTTTTTCTCATAATAGAGGAAAGCAGAGTCCGACCTCCCTCCTCTTAGACTTCCATTTCGGTGTTTTCTCTACTGCAGCATCACACAAACAATCCCATATTGTTCCTGATGATCAATTGTATGCCGAACACCGACCCCAGGGTCTAGACTTGGGCCAGAACATCAAGCCCAACAAGTTAATGGTGCTGGTTTGGATAATCTTAACACAGCCCATTTGCTGACTCCTCTAGCAGGTGACCGACACTTCATATCGAATAATATCAGATATATATATTTCCAAAGCAGGCACACAGTGGCACAGATGTCTTGCAAGTGACAATCTACCCACCACCAGTACATAAACATCAAAAGTTGTGCCACTGTGTTTAGATAAACTTTTCTCAAATTGAAATTCATGGTACCTTGATGGTTTGGCTTTCATGTATTTCATTAGGAAGAAGGTATGTTATGTTAGTTCTAACTATGAAATATACCATAATGAATGGCCTTTTTAAACCTTTATAATACCTCACCGAAGGGGATGATATTTATTTTGAACGATTCGGATTATCAATAGGTGGGCTGAGTGGTAGATTCCGCGCACCCCACTCAATCAGGGGATTAGGATTCCGGAATCTTAAGCTGTGAGCCATTTGCTGCATATCTGACACCTGGGAGGGTGATCTTGTAATGGTAATTGTCCATAGAGGTCTCTATATGCTAACCATAAAGACCTCTATATGCTAAACATAAGCGGGCCATCAGTTGATGTGTGGCCCATATATGCTGTGGTTATCAAAACCGACAAAATGTGTGTGGCTCACATGGGTGCCATGATCAGGTGCCACAACCACCAGGAGAATCCATAGTGTTGGGACTCTGTGGTGGGAGTGGGACACACACGTTTCAATCAACATACAGTGTGGGTCCACAATTATTCAGATATATGTAATGGGCCACGTCTCCATGTAGGTGTGATTATGACTGTGGATCTGACCCACATTGAAAGAGATTGAAGTGGGCTGACCTGTCGGGCTTGTAAGCCCAGCCAGATTTGGTCTGAGGTTGAACAGATTTTTATGTCCAGTGGGCCATGGCTGAGCCTGGAAGGTAAGGGCATTTAAATATAATAACCAGGTCAAGCATAATTATCAGGACTGATGTAAGTGGGTGGGTTAAGGTCCAATATTGGTGGGTCGACGATGCTCTAGAATGAAAAAAGGGGCCTGAAACTGGAATTTGGGCCTAGCTAGAACTAAATGATAAAAAGCCCGAATCCAAGTCTGCCTAGCGCGGCCCAAATGGGTAGTGCTCCTAGCTAGTTTATTCACTGATCTGCCCGAGCAAGTAACAAAAACCAGAACAAGTATAGAAAGCCTGGCTCGATTGAGTAAATGAGTGGGCTCAGGCCTGAAGTTGTTTAAGGCAGGCTGGTCTTGGGCCAGGCACTTGGCCAGTTTTGGGATTATCCAGATATGATCTTGTGTTTCAAAAGTCGGGCCTGGCCCGAATATACCTCAGCCCGGTTTGACCTTGGCCATGAGTACCCCTGCTTATGCTTCCTTCTTATAGTTCCTCAAAACTCTCTTCAATCATGAATCAAAAATGAGATTTTTCTTATACCGTCACCATTAGCTATGGAAATCAGCACCTGGTGATGAAAGTTGAGAAAATCTCACAGGCTATTTTTTTACAATGTTACATAATTTTAATTGAATTATGTAATATCACATAAAATAGAGAAATAAAAGGTGCCCCTTGACTTTTTAACAAGGTAGGTTTGTACAATATTGCATAATTTAATTAAAATTTCACGATACCACAAAAAGGTCGAGGTTCAGAAAATATATGAGATCTCGACTTTCATCATCATCGTGGAACTTTCATTGCTAACGTTGACCGTACAGGAAAAAAGAAAATATTTTTAAAAAAACTCTACAATTATACTGTCTTTATTCATGTACGGTCACATAAGTATATATATTAAAGCAGCAACCCTCTTTGTGGGAGAGTGACATGTGGCGCTTTGTTTTGAAGTTTGAGGTTTTGCGGTGATATGTGGCGGCAGAACCAATCTTTATTATAATTCTTAAATTATTACTATCTCTCCCCTAAATCTGATTTTTTCCCTAAATTTTTTCCCTTTTTTCCCAAAATTCCTTCTTCATTTAATATTCTAAGGTAAGTAATTTTGTTATGAGTATAGTAAGAACACGACTCGCCCAAAACACAAGTTACTTGTTTTCTTCTTTTTACTTTAAAATTCTTTTTAAATTATAATTATTTTACATTAATTTTTTTTATAGGTTCTGAACTTATCAGATCAAGCCTATGAGGTGGTGTTGGGCCAACATCCTCGAAAGTTTTAGGGCATGTTTGTGTAATCAATTTCCGCGGAAAAGGTTGTAGTTTTCTGCGGAAAACTTCTTTTTCATGTGTTTGGTGCGGCAGTTTTCTGCGGAAATGCCTTTTCGCCACATCAGCTTTTTTCCTTCCTAGACATGAAAATAGACTTCTTATGGGGGGGGGGGGGGGGGGGGGGGTATGGGAAGTCCATTTCCAAGGAAAACTGACCCCCCAATTTCCTCTCTCTCACCCTCACTCTACCCAACCACCCTCTTTCTTTTCCCCTCTCAATCCCACGCACCCCACACACATACCAACCCACCAACCTAATAGTTTTCACTAAAAAGTGATTTTCACTAAAAAAATCCATAGTTGCACCAAACAACATTAGCACTAATTCATCGAGGAAAATATTTTTGCACCAAACATAAAATTTTAACTTCCGCGGAAAAACTTTTCCAAAGAATTTGAAACCCATAGATTTTGCTGATGTGACAATTTCTAATTTCCACGAAAATTACATGTACACAAACGTGTCAGGTAAGTGTTGTTGATTTTTCTTTTTTTTATTCTTGACTATTAGGCTTTAACTTTACCTTTCTGGTTCCTTCATCTTGCCTACTCCACAAATCTCTTCTTAATATTTTTTATTTTTAATTTTTAATTTTTTTGGCCGTGTCTTGACTCTTGGTTAACGAGACGGAGTAAACTGTGGTTGGTACCATGTGAGCATTAAGAATTCCCCAATCCCCATGCTATTAAAAAAATTCAGCCTTTTCTCATCAATGTCTCAGGGATCTTGATTTGACTGCCCAATATCCATGAAGAAGATAGAAGACAAGACACGAGGGCACCTATTTAACTACTAGGCTAAGGCCTAAGGGCCAAGGCTATCTTCTTTCACAGGCAGGCAACTGCTGGGAGGACTATGTCCTAGCGCCAAGCGGTAAGGGTCTGACCTAGTTGCAGACACATGCAGCAGAAGAGTACCTTGGATCAGCTTGAAAGTACTCAAACATCTGATAGAAATCAGACCAAGAGGGGCCCGGTAGGAAACACTGCCCATACATAGGAGACCTTTTCTTCCATGTGTTGGATGAAACCAGGCATGTCAAACGGGCCGTGCCAGGGTTTTGGGCCGGGCTGGAGCGGGCTGGGCCGGGCCGTGTCGGGACAGCGGGCATGCGTGCCTCTTTCAAATTTCTTTCATTTTTTTTTTGTTTTATTTTCTTATCAGTATTAAAAATAAAAAAATAACTACATGCATTTCAATTTATGTAATGAAGTAAAATAGTAAAAGATTGAAAAATAAGAACAAAAAAAAAAAAACCAAAAGATTGAAATCATTCGATTGACTGCTTCAACTGATGATATGATGATAAGGAACATAGAGAGGCTTTTGGAGTTGGTCATAATCTACTTATTTTAAGTGAATAAAAAAAATGAATAGTATTAAGAATCCAACAAATACTACTAGCTAAACAAAATGAGGAGAGGAACTTCTAATTTTAAAATTGTCTAACCTCTGGGGGCCCACATAAAAATATACTAATTATAGAGGATAGAGGATGTATGTTTTTAATTAGTTTGAACTATGGTGAGCCAAAAATGATCACCTAGGCTTGGTTCTAACCCTTGATTTAAGTGCCTTTAAGTACAACATTAAAACCATTAGATAAAGCTATCATCTTTTCAAATAATCAATGAAGTGGCAATGTCCAATTGGGGCCATCAAGTTAGAGTTATTTTAGTGTATAAAAGCCCTGGCCTATGATTTGTTTGTATTTATATAATTAGTTTTATTTATTTTATTTTTATTTTTATCATTGATTTTCTGAACCTCTTCAGATGTAGATTCTAAACTGACAATTTTTGGGTGGTCATGATTTTGCAGAAAATGGGAGTGAGATTCCTACAATCCTACCCATCCAGTAACGTTGGGCGGGCTGGCAGGCTCCAGGCTCTAGGCCACATGCCAGGCGGGCCTAGCAGGCCCGGGCTCCTCGGCCCAACACGGCCCGTTGACTGGTTCGGCCCGGCCTGCCTAGCCCAGCCCTGCCCATTTGACATCCCTATATGGAAGCCAACACTGGCACTGTCTACGAGGAAAAAGTGCCCGAATCTCGGCAATGGATTCTGTACTATTCAGAATGTGAGTCCCGGATACAATACCAAGAGTATGTGGGGTTGCTTTGTTTCTAATCCTTCTGAAATTAGGATTAAGAAACCCAATCTTGTAGAATCGTAGTATATCCAGTGGTGGATCCACATCAAGGTGGAGCAATCCAATGGTGGGCTCTCAAGAGGAAGATCTAAAGATTACATATAAGAGAGAGCTAAAGACTACTCATGTAAGTGTAAAATTGTGACTTTTTACCAACAAAAGTGATGGCTGACGCAAGGGTGAACCCAACAAACATTTGGGAAAAGACCCGCAAGGAAGAGGACCTTTATTAGGGCACTAGAGTGAAAACTCCAATAACTTTGCAATCCTTGTGTTTGTCCGAAGAGAAGAATTAAAGATAGTGGGGAAAATTATTCTAACTTCTCGTGTAACCACTTTTCTGATTAATTGGTGCTACACATTTTTCTCATAGGAAAAGTATAAAAAAAAATTAGTTTTATTATATAGAGGATTTTAATTTTCTATGTAGGATAGAAATGCATGATTTTTCTTTATTGAGAAAGTGAAGATTCACAAATAGAATTCTTTGGCTGCACAAATGTGTCCTTGTTCTCAACATATTACTTAGTTGATATCACCACGAAGATAACTTTGTCATTGATGATCTCTTGCTCCTATTGCTGATTTCTAAATTATGGGGCAACTACATTTTCACTTTGTACTTGGCATTAATGTTCACTTTTTTTACTTTGTACCTAGTTCAGAGCCTGCTTCTTTATGAGTTTGACACATAATTTAACGTGTTGAGAATTTTTTTGGACGTGATGTGATAATTTATTCTTGACACTTAAAATTCGATATTTCTTTCACCATAATTTCAAATCTTAGCTATTTAAAAGGTCTCAAATGACCAAGTTAGGTTGTTTGTTTGCATATATGTAAAGTAATTGAATGCATACGAATTCATGCCATAAGTGGTTAAATTAAAAATGAAACTTCAAGGTAAATATCAAAAGCTAACCTCCCCTTTGATTGAACATGAATAAGTAATCATGATGTGAAATGAATACCCAGTCATCACCCTGGTAATTCAATGCTAGAATAGTCAAGGTCACATCTACCATGCTACCTTATATTCTTCACTTCTCACATCTTTAGTAATCCGTCGAACTCATTTAACTATAAAGTCCTATGTATTAATTATTACACAAACAAACATGCTCTTGAGTGTGTTGTGTTATACCATTATTAACATGAACCCTAAGATCGAGAACAACATGATAATCACATATAGGATTCAATCTTAAATAAGTTGAAGAGTACCTCTAGACATTCTGATGCAGAGAGCTTTCTGATCCTGCTGTCTGGCCCTGTTGTTGAGATCCGTCGAAGAAGAGGCTGGGTGAATGGTTTCAGTTTCTCTCTCCTTGCCTATAAACCTTAATGTGTTGAGGTTTTGTGTGTAGCCTTTGTGATGGACGAAAGACTTTATTTATAGGTGGAGAGAGGACCGAATTCCCAATTAGGTTTACTTTAGACTTAATCTCAACCGTCCATCAAGGTAGAGAATATTAAGGAAACTATCTCATTAGGAAACCGTTTTGAGTAATTATAGCATATGTATCCTATGAAAACGGAATTCCTATAATGACCACACTTCTAGAAAGGAAAGGACTTGTGGTCCAAGTAATGGGCCTAAAATAATTTCCTTACATGTTGTATTTCTCTTCTTGTGCATGATAACTACAACTACATAAAATCATTTGAAGGCAATAAAACCGCTTTTAAAAGACTTTTGTTGCACCAACTCTAAAGAGAAGTGATCCAATGCTACCAGTCAAAATGATCACCATGGAGCCTGTTTTTCATGAATCATATCCGGTCAATCAAAACTTGCCACTTCTGTGTCGGCAGTCTCCCGAATATCATTCCAATCATATTGGTTCTATTTAGCATGGATGGAAGTTTGAACATGTTCTAAACACATGGTGGCCCTATAATGTTGATTTCAAATGGAGATTATTGAAGTTAACATTCTTGAAACTGTTTTCCAGTGACATCCTTTTATGCCATTGCCTCAAGCGAATCAAGTTTCTAATTTTTTGTTGTTTTAGTGGTCACTACAACAGTGTATCCCAAAAGGATAAAACCCTAAATTTTCTCTACTTTTGTTGCTCTGTCTTAGTAGTCGGTACTTGCTTGATTCCTGAATAGACTCGTCTTGATAAAGAGGAGCGTTTAGACGATAGAAAGATTACCTTATCTTCCAAAAAAAAAAAAAAAAACTAAAAAACTAAAAAACTAGAGCTTCATTGAAGAGGCTGACTAGAGCTTTCCTCAATTAAATGTGAAAGGATCCATGTTCATGCATGCCACATGGGAGTCTCCATGTGGACGACTCTTGTGGACCCATGCTTGACTTGTCTTTTTTTAAGCTGTCAATGATGTCGGTGAGGATCAAGCCTAATAATTAACATAGAACTAATAAATTTGGACTTTGAACACTTCTGTGTACGTCCGTGGAAATACATTTCCTAAAGAAGGATTAGATTCATATTTGTGCATTAGCAAAGAAAAAATGGCCTGTTTGTTGAGATTTTCCATGGCATGTTTCATTTCCACAAAATTGACTCTACACAAATGTGCCACCCCCAGTTCCCACCCACCCACACACAATCATCAGGTCAACCCAAGTAAAATAAATAAATAAGCCTTCAAAGATGATTATGAAATCTTCTCTTTATTTTTCCTTGTAAATTTTTCTTAATTCATTCTACTCAATAAAAGAAATGAGCTGAAATTAATGTTACCATTAATGAGAAAAGATCCCTCTTGCTGCACTTGGAAGTTGGACTGGTTTTGGCAGTAACTAAAGCCTGGTTTAATCAATGTCCTGTGCAACACACATCTTCTTTTTTATCCAATTCTTCAATGCAAATTTCATTCTAACCATAGGAGGCATGCACAATTGTATTACTATGTGAAATATATAGGTTTTTTCTTTTACACACTTAATCTAAAATCTACAGAACTTTATTTGAGTAGAATTTAAGTGATCATTTTCTATACAGAAAGGTGATTGTGATATGAGCAGAATTTTATTGAGCAAACTATAATCCCACACAACTTGTTAAATTAGATGATTTGGTGCCATCGCATGATCATTTCCCTATATTACTTTTGAGAACAATTCTCTTAAAACAACAAGAAGTCCATAGACAATTTATGTATAATAATTGGAGGATGATGTGATATGTCTCATTTAGGATCAAATGTAGAGCAAATTGGTATCGTCCTAGTGTAGATGTCAAACTTGTCCTTTAAAAAAATAAATTATCGACGTTATTTTCACCATCCCGAGGGATAGTTTAGTTGGTATAAGACCATGTTTTGCTCCCCGAACATGTTTGGCAATTAACTAGTTAAAGTAAAGTAAAGTGAATTCAGAAAAGAAATGACAACGGATTATATCAAAAGCACACAATTTCAAAATTCCCTCTAAATTTTTCAAAAAAGTAAAAAAAACAACCTGCTTTCTCTATTGAAAGAGAAAAAAACTTCACTTTTCTATACAAAGAGTCTAAAAGATTCCATACCAAACAATTAAAAATAAAACACCATCATAACACCTTATTTTTTATTCTCTCTTAATTTGATGATTCACCCCACCATGCTTCAATTCACCATACATCCAAACAGGCCCGAAGGTTGATGGTTCGAAATTGCGCTACTACACACTGAGGCAATAGAGAATTTACCCGACTCCCCAAAGCCCGAAGGGAATAGTCCAGCCCAAATTTCTCTCCTAGACAGAGTTAACAAGAGACTTCAATCGTGGAAAGCCAAATTTCTCTCCTTCGCTGGCCGCCTTATCCTCATCAGACATGTGCTTTCAAGCATGGCCATCCACCTGGCAGCTACATTGCCTCTTCCATCCTCCACTTGCAACGCCCTAGAGAAAGCGATGAGACATTTTCTTTGGTCAGGCAATTCTAACCTTTCCAAATTCAACTACGTTAGCTGGGCAAAAGTTTCTCTCCCCAAGGAAGAAGGGGGGCTGGGCATCCGCAAGCTCTCTGATATCAATGCAGCTTCCTTCATCAAGCTTGGTTGGCAGGCCTCAACTGGTAATTCCCTATGGGCTTCCTGGTTCAAAACAAGATACTTCAAGCATCACTCAATATGGAGCCCAGCCAACTCCACCAATGGCTCTTGTATCTGGAGGAAAATCAGGAATTTGGCACCCCACATCCATCTAGGCAGCTCTTGGATTTTTGGAAATAGCCAGGACATAAACATTTGGCATGACCCCTGGGCAGACGACCTCCCTCTCTCAACAAGATTCCCCCACCACCACTTCCCTCTGGACCAAAGGCTCTCTTCGCTGATTCAAGCTGATAGATGGTCTATCCCAAACCATTTGCCCCCAGACATCCAAAAATACCTCTCAGATTCCATCTCCACCCTCTCCCCAGCCCACCAAACTCCTGATTCCCTTAGATGGAGAGAATCCTCAGATGGTCTCCTTACTATGAAGGCAGCTTGGCACCTCATTCGTTCAAGAGCCCCCTCCTTGGTCTGGCCCCCTTACATCTGGAATGGTATCTGTCTTCCCAAAGTTAGCTGCTTTGGGTGGCGCCTCATGCACAATAAGACTCCAACAGAGACTAGACTGAAGAGAATGGGTTTTTCCCTTGCTTCTAGATGTAACATCTGCTGCCAAGAAGAAGACTCCTCAGCCCACCTATTCTTTCACTGCCGTCAAGCAAAAGCTCTTTGGGTCTGGCTCTTCCTCAAAGCCAACATTCCAGCTCCAATTTCCATGTCAGCTTCCACTATATGGGCAGCTCTCACAAGAGGTAACGATCTTGCCGGGAAAAAACACATTGCAACCATCATCATCAATGTCATCTACTATCTATGGAAGGCAAGGAATACAACTACCTTTGAAGGTAAGAAGATCCCCCTCTCCGCTATCCAGCAGCAACTTCAGGAAATCCTCTCCTTCTCTCTTGGGAAGATCTCGAAGCCTTTTCGCAGCCTTCAGCTCAGCAACATCCTGCTCTTCCTCAAAACCCCTGCCGGGTGATCCTTCTGTGAAGCTCTCTCCCAGATCTGCATCTTCTTTGCTTGCAGCCCTCCTTCATCAGGGCACCCTCTGGTTTCTCCACCAGCAGCGATCCTCGTCAGCAGCCTCTGAAGCGCCCCGCTCCCTCGCTCTCCTCCGATCAGTGATCTGCAGGCTTCCTCCCCTCGGCCTCCCCCCTTCAGCCGCTCCTCGCCAGCTTCCCCCCTCGGCCTCCCCCCCTTCAGTCGCTCCTCGCTCTGCTCCCCAGCCGAAAGATCTTCCTTCGGGAGGTTCCTCAAGTTCAGCCTGGCAGCCTCCCAGCCTCTCTCCAGCTTCGCTGTTCGTCTCGCCCCTCTTCCTTGTTGAAAGCTCTGGCGATTTCCCTTCTCAATTTGGCAATTTTTCTTTCTTTGCTCCCTCGCCCCTTTGCTGGGGTTTTCCTTCTTTAGTTTCTGTTTCTTAAGATGTAAGCCCTTTTGGGGGTCCATTTCGACCCATGTACATTCTCTTCTTTTTTCAATACACTTATCCTTAAGCAAAAAAAAAAAAAGATTTAAGGCAATCCTACAACTATATATCGTCCACAGCCTCACCAAACCTGCCAAAGTAACTAGGAGTATATCTTGTTCCCCCTCACTACTGCAACGATGAGCAATGCACCACTGTCACTTTTCTTTAAACATATAGTGAAAGAGATGGAGACAAGCTCTAAAAAATGCCTATATTTTTAGTTAGTGCCCATGTCTTTTCACATATTGGAGCAACTTGTTATCAATCCAATTGCTTCACAAACATATATCTTTTCAAATTGCGCCCCCGTTTAGATCTATACAAAATAAAATATTTATAAATTTAAATATTGCTAGAATAAAATATAATATTACACAATATAAAGTGTGCTACTAAAACATTTATAAAATCTTTTAGTATTTTGTCATTTTTGAAGAATGCAATAGATTTTAAATCGATTGGCAGATGTTTCAAATTATAAATGTTAAAAAAGTCTCAAGACAATAATATCTTATGATTTACCTAAAGAAGAAAATAATATTTTAACATTATTTATCAAAGGGAGATTCATTATTAGATTAATCACTTTAAAACACATTATTTTGGTATATAATGTTGCTTCGAATGAATCAATGGGGCCTAACTTCGAAATCGAACTACTCAGATTTACTCACCCACCTGATTCTCTCATTAAGGAAAATTCCACCTCCACCACCACCACCGGGCATCATGATGACCACCAACAATCACCATCACTACCATCATAGTCATCACCATAACCATCATCATATATATATCATTATCACTATAATTGTCGTCGTCGTCTTCATCATCAATTAAGCATGTGTGGTGGTCAAGCTAGTAATATATGAAAGATCCAAAATCTTGAAATTTTTAATTTTTTATTACATTTGTAATTTCTTTTATATATTTTTCACAATTCCTTACCTTTTGTAATTGATACAAGTGCATTGATACAAATGCATAAAGCAATGATCTCCAGTGAGAAGACTGCATATAGCTTATATGCTGTCGAACTCATAGGACGTGCTTGGATGTAAGTTTGTCAATGGATTAAGGGTATATGGAAAATTAAGTCAATCTCCTCATAGAAAAATCGGCCTCATTAGATTATCCCAGTCCTTGACTCAATAGCGTTAAAATTAATGGCATCTTAACCATAAATTTTTCTAATCCAACGGTGAGTAAAGGTCAATGAATATAAATTTTGAGGTAAATGAGTATAAAATTAAGCATCAATGAAATGAGGCCCCAAGTGGAGAACATTTTCTGAACTGCATTGAAGAACATTGGAATTCATTCAAACCGGCCCCCAACAGTGATGACTGTAATAATAATCACTTTTTTCATGTAATTGGACTAATATAGAATTATTGCTTATGAGGGGAATTGATGACACAATACATATGTCATGCACTTCACATCCAGCCATTGCTATTTTGTGTGGTTAGGACGTCTCTATCTATTACATGAATCAAGTAGTGCCTCATGTTCTCCAAGCAGAACTCTGATCCGAAACTCTTTCATTTCACACCCCACAAAGACAACAATCTGCAAATCATACCTTCCAATCCAGAATAATTAATGACATATCTTAATAGATGAAATTGGAGCGTTATTTAGTTACAAGTCATTGTCATGGATATCGTTGTTGGGAAAATATTGCATTCGGATGCTTTCATATTTCAGAATTTTTTGTGGCATGGTAATTTCAAAACAAGTATTGAAAAATTTAAATTGGATTTTAATATAAAAAAAAGATAAAATAGTTTTAAAAGATATTTCTTTACGTTTCCAAACCTTTCCTATTTCTATTTTTATGTTATTATAATTTTCTTGTGATATTTTGCAGTTTTACGTTGGCCTGTCAATGGCACGGGCTAGGCCTAGGCTTGGGTTATCCAATCCCTTCCCGAAAATTTGACGGGCCTGCTAAGGGTTGTCCAATCCCGGCCCTAAATTGGACATGCCTACATTAAATCCCATCCTACATGGGCCCGGGCCCGGGCTGGGACAAGGCCGAGCCTAGGCTTAGCCCGATTCTTAACGTAAGCAAAACATTCTCTAATTAATTACTCCTACTGTCACTAGACACCGAGTGTGAAGCGGATTTACTTTAAACCCTCCTCCTTTCTCTGATCTTAGTACCGGCAATGCAATGCAACAAGCAATATGACGGATTTAAAAATTTTTCCGTGGGAGCCTGAGACTTGGGGGTATGTGTTTTATAAAAGGGGAGGGTGAAGTTACAAAATTGCCCCTCCTAATTCACTATTGTTTTGCTGTTAGTGAGGGGCAGTTTCGGGCACCTATATATCACCGATCCAAACCATCCACACAAACTGGACCCCCTAAATTACATGGGAGCTCCTGGGTTGGTACTTATAAGGATAGACTGTGCAACTGAAAACGTTCTTTCCATCCCCCCTCGTCTTGTGATCAGTGGGGTTTCTATCTCTCATCTATGACGAGGTACCTCTCACTAGAGCATTTCCCATTATAAATAATGTTTCTAAATATCTCTTATATTTGTGACTGTGCAACTGAAAACGGATTTATATGTAATGTGACACTCTGATTATGCGTCCACCTAAAAAGGGGTCTCTCGGGCTCACTAATTTTAACTAAACCGACCCCAAAAAAAAAAAAACAATATTAGAGCATGAGGAGAAAAAATTAACAAACTTTCTCCGCAGCATTTGCATTAAGGCATTTGTGTGATTTTACATCTACACCGTTGATTGCTTGCTAACTGATGGAAAAAAACATCTGAGGTAAGGACAAAAGCTTTCGACCCAAGCATGCTCTGCCCTTTGTCCATTGGACGCTTGAAATGGAGAAAAGCTTAATTGGCGCATTAACTCTACATGCTCTGCCTTTCTCTTAATTTTATTTATTTTTAGCTAGCCATCCATGTGTCTTCAGTCACCCTCCCTAAGGCAGAAGGTGGATTGGGTATAAGAAAAATAGCAGAGGTGAACACAGCATCTTTTCTTAAGCTTGGATGGCAAGCATCTACCTCTAATTCCCTCTGGCCTAAATGGTTTAGGAATTGCTACTTCAAATACCGCCCCATATGGAGCTCAGATAATTCGGTTTATGGCTCTAGTATCTGGAAAAAAATTCGAAGATCAGCCTTCATTATTCATCAAGGAAGCTCCTGGACCCTAGGCAACGGTCAGAGCATCAACGCCTGGCACGATTCCTGGTCAGACAGAGTTCCTATCTCTTCGAGCTTCCCAGGCCACCTATTTCCAAAAGATCAGCGTCTCTCTTCTCTGTTTCAAGCAGGGACTTGGGTTCCCCCAGAGCATCTATCTCCTCCCATCCAGCAGCACCTTCTTCATCTTCTCAAGGATCAAATTTTAAATCCAGGTTCAAGTGATACTCTTAGTTGGAAAGACTCTTCAGATGGGAAGCTAACTCAAAGTTCTGCTTGGCAGAAAATCAGACACAGAGGTCCTCGTCTTCCATGGCCCAAGTTGGTTTGGAATTCTCTTTCACCTCCTAGGGTAAACTGCTTCGGGTGGCGTCTGATGCACAACAGACTTCCTTCAGAAACTTGGCTCAAGCGGATAGGAATTTCCCTTGCCTCTAGATGCACCCTCTGTAGAGCAGAAGAAGATTCAGTCGGTCACCTCTTTTTCAAATGTGAAGTAGCTAAAACAATTTGGTTCTGGTTGCTCCAAGCAGCAGAGGTTCCCCCTCCAACCAATTTCTCTCCTTCCACTCTGTGGAAGTCCTTCTCTTCTTCTTCAGATGCAAATGGAATCAAGCTTACGGCAGCTATATTCATCAATGTCTTATATTTCCTATGGAAAGTTCGGAATGAAGCAATCTTTGAAGAGCGCAGACCCTCCTTCCACTTCATCCAGGCCAACCTATCCGAAGCTATCTCCTTCTCTCTCAAGCATATGAATTCTCCATTTGTCAGCCCTCACCTGACTGCTATGGCTGCTTCTTTGAGAGTTTCCTCAGATCGCAGGTTTTGAGTTGTCTAGCTGGTAGGCAGGAGTGTTCTGCTTCTCTCCGTATCTCCGTAGGCCTCTCCTTTTGAGCCAGCTCCTCAGTTCTGAGATCTCTCAAGCTGAGTTGCTGGAGCTTTCTTTTCTCTTTCTTTTCTCTTAGGAGTTTTTTGTTTTCCTCTTTTGCTTCGGCCCTTGTTTTTTTGGTGGTCTCTTCTGAGGCTTTGTTTTCTTTTTCCTCCCTTTCCCCCTTCTTTTCAATATAATTTACCCTTTAGCAAAAAAAAAAGCTAGCCATCCATGCCAAAATGTTTGAGACGTTAGTAGATGCAACGGCACCCCTAAGGAGGAATCCAGTCGGAATACTTCAAATTTAGACCGATTGTCTCTGATAACATTTTAAATCTCTTTATCTATTCATATCAAGACCTCAGGGCGGTAGTAGAGGCAATAAAAATCCTTTAAATATTCCTCTTAGGTGGAGCCCACTCATGAATACTTTCTCTACATGTTAACTCACCCAAATGTCTTCTCTCCTCTTCTCAATGTGGATAGAAAAAACTTCAATTGTTGGAATAGAAAATATTCGAAAACAGCACATGATTTTGGCATTTTGGTGCAATCTAGTCCGTTGATCCCAATTTGGCACTAATTCTGCCATCATTGACAATGGACTTTGGCTCTTAGACCTGGTCCACTATATAGGCCACTGTCAATTCACACCCGTCGGATCATCCTAACCATCCATCATCCATATATAGGCATAAGCATGTGGATATAATCAAGTGATACACATGTGCCCTCTTGCTCTTGATTGCCCATCATACGGAATCCTCACTCTGATTAGAGATTCTAAACATCTAATCAAATTGTTACTTAGTTCAATATTAAAGAAGAAGGCCCATTTTGTCAATCACCTATTTAGATGGATTGTTATGAATTATGATTATCTGACCATAGTAACATTTTTCTGCATGACTCAATGGGTAGTTTTATCCTACGAGCTAGGTTCCTTATATGTATAGGGGATGTCATCATGGTTCAAGCCGAAATTTAGGGGGTCCCAGTTTATTGATGGTGCCCCACCTCTTTGATGTCTAGGTTGGAATGTCCGCATTAACAGGTTGGCAGGTTGCAATGGTAAAGCAGACAGTCCAATTATTGACCGGGGCCAATCTTTTGGTTTAACCTACACTTACTTTGACTACATGTATGTGATTATATGTAAAATTCCCAAAAATTAAAACCAGAGGCCCATAAAATGGACAGCTAAGACTATAACCAATTCAATATGTAGACAGGGGGATCTTCTAATCTGTGATGTGGGACATGACCCACACGAACTGAAGAGAGGGGCCAATGGTTCCTCCTAACTGCTATGGAGTTTCACCTGCCCCCCATCTAAAAGATCAATGGAAGAGAATGATGTAGCGAGGGGCGGACTCAAGTATAGGCATGTGGGTGTGGTCACATCTGTCAAACCGTGGTGTGCTTTCAACATATATATAAAACCTTTGGGTTCACTTCCAAAAACCTAATAAAAATGGTGGGTCCCACCCTCGAAAATCACATAAAAATCCTTGGTTTGCTCCAAGATCAAACTACCTATTAGGGTTGCACCCTTAAATAAAGATCCTGGGTTGGGGTCTTTTACTCTTCATGTTCAGTGAATGAGAGTTGTTGGTCTTAATCGAGTGGGCAAGGACTAAACATTCATAGAAACATGGACCGCTTTTGCTAACTCCGCAAAATTTCATGCCAGCTATTGCACCCTCCTAAGAATGAAGAGAAAAAAAAATCAAGAAAGAGATCTAGCAGAGTTGGTGAAAACAAATTAGATGAAACAGTATGAAACGGGGGATCTGGACTCGTGGGGAAGATATGAGAGAGAGATGATAGTGTGTGACACGTTCAAGAAATAAAATCCTAAAAGCTAGGCACTTCATCTCACTATAATTTGAATACCTCACCCCACCTGTTGGCAAGCACTCAAATTGCAGAAATGCCTTTAATACGAGATGCTTAAGAGAGAAAATTCTCCATAGAATTAATATGTGGGCCCCAGCAATTGATATATAGAACTGGAATAGAGAATCATTGTATGTTTTATAGAACTGGAATAGAGAATCATTGTATGTAAGAGTGTCCAAAATCAGTAGTCATTGGGGCAGGCCACGAACATTAATTGGACACAAATCCAACTGCATCGCAGTGGGTAAAATGTGGGGATTAATTCCTTGCAAATTTGGCGTGCAACATGTCCTCCTTCATTTCTTCTTGCCAAGTTATATGTGGGGAAATTCTCTGGTCTAATGATGAGAAAAGGGCTCTCCTCATTTATATGTATTTACACTCTCCTTGGTCAAGTTGGTAAGGCTTCATCATATTTTTGCAAATTTGAGTCTTGATCCCTTATTTTCTTTTCTCCCCTGCTGTGGGCTTTTTTGGGGGTCCATTTTAGGCCCATGTATATCCTTTCCCCTTTCTAATATACTTACCCTTAAAGCAACAAAAAAAAGTCTTGATCCCTTCGCTGCAGCTTACCCATGTCCCCCTCCCAGTCCCATGAAATGACAGTAACATCCTTGCTACATGGAGATGAAGAGTATAATTAAACTGTTTCTTACGACCAAACTTGTTTATAATTTAGTTTTGCAGTCTTAACCGTGCAGTGTTCATAGGTTCTCAAGGAAGGGGATGTAGAGTAGCTAGGTTTGGGCTTTCGTTGAAATTAATGCATCCATTTGTAGCACAATACGAGGAGGTTTATTTGCTGGAGTTCATAGAATTTGTGATAGAAAAAATTCTGAGTTCTCCAAATGCTATTTCTTACTAAATTTTAAAATTTACTATATAGGGGAAGTTTTAAGTGCATCTATCCCTCACCATAGGGTGATGATACTTTTCTTTTTTGCACATGAAGACAAGGAAGTGTACCTCAACCTATGTACTTGAAAATTCACTTTTGTATTTAAAATTTTCCATTTATGGAAGCATCCCTTACCCTATGGTGAGGGATGGATGCACTTGAAACTTCCTCTACTATATATTATGGTGGGGAGAATGATATTCTTATATCTTTCTACATGTACTCCCGACTATTTGCTGCACTTTTTAGTGTCTTCGTTGAGAAAGTATTGGCAATTCTGACCTGGATCCGAATCTCCTGTTTGGACGAATCAGGGCCGCCTGCGGGGGCGGAAGAAAGAAAAAATTCATTTCTCTTTCCTCCGCCCCTGCATGTGGCGGCTCTTGATTCATCCAAACAGGAGACGAAACAGGGGATCCGCTTCCCACTAACCTTTATTGTGTTTGATGGTGACTCAACTAGGAAATGTTTTTTTTATGTCCTTTCACATCTACAGCGAGAGGTGAGTCTCACTTGATTTTGAGCTTCTACAGCAAGAATGAGAGAGTAGTTGAATTAGACGTCCTGATTTAACGCAGAGGGCCCACCTCTGATGAATGCAGGGGATAGAGTTTGAAGCAACGCCCGGATGTGAAAATCTCTCCAAAGAGTATAGATCTCAGAAGGACCTCCCTGCGAGGCAATACATATTACTATATACCCAACTATAGATGGGATATGCAAGAGGGGCAATTTTTATTTTTTTTTATTTTTTGCGATCGGAGTTTTCCAATTTTTTAGGGTGGACTAATCCCTCTGGGCTCAGAAGAAAGTTGGCTAAACTCCTATGTAAAACTCCAGTGTGGTAATGTAATTTCGAACCTACAACCTCCGAATGTAAACTGTGGTTTAGAGAAACTGACAAATGACGGTTGATTTAGTAGCTATTCTCCATGTTTTAAATAGTTAAAAAGAGTCCAAATCTTCAAATCTTGTGACTATGAATACACATGAATTGATGGTCATATGGGCTCCATGGGAAGATTATTAAAGAGGAAGTAGGGCAGCAATGTAGATGGGACCTTGACTTTCCTAAGATTTAAATTATCAGGGTGATAATTGGGTATTTATTTCTTGTGTTTCTTTGGTTCGAATTGTCCTAAGGGTAGGTCATTTGATGTTCATTTTGGAGATTCACCTCTGATCTTTATTATTAGCCACTCAAAAATGCTATACTAAGAACTCACTTACGTGAAACAAATTAGCCCTTTGAGCTTTAACAAATAGCTAATGAGATTGAATCTTTTACTGCTTTTGTGTACACATTTAGGGCATATTTGGCAATCGGTGAGGACTCTGTAGATTTGAGGATTCCTCACTGCCCTTGAAATAAGGATTCCTCACTGAGGATTTCACATCGATGTCAGTTATATCGATGCGTATAGTTTGAAAATTTTGATATTACGATAAATGAGGATTTTCAAATATTACAAGAGAGGGTCAAACATGAAAATCCTCAAATTCAAGCTTTCCATTGACTGAAATCCAGGGATTTCCAATAGCCAAATATTCATTTTCTGTGATGTTATGGAAAACTGGTGAGAAATCCCCAATAATTTGATTCTTAAATGTGACCTAAAGCACAAGATCTATGACTTGGATTATGATTTTTAATATTTTATTATAACTAGGCAAGTTGGATGTTAAACTTGGCTTTGATTAGATACTTGCATTGGCATTGAAGATGGGTCCATTGATCCCCGGATATGAGAGATGTTGTGGATTAAACATCTAATTTTCTTTGCTTCGTTACCTAAGGCAATGCTATAAGTCGTCAATTGTTTGTTTTCTTTTTCTAAGTTATTTTAGAGTCTTGGCCGAAAATGTTGTATAAATGCCTTACCAACATATCATGTGTGAGGGAGGACATGTTAGGCTTGCACTGAGTTATCAAGTGAAGCTAGCAAGTTTCATTAAATCCCTTATTCTTTACTTCTTTCCTTTTATTTAATATTTCATTGATTAAACCAACAAATACGATTGGCATTGCATTACTGAATGCTTGCATCAACGCAAAAGGGATTCTATTCTGTAGGATCTTACACCCTATTGAGGACGTTGACCTCAACAAACCCTTCCTCAACGGCACACCCGCCGCGACCTCGCAAAATGCATGTCCCGTGACTCGAACACCCGACCTACCAAGCTCTGATACCACTTGTAGGATCTTACACCCTATTGAGCTACCACTTATCCCAAAACCAATTGGTGATAGGAAACGGCACAACAATAGTTTTATGGTGAGGGCGAGGACTCGACTACAATTATGACCGCTCAGGAGCGATGGTGGACGTTGACCTCAACATATTCTATAGAGTTTACTAGTAGCTTCCATATGTTTCAACACAATTATATATAATTATTAAGCATACCCTCTTACCTCATTGCATGGTAACAAAATCTCGAGGTGGGCTTAGTAAAGGCAGTATAAATACTTTTCAATGTTCTCTTTATGGCGGAGACCTCTCCTCAACACTTCACATTAGGGGGAACCCGGTTCGCCCACTTTTGACGGCACGCATTTTTTCGTACCAAGTCGTCGTTTTTGGGATTCAAACTTGCAGCTCGTTAGCTTTGTTACCATTATTTTTTTAGAAGGTCATTCCTACCGAAAATCTTTAAATGTTGATAGAAGCAATATAAATACTTTTCAATAGTCACCTTTCCTCCCTCGAGGTCTACTTCCCTTACTTTGAGTACACCATCAACCCAGGTCTACTACCAGCATCTGAGGGCAATCCACCTTAAAATATCAGGTGGGGAGAATATTAATATGAGGGCCCCGTCCCGACAGTGGCACATCAAGAACATTTTTTTTTCAAAAGGACAGTGGCACATCAAGATGGCTAATCAAATTCCGATTTCTGGTAGACAAGGCATCTTTTGGTTGTTACACCATGCGCAAGCGTGATGCCTCTGCTGGTGTCATTTAAACGGCCTACTATGGCTTAATGGGGTACACCTTGCAATGGCTAGCAATTGAGCGTGAACAGTAAACAAAGGTCCTTCTTATTATGCGTGTCATTCTCCCATATAGAGAAAATGGGTTTCCAAATGGAGCCTTTATTTGACCTATAGAGGGTGTTCATGTTCTGTTGTCTTCATCAATTGGACTTTGTAGTGTGTGAATTCCAAGACACGCTACCACTTTTCTTTTCTTAAAAGGATGATAAAATCCTAAGTTTCTGTTCTCTTGAAAGTATGAGTCCGTTTCTTTAGCATAATTCTTAAAATCCATGTTTAGAGAATTTGAAATATGTTGTCCCCCACATGGATATTGCATTATAGTGTGAGAATTTCAGTACAGGCCACTTTTTTTTATTCTTAATTAAGATAGAATTCTAAGTTTTCTCTTTGATCTCTTAAAAGCAAGGTTGACAAAGGTTTTAGAATTCATATTTGGAGAAATTGAAATTCTTCATATATTGTACCCCATATGAGATTTCAAATCCTCATGGTAAGAGTTCAAAGGGTATTTGTGACTTTCTAGATGGGTTGGAGTTAAGAATTCCAACAAAACAAACTGACATCTAAAATACTAGGGAGACAACCATGATGTCAATATTCAAAATTCCAAACACGAGAAACTCCCATCTAAGGAACAATTTTAAAGAACCAAGTACTAGTTGTCTTGTTTTTTCTTTTTTTTTTTCTCAGTAACAAGGGTATGCAATGAATTATTTACGGACAGGACTAATCCACAGGCACAAGCACAATCCCACAAGGCACTAAAAAGTGTCTTACTTAATAGTAAAAAGTAAAGTGTGGCAAGATTATACATGTGAAAATTGAGTTCAAACAAAAGATGTACGATATCAATTATTGAATTCTCCTCCAATTAAATGTCCATATGCCACCTCAACTAACTGATCGGAGTTGGCATAGTAGACTATTGCATGATTAGTCATATCAAATACTTCAGTATAGTTGGGCTCCTTATTTTTAAAGGTTTTTAGGAGAGAGAGTAGGTCCTCGTTTCCTTGTACTAATAATTTTTTTGCTTTATTTAATAAAAGACTCTTATATTTAAAAAGGAAGGTGTTTATATGTCTACTCTCAAAGTCTTTGGATTTTGAAGATGCCACTAGAGAGCAATAAAACAGAAGCAATAAAAGATAGTGGATGTAGCTCAAGTTGTTAGGAACATGAGTGTACGTGTTCCAATCTCCAATGATGGAATTAGAAGTTGGTAAAATATAACACTCTCCAATACTATGTGATAGGGTACCTCTCACAAGTTAAGGTCTCCTCATCATGCATGACAAGTTATGGCACCTCAGTCAAGTGGTACTATGTTTGATACTCAGAGTGAAGGGGGTCTGGAAAAGATTCCAACTTCAGGTAATCCTAGTCATTCAATAGGCCACCAGTTAGAGAAGTTTTTTCGTGCCAACTGTAAAAGTAAAAAAAATTTAAAAAAAATCTACCAGTGGGCTGAACTGGGAAATTTGATTAATCCAAAATAACTGTCCCTTGTGTATCCATGCTAGCTTGCTCCTATTTCTACATTGATCACATGTAAACAATGTTATTAAAAAGAAAAAAGAGAAGGGAGTAAAATCAGTTGTTTTACATGTTTTTAATCTGCAGATGGAAGGCTCAATTGCAATTGATGTAGATTTTGGCCGATTTTGGTCTATACGCAGGGAAGGAGGAGGGTTGTGCAAGATACATCATACATTGCATACTCAATGATGGATGGCTTAGATCATAATATGGAGACACATTATTTTATTAGTCATACTATACTAGTACTTTTAAAGTAAAGTATACAATGATCTAGTCCGTTCATTGCGTCAGGCATGCTGTCAATGGTTAGTATTTTTTGAAAATCAATGACTACTATTAAGTGGATCCACTTTCCTTGATGTTTGGACCAAAAACTATGAAATGTATTTTCATTTTCATTTCGAGAAAATGTAAGGCTGCACCAAAGTCAAGAAAGTGTACGATTTCCTTTTCAGTGACACCGGGATTCGCTGCATGGAAAATAGTCAGAAAGAAATCTGACTTCCTCTTTATAATGCCTCCTCCCCTGGTGTCTTTATCCAGGCTTTCCTTGTATTTTCCTTCCCTCCCCACATCACAGCTTTTGCACCAAGCCATTTTGTCTTCATTTGAGCCACTCCTTAGAAAGCCTCTTCAAGCCCTCACACAACTCCTGAATGACATTGGCCTAATCACTCAGGCACCCATAAGATACCTAGGCCTCTCAAATCTCACTCTAAAAAACAAGTGATTCAATCAAAAGAATCCCCCCAATCATGACTTGAGTTCAATCCACTAGATCGAGTTTGTTTAGGTCCAACAGGCCTAAACTTAATTTAAATGGGAGCCGTCCATTTACTTTTTTATTAGAGTTCAGTTTCTATTTTCAATGGGTATTTGTTTCAATTCATATCTGAATGACGACGTTGAAGTGAATTTATTGGTTCGTTTATTCAATTACCTTTCCAACAAGCTTAAATTCGTGTAGTTTTAACAGGAATTGAGAAAGTTATGATGAACATTTTATAGGGTATAGTTCATTGAAAATGACACTCTGCATTTTTATTTTTTTTTCATCTTGTTATGTGTAAATATCCTAAAGTAAACTAAAGCACCATTAAGTCGATTTGATGGTTAAGATCGTTTCTAAGGGGTCCTTTGTGGAAAAACCTAAACAACAAATGGATGAAATCAAAGTTTCTATATAATCATTAAACTAAGAATTATGATCACAAAGTTTGGTTTTCTCTTGCCCTTAATCAAGCACCTGGATATGCTTGGTGGAAAATTCTTGAGTTTCCAATGATCAACATTGTTTGACGACAGTAATCCGGTTAATGGAAAATTTGAGATCTAAGTATCATCAGAGCCCTTTCCCACTTCAATTGATTGGCATGGAAGCCCTTCCCCCATCTATTGAAATTTGCAGCCCATAAACAATAGTCTCCCGAGAGGCACATTAAATATAAATGGAAAATCTAGTGTAATGCAGGTCTGAAATCATTAATAGTGTCTATCTTCCCAAGAGGCCATTGCATGTAGGTTTTCTTCTGTTTAATGTTGAGTGTTATAGGTTTTTGGTCATAATGCCTAACTCCCACAGTAACCCTATTAAAGTTCCATTTTTTCCACCACTTTGTGACACTTTATAATTTTATTTAGCTATTGAACACCTGAAAACTGATAAAACAAAGATATACAATGCAATGAGAATTTTAAACTTTTTCCTTCATAAAAGACACAAATTGTGTCACAGCCTCGTACTTGCCAGGTGATCATCTTGAGTTAATACGGGTTTAACTTGTAAGTCTAAGGTGAGGACTTAGATATTTCCGATGTCTTGCCTCACACTTTCCCCTACCATTAAGCATTAGAGAACATTGTAGGAAAAATTACCCTTATTCCGGAGGACAGAGTTGATACATTAGAGTGCTATTTTGACTCTCAATCAAGGAATAAAGTGACGTTAGTGGGTTAGTGCAAAATGGTTTTGCCCATTATAAACTAAGTTTGATAGTCACCATGGTCATTATATCTGTGAATACAATCATTTACAGCACATGGAGCTATGTTGCATCTAATGGAAATGTTATATTTGTTACAAATAATATACATCTAAAGCACGATCTAAAAAGTTTCTGAGATGGAGAATTTCCACGTATTTCGTTTTCTAGAGTATATTTAGATGCATTGTTTCTTCAAACAGAAAAGGACATAAATAGTAGTGCAACTTTTAATTTGATCATTGACTAACAAAATGAAATCTGGTTAAGACTAAATTCAAAATCATGTTATTACACCAAATTCAGATCCATAGAGGGAAGGCCCTAGAAAATTCTTTGAGCCCATTGCTATGAAATCCTTTAATGAACCAAACTTCTAAAAGCCAAATTGTTCAAAGTCATTATCTCATCTTGTTTTGTCTCCGGGCCAAATTCACTCCAATTGGAGTTGGGTCCAACATCAAATTAATTAATCATGTGTATAAAAACATGATTCGACAACTTAAAAAAAAAAAAAAAAAACCTTAATCGCAGGTCTTAACAAGTGACCAACCTTACAAGTGGCCCAATTTTAATTGGAGAGACCAATTTAGTTTTCAGACAATTGGGCTGCTCCACTAATGGGTTTATACCGTTGGCCTTAGAGAATTCTCCTTAGAGAATTCTCCTATGCCTGCCCTTTCAAAATCTAGGCCTGGCTCTGACTTTTCCCACACATATAGCATGGCCCCAACTTGTACTGCAACAGCAGAGTGGTGATGTTGAATTAAACAAGTATAAATAATATGACTAACTCCCTCACAATTAAATATGAGACTTCACATCTTTTACATATGATGAATCCAATGGCATGTTGCAAATATGTTTTGGAATTCTTTTTAGGAAAGAGTCCAATTTGTTTTTCTTCTTTTTTATCATTATTTTTTTATAGTGCATGGCTGACCTAAGATTTATAGAGGTTTTAATATTGATGCAAGGTTTATAGGGGCAAAGTTCCAAGTGAAATAGTTTGATACGAGATTGTGATTTGCCAACTTCACCATGGTAGGTAGTGTGATAAATCCTAGCCAAGGTATAGGGATTAGTTTCCTATTTTGAATATGCTCGAGTTAGACTTGGAAATCCTATTTCTTTTTATTTGATTGAAACTCTTCTAAAAAGAGGTTTTATTATGTTGTTTATTTCTTGATATTGTTTCTCTTTGCATTTGCACTTGCACTCCGCCATATCTAAACCACATTGTGAGAGGTTTGAAGTTAAGAACTTGGGCCACTTCCGTTGGATGAGGAGTAGAAGCAGTATATTGTATTTCATATAAGAAAACACTACAATGATATAGTTTGGAGTGCATTTCGACCATAGAGGGCTGTAAAAAACCGTCTAACCTTACAGGAAACTAAGCACAGCACCAACTGTTTTTGAACCAGAGATTTAGTGTTTGTGTTATGAGCATGTTTTCAAGATTTTGCTGAAAAAGGTTGTATTTGTTTTTTTTTTTTTTTTCTGGTTTAAGGTCAATTTGTATTGAAGAAAAGAGAGGGGGGCAAAAGGCCCAAAAGAAATAGGGAAAGACTAGCTAAGGGGGGTTAACAAAAAAAAAGCCAATCGTAGAGCCAACCTTCCAAAGGAAAGACACTATACAATGAGGACCGAAGACCAAAGAAAAAACCAAAAGAATGACAGCCCAAACCACAAAGAGCACAAAAGCAGCCTCCACAAAGCAAAACTCCAAAGCCTTTTGTATTTGTTGGGTATATGGGTTTGGGATTGGCTCGTTTTGTAGTCCCAACCCATTTGTATTAGGGTTGAGGGGTAATATGGTCTTTGTCCAAAATTACATGTTATCTCTTTTAGTTGTAACTCTAATGATGGGAAAAAACTCTGTTTAGCAGAGAAGAAGAAAAAGATAAATTTTATCTATAAACGTAGGTGTGAAATCACCGAACCACGTAAATGTGCTCATTTTTTATGACATGATATGAATTACTTGTTGATCGCACGCTTCCGCACACACGATCACAATATATAGTATTTTGCAGTACGTAATGGTTTTGGCAATCACGAATACCAATCTTAATGGGCCTAGTACAAAATAACAGAAAAGTGCAGAGTTTATATTGGAATTCTTTTCTCAACACCATAGTATTGTACTTTCTTTTTTTAATTTACATCTGCAACACCCTGAAAGCAATTAAAATTTGTAACATAAGGTTTCTGCCGGCCCTAGAGAGAGAGTGTGTGTTCTAAATGGTTCCCAATGTGAAATTGAGGGCAATTTGTATGCTGCGGGCGGCCGACAAATTACCAACTAAAGAAGTGCTGTGAGGCACAAGGACTGTTTTAAGGAAATGACATGGTGGAGACATTCTATCTATGACTAATAAACTTAACCAACCCCCTTGGGAAATGTTCCATTTTTGCACTTTACATAACCATGGTAGGCCCAAATTCTCTATTGCTCCTCCCTAAAGCTAAGTATAATCATTTCTACTTTTCAAACTCCCCTCTAATAAGTTCCCCTTTTCAGTTACTTGTCCTCCTTTACTTAATTGGATTGCTATCCAACCAAGCAAAAGTCACAGCCCATGCTCACATCAGTGTGGTGGATGATTTTTATCAAGCAACAGACTGTGTCTCTACTTCCACACTTCGTCATGTATCTTCGTATAACGTTCATGTATAATGTTCTAAATGACAATGTAAACAACCCAAAGTCATACCTTTTTTTTTTTTCTTTTAAGCTTTCAACCTTGACTTGTCTTCCCTTGGAAAAATCACCGGTTTCCTCATTTATTGAAAATCTGCCCATGATCATCATCCATTCATCTCCATCAGCAGCAAGGAAATGGGTCAAATTTACTAGAAGACACCCACGAAGATTTATAAACTTTAACCAGATGTAAAAACCCACATGAAACTACAGATATGAACAAAGAATAACAAAAAAGAGTGATTGTTTCCTCTTGGGTGGAAATTGATCATCCTTGGACGTACAGGCACACGTGATAAAATGAAAAGATGAATTGTCACCTAAAGCCCAATGGTAACAAGTTGAGGAGGATCAATTGATATTGGAAGCCTTAATTTGTTGAACTGAAGGTCTCCTTCATTTGAGCAAATCAGGTACAACGATGTACTGTATTTGATTGGTGCTTAAAGAGGTTTTTTTATAGAAACATCTGGTTGATGTTAAAGACTTGTGATTACCGGACTTAAGTAAATTTGCTAACAAAGTAAAGTGATCAAGATTGATTAGAAAATCCTAAGGCTTTATACGGTATATAAATATATATTCACGTGACCAATTGATACCTTCTAGCCCACTCATGTAGCAATAGGAACAATCATCCTTTCCATTAGGGCTGTATCGGTTCGGTTAACTGTTTATTTTGAGAAAACCGTTAACCGCACCGTGAATTATAGTTTTAAAAACCGCAATTGTATCTGGAAAAATCGTTAAAAACTGAACTAGGTTAACCGTTAAAAACCATAACCAATCCGTATCCGTAAAAACCATTAAAAATCATTTTGTCAAGTTAAAAACCGTGAAAAACCATTAAAAACTGTGAAAAAACGTATACTTGAGTTAATAATTATATACATATTTCATTTAGACCCTTTGTGTTTTCTTTTTAATTAGTATAACTATACGGTTAACCATGTGTCGATTAACCGAAATGCACTTCATGGTTTGGTTCAATTAATAACCGTGAGTTAATACTGAAAACTGTAACCAAACCGTGAAGTGTGGTTTTCTGATTTTATTAACCGTAACTGTAATCGAACCGTGAAATACGGTTATTAATCGTGGTTCAATTCAATTCGGTTCGATTAGACGGATTTTTAATTTTCTTTTACACTTCGACTTTCCATCAAAAAAAAGTTGGCATAAGGAGATAATGCTTTCATCTTGAAGAGCCGATCCACTCACATACTACTCAAGCAGTTAAAAGTACAGATAGATTTCTATGCTTAAACTCTTCCACTTGTTGTCCTTGAATAAAGTTTCCTTACAAGAAGAAATTAGGACTAAAAAAAGCTAGGATTTATTTGATTGAAACCTACATGATCCAAGCTCAGTAACTATATATAAGACTAGTATTGTGGCAAAACTATCGAGAGGCGTTAGAGTCTCATGTAAATGGTTTGAATTTTGAAAAGGTGGAGCCAGTATTGCAAAGGTGGTTCAAAATCACAAAATTTTATACAGGTGGGCGGCTCCCATTTCTAATGGGGAAGTCATGCAATAGTTCTTTGTTCTCATGATCTGGGCCCCATCTTGAGATATAGGAACTCATTAGAACAACTGAAATGGAAGTCTGGTGGACCACCATATATACTTTTACCATTATTATTACTATAATCATTAATGTTGTTATGTATCATTATTACCTGACATCATCAGTGTCACAGAAAGAGAGAGAGAGAGAGAGAGAGAGATGAGTTTGGTACGTGAAGTTTGTTACTTAACAGTAGTCTACTAGTCTACTGAGAGAGAGAGAGAGTAGAATTTACGAAACATGTGCATGAGTTTAAGTACACTACACTAGTGTACGGGGAGGGGGAGGGGGAGGGGGAGGGGATGCCAAGTCGTTTTAGGGTTAGATAGATAGTTATTGGCCAAGGGTAGGACCCATCCGGTGCACTTGTCGGGTAAGAGGTCTGCATAAAAGAGAGAGGAAGCAAGCTGCGGTTCCGTCTACAATCGCCCCACAAGAAGGCAAAGCCAAAGGAGGAGAAGGAAGAAGAACCATAAGAGGGGGAAAAAAAAAAAAAACATGGGGCACCATTCCTGCTGCAACCAACAAAAGGTTAAGAGAGGGCTTTGGTCTCCTGAAGAAGATGAAAAGCTCATTCGCTACATCACCACCCATGGCTATGGATGTTGGAGTGAAGTCCCAGATAAAGCAGGTACCTCTCTCTCTCTCTCTCATTCATTCATTAAAGGCTGGAAACAAGGAAGAGTTGTCTTGTGAAATCTCTCTCTCTCTCTCTCTCTCTCTCTCTCTGACCCCTTTTTCATTCAGGGCTTCAAAGATGTGGGAAGAGCTGTCGATTGAGGTGGATCAACTATCTAAGACCAGATATTAGACGAGGGAGGTTCTCCCAAGAGGAGGAGAAATTGATAATTAGCCTACATGGTATTGTGGGGAACAGGTCGGATGAGAGCCCTTCTTTCATATAATCTTCTTTTATTTTCTTTCCTTTTTCTGAAGGGGATAATTTTTCCCACTACTATGTGGAACATCCATCAGCATATACCACATCCATGGATCAAAACTTGAAGACCTATGCTATCAACGTATTAAATCCTCAGATCCTTGGATCACTAGTTTATCTTTTCCTTTTCTGTAACGAATACGCAAATTTGAGGAGAGGGGACGGCTAAAAAATTTCCACCAACCAATACAGTAAATTAAGCTATGGGGAGAGCTTAAAATTTTCTACTGATGAATACACTAAATTGAGCTATGGGGACACCTTAAAAATTTCTACTGATGAATACACTAAATGGAGCCAAGGGGACAGATGTTTTCTACACTTGGTGCAATAAACATATTTAGGGCATTCTCTTGCCCTCTTAACATGAACCCATGGTGCCAAATATCAAAGACTCTAGATTTAACCCATATTAGATACATATAAAGATTAATCTGAGGTTTAATGGGTAATTTTGTATTTGATGGGATGCAGGTGGGCTCATATAGCAAGTCATTTGCCTGGGAGAACTGACAATGAGATAAAGAACTATTGGAATTCATGGATTAAAAAGAAGTTAAGAAAGCCTCAAATTCCTCCAACGCCTCCAACCACCATTCCAATTACACCCAGCACGGAGTTTGTCTCACTGGGTTTCAGCCCCATTCAACCAGATGCACTAAACCAAGATACACCAAGAAGGCCAGTTCCTGAAACCATGGTTTCTTCTCCTTGTCCACTGTTCATGCTCGAGAATGGTTTCTGTGCAAGCGCACGAGAAGATCTTGTGGCTAATCAAATTTCAGGACTAAATTCTGATGCTTGGAGCTTCAATCAGCATCAAGGAGTGCAGGGACCGCCGCCTCCGCTCTTGTTCGCAGACACAAGTTGCTTGCCTCCATTGTTGGATAACATGGAAGGGATGGTTCCTATGATTGTACAATCGTATTGTACGAGTGAGGAAGGAGACATGACAGGGGAATGCATAGAAAGACAGGAATTGACCCAATGGGTTCAGTCACAACAATGCCCTAGTTTTTTAAATTGGGAGCATGTCGAAGGACAGTTGAGTGGGGAAGGAATTCCATCAGTTTCATCAAGTGTGGAAGCTATGCTTTCTACTTATCATTCATCAGTTGGAGATGTTAACTAAGGTGGGAATGGTGAAACACCATCATCCGTCTCTCTCTCTCTCTCTCTCTCTCTCTCTCTCTCTCATGGGTGGGCTTTGTGAGATGAATTAGAATAATGTGTTGTTTTTGTGTTTGTTGTGTGTGTGTGTGTTGTGTATTTTTTTCTCCCCTGTGAAGAGATGGGACTGAGGAATGCTTATTTATAACAAGCATGCAATGCTAAAACAGTGGTCCTGGAAGAAGGATGCAAAATGGAAAATGGGAAAATCAACAGAAGCTTATGAGAGTGATATGAACACCTTCTTGGATCCGTCACTGTATTTCATGTAAGTGATGACTAGTGAAGGTTCGTTTTCACACTTTCACTTTGAATACCTCTACATCTGAAGAGATAGGATTGAGGAATGTGAGATGTATTAGAATAATGCGTTGTTTTTCTGTGTGTTGTGTGTGTATATTTTTTGCTCTCCTGTATGAAGTGATGGGATTGAGAAATGTTTATTTATAACAAGAATGCAATGCTTAGTACAGTGGTCCTGGAAGTGGGACGCAAAAGAGGGAAAACCAAGAACTCATGAGAGAAATAAATACATTCTTGGATCCGTCGCTGTTTTTCTTGTAAGTGGTGACTAGTGAAGGTACGTTTTCACACTTGAATACCTCCACACCTGGCTTTTCACTCACTTTTATAGTAATTGTATTGATTTAAAGACACAAGGCTATGCTATTATAGTAATTGTATTTATTTACTTGCTTTTCACTCACTTTTAAAAGTCCTGGATACGTGTCAATCATGCCTGTTGGATTGATGGGAATGTGGATCGTTTTTTTTTTTTTTTTCCCCCGCTAACGGGGGGTTCCCAACCTTTTGGGCTGGACTATTCCCTCCGGGCCCAGAGAGAAGCTGAATAAAACTCCTGTGGCTCCTAGGTGGTAGCACAAGTAAATTCAACCTTCGGTTCCTGAAGAGGGGGGAACCGGGGGTCGATACCAAGACCTCTGGCTCCGGAAGAGGGAGGAACCGTAGTCCTGACCACTCGGCCAACCCCTTGGAAAGTGGATCATTGGTTAGTATTTCAATCAAATGACTGCAACACTTGATTTTGGAGAACTAAGGGCTTGTATGTTTGCATTAGATTGTATGGGAATTTACGTTCAAATGAGCTCCACTGGGGTGAAGGATATGAGGCGATGAGGGAAGAAAATAAGGTGGAGATATAGATGAGAATTTGACTTTTCTAGCTATTAAATTGCTAATGTGATGGTTGGGTATTGATTTTTCATCTTTCATTGATTCTTTTTCAATAAAGGGGAGGTTATTTTATCGTTGTTTTGTATACTGGCCTTTGGTCTTCATTATTAACCACTTATGCATGAATTCCTTTTAGTATTTTATACAAACAAACATGCCTAAATGTTAATCAGTTTAGAAGTGCAATTTTTACCGTGATTTAGTCTAACAATGGACAATGGTAGAATTAGTGTCGAATTTGGTTTTTTCGTTTTTCTTTTGAAAAAAATAATGTGATGAGCATGGATTGAACATGTGACCTTCATACCTTCAGTCTGAAATTCTCCCAGCTAAACTATATATCTATGTAAATAATAAATTAGGGTGATTGGTAATTCATGAGAAGTGAGGTGTACGTTTGCAAAATACTTTCACGACCACCACCAACATCGGCACCATACTTTTATATCATTAACATTTGCACATACACATGAGTCACTTTCAAAAGATGAAGTGGAATGTATGATATAATTTATACTAGCAGACCTATACAATTTAAATGAGTGTCAAGTTTGGGTTAATGCTAATTTAGGGTGGGGTTGGATGGGTGTGTGGGATTGGAAGAGGAATACTAATTAAAGTAAATGGATCCATTTGAAATTAAGAGGGGGCAAGTGACCCACAATATAGACTATTGTTTATATATTCCTAACGACAATACATATTTCAGAATGGCTAGTTTATTCTTGAGAAGAAATGCAACCAAGCTTTTGGAGTCCACCAGGATTTTTTTTCTAAAAGGCAATTTGAATTAAAAGAGAAAGAGAAAGGAGACAGGGCCAAAGAGCCCACAAGAGAGGAAGCTTAAGGAGCAACAGTAGAGAAGAAAGAAACCAAAGAAAAAAAGAACCCAACAGAAGCCAAGAAAACACATACCAGGCTTAAGAAATGGGGAACAAAAAATTACAGAAGAGGCTAAGAGGTCTACCAGAAAAAGGCTTGTTAATACGCTTGAGAGAAACGGAGAGGAGCTCAGTCAGGTATAGATTGACCTTCATCTGGGAGGCTCTAGAGTTCAAAAAGATAGCATCATTCCTGCATTTCCATAGAGCAAAAGCAGTTGAGAAGAAGATGGTAGCAGCTCCTTTGCAGGTCAGAGTGTCATTGGAGTCCACCTGGATGCATCCCAATCATGGGGTGTGGGATGAAGATCCATGTTTGAGTTAGGAATGTCGACAAAAATTTTGGAGATAATCAAGTCACCTTAACCCAGTGGTGAAGTAGAAATTTCAACTTTTGCCCGCAATGTATAGAAAACTCTTAGGGGGAGGCAATTCTTAAACATCTAGAAGGAATATCAAAACAATTTACCTCATTTCTGCCCCCATACCTTAACCCTTGGTTTTCTCTTATTGGTATCTGAGCCTTGGGGACTAGGACCTAAGAGAGCTCCCACAAAAGTGGGAAGAGGTGCCCATATTTTGGGAAGAAGGGCCCACACAAGTGAAAATGGATGCCCACGGAGTGGGAAGAAGAGCCCATAGAGTGGGAATGAGAGCCCACATAAGTGGAATGAGGAAGCCCACAAAGTGGGAAGAGTGGCATACCCAATGATTGAATCCTTGGCAACCAGGAGACATGCAGGGTTGCCAACCAACGGAACAATCCTATTGTTGAACTACATATTTTCGTGTTATTGTTGCTTCATCAATCTAAAGGTGAGTAAAACATAGAATGGGAGTTATTCAATAGCGAGGGGTCGGTTGGGTTTTAGCAAGTTTTCGATAGATATGATTGACATAGAAGACCCAATTGAGCAACCCCTTTTTTGTCGAATTATTTATTTCTAGGTTATTGGCCGCTTCATCAATCAACAGGTGAGTAAGACGTGGGTGAGAGTAATTCATTAGGAAAGGATTGGTTGGGGTTTGTGGCAAGTTTTGAGTAGATGTACGGGCTCCAAATATCTCAACTTATGCTTTACATTGTTTGTTGGCATAAAATATATATAGGAATGGAATTCATGGACACATGAGCTCTTATGAAGGGTTATTAAAGAGGTAAGGGACAAAGGAGGATAACATGTAATTGGTGAAAGATATAAGGTATTATTGTAGACGAGACTTTGAGTTTCCCTATATCTAAATTACTAAGGTGATGACTAACTAGGTGTTCATTTACCAATAAATAGGATGTTATTTAATGCTCATTTCTTATATTCACCTTAGTTTCTTCATTTTTTTAAATAAATTGAGACACAAAGTTCTAAAAATCCAGGATTACATGAAACAAACATGCCCATATTGTTATATTGTGTATGTAAATCTTGGAGAGGTATTGTATAGATGGAGCGTAGATTTACATGTGTGCGATGTGAAAGTTAGTGTTTAAGTACGAACACATCCCTGGTAAAGACTTTTTAGTGAACACATATCCCAAGTTAGTGTTTAAGGGCTCTTGTATGGTTAAAATCTATTTAATAAATAAGAAGAGTGTTTTCCAAAAAAAATTTTGTTTTAAGTATTTAAAAAACACTTGGATGTAGCTATTTGGTCTCATCTGATCCAAAGCCAGATGTAGCTATTTGGTTTGGAAACTCGATAGAGAGGTTCTCTATCAAAGATTTTTGGAATCTGGTGTGAACCCAAGCAACCCTTGTCTTATGGTCAAATCTTGTTTGAAACAATCTCATCAGACCTAAAATCTCTACATTCATTTGGAGGCTGCTTCACAGGAAAACCCCAACTGAGATTTGGGGAAATCAGTATGGATCCATCTTGCCTCCAGACGCACTCTATGTTGTTGTCATGAAGAAACAAAACTCCACTTGTTCTTCACATGCCCCCACATCCTCCTCTTTGTGGATCTGACTCTTTCACGGTGTTGGAAAATCCCTAATTCTTCCTTCCACTGCAATGCAAATTTGGACTGCCATCTCTAAAGACCAAAGTGATCCCTCCAAGTCATGGGCTATGATGGTTTTTTTTTTTCAGTGCCTTATTTTGCATATGGTGTGCTAGAAACAACTCAATTTTTTAACAATGCAACTGTTTCTCAACTTTCTATCAGAAGGCACCTTATTATTGACCAAATTGCTGATTTTCTTAGCTCTGTTCGAAGGCCATCTTGTGATAGGCTTCTCCAATTATTGGGAGTTAGTCTCTAACTCTTTCTCATGTATTTTATTTTCGCTTTATAGGTTTCCTTTTGTTATTCTTTTTAGCTTCTTAGAGCTTGTTCTGTTGCTTGATTGAAGTTTTTGGGGCTTAGGCCTTTGTATTATTCTCACCTTTTACGCTATACTTTGCCTTTAAGCAAAAAATGTATTTAAGAAACACACTAGAGCTTGGACTCACAAGAGAGGCCAAATATAGTAGACGCCTAATTAAAATTTGAATGACCAAATAGAATGCCTCTTTTGTAAGGGAGATGGAAAATTTTCACTCTTTAACATATTTTGGGTCTACCAATAGAACTTATCAAATATAATATATACCAGAGTAAGATATTATAAAAATAAAAAAAAATTAGCGGAAGGTCCCTTAAATGTTGTTTAAAGCCTCTGGTCCACAAAAGTTTTGGTTAATGCCTGTAGTCCATGTAGCTGGATATATTTTAGGCGGAGATCCCTAAATACACCAGATTACCCATTGTCATGACTGATTTGCCCCTGTAACCGTCTAAAGTTATGTCATGAATTTAATCCCTAGTTTTAAGCTCATTAACATGATATTTCATGACTGATTTGCCCATCTAATGGATTTTATTTCCTGGTTCTAGAAGAAGTTTCGAAATTCAAATGGGAGGGAGTAGATCAAGTTTCAAAATTCAAATGGGAGGGAATGAAATTCCTAGTTCTAGATGATGTTTTGAAATTCCCCTTTCTTCTTCTAGTTCATGTTTGTGTTGGATTTTGGGAATTGGATTTCCTTAAGTGGTGTTCTTTATTGCTTCTTGTTCTTTTGGTCTTGAGTACTGCTCTTGTTGAAGGAGGCGACATTGTTCATGATGACGAGGATGCTTTCAACCAACCCGGATGTGAGAATAACTTTGTTCTGGCAGCATTCTGAGATCTAGGTTTTGCTTTTTCTTGTGAAATTTTAGTTGGGGTCTTGATTATTTTTTTTGTGATTGTTTTTGAAAGAAGGGTGGAGAGTGGGTTTTTTTTTTTTTATGAGACTATGGATTTGATCCATCCTTTTCTGAATCTATTTGAGTTTGGTATTGCAAAAGGTCTTAAACAACAATATATATAAAGGGACCTTTGTACAATTCAGTCATGTCATTCGCTATAAATTTATTTGAGTTTATGTGACAAGCTCAAATAAACTCATATGTTGCTAACTTGGATAAATTTATTTGAGTTCTGGAACAAATTTTTTTGATTTCTGGATAAATTTATCTGAGTTTTGGAACAAATTTATCTGAGTTCTTGGAAAAATTTATCTAAGTTATAGAATAATTTAATGGGATACGAGGCTGAGATGCTTCCAATTAAGGCTATTCATGTGGTGTGTGCTCCACTATGAAAAGGGCATTTTTGGAGCCATTGGCTTTGATTGGGCAATGTTAGTTAGGATGTTTTTCACCAATTTGTCAATCACGAAGGTTTGGTTAGTTGGATTTGTTGATTGATGCCCATTCATGGTGGGATGCACTTGATGAACTGTCAAAACTCCTAATTTCTCGCTTTCATTCCTTCTTTAGTAAGTTACCGCTATATTAGGTTGACTGTTTTTTAATAAAGAGATAAGAGAATATGTGAGAATTGTTGTCCTTTCAAATATATGAAACGGTGGAAAGGAACTTTGCTTCTACGAAATCAATTTTTGGACTGTTTGTAATAAAAACCAATATTGAGGGACCTCCTGCCAAACACCCCTATAAAAATTTATTTGTTTAATCCACAATGGAGCCCATCTGTTTAAGACTCGAACTGCTCGTTAATGAGGCCCCTTTCCTATATCAGATATTGTAAAACTTAACTGTAGTAATTTTCTGAACCATTGTAAGATCGAAAATGTACAATATATGTACTTGAATAAAACTCTATGAGGAATCCAAGTGTTTTCTACGTAATCAATCTTGCGTTGGGCTCATCTTCAATTCCAGTTAAACCTTATTAGAGGGTATATAAGAGGAAATATTTATTTTAAACGGCTTAGATTAATAGATAAGTCTAGTCTTCCAAACGACAACCTCACCCACACATCTGAGCCGGCTTTGGGCAAGGAATCGAATCAGAACCCTTTGCCCCATCCAAAACTTTCTATTTTGGACACTCTAAGCATGGAGCCTGAAAAAGTGATTTTCAGATACCATGTTCATGTAAACCAGTGTATGATTTTTTTTTTCCTTCCTTTGATAGAACGGTGTATGATTAAGGGCATGCACATTCCAACAATCCAAGGAAGGACAACAATATGGACGGGTGAGATTGGAGTTGTTCCATACAAAAATATGGGTGCATAAGCCATCTTGTTTCCACCTGTGATATATTGATATAGGGAAAATGATCTCCTGTTTGGTTCAAACAGAGTCAATCAGAGGGTGCCACATGGGGGAGAAATTATTATTATTATTATTATTTTTACGAAGGAGATGAGAGGTCATTGAGTTGACATCTCTCTCCTCATATTACACCCTTAAGTGGTCCAAACAGGGAATCGGTTTTCATTGAAATAGGAGTACCAACCTAGCAATATCATGTCATGTCCAACATGACATGACCTTACTGGTAAGCATGGGCCCATAAATTGGCAGAGAAAGAACAGGCCGCCGAAGGCAGAGAGAGGAACACACAAGGCGTTGTAAAGTTGTAACCTCCTTAATTAGACCCCTTTTAGATTCCAGATTAAAACCAGGGTAACTGTCCTCAGTTTTCTGTACCATTTGTCCTCATTGGCTTGCCATACAAAACTATAGAACTCCATCAACCACCCTATAATGATTATAACTCGCCAATATGGCCTTTGTATAACTCTAGTCGTCTGTTTTAAAGCAAAGAATTAAATGGCAAAGAATCTCCAATATTGAAGCTGGTTTTTAAGTAGGGACCATCAAAATATGGGTTAGGCAAAATATTCTCCAGCGACAGCCATATTCTCCATGATTAGTAAGGTCTATAGTGGCCTACTAACCGAGTCAGTTTGCTGCACTCAACCTTATCAAATGGGTAACCGTTAAGTATATCCACAACATTCATCCCTATGTAGAGATTCCCAATAAAATTCATTAATTGGACAACCAAAACAATCAAATTAGGCCGAAATCTTAGGGACATTCATGGGCAGGGCCAAAGCATAATCAATCTCGGCCCAACTTGTTAATGAGCCCAATATTCAGGCCAGGGTCCAGCCCATAAGGTTGAAACACCAGCACCCTTTGTGTTAAATATTTTGGGCCTTAAAAGGCCTCTAAGGATGTATAGGCCAAGGTCAAGCTCATTCAAGAACTGGGCCAACAAATTCAGCCTGCTAACAGGACCCTCAAGACAGCTGAAATCAAGTCCAGTGCTTCCCAGGCCAGGCATAGGTGGGGTTGGGTTGCACCAGGCAAGGAGGACGCTCAACTCAATTTACAAATATTGAGGCCCACAGTGTAATTTATTTTGTAGACGTGTGAAACCAGAGAATTCTATTAAACTCTGTAAATTATCATCGACAATCGAGTCAGTTACATCGAAAAAGATAATTAAGGAAATAATTAAGATAAAATTGTGTCATCTAGACAATCAGAATCTTTTCTCTAATTATTTGTAACATATCCTAACAGACCCATTACATATATAACACCTCAGTGGAAAGTGGACACAGATACTTATCCTACGTAAAGAGAGAGCGTGCAGGGAACTCAATGCAAACCATCAACCACCCCATACTGAAACTGTGGATGGAGGTCGATGCAATATCTAGGAATAAGTTTGATGACTTCTTTTCCCAACAGTCACAGAATCAGACGGATACTGACATTCCAAAATGCATTCAAGTGATTCGGAGTTTCTAATTCTAAATGTGTACTATGTGCACCTTCACTAACCGCAAGATTCTAAAACTGGGCCCAATCCAAGTTGTATCTCTTAAAACAAAAAGGTTTGGCCTCATCACCTTCATGAACAGCTTAATATAATTTCAGTAAGACATGTCTGATAGGAATACATACTAAAATGTGAATTGCGTGGAGTGGTAGAGAAAGTTTGTTTACAAACTCCTCGTTTGTTAAGTCCACAAAATCCTCGTTTGTTATTGACCCATACAGAGTTGAGAAACATGTCTATATATACGTGTCTGGTGAGAAGTAATCAAACAAAATAAGCTTCCATGGCTTCAGCTCTATTGGGTTTCCTTTATTTCGCTTTGGTGATTGGAGCACTTGCAAAGGAATTGTATAGCAGTTCTGATTTTGGTGACAACTATTCCATCACTTGGGGCCAAGACCATGTCTCATTTCTTAAAAAAGGAAGAGTAGTTCAGCTCTCTTTGGACAAATCCTCAGGTTAATATTTCTTAAATCCTCAGGTTAATATTTCTTTCTTCTCATCACTCATCATTCATCATCTTCTTTTCTACTTGGTTTTCATTCATAAACTCATATGTTGAGGCTTAGAGCTATATTTGGTAGAGCATGACGACCTATGCACATGCACAAAGTGCTTGACAGTCAAGTACATGTAGTTCAATCCAAACCTCTGTTTCACGGCCTCTAAGTAATCATAAAGAGAGGACTGATTGATGATTGGCCCCTCGATCATGATTATCCAATGGCCACCAGATGGATATTACAATTAGAGATGGTCAATGGTCCAAACTCCTCCAATAAATGTCATCTTCAGAAGGCATGGATTGATGTATCTTAATCCCAACCGTACAGTGACAGTGTGCATGGGCTTTGGTAATGGATCCTTTTTTATTTTTCTAAATACCACATTGACACCAAAGCAATAATAATTTTAAACAAACGGGTTCCTATTGCTGATAGAAATTCTTAACAGTAATACGTTTTTGTTATGTTTGGTGCACTGAAGGCTCTGGATTTGCATCCAAATCGTACTATGGTTCTGGGTTCTTTCATATGGAGATGAAAGTACCGGGGAGGGATTCTGCAGGAGTAGTTACAACTTTTTATGTGAGATTCTCTATCATTCTCTTTCTCATTCTTTTAAATGCAACTTTTGTTATGGTGTTTGAATTAACAGTAATTAGGTTATGCAGGGCTTGTTTAAGGTTGCTTGATAAACTATGATGCTTAGATACGGCATGGAACAGTAAAGTCACGCCATAGACATGGCGGGGATATGGATTTTATACAAAAAAAGTGAATTGTAGGATACGATATGACATGATATATTGCTCATTTTAAAGTATCCATCCATTATATAGTTGATAATACATTCTTTGAGAAAAAGGGAAATAATTAAATCATCTGAGCCAACAGAAACGACAGTAGGCTGCGATTCAGGCAGGTCAGGTCTGATCTGGTTTTTAGCCCAACTGAAGCCTGACCTGAATTGCATGGGGTGGGAAATGCCGAAGTCCCAACTGAAATGGAACTCCATCATAGACCACGGGGTGTGACCCAATTTATAAATTGTAGACTTTGTAAGTCTATATACTATGTATCATTTACTACATACAATGCAAGTAAAACTTTTATTTTTACAAATTCATTTCATGATCTAAAAAAAAAACTGACAACATCCAATAAATATGATTTTAACATGATTAGTGGCTACTGTGAGCAGATGTCCCAGGGGAAAGACCAAGGCAGTGATGAGTTGGACTTCGAGTTGCTGGGTAATAGGGAAGGAAAGCCCTACACACTCCAGACAAATGTCATTGTGCAGGGCCATGGTGATAGAGAACAAAGGATTCATCTTTGGTTTGATCCCACGTCGAGTTTTCATACTTACAAAATCCTTTGGAACCCATATCAAATAGTGTATGCTCTCTCTCTCTCTCTCTCTCTCAATTGCAACAGTGAGCACCTTTCACAGTGCCATCTCTTTTCACTTATCTAATACACATGATTAATAACTCTGATGAAAAAAAATTAGAGTTTTCAACTATGATCATTCTGACACCCAGCTGCACTCAAATTGGATTTAATTTGGGATGAATACCTATGATTCAGGGTGTGGTATCAACTCAGATTTAACAAAGGTGGGTTATTGCATAGAATTACAAAAAGTGATACCATGTCCCACTTTATGAGTGAGATAAAATATATGTAACCCACCTGTGTAAGTTGTGCACAATTAGTCATCATCTCTCTCTATTAAGCAAAAACTGTAATACAAACAAGGCAAAACTAGTTTAATTCCTTTAAATTCTCTATATGTTAGATAAATTCGTTAATTGCCATTGAACCCATCACTAACATGTATATATGATTGGGTTTGTAGGTTTTTTGTGGACAATTATCCTATCAGGGTTTTCCAGAACAAAACAAATATAGGAGCGCAGTATCCTTCCCAACCAATGAAAGTAATAGGAAGCATATGGAATGGAGAAAATTGGGCCACTGATGGGGGGAAGGAAAAGATCAACTGGACGTATGCCCCATTCATGGCCCAGTATCAAGGTTTTGACGTGGATGGATGCACTTCTGGCAATTTCAAAACTGAACAGTGTTCATCACCTGACCTTTGGTGGAACAGCGCCCAATACCAGAGCCTAAATGCCACTGAAGAAAGTTTATATGAACATGTGAAGAAGAATTACTTGACCTATGATTATTGTTCTGATAAGTCAAGGTTCCCAATACCTCCCCCGGAATGCCCTCATTAAGATACACTCACTGCCAATATAGTCTCGTCCCTAATAAATTAATAAAGGCTTTTAACTAGCTTGCCTCTTGTATTTCTGGAATTGATAAAGAGTTTTTATATATATATATATATGCATGCATGGAGATTTTCATTTAGACTTGCAAGATGTGTAAAGAAGTTTATATTGTATCAGTTAGAGGTTGAAGTAGGCAGGCAAACAGGCCACTGAGCAGAGCTCAACTGAAAAATCCACCACTCGAGCTCGAGTTGAGCTTAAGGATGCCAAGTTTGAGCTTGACTGGGTATCATTTTATGAACTCGATCGAGAATGCAAGCTCTCATGCTTGGCTTGGACTTGTTATTGGCTCGCGTCGTACGTCTTCCTTGTACATAGGCACTGATTAAAAAAAAGACTCTTTCAAGAGCAGGTGTTATGGACTCCAAAGGAATGCCCAATCTAATGCCCACTCTAATTAGGTTATATGTAGAGCTGACACTCTTACCTTACCTGAGGTTTATAAGAAACAAAACCATCACCCTTACATGCATGGGTTATAAATGGTAATCTAGAAGAGTATGAATAGTATGAGTAGGAGAGTATAAAGTTGGGCAGAATGTTCCAAAGAAGGAACTAGAAGATTTTTTCCATGTGTGACAAGTGGCATAATCCTAACTAAAACTAGAGGTCCTGGCATTCATTTGTAACCAAGATTGTGGAATTATAAAAGTTCTCTCTTTTTAATCATTCTCTTTTCTTGGTGTGCCGCCGCACCTTGTGGTTTAAGTCTCTGTCTCCTCGTCTAAATGACTGTTTGGTTGGAGGTTTTTTCTAATAGGAATTGTGCTCAATGGGAATTTCAAACTTTGCGTTAGGTTTTGTCCTTCGGCATTTCAAATGCTCTGCTTGATCGCAGAATTTTCATTAACAGCACACATAAAAAGCCACTTCTATCTTTTAATTATCTACATTTTATGAGTAATTGGAAGTAGGCTTTTTGGGACACAATTTGGAGAATCCCAATTGCTCATAGACAAATTATTCCAAATAAACAAGTCCTATGGTCCTTCTCCCCATTTGATTGTTATGCCTTTAGCCGGCTCAGTGCTCGGACAAGGGAAGTAGACTTCCGGTGAAGTTAGATGTGTAAAGTGGGTTGGGCCTGGCACGCTGACCAGCATGGCCCGCCCCAGGCACAAGCCATGCTGGACCAAGGGGTTGCGGCCCATGACACGGCCCAGCACATATGGGCCTAGTCATTGGCCCAATCAATAGGTTACTTATGGGCCTTATGGCTAGGATTGGATTATGGGAATTACCTTTTCCAAGATGGTATTAATTCATCTGAGTATTAACTTATGGGTATTAGCATTCATATGGATGTAACTGATCTTTTCCAAGATAGTATTCAATCACATTATCCAACCTAATGAAATTATTACTTACCATCACCATTAAAGGGGAGCATTAGGAAGATACTCTCTCTAATCCAAATATAGCATTAAATATAACTTTCGACTTAAAAAAGAAAGAAAGAAAAAAGGTCCATAGGCCAACACGACCCAGACCAACCCAGCCTGGGCCATGGAGGGCAAGGCCCGACACAGCTCATGCCAGTGAGCCGAGCTCCAAACGGGTCGTGTCAAGCCACATATAGGTGAGTTAAGATAGACCTCCCTCTCACATGTTAAAGTTTCATGCTGGTCCTGGTCTCCTCCGAATTTAAGTTGAACTCGGATTTGGCTAGATCAAAACTTGTTCTGTCTGAGTAGTAGTTCCGTTACACCACTAACAAATCGCTAGGACATGATAGGGAGAAGGCTCCTCTGCATCTATTATTTCAATTCAACGTGGGAAGATGAAAAAAATTAGACTTAAACCCTGATTAAATCAAACTTTGCCCGAACACGATATCGTTGGGGCTCTTTTTCAAAATCCTTATCTTTCTTCCGCAGTCGATTTCGTTAGAACTCTTTTAAGCTTTTTTATCCCTCTTCTTTTATCTTTTTCCTAGAAGATATCCTTGGCCGATCTTCTTTTGCCATCCAGGAAAAAAAAATCCATCGTCTTCTTTTGCCTCTCCTCTTTTGCTCTTTGCAATTCAAAATCTCTCCCTTCCTACAATCTTTCCTTTCCAAGTCCATCGTCTTCTTTTGCCTCTCCTCTTTTGCTCTTAGCAATTCAAAATTTCTCCCTTCCTACAATATTTCCTTTCCAAAAATCCCTTTTAGATTTTTCCCTTCTTCCCTAGAAACTATATCACTATGGCTCGTTGAAAAAGAATAAAATAAAATAAACCTCTTTGTTACTTTTTCTCTATTCTTCATCAGTCTCGATTTCTCCCCTTCTTCACAATTCTCAATTATGTCGCTAACAGACGACAACGATCTTTCTTAGTGCTCCTTGTATTTGGTTGCCTGTGCTCATTGTCCCACTTGCATTATAATTTTTTTTCCTCTATTACTTGGCCACCACTCTCCAACCTTTGCAACTGAAAGACATGACGGATGAATTTTCTCACTCTTTTCACAATGTTTTTGAAAATAAAAGGTTTTGAGTCGCAGAGAGCAAAAGAAGAGAGACAAGAAAAGACAATGAATTTCTTTCTCCTAGATGAGAAAACAAAGATGGACCAAGGATATAATCTGAGGGAGAAAAGAAAAGAAGAGATAAATTTCACAAGGAGCACTATATCGTCCAGGAAAGAAAGATAAGAATTTTTTTAAAGGAGCCCTAAATATCATTCCGGTTCCATCCTCTTATTGACAATTTCGATTCCGGATCCAAGAAACTAAATTCAAAACCGTTCCGATTCCACCTTCTCATTAACAGGGACCTGGTACTGGAACCGACCGTTTACATCCTATTAGACGTCCACAATCATTGAGTTGGCTTGACCAACCCCAACCCCAACCCCAACCCACCCACGATCCCTGGACCATTTACACCATTCACACAAATCTAACTTTCCAAAGTATAGGCCATTTTGTTACAGCCGGCCACTTCCAAAGCTATAAATAAAATGGATGGGATCTACAGGAAAAAGGCGAAGTAATTGATACATCTAATTGAACACACATGATCTATGAACCACACTAGGTCAGAAGATCTGTTGGAGCAGATGATTTCCTACCATTTTTACAATTACATCGAACTAAAATATTATTTTCTCCCTTATTTGCAGACACTACAAGCCCTTCTGTCCATTTATTTCTCAGAAGTTACAGTGGCAACTGGCAACCCAAATTGAACTTATACCATACAAGGCTAACCTTTTACTTCTCATATTATAATGGTAATAAACATTTTCAAGCTTGCAAGAAAATTATCAAAAGTAGAAATACTAGATGGCCAATTTAATACAGCTTCAAACCTTACATCAACTTTCTCTCTTCACAAAAAAGTGCTCTATTTGCAAGCACCCATGAGATTGACCACTCTGTTTGGCTCCATGTTTGCAGCGTTTTGGCCACAACGAACTCCCACTCCCACTCCCTGCCTGCATAAAAAAGTGATGATGAAATATAATTTCTCCAAATGAATTCTGCTATAAAACGATACCTATTTGGCATTCCACAAATTGTAATCAGCAGTATATTTTAGTACAATCTATTGTTATCTTGCTCCATAAATTGGTATAGAAACTCTTTTTTTTTTTGTGTACTTTTGCAACCCATGTCAATATCAGTGGTGATCATGGAGAACAGGCAGAATGTCTTTTAACTGGTGTAGTTTCCAATTTCCACTAGGCCAAAACGCCATGGAATTGATAACCCACCTATTCTACCAACAAGTTCAGACTGCTTGCAGCTTTTGGTACATATTCCTAGTGCACCCTTGTGGGTTATAAACAAACTCAGATGAATAGACATGTGATGAATGAAATGACCCACCAATTGGTTTTGAGCTCTAAGTACTTTAATCCTGCCACCTCTACCATCAGCTCCAACAGCAATCAAATCCCCAGCACTAGTTTCTGACGAAGATACTTTACTCTGTGCTTGCCGGCACCACTTACCTGCAAACTTTTTTGCTCCTTCAGAACCAAGCCCACCAGGAACACATTGATTCCCTGTGAGTTAAGAAGAAAAGTTTAGGAAGAAATGTGGCAGCGATATCCTTTCACCCAAAACAAATAACCCTATGGGAGGCAATAACGTTGCAAGATCCTCAACAAAACACAATTTTATCAATTGGGTCAAGAAACATGACACAAAAGCAGCACATGGATCCTGTGGCCAAGGCAGAGGAGCTTTCTTAAGCAATGCACTTGATGAAGATCAAAACAAATAAAACTTCCAACGTGAAGAATGCTTCTCTTATTGAGATATTTCCAGGGAAGTGAGGGATCAATGACTTGTCAGACCAAGTGTCCATAATTGAATCTCATGTAGGTCTTGTCATGCAAGATTCAGATAAAGGTCCTGCTAGATTAAATGTTGGTTTCTGATTTGACATGGATCTTGGTTTGGACATTGAATACACATTAGTTGGATTGGAGATCTGGAGTCCAGGTTCTGGGCTCTCAAAATGTGCCAAACTGGCCTGGACTAAGAACCATTTAAATGTTAGTTTTTCCCATGTCCAAGCCCAGCCCCTTGACAGCCATTGTACAAATCCAGTCCATATCCAACACATTTTCAAACACCTGGATAAATTGTGGTGGAAAGACACAATGGAACTTGAGTAAAAATCTAGCCTTACAACCATTATGGTCGGTCAGTCATTTAAAAAAACTATGAATATACTGTGTATCCACCATCAGAATTGGCACAAATTCTTCTCAAATTGATTTTTACCATCATCTCCACAAACTAGAGATAATGATTTGCTTTTCATAGAATAATACCTTGCACTAAAAAGATGAGCCCGTGGCACAGTGATAAGTGATTGCTATTGCAACCTTGAGGTTGTGAGTTTGTATAAGAAAAAAAAAAACCCTAAAATAAGGATTGAAGACTGCTCATTTTCAGCAAATTTCAGGTAACTTTCTCAATCACCACCACTCACCTGGGCAGATAATGGGCTCTAGACCTTCCGGAGTTTCCCGCTTAATTGGAAGCAAAGGTTTTTTCTCCAAAACTATGTTAGGAAGCAGCACCTCTGCAGCTAAACTTGGATTGCTTACATGCAGCTCATCTTCATCTGTAGCTCTTTCCAATTTATATCCTCTGTCAATCTCAGTGTCATTGTTAGAACTAAAGCATCCAACAGGAACGCTTTTTTCATGCACAAGAGGCTCTGTATGTGATGCAGATGATGCCTCAGAATGTGACGTGCCAGACTTTTGGTTATCAACATTGAAAAACTTGGCTTGAATTAGAACTTCAGGACCTGATTGCTGAGGTGCAATTGGAGAAATCTCCTGTGCATCTTCATCTATCCAATAGAAAGAATCTGTCTCTAGATCAAGATCTATTACATCCTTTGCTTCCTTGCGAGTCTTCACACCCAAATCTTCATGGCATCCAAACATTATCCCATTTGTCTTGGAATTTAAGGAATCATTGATTCTTAAACTAGTATGGTTTTTAGGGTTATGGATAGACTGATAAGGTTCTTCTACATCTTCTGATGAACATTTTAGGGCAGGAGAAGGGTTGGGGTTGCTCTTGGCACTAGTTTTATTAGACTCCTCCATGGTTCTCTTTGAAGCCTTCAAAGTCCTTAAATTTTCATTATCCTTTTGTTCGAGGGCTTTCTCCAGCTCTTGCAATCTTGTCTGATACAATTTAACAAAATAGAAAAGAACTGAGTAAATCAAAAGTAAAGAGGATTACATGACAAGAGTTTAAGGGCAAAAAGGAAGCCAAAATAAGAACTAGTTCAGGTCTGATGGCTCAATATTTCATACTTTTAAGCAATTTTTATTTGAAAATACTCCTTTTGGCAAAAGATTCTCTTCTTTCAGACAATATTTGATAAATTTGAAAAAGCTTCTATACAGCTTGATATCAATTGCTTCATTAACTATGGTATATATACAATATTTGCAACTAAATATCTCAGAATATGGGGATCTAATCCTATCTTCTGTTAACTGAACTAAAATGGTGGGATTAGTTTACAACAGTAATGTTGGACTTAGTCAATAAATTCCTAACACTCCCCCTTAAGTTGGTGTGTGTATGTCAAGGACACACAACTTACTGACAAGTGAATGAAAATGATCTTTGCCCAAAGGTTTTGTAAAAAGATCTGCAATTTGGTGACCTGAAGGAATGTAGGAGGTGTGCAACTGTCCATCTTGAATCTTCTCACGCACAAAATGGCAGTCAATTTCTATATGCTTTGTGCGCTCATGGAAAACTGGATTCGCAGCAATATATAAGGCTGCTTGATTATCACAAAAAAGGAGTGTAGGCTGAGTTTGAGGTACCCAAATAACCTCACATGTCGCAGAAGCCATTGCCCGATATTCTGCTTCAGCAGAGGATCGAGAGACAATGGTTTGTTTCTTGGTTTTCCAAGAAATAAGGCAGGTGCCAAGCATAGCAATGTAACAGTCCTGGAGTGGCGTGTTTCTGTGCAACTTGCCCAATCAGAATCACAAAACATCCTTAGTTGAAGTGAGCTGTTGGAAGGCATAAATAGACCTTGTCCGGGTGCTCGTTTGAGATAGCGAAGCACGCGTAAACCAGCTGCAAGATGAGGCTGGCGAGGTTGACTCATAAATTGACTCAGGACATGAACGGAGTATACAATATCTAGACGAGTGATTGTAAGGTAAATGAGTCGTCCAATTAAACGCCGATACTTGTTAGGGTCCAACAAAAGATCACCATCTGTGGAGGATAGATGCAAGTTATGTTCCATTGGAAAGTCAATGGGTCGTGACCCGAGTAATCCCATTTCTTCCAAAATCTCAAGTGTATATTTCCGTCGGGAGAGATAAATACCATGTCGGGAGCGAGCTATCTCAATTCCCAAAAAATATTTTAGAGCACCAAGGTCTTTAATGTGAAACCTTTGATGAAGAAATTGCTTGAGAATGTGTATTGCTTGAGGATTGTTCCCGGTGACTATGATGTCATCAACATATATGAGGATCACTGTGAAATCATTATGACCATGATGAGTGAAGAGAGAATAATCTGATTTGGATTGAACAAATCTAGCATCACGAATCGCTATGGAGAACTTTGCAAACCATTGGCGGGAGGCCTGTTTGAGACTGTAGAGGGACTTGTGAAGATGACAAATACGTGTCTCCCCCTTTCTAGAGAAACCAGGAGGAATGGTCATGTAAACTTCCTCATTCAAGTCGCCATGTAAGAAGGTGTTTTGTACATCCAATTGATGCAAGGACCAGTTATTGATAGAAGCAATTGCAATTAAACAACGCACAGTTGTTAATTTTGCAACAAGGGCAAAAGTTTCATGATAGTCTAGCCCTTGCTTTTGATTGTAGCCTTTGGCTACGAGACGAGCCTTGTAACGTTCAATGGACCCATCAGAACGATATTTAATCTTATATACCCATTTGCATCCAATGGCTTTTTTGCCTACTGGCAAAGTGGTGAGGGACCAAGTGTTGTTCTGCTCAAGAGCCCGGAATTCAGTGATCATAGCTTCATACCATATTGGATCGCGCACAGCCTGCTAAAAAGAAGTGGGTTCTGGTATAGATGACACAGCTAGAACAAACTTTTGGTAAGAATTGGATAAATTATCATAAGAAATATAATGAGATAGAGGATGATGTGTACCCATGTTAGAACTTGTCTTCGAGGTAGACGTGGAGTGATGTCGTAGCATGGCTTGTGAACAATGGTAGTCACGAAGGTAGGAAGGGGTTTGAACAAGTGGTGTGGAGCGACGAGGAGCAAGTGGGTCATGAGTATGTTGAACCTCAGGTTCTGACTCATGAATGTTTGGTTGAACATTGGAATGGCCATTATCATTTTCCAAAATCATGGAAGGAGGATGAAGAATGGGTGCAGCTTCAGGTGTATGTGAATCAGAGATGGGTAGTCAAGAAATTCCTAACAATATTTGCAATGAGAACCTCACACACACACATGATTTTGTAATAGTAACACCTATGTTTTCTTCTTTTTTGGTGAACATTTATTTTTAGTTTATAAAATAGAAATTTTACAAAAAGTTTGGAGGATTATGATATGCCCTTTTACACAACAACTGAAAGCACGTTAAAACATCTGGAGAAGCAAAAGACACTAACATATTCACAGAAAAAGAAAAAGGTTCCAGATGCACCAAAAATATTCTCTATGGGAGCCTTGACCTTTCTCTTGATACACTTTGTCTTCAAGGGAAGTCAGGAGGTTCCTCCACACACTTTGGGAAGTATGCAGTGTCCGCCAGAGTCGGTCAACTTTGTTTGCTGCCAGGGGCTCTACTCAGAAATGAGGCATGTAATATTGCTACTACCTGAATATCATATTCCTTGGATTTGTGGACTTACAAACTATCAGAATGGTTTTTCCAGCAGAAAGCCTTAGGTGTATATACTTCTTATTTGCAATTATGATATGTACAGATTCTTCTCTATTTACTGAACTTTCAACCTCTTTAGATGAATTTGTATGACTAAATGTACTAAAATTATCTCGTCATTCATTAACATTTTGTCTCTATTGTTTTATTTTATATTAGTTTGTTAAATAAATTGTAAATAGAATAATTAATGCTACCCAAAAACTTGGACTCAAGTGACAAAATATTGAATCTTGTATAAATACACTAATAAGAGGCACATACCTTCAATTTCTTTATCTTTTCATCAGCCTTCTCGAGCTTTTTAAGAGAACGTGTTTCTCCCCTTCCAAGAAGGTTACATTGAGTCATCAATTCTTTATAACTCCTATGGAAGCCACAACAAACAATGATAGTAAAAAATAGTTGAAGAAAGGAAGAAGAAGTAATGGGTTGTTTCCTTGATGGCTATTGATGCAGCCCACAAGGAAGCTGCCATGAACGCCTAAAAGCCAAGCATTAAGCCCAATCCACCAGGTTCACACCAAGGCCCAACGAGGCTATAATTTTGTACTTCCAATCAATGGACAAATTTGAAGGATCAAACAATTCTCAAACAAAGTCAATTCTCAAACAAAGTCTGAATGCACAAATTAGGCTCATTGGAATGCAACCTCAATAACTCATCCAGTGGATTCTATTTCATGCTGTTTCATATGACAAATTTAGGGTATATTACTAATTTTCTTGTGAACTTCTATTTAATGGTTAGTTTTATTTATTTGTTTTAAGTTGCAAATGAATGCAAGGCTCAAAAGGAACAGCTTAGAAGATACACAAGCATAGTAATATTGCAGAAATCTGAAACCATACCATAATAAAATGGAAAGGAAAAAAAAATCCAATACATAAACAACATGAAGTTGTAAAGATGTCATGGAACGAGAAATCAAGGACACCTCAGGATCTAAATCAAATCAAAATAATAAAAAATAATAACACAAACTACGCAAGCATGGTTATATTGCAGAAATCTGAAACCATACCATGATGAAATTATAAAAAAAAAAAACCTGATGCATAAACATTGTATTTGTATGCAATGTATTACTCAGTTATTTATTTATTTAGATTTTGTAATAGTATAAACATTCTCACATAGCAAAACCCCAAATTTCAAATCCCTAAACCCCCAAAACCCCAAATTTCAAATACATGACCCCAAAACCACAAAATGCTTCATTAGTTCGAAATCAAAAACCAAGCAAAAAGAAAAAGAAAAGAAGACTTGAGTGCAGAACATGGCTACAACAATTACAAATTAAAATTTAAAAAATGAGAGAGAGAGAGAGACGAATGACAGGACATAGAAGAAGAAGAAGGGGAGCTTCTTGAAAACTTTGTGACTCCTATGTCAGTAACCAAGGTGCACTTAGTGGAAGCGCACTTCTTTAAAAGTTGGCTATCCTTTGAAGTTTGAAGCATCACTAAAGAGAAGTTTTACCCATCCAACAATTAGTTTTACTCCAATATAAGTAATCCAAACTGAACTCCTAATCTTTAGACCAACATGGTTCACTCTCATCATTAAATTTAAACAATAAACATCAAACAAAGTAGCCATCCACAGGTAAAATCGGCAACTATCTGTTGCTGGTGGACTTCAAAAGAACCCAATATATTGAAACTAAAGAACAGAATATCTTGAAAATCATACTTGTTACGGAGGATAAGTGACTTCTTCAGAATATCTATTGTTTGTTTCATGTTACACCCACCACCAACTGATGCAAGTTTAAGCACTTCTTCTTCCTCCAGGTTCACATCCGATACCCTGAATCATAAAAAAAAATTATTAAAATTTGCGAAATGATGATAATGATGATGGTGACGATGATAAGGAAGTCCACATGCAATAAAACAATTCTTTGGTAGTGTGTGTGTGTGTGTGTTTTTTTTTTTATCATGAGTTCTCTTACAATTTGAGTGCAGCAAGTTCTTTAGCCAAATTCATACTCCTCTCCTGAAGCCTCGAGCACTCTGCAGAGGATCTATTAAGCTCCTAAGCACACAACAATAAACAAAACTTAAGTAAAAAATATCTGAGGCCAATAAAATTAACAAACATGGAATACATTTAAGTTGGGCATTATGAGGGTCGAGCAAATTCTTTTGCAAAAACCATGTGCATTGTCAAGTGCCACACTTGCTTCTCAAAAACAGGATCTTTTAAGGTAGATAAAGGCGTGAAGGCCGCCCTATAACCACAAAGATTTACATTGATTGTATGAACCCCAAATAACCACAAAGGAGGAAAACAAAGTCAGTTACATACAGAAAAATTGAGAGCAGGGGCAATTCCACCAAGCACGTAAAATGGAAATTTAGAATTAAAGAAAAAAAAAAACCACCTCAGTTTTCATTTGAAGCAACTGGCGACACCGTACAGTCTCTATTAGAGCATTCTCCTTCAATTTCTCTTCTTTCTTGGCAAGCTCCTTGATTAGAGCAAGCTGAAACAGTAATTACAATAACATGAAGTGGCAGGCAGATTCAGAAGCAATTCTACAAGGCATGTGCTGTCACTTAGATTTTCCTACTTTCTTTTTTTTCTTTATTTGTTTTATGTGCCCGCACAATCTCCTTCCGGTTAAAGTCATACCCAAATCATGATCTACAGGCAGAAACACCATCAATAGCATCACCCATGATGCGGGAATAATTCCAATGCTAACTGTAGCTTTTAAAAGTCACAAGTGGTATGAACATCTCGGTAGAACCAGATGGTTGTCCAATTTGTAATACATCACTCTAGGAATCATTATTAGCTTTAAAGGAACAACAACAATTCGTGACGAAAACAAAAGACACCAGAAGAAAAGGAAAAAAAAACATTATCATACCTAATGTTAAGTTCAAATTCAACAATTAGGACAAAAAAACAGAGCAAATCATTGCTACAAGCACCCACCAAACTATTCAAACCAATTCAGATTTTGGGTCATACCCACTAACCAGACCAGATGGAACAAAACAAATGGAATGCAAAAAAGGAGAAATACTGAAATACATCACCTCCGAACTGAGTTCCTTGAGACGCTGCTGCTGATCCTCGAAGGCAGAATTAAGCCCAGAAAACTTCATCTCCAATTTCTTGACCTCTTGGCGCAATGCCTGAAGAAGAGACACACATAAAAGAACAAGAACCATAAACAAAAATCTGGGTTCGACCCAGTGAAGATGGATAGATGTTTTGAGAGAGAGAACATGCCTCGGCATCGGCATCTGATGGTTTCGGAGAAGAAATGGAGGTCTGTGTAGATGGGTCCCCCATCGACTGGAAATAGAGTCGACAGATGTTCTTCTGAGAGCAGAACTGCTTGCATACAGGGCAGCTGCTTTTCTTGCCTGCAGGGCAGTACTCCAGCCATTGCTGAAGGCTGATGAATTGGGGGAAAAGCAGAAAACAAAGAAAATGTAAGAAAGAAGAAAAGATTGAAAGATTGACGATGGGGAAGTGAAATGAAGGAGGGAGAGAGAGGCAGAAACCAGAGTTCGTGAAAGACATGGCCGCAGATGGAGATGGCTTGGAGGTCTTCAAGGATGGGGTTGAGATCTTCGTAACAAATGGAGCAAATGGACTTTCCAAATGCACCGCTGCTGTTGCTGTTCATGCTCTTTGTTTCTGCTCTGTGTTTTCATGTCATGTGCAGAGATATCTAGGTTTTGGAGAGACAAAAAAACATGGAAAGGGGATGAAAGTGGGGGATGTTTGGAGCAGCGGGAGAAATGAAAATGTATGGGGGAGGGAAGTTGTTGGCGGGAACTTAAAAAGGGCAAGCCATGGGGTTTGATGTGTTTGTGTTATTTAGATATTTAATTGGGTAGCCAACTTTCCAAATACTTGGGGATTTTGATCCGTTAAAAACTCAGTCTGGGTTCTTATTTAGGTCTTGATAAGTAAATAGGTCCGGGTCCGATTCCACCTTGATTCGGATCTATGGACATGAGACCCAACATATTACCTCAATTTTCAAAAATCTCTCCTAAAAATCATATTTTGTTTTAATATCATTCCCTACTGAAATTTGCTCCAAGTTCGGATCTAGTTTCACCTTTTGCTTAACGGTTCCGGTTCCGGGTCCACTAGGGTCCATGGTCCCTGGTGGACCTGGACCGGTATCGACACATTTATAACCTGGGTTTGTGTTGTTGAATTTGTTGAGCTGGGTTGGGTTGATGTTTAGGGTTGAAACAAAAATTCGACATAACAGTTTTTTTTTTTTTTTTTTATGACAAGGAACCGTGACCCGTTGTTGATTATTAGTAAAATTTTGGTTACACAACACCACACTAGCATTGTGTACCAGATCAGGCTCCAAACAGCTTGAAGCCAGTACTTTTAGCTCATTACTAAACTTCCTAACCACGAGACATAAAGGTTTGCCACAGCAAGGGTTGCACATATGGGCCGGGTCAGTGTTACGTTGGCCGAGCTTAAGAACGCCTCTTCTTGGACTGAATGTAAGCCAACCTTCTTCTCTCCAGTGCTGGACTCGGACTGGCCCAGTCCAGAAAATGCTGGACAGATAGCTAAGCAGGCTGCGCATGGACATGGAGAAATGGCCCAACTAGAGGCCCTTGCGTACCTCAAGAAAAAAAATAATTAAAGTTCATGAATTAAATTAGTGATAGTCTTGAACTGAGCTTGATTTTCAACTTTAGGCCTGAGGAGGAGGCTTGAATATAAAAGAAATACCTATGGCCTCAAATGTCATTTAAGTCTGTAACCAAAGAGTGGTAGATAGGTAATAGAAGATCTTTGATTTGGAATTGTGGAATCTGCAATGTCATTACCAAGAAAAATAAGACTGTTACAGGCCAAATACTTGATTGAAGGTGGAGATTCCTTCAAAAACTAGCTTACGAGTTAATTTTTGTCATAATTTTAAATCATGGCTTCCTCTAGGGTTTTTATAGTGGGCACTTTGAACTCTAAAAACAAGCTCTCATTTTATTTTAGAGCTTGTTTATATATTAGAATGTTTGGTAAACTTTTAATCATATTTTGTATTTTTAGAGCTTATTTACCACTATGAACTTTTGCCTCTTCTGAAAAGATAAGCTAAAGGGGGCTTTTTAAAGGGATTTTTTAAGCTATATAAAGCAGATGTAGGTGGACAATATAAAGTTTATGAGTGCTTTGGACGAAAATGAACATTATAAAATTTTTAAAATAATGCAAATAGTGGGTTCTATATTAATTGTGATTTTATAAGGTGGGTCCCAGCGCAATCACCACAATTCCTAAAGGTAGGCCCCAGTTACCTCCTGACATAAGATCTTTTTATGATTTTACGAAATAGACTAATTATAAATTAGAACTTAAAAATTAAAGATTTTATTTTAGACCTTAGTCTAAGTAGCTCTTATAATACCATAGAAGTATCAAGAAAGACAATCCAACCAGAACCAGCAACAAAGGAGAACAGCATGGCGTGGACTTGTTGCAAGTGGGCGGACCTGATGACCTTAGGGCCTAATGGACTTCTTCAAGGCTGATGACTTTAGAGCCTCGTGGACTTGTTGCAAGTGGTCTTCTCTCCACATGATGCATGCAGTTTTCTTTTGAATAGATTTTGGCATTTTGCTTTGCTGGAATTGGGAGGAGAAGTTAATCAGAGAGATGCCAAGGTTTGAGTGGGATTTGAAAAAACACCAAATGGAGGCAAGAGAGGAGGGGTTGTTAGAGAGCCTCTTCAGGTAACTATCAGCAAGATCTTGCTTCCAACCTAAAAAACATGAAGCAGATTCTTAAAGGCTGGAATAAGAATGTCTTTGGTGACATTAGGCTTAGGATTGCTGAAGCAGAAAAGGAGGTTCTAGAGAATCAAGCTCTCCTTGATGCTGACCCTTCTCCTTCTCTCCATCTCTCTCTTACAAAAGCAAAGGCTTCCCTTCACAATTATCTCCACCTTCAAGAAATTCACTGGCGTCAGAAGTCTAGAATTAGATGGCTGCAAGACGGAGACGGGAACACGGCCTTCTTCCATGCTTCAGCCAAATCCAGAGGAGTGGTGAATCGCATTGATAAAATCAGCTCAGCAGGCTTGTGGGTGGACGATCAGTCTGCTATTAAGTCACTGGCTGTGGACCATTTCTCTTCAGTTGCTAACCAAAGCTACTCTGCTCCCTCCGAATGCCTGTTCAGGTTAGACAGTAACAAAGTCTCATCAGATATAAACACCAGTCTATCCAAAATTCCTGATGCAGAGGATATCAGAAGTGCTGTCTTTGGCCTTAAAAAAGACAGTTCTCCTGGACCGGATGGCTTCTCCGGCCTCTTCTTCACCACTACTTGGCTCATTATTGGTACTTCTGTGGTAAATGTTACCCAGCAATTTTTCAGCTCAGGCAAGTTATATAGAGCGTCCAACTCCTACCTTCTTACTCTGATCCCCAAATGCAATTCCCCTTCCTCCTTTACTGACTAGAGGCCTATCAGTCTCCTTAACTTTACCTACAAAATTATAGCAAAAATTTTGGCCTCCAGGCTTTCTCAGATTATCCCTCTCCTGGTCTCCCCTAACCAGGCAGCCTTTGTCAAGGGTAGGTCTATCCACCATCATTTTGCTTTAGCCCATGAGTTGTTTCAAAAGCTCCATTCCAAGCTAAAAGGTGGCACCATGTGTCTGCAGCTGGACATCTCCAAAGCTTTTGACAAGCTTAGCTGGCCATTCCTATTCAAATCCCTTCACTTCTTTGGGTTCTCTCCCAAATGGATCAACCTCATTAAGGAATGTGTTTGTACTGCAAAAGGCTCGGTCCTTATTAATAGATCTCCCTGTGGCTTTTTCAGCTCTTCTTGTGGATTAAGACAAGGGGACCCTCTATCCCCTTACCTATTCATCCTTGCTGAAGAAATATTTAGCCTCAACATCCAAAACCTGGTTTCCAACAGTTCCATCTCTCCCCTCTCCTCTGTTCCAAATACCCCTTGCCACCTCCTGTATGCAGATGATATCCTTTTGTTCCTAAAAACCCATAAAAGGAGCCTCTTAGCCTTGAAAGAGGTAATCTCAAATTACCAAGAAAATGCTGGTCAATCCATTAACTTGGAAAAAAGTAAACTGTTCATTGGCAAATGCAATCACAGGAAGAGAAGACAAATCCTGGACATTACAAATATTCAAGATAGACCTCTAAACTCTTCCTACCTCGGAGTTCCTCTCATTATTGGCATCCCAAGAAAACAGCACTTCACCCCTCTGTTGGACAGATTTCTTAGCAAGCTCACAGGCTGGAAGTCCAAGCTTCTATCCATTGCTGGCAGAAGAATTCTGGTAAGGCATGTGCTCAGTAGCCTGCCTATCCACATTGCCATGATCCTTCCTATCCCTAAGTCAATCTGCTCTACCTTGGAGACTATCATGAGAAACTTTCTCTGGTCTGGGGGAGCTCTCAGGCAGAATAGAAGTCAGGTCAACTGGGCAATAGTCACCCTTCCTACTTCTAAAGGAGGTCTGGGAATCAGGCGAATTCATGAGCAAAATGCAGCCTCATTCATTAAACTGGGCTGGACTGCTTCCACGACAGACTCTCTATGGGCTAGATGGATGGTTAGCAGATTCTTCCCAAGATCTTCTCTCTGGCACCCCTCCTCTTCCAAAGTAGGCTCCTGTTTTTGGCGGAAAATTAGGTCCTCCGCTCACTTCATTCAATCTGGGAGCTCTTGGAAAATTGGAGATGGCAGACTGGTTGACCTCTGGTATGATAATTGGATGGAAGTAGGTAGCTTGGCTTCTCAGTTTCCTTCCTTCCTCTTCCCCCCCAACCAGAACCTCCACTCCCTCTGGGATGGTAATCAATGGCTGTCTCCTTCAGATATCCCCAGTGATGTGGCAGTCTCTTTGCAAGAAGGTGTCCAGCTCTTTTCCTTGGATCCTCTCTCCAAAGATTCTCTCCTATGGAACTCCCACGAGGATCATAGCCTCTCTACCAAAGAAGCTTGGCAATCGGTCAGAGCTAGGATCCCCTCTGCTTACTGGTCGAATTGGGCCCCCTTGGTCTGGAACCACTTTCAACAGCCGAGGGTTTCTTTCTTTGCCTGGAGGCTCCTGCATGGCAAAACTCCCTCTCATATCTGGCTTCAACACTGTGGCTTCAGTTTGGCCTCCAGGTGCAGTCTGTGCTCCCAGGCGGAAGAGTCTTCTCTCCATCTGTTTTTTCTCTGTTCCTTCTCCTCTGATAACTGGAACTGGATCCTATCCTCAGCTGGAACTGCAGTTGCTGGCCCTCTTCTCCCCTCCAAGATCTGGCAAGCCCTCTCCCACAGCAGTGACAGACTTGCTTGTAAAGGTGTTGCAGTCATCTTCTTCTCTACAGCTTTTGCTCTTTGGAAATGTAGGAATGAAGTCACCTTCAACAACCTCAGTGCCTCCAAGGTGAAGGTCACTCTCTTCCTGACTGAGATCCTCTCTGCTTCTCTCAAGAGAATTTCCAAGCCCTTCTCTGGTAGACCTCTAAAAACCTTTTGTAATTTTTTGTTTTCCAATCCTTAAGCTGGCCTTGTGCTTTTGGTTGGTTGGTTTCTCCTCTTTGGTTGTTGTTCCCTGTTCTTTTTTTCTTTTGGGCTTTTAGCCTCTGTTTCTCCTCTCTCTTCTCTTAATACAAATGACAATTTAGCAAAAAAAAAAAAAAAGATCCAAAAGTGGAAGGTCAGCTCTATAAAAGGGGCCTTGTTGCAAATTATGGTGATGAGGGCTGCCACCATCCCCATGATATACTCTTTTCTATTTTGTGAAACATCGCCATGAGATATGAAGTCCCTCAAAGTTACCTTCTAACTGTGCATTTGAAACATAAAGATGTTTCGATATCAGAGTAAAAGATGGCTGGCCTCTACTACTGGAATAGTCTCACGATTATAAATTAATCATGCCCCTTGGAGGGGTTGAAGGTCACCATGATGAGGTCAATGTGGTCAGGTTTCCTTTCAACTTAAAGGGCTGTGGGCTTGGACTTGGACTTGGGACCAATATGATATGCACCGACCAAGTCCAAGTCCAGGTCCAATGGACCCTAAAACCTGGATCCAAGACACCCTTATGGGAAGCCCGTGTCCGCCTATAAAGGCTTGAGTCTGATATAGGCCCGAGCCCAAAAAGGCTGATGTGAGATAGTCCTACCCATGATACAAGTTTGGTCATCCCAGTCTAAATCTGATGTCATTAGATTTGTGCTGGATACAATCCTACATTCCTCCTTTCATGTGTTTTGTTCGAGGTATGGACCTCAACTCTTCATCATCACCATCATCATCCACTGACAAGCAAATCGTACAAGACTCTCTCAAGCCAAAGTGATGGTGCCCCACCATGGATGGACGAGGGCAATTGAAATGTCCAAAATAGTCTTTTGATGAGTAATGGAAAATCTCTATCTCTACTCTTATAAAAGAGAAGAAAATGCACTTTCATTTCACTACACACATGGCCCACATATGACATAACTTGTGTGGGCCCCACTCATATAATATAATAAATATATATATAACTTAAGAACAAATGACATAACTTGTGTGGGCCCCACTTATATAATGTAATAAATATATATAACTTAAGAACAAATGACATAACTTGTGTGGGCCCCACTCATATAATATAATATAATATATATATATATATATCTATATATTCTATACATACATCTATACAACATCTATACACTAGATTATAAAAGAGGGAATGTTACATAGGTTTTTCACTACACCATTGTGGGGCTCACACCAAAATATTATAATAAAATATCATAATATATTATTATTATTATCTACTATATGCTATATGCTCTTATAAAAGAGAAGAAAATGCACTTTCATTTCACTACACACATGGCCCACAAATGACATAACTTGTATGGGCCCCACTCATATAATATAATAAATATATATATAACTTAAGAACAAATGACATAACTTGTGTGGGCCCCACTTATATAATGTAATAAATATATATAACTTAAGAACAAATGACATAACTTGTGTGGGCCCCACTCATATAATATAATATAATATATATATATATCTATATATTCTATACATCTATACAACATCTATACACTAGATTATAAAAAAGGGAATGTTACATAGGTTTTTCACTACACCATTGTGGGGCTCACACTAAAATATTATAATATATTATTATTATTATCTACTATATGCTATACTTCTATCTATCTATCTCTATCTACTTCTACTATTATAAAAGAGGAGATATTGCAAACTTTTTCACTACACTATTGTGGGGCCCACCCTCAAATATTATAATATAATATAATAATATATTATTATGAGAAATTACAAACTTTTTCACTACACCCTTGTGGGGCCCACCCCCAAATATTATAATGCAAACTTTTTCACTACACCCTTGTAGGGCCCACCCCCAAATATTATAATATAATGTAATAATATATTATTATAAGAAATTGCAAACTTTTTCACTACACCATTAATGTGGGGCCCACCCCAAATATTATCTACTATTATAAAATAGGAGATATTGCAAACTTTTTCACTACACCATTGTGAGGCCCACCCCAAATATTAGAATATAATATAACAATATATTATTATGAGAAATTACAAACTTTTTCACTACACTTGTGTGGGGCCCACCCCCAAATATTATACTATAATATAATATCTATACCCTTATTATAAAAGAGGAGAGGTTGCATACTTTTTCACTACACCTTTGTGGGCCCCCCTAAATATTATAATATAATATAATAATATATTATTATTAAATTATGATAATAATAATATAATATCTATACCCTTATTATAAAAGAGAAGAAAGTGTTATGCTTTTTCTTTACACATCTGTGGGGCCCACTTAGTATTATTATATTATATATATAATCAAATAGAACTACACATATGTGGGCCCCAATGAAAGAGAAGAACTTGTCATGCTTTTTCTCTACGCGTCTGTTGGCCTCACTTAGTATTATGATATTATATATATATATATATAATAAAAGAGAACTGCACATATGTGGGCCACACTTAGTAGAAGAACTTGTCATATTTTTTCTCTACATCTACACATCTGTGGGCCCTACTTAGTATTATTATATTATATATATATAATATAAGAGAACTACACATCTGTGGGCCCCACTTAGTATTATTATATTATATATATGTATCAAATAAAAGAGTACTACACATCTGTGGGGCCCCACTTAGTAGAAGAACCTGTCAAGCTTTTTCTCTATATCTACACATCTGTGGGCCCCACTTAGTATTATTATATTATACCACTTAGTAGAACTTGTCATGCTTTTTCTCTACACATCTGTGGGCCCCACATAGTATTATTATAACATCTGTAGGCCCCACTTAATATTATTATTATTATTATTATATATAAAATATAAGAGAACTACACATCTATGGGCCCCACTTAGTAGAAGAACTTGTCATGCTTTTTCTATACATCTACACATCTGTGGGCCCCACTTAGTATTATTATATTATATATATAATAAAAGAGAACTTCACATTTGTGGGCCCCACTTAGTAGAAGAACTTGTCATGCTTTTTCTCTACAAATATGTGGGCCCCACTCAGTATTATTATATTATATTATATATATATATAATAAAAAAGAACAACACATCTGTGGGCCCCACTTAGTATTATTATATTTCGATGAAATGCTTAGCACAAATATTCATGTAAATGGTTGTATTTGAAGAATTTGTACATTCACTGCAAGAACTCAAATGAAAATTCTCAATTGAGATTTTCATGTGTAGAAAATTTCAACTTCAATCTCAATGCTTGTAAAGACACGATTTGCTTGTCAGATAAAGATATGAGAATGCCAAAGATTGCTTGGAATCCTTGTGATTTGTTGTTAATCCGTTTAAAGCTATGAGTTGGGTACTATTTTGGTTGGTTGGTATTTTGTTTCATTGAATTTTCAATGCTAGAAATGAAATATGTGAAATAGAATTGTGACATTTTAAACATTTAGTGCTCCAACAACATTTGACAAAGTGAACTTTGCGATAATAGAAAATCTCTTTTTAATGTTGGGCCTTTTTTTTATGTTACTGAAATAGTGAAATTTATTTTAAATTTTTATAAGCCATTAAAAATGAAGAAAAGCTGAATATTCAAAAATGACCAGCAATGTTATAAATGAAATAGAATTTTTACATTCAGGGGAGGTAGTGACCAGTTGGGCTTTTTTTTTTTTTTTTTTTGTGTTGTATTAGCCAGCTTGGTGAATTGGTTATCTTGTATGTCATCTTTGACATTAGTGGTTTTGGCAGAAGGTTTGGCCCATTTATGATTGTTTTTTAATCTTTTAATGTGTTCCCCTCTTTTTGGGAAAAAAAAAAGAAAAAAGAAAAAATAATTGTAACATATTACACATTTTAGTGCATCAAACTTTATAAGGAATGACAGAAAATCGTTCATGTAGTTCCTAAGAGTTATAGGGCTTCAGATTTTCATTAGTGATTAAAATGTAAAATCATACATGAATATTAAAAAATGGAAATTGATTTGAGGAAAAATGAGAGATGAATGCTCATCCATCACCCTAGAACTCAAATCCCACGATTGTCAAGTTCCCTTTTGCATCCATAACCTCGTGTTTCTCACCCCTCACTTCTTTAATAATCTTTCAGCAAAGCTTATTTCACTATGAAATCTGTATATGCTAGCAAATATGTTAGGGTGCAGTAGAAATCCGCAATCAATATAAAAAACTATGCAAGAGTAGATCTAACCAAATAGTCACTCTAAAAAATATAGAAAAATATTTTATGTGGTTTGATAATATGCTTGTGTCAGATCAGAAAAAGAAATATTGGACATATATATATCATATTTACTAAGAAAGTGTGGTGTTTTCATGCTTAGTGATGAGGACTTGGGTGACATTAGTGGGTTGAAATGAGGAAGATATTTCATTGATGTGTGGGTGCACTAGCCAAAGATACGGAGATGTTATGGAGAGGCTTACGGTCTATTTAGATGCTTCATTTTCTTAGTAGCCAGATAATCGAGGTGTCATAAAAGTTATTTTTTTTAATATGCAAGCGTTTGCAGATTTTTGTCATCTAAGCCTTTTCTTGATTTCTTAATTCCATGTAAGTTGGTTTTCTTTTAAATTTTATTACTATATGTCAAACCAACATCCAATGCAAGTGACTAATGGCTTGTCTTATTATTTCTTAAATTATGATAAGGTATTTTATTTTTCCTTTCAAGTTTTTATGAGTATGATGCAATGGAACCCATCATTTTGATATGCTGACTCATGTTTTTAGATCCACCCTCTTATGTTGATTTGAAGAGATTGCTTTAGGGCCCTTTTTTTTTTTAAGGCAATTCTGGCAACATGCATTCCTTCATTATCATTCTACGTGCTAAACTGTGTTTAAGGGTGCTAATTGTCTTTCTTTATGATTTTGCATGCTTCATCCAATGCATCATCTTAGGTCGAACCAGTATTACTCTTGGACTTGATTCCTGTCCAACATTACAATCACATTACTATAATGCTAGGATAATGAATTTTTCATTAAATTTTCTTAGGAAGTTTGAAGGAAGTACTTGTGCCCGCCCTGAGAGTGCCTGAGAGTGCATGCCTAAAGATCTCTTTATAGTTGGTTCTCTTGCTTCAAATTATGATATTTGTTTCAAAGATTCACTTACTACAAAATTAGAATGTAACAGAACTGATTTATGATACATAAAAAGCTAACAGAAGTGCCACAAATGTACATGATTCAAAATTTGGTAGTGGTGTCATCTTAATTCAAGAAAGCTTTTTAAGTTGTTGCTCTGGCCCTCATCTTGACATATCAATCTTGTTTCTTTCCATGATATTCAAATTTCTTTGTATTGGTATTACTGTCATTCGATGCTTTTCAACATGAATTTTGTATGTATTTGGCGCTAGGTTTTAGACAAATTTTAATAGGAAATAGGTCGGACTATCAATCTATATTGAAATTGGTGAGTTTTTTGCCTAATCATGTATGGCCAGAAAAGGTTGGTTTTCAACTTTTTTTTAGTTTGTTTTCTTCCATATATCTTGTTATTCCATCTTCTTCTTACATTTTTCTATTGAAACTTCTACTGAATTTCATAAGAACAATTAGTAATTGTAAATTGCTTAATTTGCCAAAAAAATGAGCTATATGTAAACTGGTCATTTTCCATTGGGATTGTTAATATTGAGTTTTTCAATGACTTTATTTTTTTAAATTATCATACTGAAAGATTGTGTTCATTGCACGTGCATTGCACGTGCATGGCTCCACTATCACTACACCAAAAATCGAAAATTGGAACGGAAAAGCGTTCCTAATCCTCCCGTTCCTAATTCGTTAAACCGTTCCAATTTCCGTTCCAATTTGGTACCAACCGTTCCTAATCCAAATTGGAACGGAAATTGGAACGGTTTAACGGATTAGGAACGGGAGGATTAGGAACGCTTTTCCGTTCCAATTTCCGATTTTTGGTGTAGTGCTAGTATTATAAAAACAGAAGTAAAACCAGCAAAAGTAACTTTCTTGAAGATTATGTTTTCTATGGAGACCAAGCAAAGCTCCAAACAAAAACTCTTTTCGTCCGAATGATGGTTTTTATTCAGCAGGGTGCAAATGGGCAGCTCTGGTTTTTTTTTTTTGTGTGTCTTTCTTCCTTGTCATTCAGGTCATATGGAATTGCAGAAATGAGCTAGGCTTTTCTGGACAATAGAATATCTTCCACATACAAGGTCAAGAGACGTCTGTCTGAACATCTCTCCTTATAAATCAGGTCCTTACCAAGTCATGTTAAGATACCGTCACAGGATGTCCTTCTCCTTTTTTTAGTAGTTTTAACAACTCTTACAAAGTTACACCCTCTGTTTTTGTTTTGTTTTGTTTTTTTTTTTTTTTTGGCTCTATTGAGCTTCTTTTTTTAGCCCATGTGAACTTTTTTTAAGCTCATTTGAGCATGTACAGCGGCGAATTGCTAGATTTGGGGGCTTATGCCCTTGTATCTCTCTCTCTCTCTCTCTCTCTCTCTCTCTCTTTGGGGGCTTATGCCCTTGTATCTCTCTCTCTCTCTCTCTCTCTCTCTCTCTCTCTCTTTTCAGTACATATCTTTCTTAAAGAGGGGAAAGAAAAGATAGTTTTTATTTCCTCTAGTAATGGATTATGGGACCACCCAAGTGGGATTAGTGGGTAACTAAAAAATAAACCTATGTAGGGGACGTCGTTCTTTGCACTCATTTATCTATGCAAATGGCACATATTTATAATACTAATCCGTGATTGTATTTGCTTACACTCATTTACATATGTTTAAAAATGGTGTGTACATGATATCATTTTTAGTGAAGCATTTATATATATGAAGATATGGTAAATTGTTGCATATATAAATGAGGAAAATGTGCCGGTACACTTGTAATAAGATGTCTGCTTCATATACAAGTGAGATCAGATCTCTTCAACTACATCTCTTTCTTCACTTTTTTGGCCCCAAAATTGGAAAAAAAAAAGTAGTTTATCTTCTTTACTGGTCTAATAACCCTAATAAGGCATTAGTTCATGTCAAGTCTTCGTAAATTTTTAGAAATTTATGAAAAAGTGCAAATTTTTTTATAACCTATGGGTCTAGTCTTTTGCACTTTCATGGACCCTTATTTCATGATCCAAAGTATTCAGTATTTTCATATTAATGATAATTTAATACATGGACATTCAGAGTTGATATCTTGAATCTAATTTATAGATTTTGAGAAATTTATGAAAAACATAAAAAAAATCTAATTTCATCTAAAATTATTGGATGTACTCATTTATTAATGTAAAAATGGTGTTTGCTTACAAATAAGATAGTGTGCTTCACATATTCGACATTTGCATCTAGAAAAGTTACATGTGAGCACTTTACAAATGTGAAACCCTATTCCTTTCTCATCAGTTTGAAGCAAAAGACTCCCCACATCTCTCAAATTGCACTGGCCAATACTTTCATCTAGGGCTGTCAATCCAGCCCTTTGACGAGGGGGCCCGGCCCGGCTCGGCCCGCAAAAGCCCTCAAAGCAAGGGCTTTTCTTTTTGCCCTAAAGCCCGAGGGTAGGGTAGGGCCCTATTTTGAAAAGCCCGCAACCTTGAGGGCCGATCTAGGGCTTGACTTAGCCAGCCCGAGGGGGCCCGGCCCGGCCCTTTGTCTATTAATATATAAAATAAATAATATATATAATATAGAATACATATATAGAGACTTTTAAAAAAATACATAAAGAACTACTCTAATTAGAAATTAATGATAGAGGCTTAATATTTTGTCAAACAATAATAACCAAGGCTTTGAAAGAATTTTAATGGATATCCCCATAGATCACAATATTGCCACTTGTATTTAATTAGATGTTATCATTTGAATGATATATATGATTCTATGTTTGCCCAACACGAACATATTCTTAAATGAAAAGGGAATTCAAGTTGTTATTCATCATATTGATTTTCACCAATGTAAACTATTGAAGGTTGAGAGTTTAGATAGATGATCATTAACATTATCATTAAGTGAGGTTAAGTTTCAACCTCTAACTATTGATCGATGCCAATTTCTTTCTATACCCTTACTTTTATGACTATTGTTGTTTCATTCATGTGGACCCCACATTCGGAGTTAAAAGTTTGTGACTCTTGAATCAAATCATCTTTGTCATTCATCTTCGGTATTCAAAGTTTAATTGTTTTGTTATAAAATCCAAGGGTGATTTTTCGAAGAATTACAAGTTAGGGTTAATGCTCACTCAAAAGTAGTCTAATGTTTATTTGAACCACATATACAAATAATTTATTTGGAATAAGTCTAATGCCTATTTGAAGTAAATTTAATTGAATCAGACACGAGACTTGCCAAACATGTTATCATGGTTCACATTATTGCTTTATAAAAATATATAGAACATAAACTAGTAAAAAAGGCAACAACCAGCAAAACTTCAACTGCGACAATCTTAATAATAACTTGAAAACAAACAAAACCGAGCGCATTATTTAAACTATTAAGACTGAAAACAAACAAAACCGAGTACATTATTTAAACTATGTAACTGTTGTTAGTGTATTAAAGTATTTAAAAGTGTATTTCCTAGTTTCATGTCACAATACTATCACATTACCTTATTTCATTTAATCTTAACCAATATCTTTATAAAATGATGAAGTAACTTGTTTTGTGCAATCTTTTAGAAGTGTTGCAAAAAGATTGACTTTTACATTGCCCCTCGAATAAAGGTGAGTTAGCATTATGGTATAGAAGAATAATTATATATGATAATATTAAAAAAAATAATCATTTTTTTCAGCCCTGACCCGACCCTAGCCCGGCTCTGACCCTTGAGGGTAGGATAAGGGCTTCAATATTGTTGGCCCGCCATGGGCTCCGAGGGCTTTGACTTGACCTAAGCCCGGCCCGCATATATGAGGGTAGGGTAAGGGCCTACCCCGGCCCGGCCCTTTGACAGCCCTACTTTCATCCTTCCACCAGGTCTCTTTCCAGTGCTTCTACTGTCCCATCATCAGGACCCTTAGCAGCTAAGCTATATTACAGGATGGAATGATGGCTTTTGATGATGTGACGGAAACAAGCGAGGTTCAACATTTTTATGGGTCCCAATTTGAAGCGCGTTTGTATTTGAGCAGACGATGATGATGACAACAACCACTCTTTTGAGAGAGAGAGAGACGGGTAAGTGAGCCATGGAAAAGAAGAATGCTAATTGTGTTACAATGGAATACAGGGAGCCAAGGAAAAGAAGAATGCTAATTGTGGATCAAAATCTTTTATCCTACTAACACCAAGATAAAAGAGAGTTTGATGGACCCGTCATTCATAAAAGCTTCATCAAAAGTCTTTAGCCCGTTAAATTATTTAAAATATTCACTGCTTTCATATTTATTCTCAATTTTCATTTTCTTTGATTGAATGACTAAGTAATTTTTTATGAGACTTTTTCTTTTTATATATATGTAGCCAATCTAACAGGTTGGCTTACACCTCCATGCTATGTGTCCGTATTTCACTATTATCAATATAGACCCAAAATTATCATTATTACATTAGAGGACTAATAGGCAAAGTGAAAAAAGGATTTCCACTTCGACCTTGGAGATGAGTAATGAAAATTTTTAAACCAGAGTAGCCAAGCTAGATTCCATAGTTTTTAAACATGTGAGCAGATGCTGGTCTTAGCCTAGGCCAGATGTTGACCCCTGCCCTATAAAGGAGTTCTAGGCCGACTATAAAAGGGCATGTTTGTTTCATGCAATTAAGTTATTAGAAATCTTTTAAGAGTTTGTATTTCTTTCTATAAGCAGTCAAAAATGAATAATTAAAGGTAAATATCTAAAAATGGTCATCAAATGATGTCTCCTATAATAAAATATTGAATCAAGGGAGGATGAGAATTGAATGCCCAACGATCACTCACGTAATTCAGATTCTATGAAATTCAAGATCTCATTTACATCTCACTTTCACCCTCACGTGCTATCCTTCACTGATTACCCTTTTAATAATCATTCATACCTGTTTTTCCTAAATGGGTGGATGGTACACAACCCATGACGATCTAATATTGTCTGCAACACAAATAAACATAAGGATCTTGACTTATGCGTTAAACAATGGATAATTTAAAATCCTAAAAGCGTACTTTGAGCCATGATCTCATGATAAGCGGTTTGGATTCTATCTAAAGCTTATCCCGCCTTGCGATCATCGACCTTTGTCATATAGAGTTCTCTCTTATCTCCCTTATCACTAAATCTTATACACATGAGAGTAGATGAGTACCATGCAACACATCGCGAGTTAAGATAGGAACCGGAAAATCACTTTTATAAATAACCTTAAAGAGATTTCTTCCCATCAAATAAATCCATTAGAAGTCAGTTTCCTTAATTTCCCCAAAGAATGCCAAACAAGATTGGACTTTCTAAAAGTTAGTCCAAGACATATTTATTTAAAACAAAATTAAAGTAGAAAGCATATTAAAATTAATGGACTCAATGTAAGGCACAATCATTATTGGATGTGTGGGCATGAGGACCAATTACATCTAAAATACAACCTGCCTGCCCAAGCATCAATCACTGGAGCTTGTTCCACAACGAACTCTATATATCCTTCACCACTTACCCCTTTTTAATAATCGTTCAATAGAGCTTGTCATCACAATAAATTAATTCTCTTGTAATTGTATGCAAACAAACTGACTCTGAACTACACCCATCGTCCAAGCCAAGAATATGTTTCAAAAATCATTCTTCTACCCCATTTAGATATTCAAAAATACGCCTTGGAAGCTAACCCACTATCAGTTCGGGCAAAAAATACAAACATTATGAAGCGATTGTGGTTTGGATGAAATGGTATTATAGAAACAGGGATTTGGATTCTAACAACCATAGCGATGCACCAATCACAAATCACACCACAACAACAATTACAGCTAGATAATAACCTGGTACCCCATGTGTTAGTATTTTTATTGGCTAATTCATGGGTTGGACAAAACTCTGGGTCCATTAAGTTGTGTTTTCTAATTTATTTTAGAATAGACTGTGGATGTGTCGCCGAAAGAGCTGAAGTGAAGAATAGAAAAAAAGAGCAGACTGGGCCAAATCCCCCAGGCCCGATCGATCGGAGCCTCAAGCCGATCGAACGGTCTGAAAAAGCATTCAGTTATTTGGATGGTCCGATCGATCAGATGCACAGTCCGATCGATCGGACAAGGTGCGCAGATTTCGAGAGAGTCTCTAGTTTCTATACGAACTTATTTCCTTTTGAGACATTGTTTCCCAGTTTGAGTCCTACTTGTGCACTAAGTCTAAGACACGAATTTGGGGCTATTTATAGGGTGTTCCTCTCAACCCTAAAGGTAGGTGTGCATATTGAAGAACACACACACAACTCTCATTAATCTGAGTAAGAGATATCTTTGAGAGAGTTTATTCTCTAGAGCCATTGAGAGACTATTCTGAAGGGCTGCTCTAAAAGGTTATTGCTGCTTCTACTTTTCTTGTAAAAGATTGATCATCTTGGTTGATAAGGTGCGAGGAGATCAAGTAAGGAGAACGGGGCACGGTGGATGTCGTGTCAGTGAATTCTTTGCAAGAACAACTACAGTCCTTAGGTCGAAGTATAGACTGAGGTAAAGGAGCTTGTGAGTATATCTTGTAACTGTTCATGAACTCTTGATTTCTGGTTCGTGGTTTTTCTCCCTGGATAGGGTTTCCATGCTAAATATTGTGTCTGTGTGGTGTGTGCTTGGTAGATAGCTAGTTCTAAATTGTCTGATTGATTTATTTCCGCTGCATTGATTGATTAAATTATAACTAGTAATCAATTATGGTAGCCATCAAGGGAATTTCAATTGGTATCAGAGCGGGTTGCACTATTTTATTGTGTTGATCGAAACTTTGCTAGAATGGATATCTACCGCGAAGGCACTTCAACCAATAAGCCTTCTCTATTGAATGGTTCTAATTATGCTTATTAGAAAGCCAGAATGGTTGCCTTTGTAAAAGTCATAGATCTGAAAGTATGGAAATCTATTGAGAAAGACTATTCCTTGCCCACTGTCACTACTGATTGGATAACCAGTTTCAAATCTGAAGAACAGTGGACAAATGATGAAGAATTGGCAGCAACTTGCAACTCTAGGGCTTTGAATGCTATTTATAATGGAGTTAGCATATCTGAGTTTTGTATAATTTCTACATGCACTACTGCAAAAGAAGCTTAGGATGTTCTGCAGACTGTGCATAAAGGGACTAACACTGTCAAACAGTCGAAACTTCAGAAATTGTATACAGCCTTTGAAACCATAAAGATGGAGGATGATGAAACTTTTGATGAGTTTAATTCAAAGCTGAATACAATTGTGAATGATACCTTTACTTTGGGAGAGCCAATTCCTGAAAATAGAATTGTGAAAAAGATTATGCGGTCTCTTCCAGAAAGGTTTGATGCAAAAGTTGTAGCCATAGAAGAGAATAAAAATCTGAATATTCTTAAAGCTAAGGAATTAGTTGGCAACCTTCAGACTTTTGAAGCAAACTTAAGGACCAATGAAAAATCAAAATCCAAAGGTATTACTTTGAGAGCCTCTAAAGAATCATTCAAGAAAATTGCTAGTGATTCTGATTCTGATTCTGAGGAGATTGATCCCCAAGTTGCTGTTGAGTTTATGAAGCAATTTCAAGCTTTTATGAAGAGGAAGAAAAGTGATTTGAAAGTCCCTAAAAATTTTGTAAAGAAGAAATTTTCTAAAGGGATTCAATGTTTTGAGTGTCATGGTTATGGACACATTACTAGTGACTGTGCTAACAAAAAGCCAAGAAAGAAGGCTTTCAATCTGACTTGGGATGATGATACTTCTAAGGAAGATGATAAAAAATCTGAATCTGAAAAGCCTGATGCTAGCAAAGAAAAATTCATGGCATTCATGGCAACACGGTTTCTGCTACTCCACTTGTTTCTGATGAAGGGACTGATCAAGATGTTAGTGAGTCAGAGACATAACATGATTGGCAAGCTGAATATCATATATTGTTTGCAAAGACAATGAAGATGCTAAAGATGAATGAAAAAATGGTTACAAGGTGGAAAGAATCTGAGAAGCAGAATACTTCTTTAAAAGCTGAATTGTCTGAAGCTCTTACAAAAGTGAATCACTTAAAGGCAGAAAATAACAAATTGGCAGATGAATTGACTACTGAAGCACAGAAGTGTGTTTTGATTAATCATGATATGAAGACCTTGAAAGCTGAAAATACTGACTTGCAAGGAAGACTCAAGATTGTTCTTTCTGAGTTGGATATAAGCAAGGCTTTACTAAACAGGATGAATATTGAGTCTACAAAACTTGATGACATCCTGAGCAATCAAAAGGCAAAGAATAACATGCATGGCATTGGCTACACTGACGAGGCATCTACATCAAAAGCCAAATGTATTAACTGTTTTGTTCAAAATTCAGTTGTTACTAATCATGTTGTTCATGTTACAACTACCAAGAAGAAGAATGTGCCACGTCCTGAACGTATACCAACTTGTCACCACTGTGGAATTAAAGGACACATTCGACCCCATTGCAATAAGCTGCGAAAATCTCCAAACCAAAAGCAATGGAAAAAGCAGAAGGAAGCGTCACCTATGAAAACCAAAGCTGTCCGTGTCAAGAAAGAAAACATTCCATCTGTCTTGGTACACACTATGCTGAACTATCTGAAAATACAAGTGTGTTTGCCAAAGCTTCATCACCCCTGATCTACACGATCAAGCCCCCACCCCAGTCCTGATATGAAGATCATCTTGAGGGGGAGCTGCAGAATCCAGATTGACAGAAGCTGCTTGAAGAAAATTGTGGACAAAAAGGGAGAGAATACTGAAGCCAGAGGGATAAACAAGCAAAGATCTACAGATGCTGATTTTTTTTTGGGGTTGAAAATTCAACATATTTTGGGTTTTTCTCTTCGGTAGATCATTTGTATTGTTCTAGGGAGTTTTGCACATGAATTGCCAAAGGGGGGGATTGTTAGTATTTTTATTGGCTAATTCATGAGTTGGACAAAACTCTGGGTCTATTGAGTTGTATTTTCTAATTTATTTTAGAATAGACTGTGGATGTGTCGCCGGAAGAGCTGAAGTGAAGAATAGAAAAAAAGAGCAGACCGGGCGAAATCCCCCAGGCCCGATCGATAGGAGCCTCAGACCGATCGATCGGTCAGAAAAAGTATCCAGTTATTTGGATGGTCCGATCGATCGGATGCACAGTCCGATAGATCGGACAAGGTGCGCAGATTTCGGGAAAGTCTCCAGTTTCTATACGAACTTGTTTCCTTTTGAGACATTGTTTCCCAGTTTGAATCCTACTTGTGCACTAAGTGTAAGACACGAATTTGAGGCTATTTATAGGGTGTTCCTCTCAACCCTAAAGGTAGGTGTGCATATTGAAGAACTCACACACAACTCTCATTAATCTGAGTCAGAGATATCTTTGAGAGAGTTTATTCTTTAGAGCCATTGAGAGACTATTCTGAAGGGCTGCTCTAGAAGGTTGTTGCTGCTTCTACATTTCTTGTAGAAGATTGATCATCTTGGTTGACAAGGTGTGAGGAGATCAAGTAAGGAGAACGGGGCACGGTGGATGTCGTGTCAGTGGGTTCTTTGCAAGAATAACTACAGTCCTTAGGTCGAGGTACAGACTGAGGTAAAGGAGCTTGTGAGTATATCTTGTAACTTTTCGTGAACTCTTTATTTCTGGTTTGTGGTTTTTCTCTCTGGATAGGGTTTCCATGCTAAATATTGTGTCTGCCTTCTTGTGGTGTGTGATTGGTAGATAACTAGTTCTAAATTGTCTGATTGGTTTATTTCCACTGTATTGATTGGTTAAATTAGAACTAGGAATCCATTCTGATAGCCCTCAAGGGAATTTCACCATGAGAAATCCATATTTGTACCATTGCAATTTATACAAAATTTATAAAAAAAAAAAAACAAAAAAAAACAAGAGACCCATCACCAAAGTGTTACTTCTATTCCACGCTAGATATGTTTTACATACACCACTTTATTTCAAATCACAACCACACCAAAAGGCCTCAGCGTCAAAACAAACGCCCAAACCATTGATGACCTATCAAGTATCAACCAAATGTAGCCACACCACTATCTGTTCATGCGCAGAAATAATAATACAAGCACTTTTGAAGGCCTTTTCTTCTTTTCTTCTTCTTCTTCTAATTATGAAGGAGCGTGGACTTTGTGTCATGTCTTTGAGTCGTCGTCACATGACATGCTTTCAACGAGACAATATTATGGAGCTGTGATGATGATGAAAGTCTTTTAAGCATGGAAGATGTGAGTGGTGTCGTCTCCTACCGACGAAAGCTTCGTCGCGGTGGTGCGTCCACTTCATCTCTGAGCTTAACGGTCGTGTAGACGGCAGCACCGGTGACTGCACCAAGGATCGGGGCGATCAGGTAAATCCATACGCCGTCGTAGTTGCCGGCAGCAATAGCAGGCCCCAGCGTCCTTACAGGGTTCATGGATCCACCAGTGCCAGGCCTGATCATACCATCAAGTCCAAATTTTAAGGTTTCTGTTTTAGAATTATAACAAGACTGTTAAAATTAAGTTTAGCAACTAACCCGGCAATGAGAATGTTGAGCATAACGGTAGCCCCAACTGCTATTCCAGCCAACTCTCCCACCTGGATTAAAATTAAAAAAAAATAAAATCAATTAGCATTGATTATTTTCAGCCATTCAGTTAAACACATTCAGTTAAACAAAGTAACATTTATGTAATTAAAAGAAGAGTTAGCATGATCAGGATCATCATGCTTCCTTGGGTTATCATGCATTTATTGACTCTCAGACTGATTTGAGTTTAGTGAGTAAAATTTTCTTATTAAGCATAAAACAAAGGATGATTTTGTCATTTGTATATAAGAAGTATTAAGAATTACCAGTTATTTGTTCCAGTACTATCAAACTAAGAAGGTTTTAGTAACAATACAAGATATCAACGCCTCTTGAAGTTGTCTGTACATAGAAAAAAAAAATCTGTAATAACAAACAAAGAAAGAAAGAAGAACATTTAATTACCGCCCGCGAATCAGTTGCAACTGCAGTGACCACAAACATGAGATTGAAAGAGATGATGAACTCGAGCATGAACGCCTGCAGAATGCTAATGGAAGGAACAGTGACCCCTCCAGAGAGGAAAGGGTGGAAGACGGCCTTGAGGGCGAACGATGCGCATACAGAAGCCGACACCTGTGCAGCTATGTATGCCGGCACCTGAACCCATGGGAAATGCCGGAAAACTGCAAATGCAACTGTAACTGATGGGTTGAGGTGGGCCCCTGAAATGTGGCCCGTCGATAAGATCACGATCATCACCGCCAGGCCCGCGCAGCCAGCGTTGCCGATGAGGGTCTCCGCCCCATTGTACTTCTGGTTCACTATGGGTGCCGCCGTTGCAAAGAATATGAGGATGAAAGTTCCCACAAACTCTGCTCCAAGCTGTTAGTTCCATAACAAGGAATATCATCATGTTCATCACACCTTATTCAATTCAATAATTATATGAAATTCTCTATGGTTAAAAATATTTTATTATAAAAAACACAAAACACCCGAGTGGAAAGAGTGTCTTATCTCACACATACAGCTGCCGGGGATAGATCCCACGGGATCTAAGTTATCTCATAGGTTCATATCATTTGCCCATCTAGAATTTTTTTTTATAATTTATTATCACTATTATTCTTCCACAATGATTTTTATCAAACTAGTTTATGATAACCAAGTGCTTTTATTAAGGATTTTAAACATAAATACTATTTTGGGGTTTTATATTTTTGTGACTTGCAATTGTATATATTCAAGGTATTTTTGAATAATTAAAACATTGTCCCTCCTTTATTTATTTATTTATTTGAAATAGAGGGCCCACCCTTCTTTCATATGGCAATCACAACCGTTCAAGTGACAGGCCAGAGAAGGATTCCAGTCAAGATCAGTGAAAGAAATGGGCAGTTGAAAAAGTTGGCTGTAGATGTGATTTTAAACATGTCATGATCGATCCACAGTAGGCCCAACTGGTGCAAAATGGCAAAAGTAGTAACTCTTCGGCACGTGTGAGGGGGTGAGGAGAGAAGATGGAGGTGAGTGTTCGTGCGTGTGTACCTTCCTGGTGAGGGAGACGTCAGGCTTGGGGAAGTCGATGAGGCACGTGGGAGACGACACGAGCGACTCGACCGAGAAGCACTTGTTGCAGCGTGGCATGGACTTTCGGTCGTATGACAGCGAGTCGACTCGGATCGACGAAAACAGTGGCGCGCCGGGCGTGCCGGGCGTAGCAGGGGCCGATACGCTCGGCGTTACATTCTCCGATTCCGGCATTTTCAGTATAATCAAGAAAGAAAAAAACACCCCAAAACTCCTAGTATTGAATGCAGAAGGAACAAAAAAAAAAAGAACACTATCTAGGCTACTTATGTGTTTTTCAATTGGGTTTTTGTAAGAAAACCAGGAAAGAAAAATATTACATGATCTGAATGTTTTTATAGAGGTTTTTTCTACACAAAAGCTTGGGTTTTGACCAAGATTGATCACACTATATGCTTAAGCCTCAAAGAGAAATGAAGAAAGAAGCTAATTTCTTCTATTCTTCAAGAGAGATTTAAGGCTGAAGCTACATGATTCGAAGGCTTTTATAAATGTTCTTCGAAAGAACAGGAGAAAGGAAGATACCCACTAATTAACTAATGCAAATAAGAAGAATTCAAAGGTTTTGTGTTTGGGGGGGTGGGGGGGTGGGCGCTATGGAGTATCTCTAGACAAGAAAATCGTCCAACTGACTTAATGTACAAATTACATGTACAGTGATTGAAGTAGGGAAAAAGGGCATTTGGTTTTGATGGAAGTCAAGTGGAAAGTTTGGAGAAACACTGCAGAAGTAAAGGGAGGAGGAGGGAAAGTAACAAGGAGAAGAATGGGAGATTTGGGAAATGAAGGGACTGAGATTGCAAGTGGAGATTGAATGGAATTGGGAGGCAATATTTGTAGGTGCAGGGAGGAGAAAACAGAAGGCTAGTGCCTCGTATTCACAGCTCATGCCACCGGACATATGTACATTTTAAAATCATTACCACACTAACATGCTTCTGTTTTTTTTCCTTTTTTTCTATTTATATATATGACCATGCCTTTTGTTATAAAGGCCTATCAAAGCCATTAATTGCCCCCATGTATTCTGTTTGAAATCTCCTCAGTTTTATGTTTGAGCCATGCTATTCGGCCCGACCTGGGGACCGAACGCTGGCCCGGTCCCGGGGGGGGGGGGGGGGTGGTCTAGGGTCGGGACGTGTAGACTTTCACTTTATGTTTCCCTGTGGGTTGAGGATTAGTTCTATTCTCGTTTGGCAATATACTATTAAAGTAAAAATTATGTAAAGCATTAAATTAAAAGAGAATAAATAGTGGATTGATAAGAAATCTTTTTGCCTTTTTTTTTGCGTAAAAATTGAGCTAGTGTTTGTTTATTACTTTTTATATTAAAAAAATGAGAAAATTTTGAAGATGTATAGTTTTAATGTGATTTCTTATTTGAAAAATGGAAGCTTTACGTTACTTTTACTAACTTTGTAAATTACTGAATGAGAATAAGTAGAAAAAAAAATATTAATTGTAAAAAAAACCCCTCCACTCTTTTTCAAGATGTTCAAAACCCCTCTTTTAGATATACATCAAACCTTTTCTAGATGGAGTGTCAAGAAAGTTGTGATTTCAAAAGATGAACATCTTTATTTATTTCAAAATTAATAAAAACCCTTTTGAAAAAAAATGTTTGGGTAAAAAGCAGAGATGGATATTGTCTGTCTCCTTTCTCAGGCCCGGCCCTGAACAAGGGCTGTAAGTGCCCTTGCCCAAGGCCCATTTTTCAGGGGGGCCCAAAATCCCTCTCCTTCTAGCTTCTACCTTTTATTTTCTTTTCAATCATTTGGTGGGGGCAGGGCTCATCCAATGGATTCCATCGTCCTGGGCATCAATAGACTCATCATCAAATCATTTGAAAGTGCTTGTTGCATCACTGATTTGAGCATCCATCAGTGGGGCCCACCAATGATATTTTATATTTGATGGCTGAAATTCTAGGAGAATCTGGTCTAGCTTTGGGATGATTTGGGGCTTTTTTTTTTTACAAACAAATCATCAAGCCTTCAGCCCTTCACCAGTTCTTCTCATCTGTTAGTGGGGCCCACCAATGATTTTTTATTCCCCATATATGATGCTTAAATTCTGGTATGAGTTCTCTTTCTTTTTCTTTTTTTTTTTCAAATAGTTATACTTGGGCATCATCAACCCATTACCAATTTTTCACATCAGTGGAGCCCACCAATGATATTATCATATATGATGGCCGAAGAGGCCTAACTTTTACTATTGCCCTGGGCCCTGAAAAATTCAGAACCGGCCCTGTCCTTTCCTCAAGTTTCATGAAAGGACTTATTGCAAATATTCTCTTGTCTTCTTATCTAGTTTTCAAAAGGCACTTGAAGATTCGTTTGTTGCGAGGTAACATCATTCCTTTTGTGAAAATGTAGTAAACTCTCCTACAAGTTTTAATAAAACTCTAACTCAAAATAACCAAAATACACTCATTTATTTCAACAAGATAATATTCTTTTTAACATATTTTTTAAGAAGCTTAATATGGTGTGTTTAATAAGGACCTATCCTTTTGTTTAATTATAGAAGTCAAACTGAATTTTTTCCGTAAACTAGGCCGCTGGTCAAGAGCGAGATTTTCAATTGGAATACCTAACGATCGATACTTGAACATGTATATGATGATAAAGTGCCAACATTGATAAAAAAAAAGAAGAACAAAATGGGTCATTATACAGATGAAATGGGCCAACAAATGTCATACACATCAAGTCAGCAAACTCAGCATACATTCAATCAAAGCCAACAAACTCGACACACTCGGCATCCATATCATCATGTTATGTTGGATGCGATCTTCAATGATCCCTTGTGGATATTCTCCAATCATAGATGTTAGAGAACCTTGATCGAGCGGTTGATGATATGGGCCGAGTGCTTGATGATTTGGATGTTGTCATGCCTTCGCCCCCCTTAGAAGGGCGTTAAGGCTTTTTAAAATGGTGTGGTAAGATTAGGTTGAAATCACATCCTCCAAAGTGGATAATTTCATCTAGACGTGCCCGTATATGTGTGTGTGTGACATGGCCTTAACCCATATGAGGCATTTTAAAACCATCCGTGCCGAGTTTGTTGGCTTTGGAGTGTGTAGGCAAATTAAAATGTTATTTGTGGTAGGTGCTAGGACAAGAAAGAGGAATGGAAAAAGTCGAAGTTTTTATTTCAAGAATCAATTTAATAATCTAAAAGCAAACAACTAAGAATATATAATATATCTCACTCATTGTGGATGTCTAAATCTCAATGTCATCTAATATTAAAATTAATCAGTCAATTTCACAAACTCTGCCCCACGTAAGCTATTAAAAACTATAGACAGAAGCAATATACTCTTTTTTTTTTTCCAGCTATCGAATGGTTCTTAACCCTTTGGGCTGGACTAAGTTTTCATGGTTGAAGGGGGAACCGTAATCTTAAGCCAACTGAGCTATCTCTTGGAATTAAAGAAGCAGAGTATATCACTTCTTCAATTGAAGATGTGATATAAGTTATTTACACTCATCAACTCATTAGGGTCATATTTTTTAAAGCTGCTATAGAAAGTGGTGTGCTACTTCCACCATACACGGTGGGGGGCCTTTTTCAATGTTTCAACAAAAGACAGGTGCTATTTACAACTTTCAATTCATCGGGGTCCTAGAAGAAAAAAGACCATATCCCTTGAATTTCTCTTTTGCATAATATGTAGGTTTTCCAAAAGATCAAGCATGCTTCACTTTGGGTTAAAAAAAAAAAGCCTCAAACTACATGATCCTGGATCTCGCAGAAACATGTGGATGCCACGGGCCTTTAATCTTGGCGAATTTCATCTTTTAATGTGGGCATTTCATTGTCATGTTTTTGTGGTGCTTTCTCACTCCGGAGCAAACAACCATGTTAGAGGCTGAGGGTCACAACAATCTTAATTAGCACATATTTTTTTAGAAAAGAGTCAAAACCTATGAATATCTTAATAGGGCGGTCAAATGGCAGGGTCAGTCGTACAGGGAAGTTTAATCCCAACCCTCAACATATGTAGGTTGGGTCTCGCCAGGCCAAAGTCTTAGGAGGGCCTGCACTCTCTATGCCAAAGTTCAATCCCATGTATTGCTCTTTTGAAGAGTGTCCAAGTGAATGCTTCCTTCTTTGTCTGATTTTATTTTATTTCTTGATTTGACAGTTTATTTCATTTTATTTTATTCTAATTTTTAAATTGATTTGACACTATATTTCATTTTATTTTACTCTACCTTGCAAACTAAAGGTTCTTTTGGGATGTCTTGTTTAAAAACGCCTAGTCAGCTTTTTCAGGGAAGATGGAATTAGCTCCCATAAACTAAAGGTTCACTTGATTAGCTCATTAGCTCCCATAATTGCAAGATACTTACGCCATGTTTGGAAGCAGCCGTGAATTCCACGCCTTGTAGATTCCACGAAATTCGACCCCTCTCCATTGGACTTCAAAATCCTCAATATTAAGGATTTTTAAAAAGATTTTTTAGAGAGAGTGAATTGTTAGTTCTAATTTTCTATTCAACCCAATTTAAATCCGTTTTCTTTAATATATAATCCATATGATAGATATCTATTTTTCTCTTCTATCAGTAACAAATCCATATGAAATCTTCAAAATCTTCCTCAAGAAAGTTGTGCAATTAGTTTGCTTGAATTATGTAGTTGCAAATGGGTCGGTAGGGAATTTGGTCTGAGTTGGGTACGCGATCAGGTACATAGTGTACTTGGAGTCTTTGACCCAAAACAAAACTTATAGGAGGGACTTGGTCCCACTTGAGATCCCAACGCATACAATATACTTTGCATTCTTACAGATGGATGTACGTATGTAAAATATTTGGTCATTGCAGCAAGGTATTTGGTGCTTGACGTATGGAATTAGAACCTAACCCCAAGGGATTGGCCAAGTGGTCAGGACCACGGTTACTCCCTATTTTGGAGGTAGAGGTCTTGGTATTGACTCAGTTCCCCCCTCTTCAGAAATCGAAGGTTGAGTCCACTAGTGCTACCAACCAGGGGCCACAGGGGTTTTACCTGGTTTCTCCGAATAGTCCAGCCCAAAGGGTTGGGAACCCTCCGTAAAAAAAAAAAGAAAAATATTTAGAACCGATGGAGCCGGGCCTTAGACCAAATTTTATTCGGGCAGTGGGTGGATGGAACTGAACCTGGACCACTCAGTTTTCTCAACTTGGGGTCCATCTGGTGTATACACTATACACTATACAGGGACTCATTTTTATCCCTATAAATTGGCAAAAAAAACCCAGAAGGCCAAAACATATTATACCAATGTTTCAATCAAAGGGCAAGAATTGTAAAAGAAAATAGGAAGTGGGGAAATCATGGTCAGTCCCATCATGTGAGAGTGGTAGAAAATGTGATCCACATGTTTCGTCGGTTCATTTTCTTCCAACAGTGTTCAACTGCCCTTTTTTGATCCACTTATGCCAATTTCCCTCATCAGATGCAGCAGTACTCCAACACTAGCAATGGGCCCCTGTCTGGTTTCTGGCCTTGGTTTCTAAACAAAAGAGTTAATAGACCACCAGTACACACAGAAAAAAACGGAGGGATAAAGCAGGCATAAAAAGCTTGATGATTAATATTGACTCAATGGAGTTTTATAATTTCTTTCATCCATTCATATCAGAACAGAAGTCTTGTGAAGGTCCCCTTCAAGATGCCTCAATGATGAAACTGAGCAAAGATCAGACACACCCACTACACTTGTTTGGCACTAGGCCTCTTTTCTGGGTAGAATAAATAGAAACAACCAACTCACCAAACAAAAGATAGTTGCTCTCCTAGACAAAGTCATTCATTCCCATTGGATGAAGCTGTCCGAATATTCCAGAGGTCAACATTAAAAAACAAAGATACTAACACTTTTCTCTCACTAAAAGGAGTTACACTAGCCATTCCAGTTTTTTTCCTCTCACTTTCCAGTTTTTAGTTACACTAGCCATTGAATGCAAAAATGCCATGTAGTTGACTATATATGTTCATTTCTTGAACAATGGTTCCACTAATGGAGCTAGAACTTTCCAATGGGTAGAGTGCATTTCCTAAACACGCTTTTAATGAGTGATTTTGACCAAAAGAGCAATGCATGAAGCTTTAAAAATGCAGCAAACCCTTTTTATACCATTACTAACCTGAATGCTTCCAAAAGATTCATATAAAGATGGTTTATTAGTTTCTTCAAAGTAAATGCAACTTTCTGTGCAATCTGCAATGACATGACAGCCCAGAATCATGAAACAAGCAAAATAGGAAGGCCACTAGAATCCTCTAGTCTATTATCCACAGCAGGGGCACCTTTGAGTTTGCTTGCAGTGGCAGGTGCTCCACCAAGAGGTTTGAAAGTTGTACTCAGAAGAATCATAACCACTCATTAATGTGGTGGTTAATAATGTGGGATCTTTTCCCAAGTACTTTCACTACACCAAACTTCCAAGTGTCTGAGAATCTCTTCAAAAATTAGTAAAGGTACTTACCAAAAAAAAAAAAATTTAGTAAAGGAATTTTTACAACAAACAATGTACAATTGTGAAAATTGGAGCTAATTTTGGAATTGAGCAAGCATTAGATATATGAGCTTCACTGAACTCAATATTTTTTATTGATAGGAATAAATGAAAGTAATATTTCCAATGGATGGAATCAGTATCTGTGAATGGAAACCCCAGTGTCACATCACCATTTAATCTCAATTTATCAGAATTTGGCATGTGAACAGGTCATTTCTAGAGAAACTGATCCAAAGAGTGTTCAAAGAAGTGAGCCAAAGGCAACAAAGCAAAGATGAATCTCATCCTCTGGGGTTTCAATACATTAGGGTGATCATGGGTTGCATTGCCGGGGGGGCTTATTCGTAATGGAAGAGTTTGTGTTTTTTTTTCTCCCATTTCTTCATTTTAGGTTTAGTTCCTTTTTTTTTTTCCTTTTCAAAGGGCTGTAGGAAAACTATGGTGATAAGGGTGGTAATTAGGTCTTGTATATGTTAGGTTTAAATATGGAAATGAATTGGAAGTTTATCAATGTGATCTGAAACTTACATGGAATAGAATGGTTAATTTTCCTTCTAAGTGCATGCAATTTGTAACGTCCCACCCCATATCCATGGATGATATTGTCTGCTTTGGCCCACGGGCTTCACGATTTTACTTCTGATGGGTCTCAACCCATCAAAAGGCCTTATGTAAAGTAAGGGTGTAGGCTCTACATATAACCACATTTACTTTCCTCTCTATAGTCGATGTAGGACTCCGGGGCGTCACAATCCACCCCCCTTAAGGCTGCACGTCCCTATGCAATAGCCTGCCAGCCCTCTTGGCCCGCCCACATGGAGACCCGCCCACTTGCATCAGGACACGGCAAGGGACCTACACTTGAACTAGGAGTCAGCTTTGATACTGCTCTGTCGGGTTATTCTTTCCATACCGCTCACAACGTAGTATCGGATTGTCTGTAGGTGGACTCTGAAATTTCTGTCACTTTGAGTTATTATGATCGTTCTGACTTGCCAACTGCCTTAACTGATTCTACTGCATTTTAACCTGTCGTTCCATAGCTCTCTTCTTTAGCGCACCCTCCGCCCAATATGCACTCTTAACAACATCTTGAAAAGGTGGGCGCTGGTTATCCCAATCATCATGTAAATATCCGCTGAAAGGCCATTGAGAAAACAAATGATCTTTTCTTCTTCCGGAGTAATGAGCGTAGGAGCATATTTAGCCAACCTAATAAACTGTTGCTCATACTGTTGCACTGACATATTACCTTGTTTTAGATTATGAAAATCCAACTTCCACTGATCCTTGACATACTTAGGAATGAACTTATCCATAAATTCTTTAGTGAATGTATTCCATGCATCTTCTTCTGTCACGGTGTCTGCTTGGATTACTGCTTTAACCGAATTCCATTACTGAAGGGCTATTCCTCGACTCGAAACGTGTAAGCTGACAAACTAACTTTCTGCTTCTGGGTGCAACAAAAAATTGCGAATATTTGTTCAAGTTGCTCTATGAAATCATCTGCTACCATGGGGTCTTCTGAACCGTGAAATTCTGGAGGAAACCTCTTCCTAAATTTCTCATAAAGGTCATTCGGATCCACTTCTTTTGGAGGCATAACTACTTGCACTGGCCGAGCTGCCCGATTTGTCAATTCCAAAATTTGGGCTTGAAACCTTGCCCGATCTAAATCAGCTTGTGCCCTAAAGGCTTCCAAGAGTCGATTGAAACGCTCGACATTAGAGTTCGATCCACTTCCATTATTATCCTGATTCCTAATGTTACTCTAACAAATAACACTATAGACGTAAAGCCTGTCTAATGAGATCGAAAACCCAATTGTTTTTTAAATTCTGAGAAACGTGCTGGCTCTGATACCATTTGTAACGTCCCACCCCATACCCATCCATGATATTGTCCGCTTTGGCCTCAAGGTTTTGATGAACCTCAACCCATCAAAAGGCTTCATGCAAGGTAAGGGTGTAGGCTCTACATATAACTTCATTCACTTTTCTCTCTATAGTCGATGTGGGACTCCGAGACGTCACACAATCTAATCTTTTTTTTTCTTGTTTTCTAATCATTTCCCCTTTACAATCTTTCTTTATTTCCTGAGGGGAACCCAATTTCACAAGCATCAAATTTAACTTGATCTGCTATTTCTTAAAACTCATTCCTTTTGTTGCTCAGACTTGGGCTGGACTCCAGTGGAACAGCCCCTTTTACTGAATTTTAGAACTTGCCCAAATTTCATCCAATCAAAAAGGGGCTCACTTTAGGACTATGGCTTACGCAAAAACGCAAAAAACTAATTTGTGAACAAATTTTAGAAATTACTCTTTGAGACTTTTGTCCTTTTTTTCTGTTTGAATACCATACTTTTTTTTATTTTTCAGGGCATGTTTGGATATTTTTTGCAAGCTAGGGTGGGCAGGATGCTTTAATTCTCTAATCTACACCGAGCCAAAAACCCAATGAATGGGCTCAGGATGGAAAACATTGAAAACCCTCATGTTTCCAATGCCTGCCTTTTATCATAGCGGCAGCGCCTTAGGTTAAATCCAAAACATAACCCTAAAAAATCTCTTTCAATCTAATTTCAATTATAAATTTAACTCAAAAGTATCTTTTTACTCTAATTCTATTTTGAAATCTGTGAGCATGTTTAAAGTTTGAACCTCGGTAAAAAAGAAATAATGAAAAGTAAGATATATAATACATACGTAAATATATATATATATATATATATATATATATATATACAAACATTAGAATGAGAGATTGAGAGAGAGGACACAAGTTGACTTCCAATAATAAGCCTACTTCCACATTCTTCTCTTTTCCCTTTATTATCTTTCAACACAAGCTGCAAGTGCAAGTGCATCAGCCTAGTGCGCAATCTTTTCAAACTGTCCACTCACACTCCCTTGGACAACCCAGAGCTTCAAGCCGCCCCAACACTATCATCAATAAACAGATAAGAAAATGACACTCAAATGTGAGAAAACAGTGCAGCTACATTGACAACCTACCCGTGCATATGATGAGTTGGTGAAGTCTAATCTAGACTTTATTTAATTATAGTGGTTTATCTGTAATTTGTCGGTTTAATCTGAACCATATATTATAAGGCTAGATCCGACGATTGTGGGTGTCTAAAAGTTTAGGATTTCATATATTTATACTGGATGGTGAGAGCATTATAATTAAAGGGTAATATTGAGAGAGAACAAGAGAAACAGTGAGTGCTTGTAATCTTGATAATAGTGAACTACGTGAATCTCCCGTGGATGTAGGCAATCTTGTCGAACCACGTAAATCCGTATCCCGTAGATTGATTGATTAATTGTATGTTTGATTGTCTCGTAGATCGTGAGTGTGTTTCCGATCCTAATACATGATCTCCTTTAAATTAGTGTATTATAGATTTATAGGCAGCTTGTAAGATATTCGTCTAAAAATTCTGATACTTTTTGTCAACTTAGACCCAATAATATTCATGAATATGTATAGTTAAATAGATGTGAGAGCACAGAGCAGGTGTAACCTAATTCCACGATTCCTAAATTTATTAACAGAAGCAAACACCTTGTGATACTCAGGATCATCTCTTTACGACGCAGCAATATTAGGCTCTGTGGAGATAACCTGCATTAAGTACATGAAACTTGAATTCTAGCTGCATCTGAACCTCAGGCTAAAACAACATATAGAAGATAATTGGGGAGTTTTTAGTTTATTATGATTGTGAAGGAACAAAAATTCTTTCAATTTTTCTAGTCAACCAATTCTTGAGTGCACCTTCACAAATCAAGACAGTCCCATAGGAACAAAATGAATAGGCCATTCCACCACCTTTTTATGACTTAAAAAAGCATAGAAACTTATCAACTCTCAGAGCCTTTCCACCAAGAAACATCCATTTCATATTCCTACATCGTTCAAAATTCTAATGGAATAACAAACTAAGCTCAAAGACCATTTTTCATCCAGAAATAATCGACTCCAACTGACCCCCCAACACTTTACACCTACATTTTGTGTGTGTGTGTGTGTGAGAGAGAGAGAGAGAGAGAGAGAGAGAGAGAGAGAGAGAGTTGAGGTCGTCTGTTTTGATCCCAAACTGGGTCTGAATTCCATGATTTGGTAAAAAAGCCCTTTGTGTCAAGACAGCTTTCTAGCAATCACGAGCACCATAAATATGAGAAGAGTAAATGATTTATGCCGATGTGGTATTGCATTGGTGTTTTTAACACAATCATATGGGACTTGAATGAATAAATAAGGTTAGAAAAATATTACAATTGTTCAAAATACAAAGATATGGAAGTGACAGAAGTTAGAAACTTCACCTAACCATTGCATAAACAAGTCCATTAGTTCAATTGGACCAAGTGCAAGGATGACTGAAATTCATCCAACCTTAAGTAACGGATTTTAAGTTCCATAGATCCCTGTGCAAGGACGACCAACCATCCATATTTGATTCCAATTCAAATGATTGTACAAGTTTGGTTACTAGATTTAATTCATTTAGAACTTGGATTAGAAAGTTGTTGAAATTTAAGTAGTAATCAGAGATGTGCATTGATAAAAGGAAAAAAGTTTGCCGCATAATGATGTAAAGATTATAGACCTGATAGTTAAAATCCAGGGATCATATCCTAGAACCAAAGAAGTCCATTTGGCCAAATGTAGCATTGCTTAAAACAAGGAATATTGCCGCATAATGATGTTTTTGACCAAATATTTGTGACAAGCCCATCACCTAGTTTAATAAAATCACCATTGTGTTTCAAAAACCACATAGCTTACCGAAACACATACTTCAACAATTTGTCCAAAGAAAAGAGATCTCAAGAAATCATGCTTCCAATTTACTGCAAAGAAGAAAATATTCAAACCAATTGGAGTCTGTGGTCCCACCCAGATGCACCCTATCTATGCTCTCAAGTTACCAAAATGACAGTGCAAATGCTCAAAGCCTTAACTACAACCCCAAAATGATGGTTGGCTTAGAGCTCTCTCAGCCACTTCCTCAGCATTGCATTCATCCCCTCATGTTGCGGTCACCTGCAGGGGCGTACCTATGTGAAAGGGTTTGGGCGCTTCAGCCCCCACCCAACTTGAAAAGGCCCATATGGGCTATAAGGCTTTTTTGGTCCAGCTCCCACTTCAAAAACCCGATAGTCCCCTCCCTTTCCCCAACTCAAACAAAACCTTCCTCGCGCAAGTGCCCTGGTCTCCCGCTCCGGCTGACTATATGTTAGCCTTGGCATCCATACGGTGTCCAGTCATTTTCATCAGTTTGGGCTAATGTGGAAGGGGAATTTGCTCTGTTTTTGAAGTTTAAAACCTTGGATTTCTAAAAGGTGCATTTTATATATGTAATTCTCTAGTATTTCTGCATCATACATGATCATAAGATTTGTTTTAAATGGCGCATGTTTTCAATCGATTCTGAATTTTAATGAGAGCTCATTCTTCTTTCATACTTCATATTGTAAAGTGATTATAGTATCTGGGGTGGCATTTTGGTGCATAGTAGACTAGGAGGCGAGGTGGTTTTTATATTTTGGAGAGGTATACTGGCCTCATTGGTCGTGGTTGTATAGGACAAGTATTATTTATGAAGTTTAAATCTATGACTGTACTTACTCTATAAGTTATGGAGAACCCCTTTTAAGTTTGCTCTGTATGATCATATGATTTGAGTATTCGAAAATTTTAACTACTGATGCTGAGTATACTTGATCTGCTATGATAATTGCACCTCGAGATTCAAGAAATTTGGATCTTGGGGGTTGACATTTATGATCAAAACTGTTTATCAGATGAGTCCCATTATGGGAAATAGATACCCCAAATAATCTATTCCAAATCGAACAATTCCAACCCTTTCACCATTGGCTCACGCAATTGCAAGGAACACACAGAAAAGGCCTACATTCAATGGGAAGAGAGCTAACAATTACATAACTGAGCAGTTAAAATAGAATTACTATATATGCTAGCCTCTTGAGACCATTTGTCTAAAATTTGGAATACAAAACATATGGGCTTTTCTTGTAGAAAACTAAGGTGCAGATAAATAGTGAAACGTAATGCAGGCGCAATCTAAAAAAAAAAAAAGTAGATGAAGATCAAACCCCTGTGGAATTTCAGCAACATACTGTCGATTAACTCGCATGCGGATTGATTTTAGATCTCGTGTGGACTTTCCCTCATGCTGACTTCAACGGATGGATTAACTCGCCTTGCCTGATCCGATAATTGATGGACCAACTTTATGGCCATGTATTTTGGAAGGCTTAGATTTATTCCATTGAAACCATAACAGTGCACCCCCTTTCACATTTCCCCCATGCGATGTAACACTAGGCCTAATTTCACTCTAATCAAACCGTTTTTCCTATGTTGGATTGAATCTCGGAAACAATCTATGGTTGAAAGATAACTTAACTTTATGACTTTTAAATCAAGGGCTAGGATGATCCAATTATTGGGCTGTATATAATTTAGACCCTAATCCATAAAAGTGACATTTCCATTCACTCCACCCCCACTGAATTGTGGGCATCCAATTAGCCCTCCTGATCACGAGCTGGACTGCAAATAAAAAGTATGCAGTCTCCTCCCAGGAGAACATTACCCCATAAGCCAAATGCATCTGCCACTGGTACATGGCTATCCAAGTTGGGGTGGATTCAGTACAATTAACAATTGCCTTCCAAGTAGTTTAGATAATTAGATTTGTGGGGCCGCTGAAGGCACGAATCAGGTTGAGTGCATCCCCTTCGATGATGACATTTGGAAGCTGGAGATCATTGCAAAGTTGTAGTCCCTAATGAAGGGCTTGTAATTCAGCTTCGGAGGTTGTAATCTGGTTGGCTTAGGGCCATAGGTGTGTGTGTGTGTGAGTTGACCTGAGTGCTCCCTTATTATTCCTTCCATTCCTGCATGACCCGATGCACCATTGATTGAGCCATCAAAGTTTAGTTTTGTAGTGACAGGGGGAGGGGGTTCCCAAATGGAATGATTCTTTCTGGGAAATTGGTTTTAAGAAGCTTCATTGCCAGGGTTCACTTGTGGGTCAGGTTTAGGGCCTTGTTATGGACAGATATGGGATGAGGTGGACTGGATTGAAACAGGTATTGGTTCCTTGCTTTCCAAATATATCATAGGCCCAGGGATTGGGATTGTTGGGTGAACTGACAGACAGAACCAAGAGTTTAAGTTTGGGAAGGTTGATAGGTTAGGTATTGTTATCCACACTTGTTTTGAAAAATCACAATGAATAAACAGGTGGTCAAGGGATTCCTCATTCCTTCATCAAACACAAGTAGGAGAAGCTGTTTGGATGAAATGAAGGGCAGTGGGGAGTCTTCCCAGCAACCACTTCCAACCAAAGGAATTGATTTTGAATGGAATGGGTGGGTTCCACGACCGTTTCCATGGTAAGTGTGGCCCAGTAGGAATGGGCTGAATGAATTGATATAAGGATTTCAAGGTGCAGGTCCCTATTGCTTCATTACCCCAACACAAACTGTCAGTTCCTCTAATTGGGATGCTGGAAATAAGGTTGGAAAGGTCAGGGACCCAAAGGGATTGCAGTTTGGTTCTGTGCCCGACCTTTCCCTCGTTTAGTTGCAATGATTTTCTCAAGATGCAACCCAGGATAATTATCTCAATCCATTGCTTTAAAATCACATTCAAAATCCAAAACAAAATCACTTCCTAACTTTATTTTAGGTGAAGAAGTAAAATTTATATCAGAACTAATTACTTATCTCATAGTAGATCGGAACGAAGAAAAAGGATTCATGCGACGGACCCTAATATAACTGAAATAAGGCTTTAATGATGATGATGTGGGTGTTCCTAAAGTCCTTGACCCAATAAAACTAATTCCCAAGATAAAGAAGTCCCCTAAAATCACTCAAGCGGCACATCGGGCAAATCCAAAACGGTTTTCAATATAGTACATGGAGAACAAACCAATCCCTTTATGCGACTCCACCCACTTCCTCTCTTTCTACCAATGATTTACTTAATCAATATACAAATGTTTTGTCCCTTCGCTTCTTTTTCACTCATTTTCCTAAGACCCTAATCATGAGACTTTAATCAATTAAATTATAAGAGTAGTTTCCTGTATGCATGCTAACACACCTTACTTAGTTTTTTTCATTCACTTTCCCTTCTCACCTCATTCTCTTCTCTTTATGAAGGAACAAAAGAGAAATGATCTAAAAGTTTTCTCTCCTTAGAATTGAGGCATCTTTTATCCCCTACCTTCCCCCCCTCTCGTCACATACCCCACATTGCCCTCTCCCTTTACTTTTTTTTTTTTATATATTATTATTCTTCTATCTTTCCCATCTTTGGGTGAAAACTCTTTAAAGACATGAGAAATGGTGGTCAGATGTGTGTTTGCTTTTCATAAAATGCCATTTTTTCTATTTTTAAAATATGAATTTATTTGCTAGTTGTAGAAAGTGGATCTTATAGAAACTAAAAAATCCCATGATATCATGGGAATTGTGTCACAAAAACTGATAAACCCACGATATCACGGATTTTACGCAACATCTTAGGGTGAGGTTTTTCTGAATGTTAAAACCTTAAAAATGGTGGTTAGATTTGTATTTATTTTTTCACAAAATATCATTTTAAGGTTTTTTTTTTGTAAAAAATGAATTTACTTGTTGATTGCAAAAAGTTTATGTTCTCATGTGATATCACGCGATTGTGACAAAGAAGGTGGGGGAGAGAAGCTGCCTTCATACAAGAGAAAGAAATTTTTCATAATGTCTCTTTGTTTTACAAGGGAAAAAGAGGAGGTGGTGAAAGTGTAAAGTGGATGAAAAGAATAGTACTCTAGAGATTTTTATTTTTATTTTTTACAATGGGATTCCATGATATCGTGGGATCTAGGGCACAAAAAAAAAAAAAAAAAAAAACACTAGAGTCAAGCGACTTTGTATATTATTTGAATTTCAATAATGAAATTGAGAAAATCAAGTTTAAAGAGGATTAATACGTCAAAATCCACCCTCATTTTATTATAAGACAGAGGAGTAATTCTTGGCGAACCCCTCCTTTGAAAAACAGTACATTTACCAGGCCGATCAGCAAGAAATACAAATACTGCAAGAAGAACTCTTTTAATCATTCCCTTCTTCTCCGGACGACCTTTGCCTTCAAAGGATTCTTCATCACCCTAAAAAATTCCAGCTTCTCAGTCAAATCAACGTCCTCTCCATCCACAGATTTCCATTCAAATTCCCTCATCAGATTTGCCACAAAGTACTCCAAATGTAGCATTGCAAGATTAAGCCCAGGACATATCCTTCTCCCTGCCCCAAAAGGCATCATCTTTATCTCTCTACTCCCTGTTATATCCACCTTCTCTCCATCATCCAAAAACCTCTCCGGTCTAAACATCATAGGATCTTTCCATACCTTCCCATCCCACCCCATCTCCGCCGCCGGAACATTAACTATAACGCCCTTTGAAATAACATACCCCTCCAACTCCACCTCCTCCGACACGGTGTGAGGCAACAGAAAGGTCGTCGACGGATGCCGCCGCAGCCCCTCCATGACCACCGCCTTCAGATACGACAACCGATTCAGATCCTCCGCCGTCACCTCCTCCGCCTCCTTCCCCACAACCCCATCCATCTCTTCCACCAGCTTCTTCTGCATGTCCTGATACTTCACCAAACTAGCCATGATCCATTGCATGGAAGTGGACGTGGTATCACTCCCTGCATTCAAAAACTCTGTACACAACGTAACCATCTCCCCCTCTGTAAGCTTTCTCCCTCCCTCATTTGGAAGCTCAAGTCCCAGAAGAGAATCCACGTAAGTAAAGAAAGAACCTTCCTTTTCTTCTTGATAGTCTTGTTTCTTGTTCTTGCATGCTCTTATCAATGGGATGAGAAGCTCTTCTTGCTTGCGCCGTATCTGCAAAATCCCATTCCAACGTTTACGAAATACAATACTTGCAATCTTGGGAAATACAGACAAGACGTTGATCCCTCCAAAATTCCCGAGCAGATAGCGATGAATGCCTTGAATCTCCTTCACAACCGATTCATCGAGTTTCATTCCAAAGCACATGATGAGGAGCAAGTAGAACATGGCGTAGCGTAATGTCTCCAAAACTGGAACGGGCTCGCCCGAGTCAGCATGGATGGTGAGCCGATCAACCAACATCTGGAGGACCCACTTGCGGGCTTGGGCGAAGGACTTGATGCGGTTGGGGTTGAGGATTTCGGACATGAGGTTACGTCGTAGGAGGCGCCAGAGCGGGCCATACTCGGCTGAGCTGATGCTGTGTTGGTTGCTGGTGAAGATCCGACTCAGTTCTGTTGCGGGTGGGCGATCTGAGAAGAAGGATCCTTTCTGGACCAGGGCCTTGTGGGCAAGGAAATGGTCAGAGATGATGACGAGGGGGCGGGGTCCTATGTGGAAGGTGATGATGGGGCCATATTTGGGGCGGAGCTTGCGGAGGTGGGGCTCTAGGTCAAGGAAGGGCCTGGTTAGCCATCTGAGGTTGCCCAAGAAGGGGAGGGTTGGTGGGCCTGGTGGGTTTTTGGGTTTGGTGAAGAGGAGTTTGAGGGACAAATATGCAAAGCAGATGGAGATGGAGATGGAGATTAGGAACCACCAAGCCATGTGAAAAGGGAGACTGTTGTGGTCTCATTTGGGTGGGTGCCTGTTGTTTATAGAGATGGGGTTTGCATGCGTTACTCTTCTCTCTAATGAGACAGGAATAATCTATGAATAGCGAACTGTATGTTTATCTAATATCTATGCATTTAATTTACATGGCCTATTTTGGTTGATCAGACTACCCCTTTCACCCACACGATCACCCTTATATTGTATTGAGATTGAACCTAATTTAATACTAGTTCTATTTTTACTGGCCATGTCTTAAAGTCCATTAGAATTGAGCTGGACTGTTTTGAATGGGGGATGCTGCTTGACAGACTGAGAAAGCTCCTGATTTAGCAATGCCAGGTCAGTAGTACAGTACAAATTTTCTATTACACCACCCCTGTTCTTTTGAATTCAGTACCCCTCTTGATTTAAATTAGTGAATAGACTACCTTTGTTATTTTTTATTTTTTATTTTTTGCTAACGGAGGGTTTCCAACCCTTGGGGCTGGACTATTCCCTCCGGGCCCAGAGAGAAGCCGGGTAAAACCCCTGTGGCCCCTACGTGGTAGCACAAGTAAAATCAACCTTCGGTTCCTGAAGAGGAGGGAACCGGGGGTTGATACCAAGACCTCTAGCTCCGGAATAAGGAGGAACCGTAGTCCTGACCACTTGGCCAACCCCTGGATTTCCTTTGTTAAATACAAACCACTCAATCTTATGGATCAAATGGTACGGTGGAGAACATGGTTGCCCAGATAGTTGGGAAGTGGGAGCCCACTCCTCTTCTTTATTAGTATCCAGGTATATTAGAAGATCTGTGGACAAAGTCTAATGGGTCCAGCCCCTCAGCTAGGGTGGGGTACCATAGGTGCGCCAAACTTTTTTTCAAATGAATTCGGTTTGCTTACAGACGAATCATGTGTAAAAAGGAAATCAATTTTCATCATGTATTTCACAACTTATCAAATTGACTGTGGGTCCAATTCTTGTCAAAAGAACAACTCCAATCACCCTCGTTTTTCTTGTTGAAAGTCTAAAAGGCTACACCTCTCCGAAAGATGAGAAGGATCCCATTATTAAACTGTAAACACTATACTTTTCACTTTGATCATGGGCACTTCATCCAGGCTGTCCAAATTATTAGCTATAATTATCTGAAGTTGGGACATTTCTGCTGAAATTGTATAATGTTCAGTTTGACAGTTCTCTCGACAATTTAAGTCAGTTTCTTTTACTTTATTTTTTTACCTTTTCTCCATTTTTTTTGTGTATTTGCTATGCCCATTAATTGGCTACTGATAAGTTCAGTTGTGACCATTGTCAAAAGTGCGGTATTTTGTGTTGAGAAGTCCCACATCCCACATCATCCAAGTGTTGGGTTGGATAGAGCTTCATATAGATGTTTGGGCCTTCCACCTATTAAGTTAGGTTTTTGGGTTGGTACATGATTTCTTATATGGTATCAATGGTAGGTTATTTGATGGTCATTTTTTTCAATTCATATAATCAAAATGTAAACAAACAGGCCCTATGGTTAAAAAACTGTTAAATTTTAAGTCTATCAACAAGGCCGCCTATTATGTTGATTGAGCGCAACTAATATTTTTCTGAAAAAGATAATTGTGCCTTTAATTTAAGCTAGGTCCTAGTAAACTTAATTATAGTGATCGACTCTGATTAGAATAACTCAAACTAAAATAGAAACCATCATCATGTCCCTAAAATAACTAGAGTCTTCAAGATATTTTCATCATAATTTTTATTTCTTCCAAGATAAACTCAACAAAGGGTAAGCTATTGAAATTAACGGATAGGTAGCTCAGTTGGCCTAAGACTATATACAGTTTGCACCCAGAGGTTGTAGGTTCGAAACTGCACTATTACACTGGGTCCCTTTGGACCCGGAGGGATTACTCCAGCCCAAAGGGTTGGGAACCCTCTTATAGCAAAAAAAAAAAAAAAATAGTATAACTTTCTTTTTGAGTAGTTCGAATAAAAACTAGTGGAAAGTGGTCACCTTCAGCCTTTGGTTGCTACTTAAGGTGGTGAATGGAATAAACAAAGAAGATAGGTTTTTTTTTTTTGCTGAAAGGGTAATTCTATTTAAAAAAGAAGAGGGAAGGAGAAGCAAGAATACAAAAAAATAAGGGACAGGCCCCCAAAATAACAAAATAAAAACAAACAGAGAAAAAAGGGAGGGGCTTGCAAGCCCAAACACCAGGAGCAGGGAGAGAGCTCCTGAACCCAACAGATTAGGCACTAGAGGCAATTCTCAATGAAGCAAACAGGGCACTGAGCTGGATGCTTACACAAGGAGAAGTCATCTGCTTCATGGAGAAGGAGATGGCTTCATGAATTTGGCCTTGAGTAGAGTGGAGAGAGGGGCTGCGAGTAGCAAAGATGGCTTCATTACGAGCCTTCCAAAGGTGGTAGAGAGCTGTGATGAGGATGGGAGCCATGTATTTGGACCCTTTGGCATCATTGTCTTTAGAGAGAGACTTCCAAATAAACGAGGCAGAGTAACTGATTGTAGAGGAACCCCAGCTGCTTGAAGAAGATAGGTGGTTGTGTGTAAAAATAGAAAATTGAGGTTTTGTTCCTAAGAATGTGCGGATTTTTTTTTTTTAAGAATAGCTATAATTGGTTTAGAATTTGGATCCTTGATCTATATCACCCAGTTAGAACTTATAATACAAAAGAATCCGGATTCTAAATTTTTTGCGATCCGAAATTAGACTTCACACACCGGCTCTTGTTTTTTAAGATAGTCAGTTTCCAATTCACATCCCCACACTCAAATAGTTGATCTTAGTACATAATATGCATTTTATTTGTCAAGTGAATAGTTGTAAAACCTATTAGGGAAAATTTCTAATAGGCCTTAAGTTTTGGCCTTATTCCAAAAAAGGACATAAGTTTTAAAAATTTTTAAATTGGGGTTCTAAATTTTCAATTTAGGACAACCGGCCATTTTAAGAGATTTTGAGGCAACTTTCTTCCTTATTTTTATGTAAATGTAAAAACTTCCCTACAATGGCCCAAATCCATCTTCGACTCGCTGGACGAGAGCAGCCTCAGCTTGGGAATCTTATAATTGAATACCCCTCTGCCGCACTACTTCTCTTCATCACCAATTCTTCACTTCATCCCTCACAATCAAACAAACACCAACACACAGCCTAGTACAGCAAGCACCAAACCGCCCATCCAACACCCAAGCATCTCTCCAGCCATCTTATATATAGAAGTGGACGAGAAAGGCCAGAAAATACGGCAAGGTCCTTCTGTGCATCTTACTGTGGGTAGGACATGGTCATTCAAGCACCACGGTCTGTTAGGAAAATTGTGTGGTCCGACTGCTATGTGGCCCACGCCAAATCGAGTTCGGCAGTGTGCTGTGGATGAATTGCCAACAAGTTCTGATTTGGTAGAATCCGATCAAATTTAGACTCTCAATTTGGCTAAATTACCACACTGGTAAGGAGATGTGAGATTCCAAGAGGGGTAATGTTCATAGTAGTCGTGACTCCTAGGTATTGCTCTATATAAGAGAAGTGAGAACCCTTGCTTAATCATCCAGTAAATCTGAGAGCATTCGTAGCGAGTTTGCGGGATTTATCTCACGCCGAAAAACACAACGTTCTCGACGAGTTCTGTTTCGTCATCCATTCGGACCAGCAATTCTTTCACGGTCCACATTCATGCATGTGATGGATTAGGGAACCTTTATTATGCCTAGTTAGTTTCAGAAGTACAAAGAGAGTCTTGTATTGAGAAGAGAGTGGTCATCTAGATAACACATGTATACATACATAGCTACAGAGAAATGCCCATTCGATGGAAGCCAGTAAACGGCAAGTGCTCATCTCATGGCAGAATTGCTGTCACATGTGACGAGAACATTAGTTGGAAGTCATGTAACTTGGGGTAAGTGCTTGAGCTTCTTAGGCTCTTGGGCGCGCAAGAGCGGTGATGTTCAGGTAATAGATCCCAAAGCTGAGGTTGTTCTCGTCCAACGAGTCGAAGATGGATTTGAGCTATCTGGGGCAGTGGGGGGAGTTTTCCCAATTACATAAAATAGGAAAATTTTCGCGGTAAAATCCCTTCAAATGGCATATTGTCTTTAATTGAAAACTTAGTGGAAAACTTAGACCACAATTTGAAAACTTTTGAAACTCAGAGTTGCTTTTTAAAATAAAGCCAAGACACGTAAGGCCTTATTTGAAAACTCTCCAAAACTATTTTTATTGTTCAACCTAATAAAGGGCAGATCAAGCACCATATAACATGGAAGTGGAACTACAAAAATGAATGAAAACAGATAGCTACTCTCCAACCTTACCTTCTTCTCCTTGTGATCTTTGCCTTCAATGGCTCCTTCATGACTACAGTAAATTCTGATTTCTCACTCAAATCAATCTCCTTTCCATCCACAGGTTTCCATTCAAACTCCCTCACCAGATTCGCCACAAAGTACTCCAAATGTAACATTGCAAGATTAAGCCCTGGACATATCCTTCTCCCAGCCCCAAAAGGCATCATCTTTATCTCCCTACTCCCTGTTATATCCACCACTTCTCCCCCATCAAAGAACCTCTCAGGTCTAAACGCCATCGGCTCCTCCCACACCTTCTCATCCCACCCCATCTCCGCCACCGTGAAATTAATCGACGCACCCTTGGGTATAATATACCCCTCTAGATTCACCTCCTCCGATACTGCATGGGGCAGCACGAAGTGCCCCGGCGGGTGCCGCCGCAGCCCCTCTATGATCACCGCCTTCAGGTAAGGCATCCCGTTCAAGTCCTCCTCTCGCACCTCCTCTGCCTCCTTCTCCATGACCCGTTCCATCTCCTCCACCAGCTTCTGCTGCACGTCCTGGTGCTTCACCAGATTAGCCATGATCCACTGCAGCGATGTAGACGTGGTGTCCGTCCCTGCATTCAGGAATTCAGCGCATAGAGTAATCATCTCGCCTTCTGTGAGCTTTCTTCCCCCTTCTTCTTGAAGCTCGAGCGCGAGAAGCGAATCGACGTAGCTAAAGAGAATGCTGTCTTCATCATTGGAGCTTCTTTGATTTTGATCTCTGCGAGCTCTTATCAATGGAGTGAGAACATCTTCCAGCTCGCGGCGCATTTGTAAAACTCCATTCCAGCGCTTTCTGAATATTATCCTACCGATCTTGGGCAGGAAGGAGAAGACATTGAGCCCAGCAAAGCTTCTAATCAGACGTCGATGGACGTTCTGAATTTCTTTCACGGCCCTTTCGTCGAGTCTCTGTCCGAAGCACATGAACAAAAGCAAGCAGAACATGGCATGCTGGAAGCTCTCCATGACAAGAACCGGATCGCCCGAATCCGGCTGGCCCATAAGCTCTGTAATCAGGTTCTGGAGGACCCACTTGCGGGCCTGAGAATAGATTTTGATTCGGGTCGGGTGGAGGATTTCGGACATGAGATAACGGCGTAGGAGACGCCAGAGCGGGCCATACCCGGCTGAGTTGATGTTGTGCTGGTTACTAGTTAGGATCCGACCCGCTTCCATAGCGGGTGGGCGGTCGGAGAAGACGGATCCTTTTTGGATCAGGGCCTTGTGGGCGAGGGTACGGTCGGATATGAAGATGAGGGTGCGGGGGCCGATACGGAGGGTGAGGATTGGGCCATAGTCTGCGCGGAGCTGGCGAAGGAGGGGCTCCAGATCCAGCAAGGACTTAGTTAGCCATAATGGGTTGCCCAAGATGGGGAGTGCAGGTGGGCCTGGTGGGAGCTTTCTGTTCTTGATGGGGGTGGTGAAAAGGAGCTTGAGTGCCACAGCAGTGCAGAGGGAGAGGGAGATGTAGATGAGGAACCACATCTCCATTGATGGGAGTTTGGAAATTTCCATTGGATGCTTCTTGTTTATGAAGGTGTGGATTGTAGTGGTTATGGTCCTAATGTGGATTGGGACAGTTTATCTGTCTTCAGTATGTGATGGTTTTTTTTTTATTGGATTTGATTGCATGTTGTGAGATGGGACTTTTTTTTTTTCTTTTTGTAAATGAAAAGACTAGAAAACTGCATATCACATGATTGTGGGAATTTAGGCTGAACCATCCAAATTCATTGGCTATAAAATATACTGGTGGATGCACCAGTGTGATACACGGGTGCATGGATATGTTCTTAAATAATTCACTTACAGTGATATATATATTTACATGAGTAGTGGAACGTCAAAACCTGTGAGACTAACAAGTATAAAATAAAAAATAAAAAATTACAGTATAGTGTATTTTGGTAGTCGATTGAATTCTTTAGATTTGAATGTCTGTTGTCTGAAGACAAATCTAGATTTATTATATTCGCACCATTACACATGAGAGGCTCACATATTTGATATATCAACCACCGTTTACTAGTATTCGCTGTCTGTGTAGTGTGATGAAGTAGTCAAATAATTTTTTTTTTTTTTTTTTTTGGTTTTTCATTACGGAGGGTGTCTCAGTTTTTTGGGCCAGACTAATCTCTACGGGCACAAGAGAAGTCGGGTAAATTTTCTGTGACTCCAATGTGGTAGCGTAGTTTTGAATCCTCAACAAGTGAAAGCACACTATGGTCATAGTCAATTAACTGAAATAGTCAAGCAAGTGAAACATGGGATGTTGGAAGCTCTCCATCATGCAGACGGGCTCGCCTGAATCCGCATGGTCCATGAGCTCGGTGGTTAGGTTCTGGAGGACCCACTTGCGGGCCTGAGAATAGGGTTTTACTCGGGTCGGGTGGAGGATTGTGGACATGAGGTTCGGTCATAGGAGGCGCCAGAATGGCCCATACCCTGCTGAGCTGAGCTGATGTTGTGTTAATTGTTGTTGAAGATCCGACCCGTTTCATTAGCTGGCGGGCCTCTGGAGAAAACGGATCCTTCCTTGATGAGGGCCTTGCAAGCAAGGGAGTGGTCGGATATGAAGATTTGGATGTGTGACCCAGTCCAGGTTTTGATAATGGGCCCGTACTTGGCATGAAGCTCATGTAAGACGGGCTTGGGCTCGAAAAGGGATTTATTGAGCCAGTGAAGGTTGCCGAAAAAGGGTAAAAGAGTTGAAGGCCCAGGTGGAAGCTTTCTACTCTTCTTGTAGGCTGTTGTAAGAAGGAAGCTGAGGGCTACAGGAACAAAGAGAGAAAGGGTAATGGAGATGAGGAGCCATAGCCCCATTGCTTTAAAATTCTTGGTGTTTTCTTTATCTGTGTGTTGAAGGGTTTAGTTGGACCAAGTTGCATTATGGGTGGAGGGTGATTTTGCAATCTCAAGTTTCGGAAACATTGTTGGGCTAAGTGTCTGCGCTGCTTAGTACTAGAGGATATGAGGTTGGAGATGGTCTGTCTATCGGCTTCTAATTATAAGGTTTATACTTATGAGTATTGAAACTTTTGAGATTTTTTTTGGCTAACGAAGGATTCCTAATCTTTTGGGCTGGATTATTTCTTTTGAACGCAGAGAGAAGTCAGGTAATACCCTTGTGGCCGTAGGTGGTAGCACAAGTGGACTCAACCTTTAATTCTTAAAGATGAGGGAACCAGGGGTCGATATCAAGACCTCTAGGTCTGAAAGAGGGAGGCACCGTGGTCCTGACCACTTAGCCAACCCCTTTGAGTTTAAATTTTTGAGATAGGTGGTTGAGTAAGTCTTCTGTGTTTCATACATCACGAGATCATTGCGGAAAAGAAATTGAAAATTAAGTGCCCGCTGCTATTTGGCAAACACCCTTTTTCCAAATTGGGGGATGAAAGGAGTACTGCTTGAGTACTAGTGCTTAGATGTGTATTTACTTTTAACAAAATGTCAGTTTTTCTGCTCTATAAAAAATGTATTTGTTTACTCTTTGCAAAAAATACATGATATAGAAATTGATAAATCCCACTAGGACTATCCCATGATATCATGGGTTATGATGCAAAAAAGTTTTTAAAAAAATAATATTGACCAAAGTCAAACGACTCTAATGACGTAATCTAAATTTGGGTCATGGAATTGGAAAAACAAAGTTTAAGGTGAACCAATATGTCAAAACCCCAAAACCAAATTCGCTTCGCTAGTTGCTAAAAAAGTTTATGATACAGAAATTGATAAATCTCATGATTTCATGTGATATGGCGCAAAAAAAGTTATTAAAAACAAATGTTGACCAAGAGTCGCTTTATCTGAATTTCGGTCATGAAATTGGAAAACCAAAAACATGGACATCTCTAAGAGATCATACTATATGGTTTTCTAATAATCATTATATCGGAAAATAAAATCCAAAAGAGCATCATACAGGGAAATGAAAAGAAAAACAGGGGCATGCGGGATCCCATCAGAGACTGAAATACCAGAAATCATTATAGAGATAGATTGATAGATCATATTGTTGCTGTATTTTGCTTATCAAATGGCATGCCTCACTCTCTTTCATGTTTTCATTACATAGTAAACTGCATACCAGACTCGGACTACAATATGAGAGAGAGACCACAAGAGGACCAGGGGCTGATTGGTCAGTCCTGAACAAGGGCTAAATTGCTAAACCAGCCCAGACATGGGTCTGAGGTTTTGACTCGTTGAGTCTTTCTTGTTCGGACTGGAATTAGGTTTAAAGGTGTGTCTACATCGAGTGGCCTGACCCAACAAGCTAAAAATAAATGAGAAACATATTATTAATTGGCTAGGCCTGAGCATAAATTTTAGGCTCCTCAATTCCTGGAATGAGTTGGGCCAGAATATTACAATAACAAGTAATGGCATTTTCTTGAACAGTCAAAAACTAGAACTCAATGTGGAAGCCATTGAATGAGTCCTACAAATTACTCGTATTGATTTGGTCTGCCTGATCTGACTCTCTGCTTCAACTTGCCTATAGTTGGTTTAGTCAAAAGACTACAGCTTCACCCAGTTTTGGCTAGGCCCATCCTGGCCCTTGTGCCCTCCATAATGGTTTCTCTCCAGTATTGAGCAACCTGTACATGATTCAATGCCCATTTGGGCTTGATCATCCAGGAATTCCACCAAAATGCATAGAGAGTGTACACCCGATGCCCCGAATACCAGACATCCATATATTATACACTTACAATGTATATTAAATGAAATGACTTTATATGAGCCTCATACTGGACTTGGATGCAAATTGCAAAGACTTTAGTTGATCCCTCAGACTAGGTACGGGTCTTTTGCTAAATTGGGGCACAATTAGGCTAAACTGATTTTGAAAATGAAACAAAAATAAAGTAAACAGACATTGTTTGGAATCTGCAAAATTATAAGAATTCCACTTTCTCTGCCAAATACAGAATTATAAGATGCAGAGAACCAAAAAAGGTGCAAATAACCACCTCTGGACACAGTCCCAATTTATCACTACATAAGACAATTCTATTCAAAGGGGTCATAAGACTCATAACAACCCTTAGCTAAATGGACCATTAAGGGTATAATTTGCTCGTCTGCACAAGTCGAAGGCCACTTAAATCAAATCATGAGAATGGCTTTTTTGATGATCTTGTCTTTATAATTATTTTCATACAACCAATCCATGGCACAGCACTGTGAATTGGCATAGTACTCTGGAGTGGGAGAGGGGGGGTAAATTGGTGTTTCTTCTGGCATTGTATGTATGTATGTATGTAAGTGGGCTAGGCCTTTATTTCCTTTCACGCCCAACAGTACGCCTAGTCCGTTTACTTTAGACATAATAAGAGGGACATAACTTTTGCAAATTGGTACATGGGCTAAATGGGCCAAGATATTAGGCCCAATAACTTTAACAGCCTGTTTGTCTGCAATAAAGTACTTAGGAATTTAACTCGTAGGATTTTTCTTAAAGGGGTAAAAAATGAATATCAAAGGCGAATTTTTAAAAATGTGCATCAATAATCTTTTTATAAACCGTCTGGAGAAGCTTGAGGGAAACGGTTCAAAAACTGGGGCACAAGGGCAGCGTAGTATAGGCTCCTGATCCCCTAGTCCAAAAGCGTAGGATCTAGAGCACGAGCAAGGTAGCAGCGACTGAGTGACCCACAGTTAGAATAGAGCATCAAAGGAAAAAAGAGTTGATTTATAAACAGTTGGGAGGAAAGGGAGGGCTTCCTGTATAAAAAATAGAATAAAAAAAATTGGAAAATGCATGCTTGACTTTGGTCTTCGTTTTTAACTGCTTGGAAATTTTGTTATATTTTTTACTGCAAACAAACAGCTTAGATGGACAGCTTTAACTGATAAACGTGAAATACCTCACTGGCAAGACTTTGAGTCATTTCTAACACTGCTTTTATATATTATCACTAGGGTCTCAAAATTGCCCGAATCCTACATGTGAAAGTAAAGTTTGATAAGTTTCAATTTTGCATAATCAATTTAAGGGCTTATAAATTTTAGTTGGGTGTCAAATTTGGTTGATTGTTAAGTTATCTTAGGTTTGCATGTTACTTGAGCACAAAAATTTTGCACTGATTTCTCTTTCATGAGAATTTTATATGATATCCAGAAAAAAAAAATCCCAAATCTAAAACTTTTGCAACAATCTCATAATAGATTTTCCAGAATGACATATGTCATGATGGTCACACCAACATAAAGATGAGTTGGATGCAGCAGCAGCAGTACAATTGCTGGCCCAGTGCATGTGAAAATCAGTTCCGAAAAGTCCTTCTCTTGGACACTTGCTTTTGTTCTTGTCGTTAGATCCAAAATTGATGAATTAAAGAGCCTCTGCAATCATGGGACCACAACCAGTCGCTATGGCAAGTGGCAATACCGTCGGACTCTCGATCCTCTGTCGGAACTATGATAGGAAAGTCATTAACCATGTAATAAATTTGTAAAACTTCATTGTGGTTTCGGTAGCCGCGTAAAAATAATTCAGACAGTTTAAGATGAATCTCGTTTCATTTTGTCTTTAGAGCCTTAAAATAAATGGATCTCTCCGTGGTTGGATTGAACACAAGATACAAGATAGAAATGTGACTCGCATTGACATGACATCACTGCTGATTTAATATTAATTATATGGGTTCTCGTATATTTTCTATCCGACGGTGAGACCCACTCTTTTCCAATTCAAATGAGAGTCTAGCTGTAGGTGATGGGATTCATTTTGAACGGTACCCATTATTATTTACATGAAGACCAAGATGGAGTTCCAGAAATCTCTAATTAGTTGAGTCGTGGGCTGTAGTAGTGCTAAAAATGTAAAAGATAGGAGTACCCCTATCAGCACCTCAAAATTTTCCTCTTGTATGGTGGGAGTTTTGAGCTAACCAATGAGCCAGATATTTAATAAGGTCATGTTAGGCTAAGTGGTATCACTCAAGGCCTTTTTGGCCTCCACGCACGTGACATCTCATGTGACAAATCTAATCCCCTTGGATTCAATTAAAGCCATTGATGAGCTCTCACTTTAATTTGATATTAATGTAAATTATACACACTGTTGAATTAAATGTCATAAAGTATATAATTTAATAGAACTTTACAATTTAAGGTCCCTTGAATGAATGGCTGTGATGAGATTTTTAACCAAAATCATATCTATAATGATATATCACATTATCCTCCCATCATGATTAACATGCATTCAAGTGAGTCCAAAAGTCCCATCTCTTGCTGAATTGGGGAGAGATACCTCTTAGCATAACATAACCCATATATAATATTTCATCTTATCATAATGAAATATCCACACATAATGCCATGAGAACTTGTATATGGAGCCGACATAGAGCCTAGTAAATCATGGAAGAGATTAATTAGGAATGGGAAGATCTTACCGAGCCCATTAATTGTGCAAACCCCTTGATTTATAGCCTTTTAATTACTTAATAGTTTAAAAGACATAATTTTTATCCGAATCTCAATTATTCAACAAAATTGTTGGATGCATGTCAAATTTGGGCTTGTGGTGATTTGGGGAAAGAGAAGTATGTGAGGGAGGTAACTTGATTATAAGTTTGCTTGGTTGATGAGGAATTAGTACTGTGAATTAAACATAATCCCAGTCCCAGTGGGGGAGGTTGTCATCAGAATATCTCTATATTATACATAAAATCATAGATAAAGTAATATTGAACATCGATCGTCAGGGTCACCTAGATTTAAACAAATCAACAACATAGGAGAGAATTGGAACATTTCATTACAGATTAGTGAATACACCGAACATGGGAGTGATTGGAAGCTGTTAACCATCATATTAATAATTTATAAGTGCATGAATAACTGTTTAACTTTGAGGAACAGGATACTTATTAATCTAGAGGCTTTGGTCACTGAATCACTCATGGAAGGTTCATTCATAATGCATGACCAGACCCTTTTCTAGGCTCCGCCACTGCCAACCGATATGACATTTTCTCTTCATTTGGATTGGGTCTCATGCTATCTAAAAAGTCATCTCTCCAAATCGATACGACATTTTCTCTTCATTTAATCTTCTCATTTGGGTTGGATTTGGAAAGAAAGGAGGAGGTGGAAGATGATGGGAAACGATTTTTTTTTCTTGCGAAGGGTCAATATGGATACACATCTCATTTCGCAAAAAAAAAAAGACCATAGGGAAACTAAGAGGGCCTTTTTGGCGTAGTCCGCGTGTCAGATGATTTTTATGGTAAATTCCTCTATATTATTATATAGTGTTTTATCTCTGATTTTAGTGATTATATGCTAATATAACAATTAAATCTACATAAACCATCAGTTTATTTTGTGATCGATCCCTATGCAGGTAGGCCTTCACCGAAATACTGTATCAGTCGTCCAACAAAAAAATGGCCTAAGTCGATATAATCACCTGATTGTTTTTATTTGTACTTGCCAGAGAACCACCTCAGGTGGGCCTCAGCTGTTGACCAGTTTTGAAATGATACATGCAGAAAGTGTTGATCTAAGAAGCACAAGCCTATATCTGTCGCTACATCGAGTGCAGGAGGGCACTGATTTCGGTCGGGGTAACGTGTTCCCTCCAAAGTCAATACATGGCTGAAGAGTTGTCACCTCTCAATTCAAATCCTGACTGATTATCTACGGACCATATGAAGCATATTCTCTACTGGGCGGTGAAAAAGAAGGGGTTGGGTTATGAGAGCAACTCCAACAAACACTTCAAATGGGTATGTCAGTCCAACATATGAGCATATTGGATTGTCTCCAATAGATACTTTATATATGTATGGTATTTAAAGTATGTGATGGTATATCAAATTTGACATACTATAAAACATACTTCAAAATTTTCTTTTGAATAAAATAATGGTGAGGGCCCACTTGCATTTAAATTTTTGTGTACAAATCTTTTTTTCTTTAATAAAATAATGATCATAAGCCCTCTTGCATTTGCTTTTGACATCTCTCTTGGAATAACCAACTTGCATAAACTAAATTACATATGCCACATCAGTCTTCAGTTTTTAAAGGACATATCCAAATTTAAAGTTTCTCCTAAAGATGCTCTAAGGCCTTGTTGGCATCTCCACTCTTATTTTTAACAAAGTTATGAAACTCGTCTATCTGCTTGACTCTTCTAAAGAAAAATAATAATAATTTGGATAGAGTGAACTCGGAGACTCGAAAAAGTTATATTAATAATTTTAAAAGTATTTAAAATAAATTTATTACTTATAAAATATATTTATTTATATGCATTCATGATAATCAATTCAAATTAATAAGTTTATATATGAAGGAAAAGTACAATAATAATTAAAAAGAAAAAAATTACATATTACATAACTTGTTAGTCCAAATATTGAATGAAAATGACCAAATATATAAATTTCAAATTACATTCCAGGCATACATTACTTGTGGGGTTTGGAAGTCCTGACCTTTAGTTAAATGGGTCAAACATAAGTTGATCTGCCCAACCCCTTTAGCCCATCTAAACCATGATTCAAGCATACTTAAATTGGGCCCATATATTGTGGCCGATTATTTTCTGGACACACAACTTTTGTCCCGCGATAACGCAAATATCTTGTCTTAATCTTGAGGTGGATTGAGAGTCAGATTCTCAAATTGAGCGTCATTGAACAATATGGGGCCACCTTGAGCCAACTACATTAAGAGACATCAACCAAGTGAGACACATGAGAACGGCTCTTTATCCAAGTGTATGGAGTGACGGTTCTCACTTCCTTGTCTAGATTTAAATTTTAAACCCTGATTACGTCACCTCTTTTTGTGTGTGAGACTTTTACTTGTGTGCTTTTAATAAAATATCAAATGAATCACGGAGTCATTAGTCATTAATAGTCATACACGTCCACATATACACACAGATGCAAATAACATTGTCAAAAATTTCGGTTGTTGGGGGGAAAATGTTGGAATGGTTTTAAACCTTTTGTTTTCTTAGAATATTTATCCAAACTTGGTGCAGTTAACAAATGAACTTCTAAACACTTATTAAAAGTAATAAATAAATAGAAGATACATATAAGTTACTGTTAAATTTAACCTCATTTCCAATTCTTATTTGAAAGATCATGATTTTATCAAGATATTCTCAGTTTAACTGATTTTTTGATAGTATCACAATAATATTCTGAAAGCACCAGTTTAAGTAAATGTTGAGTTATTTTCAATATATCACCTACATATGTGACATAGATTGTTATACATATATTGTTTCTCTTAGTTTAGTTCTACCTAATTTAAATTAATCAAGAAGTATACAGTCTGCCCCTTTAATTGATTGCTTGACGAAGTTTTAGCCTGTGGGACCTTGCCCATTATTAAACCTAACACAAATAAGATGCCAGTTTTAGCTCTATCTATCAAGTGGTATTTTTTAAATAAAAAACAATGGTGGATTTCAGGTGGATGGCATTAAGACATGGCCCATTCCTTGTTTACATGATCCCTTACACATCCTCAGATGACCCACAATCTCCATTAAATACTCTACAGCCATTGTCATATGGGATCCAGGCTTCTTCCATGAAGGCAGAGATTTTGTCGGTAATAACTATAGAAGCCCAGTACAGATAGACTTTTAAATCTATTTAACATCTGTATTGTCAAAATATATTATCATCCATGACAAACTTTTGGGTGTGATTCTTCAGTGGAAATTTGAGAGTTTCTAGACAAAAAAATATGTGAGGGTTTCAAATGTTATTCTCTAATTTGACTCACGAATGTTCAAGGATGTATCTGTTGGGAAGTTTTACATCTCACATCGTATAAGTAATAGGTTTGACATTTCTTAATATACTTGTATGGACTTTCCACCTATCAGCTTAAGATTTTGAGTTGGTATATGGTTTCTTACATTGTATTAGAACGGATCTTTCCCTATTACAATAGCATAAGCATTTTTACCAAAAAAAAAAAAAGAAGCATAAGCATGTGACATGGCCCACTTCCATTAATGACACGTGTCACACTTTCATTAACTAAAAAGTGTGCATCTATCCTTTACCATAGGATGAGGGACTGGCTTTCCCTATTTGCACATGAACATTTTTTTTTTTTTTTGCATATGACTATATAACGCTTTTCCTCTTTTGCACATGAATATTTTCAATTATGTAAGTATCTCTCATCCTATGATAATGGATGAATGCACATGAATATTTATATATATATATACCCAACGAGAGATATCTCTCACCTTAAATTATATATATATATATATATATATATATAATATATATGAGGAAGTTTCAAGTGCATCTATCCCTCACCATAGGGTGATGGACACTTACACTTCCTTGTCTTTATCTGTAAAAAGGGAAGTGTCCCTCACCCTATGATGAGGGATAGATGCACTTGAAACTTCCCTTATTTCCATATATATACACACAAAACATAGTTGAAAATTTACCCTTAACGTACACCTATTGCAAGGACCTGGACTAAGCATGCAATTGAGGCCCACTGGGCTGCATAGGCCCGAAAATAGTCCTGAGCATAAATGGATTGGACTTCGGCTGATTTCAGCCTGACCCATGACCTAGGACTGGATAGCTGACAAACCTATGTTTGATGACTCTTCGAGGTTTACAATGGACATTGAAACTGCTCAATACCCTGGTGTTTGGTTTTGGGCATGTAGGGTAGCCCTTTGTAGGGTAGGGCAAAATGAAGAGTCTATTGGGACCTGTTTGTTTTTGAAAAAATATATAAGAATAAACGGTAAAATGAGCTTCACTGAAAGCTAAATAAGAGGTGATGGGTGAATGATATGAGATATGGATTAAGAATATAAAGTGGAGATGTAAGTAGGAGATTGTTGAGTTCCTAAATAATGAACTACTAGGGTGATGAAATGATATGAAGTGAAGAGGTTATTCGATACCATTTTTAGATATTAAACTTTGAGTCGTCATTTTTAACCACTTACAAGAGTGAAATCCTAGATGTTCAATTCCATGAAACAAAATGGCCCTTGGTGTGTGGCTCAAATCATTGTTTATGGTGGGGCAGGTCCTTCACAAATGCCACATTCATGTAGAGAGACAGAGCGTTGGATGTCCAACTAATTCAGCAGTTGTGCCTACCATCGGATTCTTTCCTTGGTATCGTATGCAGCTGCTACTCTGTAAACACTCAAAACACGAGGACCAAATCAGTGTCAGATTTCTTGTATTGGGGTTTTGATGGCAGAATGCAGATTCCTTTCGAAAGTACTGGGACTGTTGTGTGAGCGAATGTGCGTTTACCACCTATTAATTTTATGCAAATTAAAACAAATCAGTCCTAAAGTCTTGAGGCACTCAAATGATGGGTTAAGATCGATTAATTGAAAGGATATTGGCCTCATCCTTATATTCTTAGTCCACAAGCATCTAAATCAGATGCACAGGAGATGATTATGTTTCCAAGCAAATATTTCAGGTTTCTTGTAGAGGACACATGCCTATACATGGAATACTGATCCAAACTTACTCCAAGCAGATGAAGTTAAACAAAGTAATCTTGCGTTTTGTATTTTGAGTGTTGGTTTCTGCTATTTATGGCAGTCTATCTCTAACAACCAGAAAAACGTCATATGTGGTTCACAGGGAGTGCAAACCCGGCCCATTTATAGTCCGTAGGGTTCAGTGGTGACCAATCCCAGCCTCTCAAGCTCAACTATCTTTCAAATTGGGATTTTTCCCAATTTGATTTTGATATATCCCATCCTTATACATTGTTGAATTGAGTCATAAACAACAAAAGGAATTTATAAAATCATTGAACTTTGAACCCCTAAATTTAGGGGTCGGGATGATCTATTTTAACCATCTACCCTATCCATATGGTTGGTCTGAATGTAGGTTGGCACATGTAAAGATGGGAGGGGGATTAAGAACTTTACTTCATTCTGATAGAATCATTGTAAGCTGGCTTCCTTTTGTGATCAACTGAGCTCACTGGCCAACTATAATTTCTGAGAACATGAAGTATGATAAATCTTACCATGATAGGATAGTTAGTTATAACCATAAGATCAGGGCTCTCCAAAATCATTGGTATTCCCATGTCCCATACCCCACCTGAATGTTTTTGGACATGTGGAGTCTTAACATAATGAAGCCTGCACCTACCAAATCAGAGTAGTCTGTAAGACAGGACCTTTTAGATTATGTCATTTGTTCTAAAGGGCATTAAAAAAAACATACATAGGTTCAGGAACCTTATTATTTATTGTATCATGCATGTTGTAATCCCAACTCCTTTAGATATTAAATAATAATAAAATAAGCACAAAATCTTCTGAGTTATTTTCCTCACAGACCCAAGTTCCCATAACTCACGTGCAATCCACGTGCCGACTAAGTAGGTTACTGTCATACCAGTGTCATTGGTGGTGTATTGAAATTGAGTACTAGCTTAAGATCTGACCAGGGGTATATACTGATGATGTATTTAAATTCTCATATCCAACTTCCCAATATATCCCCTTTCTCTTGTCCCTAATTTAGCTTCCAAAAGCTATTATTTTGTAAGCATAAGAAAAGCCCAGCAGATTTTACAAGGATCCTTATTATTTATTGTATCATGTTGTACCATTGGGAATGTATTTCACATGTCTCTCTCATTTACATTTAAGCCATTCATGTGCATATGATTCACACATGTGAATCATTTTTATATGCAAAAACTAAGGAAGTCTGCATGTACTAGTGCATATCTTTCATAAATTCCATTATGTTTAGAAGATTGATGATTTTGCTTCGAATTGATCTCTACTAACTAGTTCATTCTCTAGTCTGCTATCATCCTCTAGCTTTCCATTACTCTCTTGTCCGACATGATTGGCTTGCTTCATTTTAAAAGCATTGTTGTATTTATGCTTCCATTTTGAGACAATTCTAGGAGAAATGCAAATGCGAAAGCTCATTTTCATGGACATGAAAATCTTCAACTGATGTTGTTGCTCATAATTCAAAAACATGTGTATTTGTATTGATCATAGTGTATGGAACTAGACATTAATTTAATATTTGTTTTTTACTTTTTCAAGCATTGGTGAATCTACTAATGTGTGTTTTTAAATTGCCAAGAATTTCTTAGTTCTTTCTATTTCTCATAAAGTGTGTGATCTGGGTGATTTCAGTCAAGCAAAATCAAAATCGTCAATAATTGAGACCGTGTTCGTGTAATGCCGAGGATTCTATGTCTTTGAAAAACACGGAGAACATAAACCATTGCGGCTAGCATGAAAAATTATAGTCGTTTGAACGCGTAAATCCCGTGTTAAAAGGAGTAGAACTTTGTAAGATTCTACGGAGATTTTCCTCTCTCCCACAAAATTACCTAAATTGTCTTCACTTTTGGTTGCTGCAAAAATGGTTTGGTTGCTGTAGAAACGGTAGCCGGTTTTCCAAACAGTTTTTCACGGAAATACGGCCCAGAGTAGGATTCCGGACTAGGAGAAATCCGTACGTACTGACTCAGTTTCAGCAGCATGTGTTGATCACTTCTCAAGGAAAGGTTGCTTCATTCAAATTTACATTAACCACGTGGGAGTACCCTGTGTAAGCCTGTAAGCCCATCCATGATCACATATGTTGGTGCAGTAACTTTGTGGACTCGTCCGGATCACCTGGACTAATAATACGCTACATAGCACGTTATCTAAATTTTTAGGTGATTCCTTTCGTCTAATTTAAAATTTTAAAATTCAAAATTACCTAAATTTTTAGATGACGTGGCATAGTATTATTGACCAACTCACGATAAATGTATAACAAATGCGATAGGTAATCCAGACTCTTGTCGACAGCATAGAAGAAGCTATGTTCTTGTAGTTCATGGGGCCCACACTTGGAATTGATGCCTTACTAAAGATTTTCAACTATGCTTCCATATAGAAAACATATATGTTTTCTCCTTGAAACAAAGTCAAACATCATTATAACAACGTGGGTACCACATCTGTCTGATTGATGACCTTCTACCTCTGTCGGCCGTGTGTAAATCAGGACCCACTTTTTCGGCCGTTGAAATCCAGCATCATGGACTCACGCTCTTGTTGAGTTTTGATCCTTTTAGGCATATTTGTCGACAAATTCTTTCCGTGGAAAGAGGAAATTGCCATGTCAATAAATTCTATAGAAATGAAAACTTTGAAAAAGAATTTCCATAGAATCTAAAAATTCATGTTTGGAGTAAAAAGATTTTTCTGATTGAATTAGTGCAAATGTTGTTTGGTGAGGCTGTGGATTTCTTATTGAAAATCAAAATTTCTTATTTGGTGATATAATTTTTTAACATAACATGTATATTATTTATTTAACATTAAATAATAATTTAAATAAAGAAAAAAAAATGAAAGAGTTGTAAGGTTTTTGGGTTGAAATGGACAAGAGGGAGAAGTTTTCCAAGGAAATTCATTTCCCATACCCCTCATAGGGAACTCATTTCCACTATTATTAAGAAAAATGCTGACGATGTAAGAAAGCATTTCCGCGGAATTGTTCCGCACCAAACGCCGGAAAAATAATTTTTCTGCAGAAAACCATCCATTGTTCCGTCAAAAAGCGTTACACAAACGTGCCCTTAGGCTTTTAACTTAGAAATCCTGACATCCATTGTTGTGATCATATGTCAAGCGGTATTCAATTCAGTAAAATGGACACAGTTGGATTCACTAAATATTTTTACACGCGATTCAACTTTATTTACTTTTCTCTGTTGCCCCCTTGAAAGAAGGCGAAGACGGCCTCATTTGTGACATTTGGTAGGCAATCTAATAGTTGGCCCACTGAAATTAACCTTGAATCAATACTTATATTCAAACGATGTGATTAGTGTTGGGGATGATAAACGGTTTGGATTTTCAAAATGTGGGCCTCATGCACCTATGTGTATAGGTTGTGAACAGGGGCTGCAGCCATTTGGATGATATTTTAAGACACACTGAGTGTGTGTGAGACATATTTTGGACTGTTAGGTGGAAGATGTAAATGTATATAAACCGCTACAGTTATCTACGCCGACGTTTGAGGTGGAAGGTTTCTATCGAGTTTCTTCTCATGATATGACTTAGGCTATGTAATTATAGGAGTAATTGAGTGCACAATCATCAAGGTGCATTTTGCATCCCTAATAAGCATGTGATGGGCTGAAGCAACATAAACGGCTAACATTAACGTATGATGTAAGTATTCCTCCACAATTAGAGTTGCTGAGTTGTTTGCAATCGAGGGCACTTTTTTTATTATTAGAATCTTGAATTTTCAATTCCCAAATATAGTGGAATTCTAAAATGCCTTTTTGTACTTAAGCATCAAGAAATTTTAGAAAAAAAGAAAAACTAACTAAGGAGGTGGGATTCAGAGATTTGGCCAGGTTGTTTGAGACCTTTTAAAAGATCAATTGGGATTTAGATTTCTATAAAGAAGTGTGATATTTACAAATGCCATAAACAACAATCACATCGTGCAAAAAAAAAAAAAAAAAACCATTAAAGTTTTGTAAAATTTCTAGCAAAGAAACTATCTATTAAAAGTCACCAATTGATAGGACAAGTCAGTTACAGAAGAAATTAAGATGTTTATTAAAGGTTGCTTATTTTCAAATGCAATATGCATATGATAAGATCAATACAAAGAAGGCAACGTCAGATGTCTCATGGCTCATTCATTTAGTTGACAATAAAATTATTTCTACCAATTAGATTTCCAGTCTACAATCTTAAAGAGGTGTTTTGACATATTAGTTTCCGTTAAAACTCAAAATTTCCAACTTAATGACCAAAATACAGATAATGTCACTAAAATCATTTGACTTTGGTCAACATTTTTTTAACTATTTTGCCCCAAATCTCATGATATCATGGAAACAGAGTATTTTACAAAAATTGATAAAACCTCATATTATCATAGCACTATCTTATACATATATATATATATATATATATATATGATGTTATGGCTTTTATATAACACCTAAGAAAAAATGGATTCGCTTGCTAGATGCAGAAATGTATCTTATCAAAACTTATTAATTTTATGATATAATGAGATATGATGTAAAAATGTTTAAATTAAGATATTGATTAAAGTCAAGCGACTCTGGTGACATTATTTAAATTTCGGTCATAAGATCTGAAAAATAAAATTTAAGGAGAACAAATATGTGAAAACCCCATTTTTAAATTTCCATCAACAGTTGGATTTTCCATTGATGCCCACATCTTGCACTCGAAAGCAACAAAAAGTGGCGCCCACCATTTGAGAGAAGATGAGCCCAATTTGGAGCAGTAGTGCAACTTGCCTCACTACTTCAGCTCTAACCGTTTTGAGACCAAGATGATAACAACCGGTAATGAGAAGAAGAAGAAGAAAAAGGAGCAGAAATCTATCATAATTCCAAAATCCTTTCAATTTGATTTATCTCCTTAAAGCTGACGTCGGCAAAACTTTATGGCTTTTCCACTTAGCTTTCTTCGCTGCAACAGTCTACAAGAAAGAAACCCTAGTACGTTTCTAGCCATATTTTCCTTCTCTCTTGTTCCATTACCATAGTACAACCTATGGGTTTTGGCCCTTTTCCCTTTTAGTTTCCTGACCAGTTTTTATGGGTTTTGGAAGACGTGCAAATCTGTTTGTAGAGAAGAGGAGGAGGGATAAGAAGAATCGTACTGCCATGTATTTGAATCTATGACCCAACACTTGCCCATCTCTGCTTACTACCTTCTCAGTTTCATCATCTCCACCCTTCCAACTTTCTCCTTAAACAGATTTCAATCTAAGGGTTGTGTTCTAAAATGGAAGAAAAAGTGGGGTTGATTGAATAGATTGAAATAACCCCAGAAAGAAGCAAGAGAGTGAGAAAAGAAAAAAAGGAGAAAGATGCAGTCTGGTTATGGAGTTCCTGAGTTCCAGCAATTGCTTGTAGATGGGTGTTCTTCTCTCCTGTCAATGTCCCATGACATTAACAGCTCTCAACCTCAAAAGCTTCATCTTCAAGACCCAAATCATCAATACCCACATCATCATCACCAGCACCAGCAGCACCAGCAGCAGCAGCAGCAGAGATTCTATCATTTTCAACCCAATTCAATAACCCAACAGTTCTTTCAACATCCCCTTCAGCTCCAGCTCCTGCAGCAACAACAACAGAGGCGATTTTACCAGCAGTTGGGTCTTGAACAGGAGTCCGGGCCAGATACCTCGAATTCATCATCTCGGGGTGTCGGTGGAGGTGGAGGTGGAGTTCTTCCTTTTGTTGTCGCAAATTTTAAGCTCCCAGATGAGAATAGCGGATGCCGTGAAGGTTTGAATGATGACGAGACAGTTCTTGTAGGTAGTGGGGGAGATAGTCGAGTTGCAATAGCCGATCATGATCGATGGCAGCAGCAGAGAGAAGAAGATACTGCTATTAAAGAACCCTTTTGGTAAATTAAGAATACCCCCCTTTTTCTATTGAAATGAGTTTCCATTGTTTTTTAATTAGCTTGTCATTTAATAGACTATAGTATAGAGCAAGTAAAAAACCATCAATGAGATTTATTTCTATGTAGCATAACTTAATGGGGAGCATTTCTTCATCAAGAGAAAATAGTTTCAGGAAGTGAATTCAGGTTTTTTCATGGTTTTCATTTTCCAATTTCTACAGAAAGTGATGAATTCAGAATTTCAGATAGAAAACCAGTTTGTGCTGGTTTACAGAAATAGTAGAATCACATTTTACCTTGCTGCACCAACCAGTTGATGATACTGAAATGGTGGGGAAAATAAAGTCTCCTCAGGTTCTATATGAAAATCCCTTTATAATTACATGCCAAAGAAAACTGTCTTGTGTTCAAGCATGCTCTTAGCTATCATATATTTTCTAATTTTCTTGTAAATATGAACTAAGACTTTGTTTGGCTGCAGCAAGCTTGCAACTGGTGATTTACATAATCAAGATTTTCGTTCTCGTATGATTTGTAGAGAAGAAAAAGTACATCCCCTTTTAAGCGAAAAAAACCAAACCCCACTGATTGATCTGGTCCGACTCCTTTAGAGTAGATCACGGGTGATAGAAAAGAAAAGCTGACAACGAAAAAGGCATCAAGACTTTCGATTTCCAAACCAATGCATTTCACATTGAAAAGAAGACGAAAGTAAAAATATGAAGATGTGGGTTCTTTCAATGAAAGAAAAGTTGAGTGAACAGAACTGCTACATAGCTTGCTTCCAAAATGGGGATTTTAGTTTTCTTCATTATTTTATGAAATATGATTTTTGTGAGAGTCTTCTCTTTATCCTTTTTTCTACTCAATATGATTTTGTGAGTCCTCTCTCTCTCTCTCTCTCTCTCTCTCTCTGCGTTCCTTCTTTCCTTGTAGGATACCATTGGACAGTGAATACATCAACAGAAACAACAAGAGATGTAAAGAGAAAGAGGAAGTCTCCAACAAATTCTGCAAGAAAGATGAAGAACGCGACGAAAATGAAGAGAGGAAGAACAGTAGCAGCAATTTTGGTCTTTTCCGCGAGCTTGAAGCTATCTACACCCATGGAAGCCTAAATGGAAGTGGTGGCTGCACCAACCAAACCGGTTCCGGATCGGCCCTCACCGGCGAAAACCTGGTCACTACTCTTGCAGCGCCAAAACCCACCTGCGATCCCCGCAGCGCCATTGATCATGCATCTGAGACATCAACGGGAGAGGAAGCTTCCTTGAAAAAGATTAAGAAGAACAAGAGAAAGAGGAAAAGAATGCAACTGAGTTCCATTGCCTTCTTCTTCGAAAGCCTGGTAAAACAGCTGATGGCTCACCAGGAGACTCTGCACATGAAGTTTTTGGAGGTAATGGAGAAGAGAGATGAAGAGAGGACTAAGAGAGAGGAGGCGTGGCGCCAGCAGGAGATGGTGAAAGCAAAACGAGAGGCGTTGGCGAGAGCTGAAGAACAGGCACTAGCTTCCAGCCGGGAGGCCGCCATTGTCGCCTTCTTGGAGAAAATCACAGGTGAAACTATCAATCTTCCCACTAAAACCCAGTTCAATTCTGAAGTCCAATTTCATGAAGATTCTCAGAAAGAACAAAATGCCAATCAAGTCCCAGAAGCCATCAACAACAACGATGTGTCTAATGAAAATAACAACTGCAGCAATAATACAAGGAGATGGCCAAAAGCAGAAGTTCACGTGCTCATTCGAGTTCGAAGCAGCTTGGACTCAAGGTTTCAGGAACCAGGTCTAAAGGGTCCTCTGTGGGAAGAAGTGAGTGCTACAATGGCTTCCATTGGTTACCAAAGGAGTGCAAAGAGGTGCAAGGAGAAGTGGGAGAACATAAACAAGTACTTCAGGAAGACCAAAGATAGTGCTAAGAAGCGGTCCCAATACTCTAAGACCTGCCCTTACTTCCATCAGTTGGATCAGCTCTATTCCAGTTCTTCCAAATCTTCTGTTGCGAAAGATAATTCCGAGCTTCTAGATGCCATTGTTGTTGCAAATGATCAAAACCCATCTCTTGAATTTGATGGTCCACGCTTCAAGTTCTCCGAAATGGGGTCTCAAAGTTTGGATTTCAATGACAATGTTAATGAGGATAGTAGTGCTATGGCCGGAAATGAAGAAGAAGAAGACAATGAAGAAGAGGAAGATGGTGATGATGAAGAAGAAGAAGAAGAAGAAAAGGAAGACAACGACGAACAGAAAGCAGAAAATGATAATGGATTTGGAGAAGATCGATTACACACGCAAAAGCAAGGTACTGAAAGAGTTTGTGGAGAAAAGGAGACTGTAAAGGGCTCCTTGTTTTTTCGCCTTCAATCATGAAATTAATGGCGATGCAGAATATAGTTCTACTTTTAATGGCCTCTTCTATTTATTTTGTTCTTCCTTCTTGTTTGTGAGTTTATTATTGGACAAGTAGCCATCTAATTTTTAAATATTTAGCCACTTCAAATAATGAATCAATTAGTAAGCTGTATATTTCAATTTTCATCAATTCATGCCTTATCAGATGATGACATGTTAGATTTTACTTTGTTGATAGCAGATTAATTATCAGACACAATGCCCTAGTGTTCTTTTATTTATGTAGTTTGAATATGGTTGATGTATTTGATATATACTTTCTTCTAAAAAAGACAGCATGAGAAGTTGGACATGTATATTGTTTTGGTTTTCGAAGGCATGATTGTTAATATTTAAAGAGTACTCTATATTCTCGGATGCTTGCATTGTTCTACCAATGAAGTACACGCTCTACTAACCCCAAAGGGTTGGTCGAGTGGTCATGACCACGGTTTCTCTCTTCCGGAGCTAGGGGGTCTGGGTATCGACTCTCGGTTCCTCCCTCTTCAGGAACTGAAGGTTGAGTCCACTTGTTCTACCACCTAGGGGTCACAAGGGTTTTACCCGGATTCTCTCTGGGCTCGGAGGGAATAGTCCAGTCCAAAGGATTCATAACCCTCCGTTAGCAAATAAAAAATAAAAAAAATACACGCTCTACTTAGGGATAACTTACATACCATAGAGAGAAGAAAAATATTGTATCTATCACTTCCATCTAATTAGTACTTACTGTTTGGTTAGAGAAAAGTAGTAAGACTTGCAGCTAGAATTTCATAATTATGTCTCTCTCTTCTTCAGGTATTGGTCAACTTTTGGAGTTTGGCTCAAGAATAATGTTCCAGTGCTAATTAAAAATTCAAAAGCTGAATAAGATATTATAAATAAAAAATCCCTGTAAGTTAAAAATGTTCAACCAATGCCAACCCAAATATTTGGTCAAAGTCCATACGAGGGTTGTATTCTTTTCTGTGGTGTAGATTTTCAAATTGTTGGGATTGACGTCATCAACTTCTCTTCTATTTTTTTTTTCTTCTTCTTTTGGGCTTATGGGCATGTATTTGGTCAAAATTCTCTTTGTGATTTGTACGTTATTTTAGTTGTTTTGCATTGTATCGGGACCTTAATGCTGAAGATTAATGAAATAAATATATTTTCCTCATGAAACTATTTTTGAATTACACGTCCTTTTAGTTTATAGCTTTTTTTTTTTCAAAGAAGAAGAGGGTGTATCAAACCTTGAACCATTGACCTTGTTTGTGTGCAACCATAGAGACAAGAAGAAGATTGGTTTCATTAATCACATTGCTGAAAATTAATGATACAATGCATTTTTCCCTTTCTAGAGAGGAAAGTTGGTGTGACACAAACAAGCCCAAAAACATTTGTGGGTGTAAATCTGTCTCTCTAACCTCTTTTTCCCGATTTGTTTCATTGCCATACCAGTTTCACTTCAGTCAAATTTATTACATATATCTCTCAGTTTCCATGCTAATAAAGAAAAAAAAAAACAAAAACAAAAATGCCCTATACACGATCTGTTCCCTTTTCTCTTTCTTTAAAAAAAAAATGTTTTAATCACATACATGAACTAGGATTAGCAGATCTTTACAGCATTGATTGGCGTGATTTTTTTTTTGTGACATAAGAAAATGTGTCAATGATTCGGAATAGTTTTTGTGATTTAAATAGACACCATCTGGCTCTGAGTCTGTCACATTGGGAAGATCCCGGCTCGTGCAGTGCTTTGGCATTGCCTGTATGAGTTTGCGAGTTTCTGAGACGATGACGTCAGTGATTGAAACCTGCAGGAGCCTACCAGAAGTCGACAGTCTCATTAAATCCCTCTCTCCCTCTCCCTCTCCCTCTCCCTCTCCCCCTCTCTCTCTCAAGAACGAACTAGTCTCTCTCATATGCAGGAAGGCAACCATGGTGGGTCATTATGTTTCAGAAGTATAAATTTGCCATAGGGGGTTTATCAAAACATCTATAGGGCCAAAACCAAACACCCCCCTCGAGTGAGACTTACAATATTGGAATTTGGAGCCCCTATTGAAATTGGGAACCGTTCAAACCGCACAACTTATAATCATTTATTAGATATCCTCAAGTTAGTTGGATAGGAGATGGACTCATTGTGAAATTGACCATAAGATTTACCATGTGATTAAAAACTGGGGCCTTTCATGAGATTATTAATCAATTTAGTCATCATGTGGTTAGTCTTTTGGTGGGGCCAACTCTTATAGGAAGAATATGTGAACACCCATGCACAATTAAGACATTCACTTTAAGAGGCTTAGATTTCTAATAGATTAGCAACAGTGTGGGATTTCACCTTAACTTAAGAATTCACTAAGTCAAGAAACTCAAATTATGTGAAATGATCGAGAATGAGGGGCTGACCAGTTGGATGGAGTACAACGCTTCTCACTTAATTGTCTACGACTCGATCCCTTGTTCCCCTTCCTATGGGAACACACCAGCCTTTTTTTCGAATGACTAGTATCTCTTACGGGTTCTAGCCCCCATTGGTTATTATAGAGTTATATAACGCGCCACCCTTTTTTCACTAAGAAGTATAAATTTTTTTTCTTTTTTTTGGTAACCTAGCCGAGGGGGTTAGGTCTCAATTGAGAGCCTGCAAACACACAGAAAGACAGCCCGCTTAACTGAAAAAAGGGCCCCTATATGCCGAAAAAAAGCCCACATAAGTGAGAAAGAAAGCCTGCACACGCAGGAAAATGTGGCTTACCAGAATTTGAATCCTAAGAAGTCGGGTGAAAATTATCACTCCTTCTCACTAAATGGTAGTTAGAACCACCTTACAGGACCAAATTCAATTCACTTTACGTATGACAGATGGATAGATAAGAAGAGTTTTTTCTTAAATGCGTATGGCCTTTATTTGTTGATCTCTACCATCTCTAGAGTGGCTTAAAGAGTCAATAGATCATTTACGCCCAATACACTAGAAAGAAAGGGTTATGATGATTGTGGAACTCATTGAAATTTAAGTTTTTCATTATCAATATTGGATATTCTTTTTCAATCACAAACATGCACAAGGATAGCTGCAATCAGTCCACAAGTTAGATTCGATCGCTCTTGTCTTTGTAGGGAAAACTTGTAAAAGCACCGAGTTTTGGAAAACTTGTGAAAGCACGGATTTGATGTGATCCTTTCCTCTGAAACGCTGTCTGATGGGAGCACATAAACTGAAGCCTGGTACCAGCACCCTGACCATAGAAGACCGGTACCAGTCGCGTTCTTTCTTCACTTCTGAATATATTTTGTTTCACCTGAAAAAGTGATTAACCTGCCATGAAGAATAACATAATATTTTGCTTGAAAGTGTTCCTCAATTGGAAGATAAAAATATCAAGGTTCGACGAGTGAAATTGATCCTGATCAGTTGTTGGCATTCCGAATTTTTTAATAGTAAATCTAATTTTAAACAATTAAAATTTAGTTATAATTAATTATTAATGAGGTTTGTAATTAGTAATTTAAAAATGATGACTAAAATGTAATTTGAAATGTATATTTGATCTTTTACATTTGTTATTTGGACTAAATAATTGTATAATATGCAAAAAAAAAAAAAATTCCTTATTGTAGCACTTTTCTTGCATATACAACTTCATTAATTTTGTAAGTAAATGTATTTTTATATTTAGTAAGTAATGAACTCGTTTTAAAACATTTTTAAAGTTGTTTTAAAAAATGACTCTCTCAAGTTTCCGTGTTGACTCTACCCTAGTTAATTTTTTTCTGTTGAACGAGAAGAGCGCGAGTCACGGGTTTTCCAACCTCGAAAAACATTATTCCTTAGTGGTGGTTTGTCTTCTAAGCATGTGAAATTTATTTAGACATTGTACCGTGCATGTTTGTCTTTTCTCCTTCCTCTCAGCCGGATGACAAAGGCTCGATTTCTTGGTTTCTCTTTTTATTTTTTATTATCAACGGAAAGACCTAGGAATTGAGCCTGTCAGCCACATGTGCCAGTCTTCACTCCCTACATATGCAGGTGTTTTCTTCTCCCATTTGTAGGCACACTCATGGGTCTCAGCCCCATGGCTGTGATACAAAAACAGAGAAAAAAAATAATTAAACAAGAGAATCTAATTACATTTAAAAAGTAAAAAATAACTTAAACCATCCACATAAACAAATTATTGTAACATGGCAGCACATTGATTTGTTGAAAATGATGGTTAATTTATAACCATAATATGCCTATCATGTGTTCTTGTGATGAACGCAACTTAGGCAAGTCTGTGGAGTCTATAATCTAATCTTGATTTTCTTAACATGTTTATTTTATATCAACAGGCCCAATCCATTCTAATATTGAAAATCCTCTATCATCTTCTACTATCCTCTTTACCATCATTAAATGCTCCTTCCCGTTTACCTTTCAGTAGGCAAGCAACCTCCCTTCCGTACTCCTAACAACAGAGGCACTTGGAATCCACCTGCGGTGTTCTTGTTATTATTTGATCTTTGGGTATCAAATGAGTTGGCTTTTGCTTCTCTTAAATGAGTATAGTGGTTTCTCCACACTTTGACATGACCATGTACGTTTAAAGGCTTGTGACCTCACGTATTGAATAATATAGATGGGGATTTGGATGGGCCTTTTCCATGCTGTCAAGTTTCAGATGTTCTCTTCTGGAATGTGGACAGACAAGGGACTACTACTGATTGACCTTCCACCATAGCTCATATGAGAAGTCTGATGGATCTATTTCTGATGTGGGTAACTTTGGAAACTGTTGCTTTCTGTGCCAGTGTTCATATAGGAGTCATTGGCCCCATGAGCCATAAGAGGAAGTTGAGGAAGCAAGGGGACTTGCTTGAAACAAGGGAGACACTTGAATTGATTCCTCTGCTATCACTAGATAAAAGTTTACGTAATCATGGTAAGTAGTTCATTAATCGGTTATGTGTATGGATGAAAATGCAAAATTCTTCCAGAGCTCTCTTTGAGACAAACAAGCGGATGATGAAAGGTAATATGGATCATAATTTTCTTAATAAAAAAAGGCAGTAATTAAGTCGAAAAGTAGAATTCAATGAAAATGAAGTAGAATCCACCCTTTCAAATGCATTACTGTTCTAATTGTCTTTCGTTACTTTCTAAATAATACATTTGTTGGAGGATTATAATATTCTAATTTGCTATTTCAAAAGATTACAAAAATAAAATAATGGTATAAATTCCGAAAGACAAACTCATACAAAGAAGATTTTCAAACCATAGAATAGCACACCAAGCATAAGAAACATAGAGTTTAAATCTGAGGATATTTTAGTTTATATTTGCACAGACATACATATTATTAAAAAAACAAATAAGTACGAAGGCCAAGGTCGGACCAGGCCTAGTATTGTCCGAGTCAAGTCTTCAAGTTACAGGACTCGCAAAAAGCTGTCCAAGCCAGGTCCTATGGGATTTTCTTAAAGACAAAAGCCCTTATTTTAATGGCTTTCTTAGGGTAGGGCACCCTTGTCTAAGGGCAAGATTGATAGGCCTAGTTACGGGCTCTCTTCCAACTTGCGTGGACTCTCTCATGGGACCAGTCCCCATGGCTGGGGTTGGAAAAGAAAAGAGAGTTGTGGCATACAGTTGATATTGGGCTTTGATATCCGATTCTTTTTCTAGAATAGAAGTTGAAGGTTTTGCAGAATGAACTAATGCTAGATTCCAATATTATTTTCATTTTACAATTCTATTGTGCAGTCAAACTAGCAATCTGATGGGTTTGGATATATCTTTTTAGTTAAATTGTTACTAGAAAAATGTGAGAAAATGAAGGAAAACATATACAAGTTTTTCCTAATATTATTTAAAAGATTCAATAAAAAACAGAAATTAGAAAATACCACAATATTTTACTAAGAAGGTCATGTCCTTTGAAATATATTTGTGGCAACAATTAACATGCTTTATTTCTCTCACTAAGAATGACAAGTCATTTGGGAAATGCCAACTTCCTCAAAAATCATTTTCTTTTCACAATGACCAACTTGTCCTAAGAAGTAAAAGTACTTTAAATGTGGCAGAAGTCAAAAGGTTTTGCAAATGAGGGATTCTATTGACACCACACTTTCATCTCTCCACACCGCACAAATATATATATATATATATATATTCTTTCCTAAAATATTTTCCATTTCATTGACTAATCAGCCAATGAAAGAATCCTACAAAGCAGCCCTCTAATCACTCGTTCATTGCAGAGTTAGGTAATTTTTTATCCATTTTTAGCAGTGGAAGCCATTTTAGCTACCCTACAGGAATTGAATGCAAAAGTATTGTGTTGCTATTACGTAGAGTTGTTGTAGGGCTGCATTAACATAAGAGGGGACAACAAGGGCTTAATTGGTTAGTTGGTAATCCAGCATGTCACCTGACTGCTTAGGGATCGACTTTGAATTTGTCACTCTTATCGCATGTGTGAGTTATCCTTTTCAATTTGGGAGCAGTGGGTTTTCTCTTTCCGTTTGTGTGTGCTCTCTTGGGTCCAACTCCCTAGGTTGGGTAAGAAACGAATAAATAAATAAGAGGGGATGACACTTCCACGAGATGGGGTTTTCAGCAGGGAGGTCTTAAATAGAAGGCAAAACCTGTGTTTTCAAATGGTGACTAAACAAGCAGACGGGCTCACCCGCTTGAGAAAATTCTTCCAAGTGAAGCTGAGGTCCTTAACCTTTACAAAGGGAGCAAAATCGAGGTTTAGTTGTTAGATTTTTTTTTTGGGTAAAATGTTTTGATTGTTAGTTGGCTAAGCTTGTTCAATAAAATTATATTTTGATTAATTTTGTTGTGTTCCACTAGATCTAACCTCGAGGGGTAGCTCAGTTTGACTAGGACCACGGTTTGCATCCAAAGGTTGTGTGTTCGAAACTGCACTACCACACTTGGGTTATAGCAAAATTTTACCCGGCTTTCTCTCCTGGGTCCGTAAGGATTATTCTGGTTCAAAGAGTTGAGAACCATGCGTTAAAAAAGAAGAAGAAGAAAAAAGAAAAAAGAAAAACCTAGATCTAAGTATTTTATTTTTTAATCAATGTGGTGCATTTTTTCTCCTCACCCAAAGGACTGGAAAAGAAGCACGCACAAGTGGAAAGATGTGACGTGTTCAGGATTTGAACTCTGGGCAGTCAGGTGAGAACTGTTGCCACTTAATAGTGAGATAAGTGTACGTTTTCAATCTCAATTAGTATTGTCGATTGAATGCATAAAACGCCATTCCTAAGTAATGGTAGATAATATATATATATATATATATATATATATATATATATATAAAAAGGGCTTGACTTGTAAGCCAAAGTCATGAACTCCAACTTATGTTCTAAAATATACCGTTGATAGTTAAGAATGTCAGGTATTAACAATTTTTGGTAGACACCTGATCTATATCCAATTCCTTTTCCACTTTTACACAAATAATGCAGCAAAGTGCAGTATAAGGTCTGAAGTTGCTCTTCAATATTTTGGATCTAAAGTGGTGGGAGTACTGGCCATGGCCCAATCCTTGCTTTAAATGGGTTGGATGTACAGTTAAGATTGATTCATTTTCCATCCCAATTGATAATTAATCAGTTGAGTCTATACCTTTCTCTAACCTAAACAGGGGATTGAATCTCACTCATTCACGCATCCCACAAGTATCCCTAATCAGCCGAGCAACATTCACGCTAGATTGTGTCTATATCTGCCATGTGACTTTCTTGAAAAAATAGGAACAACTTTTCTTTTTATAAATCACAAGATTTAGAGTGAAAACGATAACCCACCTAAGAGTTGATAAAGTGGCTTGAGGCGCAGATTTTCTCCCACATCTTGTGTATGAAATCAGCCTAGATTTGTTCTCTGTGTGTTTTTGTGGTCACCATTCAGGAAAGTTATCATGTTGGGTGAAGAAAATATTTAAACTTATTCGAACCTTTGATATGGATGTATCATAACATATGTTCCCAACTCAGAATGGACCCCTTGCAACAATGTACTTTGACTTGCCTGCCTAATCTTAAACCAATCTTGTGGGTTGGTTCATTTAACTATTGGGTTGGATTTTAGTTGTTGTGTAGAATTGATCTCCATCCATCTGCCAACCACATCCCAACTCCCTGCTGCTAAAATCAGTCTGATTAAAAAGGTTTGAGGAGTGTGGAGAGATTGATTGTTCTGATCAGAGTTATGTTATTGTATTGTGTCGGTAGGATTCAAGCTATTGTCACAAAGATTGGACGGTCAGAGATTGTCCGACAGGATATTCTGTTGATTTGCCCCGGTCAACATCAATGATAAAGAGTGGGTCCATACAGCATTAAATGAGGACAGTGGCTTAATTATGATAGAGGGGACCACCACCGAATATCTTGGATCAACTTTCTTTCTCATGTTTGTAGGATAAGAAAGGAGATGACTGTGATGGATCTCTTGATTGATGGCCCACCGGTCCTTCCCCCAACTAGAAGACAACAACTTCCCAATGACCCACGTGATGTGTTGAGGAAACCTTCTGACACCTCTTCCACATGATTGGACCAGAAAAAGCTGCTAAATTTACACAACTAAACACCCAAAATTTTCTTTCACATCAATCTTAATCCATCAGTACTCACGTGAGGTTTCCTCCTTCCTCTTCTTCATGTTGGGAGTGGAATCCAAGGTGGCTGTGGGCCTTGGCACTTGTACAACATCTGCTGGCAGGGATTGGAGAAAAGAGAAATCCTGTGGCCACTGTGAAGTGTGAACCCATCTGTAGAAAGTGGAAACTTTCTCCTCCATGCCTTTTTTTGGCTCTTTCATTTTACTCAAACAGGAGTTTATAGCACTCAGCTCTCACAGTCTCACTAGATATACGTTTGCACGATGACAGAAGTCTGTATTTTTATAGTGAAAAATTGCCCTTATATTTTTTAAGCAATCTGCTTTTTCCACATTTATTTCATGTGATGCTTTTTCTACGGACAATAACAAAAAGGCAGATTGCTCGATTATAGAGTGTTTCAAAATATATTTGTTAAGAATGTATATTTTTCAATGATAAAAATAGAAATTCGCATAACGTGAGATCCTTTTATTGCACGAATACATCGTTAAAATAGGTGAGATTTCACTCTACTTATTTTGTATATTTTTTATTTTGGGCTTATTTGTTTAATGTAATTTAATTCTTATGAATTCTATGACGTTGTATTTCTACAATTGGTAAAGATGAAAAATCAAAGGTGAATATTCAAAACTCACCATCAACTTGTGTTTATACAAGTGGTTAATGTGAATTAAATCAAGGGAAGATGAAAAATAAATACAAAGGCCCCACCTAATAATTCACAACCAAGAAAAATCAAGTTGCCATCTATATCTCCGCCTTCAATCCTACGTACACCTCTACTTTCACTTCTTTAATGATCCTTCAATGGATCTTATTTAATCATGAATTCCTTTATATTAATTTTCAAAGTATTCAATGAATTTCTTGGATATTTTACATGAGAAATTTTAGGATGAGCTTATTTTTAATTGGAGTGAAGTTTGGCCTAGATCTTTATAAAAAGAGGGAAAAGTTATTTGTTCTATTTGGATTTTGTAAGTGGTACCCTTGGATTTATAGAACTCACCTCCTGATTTCACTGATTTCAACTCCATGGCCACGACATGAGCTGGAGAGATTGTGGTGCACGAAAAACATCCTATGTTGTGAGACTTCCCAATTAGATGTCCTTTATATTGCCTTTTGGCATAAGACATGAGGTAGAGCTTTTGAAGTTGGATGGTTAATAAGATAAAAGAGGGCTATTGAATGAAAAAGATGTCTAATGTCTTGATCATCGAGACTTTGTGTATGAATGGTCAGCTGATAAAACATAAAGTTTAGTCTTGATTGGACTATTCAATGTCCAACGTCCCTTGTTTTTTTTTCCCCACAGTTTCTATATACCCCAAAGCCCTCTATGGGTTTGATAGCAACCATTGGGCCATGCATGCAAAGAAATGCAAGGTCTGAATGAGGGAGATGGACGAAAGCGGCAGGAGAGTAGGGTGGGGATCATTATCATATCATAGCTTGGTAATCTTCTAGAAGGCAATCCACATTAGAGTTCATACTATTGCCCAAGAATCACGTTTGTCTATTCAAATCTAAATCTAAATCTATTAAAGTTAAATTTACAAAAAGACCCTTATATTTTTAGATAACCTCTAAATGACTCCTATATATCTTATTTTTACTAAAACCCCACTTGAATGACATTTAAACTGTACAAAAGTAACTACTCTAATTTTTTTTTTTTTTTTTTTTTGGTTCTTGGTTTTTAATAGATTTACCCTTGGGATAAACTTAAATGGATTATCCCTTAGTACTTTAAGAGATATGATAGTTCAGTCCATAGATATTGGGCCATTATTTTTACCCAAGAATTAATATATATATATATAGTTTTGCATAGTTTTTATCGGCTCCATATTTAGATTTTAATTTTGCATAGTTTTGTCCAAACATGGCTCTAGATGACCCAGTTGAAACTTCAGAAGGGTAAAACTATCAAAAACAAATGAAATGGAGAGTCAAAAGAAAGAAAAAACAGTCAATAAGGGTTCTTTTTTGTAAAAGCACGATATGGAGGGGACCATTTTGAGCTTTTGTGAAAATATAGGGGCCTTTCTGAATAAAGAAATCTCTATCAAATGGTCTTTCCCTTATTAAAAAAGGAGAATGACATCTAGATCCAATGGATAATGACGTGTTGGCAGTGGGATCTTATTTTCAGAAAGATGCTAATCCACAAAACCCCATAAAAATGCCACTTCTTCAATCTTAGAAGTAAAAAATTGGTTGAGTACATGATATCGGGTTGCAAGTCAGAGGGGTCCAAGTCAAACCAATTGGCCCGAGCCAAGTTCAAATTCCGTAGGAGCATTTCTTGGAGAAATTAGTATTGCTGCTCTGGCCTGAAAATAAACAGCCCAATTTGAATTGAGGTCAGGGTCGAGTCAAAGCATATATCATCATTCCGAGTACTAACTTCTAAAACTTCAGGCTGAGAATTGGGTTGGGTTGATAAAATATCAGAATCCAGAGTTCTCCCATAGGAATCCGTGCAGAGTTTTGACTGTCATTCTTGGTGGACAATGAGGATGGGAAAATCCTGCAACATCTCAATTAGACAGTAAGAGAAGCTTATATAGGAAAATTATTCTATAAATAATACATATTATAGTGAAGCAAAGATTAAATAAATAAATAAATAAATACCCAAATATGATGATTTTGTTGGGTTTGGTTATGAATCCTCTGATCCAGACCCAATTTGGATCGGACCCGAACCTGAAGCTGATGACACATTTGTTCTTTGGTTCCGAATTTGGGTCCAACCCACCGATTGCCATCCTCAATTCTCCCTGTCAAGGACTATAAGATATTCAATTCTAGAGCTTATAAAATGCTCTCGACCCTGCAAACTTATGGTAGCAGCCCACATAAATGAGGAGGGACCTCTGTCTGGTGCTGAAGGCTTTAATACTATCTCAGCTGGCTGAACTTTAACCGAACCCAGGAACCCCACCAAAACTATTATCAAACCTGCTTAGCCCCACCCTGTTGAAGGATATGTTTTTTTATTGTGACATGTTGTCTTCTTGAGATGTTCTCATCTTATAAGATATTTTCATCTTATTTCTTGGCTGAGGCCCTGAATTCAGAATAGAACCTGTCCCCTATTGGGCTCCAAACCTGGTCCTGTGGGCTAGTCCCGGGCCCAAAATCTATAAAATGTCGTAATCTATGAGTCATTTCTCTCCAATTTATGGAGAGGATGGGCCACTTGATACAATTTGTCTCTTGCCAACCTGATGAAGCATTGGTAATATACATGGGACATACGTATTGTGCATGCAGATGTGATCAAGTGGAATTGGGCCAGGAGGAAACTTACAAATGATAGTAGAAAGCCCTAATCTCCTGGAGAGAAGTCCACTGCATTTTGGGCCTTTGGGATCATTGGAGGGTTCACAGTGGACTAGTATTCAATGTTTTAACTGGGAAATAATGAAAATTTTCTTGAAGGAACCCTTTACTTTTATCTGTTAAGAGAAGTTAGCTTCTACTGGGGACCGCCTGCAACAAATCCCAATTTCCAACCATCACATACATCTGTTCCTCCGTGAACTGTGGCACTATCAATTTTCTATTGGATTGAATATAAACTAGGGATGTAAATGGGTATTCGATTCTGCAATTACTCACAGGTTCCGACCCGTTAAAAACCGGAACTCGGTCTTTATTTAGGCCCTGATAAGTAAATGGGTCGGGGTCCGGTTCCACCTTGGTTTGGACCCATGGACCAGAGACCTGATATATTACCTCAATTTTCGAAAATATTTCCTAAAAATCATATTTTTTTTAATATCATTTTCTACCTAAACCCAGACCTGGATCCAGGCCCGTCCCATATATGGTTCTGGCTCTAGTTCTGGTTCCAGAGCCAAGAAACTGGTTCTGAAACGGTTCCGGGTCTGGATCTGGATTCGGTTCTACCTTTTCCTTAATGGTTTCGGTTCCGGTTCCAAGTCCCCATGGACCCGAACCAGAACCGACCCGTTTACCACCCTAATATAAACCCCTAGATTCAACAAAAAAATAATGAAATCACTTTATAGAGTTGAAGCCTCTCTCTCTCTCTCTCTCACGCGCGCGATTGGGTTGCATCCATGTAGGCCCCATAGAAGTTCCTTATTTTGAAAGCAATGGGCCCCTCCTCCTTATTAGACCATAATTATGAAAACAATGTTTTAGGCCAAAGTCACTTTGTAACAGCTCGTAATCATTTGAGTGATTGTGAGGCTTATTATTCATTAAAGGAGTTGTACTAATTTTGGTTGCGGGTCAGCCCATGACCCATTTACTTGCTTTAAGTAGTTAGTTTTTTAGTAGAATCGCAATAAATTCCTTGTATGGATGGAGGATGGTTGGAATATATCGCCGCGGCCCCTCACATTCGTACATGTAAATTGGTGTTCGTGGCGTGAGTAGACGACAACTGATTCGTCCCTCGAAATAGATCGGGAGGTTTTCATTTCCTAACTCTCCGAATCCCTTGCAAGCGGGTTTACTTTGTTGGTTGTTCCTTGCTTTATAGTGTGATTTTTCCAAATACACATATAATCTGGTACACTATTAGTAAAGGGCAAATTACCCCAACAAGATAAGGATTCAGATTTCATCACCGTTTCATTGCCCTTTAGGATTTCATCTTAATTCTCACTTAATTTAGAACCAATAAACCATAATAAAATTGAGTAGAAACGTGACTTTAGGTTACGAGCTCACTAGGGAAGACTATCGCGGTTGTGCCAATTGTGTGCATTTGCGGATTTTCTAGTGCCTAAGCTGTCACGCCCCGGGACCGAGGCCCTGATAATCAAGTCCTTAATCCGGGGGACGTGGCGCGACGGGTCAGAAAATTCCGCCCGCACATGCTATTTATTTTCCCACAGGATTCCGCGGTGAGGATTCCAGACGATCCATCACAACCAATTAATCGAATTCACAACAAATAATAATATGCGGAAGCTTGTAGCAAAATAAAAATCAAATGAGATATAAGATAATTGCACAAACTCTGTATCAAAAGAGAAATATATAAAAGGTATAACCCAAAGTTAGTTAAAAAGTTGTGAGGGTCACAAAAGTATATTTATTTTATACATCCAAAAGTAGACTGGTGAGGTCATAAACTAAGCTCCCAAAATGCTATCCCAACTCAAATTCCACCACGACATCTACATGACATCGTTGGGCTGCCACTCGCGCTCCACTGGCGGCTCTACCGCCTCAACCGCGTGCTCCGACATCTGACACCAAACAAAAGAGTATCAGACACGACGGTCTGGCAAGTGAATAAAGCAAATAAGGTATACAAGTTTTATTAATATCATATTTAAAATCATTAAAATACAATTGAAACGAAACATATGTAAAGAGTAAATCAAATGAACTAAATCTATACAAATGAAAGAATTTCATAGTTTAAATGTTTCAAACTAACTAACAAATAATTGAAATATTGGCAAACCATATATAGTTATATTCTCCTATTATCGAAGTAACAAGAGCACACAGACAAATAGCCGTTGCAAAAAATGGCCGGAACAGACAGACAGAAGCCGCTGCCACTATTCGTGGGACCGGAATACAGAACCGTTGCCATGACCGGAGCAAGCAAACAAAATCCAAACTGCAGTTGGCAAATAATTTCAAGATCCCAAGCCGGGTGATCAGCCCAACTAGGTGACATAAGCTTAGTGGTGCCACTCAAAACCAAAACCTGAATCGATACAAATCAAATCATAGTAATATATTTTCAAAATCGATAAAAGGAACTACTCCAGACAAATACATACTGACAAATTCGAATGAATCAAATGAGTAGCCTTATCGATGTTTCTAAATGTGGCAACCACTCAAATCTATTTCAAAACAATTTGTAGAAAGTGTACAAATTTTCTTAACTTGGAATGAATTAATGTATAGTGGTTTAATGGCTTGCCATGGGTCGTCTTGACATACACTTAGTCCTTTAATGTCGATAATATATGCGGAGCTTGGTGCCACTGAAGATCTCCGACAATTAAGGATATAAAGTGTGTATTAAGACTTAATTAAATTTCCCGGGTAATTCTAACATCAACCAATTCCATCATTTTTCCCATTTAAATTTCACGATTTGAGGTAATTTGATTCAATGTATACATCTCATACTACATGCTTCAATGAGTTTAAATGGGCTTCAAATAGTGGGGAAAAAGGGCTGAAATGGGCTGAAAACAGCCCTGAAATGGGCTGGAAAACAACCCAGAAATTGGGCCTGAAATGACCTAGAAAACAGCCCAGAAATTGGGCCTGATATGCTCTGAAAACAGGCCTGAAATTGGGCCTGAAATCAGCTTGAAAACTGCCCAGAAGTGGGGCCTGAAATTGGCCTGGAAACTGCCCAAAAAACAGGCCTGCAATCAGCTTGTAAACTACCCAGAATTGGGCCTGAAACAGGGGCCAGGCCCGCTCGAGTGGCCCAAGGCTTGCTTGAGCGGCCCTGCTCTCTGGCTGGGCTGCTGTCAGGCAGAGCCATGGCCCACTCGAGTCCAGTCCGAAAGTGAGTGCAGATTCCTGCACTTCTCCTCCCTCATTTTTGATTCAAACATTTCTCCATTTCCCACCTGATTGGTTTGCATTTCTCCCATCTGAAATTACATTCCATTCAATCACAAACACCCTAATCCATTCTTTTTACTAAAAACCTGGTATAAACATTGCTTCTAATCCATTGAAAACCCAAAACTTTGAGAAATACAGACTAATGATTCAGAAGCTATATTGAACCATAAAACCATGGTTTCTAAAGCAACAACTTATAACATATAAAACATCATTCATAACCTGATCAATAAAAAAAAAGAATCAAACCCATGAATTGTATAGGAACTAGTATCTTAATAGCATGCAGGCCGGTTCTGAATTTTTCAGGGCCCAGGACAAGAGTAAAAGTTAGGCCTCTTCAGCCATCATATATGATAATATCATTGGTGGGCCCCACTGATGTGAAAAATTGGCAATGGGTTGATGATGCCCAAGCATAACTATTTGAAAAAAAAGAAAAAAAGAAAAAAGAGAACTCAGACCAGAATTTAAGCATCATATATGGAGAAAAAAAATCATTGGTGGGCCCTACTAATAGATGAGAAGAACGGGTGAAGGGCTGAAGGTTTGATGATCTGTTTGTAAAAAAAAAAAGCCCCAAATCATCCCAACGCTAGACCAGATTCTCTTAGAATTTCAGCCATTAAAGATAAAATATCATTGGTGGGCCCCACTGATGGATGTTCAAATCAGTGATGCAATAAGCACTCTTAGATGATTTGATGATGGGTCTATTGATGCCCAGAACAATGGAATCCATTTGATGAGCCATGCCCCTACCAAATGATTAGAAAGAAAATAAAAGGTAGAAGCTAGAAGGAGAGGGATTTTGGGGCCCCCTGAAAAATGGGCCCTAGGCAAGGGCACTTACAGCCCCTGTTCAGGGCCGGGCCTGATAGCATGCATCTCTTGTCCAGATTATTCACTTGCCTCTAGTCCAATGGAAAGGGTCTCAAACACACCCAAAAGAACTCCTACAACCAGCTGCAACCTACACCAAAACCCATGGAAGAACCCATTCAAAAACTCAATATTTTGAAAAGAGAAGGAGCTCTCGAAGAGCCTCCTTGCATGCATGAAGAAAGGGCTCTAATGGCCCATTCAAAACTAGAAATTCAAGAAAGAAGTCATTGCTAACCTTGAGAAGTTCTAAAGAAGAAGGAGAGCTTGAAGAGGATGATGAACACAACTGAAATCTCTTGAAAATGGTATAGTTGGAAAGCTTGAGAGATGGGGAACACAATGGTGTGGTTTGTTCTTCACTTGAGCATTAAAAAGCAAGACATGCAAGGGGAGAAAGTGTGAAGAACAAAGAGGCTCTCTCTCTCAACTACAGCCGTTGCAGGAAACAAAATGGAGGAAGAAGACACTGTAACATGGTTTTTGACATTCGTTTAAGTGAGTGTGGGCCCCAGGGGCCCCAAACCTTCCAAGGGCTGGAACTAACACTTGTGGGTCCCGTATGAAAACGACGAAGAAGACAAAAATGATCTTTGAAAAATCTAGTTTTTAAAAAGTATATTTTCCTCATGATTTTCAAATTTCGAAATTTATGCACAGATTTGGGTGTGAAAAGACTGTTTTACCCATTTTTCTCGAAAAACGCGATTACTAGGTTTCAAATGCAAACGGAGCAAACATGAAAGTTATTGGGATCAAAATAAAAAAATTCAAAAATGTCGAAATCCATATTTTCCATAAATCAAATAAATATAATAAATCAAATTCCCATACTAACACGTGACACACGGGCCACCCCGGGCCCGGTCAAACTAAACTCAACACGCTCAAAATTCCCCAATGTTATCTAAAATTCTAATCTAACTAAAAATCCAAGCTAATCGTCCCCTAATCCCACTTAGAGACTAATCACAGTTAAAACAATAATAATATATACTAAACCTGGGTTGGGGCCTGACATTAAACCTTGTCCCTTGGCCACCATCTTGCCAAGTAGGGAGGCAACTTTGTTGTTCGAGGAGTTGGTTTTTAAGAGGAGCCTTCGCCTAGCGCGTCGTAATCCCACAATCTACTTGGGGGTTAATTGGCCGGAATTTTTGTTTCATAGGTCCAGATTGGACGCCAGAGTGTCCTCTTCACAATTAGGAGTTGTCTAGAATTCTTTTAGATAATCTTAGTTTAGATTAGCTTTTTATTTAGTTTTCAGACTTTTTGCTATGTTGCATTCATTTCATCGAGCGGACCATTGCATTGCTAGGTTAGTCGCAGTTGTATGCGAGTGTGGATACGTGATCAAGGCCGATTAGTGAGGATTGATTACGTTGCTTTACCCGCCCCACCCATAGTGCCCACAACGACTGTCCAAAACCCTCAGCAAAGGACCCTCAATGAACTATTTGCACCATTTTCATCAACTTCACCCTTTTCATCCACTCTCAATGAACCCTCAGCAAGCCCCATGTACAAGCACTCCATCCTCTAACTCGACCTCCTGGTCAGTTGGTCCCCATTCATAGTCTCCGGCTATGGGCGTCTCAACAAGCGCATCGTCTTTATGGTTGGGGTCTAAACCTAAGCACCAAGAATGGGTCAAATCTAAAGATCTGGCAAATCACAGTATACAAGTAACATACGATGTATGCATCAAAAGAGTAGAGACAATCATATAATTAATAAGAATAACAAAGGTACATATGCAAGGCAATTGAGCAAGATATGCAGTTAGAATCAGGATAATAAGATAAACTAATATAACATACACAACATGGCACATTCACACAAGTTGGATACCGCAGGAAATTATGTCGTGGCCCTTCCATACCGAACACAGTCGCAGTGGGAAAAACTCACCACTGCTAGGGAATGACGAGCCCGCAAATCACTCATTAATCTCACCACTCATCACTTAACACTCATAAGACCGGACCTGGTATCACACCGTCCGTTTAAACATAGCTCATCATGATAGCTCACTCAACACTCATTAATAGCTCCTACCAGTGATGATTGGTCAAAAGGCTAAGCTTAAGACAATTGAGTGATTGCTAATACCGACTCAATGGAAAACGAATATAGGTCTGTGTCTGTCTAGGCTTGCCTTAAGCGAGCAAGGTCCTAACAAGTCCCTAAGAGGTCCAAGTACCAATTTAATATCTTGAAACACAGTCCAAGTCCAATCATTGGATCCGTACTAAGGCCCATCAAACTATTGCCTTAGTCTAAACAGTCCAGAGAGATCACCAGTCTCAATCCAATATCAACCATTCTATTCTCATCCATAATGAGTTACAAGTCCATAAAGACTAACCTCTTCATCCTACGGTATCATCCATCCAACTTAGGCCGTATGAAGGCCCGCCTTGACATAGACACGGGTCATTTATCACCCCATCACATCACCAGGTTACCTCTTGGTAGTCCTAGGTTCAGGTCATCCATTCTCCATTTAATTAACATGTATAAGCAAGAACAAGGACATAAGAGTGACAGTAATGTAATAGATAAGATAAACCCCCAAATCACGAGAATCAACGGGATTATCAAATGTCCAATCCTAAGTAATGATCCCAGGTCCATTTCAGTTAATTAGATCCCTAAATGAAGTTTCAGATGCCAAGTATATTGTATGTAGTGTTCCCGAAGTTACGGACATCTTCGAAGACGTTTAAGGATCGAATCAACATCAAATCCAAACCCTAGACCCTACTTAGTGGTCCTCACAAGTCAAAGTTGAGCCACACCATTGACTCGTGCTTGGCACATCAATGAAAGTATATTTGGATGGTCAATTGGCCCACAATAGATCATAACACAGAACAGAGTCTGGACCCAGATCTTGGTATCTGCAGTGTGGCAGGTCGACCTGCTACATAGAGGTTAGGGACTGAAATCTAGCTTGGACTATGAAATTTCGAGTGTATCCGGACGATCGGGTGGCCTGCCGGTCGACCCGGTACACAGGGTCCCTACATCAAACAAAATACAAGCCATTTCTCAGTCCCTGAGCTCCTTAGTGTATCCGGTTGATCGGACCTGAACACCATCCAGTTAATGACCCTGTCCGATCGATCGGTCAGAGTGCCTGATAAGTCCTTAAAAACACATAATTTCATCATCATTTTAGAATTAATTAAGGACTTAATCATCAAATCATGGACCATTTTAGTAAAAAAAAAAAGTCATGATTTTATGCTTATGGGCATCAAAGTTTGAATTCGAGTAAAAATTTATCCAAAAATTGCATTTTCACATAAAATCATGAATTCCTTTATTTTTGGCATTGGAAGTCATAAATTTCTCATAACTTTTTTTATTCACACATGAAATGATGAATTTTCTTTGCACCATTGATTTAATTAAAGAAAATTTGATAAAATGGTGACATTTTATGCATCGATTTAGTGTGAATTGGGCCCGCATCTTGCATAATTCCTTCCCTATATGAATAGATTATTCTTTGACATTTGTTTTTATTTTTACAGGGAAAAATTAATTTCTTGGAGCCCGCAGAAGAGAATTGATCGATGAAGCAAATGTACCATGGGACCCATCTACATTTGGCATAAATTCCAAGGTAGGGGCGGCCGTCGCAGGGTCCGCTCTCATATGCAAAAATTCATATTTAATCTCTTGAAGATAAGTTCTAGATTTGTGGGCCATGTGATGAGGTGTTTTATCTACTCTCCAACAAATATTGCTTACATGTCATGATGGATGACTAAGATTCAAAACAAGCCAAACAAAGAAGAAGAAAAAATGCAAAAAATAAAAAATAAAAATTCCAGCCAAAGGTGAGGATGTCCATGCATGGTGTGGAGTTCAAAACATTGCATATTCTCAAATGGGGCCTACTTCCTTGGTTGCAATGAAATTAATTTCAAATTTGAGGGAATCTTTTCAAGAGAGAAAATGGGCCCATCTAAGGATATTCAAAAAAAACTTGGAAGATCTAAATTAGCAATCCAAGTTGGAAACAAATGCAAAGAATCCAAGATTTTAGCACTTAAACTCCAAATGGATAGGCTTCAAATTTTGAAAGTTTGCAAACCAAGATTCTTCCTAAGAAGCATTCACACGTCCGACAACCCCATCCCATATGCTATCCCACGTCCAAGAAAGGGGCTGCCCATATGGTTTAAAATTTTGAATTAAATCTAAAGTGGGCCCAAGAAAGGAAGTTGCATGAGACATAAATAATCTTATTTTTAATAGGATTATGTGTCAAGAAATCCAAGAAGATAACAAGATGGAAAAGCCCTAGAAACTCTCTCAAAACCCTCCTAATCATAATCCAACTTGGACCCCACACTACTAATCCTTACCCAAACCAAAATCTCACAACCCAAGTCATGAAACTTGTATAAAAAAAAAGGGGTAAATTAGCCAACAGTCCCTGAACACAGTCTTCTAAGGCATCAAGGACATCAACTTTTTCTCTAATGTCTCTAGTCCAGACAGCTGGAGATATTATGGTGAAAGGTCCCTAATATGCCACGTCATATATTTTTATGACTAATTTGCCCCTTTCAACCCTCATTTCTGGCTCAAGTTCTCTCTTATTCTCTGTTATCCCAGAGAACTCCTTCCTTCTTCTTCTCTCTCATTTCCATTTTTTGTTCGTTTCCATGGTTGTGGAGTATCGTTGTAGAGCACATTCCGTCGCCACTATGACTTCTGATTTTTTCTCTTTCATTTTTTCAAAGATGATAACAGTTTTACTTTCTCTTACTCTTTCATTTGAAGTCTCTTCCAAATCTCTCTCTCCAACTGATTTGAAAGAGAGCAGTTTGCTCTTTTGCTTGTTTTCCCCTCTCTCTTTTCTCGATTGGATCATGGTCATCAAGTGTTTTTGTTTTGAATTTCGATTTTTATTAGAATCTGATTTTCTGTATTCTGACTTTTGGTGTTGCCGAGCTCAGATAAATTTTCCAGAAACTTTGATAAACTGGACGAAAACTCAGATAAATTTACCGAAACTCAGATAAATTATCTGAGTTTCTGGCAGAACTCAGACAAATTTATCTGAGTTTCTGGCAGAACTCAGGAAAGGGAAGAATCACTTTGGTGTCAAGGTTGTTCTCTTCTATCTCACCGGCCATGTAAATTATGTTGGGCATCTCTGGGAGTTGATCGAGAACCAGCCCTTGTTCATCATAAGTCCCTTTTAATCTTGTGGAATTATTAGTGAAAGGTGTCTTATGCGAGTCAAGTTTTTCAAAAAAAATTTGGCTACAGAGAGCTGAAGCATACACTTGTTTAGGACGAAGGGGTTTTTTTTTCTTTCTAATTTGGGAGGACAGAGAGTGGAGTGCCAAATGAAGTAGTGGCTCTTGACAGATGATTATTTTTTTATAGTGACATACATTGTAAACTTTTGAAGGGATACACTGATGTTATTATGTTTCTCTTTTGAGTGGTTTCCTTTTCTTTTAAAATTCCTGGACCATCTTGTGGTTACATTGAGGTGTGGAATTGAGCGCCATCGACGCAAATCTGTAGGCACAGCCTGGATTGAATATCTTGATGCCTGCTACCACTACTATAACAGATGAAGGGACTGAAAAATCACTTTGACTTTGGTTATTCAAATCTGTAAGTCTCTAGCCTCCCTTCATTCTCATTTCACATCATTCCAAAAGGCAAGACAAATTTATCCGAGCAGAAAAATTAACAGCAAACTCAGAAAAACAGGAAAGTTATCTGAGTTTTTCTGAAAACTTATGTTAATTTCTGATAAAACTTATTAGAAAAATTTATCTGAGTTTTCTCTGAGTTTTGGCAAAACTCAGATAAATTTATCTGAGGTCTACTTTTGCTGATGTGTACAGGGGCTTTTTTGTCTTTTTTACTGCCTCATTTTTATGCGAGGACTTTCGTCGGTACGATAAAAGATCGTGGACCGTAGGCTATAAATGCAAATGATGAGGGACCTCCACCCAAATACCCCTAAAAAAAGAGCAATAAGGGGCTGCACGTGAATCCCATCTCCCTACTACCTTGGACGACCAACAATATTAATCTTCCCCTTTTCCATTAATTTTTCTTCATCTTCCTCCTCCCATCAATATTTCATCCAAGGCCTTGCCTCAAGTCCGAATTTGCAAAATGTAAATTGACAAGAAGAGAGAAAATCAAGCTCTAAGATGGAAATTCCTACTTTTTTGGCTTCCAACACTCAAACCAATCCAATCTACCACTCCTAATACCCAATCCACAAGAGAATTGAAATAAGGAAGAAATCTAGGGAGAAAGAGGGAGTTGAATGAAAATTGAACTATGGTTTTTGGGAAATGAGAGGTAAATGAGAGTGGATTTATGGTTCCATTCCCAATGCAATAGCTTAGCTTATATAGGCTAGGGTTTGGATAATTACCAAAAGGACCTTTTAGTTTGCATAGGAATGTGGATAAGGACATGTGCAAAAAGGGTCTTTTGTTAAGCTTCTAGAAGCTTCTCAATGTGAAAAACCCCTCTTATAAAATTCTATTTACTAGTAAGGGCCTCAAACATCTAGAACCCTAAAAAAATTATAAAAGACACCCTATAGATTCTATAAAATACACAATAGGCCTAATTCCTAGAAAATAGGCTAAGACGTACGAAAATACTATCTACCCTCACTAATCCTTATTAATTATTAGAATTATACACCTATTACTATAATTAATAATATTGAAATTCAAAATTGGTGGGGCCTCACAGCCAACTTGATGTAATCATTTTGATTATGGACCTCTGATTAAGTGGGCCGCACTGTTGGGTCCACTCGCTTTGACCATTCACTCACTTGAAGCATGGGTCGTAACCCATTACAAAAGCAGTCAAGAAAATCAAAGCAGCAAAGAAAGACGAAAGGGAAAGGAAAGAGAAGAAAAGAAAGAAAAGGAAATGAATGACCCATTGCAAAGCCACTAATTTTAATTACTAATCCTTAACCGCTAATCCTCAATCCCCATTCTATTATTATATATTATATTATATATGAAAGAGACTGATTTCAAATTGAAATCAGCTCCAATTGATTTTGACCACCCCCCCCCCCCCCCCCCCCCCGCCCCGCGCAATTTTGAATTCTCTTTTAATATTATGTAATCCAATTCAACTCAATAAAATGTCATTTTTTACTCACTCCCCACCTGTCCCTCTTCCCCTTTCCAAATGACTCTTTCCTTATTAATGGCACTCAAATATCTCTCTCCCTCTCCTCCCCCCAACCCTTTGCCTTTGTCTAGGAACACCTCTATATCTCTCTTTGTTTGGTCTCCATCCAACCTTAGTCTCCCTCATCACTTTTTTTTTTTACTTTTTTTGTTGTCATGATATGGGTTTTAGATAAAGGTAAGCGACAATAATTTTATCAATGGGAAGACAAGTCAAACAAACCAAAATCTGAGCCTGTCCCGAATTCGGCTTGGGTCAAAGTTTAAAAACCTCTATACCTACCATGAACCCAACCAACTCACTACCAAACCTGCATCTAATTGAAAAATCTCATATTTTAAATTTTTTATAAATTTCTCCATCTCAATATTTCATATTTCATGTTTCCACTAAAAATCTTACATTTCTATAATTATTATTTAGTTAAATTTTCAATTGTGTGGTTTTTAACAAAGGCTATAGATTTTTTATGTGTGAGAAATACTTTTATTTTAGATTTTATAAAATATAAACACATGAAATTAAAATCAAAGTTTTTATTTGTGTCTTAAAACTAAACGATATATTTTTTTTGTATGACTTCTTACGCCCGTGCTAAGCACAGGAGCATTTTGCTAGTAAATCTGAGACACAACTCAGATATCTGAAATACTAATTCCCATTTCCTACTACGGATGCTTTTCAAACCAAATAATGCACTTAAGATTGTAACTTTGAGCCAGTAAAACACTGTACGTAAATCAGTATAACAGATGAGTCAGTCAGCTTAGTTTCAAAAATATGGTTAAAATTTTACCTTATTCAAGATGGTTGATAGCAGCTGTAACGAATTGGAGGGTAGACAAATAGGAATAGGAAGACCCTTTAATGGTTGTATTTTTATAGAAAATAAAGAATCCTACTTAGTTGGAGAAAACTACTTGCTGTATAGTTGTCCGACCAAAATAAGAATTCCTTTTGGGCACGTTTGGTAACAAGGGAGGAATCTTCTATTTAGAGGAATCTTTGCATCCGCGGAATTAGACTTTCCTATTTGAGGATTTATAAGAGAGAGGATTCATTGCATTTCACGTTTGGCGAGCATGGAGGAATCATCAATGACTCTTTCGGATCCAAGTTTGGTAACGAGAGAGGAATCCACAAAATATATTTTTTTTTTGAATTTCTCCATCTCAAATCCATTTATATAACCCAAAAAATATTCCTTTCCACATCCTCTAATCCATCCTAAAAAGCAAAATTTCATTTTGTACACACAAAAGAATTTATGAAAATTTTGACACAATCTCCCCTGAAAAGGAAACATAAACATTGGATTATTGCAAACCAAAACCAAAACACAGAAAGATGAAACATGTGTTTTTTTACCCTCAGCTTAAACAATCAGAATAATAAAAATTTGCTATCCACCTGCATTAGCACAGTAGCTTCAGCATGCCACATCTCAAAACACAAACTTAATGCTAGTAGAAAGCAAACATCAGAATTCAACCTCTTCCTCGATTAAGCATGTCAACAACAGAGACTTGGCAATAACTAAGGTCATTGGCTTAAGGGTAACTTTTATTAAATAGAAGAGTACTCATTACAAAATGAACCCAACACTATAAAATATTTGGTACAGAGTGAACATAACCCTACAAAAAATTAGAGAACATCAACAACAGAGACACATTGCTTTTTTACAATGGACTAGAACAAAACACAAGGAGCTACTACAGCACTACAACACTTCCACCACTATCAATGAGCTGAGGGCTATCCTCATCTACTACAACATTTCCACCACTACCGGTGGCTAAGGCCGTCCTTGGCCTTCATGCTAGTGTGGACCCCTCCATCGATGTGTTCCAATCCTAAGTGAGTTTGTTGGTCCATCACCTCCTGAGCCTGCAACTTTTCAGTCAAAGAGACTACCTGCAATCCCACCATGCCATGCAAAGAACGTTACCTCCAAACTACTAAATGCACCTTCACTACAAAGTCCATGTCACATAGAGTTTATACATACTGAGATTGTATTGAAATTTCCCTTATTTCTCATGAGCGCTTTGGATTAATAGCTAAATAATTTTGACATTATTGACTTGGTGGCTCTTCTCTCTCCTAACCAATGTTGCATATGGACTCCAATTGCATCCAAGTATAGTCCACTCCTGCCATGAAATCCAACCACCTTTCCCTCTGTAGTTGTAGAAGTGAAAAAGGTCCCTATCTCCTCCCAATAAGGGCCATACTTCCCCCTTGTGGTATAGAATGTGAGAGAGGTGATTACTTTGGGCCTCTCATCTCTGTTGACGGAACTATAATAGCCACAGATGCAATTGAGGACTTCATTTGGGTATGCAAACTGGACCTGGAAAGAACATAACAGCAACAATGTAAGTCGGAGGCGGCGTAATCTTAGAACATGAAAAATTAGAATCCCAACATCTATTACCTTATGTGTGGCCTCTCCACCACCAGCTCCATGTTTGGTAGACCAAACAGATTGCCCATTTCTGTCATACTCAACTTGTATTGAAGTAATTGCTTGTCCCCTTGTTATGAAAATCTGCTTTATACCTGAAAAGACACCATCATCCCATGGTCTACCTCCTTCACCACCCCATGGCCCTGGTCCACTTGGCACTGGTTCTTTTATCACACTATAAGCAACCTGTATTTGTGCCCCATTAGAGAAGGTTGAAGTGTAGATTATAGATATGATTTGAAGTTTAAAGTATATTGTTGATTCAACAATTAAAGTAAGAAAGGTTGTATATACCTCCTCTGTTCCCCCAAGACCTCTCTTAGCAAGCATTAGTTTGTTAGACCATTGAGGATTATCAACCTCAGATACTGCAGCATCACTCAAAAGTGTGTTAGGCAGGGAAGGTTGTGGCAAAGATAACTTTCCTTCCAGAACATGAACTCCAATGCTATCTATGCACCATCCTTTTCTCCCATGAAAACCAACTATCATTCCTGCTTTCATATTGGAAGAGAAGTACAACCCCTGTTCATCTCCGAATGGTCCATATTTCCTTTTTATGGTGTGAAATGTCAAAGACTTCACTGCTGTTGGTCCCATTATTAATGTAGCTCCATAGTAGCCAGATATATGAGTCAAGACTTCATACGGGTAATCAAAGATAATCTGTACAAGGATAGAAAGTTTTAACAATAACGTTTAATGGTATTGGTATGAAATAGGGAAAACTCCAAAAAAAAAAAGTCCGTGTTTTTTTTTTAGAAAATTAAAACCCAATATATTTCATACCATAAGCTCACTCTACCCATGATCAATGTAACCTATTTTCATGGAAAATAATCATGTTTGTCTTCTTTTTTTTTCTCTCTCTCTTTCTTGTCCTTTTTTTAGCATTTAGGAACAAATAGATTTCTAGCAACATTACCTTCTCTGTTTTTAAGCCACTACTTCCACCATGCTTATTCCCCCATATCGCACATAAAATATACTACAGATTCATGTGTTTAAGGAACAAGGACTGACGATAACTTCTCCATGAGTTTGTACTAGTTATGCATCAAAATGTAATACTTCAATAAAAGAGAATTCCTTGAAGGCACAGACATGACTCCTTGTAGTAAAGTAGGCACAAGCATTACTTCTTGCAGGAAAGTGTGCATGGCCATGATTCCTGTAGGAGGCCAAAACCCTATACAATTTTTGCATTTTAAAAACATTTTGATGAAACCACTGCCTAGCTTGTTAATTCTTATGCTCATTCATAATAGCTTGTTAAAGTCAGTGTGTAGGCATCATAGGTTTCACAAGTTATTTTGTGACATTCATGTTAGCCAAATAAAGGATGAGCCAACAATGCAAAGCAAGCACCAGAACAGATGGATGGAATAACTTCAGATGAGAAATTGAACAGAAGTCAATGAATAACCTCACATGAGAAATCCAGTTATTTATCAACATAAAGGGAGTACCTCTTCACCAGGTTATTGCTTCACGTTGGTTGGACGTTGACACAACCCTTTCCCTGCAAATCAAAGTTCCAAATGATATACAACACAACAACAACTTAATTAAATTCCATCCCTCCTTGAAACTTCAACTAAATAATTCACATTCAACAAATCTACCTCGAGAGCTAAACAAATTAAAAGGCCAACCCTGAGACTAGGAGGGCACAAAACAGGCCACAGAGCTCAAGAGCTACTGAAACTAATAACTAACCAATTGTGAGATGATGAAGACAACTCCACTACTCCACTGAGAACTGCCCCAAATGCCTCCAGCACGTTGCTCCAACGATCAGGAGATCTAACTATTAGTTTAAGATTACAAATCTCACAGTCCCATTCTTTAAGAGAAGGGTGGGACAGTAGTCACGACCCTTCATCAACCACACTAATTCCAAACATGAATAGTCAATCATTTCCACAACACATACAATATTTTGCAAGCCATGAAACCAAGCCATAATTGAATTTCCCAAACACCACCATAGAGATACAACGAACATAACACCCATGGCTGATGTGGATATGAATCTGAATCTGACATATTTAAGGTGCCTAGGACCATGGCTGACATATTTAGGTCCTTATATCACATTGCTCACTCTCAAGCTTAATGTAGTTCTTTTAATTTTGCTACGGAAATGATGTAAAATAACCAAAGATCTGGATGTTGAGACCGCAACAAAGCAGGCGATCAGAGGTGTCCAAGACACTCTCCTGGCATAACTACATATATGTTCCCATTATCACTAGTGATATAACGACTGTTCTGGAGTCAATCAAAGGGCTTCGAAACATAGGCTATAAACAGGTTAGTAGTGATTCCTTTCATACAAAATGAAACATCCAGATTCACCACCATAGAGATACAACAAATACAACACCCAAAGGTGAGATCTTTCTTTTTTTTTTTTTTTGAGCTTTTAATGAAAAACAAGAATATATTCCCAAAGTTAAGGGTTGAGTATACAAAATAATGAGGAGCAGCTCCACCCCACTTGCACCAATAGCATAGAGAACAACCAAGGTGGAGCTGGACCACCCAAAAATAATGCCCATAGGTTGGGCCAGCAAAAAATAAAAAAACCCAAAACATGTACACAAAATAGCTTCCCAAAAGAAAAAGACCCATATAAGTAACTTATGTACCCACAAAAAAAAACATTGATGAAGCTAATGGACGAAATCAAACTCTCCTTGGCCCCCTAGCTTCCCACATATCTTTAGATAGTTGTTCTCTAAAGTCTGTCATAAACTGCTTGTCGGCATCGGTAGGCCCACCAACATTATCCGCTTCGATATCTTGATATCGCTCTTCATTGAGATCACCCTCTTCCATCATCTCATTCAATGCTTCTTGGAATAATTCATCTTCAACATTCCATTGACGGATGAAGTTATGTAAAACACAACACGCCACAACGATCTTCACTTGTGTCTTGATAGGATATCGTGGAGCGGTTTGGAGAAGGGCGAACCGTTGCTTGAACACAGCAAACGTTCTCTCCACTACATTGCGTAGTTTTGAATGACGCAAGTTGAACAATTCGTGTTCAGTTCTAGGAGCTTGAGTTGTGGACCATTCTTTTAGGTGATAGCGAACGCCACGAAATGGGGCTAAAAACCCTCGCGTGTTCGCATAACCAGCATCTACAAGATAAAATCTTCCTACAAAAACATTTTTGGATATTGTTTTTAGGCCTCAAACATACTAAGTTGATTCCATTCAATTAGAAAATTAATAAAACTATCATATGTAGCCTATTTTGGGGTCGTCTCCAAACCGTGTGTTGAAGAATCTTTGAATCTGAGGCCGATCCTTCCCATCCAGCGGAGACATAGTGAAAACGCATATCAAATGAAACAACGGCCATCACGTTCTGTGATAATCCTCCCTTTCTATTGCGATAACGAACTTGATCTTCAAGTCTAACCCATGCAGGAATATGTGTACCGTCTATTGCTCCGACACAATCCTATTAAAAGAAACACGTATTAAAATACAATATATGATTATTTTCTAATGCCTCTTTAAAATGTTACCTTGAAGAACGGGTAGAATAATGGATTATTCGCAATATGAGGTGGACACTCTCCTTCAGATTGCTTCACATAATATGGAGCAAGTTTCAAAATAGCATTCAGTGTTGAATTAAAGTATCGACTGATTGTCTCCCCTGAATGCTGAAATAGATTCTGCATTACTCGATTTCTTTGACTATGACCAACAGTGTATAAAAATATTGCCAATTGTTCTTCCACGCCCACCCTCCGAGAGTCTCTCAAAAGGTCCCTACGCTTGAGCTCATTGGCCAATAGCAGAAAACAACCACTGCTCATTCTAAAAATGTCAAGACATTTACGGGGGTGTCCAGTCAATATCTCATTGAGATAAGTCATTCCACTTTGTGCGGATTCATGAACTTTATCTTTGATAAGATATTGATAACGGTACCATAAGATACATATTGTCGTTACAAGTTGTGTTATTAGTAAAGGTTCTTGTCTATCCATGCTGCAGGTGAAGATAACAAAACAATCGATTAATAAAAGTATCAATGGCATTCCAAGAAAATAAATTAGAGTCAATCTTTGTCCAAACTGAACAAAAATTAGTAAAAGATATAATCAACATTCCAAGCTAATGAATAAAAGTCATTGACATCCCAAACATCAGACAAATTAATAAAAAAAGATCTTAACATTCCACATAAACTAAATTTCATTCCTTGTCCAAACATCCTACAAAGCAATAATAATATCCATAACATTTCAAAAGATGACATTTCAAAATAAGAAAGAAAAGTGTAAACGAGTCCAATATAACTACCATAATCAAAAGCACAAAATATAATTATGAGATAACAACCCATAGCAACAAATTACATAAGGTCAAGGCTGCCAAGAACATAGATCTTGCGGGTATCGTTATCTAAGGCTAGAAACTGTGAGGCCTTCACTTCATCTCCAAGTTGTTCAAACGCTTTCATCTTGATCCTCATTTCCAGATCAATTGGCAGTAGTGCTTCCCATACCTCCTTCTGAAGGGTTTTAGTTGAAGTTGTATTCCTTGAAATTGCATCTACAGCATCTGCCATACGCCCTACAACTGCCACCATTGCATCCCCTGTGCTTTGGCGCCTTGTTATTTGACGGGATGATCCTCCAGATGCTGCGCTACGCCCTCTAATTGAAGAGACGTGCTCATCTCTAGCCTCCTCATTTTGGGGGGTGCCATCATCATCAGCATCCATGTCATTATCACCCAAGGCATCGACATGTACAGATGGTGGTGATTGAGGAACGTCATTAGTGACAAATTCCTCTCGACCATCAGCAATTGAGTCGCCGAATATTTCACACATGAGAATGTAGTCGGGCATACGCCTAGTCCTATACATACTATGTCCAGGATGTGCCTGCATTCCATGCATGTTAACCCACAATCCATTCTTATATATAATAAAAACAAAATCCATACAAAAAATAAATAAAAATCTCACCGCAATATAATCATCCCAAACCCCTTCTTCAGCCGTGACTTTTTTCCTTTCTTCATCCCATCCAAACCCACTCAGATTTAATATGGATTTCATAGCGCTATACCATTTTTTGTAGCTCTTGAACCTATTCTTCAACTTGTCTTTAGAAAATTCAGGCCCATGTACTGTAAGCATTTGTCTTGTAATAAGACCCCATCCCTCCGACGTAAAGCCTCCGGGGATAAATCTCCCTTCTTTTCGCATGTCAAGCATGATGAGGAGAAGCACTTCATCATGTGCATCGGTCCCCTTCCTGTTTTTTGGTGCTGACCTGTTTGTAGCTTGAGAGCTACTTGGTTCAGACTATCTACATTTTACATAGTGTTAACAACCAAGGAAGCACATAAGAAAAAAAATATCAACCAAGCAACAATAACATTATACATATCTCCACTAAACCGATTTCATGAATGACCCCTAAACAATGAAGCAAGCAATCCAAATCTATAGAGAAAAGTTAAAGTTCATTAGCAATAAGAAAAGTTATCAACCAAGAAACAATAACTATAGAGAGTACACCCATCTCCACTAATCCCAATTCCCAAATAGTGATTCAGAGTAGAAAAGTTAATAAAATAGTACCCACACCTACCTGCTATGTTGCTAATGTTCATTAGCAATCAAAATCATGCAACATGACATATAATGTTCCCTTCTGCTGAAACACTCAAAACAGAGTGTTTGATGCATATCCAGAGGCACTCGGGAACTATATGTATATAAAGATTCAAAAGGAACACAAGCTCATAGGCCCCAGCAGGGACTTCTTCAATCATATCAAAGCCTTTTATTCTTTTATTGACTATTGGTTTGACTATAGTTAACCCCAATAATCAATGCCAATCAAATATTTAACTGCTGGAAAAATTCTCTGCGGATGATGAGTTTGCTTCAGTTCCTATACAATGGATACACTTCTAAATACAATGGATACACTTCTAAAAGTTGATGATAAAGAAAAATGCATGTACAGTTATAAACCATGTTGCAAATAAGTACTTATATTATCTTTATTCACATTTATCAACAATGTTCTTTTCCTCTTGTAAGAGCATTCTCAGTAATGATAGTGTCATGAAAACAACCATTTTCTTGGTTCCAGGACAAGGCAAGACAGCAAGGTGATTTTGAATCTATCCATCGAGACATAATGGTTGGTTTTAGCACATGGGACTTTGATCCCTTGGATCTCAGCAATCCATTCCCTCACAAGGGATCTGTCCACATGCTACAGGGGAGTAGATGCATATGGTTGAGAGATGGAGATAGAAACAGATAGAGATTGAAAGATATCATCCCAAAAGGAAATTTGCCCCCTCTTTAGATTCAGCAGATCCAACCAATGATTGGAAAAAAATATTGAAACAGCACCAATGGCTCAGCTAGTATCTAACAGAGAGAGAACCTTCTTCATAATCCCACTCCACAGTCATACTTGCCCCAAAACTACACGACATGGAAGATGAGAAAGATTGAGGGATCTTGGACGGCCTGAAGGGTTATACAAACATGAGAAAGACAGTATACTGTGACGCATGAAAAATGATATTTTTTTGCAGAAAACCATCCCCTTTCCTGTGGAGAATGGTGAAACAAACATGCCCTAAAAAAAACCCTCTTTGACAGTTTTCTACAACCAGTGGATTGACCAAATGAGATCAGATCCCCTTCTTAGTCTCTAATGAAGAGAGAGGTTGAAGAAATCGTTGTAGATAACCCAACGACAAGAGGATTGGGGTTTGTCCGTCAAATAAGAAGAGAGAGAGAGGGAGAGGAAGACAGAGGAAGAGGAAGAGACCAGGGGAGAGGGAGAAATACCTATTCAGAGAAAATAGCCGGCCGGAGAGAGACTTTTCCGATGCTTCCCAAGTTGCAATCGCTGGAGAGGGATGTCTAGGGCAAAGCAAGAAGAGAGGAGAGGAAGAATCACCTGTGAATAGATTGCTTTTATACTGCCTCCTTTTTTAGTGATGAATCCTTCGTTCCTATGGTAGGAGGTCAGACCGGGAGAATCCATGCAATAGTTGATTCTGAAAATCATCAGGCCCAAAAAATCCTCTGTAAAAAAAATTACCCAAACATGGGTTTTCCTCTATTCCAAGGAAACAAGAAGATGATTCCTCTGAGTGGCTGCTTACCAAACATGCTCTTTATAAATCGGAGAACTCCTTTCCCATTCTAACTTCATGCATGATTCATCCTGGCATTTCATGTCGTAAAATTCAATCTCGTATGGATTCTAGAAATTCTGTGCTTGATAATTTGAATTCTAAACAAGAAATAGACTAATACAATCATCATCTATAATATAGAATGTAATGCCTTGTTTGTTTGTTCTCTTGTTTGGGATATTGTCCGTACAATGGCTCTTAGACCACACATTCTCTCATAAATTGTCGAAGTTTAAGTATTTTCTATAGAATTATTCGCACGATATTTTAGGGTCATGTGATATCGCACACATCAGACCATGCAATATCCCAGAGCAGTGTGATTGCACATGTATCGTCCGGTACAATATCCTAGGGCTCTACGATATCGCACTATTTTTGTGCGAACTGCTCTGCTGAAAATATTTAAAGCTCACCCGTTATTAGGCAAGTGTTAAACTTAAGGGTCGTTGTACGTGCAATATCCTTTTTATTTTTAAATTTGGTTTAATTCCAGTTATCTGATCTCAGCCCTTCGTTGATTCCATTCATCATAGAAGACAAAAGCCATGCACTGGAACTTGTGTTTGATGCGGAAGGCCAAACGACAAATGTAGGCTTTTGGGTAGGGCATCTTGCACTATCTGATCTCATTAAGCACTTGGATCTTATCCAAGCATTCAAACATGGATAGCTTCCACATCGTCTAATACCTCCCATGATAGTAACCAGGCAGCTTGATGTTGCTCCTATGCACATGGCTCACCTCATCACTATCAACAAAGATTAAGATGCATTTAATGGGCAGACAAGAAATCTTACTGATAATGAAGCAGGCTAGTATAATAATTCTGATCATCTATCTGTTGGGATTGGTGTATGCCCTAAAGCCCACTGACTGCACTCACATCTTTGTTACTGGATATTTATTGGTTATTTAATGGAATGACATCTTTCTCTTTATACTTGTGTATATGTATGGTTGTGTAAGGCCCATTGTTTTCTAGTAAATGACTCAGGTGTGTAGTGGCTACACACAGTAAGGTCTGAGTCATGGACACTTGAAACAATAAACTTGTTCATAACTGAGAGATGGAGTTGGGCACTTCATCTTGGTATAAGTTATAATGAGATACTCTCCTGTATTCAGGGTGACTTACCTTAGTCACGGAGGTCTTTCCGGATTTATCTCATTAGTGCATGCGTCATGCATTGAACAGGACCACTTGAAGGTGTGATCTCTAAAATAGTACTATCACAGAGAGAGATCAAATCACCTCTTGCTACTGAGTGACCAGTGCTCTTAATCTTGAGCATTTGTGGATGAACTGACGAAGTCGAGTTCTTGTACTTTAATTCACTATGGGTGAGATCCTGTTCATGGGTCAACAGCTCTGTGTTTTGGGTACTCGGGCTTGATTAGTTGGGACGTGCAAATGCAATATGGAATCTATGCCATCGTGTGATGGAATGATCGTCCCCTTAGAATTATCCAATTAATCATCAGAATCTAAGATCTTAGTATGTGGATGTTCCATATGGATATTGAACTTGTGGGTCGCTCCCTGGATCAAGAGAATGATATCCGGATGATGATTAAGTCAAGGGTATGAAGTTCTAAGGTTGAGATGTAATCAAGAAGGTAGATAGTACATTGGTTAACCTACTTGATTATGGATGTTACATAAAGGGGCATTGTGGTCATTGTACTTGGTAGGTCAAAGACAATCGTCTATTTATGATGAGCTTTATTTGCAATTTAATATTTGTCCCTGGAGTGCAACCATAACTCTCTAGTGGAATGAGTTAAGGTTAAAATGATCTTAATGTTGCTATGGGGTTAGCATGGACATTTTGGTCATTTTGGGAGCCAAGGGCAAATATGTCTTTTGGTCCCTCTTCTAGCCACTTTCCTATATTGGCATGGTTTCCTAATTTAATTAAAAGATATGTGGTTGAATTAATTTTGTGGAAGAATAATTTTGAGTTTAAATTCAAATAGGCTTTTGATGGCATACATGAATTTAACTCTAGCTAAATTATTAACTAGTGGGCCATGGTGTGTTTATCTATCTTGTGGGCCAGCCATAAGTGGAGCCCTTTGTGTGAGGTCTCCAAGTTTCACTAGGTTTCTTTACTTGGAAGGAACAACTCCTCTTTGGGTAAGAATTCCTATAATTAAAGCTTACTAATCTTTAGTATCTTTAATTAGAAAGTGTTGCACAACTAAGGGGGGCTGGTTGCTTATTTTATGGGATTGTCTTTCCTTTTAGAAAGAGAACTCTTGAAGGAATGTAAACTTAATAAATATATGAGACTCCCCTTGGGCGTGCAACACATGAGAACAAGGAACAATTGAAGAGAGGAATTGCCCTAGGCGTGAAACAAGGGGAACCATTGGCTGCCCAAGTGTAACACACGTCCACAGCCTTCTTCTTCTTCTTCATTCATTGAAGAAAAGAGATCAGGTCCAGGTTCTTTTTCCACAAATTATAGATTCAGAAAATCCTTCTTGGAATCCATAGTTTGATCCCACAATCAACACCAATCAGATTGGGTTGTGGAATAGAAGAGAAGATCAAAAGGAGAAACTATTGCAGAAATTCCTGCAACATACATTGCTGATTGCAGGCTGAGTTCAGACCTTTGAAGGCTTTCTTTTCAGAGATTTGAGGCATTTAAATCATCAAGGTATTAGTCCTCTATCATCTCCTTGCATTATACACATGTTGATTATGATTTCATGGAGTTTTTATGCATGATTCATGGCTGGAAAATCAGATTAGTTTCAGTTCTAAAAAACTAGATCAGCCATGGACGTCCTCTGTAATATGATTTTAGATCTGTAATGCATTATCTTTCACTATCTTTGACCACCCTCGCTCCTGAGGTCATAATTGTGGTCGAGCTCTCGCCCTCACTAAACTATTGTTGTGCCGTTTTCTATCACTAATTGATTTTGGAATAATCGATTCACGGGACACGCGTTTTACGAGTTCGCATCATGACTTTGGAGTTGCGAACAAATCAAAGTGAATTCTGTTCTATGGCTTATTTGGACCCATTTTGAGGAACAATTAGATTTAGCCAAATTTAGCCTAGATGTAATTGGATCAACTCAGTTGCTACTGGTCGAATCTAAGAAGAATAATACTCTCACATAAGCTCCCCCTTGACAATCTATGAGACAATTCTGATTAGAGAATGCTTCTCCCTCACTATCTTAAAACCAACTCTAACCTGCCATATCACCCTTGTGCAATATCAATATTTATTTGTTGAAAATCATGTATGGAATAGATGTGAAATAGCTAAATTTGTAGGTTTCGACCGAATGGAGTCTTGTGAATTCTTTTTATTTTTCTTATTCAATTTTCTTGATTTTCATTTGTTGGATGCCTCTTCATTTATAATTTCTATCTGTCTCAAGACACCCATTTACATATGTAAATGTCGAATATGAGTAATATTTACGCGTCGGTAATGTTTGCCTATAGGTATTTACGCATCTTATGTGTAAATCAGATGTGTAAATGGTGTGAAAATGAACTCATTTTCACACCAAGATTTGAGCACCTGTTGAGGTGGGAAAAGAGAATACCAAAGCACATGTGATTTCAAAGAATACCCGTTGGAGGCGGACGGTTTGGTTTTGTGGCTGTTTCCGTCAAATAGGTTTTGAGTTCGAAACCCGCGCTCTAACGCATTTAGAAAAATAATAATAAAAAGGGCATTTCCATCAAAGACGTTCTGGGTTCGAATCCTCCCTCCAAAGCATCTACAAAATAATAATAAAAGATGCATAAAGACTGATGAAACCTATGAATGAAAATCTTCCCTGCATCTCATCCCCTTTTATGAAGGTAATCTTTCTATTTCTCTCTATTGCGTTGCTAAAAAACAAAAACAAAAAAAAACTTTATAAAATCTATTTACTCTGTAGGTTAATTCTTTCAGAATTTGATTCTTTATCTTCTCTTCTCCTTTTAAATTTTCTCCCAATATCTTAATGATTTTTCTAAAATTATTTATTATTGTATTACTTTAAAAATATTTAAATATGTATAAATGAATGTAAGAGAAAAGGAAGAATGTATATTATATAGCATTATGGTATCATTAAAAAATAATGTATAAATGTAATTTTATCCAACCATAATAAATTTGTGATACTTTTAATATAATTGGACTTAGCAATAAAATACTCATTTTAAGAGCTTTCTATAATTGATTAATATTGGTATAAAGCCGGTGAGATCCATCGGTTAAGTTTTATGCAAATTGAATAATGAATTAAGATAATATTGAACTAAATATTAATTAATAGAAATATTAATAATAATCCTATTTTCCTTAAACCATCCGACTATAAACTCTTATTTCCTTAACAAAACATGTTAGAATGATTTTTTTTAAAGGTGATCATTGATAGAAATATCTATTTTTGAACAGTATATTTCATGTTGAAAGACATGTTCTTTTTTAAGGATTTAAAATGGAAATGAAAACTTTAATATAAATCATAACTTTTTTTGTCTCCTTTTCATACCATTATAGTAGAATATTATTTAATGATTAATAAGTATCATTTACAAAATTGTTTAGTACATACACACATATCATTGAAATAAACATAGAAAAATGAATTACATGCGTAAATGATGCGAAAATAGTGTTGTTAGACAAACGTTGTAAAAAGAAATACATGTGTAAACGTTGCATACTTAAAATTTGAATATTCATCTTTTACATGTGTAAACTGTATTTGCATATCTCACGCATAAAAGACAAACGACCCCTAAGGGTGCTCAGCTAGAGCTCGACCTGGGCTCAGCCCACTTTGGGTAAGGCTTGGGCCTTAGATTTTATAACTCAGGCTTGGTTTGAATTTAATATTAGAGCCAATATATATAATTTTTGGTAGCCCAACGAAGGGACTGTGACCCTGAGACTCATGACACAACTCACACAACTGAGGTAATGAGAATTCACATATGAGAGGAGACGTAGACACAACTGACATATGTGAGTTGATGGAAACTCACACATGCAAGAAGAATAACCACAACTAATATATGTGAGGTAATAAAACTCACATATACAAAGGGGGAGGACGCAGTGTTTGATCCCAAAACCTCCCAATGAGAACTAGGACTCCTTACTACTAAGGTAAGGAGTCGTTCTCAATATTTGAACCCATATGATATATGGCTTGTGATTAGATTTAATCATAGAGATTAGAGAGCCTGAAGTCTGGACCGAACAAGTACTAAGCAGCACGTAATAATGCTTACCCAAGGTTTTGAAGTAGGGATGACAATGGGTCGAATTTAAACAGGGACAAGCCCCACCCTGCTCTCAATAGGGACGGGTTTATTGTTAAATTGTTAGAACGGGGCGGATTTGGGTTTTGTTGATGTAACCAGCTCCACGCCGTGTATATAATATATAATTATTCATTGCTAAAAGTCTAAATAAAATTCATATTGTGTTAGTGGTATCGGGGCATTAACACGATTGTGTGTTTGAATTCTACCACACCTGCATTTATATATTTAAAAAAAAATTAAGATTTAGATTTGACCTTACCCCTGCCCAAATGGGGTGGGTTTGGTATCACATGATAGTGACCCGTCACAAGGGCGGTTGGGTTTGTGTGTGACAAACTTGAGACGGAATGGGTTTGGATTTACCCCAAACCCGCCCCATTGCTATCCCTTTGAGATATCTTAAGAATACACCAAATAAATAAATATATATATATATAGGGAAAGTTTCAAGTGCATCTATCCCTCACCATAGGGTGAGAGACACTTCCCATTTTTGCACATGAAGACAAGAATGTGTACCTCACCCTATGTCCTTGAAAAGTAACTTTTGTACTTGAAAATGCCCAATTATGGAAGTGTCCCTCACCCTATGGTGAGGGATAGATGCACTTGAAACCTCCCCATATATATATATATATATATATATATATATATATATATATTGAAAGCAACCCTCTTCATGGAAGAGCGGCACGTGGCATTGACCTTTGGGCTTTCAGAATGATAAGTTACATCTCATCTCTTATAACCCCATCTCTATAAATCATAATCCCTACAATATCTTTCACATTCAATTTTAAATTTTCTGTAACTAACTGTTTTCTTTTCCTTTTTTTTATTTTATTTTATCATCTCTTATGATTCCAAATCCAATCCAATGTGGCCCTTATAAGCAAATGAAGGTTTGTGTCTTTCACCAAGCATTATCCACTGATTCATTTAGGCGAGGCAACATTATTTTCGTAAATCTTCTCTAATTGCTATAATTAGTTTTAGATCATTTATTTTGCCCATCATTTATTGATGCATGCATTTTTATTTATGGGTGGCTTGATACATACCACCTCGTGAGCCAACTCCATCACAATATGTTACACCCCAACCCAACTTAATCGTCATTAGTATTAATTAATGGGGATTTAGCTTAATTAATTATGCTTAGTTGTAAATCATCGAACTTAGTACTCATAAGTCTTTTAAGACCGAGTTAATTGAGTCTAGAGTCTTGAATAGAGGAGTGGAGTAGAGTTGACTCACTTGGGTCGAGTCAAGGACTTTTTCATAATTATAGAATTTCACATTTGGTATCATTTTCGCGTCATCTTGGCATCACCACGTGTATCTTGTTGAGCACGTTAATTTTTTTATTGAGCTTTACCTCATTTGACCAACCATTGAACTAGTGGACCTCTAATTGATTCAAATTGTAAATATGAAATGTTAGTGGGTTTTATAGCAAAAGGGACAATCTTATCCCTTTATATGCCAACTACTCTCCTCTCTGTTTTCATTTCTTTTCACTCCTTCACTCTCTTTTCTCTATTACTCTCCTTCTCCTTCATCTCTTCCTCTTCCTTGTCACTAAGTTGAGTGACTGTGAGTGCATGGAAGGCTAGAAGTGGATATTCTTCATCCTCTTCTTCCTCTCACCCTTGTTGACAAGGTTGGCAAGAACCCACCTCTTTCATTCCCTCTTCTTGTCAATTCGGATGTTTTGTTGAGGTAGGAGCCAAACCTCTTTTATTTCATGTTTTTGGGTTGTAATTGAGTCAAAAGACCCTTGTGATAGACATGCATTCATATTCATGTGTTTTGCATGTGTATTTGTGTCTAGGGTTGAATATTTTGGGGATTTTAGGGTTCTCTAAACCAAGAGTGTAGAAGAGTTTTAGAAAGCTACTTTGAGGCAAGTATAAGCTTTAATTAAGAACATGTGTTATTTACTTCTTTGATTGGGTATTAAATCTTTTTTTTCTTTTTTACTGTGCTTAGCCTCTTAGTTCAAAACTTGAAAACGATTATGATTTGAATTTTTGTGGGTTTGGTTAGGAATGGTAAAGCTTGGATTAGATGGAACAATGTGTGTGCAGGTGGTTTCTTAGAAATTTTCGTTTCAATGTGTCATTGGAAACACATTTCAGATTTTCCATCCTACTGTAATTTGGTGGTGTCTCACAGTTTTGATGAATGGATGACTGGAATGAGTTATGTAGTAGTTTAATGGTGTTAATTGTAAGTGGGTTATACTCATTCTAGTGCCATAAGGCAGGAGAATAAATCAGAATAAAGAGGGAAGAAAACAGTGCAGAAACAGTGTATGTTCTTGCACTGAACTGGGCATGGAGGCTCTGCCTGGGTTGTGAGCGGGCTTGGGCCCTATTTCAAGCCAATTTCTGGGCAATTTTAGGCCCGTTTCAGACCCATTTTAAGGCTGATTTCAGGCCCAATTCTGGACAGTTTTCAAGTCTATTTCAGGCCCAATTTCTGGACTGTTTTCAGGTCTGTTTCAGACCCATTTCAGGTTGATTTTAACCCAATTTCTGGGCTGTTTTCCAACCCATATCAGGCCCATTCATGGGCTATTTTCCAGCCCATATTAGGCTCTATTTCCAGCCAGCCCTTTTTCCCCACTAATTGAAGCCCATTTTAATATTTCAAGGCATAGGCTAGAATTCCTACTTTTTCAAAGTAGTTAAGAGAAGCTTGCAGTGGCGGACCAAGGATTTTGACTTTGGGGGGGGCGGGGGGGGCGCTTAAGATAGTCACTTGAAAAGGCCAATTGCTATTTCTTAACTTTAACTTTCGCAAAAGAGAAAATGTCTTGCATTTACAAACCTTTACATGTTAGCCAAAGTCAGAACCTTCATATATCAGCAAAGAGAATATTCGGGCTGGGGTCTCTCCAAAACAGATTTTCTAATTTTAAAAAAGGATCTCAACCGTAAAAACCACTTTGAAAGCAAAATTCAACAACCACTTTTTTCTTGATAGGAATTAGGAACAAACTCACATAAAAAATCAAGCCCATTGCCATTGGGCCCATTCCACATCATCATCTTCATCAAAATATAACGACGTCATAATCACCAATTAAAGCCTACGTGAGGTTTTATTAACATATGGAATAATGGGAACAAAAATAAAAGTATAAAAACTTGAAGTGGGAAAAGGTGACACCCTTTTGTCCTAGTATGTGCTGACCACCACAGGTAGCATCACTCCACTAGTTTGGAGAGTTCCAATGGCATGCCTATTTGGATCAAGAAATCACAAACCAACATGCTCCAAGGAAAAACAAACATTGTTTTTCAAGAGAACAAACATCTTTTCATGGTCTTCTTTTACCTAATGAGAGAGAGAGAGAGTAAAATAGATATGAGTACCTGCCCTGCCGCCTGCCGGAGTGAGGGATGGCTTCATGCCGATGTCGGTAGCCACTAGCTAGGGGTTTACTGTTTAGGTTAAAGTGGAAAGGGAAGGGAACGTGGGGGGACTGGGGACTTGGGGTATTTTTAAGTGGGGGCTGGGCTTAAGGGCCCTTATGGGCTTTTTCCCAATTTGGAGGGGGCTTCAGCCCCCAGCCCATTGTATGTACGTCCGCCAATGGAAGCTTGGATTATTTAAATGCATGTACGGGTGGAATTACAAGCCCATTTGTTATTTCATTGCTTGGGCTAGAATTCCTACTTTCAAAATAGTTAGAGAAGCTTGGAATATTTAAATGCATGTGCAGGTGGAATATTGTATGGAAATGCATGTGCAGGTGGAATAAGGCATGTGTAGGTGGAATAGTTCATGGAATGGGTAAAACGGAGTGGACACGGAAGGCTCTGTCTTGGGCCTGAGTTTTTCTGTTTAGGCCCTAAGTTTTTGACAAAAACACTTTCTTTTGACCACTAAAAGTTGACGGATACCCTTATATTGTATATTTATGAACTAATTAGGATTTTAGACTCTGAAGGATTTATAGGCCCAAGAAAATGGCACCTTTGACGAGATCAACAGACCAACGGTAGTTAACCACGTGAGAAATCATCGAGGCTAAGATCATCTCATGTGAAATTTTATCTTTTAGCTAACACATTGTCATGGATGAGGCTTGGAAAACCGGTATACTACATTATACAATGTGGCACCAAATTAAAAATAGCTATACACCGGATCTCCAAACTTCATCGTATGAGAATGTGAAGGATGAGAGTCTAGTAAATGACCCTTGATTCTTCTTAATCAATGCATGTGCATATTGAGATTTATTTTCCATTCAACTTCCAAAACTCTACAGAAAGATTTATATGCATAAATTATTTTGTTTCTATTCATTATACTTGTACGGTTATACGATATTCAATTGAAATTCGAGCTGAGTAAGTTTATTTGTGAAATATTCTGAATATTAATGATTTGATTCGATTCAAGTAAAAACCATCTTACTCGTGTGTATTTATTCGATTCGATTGGTCTGGCACTACTGAGCTTCGACCTCGTGATACCCGACGGGGTCAAACTTGGTTTAGTTATTTGAGATCACTGCAGTAGATTATCTGGAGCACCGGAACTCTAGAACCGAGTAGCCAGCTAGCCTTTGGCCGGGCCACTGGTGACATCCCAACTAGATTCACTCTCTATTTGAGAGGATGAGCTTAATGTGGTAGCCAACTAGTGTATTTTATTCCCCATTGATTCATAAGGCATGAATTATTCAATTTTAGCACAATTGCCTAGTTACTACTTGATATTGACATCTTTTAATCAATTGTCTATAAATTCAATTTGTTACATCATGTAATTCATTATTAATGCATATACTTGCCGAATCGTCGTATTCATGATGCTATTCTTGGTGTCACAGACGCATGTGCAGCTCCCTGTCCTGAGGAGGCCCAAGAGGGAGAGGAGGCTACCCAAGAGGTACCTTCAGGTCTAGAGGAGTGGCCAGAACAGGGGCCTGCTTAGAGATTCTCTTCGGAGCGCGCGAACATATCTTTTGAGAACCACATTAAGGTGTGACTAATCCCTTTTTGTGTGAGTCACACTTAGACTTCAGCTATATATTCTTTTGTTTATACTCTTGATAGTGTTGTTTAAGTTCTTTTATGCATCCTCTTTTGTAAAAGTAATGTTTCTACTTGTATAATTCTTTTGTGTCAAACTTGAACAGCTATTTAGACTAAATGGACAATGGTACCTTCTGTAAATGAATTACGACTTCCGCTACATTTAAATGTCCTTTGTTTGTGTTAGTGAGCTAGACTCACATGTGGATTAATCGCTTTCTCTCATGCGTGTGCTGTATTTGGCTCGAGACAAGTACAACATTCGGGAGTACGTGTGCCACACCTCGGGGATTACCCTAGGCCAGGGTGATTCGCGACCAGGATGTGACACAATATTTCAAAGATATTCACAAATCTTGATGTTGTTCTAAATTACAAAATTCAAAGGTAAGCTTCATACTTACTGCCATATACATATGTGGTATACTTGATTTTGCAAGATTTCATCTTTTCTAAAGGGATGAAAACTTGAATGCCATATATTTTGCAGTATACTTATTTTACAAGATTTCCTCCATTCTAAAGGGAGGAAAAGTTGTATGACTTGATTTTTCAAATGTTCCTCCATTCTAAGCGGAGGAAAAGTTGTTCTCTCCTATAAGACTTCTCGAAGCTTGAATATGAAAATTCAACTTTTATTTTCTTTTTCTGCATTCAAGTTTAAAGAGCTAAAATTCAGCTTTAAAAGTTCAACAAATTACTAACCTGAAGAGCGAGTTACAAATTATTAAGATTGATACATTTTATATTATACTAATATACTACAATCACTTCTTAATTTATAAATATTCAATATATTTGTAATTTCATTAAAATAGTTACTTAATGTTGTTAATATGCTGTAATTGCATGGCTACATTTTTTCCTATAAAAAAAATGATCTACAATACTTTTTTTGTTATTTGAATTTATTTTATTTCTTGTGTTATATGTATATTCATAAGCTATTTGGCTTATTTCACCTTGATATCTAATGAATAGAGACAATATCTGTCATTTAAATGTTTCTATTTTAAAATTTAATTACAATTTTATTAAGCCGCTTTGAAGAGAAGTAACGCAATTGAAGTTCATTACTTATCAGGAAAAAGCTATCAAATTTTTTCTCCATTGTTTTTAGTTAAAGATATTTTGGTTCATTTCTTCTTTCTTTTTTAAATGGGAAGACATGAGATCTAGAGGTTGTAATACTACATTATCTCTCACTCTCTCTCGTTTTCATTTTTTTTCTACTCTCACTCTCTTTTTCTCATTTTCTTCTACTAAGTCTTCTTTAAGTTGTCTTTCAAATTAAGTGATTGACATTTTGTAATGGAGACAGGAGGAGGAGGAGCTAGATCATATGAGAAATGGACAACCTTGTAGGATCCAATTCCCAATTTGAATAAGTTTTTTTTTCTTTAGCCTTTTATATATCCATTGCTTTAATGGCATATGTATATATGAGGTCTTTGGCCCAATATATAGGACTATGTCCCCCATCGTGGCTCTCGCTAAACCCACACAAACAACACACGAAGCAAATTTAGGGTGGTTTCGAACAAGATGTGGGGAGCAAACCCAGGCCTTATGCCACTGTACCAATTATTGAGTGAAAATTTTCTGTATTTGCAAAGAGTGATAAATTTTTTAATATTTCATATGTAAACATATATTTCTTTAAAACAAATACTTCTTTTTTAAAGTTTTTTATTTTCTTTCAATTTTCTTATCTAATAGTCTTAATCTTTTAAGTATGTCATGCGTACTTAAACGATTTCTCTAAATGTCAATGAGGAAGGCTGCGAGTGATAAAAATGAGGAATCCTATTCTAAAGGTCCTAACTCTCTCTCTCTCTCTCTCTCTCTCTCTCTCATGGAAGCCCACCTAACGACTGATTGGGCCAATTCACCACAACTCATTAATTTTTTTCTGCATCACTACTCGTTAATATTTCTTTTTTCCCCAAAGCCCGGCCTGGATATATAAATACCAAGCTGCAAGTAACCTTGCAAGCCCCTCTCAGCTTGATAATTTCGTTTCTTCCTCCCCTTTAAAAAGGAAAAGATTTCCAATTTCTCTACTATATCTTTTTTTTTTTTGGGTAAAAATTCTCTACTACATCTTGAAAAGGCACCCTTCTTTCACAGAGACGAGTAGCCTATCCTTTTGGATGTGAATCTGGCCACATCAAACACCCCTTGACAAAAGAAGAAAGAAATCTAGGAGTGAGCGAAGGAAGGGATTGTCTTTGTATTATCAATATAATTGATTGAATCCATTTGAAATGATATCAAGAAGTTAGATCAAATAAAGGCGGACCCTTCTACATTTTAAATCAGGTCCTACTTGTAGTGTTTTTTTTTTCCTTCCCTATGTTTGGACTAGTGGTTACCTTGGTGATACTTAACTTGAAGATCCAGGAATTAAGGATTGTTTCCTAGATATGTATGTGGTATAAAGGTGCCAACACCGCTCAACCAAGAGTGTATTGGCGGTCCTAATTCTAGTTTCTAGGAACTAAGAGCTGAACCAAGCTAAGGTAAATGTAAAACCTTTAGGGAAGGGGTCAATTTATCAGAGGTCAACTTCCATTTGGGGATCCAAATTGAACCCAACTTTCTATCAATTCCTATGACGCAGTGCCTAATGTCTTTTTGGGGTTTTGGTGAGTTTCAGCTCTACTGGCAGAGTAGGGCTGCACAAAAAATCTAGTATCACCATAGAATAGGACCGAACTGACCGAACCGGGCAGTTCGGATCAGTTTTATGTAGATCGGTTCGGTTAACGGTTTGAAAATCATAGAAACTGCCTTACATCGATTGGTTATCGGTTTGAACTCACGGTTAACTGCCAAAACATATGTATTAACTTGAGTATTGACTTTTTACTATTTTAGCCTTAGGGGAAGCGCTTGTATGTTCTACTTACATGTTACATGTTTGATGAAAGTTCTATAAAAAGTGTGCATTATTGATTTTCTAGTAGTGCTGCCCAAGGGTTTGGTATAACCTACGAGAAAGTGAAATATGAAGAGGCCCATCTCAATTAGTTAAAAATTGGGGCTACATTCCACTTGAACCCATCTTGTTGGCAAAAAAAAAAGAAGTTCCTTTTGCGTTAATTTCATTGGTCTGGATCAAGAAATATAGTCTAGTCCAGGTTTTATGCAGAGAAATAGGTACGTGCCTGATCATTTTTGTAGGTGTATTTTACCAGAAGATTTGAACTGCTTCAGATTGTTGGCCTGAAAAGTTGGTCGAACCTGGCCTGGTCCATTTAATCACGCGGCTGGATGATGAATGGAAAGAGTTCATCCATCGTTTGATGTATGCTTCCTTTGGTTAAAATGAATTATGAAATATATTTTAGTATTCATTACAACTTCTCATTCCATTTGATGGACCAAGTTTGAACTGTAATTTTTATTTTGTGAAAAAATATATAAAAAAAAAACCGTAACCGAATCGAACCAAACCGGTTCGGTTCGGTTTGAGCACATGGGCGGTTCGATTCAGTTCGATTTGGAAAAATAGAAAACCGACGGGTTCGGTTTGGTTGATGGTTTCACCTTTAAACCGATCCGAACCGCCCATGAGCACCCATATGGCAGTCTCTGGATGTTAGGTTCTTCTGGGTAGCTTTGTTCGCTTTGTGGGTTTGGTTTGTCTGCTGCGTCTCTGTGGTTTACTGTTTGGGTGCTTCTCTATTGGATTTCTCAGTTGTTGGTATGTTTTTTTTTTCCTCACAAAGTTGGAGCACTAGTCTAGAGTGGTACTATAAACTTAGAAGACATTGAGATCCCTGTGCATGTCTATACTAAGGTGCCAACACCACTCATCTCTAAGCGTGTTGGTATAGTTGTTGGTTTAATGTAATCATCCTCCTTCCCATTAAAAAAAAAAAAAAAAAGATGGGTACTCTAATCGATATCAGGTCCTGCCTGTAATCTCTAAAGTGGGCTAAAAAGGATTTATCTAATATGTTGTTTATCCCACGTCTCCACTTATATCTCTAGTCCAGGAACTACTTTCTCCACTTGTATCTCTTGTCCATGAACTACTTGTATTCTATACAAGGTTAGAAAACTTGTGACTAGGCCTTGACTCGTCTAAAGCCAAAAAAAAATGACTTGGATAGAGTCAATGCAAAGACTCATAAGAGTCATGTTTTTCTTAATTTTTTTTGAAAAAAATTAAAAATTTCTTTTTTTATTAAAAAATATAAATGTATATTTATTTACATTTATTCATAGTAATAAATTCAAATTACTAAATTTATATATGCAAGTAAGGAGAATGCAAGAAGAACTATTGCATGTCACATAATTTGCTAGTCTAGATTTTGAATGTCAATATAATTTTCAAATTACATTTTAGTCATTATTTTAAATTTATGACTCCAAACCTCATGCATAATTATTTAAAAGAAAATATTAATTATTTAGAATTATATCTACATATGATGTAGTTTAGAATGTAAGCACTACTAGAAAATCGAGTTTTGGCTCATCAAAACGCGGTCGGCCGCCTGTGGCGGTCGCAAAAGAACTCATTAGCGACCGCCATAGGCGGCCACAAGAGCGGTCGCTAAAAGTTCTCCACATATCCCAGCACTTTCGCTTTCCTTCCTTCCCACTTCTTTTTTCCTTTCTCCCGCCCTGCTCCCGCGCTCAACCCAGCGATTTTTTCCTTCCTTCCTTCCCTTTCCTTCCTTCCTTCCCACTTCTTTTTTCCTTTCTCCGGCCCTGCTCTCGAGCTCTACCCTGCTCTGCACTGTGCCCTCGCTCTGCCCTCCCGCCGCACCAGCGACGCCACTGCCGGAGCAGCCACCAGTTCTCACTCTCTCTATCTCTCTTTCTCTCTCTCCCTCCCTCCCTCCCTCTCCCTCTCTCCCTCCCTCCCTCTCCCTCTGCACTATGCCCTCGCTCTCGCGAGCCGGAGCCGTTGCTGACGAGGTGCTGGAACAACTCCCTTTCTCCAAAATCCTCTCCATTGAGAAGATCTCTCTCGGCGGAAAGGTCAGATCTTTCTCCCTGTGCAGATTCGTTTTCCGGTTGATTTGGGTGTTGTTTTGGGTTTCTGTGGTTGATTTTGGGGGAATTTGGATTTTGGGATTCAATGACTTTCTTTTTGGCATTCATTTTCATAGCCCAATCAAAACCCATGAAAGCCATGGATTCTTCATTGTCATGGATTGATTGCACAGCGGGATTCTATGCATGCAAAGGAGCCTCACAAGACTCCTATTTACACAAAATGGGTAGGACTCTTGAGCATTGATTCATTGTGCTAGATATACCAGATTGAACCTCTGCTATGCATATATTCACAATTCATGGCGAATTAAGTGCATGAAAATAGGCCATTGAATCTGGTTTAACCAAAGAGGAATTTTCTAGCCCAAGGGTGTGTGTCAAGGATCCTAACAAGGATCTAGTTCTTCAATCATGAGGGCGCCACAGAGTACACACCATCATCACCTAATGACAATGAAAGCAGGTTCATACCATCGAGGCAGATCACAGACTATCGAGGCAGTGAATCCATGTGATTAAAATGACCCAGCTTGTTGATACCACGCATGCGGCCAATGCAAGGGCTTGTTTGCCAAATTATTCAGTGTTGACATGAACATGAACATGAAAATTAAGAACAATGTTTTATTAAAAGGATTGCGATTATGAACAATACATTCTCACTAATAACAATATCTTAATCTCAGCCCCATGAAAAACCTGTCTTTGATGCATATTTTTCCATGCAAACATGCAATCTCAATCCTATCAGTTGTCCATACAAAATATTCTGTAGAAAGTTGATTCTTATTGACTGGTTCATTGGAGACTATTACAAGTTTTTGTCCAAAACCATCACACCACAAGTACCCAAAAAGGAGTGGGGCAAAAAGCACGAAACTGGACTTCACTATTCATTTCATTTTCCAAAAGCAGTATTTTATTTTATTGGTTTCTTTGGTGTGTGTGTGTGTGTTGCTGATTGGGGCTTACATTTATCCACCTGGACAACTTGAAGCTTGTTACTTCTTCTCTTCTAGTACTTGTAGTTCTTTTAGGAAATGGCTTCCACCTTCTTTCGTTAAGGTTTTTACTGACGATGAGATTGCAGCTCGTGTCGTCATAAGGGACATTCTGACTATGCCTTCCATACAATCAAAGAATCCTAAAATTGCATTCATGTTTCTCACTCCAGGTTCTTTGCCTTTTGAGAAGCTTTGGGAGAAGTTTTTTCTTGTAAGATTTCTTATTTCACTATAAACAGTACAGTTCTTTACTTGGTACACAATCTGCCTGTATCTTCTTGATGTGAATGCATTATTGTCAATTTCTTTTGCTAAACCCCCTTAATAATAAACACTTTGGGCCCATTTCATTAAATCAAGAAGAGAAAAATAATAAAAAACACAATGTTGCTTAAATGTAACTGCATTATTTGAGATGTGAGAGTACTCTTTCTTGTTTCCTTTTCTTTTTCTTTTTTCTTTCCTTATTTATAAATAGATTGATTGCAGATGTTAGGAATGAAGATAGTTGCAATTTAGTTTGGATGATAATTGCAAGAGCATGTTAGCTCTCATGTTATATATGAGTTTTTTTTTCTTCGGTAAATCCATGTTATGTATGACTTAAACCGTATTTTTGGATGCATTCTGCAGTTGAGAATGTTAATTCATGCACTTCTCCCTCTCAATTCTGAATTGTTAAGCCGCTCTTAAGTAATGAATGCTTTGTTCTGAAGATCTTGGACTGGTAAAGAGAGGATTGGGGCTGGGTGCATGTAACCCAAGCCCAAAAGAACTAACAGGGAGTACGGAGTAAAAGGATGATTGTGCCGGTGATGAAACCAATTTTTAGAGAATGGATCTGTCTATGGAATATTATTAGAGAAATATGTTTTGGGGCATGAGGAAAGAGATTAAAAAACAAAAGACACAGAAGCAGGGAGAAGTGAACAAGAAGCTCATTAGAGGGCTACCTGGGTGCGTGATGGCTCGGTTCAAGTTCAGGAAAGGGTGCATCACCTTTTATTTATATGCTGTGAGGCATGTTGGGGTCATTGGGTTCTCTAGGGCAGATGATCTTAGGATGATATTGCAATCTGTGGTGGAACTTAAGGACTTTTTGGATCATACAACCATACTTGCTCTTCCCACCCAAAGGAGCATTTGTTTCTCACCTCCTGGGGCTGTTGCCAAGGCTCACTAGGCATTTCTTCTTCTTCTTTCTTTTCCTTTCCTTTTTTTTATTTTTTATTTTTTTTATTATCAAATTTCATGGTTAACTTACCCTTTTTTTCTTTCCTAATTTTCTTGGGGAGTTGATGCCTTGATGGGGGGTGGCAACTGGTGAGGTAGAAAATTCATTTCTTTTATTTCTTTTCACTTTTTTCCTTGAATTAATGTATGTTGTGTAATTTAGTAGTGTGAGATCAGTACTTGAATGGGAGTTTCTGGGGTTGAATAGAATCAATGATAGATTTGTAAGCTGCAGATATTTTTCAAAGCAACACTATATTTTGGTATCTTATTTTCAAAGCATTAGATAGATTGCAAGTTGCAGCTCTTTATTCTTCTTCTTATATTTCTTTTTTTTTTTTGTGTGTTTTTTTTTCTCTCCTAATTTTCTTGGTTAAGTTGATGCCTTGATGGGGTGGTACCTGGTAAAGTGAAAAACTTGATTTTTTTTACTTTTTTTTCTCTCTTTTACTTGTCTCCTTCTTGTAGTTGTAACTTCGATCTTCCTTTAATTGAGTTGTTATTCTTGTATTTTTAACTTTTTCCTTGAATCTGAGTATGTTGTGTAATTTTGTAGTGTGGTATGAGAAAATGATGAGAGTTTCTTGGGGTTGAATAGAATCAATAGTTAGATTGTAAGCTAAGATATTTTTCAAAGCAACAGTATATTTTTTGGTGTCTTCTTTTGAGCTTTCCTTTCATTAACCTGTTGAGCTTGAAATGATGTGGGGAGATTATATTTAAGTTATTATAATTGTAGCTTAGTTATCATGTTTTCTTTCATTTTTTGACTTTCTGGGAGAGAATATTTTGTGATTTATCAGTGTAACCCACTAACGTGCGCCGTGTGGATGGGGGAGGGGCAGTGTAATGAGTATAGCCACCATGAAATCTAATTTGCACAAAGGCAGTGGCCAGTGGGCACCTCCTAACTTGATTTAAAATGTTGTTGGTTGCCACTTAGTTGAATTGTCTCCTCATGGGCCATGTCGGTCTGAATATGAAATTGGTGGTGGTTGGGTTTTGTTTATGGACCCGTGAAACTTGACGGACACGGGCCCCTAGTCATTCATGACTTGCAGGAACTGACGGAACGAGATTCCGACTCCTGGATTACCTGTAGAGCTTAAACGTAGGTTTAAGTTAGAACTATAACTTAAAACTTAGAAAACGAGCATTCGGGCGCCCAAAACCAGCAAACGGGCTCCGTTACTCGTGAAACTTGATGGACACGGGCCCCTAGTCATTCATGATTTGTAGCAATTGACGGAACGACATTCCGACTCCCGGATTACTCGTACAGTTGAAACGTAGGTTTAAGTTAGAACGTTAACTTAAAACTTAGAAAACGAGCATCCGGGCTCCCGAAATGAGGAAACGGGCTCCATTGCCGCGTGAAACTTAATGGGCACGGGCCCCTAGTCATTCATGACTTGTAGGAACTAACGGAACGAGATTCCGACTCCCGGATTACTCGTACAGTTGAAACATACGTTTAAGTTAGAACGTTAACTTAAAACTTAGAAAACGAGCCTCCGGACGCCCAAAATGAGGAAACGGGCTCAGTTGCCCGTGAAACTTGATGGCCACGGGACCTTAGTCATTCATGACTTGTAGCAACTGACGGAACGAGATTCCGACTCCCGGATTGCTCGTACAGTTGAAATATAGGTTTAAGTTAAAACATTAACTTAAAACTTAGAAAACGAGTCTCTGAACGCCCAAAACAAGCAAGCGGGCTCCGGTGCCCGTGAAACTTGACGGGCACGGGCCTGTAGTCATTCCTAATTTGCAGGAACTGACGGAACTCGATTCTGACTCCCGGATTGCCGGTAGAGCTTAAATGTAGGTTTAAGTTAAACCGTTAACTTAAAACTTAGAAAACGAGCATCCGGGCGCCAAAAATGAGCAAACGGGCTCCGTTGCTCGTGAAACTTGATAGGCACAGGCCCTTAGTCATTCATGACTTGTAGGAATTGATGGAATGAGATTCCGACTCCCGGATTACTCGTACAGTTGAAACGTAGGTTTAAGTTAGAACGTTAACTTAAAACTTAGAAAACGAGCCTCCGGGCGCCCAAAAAGAGGAAACGGGCTCCGTTGCCTGTGAAACTTGATGGGCACGGGCCCCTAGTCATTCATGACTTGTAGGAACTGACAGAACAGGACTCCGACTCCTAGATTGCTCGTACAGTTGAATCGTAGGTTTAAGTTAGAACTATAACTTAAAACTTAGAAAACGAGCATTCGGTCGCCCAAAACGAGCAAACGGGCTCCGTTGCTCGTGAAACTTGACGGGCACGGGCCCCTAGTCATTCATGACTTGCAAGAACTAACGGAACGAGATTCCGAATCATGGATTGCTTGTACAGTTGAAACGTAGGTTTACGTTAGAACGTTAACTTAAAACTTAGAAATCGAGCCTCCGGGCGCCCAAAATAAGGAAGCAGGCTCCGTTGCCAGTGAAACTTGACGGACACGGGCCCCTAGTCATTCATGACTTGTAGGAACTGACAGAACGAGATTCTGACTCCCGGATTGCTCGTACAGCTGAAACGTAGGTTTAAGTTAGAACTATAACTTAAAACTTAGAAAACGAGCCTCCGGCCGCCCAAAATGAGCAAACGGGCTCCGTTGCTCGTGAAACTTGACGGACACGGGCCCCTAGTCATTCATGACTTGCAGGAACTGACGGAACGCGATTTCGAATGCCGGATTGCTCGTACAGTTGAAACGTAGGTTTAAGTTAGAACGTTAACTTAAAACTTGGAAAACGAGCATCCGGGTGCCGAAAACGAGCAAACGGGCTCCGTTGCCCGGGAAACTTGACGGGCACGGGCCTGTAGTCATTCATGACTTGCAGGAACTAACGAAACGAGATTCCGACTCCTAGATTGCTCGTACAGTTGAAACGCATGTTTAAGTTAGAACTATAATTTAAAACTTAGAAAACGAGCCTTTGGGCGCCTAAAGTCAGCAAATGGGCTCCGTTGCCCATGAAACTTGACGGGCATGGGCCCATAGTCATTAATGACCTGCAGGAACTGACGGAACGAAATTCCGAATCCCGGATTGCTCGCACAGTTGAAACGTAGGTTTAAATTAGAACGTTAACTTAAAACTTGGAAAACGAGCATCCGGGTGCCCAAAACGAGCAAACGGGCTCTGTTGCCCGTGAAACTTGACGGGCACGGGCCTGTAGTCATTCATGACTTGCAGGAACTAACGAAACGAGATTTCGACTCCCAGATTGCTCGTACAGTTGAAACATTGGTTAAAATTTTAATTTTAATTCTTAATTTTTTTATATTTAGTATAAATTCCCAATTTTTATAGTTATCTATTAATATTATTTTTCTTTTTCTGTTCAGGTTTGAGAGCATCGGATCTACCATGGCACCCTACACGGACAATTTTTTTTCCTGTAATTGTAATGGATATAATTTATTGAAACTTTTGTAATGTCTTGAATGTAATTAATATGAGATTTTCTTTTGTTATTTGTAATTTTAATTGATGGTAGTCGTTGTATATATTCAGGTTTTGTTATTTGTAATTTTAATTGATGGTAGTAGTTGTATATACTCAAGTACAGTTACAGGTACAAAAAGAAGGAAAAATTTTGAGAAAATACGGAATACTTTTTTAAAAATAAGTATTAGCTTTAGCGGCCGCCACTGGCGGTCGCTAAAAGTACTATTAGCAACCGCCAGTGGCTGCCACTAATACTTTAAAAATAAAAAAAAACAAAAAAATGCAAAAAACAATGTATTAGTGACCGCTATATGAGTAGTGGTCGCTAATAGTCCAAGTTTTTTTTTTAATTATTTGCGACCGCCACCTTGCGGTCGCATAAAACATTAGCGACCGCCACTATACTTTTTGCGACGAAGTTTTCGCGTCTCTCGCTGGGCGGTCGCATAAAGAGTATTAGCGACCGCCAAACCACTTTTAGCGACGGCTTTTGACAGTCACTAAAAGTCAATTTTCTAGAAGTGAAGTAACTTATTAAAATGAGATAATTCGGCCAACTCTTCCCTAGATTTGATTTGGCCTTCTATCAAAATGAGATGGCTTGGGAGAGTCAAGAGTCAACTCAAAGAGTTTTCCAATCACAATTCTATATGGATAGGGTTGAATGGGTCAAAAGTCGGCTTGTCAACTCTTGTCACCCCTACCACCGGTGCTAAGTTCCGAGGGGGAACCCTTGCCTATTTTTCTTTTTTCTAAAGAAAGAAGGAGCCTAACCATTTAGCGAACAATGGATGGGCAAGTGTACATGCACGACCTAAAATGGCACTTTCCGTTTATAATCAATGATTTTAAATTTTTATGGAGCACGAAGTACACCGTCTACTTTTCTCTCTTATCCTCGGTGGAAGGAGGAGAATATGATAACTTGTCGCTCACAACAAATGTTCTCTGGTGGAAAAATCTCCACCTATTAGCACATGTTCTCTGGTGGAAAAATCTTGACCTACAAGCACATGTTCTCTCTTCACCTACAAGGAGATGGCATACATCTCAGCCCTTCAAGATCCCATATGGTCACTGTCACCTTTAAGCCAGTCAATCTCAACCGTCCAAGAGTTTCATAGAACCAAGACTTGCGTTAACCTCTAGCTATATGAGCAATCGCAGTGTCCTTGTATAACGCACAACACAGGAGGAAATAACCACCCATCAGCTTAAGAATATCAAGTCTTCCTACTGCCAAGCATATATCAGGTATATGATCATCTCAATCCTGGATACAATTTATGTCATTACTTAATAAGTGAGAACTTCTTGGCTTTTCTTTAATTTTTTTCCTTTTGTTATTGTTAAATTGTGAGAACTCTTACTTTCCTATTGAAAGGATTAAGATTTTGGTTTTTTTATTCCATTCAATCCTAGTTTATCCTCCTAAGTTGCCCTATGACAACTAAAAACCTCAAAATCTTCGATTCAACAGAAAAATTAACCATACCTAGGGGTTGCCTAGTTGGTTAGGCATCTCACATCTCACTTGATTACCCAAGGTTCGATCTCTGGGTAGCCTTCCTCAATTGGAAATAGGTGGGCCTCGTGGACAGGTTTTTAAAACTTTTTGACCCACTTGACTCGGGGATCAACTATCCAGAAGGCTATAAAACCCAATCCAAGATCAATGTCCTCAATCTCAGCCATCATGATCAGTAAATAAACCTATGTAGAAGATAGAACAATAGCCAACAAGCATTCATAAAAATCTACAACATGTAAGGAAGTAGATTATACCTTTGGAGCCCGGTTGTGCTCTAATGGAGAAGTTGTGTCTTTCTTTGATGTTGAAACACTTTCACGTATTAAATATGAATCTCCAAGACCTATTGATCTTCCACGCTATGACTCTCTAATCAGAATCTTTTTTCTCAAGAAGATAGGTGGGATCTCCAAGAGAAAATCCTACTAGAATCTCTAAGGAAAAACCCGGAAGCACCTTATGAATACTGTCTCAATTTTAAGGTTTGCTCTCATAATTCCCTAGCAATAGGCTCTCAATCCTGAGACATTGATGAACTCAAGTTTCTGTCTATTCATTTGCTTTGAGTCACCAATGAGTGAGGCCAACTGTAAGTCAACACCTCGGTGTCTTGAGTACATGGTAGCAGGACTGTGAGAACATCCAATGGTCAAGATGTAATCTTTCTATATTATCCCCTTGTGCCAATTAATGGATTTATCATTAGTAAGTGCGCACCATCTCGATTAAGAGTTAATTGGATGGTACTGATGATCACTATGATTAATTGGGGCTCAAGGATAATGAGATGTGGATCTAAGATTGGATGAGACAGATTTATTCCAATTGATCCATGGATAATGATGGAGGGGCCTACTTGTGGTATTGTGGAAGTTTAGGGTCTTCATTGTAATTTATTCCTAAGACTGGAGTGCAATTGCATTTATATAGTGGTATTATTTGTAATTAACTGTGGGTCCAGATTGCACATGAGATGCAGGGTCGTAGTTGTCGGATGTGAATTTTGATCCCCCAGGGGAGGGGAATCGCCATTCATCTATATGTGCTATTTAAATTTTTACATCGAAAATGAGGATTCCGACTACCCTCAAAATCGACGGATCACGATCGCCAGCTACGGTAACGGCCGTAACACCGTTCTTCGACAAAAGCCGAAGAAAAATGGGAGAAAATAAGTGGGTGGGTTCTTCTCTCGTCTAATGTGCTGCCGGCAACACACGACGGTTTTCCTGTCACATTAATTTGGGTCTTTTGGGTCTCTTTAATACTGGGTCAATTCAGGGTTATGAGTAAAAGTCCAAATGAGGTTAATCCTCACATAGCATAATCATTATATATCCAAGTAAGACAAAATAATTAAAATAAAGAAAATAAAAAGGGGGGAGGTGCCAAATATTTAAGAAGAGGATCGGCCCCGTTCCCGGGTACCCCCTTCTAATCCCTTGGCAAAATAGGGTTCAAAGGCTGACTTTTAAATCAAAATGATGATGCAAATGAGACTTTGACTTGTGATTTCTGTGTTTTTCGTGTGCGATACACGAGTGATAAAGTAAAAAGCCGATGGGCTGTAATTGATTGAAGGTGGCCGATGGGCCGGTGTTTGATTCAGAGGTGGCCGATGGGCCGAAATAAAAAAATGCAAAGTGTGTGAAATCACTCATCTCATCTAATTATTCTCATTTATTCAATTTTAGAAGTCAGTTCTTTGTTCCCTTTTATCATTAAGTTCAATTAAATATTTGGCACCTAAGGTGGAGGAAGAAATAAAGGAAAAAAACTTTTTTTTTGGGTTTATTTTGTTGGTTTTATAGTTTTTATGGATTTTTGATATTAGGGCTAGAAGGGCCTAACTAGGGGATTTTACTTGGATTTACGTGATTAATGCCTTATTACTGATCATCGGATTAACCTTAACCTAAGGTCCTAGACCGTCCACATCAGCTCTCCCAGTCCCCTAACGGAACAGGAAAAGTGATGGGACGAAGCCTAATGCTCTAATCTATCTAATGAAGGAAATCTGATATAATCCTAGGGTGTAAATAGCCTAAGCTTAGCAATTTCTATGCCTAAGGAATTTGGTTATGATCTTAATTAATTCGGTTTGTTTATTTAAATTGAAAGTTGATTAAGAGTGATTTAGGGATGCTTTAAAGTTCTGATTAATATGTTTTTAAATATGTTTTGGTTCTGTTTTAGTTGCTTAAGGTTCTGGAGTTTCAAGATTTGTTTCAAATGATGGAAAGATGTCAGAATTGGTGAAATAGGACGGACAGAGAACTTGGGCGCACTTATGGTTGCTCCTAAGTTGCTCAGGCAACTTGGGCGCACAGAGAGTGGCGCCCAAGTGTCAAGTCCTGTGTGTTTAGGCTGGTGACGACGGTATCGCTATTGATTTTGGAATTCGGGGAGTTTCTATTTGATGCAAGTCTCTGTTTTAATGTGGTTTTAGGTTCTGGATTGATTTATCTTAGTGGTTTAAGTCCGGAATTCGAAATGTAACCAAGATTCGCAACTTGGGCTAGGCAAGGAACCTGGGCGCACCTGTGTGTGCGCCTAGGTATTTCTGTGAACTTGGGCGCACCTATATGGGCGCCCAAGTGGTGCTTTGCTATGGTTCGCCCGTCCGATTTCGGTTTGAGGTTCCGGTTGGGTTCAAGTTAATTAAATCTTTAATTTGTAGGTTGTTATTGGTTCTGTGATGGTTCTATGATGTTGATTAAGGTTAAGGTTCAAGGTGAATATGGATTCGGAGGTCTCGGGTGATGGAGATGAACTTGGGCGCACCTGTGGTTGCTCCTATGTTTGCTGAATAACTTAGGCGCACCTGTGGTTGCTCCTAAGTGTCTGATTCGCGTGTTTTGGTTCTCTACGAGATTCTGTTCACTTAGGCTTGGAGTTTCAGGTGATCTATGTCAATAAATATATATGTGGTTTAAGTTCGGGAGTTGAAACGCGACCAATGTGCTTCAGGATTGGAACAAGAAGTTGGGCGCACTTATATGTGAGCCCAGGTTTCTGGGATAACTTGGGCGCACCTGTGGTTGCTCCTAAGTGTCTGCCTGTCGTGAAGCTATTGGTTCGTTCGATTCTAGGGCGTTTGTAAGTCGGATTTGGTATTCTGGTTGGGGAATGTCTCTATTCTCTAGGTATGGCTAAGTCTTATTGTCTTTAATTAGGTTTCTATTAGGGTCTTAATTAGGGATTGGTGACTAGGGCTTTGTTTGTTTGGGTTTGATTAATTAGGGGGTTTTGGTTTATATAGGCTTATTAGCTAGGATTTTAATTAAGGTTGGTTAATTAGGATTTCAATTAAGAGTTGTTAATCAATTTTAGGGATTTAATTAATTAATTCTATGGATTTTAATTGGGTGTTTTAATTAGGTGCTTTATGTTAATTAAGGGTTTTAGATTAGGAGTTGATCGAGTTTATTGATTCACTTAGGCATGAATGGAATATCCTAAAATCAGCTACTCAATGTCTACTTCTATAATTCTAACACTTCTTTTAACTACTTTCTTTTCTTTTTTGTTCTCTTCTCTAATTACTAGGGAGTAAGATGAGAGGAGAAGTATTATGTGATTTTATGATTTTTTTGGTATTTTATGCAATTTATCCTAACCTAAAATGATGATAGTTCGATACTTCGAAGTCTAGAAGTTCAGTAATCAATTGAAATTACCACAAAGATAAAGCAGCAAGCTAAATGGAATGCAAAGATATGAAAATGCGGGCCGGAAAACGAATTTGGAACTTGGGCGCACACACAGTTGCTCCCAAGTTTCTCTACACAACTTGGGCTCACACACGGTTGCTCCCAAGTTTACTGCACAACTTGGGCACACACACAGTTGCTCCCAAGTGTTTCCCCTGCGGGTTGCGATATACTTGCAATCTTCTATGATATTCCAATTCGAATTTCGACACTTTTCGACTAAATATAAGGTCCTAATATGAATTATTGGTATAGTAACCTTCGGATTCGAAGATAATAACACGAGGACCAAAGTCCAAGAGGCGGATCCTTTTGGCAGGAACTTGGGCGCACACACAGTTGCTCCCAAGTTCACTGTCTCTTTTCTTCTATCTTTTGGTACTATATTCCGGTATTCCTTCGATTCTCTTAACACTTTTCTCAAATTCGAAGACTTTAATACTAACTTTTATAGGGGTAGGCTCGGATCTAAGAACCAGAGTACGCGCGAAACGAGAAATCGGGGCCAAAACCCTATCCAGAAACTTGGGCGCACACACAGTTGCTCCCAAGTTCTTTCCTGCACTTTTCTTCTTCTTTGTTTCTTTTCTCAATGCTTTTCGCGCGATTTGGGGTGCAATATTATAGGTCCGAAGGTTCCAATATCAATATGTATGAAAAACGAGTTCGGATCTGAGAAATAAATTATGCTTAATATGAAACTCGAAATGGAAACCTAAAGCAGACACTTGGGCGCACAGATAGTTGCGCCCAAGTGTTCTGTTGCACTTCTTTTATTTATTTATTATTTATTATTTATTTATTTTTATTTTACTTAATGAAAACGAAATGGATGCAAAGTCTATCCTAATCACGAGTTCGGAATGCAAGAAATGATGCAGATCTACAGAGTAGGGATGATCCTAAGCATGTTACTAATGATGGATGATTGCTAAGTATTAGATCTACTAAAAAAGACTACTATTAATGCAGATCTACAATGCATGCATGATCCTAAGCATATTTCTAAACATTAATGATACTAAATATCAATGGAAGAGAACCTAATCTAGAAATACCGGTTCGAATCGTATCCTTCAAGTCCTAGGTCGAAGTTCGCGCAGATCCATGGCTTTCAGAAGCTTTCTCCATTGCTAATCTTGAGAACCAGAAAGCTCCTCTCCTTCTTCTTCCTCCTAGATCTAAAGCTCTCTCTATGGTGGCTACTCTTTTTTTCCTCTCTCTTCTTCTAGTTTTCTATTCTTCTTGGTAGCCTCCCTTGTAAATGACATAAGAGATCCTTATAAAAGGGTTTTTTTCGTGGAGAAAGGGTTAGGGCTGCTGTTTGCATGAGTTTCCAGAGGTTTCACGCAAACCAAGGCAAGTCTAGGGTTACGGGGAACTCGGGCGCACACATGGGTGCGCCCATGTTGGCTTGGGAACTTGGGCGCATGCATAGATGCGCCCATGTTGGTTTTGGGGCTAAGTGGGCTTTCGGTTCGGTTTCGGACTGTTTTTGGGTCGAGGTTAGGTCGGGATTGCGAAGGATTGAGCGAAACCCACACAAATATGTATTCAAGTTCCATTCTAAGCCAACTGGACACCTGGGCGCACCTGTGTGTGCGCCCAAGCGCAGGTTGAAACTTGGGCGCACCTAGGGTGGCGCCCAAGTGGTCTCTAGTGGGGGATCATTAGGGCTATCTTCCGCGGGCCATAACTCTTGGACCGTTGGTCGGAATTGGACGTTCTATATATCGTCGGAAAGCTCTTGAAAAGTAGAATCTGTTGGTCCATACATCATAGTGATCAGAGGTTGGAAAACGGCAGGGACCTGGGGTTCAGTTGACCTAGGGTTTGGTTCGGGTTGAATTTAGACTAAAACAAAGGGCATTGGACTTGGGTGCACTTGTGGGGGCGCCCAAGTGGATTTTTAGAACTTGGGCGCACACACAAGTGCGCCCATGTTATCTTCTAGGTTGAATGGGCTTAAGGTTTGGTTTCGGGTTGCTTTCGGATTGAGATTGGGTCAGAACTATGAAGAGTGGAGCGAAACCAACTTAAATGTGCATTAAAGTGGGTTCTAGGGTAACCAGAGACTTGGGCGCACCTGCATGGGCGCCCAAGTGTGCCCCTGGAACCTGGGCGCACCTGTGTATGCGCCCAAGTGCAGCTTGGAACTTGGGCGCACCTATATGGGCGCCCAAGTGTGTCCCTTGTGCGGTATCATTTATGTATTCTTCTGAGGGCCATATCTTTTAATCCGTTGGTCGGAATTAGACGTTCTATACATCATCGGAAAGCTCTTGGAACGTAGAATCTTGTGGTCTATAGATCCTAAAGGTCAGAGGTCAGGATAAGTAAGGAATATTTGGATCAATGATTCTAACCTCTTAATTCATGTTAATCGCATTGTACTTAGGCAAACTATGTGTAGTTTCTCTAAGAATAACCTGAGGGTGTTCTATATAGTCTGAAAAGGGTTTGGAATAGTGTTGTAGTCCATGCCTGGTATGAGTAGCTGGTCGAACTCGAGATCTCAACGCGATTCGGCCTTTTCTCTCATAATTTCTATGAATTGCCGAACTAAATCTAAAACTATCAACAAGCATCTTCATCGTCAATAATTAATTTGAATTATGCCATTAACCATTCAATTATGGGTGAAATGGGGGCATCATCATATATGATAAGTGTTTTAAGGCTATCATAGGGGGCCAAAATGAGGTGTCTACAGTAGTGTCCCAATTGGAGCCAGCTTTCTAAGAAATCCCTAGTAGTCCCCACGTTAGCCCAAGTTATTAGATACTAATCATACTTGAACTCCAAAAGGAAGGAATTAAAAAGTTACTATTTCTATTTGAAGTGGGACTTCTAATAGTGGTAATAGTAAGTTACTAATTTGTATGGAAGTGAGACTTCTTATTCAATTAGTAAGAGAGAAAGAATAGTAGGTTGCTTGAGGGCTTTATAAGGGGAAATAACCCCTTGGACGTCCATAAATTGTTGATTACATCTATAGAGTTTCTTCAAACTTTAGGACAAACCTTCCACTGATACTTCATTACAATAGTCCATAATATACAATAAATCCTTAATTACAAGAGTCCCCCTCGCCCTTTAAAAAGGGGGAAAAAACTTGCCAAAAAAGTGAAAAACAAAAGACAATCCTACTCTAATTCGTCAAGATGCCACTTGGGGTGGGAGTGTGTGTTCATTACTCACTAGATTTAGTGCACGTTTGTGTCGCCAGTTTTTCGTGGAAAAATTGGGAATTGTGGAAATGATTTTCTACACTACAGTAACATCCTCATTTAGTGTGGCCATTTTTCCTTCATGGAAAAATGTGAAAATATACTAATTTTTTTGCGATTCCTCAGAAAATAAATTTCAATGGGGTGGTCGGAAAAATACTTCCACGGAAAACAACGACGGACCCAGGATTTCATCTTTGGGGGGGGGGGTCAAACTTAAATAAATATATTTTAACAAATCAAGATAGCTAATGTTTTTTTATAATTTTTTCTGGACATATCTCCAAGTTCAAGCATGATAAATGTATTAAAATCAAAGACTAAACTTTGCATTAAAAATAAAACCAGGATCTGGTTGACATAAATAATTGTATTTTAGTACAATCCAACTTCTATAATCCATCAAAATGGAACTCGACATTCTTTTAAATTTTGAAAGTCTTCAGTGATTGATTCATGTGCTAAACTTCTCCACAATTTCCCTTGTGACTTGTGAGTTGTGTGAGCAAGGGCAGTCTGCGCAGCGTTTGTCTTCAGTTCTTCCTATTAGAATGTTAGGGATAGGGACTTAGGGTTCTGGCCTTCTGCGGGCTTCTGGGCTTCCCTTTACATTAGACGAGGAGATGGATGAAGCGCCGATTTGGTCGTCTTCTTTTTTTTTACTTTGTGCCAACAATTAAGGGGGGCCACTTGTTATAAAATTAATATATAAACTAATTAAAGCATATTATATAGGCGCTAATGATTTGAGAGTGAGGGCCATGGTCCCCTTGGGCCTACACCTAGGTCCGCCCCTGACGGAAAAGGAAAAATCCAAAGTACTGCTTTTTTATTACTTGTATACCAATGTTTGTGTTGTAGTGAGACATTCAAAGGATTCAGAATCTTGAACTTTGCGTTAACATATAATTTATACCCTGTGGTCTTATATGACTTGGTGAATTGCTTTATATATTACCCTCTCAATCACCTGCATCGGGACCATCGAATGATCACAAATAACCAATAAATGAATTTTTTAATTAGTGGTGGGTCAATCAGTTTTCATCCAATCAATCCGTATGGGCCGGTACTGCTTTGAATAGAGTAAGAAACAACTCGCGGTGCTAAAAGAAGAAAAAAGTCATTATTTTAAAGCAATTTGGATTCATTATAGCCATCGTGTCATCATCATCAAAGACTTGTTCTAATAATATTGGGTCAACTACATGAAATCTTTCTCTCTCTCATTTAAAATAATTATAGTGAGTGTTTGTCTTATTTGAATAACCATATTGTGTTCATATTCTAACCTATTCAATAAAGTTTTTAGAAATTATGTCTTAAGAATATTAGAGTACTTTTCAAATTTAGGAGTTTTCTTTGAATATTAAAAAAATGTAAAAAAATTATTTTAAAATGTAATGAAAATCAAAGATTAAAATATGTAACCAGTCATCCATCACTTGCCCTCCACACACACACAAAAAAAAAAAAGGGCCTCCGCCACTGATTCTAACTGGAGATAAACTAACTCCTCCCAATGGAATACTTTAATGTCCCTTATCAATTGAACTAGCAGCTAAAAAATGAAATTTGTTATTTGTTGTTGTTTTCGCGATGTGTGTGCACCCATTCTATATATATGTGTATATATGTACCCATATACATACTACATGTATATGTACACGTATATACATATGTACATGTACATGTATGTATACATACATACATGTACATGTGTATGTGCATGTGTATATGTATGTGAGATATAGTGTATGTATGTATATATGTGTATATATATGTATATATGTATGTGTACATATACATGTACATATACATACATACATGTATAATTACACATACATATATACATATACATACACATACATACACATACATATATATATCTAGATATATGTATACATAATACATCTAGATATAGGTATACATACATATATATACACGTACATATACACATACACAGACATACACATGCACATACATATATTTATATATATATATAAATGGGAGATGCTCTTATGAGAGATATCTCCCACCTTATATGAGAGATAAGGGTGGGGGCCCTCACATTTACTCACCTTATATGAGAGATAAGGGAGGGGCCCTCACATCCACATCCATATCCAATGCCAACAACTTAAATGTGAGGCCTCCACCCTTATCTCTTATATAAGGTGGGAGATATCTCTTATAGGAGTATCTCCTACATAAATATATACATACATATACACATAAGAAGATGCTCATGTGAAAGTTACTCTCACGGTACTATGAGAGTAAGGGGTGAGGGCCCTCACATTTAGGTTGTTGTCTTTGGATATGGATTTAAGGGCTCTCATAGTACTGTGAGAAATATATATATATATATATATATGTATATATGGATAATATTCAGATGGGAACTGTTCTCACATATTATGTGAGAACTTTTTTGTGGGACCCAATTGTGGGCCCCATTTGGGGATGGGACCATGGGGGATGGAAAGATCTATGTAAGACCACCCCAATTACTAAGTTTGACCCCAAACCCATGCCCCTAACTCCTTCATCCGTGGCCCACAAATTTAATGGCTTCGTATTAAAAAAAATATTCAACCATCAATCAAACGATTCAGTCAATTTGGATGTGTGCCAATCATTGAGAATAGTGACTATCAAGGGGTTTCATATTGGTTGCTAAGTTTGGATGGGTTGCTAGTTGAGCCCCACAAGAAAGTTTTCATATAATAGTTCTCACTTGAATATTTCCATATATATATATATATATATATAGAGAGAGAGAGAGAGAGATAGAAAGAATGAGAAAGACCCTAGGGGACAACTCCAGTTTCAAAATATCTATTGGTGTCTTTTTGGTTTAGGGGCAATCAAGGGCGATTTTGTTGCTTAAATTTCTCATTATTTTATTTTTCAAAATTTTAATCATGACAGAACCAAATCAAAACATTAAAAACCAATTTAAACAATTATTACAAAATATGAAATTCACTTGAATAAATCAATAAAAAACTATAAGAATATATGAAAATTTGATGTGCCCATTGAAAGAATATCTTGCTTTTAAAAAAATTGAAGGTGAAATTTGCAATTGATTTTAAACAAATTCTGATACTTTCTAGATTACTTGTTTTGACCCTCATGTATTCTTGATCCTAGATTTTCTCCTTTCTATCTATGTTTCTTTTCTCTAGCACACATATAAAGAGTGGTTGATATATTTGAGGATCTTGATCTCTAACCACACCCATAGATTCAAGTATCATTCAAATTTAAAGAATTAATGCATTCCTTGAAAGCGTTGTATATGTAATTATATATAATTTAAAATTTTCAACAATTGTGATAGAATATCATTTAAAATTCTCAAAAATTTGTAATGGTATATTTTAAAATTTTCAAAAAGCGACTCCTCACAATCCAAACAACTCAAATCACATATATTGACTACAGTCTGACCATAAAGTCAATCGTAGCGGGCCTTCAGATTAAAATTTCACCGCAACTTTAATACTGATCCACTTGATTTGCTAGCACATGTATGATTATTTCAATGGTGGTCCTCACATTTTTCTCCATCTATTTTCTTAAAACTATGCGACTCTCCTACTTAATATGTTGGTTTCTGTTCATCCCTTTCTCTTTTTTTTTTTTTTTTGGGGTTTTCATTTTGTTAGGACTGTGATTTGGTTGTGGGCTTTGGGTTTCTGCCTATAATCCATGAAGCCATGGGTCTTGGGCTCAAGGGTTTTTGGTAGGGAATATAAAAGATATGAGGGCTGATTGAGTAAGGTTACAACAACTATTGAACCTGAGTTGTTGCTCGAGCAAAGAGGTCAGTTTAAAAGTCAGGTTTAGATTCAAGTTGTGCTGGGATTGTGTATGGTTGGGTCAAGCTCACATTGGCCTCAACACAATCCGACCTAACCATACTCATATTGAAGCCTACTTGGAGGACAAAAAAATACCCCCTGCAATATTGTAATTTTTGAACTTCAACCTTGAAAAGGAAACTTTTACCAAAAAAAAAACCTTGAAAAGGAAACTATGGTAAAAATACCATAGTTTTGTAACTCTATATAGATCAAGGTGAATACTGTAAAAATTTTAGTTATTTTAATTTCAAACAGTGTTTGCTGCAAAGAGGTATAAGGTAACAACATTTTTGTCTTTTATAAATATGCTGGTTGAATTTGATGTAAAAAGATAGGTTTGACCACGATTAAGGTGGTTGACAGATATACTAAATGATTGTATTACTTGTATTGTATGTAAAGATAAAGTCTAGGGGCCATTATTGTAATATATATCACACATATATTGCAAAATCTTCATATCAAGAACTATTTCTTTCACAGTTGCTTGACACTTGTCATTTTGAATATCCAAACCATTACTTGTGTTTGTGAGTATTACATAATCTGGATGGTATTGATGCTATTGTTCATCTTTTCCTAATTGTCTTTTAGTTTCTTAACAGGCATGGATAAAATGCAATCAATTTTAGAAACTGGGAAGCTCGTGTATGATATTTTTTGTGATCAAATTGGTTACACTACAAATCCCAAAAAGAAAATGGAACAACTGGACAAAAATGCACAACATTTATTTGCCCGAAGGGATGATTTGGAAAAAATAACTAGAGAATCACCAAATGTGGCAACAAGCGAAAGTAAATTGTGGCTTGAAGATGTGAAAAAGTTAAAAGTTGAGGTGGAGTCCATTAAAGACGAGCATATGCGGTGTTCTAATGTTTTCTCAAAGACGAGATTGGGCAAACGTGTAGGTAATGTTATCGAGGAAATCACAGATCTTAATAATAAACGACCAAAGTTGAAGGAAAAAGATTCTTCTAATGCACCATTGGAGAAAGTTGAGCCACAAATTGTCAAAATTAATTCATCAACTGACTTCGAGCCTAGATTGCAGAAAATATTAGCGCTTATAGAAGATGTCGGAATCCGAAAGATTGGAATTTGGGGAATGGGTGGCATTGGCAAGACAAGAAGTCTGAAATTATTGAATAATCGACTGGATGAATTCCGCATGTTTGACATCGTCATCTGGGTAACTGTCTCAGGAGAAGGAAGTCGAAGAAAGGTGCAAAATGATATTGCTGAACGTCTGAAATGTACTACAATAGATATGTCTGATGATCGACTAAGATCAAGCATATATCACCATTTAAGTGGGAAGAAGTTCTTGTTGATTTTAGATGATATTTGGGAAAGAATAGATTTGTTTGATGTTGGGATCCCAATTCTAAATCAAGATAATGGATGTAAGATCTTGTTGACCACTCGAGACTTTGGCATATGTCAGCAACTGGAAACAGATGTGGAAATACAAATGGAGAGACTATCCGAAGATGAGGCATGGAGCCTATTCAATGAAAACGTTGGAGATGTTACCATGTCTCCTCGTATCGAACCAATTGCTAGAGATATCGTTAGAAAGTGTGGTGGTTTACCACTTGCCATCCTAGTGATTGGTTCGTCATTGAGAAAGAATAATGATGTTTGTAGGTGGAGGAATACGCTGAGGAAACTGAAATTACCATCTACGTCTCAAATTAAAGGCATGGAAAAGGAAGTGTTTTCCTGCTTGAGAATCAGTTATGATCGATTATTTGAAGATTCTGAAAGGAACTTATTTTTGTATTGCTCATTGTAACCAGAAGACTCTCAAATATTGATAGCTGGATTGGCAGAGTATTGCTGGTTGGAGGGCTACATTCAAGGAGTTGATAGCATTGAAGAGGCACGGGATGAGGGCCGCGACATTGTAATGAATCTTGTTGATGTGTCATTGTTGGAGAGGGGTGATAATGAAGAGCATGTCAAAATGCATGACATTATAAGGGATTTTGCATTGAAAGAAGCTTCAGGGTTCTTAGTAAAATCTGGTAGGCATGTAAAGGAACCACCAGAGGAGAAGGAATGGTTGCAATCACAAAAGATATCATTAATGCAATGCAGTTTGGGCTGTTTGTCGGAGAGGCCAAATTGCAGATCTTTGTCAACGTTATTGCTGCAATCTAACTATCAGCTAACGGTGATCCCCGATCGCTTCTTTGAATGTATGCATTCTCTATATATTCTAGACTTGAGTCAGACAGAAATAAAGTCCTTGCCGTCTTCCTTGTGGAACTTGGTTAATCTCCGCGGTCTCTATTTGAATGATTGTGGTAAATTAAAAGAACTTTCATCCCGAGTAGGAGCGCTCAAGCAACTTGTTACACCCCAACCCAATTTAATCTTCATTAATGCTAATTAATGGGGATTTAGTTTAATTAATCGGGTTTAGTTGTAAATCATCAATTTAGTCTCGTAGACCGAGTCAACTCGAGTCTTGAGTTTTGATTAGTTGAAAAGAGTTGAATTGACTCACTTGGATTGAGTCAAAGGATTTTTCCGTAATTATAGATTTTCTCGTTTTTCATCGTTTTTACGTCATTTTGGCGTCATCGGGTGTATTTCGTTAAGCTCGTCAATTTTTGTATTCGACTTTACTTCATTTGACCCCTCGTGGAAGAAATGGACCCTCAATTGACTCAAACTGAAAATATACAAAGCAAGTGGGCTTTTCTGCAAAATATCACTCCTTATCACCTACACCAACCCCACCTCATTCATTTTCATTCGGTTGTGCATGTGGGTGGAAGAGAAAACTCTTCTCTTCCTTATTCCTTTCAATTCCTCTCTTTCATCAATCACTTAAGCTTGTGCAAAGGAAGGCCAAGGTGGAAGTCCTCTTCATCATCATCTCATTCATCTTCTCCACCTCTTGTTTTGAGAAACTACTTCTTCCCCCAACTTCAAATTCGGAATTATTAAAAGAGGTAGACTTCAAACTCTTTTGTTTGGATTTTTGAGTTGTATTAGAGTCAAAAGACCCATATACTAGACATGCATCCATATTCATATGTTTTTTTCCATGTGTATTATGTCTAGGGTTTGAGTCATTTGGGAATTTTAGGGCTTGGAACATCAAGAGGGTATAAGAAGTTGAGAAGCTTAAAATAGAGGCAAGTATATGCATACTAAGGATTACATTCTTGTTTATTTCATTGACTCCATGATATTCATTTAATGTTCCTAGTTTTTAATAAATGAATGTTTTAGATGATTTCAAGTTTATGGAAATGAATGGATGGATTATTGTGATTATATGTTGAATGGGAGCATGGAGGCTCCATTCTTTTGCAGGTTTAGTAGTGGGAGGAAGAATGTAAGGGAAGGAGAAATGGAAAGGAAAGGAAATCCGGAACAGGGTTCTGGACAGTTCGCTCGAGCGAACTGGACACTTCGCTCGAGCGAACCAACCGTTCGAGCGGATGAATAAAATGCGCTCGAACCTTCAAGGTTCTGGAAAGGGGTCCGCTCGAGCGAACCCACTGCCATGCACTACACTGCCTTTTGACCTCAATCTTTGGGTAAATTATTATCCCTAGCCTATTTTAACCCACCTTAAATGTTCCAAATGGATACTTAAGGTGCCTATCCTTATTCCCTTAGGAGATTAAGAACTTGAGAGACTTTATGGCCTTAAAATGGAACCGTTAACCTTATTAATTGGCCTAATGGATGTTTATGAGTCTAACATTATGCCTGAGGGTTAGTTTAGGAACTTAATGTATTTCTCATAAATGGTGACACCTAGAAATGTAGTAATACATTGGGTTGCTAAACTTACCTTGTATTGGATGGTGAGAGACTAACAGAAGTAGTTAGAAATGGTTAGTAAGATTCATTGACTCCTTGACTTATTGCATTGCATATTGGAATATATTTTCATTTGACAGTTCAATCAGTTTATTTCATTTCTCAGATCCTTTGAGATCAATAGCTTTATTCCCTTTATTTTCCTCCACTATTTACTATATGTGGTATATTTGTTCAGAAATCATGAGAAAGGTGGATTGAGTGAGTATATGATATGATGAGATATGGATTGAATTGATTCGTTTAGAAATGATGTGAAATACAAACTCACTCGAGTCCACTTATTATTCGATTCGTTTGATTTCGATTGAGTCGGCACTACCTAGCTTCGACCCTGTGACGCCCGACGGGGCCAGCACTTGGGTTCGTATTTGAGAGACTACTGCAGTATGTCGCCTGGAGTACCGGAACTCCAGAACCGGGTAGCCAGTTAGCCTTTGGCCGGGCCGCTGGTGACATCCCAACAAGATTTCGCTCTCTTTGAGAGGATGAGCTTTAAGTAGTAGCCACATTTGTATGGTTTTTCTTATTTATTGATTCCTCATCATATTTAATTCAGGCACAAATTGCATAGTGATACTATCATTGCTTTCCCTTAACTTTTACTCGTATTGAAATTCAAAGTTGCAACATTATGTAATTATTATTGTGCTTATACTTGCTAAAATCGTCATATTGAAATACTACATTTGGTGTCACAGACGCAGATACAGCTCCCGGCCCTGAAGAGGCCCAGGAGAGAGAGGAGGGTACCCATGAGGTACCAGCAGGATTAGAAGAGTGGCCAGAACCAGGGCCAGCCTAGATTTGACCTCCTCGGAGCGCGAACTACATTAGTAATTACCACAGTTCGTGTGACTATTCTTTTCCTATGGTCATACGAACTTCTTTTGAACATACTTTTGGTAGTGAATGTATAGGTTCTTGAAATGGTTGTACAGGGATTCTTTTATTGATCCCTCTTTTGTAAAACTGAATGTATATATTTGTTTACTTTCTTGAATAAAACTTAAATGTTTAATAGCACTTGATGAAATTTGATACCTTATATAAATGCATTACGACTTCCGCTATATGAAATGTTATGTGTTCTCACATGTGGATTAGTCGATTTTTCTCTCCTTCGTATGTTGTATTTGACTCGAGACAGGTACAATATACGGGAGTACGTGTGACACACCTCGGGGATTACCCTAGGCCAGGGTGATTTCGGGACCGGGATGTGACACAACTCGAGGTGCATCATTTGGGAGGCAACACAGCAATTAAATATCTGCCTAGAGAGGTCGGGGAACTAACTCGTTTGAAACGTTTGATTGTGGGATTTCAATACCGCAACTGTTGTCAAAATGATGGTGAGGACACTAAAGAATGGAACATGAAGTTGAGAGTTCCAATTGGAATAATTCCAAAGCTTCCATTATTGGAAGAACTGAGCCTGTGTGTCTATTTTCAAGGTGTTTGTTTTGAAAAGGAACAGTGGGATGATGAAAGCATGGAAGTCGTAGTTGAAGAATTATGCAGGTTGGAACATCTTACTTATCTCGATGCATACTTTCCAAAAGTGGAGTGTCTGCAACATTTTCTACGTGAGAGCAAATCGGTGTGGTTTAGGAGATTCCGATTTCGAGTTGGCACTGAGATAACGGATAGACCGTGCTTTGGTTATCGTGGAGGTCAAGAATGGGAAGATGTTTGGTATATAACAGTGGTTTTGGGACATCACATGCCGCCATTATGGAGACTCTTGCTCATGCTTCCTTTTTTCATCTCAACAATCATCACACCGCAAGAAAGCTATCAGAGTTGGGCCTGGCAAACATGAATGAGATGGAAGAATGTGTGGTCGAAAGATGTGAAAAGATGGAAACTCTGTTTGATGGAGATGAGCAACAGGAGGCTTGTGCACTGCTACCCAACTTGAAGAGTCTTAAGATTGGGAATCTTCCAGAATTGAGGAGGTTATGCGATGGTCCATTGTTGCCCGGAAGCCTGTCCAAACTAAAACGTCTGGAATTAATTAGTTGTAAAAACTTGAAGAAGGTTTTCCAATTGGGTATTATTCGACAACTCTGTTGTTTAGAATCCCTCCAGGTTTATGATTGTTCGACGATGGAAGAGATAATAGAAATTGAAGAGGAGGAGGAGATGTCAATGTCTGTCGCAAGCCATACCCATAATGTTTTAAGTTATAATAATGAAAGACTCATCCTCCCTAATATCAAGAAAATTCTTCTCTGGAAGCTTCCGGAATTGGTTAGCATTTGCCGAGGGTTTTCTAATTTCGAATGGCCATCACTAGAAACTATTTATATTGTTGGATGTCCCAAGTTGAAGAGTCTCTCCTTCCTCTCCAATGGCACCAATATTGTAGCACCATCACTCAAGAAGATTGAAGGAGAGAGTTCATGGTGGGAAGCATTAGAGTGGGAAGACAATGACATCAAGCAACGACTCCAACCTCCTTTTTCCCTTTTCTTTCCCCTACGAAAACAAGCACACGGACGACAAACACTGTCATAAGCTAGATCGAACAGGTAAATAAATCTTTACAGTTCTTCAATTCTTTTACTTCTCTTTTCTTCTTTGTCTGTAATACTTCTTTTTGGAATTTCTTTCAAATATGCACTGCGTGTTTTTTTCTCTTTTTTCATTAATGGGTTGCTTAGAACACAGAATCACAGGCATGGACTCAGTCTAGTCTGGAGGGTGACTTTAAAACTCAAATAGAAAGATGATGATCTCCCTTTGTTTATTGATATGCAAGCCCAAAAAAAAAAAACTTCATGTGCCCACAAACTATTTGATGAAATGTGTCAACCAGTTAATCTTTATTGAAATATGCTTGTCCCCTTGACTGGGCTTTTTGTTACATCTCTATTACAAGTTTAGAAACTATTGTTCTCACTAGGGCTAAAGTTCTTGCTTGATCTTCTAAGCTTTTTCTTTCTTTTGAAAAAAAATATTTCCTATTGTTTGTATCCTTGCGTTTGAAAAACTTTCCCATAATTTATCATGCTCAATTTAATTACTTTCCTCTACAAGGTTATGAAATCACTCTGTCTATGAGAAGAGTTTGGCTACTGCTGTTACATGTGGTGTGAAGAGTCATGGGCTGTTGCTAAGTTGTAGGAAGTGATGGATGGTATATTTAATGTCTTTTTTTTTTTATAGATAATGCATTTGTTTTCCTTGTGTTACTCAAACTGACTAAGGAGGTTGGCTACCCTTGATGTAGCCACTGTCTACCAAAATTGCAAAGAAGAAGCACTCATGTAACAAAATCTATGTATGCCTTTGCTTCAAGTTGTTGGTTTTGTATGAGTTGAAGTTGCTTTCATACTTCTATACATGTTTATAGGTTCTTGTTTTGTCTTGCACTTGCATTGCAATTTAACCTACGTTGTGCTTCCAAACAGGCCCTTGTCTCCCAGGGAAAAATAGTCTTTTCATATTTAGTTAGGATGTTTACTGCTTTATTTAGTTTTGTCAAGACTGTATTAAGAAAAGAAAGTTAGTATAGTATGAATGACCATTCAAAAAAATTGTCGATATGAGTGTGGGCCTTTTCTAGTTTTTGAGAGAGTGGAATTCTATTAGAACTTCATTGAATCAAAGGTCATAATGGTCAATAGTTTCACTTCTTTACTACTTTATATTCTGTAACGGCAAGCATATCTTTAGCATTTGGACATTTTATCTTTTAGATCATTTTGAACTTATTTCTTTTTAGCAAATTTATTAGAAGTGATCATTATCTTTCTTTTTATTGCAGAGGCTATATCTATTCTCACTAGTCTCATCTTATAAGTTGAACGGTTAAATATATTACGTGTTATCTTTATCATTTTATGTTTGTCTATAATTTCATGAGCATGACCATCCAGTTGCAATATGATATTTATTTTCTTACTCAGGACAGTGGATGAACCCATTCTGATTGGGTTTTGAGATGGTAAACATGCATGCAAGTTGGTTCTCAATGGCAGTAATTTAATAGTACTCAATGGGTGGAGGTGAAAATCAGAAGCAGGGCCATTTGTTTATTTGGATGGGATGCTAATTTTGGTAAGTGCTAAATCAAATATGACCCTTACCTTGGTAACGTATGGTAATTGGAGATGTGTAGGTTTTGTTTTTGGTGATTCTCCAATGGCTTGTGGAATCTAGATTACGTTTTGTAGAAACCTATCATGATACAATTTTGTAAAATTCTGCCTATTGCACAATTCAATTCCTTGATACAGAATGGTTGTTTTACAGGTTCAAATTGGCATCCTAAAATTCATACCAAACAGAATCACCTTGTCCACAATGATGCTCCATGGTTTATTATGGAATCCTATGAAGAATGCCATCATCCCCCACGTTTGTTCTTCCTTAACAAGCAAGAACCATTGAATTTCTTATTATTCTTCCTAGAAGATGTGGGGATACTGAAAAACTTTTGATTTTACTTTGCAGATTTGACAATGATAGTGCCGATATTTGTCTGAAAAGATATCTGGATCTATGATGCCCAGATACGGCATGGACATGGCATAAACACAGTAGGGACACGGATTTTACATGTAAAAAGGGAAGTATCGGATACTAGACGTTGCCCACTTTGAAGTATCCGTGCATCATAGATCTGGATCCATCCTTTCTTAAGATGGCATGTTCAAGGTCAGAACTAATGAAGCCCAAAATTTGCAGAGAGAAAAACAATGCTCCCAAAAGCAAGGTAAATTCTATTATTAAATAGACAGAAAAGATTCTATTCTAATCAGATGCACAGGAAAAAGGGATGAATCCAGAGGAGTGGAGAAGTTCATGCTGTGTCACTATTATGGCACCATATAAGGTATATTCTTCGACAACATCACCATCACCACCATACTAAAAGCTTTGTCTCAACTACATTGAGGTTGGGTACATGAAAATTTGGGTTCCCCATTCCAATCTATCCATTATTTCTACATAGCTCCTAAATTTAATTGTATTCCATTAACTAACAAAAATAGATCGAGGATTGAAATTGTGAAAGGACTTGTTTGTTGATTTTATGAATATGTTTGTAGTTTGTGCCTTATACAAATGATGGGGGTCCGATGATGCATTGATACAATGGTGTAAATAAGTAAAGAGTAATGCTACTTGGACAAACTTTTTGGCCAGAATTTTGGCCAACCCATATGGTTTCCATTGAATATCACTATGATATTCAATGGAAACCATATGGGTTGGCCAAAATTCTGGCCAAAAAGTTTGTCCAAGTAGACTTTTTGATAAGTAAAAGCACCTATACTGGTGCAATGAACTTGATAGTAACCTGAATTTCCTCATGAACCCTTTTTCACCCTTTCTTAAGGTACATTCTATTCTAATGAAATGGACAGAAGAAAAAAAAAAAAAAAAAGGTCTTATGCATTCTATTCTAAACGAATGGATAGGAAAAAAGGATGAATTCAGAGGAGTGGAGAAGTTCATGTTGTGTAAATATTACTGCACCATAGAAGGTATATTCTTCTACTACATCGTCATCATCACCATCATTAAAAGCTTTGTCTCAACTAGGGATGTCAAACGGGCCGGGCCGGGCCAGCACGGCCCGCTCCAGCCTCACACGGGCTGGGCCGGCACTGCCTGCTAGGGAAAAACCTTGGCACGGCCTGCCGTCGGCTGAGCTGGAGCGGGCCGGGCCGTGCCGGGCTGGCGGGCCTGCTCTTTTTTTTTTTTTTTTCCTTTCTTTTTAGTATTAAAAAAAATAGAACAGTACCAGGTCCACTATTGACCTATACAGAATTCAACCTGTTTTTATCTCTAATCACCTCACAGTTATTTGTCATAATTTGTCAGCTGAAAAGTGGGGATCACTTTCTGGGATGCAAAGACTCCGCTAAAAACTCTATTAGGGAATAAAATGGGTCTCTAATACCACTAAGTTAATGATCTGGACTGAAAATAAAAGGGTGTGTCAAATATTTGGACACTTTAGGTCCAAGTTTGGAACAATGAAGATGCCTATATATTATAGATATATATACATGTATGCTCATAGTATATACACGATTGTATAATAATACTTTAGTATTAAAAAAAATAGAACAGAGGGCTAGCCGGCTTGGCGGGCTGGTGCCTCCAGCCCACGTGCCAGGCTGGCCTGGCGGGCCCAGCCTCCTCAGACACGGGCCGTGCCGTTGATCGGGCCATCCCGGGCCACGGCCCGTTGACTGGCGGTTCGGGCCGGGCCGGCCCATTTGACATTCTTAGTCCCAACTACGTTGGGGGTCTGTTACATGAATTCTATTTCACCATTTCAATCTATTTTTATGATAAGAATATGTTTGTAGTTTGTACCTTATACAACTGATGGGGGCCTGATGATGCAATGGTGTAAATGAGTAACAGCACCTACTGGTGCAATGAACTTGACCGTAATCTGAATTTCCTCGTGAACCCTTTTTCTCCCTTTCTTATATGGCTGTGAATGTGATGCTTGAGGCGCAGGTACATTTATCTTGGACCGTTCGACATTGAAATTGAAGCTGCGCAATATTGTACACAACTTGTCTGGGGACCATGTGATGTGGGTAGTTGTGACGTTTGTGTCCATGCGGGTAGCTGTGACGTCTATGACCATATCTTTTGTCTTTGGGACCATTCTAAAAGTCATCTCGAATAAGATCTCACACAAGCTCTCATGGTGTATACCGTCTTTTTCTTTTCTTTTTTTATTTAATTTTTTTTAATCAAATGGTCCTTCAATACGCAAATCTAGATGGCCCCTTTGCAATGTATTCTTGTATTCATCAGCTTATCCAGTTGTAGGAATACTTTGTACACAAACTTGCCATATTATTGTTGAAAATTTCACCAAATAAGATGGTCTAAGTTGCATTTGTTGGCTACAAAATTTTCAAATTTAAGTTATAATTGATATGATATTTTTGGTTGAAGATATTCTCTTTGTTTGTTGAATAGTTCGATGAAAAGGAATTGACTGTGCACTTTTTAGACGACATGAGATGCGTTGTCACTGATATCTCTTATCCTGAAGTTAATCACTTGCGTGTTTGAGATGCATCTAAATTGTTAAAAACAGCTAGCAAATTATATACAATGCGGCCTCACCTTTCTAGAACCAAACCATTGGATTGAATCTCTCTTTGCCCCAAACATGATATGAATTAAAGTATCAATTTGGTAATGGTCAAAACTTGTAGTACTTGGGCAATACAAAATCTGTTTCAACATCCTTCTAAACCTGCTTGTAAGAGAAAGACTAGGATTGCTCAACTCAATCCTTCAACACACAATTGTCTACTTGTTACGACTAAGAGAAGAACAATATAGAATTGCATTCGTATGTGATACATAAAAAACCAGTACTGCAGCAGAGTATTTTTAATATTTAGAAAGTTTTCTTTGATTGTTTACAAAATTGTAAAATTTTCAATTTTAAATAAAAATAATCAATGATTAATAAGAGACCTTGATTTTCTTAATAAGAATTATCAACTATGATATTTGATCACACATTTTGGAAAAAAAAAAAAAACTCACTGATCCAGCGGTAATTCCTTTTAGGAGCTATGGACCTACCTAAGCTAGCGGGCTCATTTCTTGACCAATTTAGATCTTCGAAAGGCATCCTTTAAACGCAGGAATTTGATTTGCACCTAACGCAAGTTCGCCTTAATCAACCATTCTCTTTTTTGGCCTTGCAGCCCCTGTTTCACAGATATGTATTGCGTCTTTCATAGGGCCAATATGATGGGCACAGGGTATCACATGAATGCTTCAGACCAGTTTAATCGAGTAATAATATCAAACACAACCTGGGAAACATTGGGAGCTATTTACGTTAAGACCTAATTTAACTAGCTCTTTCTAAACTAGTTGATAGTTTGAAATTGGACCCTCAAAGTTTCAACTGGGGCCCACCTTTTGATCATCCAAATCGTTGTTGATATACCTCTAACTCCCATGGTATTTACTTTTATCTAAATATTAGAAGTCAATCTCAATAAGCCGAACTATTAGATTGATCACTATGTTTTATTTACTTGTTTGTTCAAGATGTAAGTAGCCAATGGAACAATAGTTTATATGATGTCCTCATCACAATGGGTGTCAGAGGTGTATCTCAACAGTTTACTAATGGAAAGGTGGTCCAGGATTGGAATTGGGTCCAGTTGGGTATAGAATCTGTATACCCAATTGTATAATATATAATACTTTCAGCTTCAGGGACGGGTGATGGCGATACTTGACTAATCTGAACTTGACTCGGCCCAACTAATTGCATTATGAGATGCCAATCCTAGTAAATACCACATAGTCCTCAACCTGGCCTGACTCATCACCACCCCTACATGGAACAACCTGGCCTCACCCTGTGATGAATCTCAGCCATTCAAAAAGCCAATTTATTTATCCAATTGAGAGGCCATTGGATTTATCATGCAAATTTCGCCATTGAAACTTATCAAGCTATGATTTTATAACCTTGAGGCCCTCCAAACTATGGGTGGCAAATCCTGATCACTCGACCTAGAAACCAAGTTGTGCTTGGGGCAACTTGAACAAACTAAATAACCCATTTAAACGGGTTAGGTTAGGGTTGACCCGCATTTCTAAAGTCACTTCAAGGGTTTGGTGATTTATTATTTTTGATTCCTAGAATAGTTTATATTTAGTGGAATGAGCTGAACTTGCATTGGGCTTCTCTGGCTTTTAATGCAACTTAATTTTTAACCACATTGAAATGGATTAGACTTGGACCAAACATCTAGAGGTTAGTGAAAGTCCGGGATCCTAACCCTAAGGGGGGTGAATAGGGTGAGCTTCAAATTAGTGACCAATTATGACCAATTAAGATTTTTTTTTTTTTAAATAACTAGCCACTAGTGATGATTTATCAAACAAGATGCAGAAGCTAATAAAATCAATTACCACAAGCATTCACCACCACACGAAGATTTATAGTGGTTCGGCCTCAATGCCTACGTCCACTACCGGCTTGTGATTCAACACCCCACCGGATTTTCATTATTTACGCTTTTCAGAAGGCGAAACAATAACCTTTACAACGATGTTTTTCTAGGCTAAACAACAACCTATCAATGTACTTTTCTAGGCTAAGCAATAACCTTTACAAGATGTTTTTCCAGGGCTAAGCAATAACCTCTACAATGTGTTTTTCTTAGGCTAAGCAATAACCTTTACAAGAAAAATATTTCTCTTAAAATAGTGTCTACACAAACACTAAAAGATATACACTTAAAGCTCAATTATAATGCATCTTAATTAGGCGGTTATGAAAGTGAAAAACTAACTCACACAAACACTAAATGAATGCAAAGGTGTATGCTCATGATGTGTGTGTGTGATGACTTCAATCAAGTTAAAAACAAAGCTCAATTAATTTATGCTCAAAGCATTTAAAAGTTTAAGGCACATAAAAAGATTTGATTGAAGTGAAATGCAAATCACATGTATGAATACCAACTTGTTAATGATATGAAAATCAAAGGATCACAAGTTGTATGAGATTTATTAACTTAAAACATGTGATGCATGTGCAATGTTGTTTTCAAAACCAAATTAATTTAACTAAGGTTTAAATGAATGAAAACAACAAATAAATATTCAACCAAGTAAATGAATCATGCTATAAAAGAAATCAAAGATTTTGGCTAAGCATGATTAAAGAAGATTTTAAAACAACTTGGTTTGAAATCAAGGGTGAAGAATCCAATCCAACTTAGATCAAAGATTAAATAAAGAATTGATTCACCACATCATAGTTATCATGCTAAAAATCATTTACCAATAATTTAAACAAAGCTAATAACATATGATTAATAAAAGTAAAGCTTACTTAAAGATTTAACTTTATTAATCTAAGCTTTAGTTTCACTAATGACTCATTGGTCTCTCTTAGTTCATCCCTCTTTTCTTTGTCTCCAAACACCTCAAGGATGGCTTAAAATTTTTTAACTTTGGTAAAGGAATGAACTTCATTTTATAGCAAAGAAGTGTCCAACGGCTAGTCCCCGGTCGACCTCCCCCTGTGCTCGGTCGACCTCCCCCTAACGGTCATAAATATGCCCGTTGCAAAAAGAAGCCCAACGGCTCTTTTCCAGGTCGACTCCATGTGGGGTCGGTCGACCGAATCCATGGGCTCGGTCGACCGACCACACTGCGGGTCGACAGGGTCGTGGGACCTTTTTCCCAAAAATTGTATTTTTCAAAGTGATTTTGGTTGAAAATTTTTGGGCCATTAAATCAAGCTTGGAAACATGATTTAAAACATTTTAAGAGATTTAAAAACATGAAACATAAAAAAAAAAGCAAAAAATGATTCGAAACCTTAAAACCAATGGCTGGCTTGATTAATAAATATTCTTTTCAAATTTAAATGTATCCAAGATCTAAAACCAAATATGCATGAAACATGATTTCTAAAAGTCTTAAAACCAATGCATGTGTAAATCAAGATTTCAAGATTTTCTAAATCAATGCATGTGTAAATCAAGATTTCAAGATTTTCTAAATCAATGCATGTGTGAAAATTTGAATGATGCTAAAATGATAATACATCCATCAAATTGCAATATACAAAATCCCTAACAGTTAGATCTGTTTCAAGTGGATTAAATGGGTCAACTGTTACACCCCGACCCAAACTAATCATGATTAAGGCTAATTAATTAGGATTAATGCTAGTTAAGCATGAGTAATTGGATTAATGAAGATTAATGACCAAAGAGAGATAAATTAATCTCAAATGATGCATTAAGCATAATGGAATGAAATTGAGTTGGTTAAAATGAGTTTAGACTCAAACAAGGTAACTTAAAGATTTTTCGTAAATACGGGTTTTCGCGTATTTCGTCAAATATGGAAATTATTGATACCAACTTGTGTATCTCGAATAGTACGTTAACTTTCGTAATAGACGCGACTCTGTTTGACCTCAAATGGATCAAGCGAGGTTTCATTTGACTTAAAATATAATAGGACTTAATATGATGGGGTTTTGGTGTGAGAAGGCCCTATATTAGAATGAGATAAGAGAGATGAGCTCATTTCACTCTAAGCAAAACCCTAGGCTCATCTTCTCCCTTTCTCTTCCATTTTCCTTCATAAAGAGTGAGATCTGTTCCATGTGGATTTTGCTCAAGAGGGTGCAGCCTTTATCAAGTTACAGGAGCCCTAGGTGGAAACTGGATCGCTGACTCCCATCAGGAGTGTGATGGCCTAAGAACCGATTAATCCCATTGTTACATTATATGCTGAATATTTTTTGCTTGTTTTTTAGTGAACTATTTCATGATTTATTGTAGGTCAATAGTAGGGATGCTAACGGGTTGAATCTAAGATGAAACCAGGGTGGATCTGGACTGGGATTTGTTTTCACAGTCCGGTTCCAAATTCGGATCCGGCTTGAAACTTATGTGTTGTCTTCAGATCTTGCATCAACCTAAAAAAGAAGCGATTCGGTTGATTACTTTTCAATCACATTTAATGGGGATTCTAGTAATAAAATCTAAAATGTTCTTTACTATTTTCAAAATCTCCAACATGTCATCTTTCTTGTTTGCAGAGCCCTTGGACTAACTTGATAAATGAGGGTTTTCTGAATTATGCATCTTAATCACCATTGGCCATTCAAGCAAAAAGGCAATATAAGCATTAGCCAACAGTGATGGTTTTGATTTTTGGAAGATGCTAAACACACAAAGGAACCCCTCTTTTATTTAGTGAAATCCAGTAGCCTTTACAAACATGCCGCATGTTCTTTAAAATACTTACCTGTTTGTCATCCATATCTACCATCTCCAATAGGGCTGGACAAGTGCTGACAAGCATGGACTGTGCCTGCCCAGGCCAGCCCTATTCAATAGGTCTGGATTTAGTCCCCCACCGCACATTGACTAGGTTCAAGGCTAGTTCTGGGCCAAATAGATAAAGGAGATGCTGTCCCTGCATGCGGGTGATATGGTGGCAGTGACACTGATTCTCATATGGAGCAGAGCATCAAGTGCTTGAGCTCTATTGACCCTCTTAAATGACGTCCCTGCCAGCGAGCAGCTTACCAATGTAAAGATGAATGGGCTGTTGGGCCTAATTGTGCTTAAAAGCACAGTACTACCATAGTGTTTTAAGCTCAAGTAACATAAAATTTTAAAACAGACTGGGGCTCAGCCCAATAAACCCATGGGCTGGACATGGACCTGCACATTTAGCCAGAGGGAAAGTAAGCTGGTCTTGGACAAGCAGTGGCCAGGATCATCCGTCATCCCTCATTACAATTGTCCAATAAAGTCCGGGCGCGTTTTGTAATAGGTGAGAAATCTATGAGGAACCCATAAATTTGAGGATTTCTTATTGCTCATAGAACATGAATTCCTCACTTTGAATTCACAGAGCTAAGGACTTTACATTGATATCTGTGTTTCTCAATGTGTATAGCAAAGAAAATTTTGATATCAATGCATCAGGAAAGTTAGGATTTACACTTGGGAAACATGGGCTTTTAGCACTATGTGGAAAATAGGTGAAAATTCCCGGGTGAGAGTGGTGATCTCCATCTGATTATTGTAGAGAAATGTTCGATCGTCTGAGAACCAAGTACCCAACTTTTCAAGTGGGGCCCATCTGGATACAGGCAAACCAGTGGGTCTCCTCATGGATTGGGGCCCCGAAAAAGGTTTCTTCCTTAAGTGGTCTCCCACATGCTTCCCACAAGTGGGGGATGTGTGGACCTTGCACGCAGTGGGGCTCATCTACTGATGATCTGAACCGTAAAGATTGAATGGCACCCCCCTCTAATAGCATATCCCCAAATCTCATTTTCATAGGATTTTGTCCCACTATAAGATTAAACACATGACTGATAATGTGATTAGCACAATCTTATGTATTAATTACATTATCAATCATGTGTTCAATCTTATAGTCGAACCAAATCCATCAATGTAGAAATTAAGACTATGCTGGTGATGGAGATGCCATTCAATTTTAATGGTTTGGATCATCATCGGGTGGGCCCCAGGGTGAGGTGGAAATGGGAGGTAATTTGGAGCCCTTTTAATGTTGTATGATCTCACATACAAATTGGAGGAGGGAGAAGACCTTGAAAGGCCCCACACACCTCGTTTAACTTCCTATTTGTGGATCTCTCCACTATCTTACTTGAATTGAATGAATTTCACTCTCTTCTTCTTTCCATATTCCTTTTACTTCTTCCCTTCATGCTGGAAAGATGTTTGTTTTCCAATAGTAATTTTAGTAGAACTGCTAGGAAGTCAAACGACCCGAAGCAAGAGCATACATCTGCCTTCCAATTTCCAAAGAGCCCCATGTTGCCATGAAAGAAAGCTAAAGAAATGACCCATAAAACTAGTGGAGCAGAATGAACGAACAGGACCATTGATTTGTTTCAGGTAGGTAGGTAGGTAACTAATACAGCAAGTCCTCGCACAGAAAACAAAATACAGGTGGCAATCATCTTTCAATCTGGCTTATATTTGTGATGGATGATGCTACAAATGCGACCATTAGCTCGTGTAAGGAACTCCTTATACAGTACCAGAACTCCAGAACTCTCAGAATTTATCACATTATTAGACTACCTATAATAGTAGGCACATGTCATTGCCTTTCCTTGAGTTGTGATGAGTAGATATACACTGCTGTTGAGAAATGATCCATGTTGGCAAGCCATCACTAGGACAGTTGGGTAAACCAGCAAATTTGTTTGGATTCTGGAAAGGTGTGGGTTTATATATTTTATAGTATTCAATTGGGGTGGGTATTAGAGTATAGTGGATTCATGGTTAGGAAACTTGATTCATTTATCCATGTATGAACTAATTGCATTTTATCTATCAAAAGATTGTCTATGTAATATTTAAATATAGATTGGTTATCAGTGCCTCTTCTAAAGTGATGAAGAGAGTAAGAGACTTGTACCTAACATGGATAGAGAGTATATTGCTACAGAGGGGTCATTTGTTGATTTACCCCCATCCCTTCCTAACATTGTCCACCTGTTTATTTTCTATGAAATAGAATAAAATAAAATTCAACAATTGCATTTTTTTAATTCAAAAATGTGTTTACTGAGATTTTAAGTGATGGGTAAGGATAGCTTAACAAACAGACTGAATTGAATTTATCAATTAATGTGACTAATGAGGAAAATATAACTTTGACAGATCTAACCTTGACATCATGGCCGGCAAACGGATCGGGTCAGGTCGGGTCGGGTTAGAAATGGGGCTGACCTTTTGGACCCTAGCTCGTGACAGACCCATTTTAAAAACGGGCTACAAAATTGCAACCACGCCCATTTTGATTCGGGTCAGGATAACCCACAAAACCCGCATTCAATGTGAGTCAGGTCAGGTTGGGCTCAACCTAACCCATATAACTTGGTTTATTACCCTTTGCCCCAAAAGAGATGGCTTAGAAGATTCAAATCCACAACCATTTGTACTTCAAATAACATCTCTACCACTACACTAACAAACTCTTTTATACAAATATTTATAAAAAAACTAATTAAAACTAATTAGACGACAAACTAATTAAAACGAAAACAAGCCTTAATATTTCTAGGCTTCCGTACTATTCAATTGACGGGTTAGCCAGGTTAGGTGGGCCAACCCAAATCTGACCCGTTTCTATGTGGGTTAGGAAATCCTAACCGGTGACCAACCCGTATTTCTCACTTGTCGGGTTTGACGGGTCAAAACCGGGTCGGATTAGAGTCAGATCAGCGGGAAACATTTTGCCACCTCTACCATCTTCATTTACAAGCACAAGCGCTGTTTCACTCCAATATAAAATTGAATTTAATAGTATATAGGGACTGGAGAGAATTTGGGCCGCTTGTGTTTTACAAATGGGGGCATGCAAAGTTGATAATGAATTTTAGAAGGTGACAACCATAAATACATATGACAGATTAGAATATTGTTAACAAGGGAAGGTCCATCTACGATTGTTAACGGCTCGCCCCTTCTACGATGGAGAAGGTCCATCTTTCAAACAGGGATGCACAGATTTGCAATTTTGCTCCCCTCAATGCATCACCCTAAAAAACTTGTAGGAGTGAGTATGGCCAGCCACAAAAGGCCAAACAACAAGTCCCTTGTGTGTTGATACATATTTTTTTTTTTTTAGCTGAAAAGGAAAATATATTAAAACGGAGAAGGTGGGGTTACAAAAGAGTGCTTCATTGGGCCCTGCACATTGCAAGCAATATCATTTTGAGCTCTAGTTTCATCAAAAGTTAATGAGACTGATCCCTATTTCGTCTTCTCAAAACAGTCCGACTGGGCTCCTCGCTGCTATTCGTCCTCTACGGGACGTCTGGGTTCGGACGGCTTGCATGAATTCTTGGACCCTACACTACTGATAGCACTCACCTGTTAATGCTGTAAGAAGCCAAGCCGTTTTATTAGCTACTTGACTTGGCTCTACTAGACTTGAGTTCCTGCTAGACTTAAAATTGTTTTATGAGATGAGCTCAACCTAAACTTTTTTTGGAAGGATAAGAACCTCTCCTTTTGGGCTAACATGTACCTCCCGGAATCAGTTTGTCCTCCTTACGCTTTGTAAACTCCACTCATTTTTCTTGAAACAGAAAATCAATCTAATTGTACTACCACATCACACTGAAACTATATGGGAGTTTATCCGGCTTCTCTTTAAATCCGGAGGGAATAGCCCAGCCCAACTCAAAGGATTGGAAACCCTCCGCTAGCAGCATAAAAGAAAAAAAAAATTCTAACTTGTTTGAACCATTTGTTTGAATTTGAATTTTGATATATAAACATAGCTCTTGAATGTTATAAGTGTAAGGCTCATCAAATCAAGCATTAGGAGAACTTTGTGTGCCTTATGTGTGTTGAGGGGAAGGGGAAGGGGAAGGGGAAGGGAGAACTTTGTGTGCCTTATGTGCGTTGAGGGGAAGGGGGAAGGGGTTTATAAACAAAAATTCACTCACATGGGCAAGTGGGAGGGCGAGAGTTGTGTCCCCAATGCTCCTGCCGAACACCGTACGCATCTTTTGGTTTTTTGAAGCGAAGCAAGAACAGGAACTGCGTTTTGTTTGATAAACGAAAAGGACCGATTCGCTTCTATTTCTATCCTATTCTACCACACAATACACAGCTACACCTAGACATCAATCAAGCACATTTGACTGACATATCCAGCACCAGCAGAAGCAACAGCAAAATCAGAACCAAAGCACATGGTTTCCATTAATCATCATCATCATCATCAAGCATCCGCACCAGAAGCTTCGGGTTCCTTCTTGGATCCGTCGGGTATGCCCCTCGCAGCCCTCTCCTCATCCGACGACCCGAACAAGAAGATCCGAAAGCACTACACCATCACCAAATCCAGAGAGAGCTGGACGGAACAGGAGCACGACAAGTTCCTCGAAGCTCTCCAACTGTACTTTCCCCTCTCTCTCTGCTCAATCTTCTTTATCTAATTCTCTGCTGCTGCTGCTGCTGCTGCTGCTTTTGAATTGTATTTCTAATTTGGTTATTACAATTCTGTTTGTTTGTCCAAGATCAGATTTTTAGGGAACCGCACCTTGAATTCTCTGTTACTATTTCTAGAGGTTTGGTGTTGAATTGGTTTTTCCTGAATGCGTGTGGGTAGAGAAATCCATAATCATACGCTTTATCCAAAAATCCAAATGAATTGTTGGGGGGTTTCCAAAATATAGGGCACATATGTGAATGATGGCCCCTCAGGAATTAGGGATACTTTCAAAGTCGAAAAGGACATGGATGGAAGTAGCAAAATAGATACAAGGGAGTACAACCTATCTAAGCATTTGACCCAAGCATAGACTGGAATGGTGAAATATAAAGCGCAAAACTTTCATTGTCTTAAGACTAGAATGTGAAACAAATGATTTTGGTTTGGTGGTTCGATTGTGAGTATAACCACAAGATTGCAGGTTAGAGTCAGAATTTCGAGTATAAAGATGACCCTTCTATTCATTTCTTCAGTCAGAAGATGCCTCTTCATATAACAGATGTCTCAGTTCTCCATAAGCAGAAGATGCTTATTTTAGACTCAGGTCTCATGACAAAAAGTTCTTTTTTCAATTTAATTATTGGACTTCTATAAATAGGAAATGCAATTTTCTTTAGAAATACCCATTTTCTTGAACCCAAAAATTCAATATGCCTTTCCATGCCCTCTGTTTTCTCCAACCAGAAAATTCTGTTTGGCCATACATCTGTTAGAAGAAGCTCCATTTTATACAACAGAAGCTTCTTTCTATTGAAGTCCCACTTTTCATTGACAAGCTAGTAGCCATGTATGTATGTGTGTGTGTCTGTGTTTAGAGAGAGAGAGAGAGAGAGAGAGTTTTGCCTCTCTCTCTCTCTCTCTCTCTCTCTCTCTCTCTCTCTCTCTCTCTCTCTCTCTCTCTCACCCTTTTTCCTTTTGAAAATTACAGCTTTGATCGTGACTGGAAGAAAATCGAGGCATTTGTTGGCTCAAAGACAGTTATTCAGGTAACCTCAAATTCATTATTTGTCTCTTGCTAAATTAATTCAGTTTTGATAAACCTATCACCGAAAACTATTATAAAAATGTTAGAGTAAGCTTGAAACAAAATATATGCTTTGGTTTATAAGTTTAACTGTCTGAGGTTGTTAAATGAAACAAGGGCATGCTATAATTAGGTAGCATTTTAACATTAGAAGGATAAAAGATCAATCCCTTGCTACTGGAGCCTCTCTTCTACATTTTTACGTTGGCAGAGCGCATAACATGAGCACTAGTTGCTGATTTAGTGAGCAATAGGTATTTTATGGCATTGTTGGGCAAGTTGCCTACTTTCATATCCGCTGGAAGATGTACTCTTTCGGAAATCTTTGAATGACTTTTTAAAGGGATTCATATTACACGAGTATAATTAGATGGGTTGAGCAACTACAAGTAAATTTTATGTGGTTATTGCAATTGTTGGTATGATCATTTCTAGGTGCACGCCACAATTCTTTGTTTCTATCTTTTCAAATATGTTTCCACATCTAAAAGTTCAAAGTTCTTGCAGATACGGAGCCATGCACAAAAATACTTCCTTAAGGTTCAAAAGAATGGGACAAGTGAGCATGTACCACCTCCTCGACCTAAGCGGAAAGCAGCTCATCCTTATCCGCAAAAAGCCTCTAAAAATGGTTGGATTTCATATATTCTTGTTTAGTTTTTGTCTTTTGTGACAATCAGGCCCTCATATTAGAAATTTTTTTCAGCTCTGCTGCCATCACCATCTTTGGTGCCATTCCAGTCTTCCCAATTTCTGCTCGAACCAGGCTATTCTCTCAGAACAGATTCATCTTCATTGCTTAGGAACTCTACCACAAGCGCAGCTGTGTCTTCCTGGACCCACAATTCAGTTCTTCCACTCAGTGTCTCACATGTTACAAAAGGTTTTTGTTTATGATGAACTTAGCCTTCTTTCTATATAACACTGTGGATCCCTTAAGCAAAGGGAATATTTTAATGGTTTATTCTTACAGATGGCATAGGACCTGCTGCACCTACCATAGCAAATAATTGCTGTTGCAGTAGCAGTTCCGAAAGCCCTCCCAGAACATGTCTAGCTTGCGAAAGAACTGATCAAGGGAATCATGGCCCAGCTCACCAAGGTGTGTGGCTCCTTTACTGCATTGGCAATAATGCATCAAGTGCATATAATCATTGACCTTATATAATTTCCTTACCAAGCACTCACAGGCACTGAGTGTCGGACGGATCAAATGCATTTGTTCATTCATGATTCACCTATTCTGATTCTCTTACATGCTAATGTTAAGTATTAACTGCAAGAAGTGAAGTATCTTTTGGTTTATTAGAGAGATTCATTAGTCTAATAGACTTCTCTGGTTTGACAAGAGCCTGTAGCACAGTTGGAAGGTGCCTATTGTTGCAACCATGGGGTTGCAGGTTGGAGTCATGTTACTTATGAAACATTAAAATAAAAAAAAGAAAGAAAGAAACGATTCACTTCTCTTGCCTCATCCCTCTTGAACATGCCAAGATCTACCACATTGTGATATTTTAAATGGTGTTCATTTGTTGTTGAGGCGAACATATCATAAATAATGTGTGAGCTATGTATGCCATCAGATTTATCGCTTGGTAGATTTTAGTTGCAGTTGCATCTGATTCAGAGTTTTGCCTATTTTGCGATGTACGCTGAGGAGTTGCTATTTTTCGTTCATATCATTTTCCGTTATTTTACCTCTGTCAAAGTGTTTATTTTATATCTGCATTGGCACATTACATTACCTTTTTTTCATTCATGCAGTTATGCCAGACTTCGCTCAAGTCTACAACTTCATCGGCAATGTCTTTGACCCAAACACAAGTGGTCATTTGCAGAAATTGAAGGAGTTGGATCCAATTGATGTTGAAACAGTAAGCCTATTATCTAATTTGAATGAAAAATTTTCTCTGTATCATCATCCTCTCTTAACCCTTATCCCACATATTCGGGGTTGGCATATTTGTCTCTATATTTGTACTGTTAAGTCTTTTCAATGAAGGTTAACATTAAAAAAACAAAAAAAATTGTCTCTATATCTAATGAATGAGCATTATGGTTTGTCTAATGAAAAATTATTACATAAACAACTCAACTTTATAACTTTTCTAATGAAAAAACTTTTATGTCTCTGTATCTGATCTTCATTCAAATGAAAGGAAAAAAAAATCTACATGTAATGAAGAAATTATTTACACAATCCAAAAAGGTCGTCATCATCATCATCATCATGATGAAGGCCAGTTGGGACAAGGCTTTGATGATGATGGCATAATCCAAAGTTGAGTTTTTTTTAACCCATGTCAATTGCCAACCTAGTTACAAATGTTGGTGCCAAATCAAGGAATCAAAAGGTGGTTGAAACTGAGTTGACTCATTTTTTTGGTATTCACAACCCTTGCTATAAAGTGCAAGTGACTTAATGAGTAGCAACTCTTTTCCGCTGGTAATTGAGTTGGGCACTGTAACTCTGAAGGGTCTGAAACCAAGATTTTATTCCTTGCTATAAAGAGGGATGTGTTTTTTGTGTTTTTATTGTCGTCATCATATAGGAGTGGTAGTGACAGTCATAAAAATAATTATTATTGTCACTATCTTTTATTGTATTTTATTATTCACATATAGTTTTCAATAGTTCTATTCTTCATCTGTGTCTCTGAGCATTTAATGTTTCAAGTATGTTGTTGCAACTAATTCATTTACTTTGGTGGCTGTCCAGATCTTGTTGTTGATGAGAAATCTCTCTATGAATCTGTCTAGCCCTCAGTTTGAGGATCATGTGAGTTCTTTTTCTCATTTGTTTCAACATGTGGCTTAGATAATTAGTTTAAGTAACAGCTCATGCATTTTAGAGATTGAATACATTCTAGTATACTTTAAAGTAGAAATTCAGTCCTTTGATTTCAGTCCATCCTTTTTTTTCGGTTTTGGGGTGGGGGCGTGGAATGGAATTAAAAACTTCCAAAGAGGAGGAAGAACCCACCATACAAGTGGAACTGCTGTACAAATGGACACCCACATCCCTAGACGGCCCCAGTAAGGTGACCACTGACCAGTTATGCCAAAGCATATGGAGACCAGCAATGAGCTAGCCAAGGGAGGAAGGGCTCCAAAAAGAATAAAAGAACAACATAGAAGATAACAAAGTAACTAGCAGAAGAGAAGCCTAGCATATGGCATCCTATTATGTTTTGCTCTATTCTGCATTGATGTGTTCCATTTTGTGCCCTGACCTTTGTTGCTCAGATATGGCAGCATATGGCAAGGATATGACCTGGATATGAAAGGGTGGACCCAGGAAAATTTTCTATTTGGGAGTGCTCTTTTTTGAAAAGAAAAAAGATCCGGCGCCATATGTGAAAAACACCTCAGGTTTTGAAAAAAGTTTTGAGAGGGATCACCCCCTCCTCCCTGAAGTTCCGCCCGTCACTATGTGGATATGTTGCATGTTTTGAGGTATCTGGGTGCAATAATTCCTGAGAGTTACCAATTAAAAAACTTCCTGAGAGTTGCTGCTAGGTATCATGTAATTGATCATTTGAAAAACAAAGAAAATCTCATTCCAGAATATGGATAGTGTTAGCTATTTTAAATTATATTTGTTATCAGTAGCAATACTCTCAAATGATTTATGACAAAAATTATAGCTTGCATTTATCTCTGATTAGAACTGTGAACTTATCTTGGAAGATATTCTGGTCATTTATGATAAAAGTATTCTTTTTCTTCTGTTTAGTGTACTAGTTAAGAATTTGTTAGAAAAAATTACTTGCACTTGGTTCCTATTATAAGCAATCATACTTGGGTTGATACTGGGCCAGCTCATTGTAGGCTGAACTGAGACTGACTCCATTCACCCCCAGGCTGAGTATAGGTCCCAGTTTTCAGGATGTATAATTAATCCTATTGGGCCTACACTTACGTCTGCCAAAAGGTCTGGCAGTTGCTACCCCATTCATAAAATAAGATTTACATGTGTACTTTAAAAATGAAGAAGAAGAAGATGATGCCAAACCCTTTAAATTTTCATTTGAAACTTCGGGTCTATTTGGCCAAACATTTCACTTTAGAGTCAAACCAATTGAGGTCAAGAATAAAATCGACAACTGTGGTTGAATGTTACCTCCCCACTTCCAAGGAAAACCAAGGAACTCACATGTATCAAAATTAATAAAAGGATAAAATTACTGCAAATGTGTTTATCTTTCTTGTGTGATTAGTGGGTGTTTATACATAACCACCTTATTTAGTCATATGTCAGGGACCTCTTTTTTTACATTTTATAATAGCAGATAAGCAACCAGTAGTCTGTGAGTTGGTTGTGGCGTACACAAACTGCTCCTTTTTAAGCATCTGGAAGGCATCAAAAGTTGGATAGCTACTTTAGCAAAGGAACGGGGGAAAGAAAGAAAAAGAAAAGTAGTTGGATAGGCAAACGGGTCATTAGTGTGCCTCACCACATTAAATTCACATACTAGTTCATGTCAACAGCCATTTTTGTGCTTGAGAGAGACTCATTTCAAAATATTTGATGCAGAGAACGGCACTTTCATCATATGATGTTGAACCAGAAGAATCTAAACCGGGCAATGTAAACAGAGCTATCCATGCTGAAGAGCCTCAGAGGGCTGTTCCATCCAGGTATGAAAACCTAACCTGATAAGTGTATGACAGTTGTTTCTCCACCTCATTTCTGCACAAGCTGATGACTGCAAGTAAAATTCCAGGGCTTAGGCTCCTCTCTTGACCCTTCAATTTCCAAGGACATGTTTGTTTATTGTGTAAGAAGTGTATCTGCTGCAAAATAACCTCCATTTCTGCTGTCCTTGATGAAGCGGAAGCTTTAGAAATCCAAATCAAGATGTGGTACAAGCTCTTCAGTTTGTGATTATAGAGGTATATTGTACAGTGATGTGTGTTTCTGAGCTTAAGTTTTTGACGTTTTAATTGCTGTATGTTTCCTGTAAATGGTGGTTTGGTCATCATATTAGAGATCTTAAGTACATGTACCAGCTCTACCTGGAATATTTTTTGCATGTGATGTGGCATGTATAGTAGAAGTCCTTGTATTATTCTTCAGTTTCTGCAGTAATAGTGACATTGCATGGTGAGAGCCTCCTTCAAATGCTGCAGGAAGTTGTGGCAGAGCTGCTGCATCTCTCTCTTGCACCTTTCCCCTTCCTCCTTTTTTGTGCTTTCTGTTTTCCTTGCATTTTGTTTCTCTTTTAATGAAACCTTTCACTACCATTTCAACAAAAAATGAAAAAAATTAGTGGCAGGGAAGTTTATCCTCTTCAATATAATGTAGGGGAAACTCCATTGCTTGCTTTAGAGACTTGGATGAATAATAGTGATGTGAAAGTAAATGAGATGCGCATATCAACTAAGTTGTGACAAGGACCCTGCTAGACCAGAATGTGGGGCTACCTGCTTTTCGGTTGCTTCTGCTGGGCCCAACCATAGCCAAAAAAAAAAAAACGCAAGCCATGCTTGGACAAGTTAGACCAAGACAGTTGCCGAGGTGAAGTCAACTGGCTACAAAATTTCTACCTAAAAAACTGGCTACAAAATTAATATCATCTGATGGCTTATCAAACAACTGTAGACGTGCAGGATAAATTTGTTAGCATATGAGCCTATGGCGCACATTTGATGGCCACAAAAGAGCTTAATAGGCTTGTTGGTTTTAGGTGATTTGACTTCTTCTATGACTTCTCCCCTTTTTAGGTGTAGAACGTTGCAAACAGGTCCTGCTTCTCTCAATTCGGGGGATGCTGGAACCGCCTGCATTTATTTTGTTGTTCTAGGGCATGTTTGTGTAAAATTTTTCTGTGGAAAAGTAAATGGTTTTATGTGGAAAATCTATTTTTCCGGCGTTTAGTGCGGAACAATTCCGCTGAAATACTTTCCTGCCTCGTCAGCATTTTCCTTGATAATTATGGAAATGGGTTTCCCATAAGGGAGATATGGGAAATAGATTTCTTCGAAAAACTTTGATTTTTTATTTTCTTATATAAATTATTATTTAATGTTAAATAAATAATATACATGTTATGTTATTTTTCTTCAAAAAATTATATCACCAAATAAGAAATTTTGATTTTCTATAAGGAATCCACAGCCGCACCAAACAACATCTGCACCAATTCAATGAGAAAATTCTTTTTGCACCAAACATGAATTTTTAAATTCTACGGAAATCATCTTCCAATATTTTTATTTCTATGGAATTTGCTAACGTGACAATTTTCTTTTTCTGCGAAAAGGATATGTATACAAACGTGCCCATAGTTGCTTTCTGTTGTTTTTTTTTCCAAATTCATTGAAGGCAAGGGGAAGAACTCAAGTATGGGAAGAGGGTTCCTGGCACAAATGTCAATAAGTTGGGGCCCGTGGCACAATCTTCCTGAAGTGAAGAAGGCCTAAATATCTCAAGTGGAATACGCAAATAGCCAAACCAAGGACAACCGTCTCTCTCATACTGGGGGCAGTCTCCATCTCTCCTTATTTTATTATTATTATTTTCACCACTTTTTGCTTGAACAGTCACATCTCTATTGGGCTTGAAACACAAGTTTTTATTTTATTTTATTTTTATTTTCCATTTACAATTGCTAGACAACACTGTGAGCCAATGATTTAACCAATTTGTTTATATTAGCTGGTTGTGTATTTCTCGGTTGTTTGTTGGATTTCATGAATATTTCATTATTGATTGACTGCTAATTCTAAAAAAATTATATATATATATATATATGCCATATAAGTGCTTGTCTGATTTCTCTAACTATTATTTAAGAACATTGTTTAGAGATATATTGTATTGTATTTTGAACCATATGGCTAGATATAGGATTCCATATGTCCTAAAATCAGAAAAACCAATATTAAGTGCAAATCCTACTATAATTGAAATTAAGAAATGGAAGAAATTTGAAGAAGATGATCAAATTGGACGAAGTACCCTACTAGCTTTTATGCAAAAATATTTAATTAAAATTTTTGAAAATATACAACTACAAAAGAAATGAGGGAGGCACTCGCACAAAAATATGACACTACTTCTGACACTCATATTCTATTTCTTTTAGAACAATATAACTCCTGCAAAATAAAAGAGGGAGAGAGTGTTATAGATCATGTCAATAAAATGTTAATAATGGCTCAAGATTTAGCTGAAGCAGGGAATGTCATTTCTGAAAGGATGCAAATTTCAACTATTCTAAATAGTCTCCCTTCTTCTTGGCAAATGGTAACTGTCTCCCTTAAGCTTCATCCCCAATCTATTAGTCTATTAGAATTACCTATATATGAAACTTGCACTTGAACAAAAATATATGGAAATGAATAAACAACATGATATTCTAAATAAACAACCAGCTTTTCCAAATAAACAACATGATCTCTTAATGGTCAATGATGATAAATACCCTACAAATAAAGATAAGAAAAAATTTCCTGGAAAATTCAATAGAAATAAACAAGGCTTTAAAGTTAAAGGTAGGAGGCCACAATTTTCTAGAAATAGACCTAATATCATACCAACCTGTTTTGTACGTGGCAAGATTGGACATATGAAGGCAAATTGCTGGCATAATAAAGATAACAATTAAGACACAAATGGAAAAAGAAAATCACACTCTGAAGGCAGCTCTTCAAGGGAATGCAAACAAGTTGTTTGTGTGATCTCTAAATGCCTTCATGTTGACTTTGATCATGACTGATGGTGGGTCGACTCTGGTGCAAATTGCCACATTACTAACTCAAAAACATGGTTTGAAGATTTTAAAGAGATCCAACCCAGAGAAAAGAAGATCTTTATGGGAAATAACACCTATTCAGATGTACTGGGTGTAGGATCATGTAAACTAGATGTTGAGTCTTTGGATTTCATATTGACTGATGTTTATCATGTGCCGAGTATGAGGAAAAACATTTCTCAGTCCCCTTACTTGTTTTGAAGGGCTTTGATGTACGTTTCCAATCAAAGAAAGTAACTATCGGAAAACGTGGCAGCATATTAGCTTGGGGATATTTGGTAGAAGATCAAAACTTATTTATATTAAATGTAACTCATCATGATAATAATATAGTTTCTTCATCTTCTGCTTATATTGAGGGTTCCCTGATGAATTATTGTCTACATATTGATGCTTATACATAGCACTTAAGACTATGACACATAGGAAAAGACAAAATTAAGAGGCTAATGAACATGGGGTTGATTCCAAAATTGGACAAAGTAGAGTTTGAAGCTTGTGAGCATTGTTTGTCTGGAAAGATGACTAAGAAATCTTTCCCTAAAGGTAAAAGGGCAATGGAATTATTGGATGTTATACATTCAGATATCTGTGGACCTCAGGAAGTTAAGACTTATAGAGGGAAAGAATATTTTGTAACATTCATAGATGATTATTCTAAATATGGATATGTATATTTGATTACTCACAAAGAATGAAGCTATATCAGTGTTTGATGAATATAGAAGAGAAGTAGAAAATCAGTTGGGAAGGAAAATAAAAGTACTACGAACTGATAGAGGTGGAGAGTATGTGTCAAATGAGTTTGATGAACTGTAAACATAATGGAATTAAGCATCAATTAACAATGACTTATACACCACAACAAAATGGTATAGCAGAAAGACACAATAGAACATTGTTGGAAATGTGTCGATCCATGATGGCTCACTCAAGTCTTCGTAAGACTTTTTGGGGCGAAGCAATTAGTACTACTACATATATACTAATAGGGTACCTACTAAAGGAAAAGATCGAAACCCTTATGAATTATGGACTGGCAGAAAACCAGATTTTGGGAATCTTCGAAAGTGGGGTTTTGTAGCTCATGGTTTAATTACATATCAACTTAGGAGTAAACTTGAACTTAAAACAAATAGGTGTAGATTTATAGGATATCCTGATCAATCAAAAGGCCGGAGATTTTATCATAAAGATAAAGGTCTAATTGAAAGCAAAGATGCTAAATTTTTAGAATACCTTAAAGAAAATGATAACACAAATTAGGGGTGTAAAAAAAAATCGAAAAACTGTCTAACCGAACCGCAGTTAATAACCGTATTTCACGGTTCGGTTACGGTTACGGTTAATGAAATAAAAAAACCGCAAAGTTTGGTTCGGTTACGGTTTTCCGTAATAATTCACGGTTATTAACCAAACCGAACCGTATAGTACGGTTCGGTTAACCGTATGCGGTTAACCGTATCGTTTACAAATAAGGGAGTTGAATGAAATATTTCTTACCTTATTTAATTGCTCATTATGTGTCATTTTACCTTCAATCATTCACATTTATCCCCTTATGTGAGGAAGGCATTCCACGGTTATTAACTGTAACCGAACCGTTAAATACGGTTAACCGCGGTTACGGTTTTTCACAGTTTTTGTGGATACGGTTACGGTTTTTAAAGACAGAAAACCGCGGTTACGGTTCGATTAACGGTTTTCCCAAATTAATCGATTAACCGAACCGATACACCCCTAACACAAATGATAATATGAAAACATTAGGTGAAAATAATCAATCATTTAATAAAATTGGTCCAAATTCATTCCCTAAGAGAAATGAACAATTTGTTACTCTTATTGGTCATAAAAGATCTAGGAGTCCTCCATACTAGATGAATTTTATGTGTATATAAGTGAAATACCAGAAGATTTTATAGATCCACATCAAATGGATGATCCTTGTAATTATGAAGAAGCTGTTTGTTCACCAGAGTCTAATGAATGGCTAAAAGCCATGAATGAAGAAATCAACTCAATAGACAAAAATAAAGTTTGGGAACTTAGTGATTTACCCGAAAATAGAAAAGCCATCGGTTGTAAATGGGTATTGAAAAGAAAATTTAAATCTGATGGTTCGATAAATAAATTTAAAGCTAGATTAGTAGCTAAAGGTTTTTTCCGAAAAGAATGAATAGATTATGTTGATACATATTCTCCTGTCGCAAAGTTTATTTCAATAGGATTTTATTAGCCATAGTTGCTCACTTCAATTTAGAACTATACTAAATATTGGATGTTAAAATAGCTTTTTTGATTGGTGAGTTAAAAGAGACAATTTATATGCAACAACCAGAATGATTCAAAATTGAAGGGCAAGAAGATAAAGTATATAAGTTAAAAAAATCTTTATATGGCTTAAAGCATTCTTCTCGCCAATGGTATAAAACTTTTCATAATGCTATTCTAGAATTTGGATATGTAGTAAATAAATTAGACCATTTAGTATACATCATGAAAAGTGGAAATAACTTTGCCATTTTATCTCTTTATGTTGATGATATACTTTTGACCGGGAATGATTTAGATATAATACAAAAAAACAAAGTCTTGGTTGAACTCTAAATTTGAGATGAAAGACATGGGAGAGGCATCTTATGTTTTAGGAATTAAAATAACAAGAGATAGAGAACTAAAGAAATTGTGCTTAAGCCAAGAGAGGTATCTTGAAACTGTTCTTAAAAGATTTAGAATGGAGAATTCTAAAGTTGTTTCTACTCCAATTGAAAAAGGGACTAAAATTATCTAAAAATAATCGTCCAACTAATGATAAAGAAAAATTAAATTAAATATCCTTTATGCACAAGCTGTTGGTAGCATTATGTATGATATGTTATGTACTAGACCAGATATTAGCTTTGCTGTATTCTTAATCAGTAGATATCAAAGTAACCTTGGCATTAAACACTGGCACACAATGAAAAGAATATTCAGGTATTTAAATGGTACAAAACACTTAAAATTATGCTTTCAGGGTAATAAGCTTGAAGTTGTAGGATATCCAGATGCTGATTTTGCCGGGGACAGGGACGATTGTAAGTCCACCTCAAGGCATGTTTTCCTTTTTGGAGGTGTTTTCATCTCTTGGTCAAGTAAAATACAAACCGGCGTTGCTCGATATACTCAAAATGCAGAATATGTAGCATGTAGTATTGCCTCGACTTTTGTTGTTTGTGGATAAAACATTTTATACATGATTTGGATCTCAATATAGTTAATGGACCAATCCAGATGTATTGTGATAACCAATCAGCAATTAGACTTATAAAGAGTGGGGCAGATAGTCCTAAGCGTAGGCACATTGATGTACACTATCACTATATTCAAGATGTAGGTGAGAAAGAAGAAGTAATGGTGGATTACTTAACCTCAGCCGATATGATAGCTGACCCTTTAACAAAGGGAATAAGTGCAGAGTTATTTTCAAAGCATGTAAGCTTGATGGGACTTAGGGATGCCTGAGTCAATTAAATTCTTATGTATTTCTTTTAGTCATAATTGTCAAAATCCGAGAAAGGCGTGAAAAAGACCTCATGACTATGATGAATATCATGAGTCGTAAATTTGCAAAAGGCGTGAAAACGTCCTCATGATGGTAATGAATTGAAGATAATGGGTGTCAAATCCGCAAAAAACGTGAAAAAGACCTCATGAATAAATACCAGGTACATAAAAAAATAATGGGAACAATATGTATATGTATAGATCCATGGAAGAGTGGGAGTGTTCCATGTGTGTTGACATTTGAAATAATGTAGTAGGCCAAAACCTTAAGATACTTTTATGGCTCTTTTTGGCCAAGTGGGAGATGTTAGCATATGAGCCTATGGCCCACATTTGATGGCCACAAAAGAGCTTGATAAGCCCGTTGGTTTTAGGTGATTGACTTCTTTTATGACTCCTCCCCATTTTAGGTGTAGAACGTTGCAACGAATCCGGATGTTAGTTTTCCCGAGAAGCTCGCATTAGATCGTTGGGGTTATGTGATAAAAACAAACCGTTGATTCATGAATCTGTAACATACTTAGCATGATATGAAAACTTGAGTCTTCTCGGCGATCTCCAGCCCAACGGCATCTTCTTGGATTCGTTGTTTGTTCGGCCTTCAAAATTCGCAGCTAGCTGTAACACAATAAAATCTACATTATTGGTGTCACGGATGGTTGTTGGATTAAATCCGCATATTGCTTTGGTTGGAACTTGGAGTGAGAAGATTTTTTGGGTGATTCTGAACACACCACTAGTTTTTCTTGAGCACACCCACCTTTTTCAAAAAAACTTACACATGACGAAAATACCCATAAATTCCGTACATATTCTGTGCATATCTCATATGCACGAGTATGAAACGCCTTGCACATGATATATGCACGGTTTTCCCCAGCCGTGCACCTCTTTTAGTGCACGGTTTTGAAACTCCGTGCATCCCTTTGTGCACAGCGTTGAAATTGGAACTACGCATCTCTTTCTCCCTGCTCTGGCAACTTCTGTTCAATGAGAATCTACTAGTGCAGAAGGACAAAATGGGAGTTCCGGTGCATCTATCGCGGCACGTTGCGCCGACACCTGCTAAGGGATTTTGGACAGGGGCCGATGGCAGGCGAGGGGGAGAGAGGAAAAGAGAAAGGGGGGAGAGGGATGGAGACTACTGGCGGTGGGCGAGAGAGATAGAGAGAGGGAGAGAGATTGGCGGCGACAAGGTTAGGCAGAGGTGGCCTGAGCACGAACGGAGCACGAACAGGAAAGGAGAGAGGGAGAGGAGAGAAGAAGAGGGTATGTTGGGTATTTTTTAAAATGTGGGTGCGCTCATCAAAACAGGTGAGTGCCAATAGAATTTCCCAGATTTTTTGGACCGGTGATTTCCAAATAGTATTGAAGATCATTTCAATCATGGTGAATATCAGTCTGAAGCTCTGGTCAATAGAAACACTCTTTTATTTGGAAAATGAATCCATATATGAAAAATGTGAACGAAGGTTGATGATAGGCAGCCTATAAAATCATATATCAAGGGTGTGGTTATAACCAATGAAAAGAATCAAGAATCCAACATCAGTTGCACATATTCTTATAAAAAAAAAGGGAAAACTCCAAATAAGCCCTTAAGTTTTTGCCTTTTTTAAAAAAAGGACACAAGTGTTAAAACTTTTCTAATTAGTCCCTAAGTTTTTCATGAAGTTTTCAATTAAGGACATTCATCCATTTAAAGCTATTTTCCAGCAACTTTTTTCTTCAAAGTTTTTAAACTACCCAAATTATCCTTCAATGAAATAAAATCGCCCTTCACTTCCTTTATATTTTCTTCAATTTTTTCACTGACAACCTTATAGTGATCAATAAAAACTAGCATTTTCAAAGAGATCGGTTAAATGTAATGGCCATCAGAACCATGTCATTGCTTTAAATGAAGGTACTCTGAGTATTTTTTAAAAACTGAGAGAAAATGCCATAAAAATACATTTAAATGAACAGATGACCTTAATTGCAGTTTTATTAAAAAACTTAGTGACTAATTTGAAAAAATTTGAAACATGTGTCCGTTTTTTAAATAAGGCAAAAACCTAAGGCCTTATTTGAAAACTTCTCTAAAAAAACTGGGGAGATTTTGGTTCCTTCTATTTTCTTGCGTTGATAAAGAGGAGTATTCAACATCGGCAAGAATTTTCTGGGGCATATTTCAATGCATACAGGTCAAGGAGATTTTAAGGTGTGAGGATTTAAAAAAAAAAGACCTTTTTTATTAAAAAAAAATGGGTGGGTAAAAATCAAGTTCTATAACTATTTATTTGAGGTTTCCAAAATGAACAGTTTTATATGTAGCGCTGACACTTGGGCCTGGACAAGCTCTAGCATGGATGTCTCAGCCCGCGTAAAACCCCAATATGGGCCTATCCTCTTTGGGCTAGGACCAGAGAAGCCCAAGTGAATCTTTCTGGGCTTGGACTTGGACCCTAGGAGGGTAGTAATTGTGAGAGCGTTGGATTGATCATAGTGGAGAGACTTTTGTGAGAGATGTACAACTATTAAACTTTGATATACCTAAATTGACGGTTAAGATTATCAGATTGTTCTGGTTTTTCACTCACATCGGATTAAGTATCATTAAGACCTTCCAGTCTAACTTTGATGGGCGTGCATCCAAATGGGTTTCATATACTGGCTGCCAAATTTGGAAATGAGGTGCTTCTAGTTATTGAACGTTTATCATCATGTGTCATGTAATGATCATGTTCGGTAGGTTTAGAGGACTCTAGCTCCGTGACTCTCACCCTCTCACAGTGAAAAGTCAGTCAGGTTTTGAGTTGTTAAACATTGATGTGGCCCACCAGACTAATTACAGGATCAACTTCCGGATGACTGAGAGTTGGATAAACTTAATAAAAAGATCATCATCCGGTGCGGTCCTACCAAAATAGGTTCGCGAAGATGGATAAACTCTCTAAGGTACCGTTTGGATTCTCTTAATTTTGCCTCTTATATACTTAAAACTTATTGAATCCATTTTTAGAATGTTTGGTAGGGGTATTTACTGTGCCCATTTCAATTGGTTTTAAGAGGAAATGTGTCTATAAAAAGAAGCCATCAAAAGCACCTGATTTGAATCAGGACTTCATGTCTGAAGCGGAAAGACATAGATTGCTACAGTGAAACGGACGTCCTCCTAGGACAGTCCGGTTTTTCATTTTTTTTTTAATTTATGGGACCCACAATCATGATCCAAGCCGTTAGAAATGTGAAAAAGGCCCAACACGGCCACGTGTCCAAATTTCAGCCGTTGATCTTTCTCGAATCTCGAGATATTTGCAAAAAAACGTGAGCCATTTGATGTAATATTCCGGACATTGTGGGCCCCACATTCAAGATCCGATCCGTTGGTTCTCTTTGGAGGGCCAAAAACGGCTATGGGCCCAAAATTTAGCCTCTAATTCAAAGTGGATCTTGAGATATTTACAAAAACGTTTTTGACCATTGATGTCCCATGCCTTAGTGATTGAGTCTTGAAGTTGCACACAGCAGTGTAGTATTTTTATTTTTTTTTTAAATTCAAGCATCATAAATCATGATCCAAACCATTGGATATATTCAAAAGATCATTCCCGACTAAGGGTCCAAATTTTAGCCATTGGATCATCATAGATTTTGAGATATTTACAAAAAACGACAGACATTTATATATACTTTTTTTTAAATCATGGCCCCTAAATGCAAAATCCAAACCAAAATGAAGATCCAAACCGCCTATAGTAATTAAAATGTGGAACACGTGTTTGAGATAAAATTCCAACCGTTGGATGATCACAGATTTGCAAAATGTCTAGACCATTAGATCTATTTTTACATATGTCTTACCAAACAGTCTATTTTTAAAATATCTATGTCTTACCAAACAGTCTATTTGTAAAACATCAATTTCAAACCGCTCCATTTGAAATAGATCTATATCATACAGATCTATTTTGTAAGGATAAGATTTGCCAAACAAGCCCTAAGTCTCTACCCACACAGAATCCAATTAATCAAAAAGTCAATAGTATTCCTTGACCCTTTCTCAAGGTTCTACTTTTTCCACCGTGAATATTGGCTTCACCATGAACATGGTGGTCCATCCCCACCACGTGCACAGTGACGGGACATGGCCCAACAGTCACGGATGCATCATAGTGGTGTCTTTTAATAACTGCGTTGTCGCATTTTTACTCCATACAATCTTGTCACACTTCGCAGGAGAAGTCATACTCATACATCAGACCACTGTAATTTTCGATGAGTAACTAGTGGAGAGGAGGATTGAATGATTTTCCAAGGCTTTTGAGCCACCAGAGACAAAGATGAAGTGACCTGAGCTGGCATGGAAATAAGACTTCCCCCAATGACTTTGATTACACCTATCTGGAAAAGGAATTTAAGTAGGTGGAAGGAGCCCTTTAAAATTCCACCATTCTGCTTTTTGGGTCCCATCTTGTCTTGGGTCATATCTTATATCTGCTATAGTGATATTTGTGATCATGAAGATCTTATATTGCTACCAGTATAAGGGCCCTTGATGACTGTATTTTAATAATTCATGTCGGAGGAACTTAAAAAAGGCAGTCAGAAGTAGTACCCTTTGGCCTGGATTTTCTAAAAATCACCCATACCTACTCAAAAAATTTGGAGAAATCAAAAGCTTTTTTTGGGTTTACTTCACTCCTTATTATATAGGAGTTCTTTTGTGGGGGGTTGTTCAAAGAAACAAGGAACTCCACACTGCAAAGTTGAAATTTTCTATGAAATTCACAGAACACAATTGGGTTTGTCAGTTTCCATCCTATGCATATTGAATTAGGTCTGGTGTGCCTAATGAGTCGATCAGCTGGGTTTTAATTGGACCGGATCATCTAAAATGCTTGATAAGGCATATCTACCAATAAGGAAGAACTTCGAATTTCAAGTGTTCGTGAGTCTACCTAATTTTCTTAGTTTCTTGTAACACGTATGTGCAATTTTGCAACCGTATCTGTATAAATTCTATTCGATTAGAGTGATGGACGACATGCATGATTTGCTTATGTTCCTTGTGATAGAGCAAACGACTGAGTTATTCTTATCCCTACATATCAGCAGATTCAAAGTTTAAATCACACTTGTAATTCAAATTGTAGATCCACAATTCATGTAACTTCTCTGTTTTATCTCTTGTAACAAATCCATATTATAAATATACAACACCAACCCACTATCGAAGCACGGTGGTGATTTTAATTTTCTGATACCATGTAATGAAAATTAAAATCACCACCGTGCTTCAATAGTGGGTTGGTGTTGTATATTTATAATATGGATTTGTTACAAGAGATAAAACAGAGAAGTTACATGAATTGTGGATCTACAATTTGAAATACAAGTGTGAATTAAACTTTGAATCTGCTGATATGTAGGGATAAGAATAACTCAGTCGTTTGCTCTATCTCCTTGGATGTTTGTCACGACCCGGACCCGAGATCAGAGTCATTAGGGTTAACCCCCGGGTCGCGATGTTAATCATACTTACTCCCGTAAACCCCGAATTAACCGAAGTTAAACGAAGTCTACAAGGGATCTTGCATAAATACCTGTCAATGTACAGTGCGGAATATACAATAATATACATTGACAACCATTTAACAAAACGAATCATATACTTTACTTTGAACAATAAAGTTATTTTACATCATTTCATTTCTCCTACTGTCAACCACTGCATATTCAAAATACAATACAGGGGACATCATTTCTAATACTTACAATACCAAAATAACTAATATTACTTACGTAATTGTGCATTAGGATAACCCTCGTTACCACTTAGGATGGTCTAAACACAATTAACATTAGTCTATACGCTTAAACTTTTCATTCCGGAAATTCGGAGACTAAAATGTGTTTTCTACATAATTCCCAGTGGGCCAGGTCGACCTGGCAAGGCCCGGTCGACCTGCAGTTGTAACGAAAAAGGCGGAACAGTATTTTGATCAGGCTCCAGAGGAGCCTGACCCAGTGTACCCGGTCAACCGGGCCCTGCTGGCCGGCCCGGTTGACCGGCCACACTACAGAAACAGAACTCTGTGTTCTGTTGTGCAGTGGCCTGATGGATTTTTCCATCCTTTCTTTCCTTTCTTTCCTGCACCACTGATGTACATAATGAGCAATTAACTTATGAAGATAATAAGAATACTAATCTTCATCATTCTTCTAATTCAACTACAATTAATATAATCTAATTAGGCTTTCAAAAGCCATAAATCACCCTAATATCTAATTCATCACTTCTTTTCCATTAAAATCATTGAAATCTCTCAACAATCATAAACATATGTATCCACTTGCCTTTGTTTGAAGCTTGGCCTTTGCTTAGCTTAGCTTTGAGTTGGATTTCCTCCCTTCAAAGCTCCAATTCCAATAAAAACTCAAGAAGATGGTGAAGAAGACGCAAAGGATGAATTCCTTTCACTTGAGTCACCTCAAATTCCCACTTGATGAAGAATAAATCAAAGAAAGAAGAAGAAAAACGATGGAACAGGAGCTGCCTAGGGCTTCTTCTGGAGATGACTGAACTCAAATGAGTTCATTTAGGTTATATAAGGATCCAAATTGCATTTAACCCCCCTTAAGTTCCTTTAATTCCAATTCAAGTCAAATGAAGCTCCAATTGATCCGATATTCGTCGAATCAATTCAAGTCTTATATGAAAGTTATCGTACTCGTCGAGATACACATGCTGGTATCAAGAGTTTTCGTATTCGATCAAATACGTACAAATTCGTATTTCCGAATAAGTCCTTGGTTTGCTCATTTGAGCTTCAATTCCATTCAATTCATTTCATAATCGTGCTTAGCATCTCATTAAGCCTAAGTTCCTCACTTTAGGCTAATTTCATTTCATTTGGTGATAAATCACCATTAATTCATTGAAACATGTTTAATTAGTCTTAATTGCGATTGATTAGAGTTAATTGCGATTAACTCGGGACGGAGTCTAACATTCTCCTAAACTTTTAGAATCATTCGGTCCTCCGAATGCAAAATAAACCAATTAAACAATTCAAAGACAAGTTACATGAACGAACAGCTCGGGATACTTCTGAGCCATCTGTTCCTCAAGTTCCCATGTAGCTTCACTGGGTATATGATGATCCCAAAGTACCTTGACCCACTTAATCGTCCTTGTGCGTAGCACTGCCTCCTTGGTATCAATGATCTACACTGGCCTCTCAACGTATGTAGTGTCTGGTAACACTTGGATCTCTTCGTGATGAATCACATGTGAAGGATCAGCCACATACTTGCGAAGCATCGAAACATGAAATACATTGTGGATACCAGAGAGCTCTGCTGGAAGGTCAAGACGATAATTTACATTTCCAACTCGGCTCAAGATTTTAAAAGGACCAATAAATCTCGAGGAAAGCTTCCCTTTCTGTCCGAATCGGATAATACCTTTCATCAGAGAAGTCTTTAAAAAGACTAGATCATCAACAGTGAACTCTAAATCACGCCGACGATTGTCAGCATAGCTCTTCTGCCTTGATCTAGCAACATTCAGCCTATCCTGTATCTTCTGCACCCTTTCTGCTGTTTCAGCGAAGATGGTAGGACCATGGAAACTTCGAGTTCCAACCTCTTCCCAGCTTACTAGGGTCCTACATCTGCGACCATACAGTGCTTCAAATGGTGTCATCTCAATGCTAGAGTGATAACTGTTGTTGTACGCAAATTCGCACAACGCCAAATGGTCATCCTAATCACTCCCGAAATCAACTACACTGGCACGAAGCAAATCTTCTAAAGTCTGTATAGTCCTCTCTGACTGTCCATCTGTCTGTGAATGATAAGCAGTACTAAACCGAAGTTTAGTACCCATAGAACTCTGAAATGACTGCCAGAATGAGAACACGAACCGACTATCTCGATCGGAGACTATCGCGACCGGTGTTCCATGCAATTGAGTCACTTCCTTAACAAACAATCTGGACATATTGTTGAATCCCATATCTTTCCTAAATGGAAGGAAATGTGCGGACTTTGTCAGACGATCAACGATAACCCATACGGCATCGTGTTGCTTCCTCGTCCTCGGTAAACCCGATACAAAGTCCATCGTGATATGATCCCACTTCCACTTGGGAATATCCAATGGATGAAGCAAACCAGGCGGTTTCTGATGCTCGAATTTTACACGCTGGCACGTGAAGCAGGAAGACACATAACCTGCTATCTCCCGCTTCATGTTATTCCACCAAAATCTGCCTTTGAGATTCCTATACATCTTGGTACTCCCTGGATGCATAGAATATCTGGTGTGATGAGCTTCGAACATTACTGCTTGCTTCAAATCCTCCTGTGCTGGTATACACAATCTGTCTCTGAAGTAGAGAACTCCTTCTACCAACACGAAATCTGATCTCTGTGTAATGTTATCCCTGATCTTCACTAAGTCAGGATCTTCGAACTGCCGCTTCTTAATCTATGTGATGAGAAGGGATTCGAATACTGACATTGCTGCAACCACTCTCTTGTCATTTATTAATTCAATGGACACATCTGAGTCCTTGAAGTCTTCTATCAGGTTCCATCCATCTTCTAATGATGCCAAGTCAGCTACTTTCCGACTCAAAGCATCAGCAACTACGTTACCCTTTCCAGGTACATATTTGAATGGAAACTTGTAGTCTTTGATCAACTCAAACCAACGGCGTTGCCTCATATTGATATCCTTCTGAGTAAACAAGTACTGAAGGCTTCTGTGATCACAGTGGACCTCAAAAGTCTCTCCATACAGATAATGCCTCCATTGCTTTAATGCAAACACAACCGCTGCGAGCTCTAGATCATGAGTGGTATAGTTCTTCTCATGGTCTTTCAACTGACGCGAACCATGTGCTATCACCTTTCGGTTCTACATCAATACACATCCCAATCCAACACCCGAAGCATCTGAGTAAATCTCAAATCCTCATCTTCCTTCGGGTAAGGATAAAATCGGGACTGACACTAACTTATGCTTCAAAGTCTGGAAACTCGACTCACATGCATCATTCCATTGAAATGGAACATTCTTCTGAGTTAGTCTTGACAGTGGTGCTGCTATCTTTGAAAAGTCCTTTACGAACCTTCTATAATAGCCTGCCAACCCTAAGAAGCTTCTCACTTCTGGCACATTCTTCGGACTCTGCCACTTGGTAATTGCCTCAATCTTAGCTGAATCAACAGCTAATCCATCTCTGGTAATGATATAACCCAGAAATGCAACCTGTTGCAACCAAAAGTCACACTTTTCAAGTTTGGCATATAACTGATTATCTCTCAGTATCTGCAAGGCTATTCTCAAATGTTGTGAATGCTCTATCTCTGTCTTTGAATAGACCAGGATGTCATCAATGAAGATCACTACGAACTGGTCCAAATATGAAGCAAACACCCTGTTCATTAAAGTCATAAACACTGCAGGTGCATTGGTTAAACCAAAAGGCATGACGAGGAATTCATAGTGACCATATCGAGTCCTGAATGCAGTCTTCTGTACATCTTGATCTCTCACTCGAATCTGGTGATATCTAGATTGAAGATCAATCTTTGAAAAGTAAGCTCCACCCTAGAGTTGATCAAACAACTCATCGATTCTAGGCAGTGGATATTTATTCTTCACTGTTACTTGATTTATCTGCTTATAATCGATACACATTCGAAGAGTGTCATCCTTCTTCTTTACAAACAGTACAGGTGCTCCCCACGGTGAGACACTAAGTTTGATGAAACCTTTGTCGAGTAAGTCATGTATCTGTCTCTTCAACTCATACAACTCTGATGGTGTCATTCGATATGGTGCCCTGGATATCGGTGCTGTACCAGGCATAAGCTCAATAGTGAAGTCTACTTCCCTAGCTGGAGGTAGACCTGACACCTCATCTGGGAACACATCTGGAAAATCATAGACTATAGGAATATTTTTCAACTCCTGTACAGGCTTCTTCTCTAAGATAAAGGCAATATAGCATTCACAACCACTCTTCATCAACCGTTCAGCCTTAAGTGCTGCAACAAGCCTGGCATTGGCCTCATCAACCCTGAAGGTGATGATCTTGCGGAAACAGTCTAAACAAGCCCTGTACTTCGCAAGCCAATCCATGCCAAAAATCACATCGAAATCATTCATTGCTAGAACAACCAAATCAGCTGGCATTGACACCTCTCCAATCCTGACAGTGCACTGAGGTATATACAACTCACACACCACTTGTCTCCCCAAAGGAGTAGACACAGTGAAATCATAAGCTAACTGCATGATCCGGTTTTGCATATCACAAGCAAACACAGGTGCAACAAAAGAATGCGTAGAACCGGGATCAAATAATGCAATAGCAGGTCTATCATCTACCAAAATTGTACCTTCAACAACATTGGTTGCAATATCAGCTTGTTCCCTGTTGACAGCACAAGCCATCCTAGCCATCTGCGGTCTATCGGCCTGTTGCTGCTGTCTGGGCTGCTGTCTCTGCCACGGACGATGCTGACCCTGACGTGGAGGCTGTGGCTGCTGTGGCCTAGGAGGAGGAGCTGGAAATGCCAATCTCTGTGGAGGAGCAGGAAGTGCTGCCTGTCCTTGAGCAGGGTACTGATAAGGAGGTCTGTCATCTCTCCTAGCCCTCGGACAAAATGTCATCCTGTGTTCTAAAGAACCACAGATAAAGCAAGCTCCGGTCGTCCTCCAACACGACTCAGTCCTGTGAAATTTTCCACAAGTAGCACAGACTGGTCTGTTCTCCCTCCTCTCATTCCTATCAGGTCTAGGAATGAATCTGTGTTTCTGCCTCTTAGACCTAGACGGTCCTCCTGTCCGAAACCATGAATCACCGCTTCTCTTGGCATTCACGGCCTCTGCTTCTCTCTCTGCCTCTTTCTCTCGCTGAATCTCCTCTGCTGTATAGGCCCTATCAACTGCATCATCAAAAGTCGTAGGCTTCTGTCCAATCAATACAACAGTCTTGTACTCCGGATTCAGGCCAAGGAGGAATCTCTTCAGCTTTTTTGCTTCTGTATCAATCAACTCAAGGGCATATTTGGATAGCTGCAAAAAGGTATGAACATACACAACCACGGTCATACGACCTTGCTTCAAGGTCAAGAACTCTGACTCTTTCTGCTGCTGTATGTGCTCTGGAACGAATTTCCTCTGAAACTGCTGCTGGAAAATCTCCCAAATACCCTCAGCTGGCAATGCCTTGAAGGCATCTCTGACACTCTTCCACCATACATTTGTTGCCCCTCTGAACATAGTGGAAATGAGTAGCACTCTATGCTTGCTAGTGCAGACAACTGTTTCAAACACATCTTCAATGTGTTCGAGCCATTCATCTGCCTTCATGACATCCTCATCTCCATGGAACTCAGTGGCTCCCCTCTTACGGAACCGCTCAAAGATAGCATGAGGATCCCTATCCTTATGCTGTAATACCAATTGCGTCTCAACATGTGGTTGCTAGACTGGTATTACTGGTGGAGATTGCATCTGAGCCTGCATTTGGCTCTGTACCTGTAACATAGAAGCCATTTGGGCTTGCATACCCATCTGAGCTTCATGGCTGCGGGCTAACTGCTCTAGAATAGCAGTAAAGCGCGCATCTGTATCCAATCCAGGAGGGGGAGGTGGGATGAGATCATCCTGTGACCCTGACCCCGATCCTGATCCCGATCCTGATGCCATACTGTAAACAATACGGAAGGTAAGAATACATCTATACCTTTCCATCTCAGCTATATCACATATACATCACATCTATAGCACAATATGTGAAAGCAGTAAACACAAATCCACAGTTGGATTTGTTCGAAACACACACTCCTCACTTCGTTCCTAGCTTTGCTAAGTCTTTTAAGTTTTCTTAACTTAGTCTTTTCACTAGTCTCTGATACCATACAATAAGTATGTCACGACCCGGACCCGATCAGAGTCATTAGGGTTAACTCCCGGGTCGCGATGTTAATCATACTTACTCCTGTAAACCCCGAATGAACCGAAGTTAAACGAAGTCTACAAGGGATCTTGCATAAGTACCTGTCAATGTACAGTGCGGAATATACAATAATATACATTGACAACCATTTAACAAAACGAATCATATACTTTATTTTGAACAGTAAAGTTACTTTACATCATTTCAGTTCTCCTACTGTCAACCACTGCATATTCAAAATACAATGCAGGGGACATCATTTCTAATACTTACAATACCAAAATAACTATACAAATACTTTCTAAAAGGTTTCCAAAATAATCCCATGTGTACGCTCTCGGATCACGTCCATTCAGTTAGACCTCCTGGAGGTATCGAATGGGCCTCCTCCGTTGGCGGGACGGTCTCGGAGGGACCGGCACGGGCAACTGAGCCTGTAATATCATCAGTAATACCATGAACACGACGGTTCAACAAGATATATACATATAATGATAACATGTTTGACAATTCTCAACAATTCACTGATTTAACAATTCTAAACAATTCCAATATACAATCCTTGTGTAATTATAAACACAAGTAACAATGACAATAACATTGGCAACTACACTAGTATTGGTTCCAACTCCATTCAGTTCTTCCCAAAAGGAAGCATTTCATATTCATTCATTCATTATGTTCAATATTTATTAATGGCTTTTCAATGTATGACTTTTCAGTCAATGACCTTTCGGTCCAATAAGGTGGGATCTCCCAGTGTCTTGATCAAAGATCACTGGTGTCACCACGGGCTCCGGAACACTCCAATCTCATCTACTGCAGTAGGAATAGTCATTTCATTTATCAATTCATTCAGTCCAATTCAATAATGAGTTCGGAAACCACTAGGTAGTGCCAGACCTGTTCACCATTCCCATATTAATCTCATTCCAATCCTAAACCAATCATCGAACCAACTCTTAAGTGAAACGATCGTTATCGATGCACGTATTACTATAGATGATATTACTTACGTAATTGTACATTAGGATAACCCTCGTTACCACTTAGAATGGTCTAAACACAATTAACATTAGTCTATACGCTTAAACTTTTCATTCCAAAAATTCGGAGACTAAAATGTGTTTTCTACATAATTCCCAGTGGGCCAGGTCGACCTGGCAAGGCCTGGTCGACCTGCAGTTGTAAACGAAAAATGCGGAACAGTATTTTGATCAAGCTCCAGAGGAGCCTGACCCAGTGTACCCGGTTGACCGGGCCCTGCTGGCCAGTCCACCGGCCACACTGCAGAAACAGAACTCTGTGTTCTGTTGTGCAGTGGCCTGATGGATTTTTCCATCCTTTCTTTCCTTTCTTTCCTGCACCACTGATGTACCTAATGAGCAATTAACTTATGGAGATAATAAGAATACTAATCTTCATCATTCTTCTAATTCAACCACAATTAATATAATCTAATTAGGTTTTCAAAAGCCATAAATCACCCTCATATCTAATTCATCACTTCTTTTCCATTAAAATCATTGAAATCTCTCAACAATCATAAACATATGTATCCACTTGCCTTTGTTTGAAGCTTGGCCTTTGCTTAGCTTAGCTTTGAGTTGGATTTCCTCCCTTCAAAGCTCCAATTCCAATAAAAACTCAAGAAGATGGTGAAGAAGATGCAAATGATGAATTCCTTTCACTTGAGTCACCTCAAATTCCCACTTGATGAAGAATAAATCAAAGAAAGAAGAAGAAAAACGATGGAACAAGAGCTGCCTAGGGCTTCTTCTGGAGATGACTGAACTCAAATGAGTTCATTTAGGTTATATAAGGATCCAAATTGCATTTAACCCCCCTTAAGTTCCTTTAATTCCAATTCAAGTCAAATGAAGCTCTAATTGATCCGATATTCGTCGAATCAATTCAAGTCTTATATGAAAGTTATCGTACTCGTCGAGATACACATGCTGGTATCAAGAGTTTCTGTATTCGATCAAATACATACAAATTTGAATTTCCGAATAAGTCCTTGGTTTGCTCATTTGAGCTTCAATTCCATTCAATTCATTTCATAATCGTGCTTAGCATCTCATTAAGCCTAAGTTCCTCACTTTAGGCTAATTTCATTTCATTTGGTGATAAATCACCATTAATTCATTGAAACATGTTTAATTAGTCTTAATTGCGATTAATTAGAGTTAATTGCGATTAACTCGGGACGGAGTCTAACAATGTTTCAGTCAAACAAATCAACTGTGAGTAGTACTTTAGGCACATGTTTGTTTCATGTGATTGAATATCTAAGAATTGTTAGATTTTTATTTTTATAAGTAGATGAAACTAATGGAACAGAAGGAAAGTATCAAAGTACAACCATTAAGTTATTTTCCTTTTAATGATAAATGAATCAAGACGAGATAGGAAATGAATATCCAGTCATCATCCTAGTAATTCAAGTCATAGAAAAATTAGGATTGTGTCTCCCACCTTGAATCCTTCACCGCTCATAATCCTTTGGGGGAGCTCACTTGACTTTAAATTTCTATGTATTCTTCTCAAACAAATAGGTCCCAAGTGACAAGAACTTTGGAATATATAATGATTAAAGTTGAGCTGATTATTTTAATCCTTGTCAAGTGATTTGAGTACGGTGATAATGTGGATTACAGTTGGAAAGAAACTGAATATGTAAGCTAGTAGAGGAAGAAGCGTGACTGAAAACTCTATTAACAGCTGCTTTCATCCATACATGAGCTATAGCACATACTTCAACATCTTATGGACTTTAATTTTTTTATTTTTTTATTTATACATATGTAGCTAGATCTCTAAGCCTTCTTAATTACATCGAGCAGGGCCAATGGACCCTAAAAACTATTTGATCAAGTGTCTTCTTTTAAATGTCAACACGGAGGCAATAGTAAAAAAAAATTCACCAAGTATCTTATTTTGAACATCAGCGGCAGAGAGAGTATGGATTCCTGAGCATCTCGCTCACGACTTCCGAGAAAAACTCTTATGCACTAACCAAGTTTATTAAATTATATGCTTAATCTTATCAAATTATATGCTTAATCTTATCGTGGGTTCACTAATGTTAGAGTAAAATTTTGGAGACATCCCATAAAGGAGAAGATATCCATTTTAAGCAATTCAGATTTTCAACACTGAGCTCCACTGCTTTTTCATGAGAAGCAAGAGTGTGAGACAGGGACACTGAGATAATGAACTCTAGCACCGGTGGGCTACTGATGAAGCTGCAGAGGATGTAAGACTCCTTCTGAGAATATGATGCATCGGAGAGTGGCTATTTAGATACAAGAAGACTTTATGTTGCCAATTATTTTTGAAGCATTCAAGATTTCATCTAGATTTGTTGAGGTCAATGTCCACCCTCGCTCCTGAACGGTCATAATTGTGGTCGGGCCCCTGCCCCCACAATAAAACTATTGTTGTGTCATTTCCTATCACTAATTGGTTTTGAGATAAGTGGTAGCTCAATAAGGCATATGATTCTACAAGTGGTATCAGAATATGGAACGTCGAGTATTAGAGTCACGAGACACGCGTTTTGCGAGTTCGTAGCAGGAGTCGCAACGAGTCAATGTCCACTCTCGCTCTTGAGCGGTTATAATTGTGGTCGAGCCCTCACCCTCACCATAAAACCATTCCCCAAGTTGCCCTTGTCACTATAGACTTCTTTAGCTTACTATTCCTACCAAAACCTTAAGGCATTAGTAGAGCCTGTGGAAATACTTTTAATTATTCCCCTTTGGGTGGGGCCCACTCTTCAACACTCCCCCTCAAGTGGAACCTGGTCGGCCCACATTTGGCCACACGCATTCTTTTTTGCACCGAGTCATTCCTCCTGGCATTTGAGCCCGTGACCGGTTGGCTTTGATACCATCTTAAATCTCTTTAGCAAACCATTACTACCAAAACCTTAAGGCGTTAGTAGAAGCAACAAAAATATTTTTTTAATATTCCCCTTCGGGTGGAGCCCACTCTTTAACACGGTTTACATGGAACCCACAAATGCATTATCCTCAACATGAAAAAGGTGGTATAATTGCTCTCATTTCATGATAGACCCCAATCGAAGGCGGACCAAACTGTTCAGTGACAAAAAGGTGGGTTTAAAGTGCTCCTTCCTCTAGGGCTAGTTTGGCGCTTTACTAGCATAGTAAAAGTCAAGTAAAGCCTCCATCTTTCAGATAAGATGTCACATCAAAAGCACTTTAATTTAAAACTCCCTCTATCTTTTAAAAAAATAAAAAAACAACCCCCTTTATCCACTAAAATACAAAAAAACTTCACTTTCCCATAAAGAAAGTAAAAAAGATTCCATAACAAACAATAAAAAATAAAATATCATTATAACTCACTTATATTTTATTCTTTCTTCAAAATCAACTTTACTTCACTTGACTCTATGAGTAGAGTTGCCAAATTGGCCCATGGAACTGCAACAAAATCATAAAAAACTAGTGTGAAGAGGACCAAATTAATGTACCCTATGTGGAAAAGCAAACCAACTTTTCCACATGAGAGAGAGTGTAACAAAAATAATACTAGGGAAAAGTAAAAATGAAAAGTGTCTCAAAAAATGTGAAAAAGTGAGAACCGGCGACAAACTAGGTAGGAAGAAACAGAATGTTTTGCAAGAGTGGTTCATGCAGAATGGTTAAAAATAACAAGGCTAAAAAGTTGAGAGATGCTCTTTTTAATCTATTAGAATGGATGCTAGTTTCAAAAATGAGTGCAACGGAATAAAAAACGAAGCAAACTAATAAATAAATCTACCAATCACACACTACAAGAAGGTAGACACAATTTTAACGTGGAAATCTTATTCAGAGAGAAAAACCACGATCAGAAAAATTAATCGCTATTGAATGGTTACAAAATATACTCACAGCTCCATTTTCCAATCAGTACATCAACCTAAGGACTGTAATTGTTCTTACACAACTCTCCGTTGTCAAGACTACTCGGCTAACACAATAAAATTCCTGATAAAATTGATATTGGAAAGATAAGATGATAGAGAGTTTACATTTATTAAAAACGTTTACATTTGTTTACTCAAGTTATCTACTCTTTCCATACATACATGCGATCACTCTAAAGGAGGGCATAACTCCTACTGAAGTGAAATTCGGCTAATGGCCAATGTGAGTATTAATATTTCAAGGGGTTGGGTCTAAAAGGTCGTAGCCCCATGATGGATTTATAGACCTGGCCATAGGAATTCTCTAATTCCAACATCATTCTCACAGGATTCAACCTTTCACATATGTAGATGAAAGTGCTATATCGATAATTCTCAAACAACACTATGACAGAATTAAAATTCAAATCTCATATGATTGGTTACAAAGAAACCTTTTTCTTCTAATCTGGAAATAGTCATCATACTAATCACGTTTTAGAACAGTAGAATCCCAGCCTATGTTCTGATCTAAGAAAGTTGGTGAAGCACCATGTAATTAGTAATCATGGCATCTTTGAGGTTAATCAGGATCATGGGTGGAGGGTGTAGGGTGTTGGGGGTTGGGACCAGAAATTTTGGAAAACCCCCTTATTTTATGATGAGTTTGCGCCCCCCCCCCCCCCCCCCCCCCCCCCCAAAAACAAGAAATTCTTATTTTTAGATGGAAGCCCCCCAAAAGAATATTTCCTGGTTCTACCCCTGATTATGATTGAAGTTGTGAGGGGATCACCATGCGGATAGGCCATATAATCCAGAAAGAGCATTGCTTAAATTGTTTGGACATGGTCCATCTTCCATCTATATGATTCCCCATAAATCACATGTCTTAATTCTGATCAGCATCACGAAGAGCTAAATCTATGATTGAACAATCATGCCACACGCAAGAGATGAGGATTTTACATGGTTCTACAAAACTGCTTATACCCACTGTAAGAGAGCAGTAACTCACATCTTGACTCTCTTCTAAATATAAGGTTACAAACTACAATATGTTTATATAATCTCCGCTCTTTTAGCCCCTAGAAAAGACCTCGGTACAATGATCAAAATACTCTTGACCTTGAAGCTAGTAAACCTGGCATACAAGACATAAACCCAACAATTAATGTTTGTTATATTGCTAGGGATATTATTTATATAAGGTTTAGTATGGTGAGATAGGATAGAGACATAGATATTAGGAGAGAAATTCGAATTTGAAGATTCTCACGTCCAATCAACCCATCAAATTTTAGGATTGGCCCAGCTCCCTGAGATTCACTGGAGGAGAATATGTGGCCAGTTTGCAACATCATGATAATAACCCCTAATTTTATCGTTGGGTCATATCTAAGCAAAAGCTGGATAATATTTAGCCTTACAGCACACCAAGTGGGATTACATTGGCCTACAAGCTTCCTTCCAACCCGACTAACCCCTATTTGAATACACCCCCGAGTGGCTCCTCCTCCTTACCTTTTTGCTGCTGGAAGTACTGGGCTTTTAAAGACTTAATTGGTTGTGTGGGTCAATCAAGCTCCGCCCTGTTCCCTACACTTAGTGATAAGCCTTGTTATGGTGCCTCTTTTTCTCACTAAGGTCTGCCATGATCGTGATTTCACATGATGCAGTCATCTCACAGCCCACAGACTAGTGTAGCCCACATAAGCACCTGAACTTTGGTGACAATTACATAAGAGCTTAATGTATATGGAAAGCTAATTACATCATCTTCTTCGGTTAATTATATGTGTATAATCTATGATGCACGGATACTTCGAAATGGACAACGTATCGTATCCGATATTTCACTTTTTATGTGTAAAATCCGTGTCCTCTCCGTGTTTATGGCGTATCCTAGCCGTATCTGGGCATCATAGTGTATAATTATCAATGAAACCTACTATTTTTAGTGGGTAAGCATGGTTTGGGCTACAAGATTAAAGTGATGACACCATAATGACCAAATCACTCCCGTTCCATCGGATACTTACTTTCTGTAATTAAATAATAACTTAGTGGCTTAAACAGTTCTTATTGACTAAGTATAAGATCACGTTGCCGGCAGTATGACACCCACTGCCAATTTTTTAATCCAGGGTTATTAATTGTTAAATACCATCCTCCAATGGCCTAATCACCCTAAGTGGACATTGACACTGGACCAACTTCCCTCTTTTGCAAGGTGATGAACTAACACTTCCATAATCATTCACTTAAATATTGTATATATAATTAATGGTAGTTAAAGACCACTACAGGTAAATAACTAGAAACTTGAAGAAGTGAAAACAAGGTTAAGGACAGCTTACACATGCATGAATTGAAAAATACGGTTATGTTGGTCCTTTTTGCAGGACATAGCCGGATTAGTCGGGAGAAAAGGACTAAAAAATTGGGATTACGAAAGGAACTGTTCCCTAAACATGCTCTCATAGATTATAAGGACATCATTGGTTTTAGATCCCTGCCGAAAGAGCTATTCATGCCACCCACCTTCATTCTCATTGGAGAAAAATATTAGTAGAGAAACCCTAAGTTTAGTATAAAGGAAACCGTAATGAAATCATCAAGGGCCCATTTGTTTCATGTTGTTTTGAATTCCTAGGATTTATAAGACTTTGTATTTTTAGAAGTGGTTAGAACTAAAGAATCAAAGGAGAATATCGAAAAATGACAATCAAATCACTTTATTTTTAATAGAAATAGATTCAAGGGAAGATAGATAATGAATACTTAGTCGTCTCCCATTCAAATGCTAGGAAACTCAAGGTCCCATATGCTTCTCAGCCTTATCTCTTTCACCCCCACATTTTTAATAATCCTTTAATGGAGCTTACTTGACCATGAATTCCTATGTGTTTGATTCATATATATATTCTATGCAAATAAAGAAGCATTAAGTTCACATGTAAGAAAATGTGCAGATACACATGTATGCATCATATACATGTATTAAGGCTTGTAAATTGTGGTGTGCGTACATGTGGAAGCACGAAACCTGCGATCAAGGAACAAGCCACACACAAGAAAAGAGAAAATCACATGAGATATTTATGCGGTACGACAGACTACTTACGTCCACGGCCTAAAAGATCTCACTATCTTTACTATTCCGCTATAATTAGGTCTGGGGTTACAGATTACAATATTGTATATATATAATCTCTTGTTTTTTAACCCCCCAAAAAGATTGATACAAAGACCAAAATACCTTTGACCCAAAGCCCTGTCCCTAACTAACCCAATGGACCAATCCGGTAACACGGAATACAAGATATAAACCCAACATAAATGCCTACCTATAATAAAAATAAAAGGGCTTGTAAATGCCCGTTACTGAGAAATCTGTAAGCTTGTTAATGCTGCTTAAGTTGGTGCGCATGTGAGCTTGGTAGTTGATTAACAGTCTATGCTGCATACATTCTACCCGCGTGGCGGTATAGTTTCTTTTGCTTTTCTACATATGCAGTATCACTATCATTATTTCTATCTTTTCCCTTTGTTTTAGAGATTCTCCATATTTTCCATCTACTGGGCTACTATATATGTATCTCTTACCAAGCTGTGTTGATTGCATAAACACAAAGTTTTAGAGAGGAGCCATGAGTAGAGGAGGGAGCTATGGAGGAGGGCAAAGCTCTTTGGGCTACCTATTCGAATCCGATGAATCACAAAACCCACCTCCAGTCTCTGGAAAGAAGAACCAGCCACCCACTGATGACAAAAAGGACACACAGACATCCCTGGCCATCCCTTCGCCAAAACAAACCGTTTCCAATAACTACCATAGAGCTCAAGGCCAGAACACAGGCAACTTCATAACTGTGAGTAGCCCACATAAGCACATATATCAGAACATGTAGCACCTTCCTTATTTACTATGAATTTGCCTTTGCTTACATCTTCTTTTTTTTCCTACCTAGGAACGTCCTACCACCAAGGTGAAATCAGTACCTGGAGGAGATTCCTCTCTTGGGTACTTGTTTGGAGACAAATGACTAGGATTGGCCTCTTTCATGAGCATGAAGGTTAGGTTTGGGCTTTGAAAATGTGTTGTGGAGTGTATTAGGGTTCTCCAAAATAAGAGTTGCAGGTCCCATGACTACGTGGGTTGTCTGGCTACTTTGTTGGTGATATGATGGTGCTTGCTTTAATGTGGATATTGTATGGGTCGAACCTTTGATCCTATCTACTTAAGTATATTGTGGTGGATGCCTCTTGCTTAAAATGGAATGACCACGATTTATGGTTTGCCTTTTTTCCCCTTTTTTCTTGGCAAATGTTTTTATTCAACAACGGATTCCTAAATCTAAGCTTCCTTTGGTAGGCAAAGATAGATTTGTGTGTACAAAATTGACATCTTGATGCAGATTCTTATCTTCATAAGATGTGTAGGCCACAAACTCCCCCCCCCCCCCCCCCCCCCCCCCAACCAAACAACAACACAATATTTCACCTATGTTAGGTGTCTCCAGTTCTCATTCTTTGTTGAGAGCATTTACTTTTTACCATAACTGTAATTCCTAGTTGGAGTGTCAAGGGGCACCAGTTATATTTGAACTATATTAAAAATAATAGAAGATAGAGGTCCCCAAAAAACGTGAAACAATCTACTGAGTATTGTGGTATTACAAGATGCTTTTCAGCTTAAAGAAAGTTATTGAATTATTTTAGAGAAATTTAGTGGTCCTGATAAGCTATGATGCACGGACGTATCGTGTCGTATTGTATCCGATACTTCACTTTTTACATATAAAATCCATGTTCCTGCTGTATCTATGGTGTGTCCCTGCCGTATCTAGGCATCTTAGCTGACAACTAAGTGATTTAAGCATGGAGATTTTAGAGTATGCATAAAATCTATGAAGTCAGTACTAGAAATTTATACTAAAAACATATTTTATATATTTGTCTTTGATTGATTCATTTTTAGTCTACTTGTTGGAAATTTATACTAAAAACATACTTAATATATTTCTCTTTGACTAATTCATTTTTAGTATAATTTGTCTTCTCATCTAACTGAGATTTTGTATGGACAAATGGTTGCATTATTATGCATGTGAGTGTCTTTTATTATATAAAGTGAACAAGTTGGTGTGTAGAGTTTTACTTATATACGGAAGACTTATTTGTCGGTTCTTATAAAATATAAGTTAGTATTCACAATTTAGATGGATTTGGACACACCATCGGTACGATTGTAGCATGATGTTTCAGCAGGCTTGTTTTGGCTACAAGAAACGGTATTGTTTCGACTCATTATGCTAGTACACTATGTGTGTATTGAATAGGACCGTGTTTTTGTGTTTATTATCTTTATACTGACTATATAAGATGATAAACGCCTAAATGGTTATTATGAGTGCTTGTACTCTTAATCCCAACATAAATAATAGACACATACATTTAGTATTTGGCATTTTGACTTACGGAGGAGTGAGATCTTTTATGGATCAGTAATCTCAGTGAATTGGATGACTGCACTACGTGTATGGTGGATGTTAATTTATTGACGGTATCCACGTCCCGTAATAGGGATTGATGATATCCCCTTGATGAAACTTTTAAGTTTTGATTATGTCAAACCCTGCAAGTGGACTTTGTGTCTGACATATCAAATAAGTTAAGTGTAAGGTCTCAAGGAATTATAAAGATATCGATTAAATATAGATGTCAGTAATTATTTAATGGATGGATATCTGAAATCTTAACGTGGGGAGATTGATAAGCATGTAATAACAAGAAACTCGAAATATTATTTTGAGAATAAGGATATGAGTGCAATTATAATTCTTTAGTGGACTGAATTATAATTTATGGAACTAGGATTCTAATTTGTGTCGAATTAGGGTTTCCTGTTTCCAAAAGGAGCCTATCCTTATTTCCTTTTTAAGGTCCCTATTGTAGCCTATAAATATGCATTGCTGCTCTCTAGGTTAACAACAAAAAAAAGTAAGAAAGAAACCTCGGTTTTTGGAGAGTAGAGGAGAATTCGTAGAAGAGTCTCACTCCCTAGTACAAGTTCGAGCATATAGGAATACAGTAGAAGATCTTAGGGCGTGTTTGGCACTTAACTAAGTTAAAGTGAAGTGAAGTGAATCCAGACAAGAATTGACAAGGGTCATATCAAAAGTATACAATTTCAACATTCCCTCCATCTTTTTCAAAAAAAGTCAAAAAAGCAACCTCTTTTTCCCACTAAAAGACAAAAAAACTCCACTTTTCTATACAAAAAGTCAAAAAGATTTTATACCAAACAACTAAAAATAAAACATCATCATAACACCTTATATTTTATTCTCTCTTGATTTGATGCTTCACCTCACTTCACTTCAATTCACCATACATCCAAACAGGCCCTTAAGGTTTTCGAGTTGCTAAAAGACTGAGATCAAATCAGAGAGATCTTACAGGTATGATTTAATCATATTAGTTCAAAGTTGTTTCCGCAGTGATCTATACGCAATATCTAGAGATCCTGGTTTCTACTCGTTTTTTACACTACTCTCATGCTATATTGAATTTTTGCAACCAATTATATGTATTATTGCTCCCCCAACTCATTTCAAGAGAGCTCTGAACCTTGTTCCCGTGGTATAGTGTTCTTAAGAGGGTCATTTGCATGCCTTTCTCTACTGAATAAATGAAAATCCGAAACATAATATAGACTTGAGGATCTTATATATAAGCTCATACATCTGGTGAATCTCCTTTTAAATGTAAGAGTGTTATCCGGAATTTACCTTTCTCGAAGTTAAAAAGTTGCAGTTGTGCCATTTCTACTATACAGTGAAGTATTCAGAGTAGAAATATAGCATGATAAGCATTCCATCTAGACTAGTCTCCTTTAAGTTTTTAACTCCCCACTGCCTCATATTTCATTGGATTTTTCATTACTTTTAAGCCCTTAAATTTTCTTCTTTTTTTTTGTGTGTGTGTGTGTGTGTGTGTGTGTGGGGGGGGGGGGGGGGGGGGGGGTGGTTTGTAAGATTTTCAAGGAAAAAGAATAGTAGTGTTTTGTGTTTGCACATGTATAAAAGCCAAAATAACCATGTAATCTTCCATAAAGATCATCCAATTCAGCTTCCTCTTCAAGATAACCTTGAAATATACTTCTGTACCAATCTCAAAATTCCTAAGCCCGAATCTCCCTCTTCGAATTAACTTTATTATGAATGACTTGCTAATTTGGTCATTGTAATTCTATCACAAAAGTCACTGTTATTCTCTTGTGATTAAAATTTGACCTCCACAAAATTAGTAGTTGATGAGATTTTGGTTATAGAAACTATAAAAAATGACACAATGACCTAAAACTGAGTTTGTGTCTTACAATGGATGATTAGCTATTTCATTTTGTTTGTTTTAGGATTCTTTTAAGAATAAAACCTTAGGACATACCTTACCTATGAAGAAATAAGTCTTGAATAGGGCGTCTCGTGTTTCAAACTGATGCCAATACCCAAAAGAATCAGTATTTCTCAACCTTGTTTATTGTACTGAATATCCCAAAACCATTACTTCAGGATTTCACCAATCAAAGTCACCTCCTGTTCACATGCACGCGTGTGATCAAGCCATGAATGATAGAGAACACCACCCTTCCCTTCATCACTATGTGAGGCTTTTATCCTGGCCTCCAAGTGACATCCATCTCCTCAATTACCATTTTCTACATTATGATGACAAGGACTGGTTTGTGTAGTTGTGTTTGTAAAGAAGAACCTATAGTCTAGATGTTCACTTTGGATCTACATGAACCACAAGGTTTTAACTTTACCACTGGTAAAAGGGAAACTGTTTAAAACAGTAGAGAAAGAATGTTTATGAAGCCAAATCGAAAATTTCAAATTAATATATAGAATTAAGTGTTCAGGAAATTTTCAGTGAAGGCCTAATTGAGATTTAACATGTTGGGCTGTCCTATAGTTCTCTTACATTCTCTCTTTCCAGACACTACAGCCATTTGTCTAATTCTTATTGGATTTTTGAAAATTCAAGAGCAAGAAACTTTGGGCATTGAGGGGTGAGGATTGAATAGTCTAGGATAGAGATCTACAGGGGGCCACCAATGTCTTTGGATTTGATTTACTAGGACAAGGAGTTGGCAATCTAAGGCGTATATCTTGACTGTCTGTTAATAGATTCTTGTACACTCTTGCATAGAAAATCCTAGAAATTCAACGTGTGCAGATGAAAGATCCCTTGCAGTTCCCAATGAATGTCAAATGCGTTGAATGTCCATCTTTGATTTGACAATTCTTTGCCACATATGACAAGGCCGTGAACCTTCCTAATTTCCAGGTCATGCAGTCGTCTTCCTCGTTGAATTGTCATGGTCTTCTTGATTAATATTCTAGCGTGGCCAGAACCGCTAGGCCCTAGCAGAGGCGGCTTAAATATATTTTGACACTCTTCATTGGGTGGAATCTATTTCTCGACACTTTCTGTGAAACTCAGTGGATGTATTTTTGGAGACATACGGATATTAATTTAGTGCCGAATTGTTCTTCTTAAAATTTAAACCGGTGAATGGTTCGTTCTGATATTATATTAAGATTCCTTATCTAACCATTTTTAAATTAATCTGTTCACTAAAATCATATTAGTGACCATACCAAAAATGCAGATTAGTTGATGGAGCACAATAGTCTTGATAGCATCCATCGCTCATGCCAAGGGAGCATGGCTGCACGACCCTACAATCTCTCACCCATTGTCTTCATCTTATCTCTTTCATAGCCTAAAGATTATCAATCTTAGGCTTTGTGCATCATAAAAGGGTGAACTATCATATAGTTTATAGTACTATCATATTCCCTAGATTTTTCTTTTCTAATATTTTGATTTAGATGACAGTCAACCCTAGACAAAAATTGAAGATTGAGACAAAGGAAACTTGTAACCCTATCTTTATAGCAAAATACTATACTATGCACGGTTCTTATTGGGACTAGTATGTAAGTTGTAGATGCTGTGGAAGCACGGATCTAAATGAGCTGGCTACTACAACCGCGATAAGAACTGCGTCGGCTTGAATCAAGCACTAGTTGTGGAGATCTGTGACTGTCTACAACAGATCAGTCACATGTGAATCACTCTTCAAGATTTAATGGCAAGGATGAATACCATATATGTAAAAGATAATGACAGACAATTGTAGATCTAAAGGAATAGGGTGATCATGTGTTAGGAAATGATCTATTGAGAATAATTCTTTCAACTGATGTCTCTCATGTCTATATATAGCCTTTTTGGCTAATGGGTAATAATATCTTTATTCAAATTCTAATGGAGAGATGAAAATGATAATAAGTTGGATCAAACTCTCTCAATTTGAATTTAAATGGAGATTTGACAAGGATGTCTCTCATTTCTATATATAGCCATTTTGGCTAATGAGTGATAATATCTCTATTTAAGTTCGAATGGAGATATGAAAATGATAATAGGTTAAATCAAACTCTCAGATATGATAATGATAGAAAATTGGACAAAACTCAAATTATTCTTATCCATATCACCATAAAATTCCTTATGAGGGGTGTCCCTTTGTGAGTGGGGTCCACCCACATGTAAAAACAAGTGGGCCCCATCACAAATGCCAACACATTACTCATCCATGGAGCATGACAACAATCACATTATTCTACATGATTTTTCCTTCCCACACTTCTTACATAAAAGCAAATAACCCCTATCAAACTTCTTCATACAAACATAGGTTGTAAGAGGCATTACTTTGTATTTCGGTTTAAAAAAATCTTTTTTTCACTTCTTTGATTTAAATCTATTATTGTGAGAAGATATCTCTGTAAAATTATTGATTTTGGTTGATGAAAATCTAAGTTGTTTATTTTATCTTTTTTTTTTTTTTTTTGTTGTATTGCGACACGTTAAATGAGATGATTGGTATCAACTCTAATCTATACTTGATGTAAATCTTCACTTACTGTCAAATTATATAGATAAAAAAAAAAGTAAATGAGTGCCACTTTGTGAATATATAATTGATAGTTGGTGGAAAAACTCATGATTTTTCTTGGACTTGCTCAGAAAATGGAACCATTTAAAACTATTTTAGAACTATACCCTTGAAACCACAGACCATACTAACCACAATTCGATCACACCAATTAACCATTCACGAAGCCTTTGCAGCCTCTCACAGTTAGAATACCGATGGATCACTTCATCTTCCTTGTTTGTGTTAGAAAAACCATGCATCCCAGATGTATTTTGAAATCTGCTAACTTTAGTACGTATCTGCTACTTGTAACAAATCTTCCTATGCACAACTTCTTGCGCAACTGGACTTCGTTCACCTCAAGGACTCTATAAGTAAATATCACAATTGGGCTTTTTATTTTTCTAAAGACATGCACCCTAAAATCTTACTGAATTGTACAAGAAGTATCTTTTCTTAGATTTTTTAGCTTTGCAGTCCTTAGGGTCTGTTTGTTTGCATTAAAATATATAGAAATTTAATTACTAGGGTGAGGTTGAGTTTTTATTTTCTCATCTTCCATTGATTCTATTTTTTAAAAGTAAAATTGATTCGATTCTATTTACAAAAAAGAAAAGTTATTTGATCTTATTTTAGAAAATTCTTTTCACTTTTAACTACATATACAGAATGAACTTATACACATTCAATTCCTATGTATTTTAAAGCAAACCAATAGGCCAACTTGTGATTTCGTGCCCAATCCTCATGCAGCGACCCCCCATATTTTGATAGATGAACTTTCGCAAGTATGGATAGGAAATCATGTCTGGACTCATGTTTGTATATCAATGTATATGTGTGAGCATGAAGAAAGTTAATTTCTATATTTCTATATTCTTTTTTTTTCCTCTGTATCATAAATTAAAGAATAAGAGAGTCGTAAAGAGCGTTGAGGAAAACTCTTAGAAGAATGAAAGTAAGTTCTTGTTTGTGAGAAATAAATCCAGAGACTTTATTTTCTTCTCTTTGATTGAGTGAAAAAGGGGTTTTCATTCATACACATGAGAAGGTGATCATGAAGCTAGTGCCTTTTGAGCTTGAGAAGAAAATTAAAACCCGTGATCTATTTTGGTTGGCGGTTCCATAGCTTCCAAGAGGGTACATTTAGATAGTTGCGTGGCTCTTTTTATTTGCGCTTTGTTGACTTTTCTTCGTTAGATTACTTGTTGTGGCTTTGTGGATTATGCATTTCTTGTAGCCCTTGTATTTGTTGGATTTTCTAGTTCTAGGTGATTTACATAGAGAAAGAGTTCCACGTCTCACTTAAACGTTTACTTTTGGTTTTTGAATAAAAACAGATGCTTAGTATTCCAATATTGATGTGAAAATTTAGTGCCAATGTGCTTAGTTCTACCAAAAGAGTTTAGAATGGTTTCTTGGATTCTCATTCAGAGCTTCTAACACATCATCATCATCATCACAACCACTGATGGACCTATGTGTAGGCCACGGGGTCAATGGCCCCCCTTTAAGGTTTCAAAATGTTATTTTTTACCATTAGAATTTTTGTAATTTTGTATTTTTCCCCGTATAATTTTAAAATTCTCTTTTAATAATTTTATTTTGGCCCCCGCTAGTTTTATTTTCTGGGTCTGCCTTTGATCACAACAAATGATACTTGATGCTAATAATGTGCTTAATTATACCAATGGAGGCCAAGATTTCCACAGGAGGTCACCCTCCTACAGGAGGACTATCTCAGAATTGGGTGAGCAACTCAGGGAGCACGTACTTAATTAATTCATTCTTCCACACATCCCATTGAAAGAGGTCTTGGGATCTTAATTTTAAAAGTTGACTGATGAACTCTTTTATAGACCATATAAGGCCTTTATTCATCACATTTCTATGATTAGAGGTAAATCCACATCTTCAACTATGGTTGTTTGGACATCGAGCTTCCTCAATAATTTCTCATTTGTTTCGTGATCCAAGGATTAAACCAGTTTTTTTATTGTTACTCTTACTAAATCACATAAGGTTGACATAAGTCTGCCATCTTTAAATTGATTGGATATGGCTGATGCCATAGAACCTATTAAATCTCCTCCACTAACCAATTATAACAAAACCTTTTAAGATTTTAGTAGAGACGGCATAAATAGTTTTCATTACTCCCGGCCCTTGGGTGAAACCTGAATAGTACACACTTTACCGTCAAGTCATTCCTTGTGGGACTTGAACTCCTGATCGGTTAGCTTTTCTACCGTACTAATTTTTTACTAATTCTATAAAAACCTCAAGGGGTTAGAATATACAGTGAAAATACTTTTGAATAGAACCTACCACTGTACACATTTTTTTGAATTTTTTTTTTATTTTTCTCCAAAAATAAGGCCCCAAAAAAGGCCTATAATGGCAGTTGGCATCTTTTGAAATTTCAAGTAAACAAACTTGTCAATTGCCATCCGCTTTTGTTTCTCCCCAAAATATATGGCCCCATAATAACTTTCTCTTAAGAAGGTCGACTTTTATGGGGCCTTAAAGTGTCAATTATGGCCTATTATATTTTCAAATCTACCCCTTATATTACTTTTGCTAGGAGTCCAACTGATTTTAGCATGCCATTATATTTCTAGCAGTCCATGTGTATCAAATCTCAACTATACATTCAGTTATGAATTTGCTTTACAAGTCTTTTTCATTACTTTTGTGTATCCTATTTCAATAGGAGCCCATTTAGATTTAATCCATGATATGGTTGTAATAGATCCATAGCTTGGGATTTCAACCCTAGTAATATATCTTAAAGTTTTAGATAAACAATGGGCTCCCGTCAGAATTTATTCACTTGCCCACAGTTCATATGAGCAACGTGCATCTGAAACATCAAATACGTGGGGCACAACTCTAAAGTCCATCTTGGATGACCCTAACTCATGGTGCGTATGCTCACCACGCGAAGGTGAAAATGCATCGAGCCCACTAGTGGTAGATTCAAGATTTTCTTTTTCTTTTTTTTTTTTTTTGGGTGGGGGGTGGGGTTTGGAGCAAAATAGGTAGTTGATTTTTGTGACCTAAGATTTTCATGTGAGTTTTGGGGATGGGTCCAAAGTTTTCATGTGAATTTTGGAGGTGGACTTAAGATAGATTAGCAAAACTTAAAAATATAAACTTAATTAGTAATTATGCATCACAAAAAAAGCAAGAAAATAAATCTTAAATAAAATATTTATAATAATATTAAAACATATAAAATGTCTCATTTATGATTGTCGCTTTAGGCATCGAATTATCTCGAGCCGGCCCTGTATGTTATGTGTGTAAGATTTGTACGTATGTGCAAACAATTGTACACTTGAGTAGACATGAAAGTAAATTATTGATGTTTTAAGTTTGCAAACATCGTGTGGATTGAATAATTAATCATCTGTAGGGGAGAGGGAAATATTTTTTCTTATACAGCCAATCCTAGTCACTTGAGAAAGTGACTCGATACCAAAACGCCATGTACATAATGTGTGGATGGACTGATTAGAAAGGAGAGGGTTCTTTTTCACGTAGAAACAATCCTAATCACTTGTATTTGATTAAATGATTGATCCGAGAGAGAGAGAGAGAGAGATCTGAATAGTTTCCCTCCCAACATCAACAAAATATCATCCAATGACGAATGGGTGTTGCACAGATATTTGTTTCTATCAAAATATCTTGTTGTGTGCCGTGTATAATGTAATAACTGCCAGGCTGCCACTAACATAACTAGGGATGTACAGACATACCTACCACACCCAACACATTGTTTTCTGGTTGATCCAAATAAAGGAAATACAGGCAGTGAGCATCGGTACCCGTGACCAACTCCATGCACTCACGGCTCCAGATTCGATTCGTGCAGTGCAGAGAAATTGATTAACGTAGTCAATGTGGATACATGAGAGACTAATGTTTTTTTTTTTATGATTTTTAAATATTTAAAAATAAATTCATTACTTATAAAATTTAAAAGTATTTTTACTTACTTGCATTCATGATAAATCAATTCAAATTAATAATTTTTTATATACAAGAAATGTACTACAATATGAAAAATAAAATAAAAAATATTTCAATTTAATTATATAATATGTTAGTCTAAATATTGAATGTAAAATATCAAATATAAGTTTCAAATTATATCCCAGTAATTATTTTTAAATTATTGACTCCAAACCTCATGCATATATAATTACTTATAAATAAAATTTAATTGTTTAAAACTAGATCTGCATATTTTATGGTTCGGAATGCAAATAATTTATTATAATGAAATGACTCGACCGAGTCTCCAATTTTTTTACTTTGTCCTTCGTCAAAATGAGATGACTTGAAAGAGTCAAGAGTCGACTCGAAGAGTTTTCCAACCATGCTCTATGTTGAAACTAAATTTGATTAGTTGCAATGAATACCAAGTTCATCTGCACCTGAGTGTATGAAAAGCAAGCTGTCATGTACTCTCTCTCTCTCTCTCTTTTTTTCTTTTTTTTCTTTTTTTTGCTCAGATAAGACTAACACATCCACTAACACACTCTACTCAAGTCCCTAACGACCAGCACTATGGGTGGGGATCAAATTCTTCTATAAAAAAAAAGTAATTTTTAGCGGCCGGAAAAAAAACACCTTTAGTGGCAGGTTTTTTACCCCCGCTGCTAAAAGTAGCTAAGTCCAGTTTTTAATAACGAAAATTGTTTTCCGCTAAAAGGGGCAAAAAAAACCTTGGACGGTAGGATGGGGATGGGGTAGAGGCGAACCCATGTATTATTTCCTTTGGGGCTTTAGCGCCCACAGATCTGAGAAAAGTCCATTAGTTCTATTTGTGATGTCTGGAGTCTGGACCAACCCTCCTAGAGCAAAGCCCGCCTGCTCCTGCTCTCTCTCTCTCTCTCTCTCTCTCTCTCTCTCTCTCTCAAGAAATCCCCAAATCATAATTACCTCCAGCTCCTGCATGCATCTCAGTTTCTTTCTCCTTCTCTGGTTCTAGGTAGATCCGTAGGTGCTGCAGGCGGCTATTATGGTAGGTGTTTTGGTCTCAAAAGTACTTTTTAGAAATGGCAACATCAGAAATAGGGGATTTCTGCAAATCTACTATCTTATGAAAATCCCCATATTTGAAAGGGGTTCTCTTGATTATGAAAGATTAAAAAAAAAAAAAATGGAGGATGTTCCTAAAACTCCAACCTTTCTAAAAATCCCTATTACCAAAATGAGTTCTCTTTATGGAGTTGAATTTGATTTCAACCAAAAATAAAATAAAATTAGACAAGAGTTCATATTAGAGACGAGAGATAGAGCCGCGATGTATATATTCAATTAGACATTATTAACTTTCAGCTACTTATGCATGTTATTGATTGTTAATTAATTTTATTTAGTTTTAATGTAATATTTGATTGTTTGTAGTTGTAATTTGTGTTAGGATTTTAGGAAGGAGTTTTTTTTAACGGGTTTTGGATTTGATTTGAACAAATAAAAGAATGGAGATCAAAAGACGAAGGAACCCATTGTTGTTTATGGTTCAAAGTTTGTTCCCATTCTCCTCTTTAGATAGGAACCTTAATTTTATTTCATTTTATTTCTCATGCAAACAAACAAGCCCTTAGGATTACTCTCATATCAAAGAAATGGACACAAACGCACAATATATGTGCTAGCACGTTGTTTTACCCATGGTCTTAATTGATTATGCTCTTTGTGGGATGAATACAAATACAAAATTGATTTGTTTTCTCTTTTATCATCGGTAACATGAAGAAAGTACAATTCGAAAATGACAAGACTTTTTTATATGACCATTGTCAGCCCCCCTCAAGTGAAAATCTTGGGTCAGCCACTGGCCACTGGCCGGGATGGGGAAACAACACTTTTAGTGGCAGGAAAAAAAAAACCCACCACTAAAGGCCTTTTTTCTGTCGCTAAAATTCACTTTTTTAATACTCATTCCTATGAAAAGAGAGGTGCCTCACCATTGTGATAATAGTAAATCGGCAGGTATAGTAATGCACTAACCTTTGAAAAAAAAATAATGGATTTCAACTAGAGTTCAAACAGCAAACTTGAATGATGAAGTTTTAAGGTTATTTTCATCAATTTCCTAGTTAGTAAATTTAGATGGTGAGGACAAGCATGGGATGATGGTTTGATGTAGTTTAATGGCCTGTTATTATATATTAAAGCCACAGATTTGACTATCCCATTTGCAATTTTGACCATTCCAATTCCGATTTTAACTATTCTAATTAAAACTTTGACCTCTCAATCCTCATCATTGGAGCGTACGTGGTGGCAACCAAAGAAAACAACTGGTTGAATTTGGTACGGGTTAGGCACAACCTATACCCATCCTGATAAAAACAAAGTCAAAATATAGACATTGTAAAATTTTTGTACTCACAAGCTCTCACTTCTTGAAACTTTCTAAAAATATGCACTACATAAAAGTTTTGTATAACAACCTATTAAAAAACATGAAAGTAGTTATAAATGGTGTGGCCTTCAATTCATGGGACCCAATTCATGTTGTTGTTGCAATAGAAAAATATGAATATAAGTTTTTATAGTAATAAAAAAAACTCCAACTTGTGTATTTCTTTAATTTAATATTAATTTACCGAAATAAAAGCACATCTTGCTAGTATTTAATTTTTTTGATTAAAAAGACAGGCCTCTTCAAGGAAAATTCTATAGTTATCAAATGGAATAAGAAAGTAAAAACTTTTGGAGGATCTCCTTTTCCAGTTCAAGGTGCCCTTGTAGCTTATGATCTTGTGTACTAGTTTTCAAAGTCCTCTGGTTAGATTTTACACATCCAAATGGACAAAAAACCAGGACCCCCTACATATTACATGGGTCTCATGGGTTTTACACCCATGCACTGCCATGTGGCCTTGTGGGGCAGGGTGAAGATGATAGGAAGACCAATGAATTCTGAAATTTGGTATTATATAGGGTCCATCCAGATTTTTCGATCCCCTCGGTCCCATCCCCTGGGACCTATAGTGGGCCCCACAAAGTTCGCATGGTGAGTTCGCATGAAATGTTTGCATAGGGACAAATCCTTTTGACTAATTACATGTTTATTTGGAATAAATTTGTCATTTGATTTGAGGCTAAGTTTTGGTAACTGTCACTTAAACCTAGCCCAATCTATTTCTAATACTGTATTAATAAGAGGATCGAAATAAAGCTCAGGACCCAAATTAACTTCAAGTCTAAACATCCTTTGTTTGAGCCCATATTAGATGAAGATCAAGAAAGCTTTTTGAATACCAATTTTTAGATTTAGATTTAAAAGTTTTTCTTATAAGAGATCTTCGACCTAACTATTCTTGGTGAAATTAGGACTTGTTACAAGCCTAATACATGGTGAGCAATCCCACACCTCACGCAATTCCACTAACTCAAGTGTAGATGGTTGATTGAAAGATCTTAAGACAACTTTTATAATAAAGAATCTTACTAGAAAATTCACCATTAGATGGGACTACTACATCAGAAAGGCTTCTTTATACTTTTTTTTTCCCAAAAACATCACCAACTCATTACACTCATATTTGGAAATTGGCTAAAAAATAATGATGCATGAGCATGCATATCCCATTCGCACCGCACGTGTCCAAACTATGAACAGAATGAATTGTGTAGACTTTGAAAAATCTCAATTTTCAACTGTTAAAAATAGCCGGCTTGAATTTAACGCGTCGTCGACGACTTCCACAAAAATAGAGAGAGAGAGAGAGAGAGAGAGAGAAAGAAAAGTAGAGTAGTAGACAGAAGAAAAAGAGGAGAGGGAGGGGAGCTGAGAGAGAGAGAGAAAAGTAGAAAGAAGAAAAAGAGGAGAGGGGAGCTTCTGCTTCTAGTCATGAGTCGTGAGTCATGAGTCATCTCTCTGTCAATTTCTCCCACACGGAGTTTGAGTGGCCTTTTCTCTTTCTTCATACACCTTTGTTTCAAATTCAATGCTCCAAATAACTGCAGTTCAAGAAAGAAAGAGAGAAAGAGAGAAAGAGAGAAAGAAAGAGAAAGAGCGAGAGAACGACTCTGCTTCTCTCATTTTTTGTTGCAATTCCAAAAGCAAAAGCGGGTTGGGTTTTGTGAATCATGTCTTCAGAACGGAGTTCTGGTTCAGCTGAAGGTCATATTAAGGGACTTGTCACTCACGGAGGTCGATATGTTCAGTACAATGTCTATGGGAATCTCTTCGAAGTTTCCACCAAATACGTTCCCCCCATACGGCCTGTTGGTAGAGGGGCTTATGGCATTGTATGGTAAGAATAGAAGATTATCACTCTTAGATTACAGTCATCCTTCTTGTTGTTGTTGTTGTTGTTGTTGTGTCTTTGTGGGATTTTGAGTTTTGTTGTGTTAAATTTTTTTTTTTTTTTTCTGAAATGGTTCTGTATTTGGATGGAGATGTTCTTTCTTCTGGGTGTTTGTTTTTTATGTGTTTTAGTTTAGATTTTGTGTGGGGTTTTGGAGGATTAGTGAGAAATTTAGGCTTTTGGGTGGATGTAGTGGTACTAATTGTTTGTTCCCCAATTGGGTTTTAAGGGGTTTGGAGATGGTATTGAGAAATGTAGTGATTCAATGAAATTGGGCTTCTGGGGGTTTTTCCTGGCATACTAATAGTCTTATATAACTAGGTTAGAGTTTAATTGATTTTGGGGGTTTCAGAGATATGTCCCAGAATTGTGAATGTTGTGTTATCAGACCAATTCTTCATTTTGGGTTTCTGGGGAATCTGGAATACTTTATCACGTCGTCGGTGATTATCTCTCAAAACATTATAAAACTAAGAAACGAGATCATGTCGGTTAATAGTTGCAATTCAAAGATCTCGTTTGTTCTGCTTCTGGGTTTTGTTTATTGGATGGATATATGGCCAGTTGTTGGTTGTTTAGATGTTACTCAGGGTTTTGAAGGTGTTTAGAGGTCATGTTGTGAAACCATGGTAATTCACTATTGTATATATAGTATGGGAGCTGATTATTGAGAAATTGTCACAATTTGAAGCTTCGGTCTATGTGGAGGTGCTTGTAACTGTGTTTCTCTATGCGTTGTCGTTCGCTATGGAACATATTTACTGGGAATTGGTTGTTGTCTACATTCTTCCTTTCTTTACTACAAACTTAAGTCAAAATACGAAGATCATGATCTGCAATCTGCAACGACAATTTCTTACTGAATGAATCAAAGCATTTCAGTTTCATTGGGCTTTTAGATTAAAGGAGTCCTGCCATGTTTCGTTCAATCATATAGTTAAGGGTCCTGGTTTTTGTTGGACTCCTTCAGCAGCCCAGCCCAACTTTTTACTATATTCCTCTTATACTGTGCAATCTTCATCTCTAATAAAGCGTACTTCTGTGCAATCTTCATCTCTAATAGAACGTACCTTTTATATTGTACAAGCTCCATATCTGATAAAATGTACATCTTATACTGTACAATCTTCATCTCATCTCTAATAAAATGTTATTATTCAAGGACCAAAAAAAAGAAAAAGAAATCTCTTTCAATCATCTTGCATGTAACCCGACTACCTGAGGTAAAGTTAGAACCGAGATGGCATTTCTGGATTTCTTTACTGGTTATAATCCCTTTCCCATTTGTTCTTTTCCTCTTTTATAATAAGGCCCTGCAATCGTTTTCCACCGATAAAGTTTTAAAATGAAACTTCCACAAAAATAGTTCTTCCAGTCAAGTTTAGGAGCCACAGAAATCAATGGGGAGCTTAAGTTCTGGCGGGGAACGAATTTCAGGGAATGGAATGGCATAGAATGTTTTTGATGACATTTTCTTGCTGAAGACAATCTGAGAAATTCATCACAAATGCTCTTAACACCGTCCTGCAGTACTAGTTTCAAACCATTGTCACAGGTTGGTGGGGCCCACTAAGACTAGATCACAGAAATGGTATCTCTTTACATGACTGGAATACAACCAGAAATATGCCTCCTCCTTTCCTCCTTTTCTTTCCATGGGTTAGGGGTAGAATTGAAATGTTCCCAATAAAATCATCCCAACCTGGATTTTTAGGTATCAAATTTTTAACCCTTGATGAAGTGCTTTTCTTTTCCTTCTTTCTTTATTTTTTTGATTTGATCCAACTGTGAATATTAGTCCTTTTGTGTCAAATTGGGGTTAGTGGCAATGCACCCGAGGAGGTGGGTGGGTGTATGTGTGGGTTTGCATCCATCATAGTCAGGCCCTATTAAGTTCCTTATGAACCAGTTCCTTCTGAAATTTCAGTGCGTATATCTTAAGTTTACAACATTTTCACAAGAGTAGTCACAATCATGACATTACAACACCTTAACAATATTTACAAGATGATGCATACCATTGTATATGTGAGAATCGCATAAAATGGGAAATAAACCAAAGAACAATTGTGGTGCTCTTGGTGTACCAAGTTTTCATTTATCATCACAAAAAATATTTTTTGAGATAGTTGAGCCTTAACTCGTACCCATGTTTCATGTCATCTATGGTACAGATACAGATACCTTGGGGTAATTTGAAGGATCCAAGATTAATAATCTGTCTTTACCTTTTTTCTAAGCATGTAATTCTTTTGGAGATGTTGGAAGTTGGAACTTTCTCAAAGTTAACTTTTGCATAGTACTTGGAAAGGAATCCTTACTTGTATGGTATCCACTCATATTATTTAACTTTTATACACCCTCAGCCAATAAGATATTCAAAATTTCTTAAAACATCTTAATCATTTCATCGGTTTATTGTTGTGTTTTTCATGGTACATGAAATAGAAAATTACCATATTCTGTGAAAACAAATTGCATGATATTCATGCTTCAAAAGTTCACACACGTTATATTATCAACTACATTCAGCTAATTTTTTTATGGGTACAATCACTTACGGCCACAGTATATCTCATTCAGGCTGTCACTAATGTTACCTTTATTCTTCTACATAGAAGCTTCTAATCTTCTTTCATTTTTTACATGGCTGAAGGATAAACGTGCGATCTTCTTTCTTTACAGTGCTGCATTTAATTCGGAGACACGGGAAGAAGTTGCAATAAAGAAGATTGGCAATGCATTTGACAACAGAATTGATGCGAAAAGGACACTAAGAGAGATTAAGCTACTACGTCACATGGATCATGATAATGTGAGTTTTGTTGACCTGTTTTCAAAATATAGATTCCCTTCTCCCCCAAACCTCAACCCCAACGCCCAAAAAAAAAAAGTGTTCTACTCTGTCATTTAAAATTCTTAACCTCTTTTACCCCTTGGTTCTCACATTGTGTGCTGTTGATTTGAGTGCTACATTGCTTGGAAAATATTGATGATGTGCTTTATTTAGACAGATATTTAGGGATATTCATATTATTATATTCACTTGATGGGGGCATTAGATGTACTCCAAATTTCAATTTGTGGGTGGGGCAATCCAAAAATGATTTGGCAATGAGTTTGGGACGTGTAAAGTGGAAACTGCATTAGGTGGACATCCACTTTTCTGCCTGTGTACTCCAAATTACAATTTGTGGGTGGGGCAATCCCAAAATGATTTGGCAATGAGTTTGGGACATGTAAAGTGGAAACTGCATTAGGTGGACATCCACTTTTCTGCCCGCAGATGATATTGCCGCTATCAAAGGTGTTAATTGAAACAACCCTGCTTTCTTCTTTTGTTAGAAAAAAAATGCAACAATTAGTGCTTATCTTGACGCCCATACGTTTCTTAATCTTTTCCCTCTTTATGTAGTTTTCATTGGTAAGATTCCCGAAAGGATTTGTTCATTGACTGATACACATGGTTATCAATTCTGAATTCTGTTTCATTTTGGCTGAAATGGCCGAAAATTTTCTTTCTGGATCACTGACCGAAACAAAAACCATCTGCAAATTTTTCAGTTTGGATTTCAGCTGAAATGGTGCTGAAAACCAAAATCCAGAGTTTCAGTGAAATTTCGGACTTTTTTTTTTTTAACCAGAGAGGGAAGAGAAGAAGAAGAGCAGATAAAGCACAGACGAGGTCTGCCTGGCTGCCTGTTGCTGCTGCCATCGCTACTTGCTGTTGCTGGCACTGACCATACTGCCATTGCCTAAAAACTCCCCTTGATCCTCCTCCTCCTGCTCTTCTCTCTCTCTCTCTTTCTCTCTCTCTCAAATGAAAAGTCTTTTGAAAGGTCTCCTCAAACCAAAAAGTCTCTGAAACATCTCTGTCAAATGCGTTTTCAAAAGGGGTTGTACCCTTTTTTGCATTTTGCCTGCCTTTTCTTTATTTGTTTTAGAAACATCTTTTTTCCCTTTTAGGTTTTGCCTCTTCTTTTTTTTTTTTTTTCAAAAATAAATCATTTTGCCTTTTAGGATTTGCCCCCTTCTTTCTAAGATTGTTAGAATGTATTTTATTTTTTAACATATATAATATATACGTATTAATTTTTTTCTGAAAAGTTTCGCTGAAATTCCGAAATATCGAAATATTTCATTTTGAAGGCCAGTTCGAAATGGGGACCAAAACCAAATTGACAACTATGCTGATACAAGAATCTGTCAGCTCATTAATAAGGCCCTGTCAAATTCGTGCACAATGCACATACAATGATACAAATGGGAAAAAAATGGAACAGCTGTCTTCCTACTTTGTTTGTACATAGCATTTCTTTTTACTCTTTTTCAAAACCCATACAAATACTTTTGTTTCTTAATCATTTTTCCCTTGGATTTTTATTTTTATGTTTTTTTTTTTCACCCGATTCTCGTTGTTATGGTTTTCCTAGAAATTATCTACTGAAAACATTCAACTCTCAGTCCCATTTATGACGGTTCTTAAAATTCTTCTTAATACAAATTCTCCTACTTCGTACATAGCGTTTCTTGTCATAGTTTCACATTCACCTGTTTTACATGCAAGCTATCGTTCTACCTTGTCCTGGCTGCACGATGTGGACATTGGATCTTATTATGGTCTTGTGTGTGAAGAATTTATTCAGTTAGAGATAATTCCTTTTGAAGATTTTGTTTGTTCAGTTGCCAATACTTAGTAGGCCTCACCAGATTATTAAGTGGATCACTAAAATGGGTCCCGCCTGTTTGGGATTTTCCTGGTTGTGCACTGTATAATTTTTCATTTTTGTTCTCCTGTCTTCACTTGTGCTCAGTTGAGTAAATTAGGGTACATATTTGTTTAAGCATTTCTAAATCGGTCTGACAGCTCGAATGTTTTTTATTTCCCTCTCTCCACAGGTAATTGCTGTCAAAGATATTATACGCCCTCCACAAAAGGAAAACTTCAATGATGTATACATAGTTTATGAATTAATGGACACTGACCTTCATCAGATAATACGTTCCAACCAACCATTGACAGATGACCATTGCCAGGTTTGGGAATTTATTTACTTCTTTTATGTAGGTACCTTTTAGTTACCATGTTAAGAGTTCATATCATGAATCACGAAGTATTAACTTATTTTTGTAGGTAAATATGAAGTATTTATTTCCTCTTTTTAGAAGCAGCTAAAAGATCTGTTTTTATCTAGCTAAAAAATGTACAAAACACTGGATTAGGTTAACTGCTTCTAGATAAGCTTAACTGGCGCTAGATGAGAAAGTTCGAGAAGTGTGCATGAATTGACTCACCCAGGACTGCTTGTGAGAAGTAGTTACATAAATGTGTTTACCTAATAGATGCCAAACATCTGAGGATCCTCCACATCATCCAAACTCAATATAGATCCAGCAAGGCACGTGTAAACTAGCTTGATTGCCAAATTACCAGCTGAAAGAAGCAATTCAAGAGCATTTTTCTATGTGATAAACATACACCTCGTACAATCTAGGTACTGCAACTGCAATGCCCAGGAAGTAATCTAGACTGCCCAAATCTTTATGTCAAAAACTTGACTCAAGTACTTCAACTAAAGTGTTTCAATTTGATCATCTACAGTCAAAATTGTCATCCACGGAAACACTCAGTGTAATAGTTCCGTGTGCTCACCTCTTGACATACACCAAGTAATTTACGCTATACATCTTGAAACCATTATCAAGAAGGGCTTCACTTCTCAAACCATGCTTGAGACTGCTTTAAACAATACAATGACTACTTTAGAAGACACGCCTCATGTTCTTGTCAGACAAAACTAGGCTGTGTACTCATATAAACCTCTTCGCTAAGGGCCTATTTGGTAAGTGTGTCTGTTTGAAATAGAACTGATTGAAATGGATCTGTTTGGAATAGAGCCGTTTCTATTACACCTTTTTCACAAATTGACTGTTTGGTATGTCTGATTCATTTAGAGAAAGAAAACTTGTCATGCTGGCAATGTTATATGGGCAAAGTTGTCTTATATTAAAAGTAGTGTGGGCAAATGTCATAAAAGTAAAAATAGTAAGGGCAAAATTGTCATACTGTAAAAAGTTATATGGGTAAACTTGTTTAAAAAAAAAAGAAGCAAAAAGTGTCTAATTGCTTTTGACATTCACATCTATTTAAAAAAAGTCACCTTTTGGATAATTTTTGAAAAAGAAGCAAAAAGGTCTTAAAGCTATTTCAGGCATTCAATTGAACTTTGCCAACCAGTCTAAAGCACTTAGAACCTCTATTCAAACCAGTTCTAAGTCGAAAACACACAAAATGTAGACTTGCTAAATGGCACCTAAGAAGTCTGTATAGAAAAACATTCTTGTCATCCAGCAGATGTTTGCTATGGAGATGACCACTTGGATGGTACTGAGTTTACAAGATTGGAGCAAATGTTTCTACATAATCTTCATAAATTTAAGTGAAGCCTTTACAGTTTACCCACTAGCCTCACCTTATATTTGATAACACTACATATGAATTACACTTAATGGTGCACCATCCAATGGGTTTCTTACAGTTTCGAAAATCTGCCACTCCCGAGTGCTATTTTTCTTGAAGGCATTCATTTCTTCTTCCATTGACCCTCGCCAAGACTGATGGCTGAAGGCATCTTCAGAATTATTAGGGACTAACTCCAATGAAATGACAGTGACTAAGGCTTGATGAGAGGGTGGCAGACACAAACAAGACCCAAAATCTCAATTGGATGGCATGTACAAGAACAGTGTCCTTTACGTATGGCTATAGGTTACTGCAACTGTACCCCAACCATGGACCGACCGATGGTAACGAGAGGATTAACAAATGAAGGAGAAGTAGGATTGTCTGTCTAAATCTATTTGATCCCCAATGAAGATAAGGTTATGCAGTGTTCCTCTTGAATAGACCTGCAAGGTATCATACCTGCAAGTATCATTGGGTTGCTATGGTTCTAAGGTAGTAGCACTATCTATCCAACCATTAACTTCCTAATGTATCGATAGAAACATGCTAACGTTGTGAACAGCATTTTAAAACTTGGCCAAGTCCAACTCGACTCTGCTGGGTCGTCTTACATCTTCTTCTTCTCAACTCTCTCTTTCTCTCTCAGACAGAGGCTTCTAACACCTTCCACACCGCACCCATCAAAACCCAAACCCTGAATCCCTTTCTAATTTCCTTTCACAACACAGCCATCAAAACCCCGTACCCTAAATCCCTTTCTAATTTCTTTAGCCATGTCTTCCAGAAGACCCTACCAGAAAATCACGACTTCTTCCATGATTCCATCCTAATTCTTCTTCCCTGTCTTTTAATGAAAACCCCTTCTCCCAAACCCCAATATTAAAAACCTACTTCTCAATTATAAAAACCCATTTCCGAATAACCCTTCCTCCTTCAATCTCCCATCTCCTCCACCCCATTCTGTAAAAGAAAGAAAAAAGGGAGTCAACCTGAGTTGACTCGACCCACCCCCTGCGGAGTCAGGGTCCAAGTCTGAATTTTAAATCAGTGGTTGTGAAGAATAACACCATTTGAACCAATGGATGAGTGTTTTCTCCCTCCCTTAAGACATAAGGATCATCCTCGAAAAAACACATACATCCATGGACTGTTTTTTAAGATTGGGTCAAAGCACTAGTAATCCTTTTATGTAGACAAGTATCCCAAACGATTACATTTAATGCATTTATCAAATAATTTATTTTTATTTGATCCATAACTATATACAAACAAGAATGGCCAAATATTATGAAGGGTAAATAAAAAATAGGATGCAGTTTTGAAAAAAAAATGAATGGGAGAAAAACCATTTAGGGCCAATTTGTTTGCATAGAATACGTGGGAATTCATGCCCTGAGTGGTAAAAAATGAAGATCAAAGTTGAATATCCAAAAATAAGCATCAAATAACCTTTCCATGTATGGAAATAGAGTCAGGGGAAGATGGGAAATGAATCCCCAGCTATCACCCTAGCAATTCAAATCCTAGGAAAGTCAAGGTCCCATTTACATTGCTACCTTGTATCCTTCATCGCTCACCTCATATCTTTCACCTCTTACCTCTTTAATAATGTTAAAGATGGAGCTCAGTGAACCGTGAATTCCTCTATATTCTATGTAACCAAACAGGCGTTTTTTTTTTTTTTTTTGGGTGGGGGTGGGGGGGTAGAAAGGCACTTAATATACTAGTTGGCAGCGACAGCCTATTAATCGAATGGCAAGTGGTAAAAACAAAATCTGGCCAATAGATCTTTAGAACAAACATACCAATGAGTAAAGATCCAGCAACTTCAGGCAGTTGTTGATTCTTCCTCAGCAATACAATTCTGTTATAGAATTTGGTGACTCTGTACCCTCATCCTGCAAATACTCTAGTCCGTAGATGCATAATTGGACTTTCTTTAGAAGCCCAATTACGCGTCGAGAGACTTCCAAGTCTCTCTGCCATGAGCAAAAGGCGCTCAGGTGCGCTGAAAGTCTTATACTTAATTTGCAGCTGGGACTAAAGCTAAAGCAGCAGGAGCGATAAGTTTACCAAAGGCAGAGACACAAGGAAACCACAGTCGAGGAGGTAAGAACCTGTGAGCCAAGGCCACTCAGCCCCTCAGAGAAGTATTCTCCACCACTGTTACTCGGAAAGATAGTACTTTACCACCCTTGACCACAGAATGTAATTGGTTGTAATGGTACATTGGAAAATTTAAAATTTTGGTTTACGCTTGTAAAATGTGGCTAACAACTCCGTAAAATGATAGAACGGCCATTATCATGAGTTTATCAAGGAACCAGATGATAAACTAATTCAACCAGTCAATTGAACAATAGCAACTGTTCCATTACCACATAGGAGGAGGAGGAGGATGATAGACCGGCCATTATCATGTGAAGGCCACCTTACTTTGTTTTGAGGTAGTTTCAGGGCTGAAGATAAACTTCTCCAAAAGTGAGCTAATTGGGGTAAGGGTTGACATCCAATCTCTTCGTTGTTATGCAGATATTTTGGGATGCAAAACTGGCTGCCTCCTAACTTCATACCTTGGGCTCCCTCTTTGAAAGTTTTAGAAAGGATTGAAAACAGACTTTCTTCTTGGAAGGCTATCTATCTATCTTTGGGAGGAAGGATCACCCTTATCCAATCGGCCTTGTCCAATCTCACGGTCTATTTCATGTCCTTATTTAAACGCCCAATCTCAATTATGAAGAGAATTGAAAGATTGCAAAGAGAATTTCTCTGACAAGGAAGGAATGTAGATAGGAAGTTCCACTTGGTAAATTGGGCATCCATTTGCAAACCAAAAAAAGTGGAGGTTTGGGTATTAGACCCCTAAAATTTATCAACCAAGCTCTTCTAGGGAAATGGCTTTGGAGAATTGCAGATGATTCGGAGAGTCTGTGGAAACAAATCATCCTAGCTAAGTATGGCTCCTTGAGATTGGGTTGGGACATCAGAGCCCCAAGTTACCGTTGTTCTGCATTGTGGAGGGGTATATCTGCTATGAAGGAACCCTTCTTAGAAAATATAAGATACAGAGTTGGATCTGGTGCAGTGATCTTCTTCTAGCTCGACACTTGCGTGGGAGAGCTACCCTTAGCCTCCAAATCTCCTAAGCTTTTTAATTGTGGTATGGATCGGCCAGCCAAGGTGCAAAACTATTTGGAGAGAAATCATAACGGGGTGGTTTCGGCCCTCACCTTTAGGCACAATTTATCTGAATCAGTGGAAAGACAGTTTTGTGACCTCATGAATAGTTTAGGTCTTGTCTTTGTTCCCGAAGAGGGACAAGATAGTATAATATGGGCAATTTCTAAAGATGGCACTTTCTCGGTCTCCTCATTCTTCTCGGCCCTCCTAGGCAATCAGAATCCTCCTAGGACTCTGCATTTTCTCTGGGAGATAAAAGCTCCTCCTAGAGTTGCTTTTGGGTGGTTGGCTCTCTGTGGTAGAATTCTAACCATGGACATTCTTTGGCGCTGGAGAATAATCATAATCAATGGTTGCCCCATGTGTTTAGCTGATGAGGAGACGGTGGATCATCTCCTTCTAGGGTGTAAAACTGCTTATAGCCTTTGGATCTCAGTTCTTGGTTGGTTTGGTCTTAGCTGGGTCTTTCCAAAAACCTTTTAGACCACTTCAATGCTTGGAAATTGATGTCAGGCACAACTAAAGGGAATCATTTATGGAGGATCTCCTTCCTTGCCACCCTATGGGTTATATGGAGAGAGAGGAACTCTAGATGTTTTTGATGGAAAGTCCTCTAATATGGAGAGTCTTCTAGATCACATCAGATTCGAAACTGCTACTTGGGTTTCTACCGGTCCCCATTTTAGGGGCACTCCAACTGATATGATTGTGCAAAACTGGGGCGCTTGGGCCTTTCCCTTAGCTGATGTCTAGTCTGTCTTTCTTTTTTTTTTGTTTTTTTTATAAGGCTTGCCAGTAAATCTCTCTTGTACTGTTTTGCTTTATTAATGAATTTCGTTAATTTTCAAGAAAAAAAAAAGAACAAAGTGGGAAGACGTAGACAGTTTACAACCTCTCTGATACCATGTCATGTGGCAAAATGTGATTAGTCCTAATCATGGGCTAATCATTCTTTTATTTGATGAATTTCTAAGAAATTATAAAAACACTCCATTAGGTTTATGATTTCCATAACCCTTCATAAAAATATGAGCCTGTATGGATGACACTTCTTCCAATAATTTGTAGTGCAAAACTTTGTGATGAATAGCATTTGAATTAGATATTCTCATAAAGGGTGAAAAGAGGAAATACCCACCAATAACGAGGATGTTCTGAACAATCAACTTTTACTAAATGAAACACAATTGACATGCAATGCCAAGGCCCACCCCATTCACGCATCTAATCTAATTGCATCTTTGAAATTTGAACATTAATATCTTGAGTTCAAACTGGTTTTCCACAAATCAAGATCCACAAATTTGATAATTTACATGCATTCGTGCAGTATTTCCTGTATCAGCTGTTACGAGGACTCAAATATGTACACTCAACGAATGTCTTGCACCGTGATCTTAAGCCTAGCAATTTGTTCCTAAATGCGAACTGTGACCTTAAGATTGGAGATTTTGGACTGGCAAGGACGACATCTGAAACTGATTTCATGACGGAATACGTTGTCACACGCTGGTACAGGGCCCCAGAGCTGCTGCTTAACTGTTCAGAGTACACTGCTGCAATTGATATTTGGTCTGTAGGTTGTATACTGGGTGAGATCATGACACGAGAACCTCTATTTCCAGGCAAAGATTATGTTCATCAGCTGAGGCTGATTACTGAGGTATGATTTTGGAGCTCTTTTTTTTTTTTTTTTATAAAGGTGGGATTTCTTTCATTTCAGTTAGTGTGCACTGTATGTTCCTTGCAATTTTTTTTTTCACTGCCAAGATATCTGTCTCCAACCTTAATTCACCACAATATGATACCCTAATCAATTACACAAATGTTCTGCTTAGGGTACAGCTCCTACTAGGTTTAAGAACTCAAACTCACAGTGCAACTTGATCATCCTCAAATTGAGTCGTCTATTCCAAGGCGAACCATGTCACATCCTAAACCCATAAAATGCTTAAAATGTGATAATTTTATAAAAATTTAATTAGAATTAAATAATTTCCTGATAAATTAAGGCGTCATTGTATTTTAATTGCTATTGATGAATTTAAGTAGTTATTGGTGGCGAGGTATCTTCAAATGAATGTAACCTTGATCTTTGTTTCATTTGGATTTTGCACAGGCAGGGGGAAAAAGTATTTGACCTCTAGAACCCACTCAAACATTGGTACAAGCTTCCCTCTCACTCTCCAAACAAAGTAATAGAAAGAATTCCTACATATGTATGTATGAGGGGAGAGGGGTTGAGTATTTGTATCAACCCGTTAATGGCCATATCTGTGTCAACTTTGATTATCTACTTTTTAAAACTATTATTCCTACTCCATGATCTTGTGATGCAATGGCACTAATGCATATTTTGAACCTGATGCGTGCTTAAAAGTCAAAGATGACAATTTTTAATGGTCCAAATTTAATGTCACCCAATTATGCAATTAAGATCATACCGTAAAAAAGACCTGTATAGTTAGGACATTTTATGAGGCACATGTTTTTTTATCTCGCCATCCTCTATGGGGCATCATATTGACGTAGGAGAGATTTCATGGATCCTGTGTTCGATCAAGCCCTTAATTAACTATCAGGGCTACACCACATTATTACATGAATGATTTGGATTCATTTTCCATTGTTTGGTGTAGTCTCTGTGGCTTTTGCTATCCAAGACAAAGCCATTACCTGCGGCTTTTGCAGAAAATCAGTTCTGATGTAGGAAGTAGAAATTAGTTTCCACAGTTGAATTTTTTTGTCCTTCAAAAAATTGTTTTGCTTGCCCCTTTTCATATTTCTAACTTCAAACACCCCCACCCCAACAGTTGGAAATGTCGTCAACAATGTCCATAACCAAAGCAAATAAATAGAAGCTCAGAAGGACTCTTCTTACAATCCAATTCCAACTGAACACGGTTGTCTCCCTAGACTCTGCACACAATTTTACTCTCGTTTCTGCTTCTTCATGCATGTCATATATAATTTTGATATAATTATTGGTGATGCTTTCTTTCTTCAATGTCCACCATTTGAACTCTCGTTTGTAAAAACTTCCCCTTCTTCATTCATCATATAAATGTATATGTATGCACAGTTGTTGTTGCAAATTATAACCATTGAATTCCCTTTCAAATTCCTGATCTTGGAAACATGATTTTGGCATACAAGAGGCCTACTAGATAGTAATAAAATGTAACTTGATACCAGTGTCTTAAAAGAAAGGCATGGCACCGTTTAAAATTAATAAATAATTACATAAATAAAGTATCTTAATAAATAGAAAGATTCACACTAGTTATTTTAAGCTTTTTAGTGAGTTAAATAGGGTCTGCTTAATTTAAATATAGTTCTAACCATCTAAATTTAGAAAGGAAAAAACGGAAAAAGAAACAACTTTTTAAGTTTTCAAAATTACAGTTTGTTCTCCCTTTTTCTTAAGAACAAGATTTGTTAACAAGTTGTATGCCTCCAAATAAAGAGCATGATTGAACTGTATGCTTCATTTTGGGAGCATACCGCAAATATACCTCATACTGTATAACATCTAAAATGCAAGCTACACATCAAACTCGAGTCCCAGAGCATTTTGGGGCACAGCCCCTTGGCGAACCTTGCAGCATGTGCCTCAATGGCTTCTAAGAGCCTCAGACTTAAGCCCCAGGGTGTTCTAAGAACAGTTCACCCTGAGGTGAACCTCATGGCATAAACCTCAACCATTTCTAAAACATTGCTCAATACCAATCATTTTGATGATTATATTTTAACTTCCAATGTTACTTTCTTTTAATCTTTAACTAATAATTTCATTCCGCTTATTCTGAAGAGTGTTCCATCACCCATGATGTGCTTGTGGGTGGATGTGCATTTTCATATGATGTATTATAGTGAGATTATGCATCAAGGCTGTAGCACCAAGGCCCTACCAGAGAAACCTTCTGATGCATAATATATTAATAGTTTTATTTCATCATCATCATCAAAGTCTCATCCCAACTACGTGAATTTTGTTTCTCCATTATGATCTATCCTGAGCTAAATCCTTAGGTAAAAAAAAAAAAAAAAAATTTGTTGGGGCCCTACCCAGCATGGGGGAGGTGGTGATCGAAAGATTTGGATGAAACCTACATTTGTGCAAAATCTGAACTCCTTTTTATCATCCTAACCCCTTAATCCATAGCCTCAAGTTTAATGGTTTCAGAAGGCATCATTTTTTTTAAGGATTTCAATCCAATGAGTTTATTGGATGAGTATTTGGGTTGTGCCAACTTCTTTCCACAAGTGAGCCTGGCCATATATATATATGTATATATATATATATATATGTATGTATATATGGAAGATGCTCCTGTAAGAGATATCTCTCGCCTTATTATGAGAGATAAGGTGAGGGCCCTCACATTTAAGTTGTTAGCATTGGATATGGATGTGAGGGCCCCCATCAAATCTCTCATATCAGGTGAGAGATATCTCTCATAGGAGCATTTCCCATATATTTATATATATATGGGCAAGGCTCTCTTAAGCTAAAGCTTAGAATAAAATTCCGTAAGCTCACGCTTGTGGGGCCCATCCTTGGTCCATCCAAATGGACCAAACACACAACCCGCCTGAAGTGTATATGTCCACCAACTTTCAGTTAAATCCGAATTTATTGGACCATTATATCGACTGTGTACCTTCCGAATGGACTGTTGACCATTAAACTTTTGGGGACCAGATGGAGATGATATAAATTATGGTTGAGGCTTATTTTTTTGCAGAGAGGAGGGTCTCAGGGAGTACTTGAAATCCCCCCCCATCCCCATCCGGGTCCCTAGGTGGGCCCCACCACATACTTAAGCTTACCTTATCCTAAGCTTGAGTCTAAAATAAAATTCCGTAAGCTCACGCTTGTGGGGCCCACCCTTTGTCCATCCAAATAGACCAAACATACAACCCTCCAGTGGAGCCCACCTAGGGCCATGCAATTTTAACCCTCAACTCCATTAGAATACCCTAACCCCGTGATCCATGACCCTCAAGTTTAATGGTTTTAGTAGGCATCATTTTTTTTTTTTGCCATAAATATATGTATTTATTTTAATGTCATACAGACTGTGATTTCAAAATGGGCAGTGGCATTTTGATAGATGCTGTAGCCATGTTTGAGAGGCCTAAACAAAATGTTTCTAATGTGCTGATTGACCAAAATGTGTTAGTATGGAAAAACAAAAACAAGGGATGCAGTGACTTGGTTAAAAAAAAAAAAAAAACAGTTTTTTTGGACTGGCCAAATGATGAGTGTACTTGAGAGTTTGATTTTTTGTGTTGACATCTTTTCCTCTTTTTTTTTTTTGAAAAGCTTGTAGGTTCTCCTGATGACTCTAGCCTTGGGTTTCTTAGAAGCGACAATGCCCGAAGATATGTTAGACAGCTTCCACAGTTCCCAAAGCAGCAATTTCCTTTGAAATTTCCCAATAAGTCTCCTTTAGCTGTGGATTTGCTAGAGAAGATGTTGGTGTTTGATCCAAGCAAGCGCATTACAGGTATATCAACTCTCCAATGTAAAAGTAACGTCTGCATCATTAGATCTGCAAGAGTTCTCTGTTTTAAGCTCATCAAACTAATTTTCTTTTATCTGCAGTCGACGAAGCACTTTGCCACCCATTTTTGTCATCTCTTCATGATGTAAATGATGAGCCCATTTGCCCAAGGCCTTTCATCTTTGATTTTGAACAGCCATCGTTTACTGAAGAAAATATCAAGGAGCTCATCTGGAGGGAATCTGTGAAGTTCAATCCCGATCCAGCACACTAGAAAACTTTGTTGGTATGTTTTATCTGTTGCAAAAATTATTATGGGTCTGTTGTTCCCCTAATTTCAGTATGGTAGTTTAGTTTTGAACTATCGCCAGAGTTCCCCATTAGCCACTTCATCGGTTCACACTGGTGAAAAAAAGATGGCGCCGATGTGTGTTTCATTCCAATTTCTGAATGTCCCTCACAGTTATCTAGTTTAGCACTCCAGCTAAGTACCATCCTTTTCCCCTTCAGTATGTACCGTAGTTCTCTAGAATGACTGAAACTGCCTCGACTTACATGCCACTGAAACTGCCACCACCCATTTCTTCTTGTATTTTGCATTTTCCATATCTAAAACAGAAGCAAAACTAGTATGGGAACTTTTTTACTGCCAGAAACGAAACTAGCTTAATAGAATAATAATGTCCCAAATCCTTGGCATGTCATAATGAAAATCTCCAAGCGCGTATTTTAGAATGTAGGTCTTGAGATAAGTCTCATAGACAAGGTTCCAGATGCTTGATGTGCATTGGCTTGGATTTTTGTATCACTACATGATATATGATTTAAAAAAATATATATATTACCATTTCAATTTTTCTTTTAAATTAAAAAAGGGAATTTCTATATTTGTCTATATATTATTGTTAGTATATAAGAGTACATCTCTGTTTCCCATGTCTGTATGTGCTTCTTGGAATCATCCTTATCTTAATTTGTCTTTTGAAGGGCATTGCGTATCAGATTTGGTTGTGGGATGATTGTGAGAAGAGATGGATCTCTGTATTTTTCTCTGTTGACCTACTTCAAGTGTTGCACATCGATGGCAAATATATTGCAATTTTATTACATATATGATAGACTGATAGAAGAAGTAGAAGGATATTGAACGACATGGGAAAAGTGCTCTTGTTCTTCAGCCATGATATGAGTGCAATAGGTGAAGCTGCAAAAACCCAAACAGTGCCCTTGCAGAGTTGGTTATGTAAAATAGTGAAACCGTTGTTTATTTTGCTTTCGAATAAGATGTGTGAATCTGAAAATACAATGTAGCAGAGCTTACATTTCTCTGCTTTGAGGCTAGAGCTTGGATGCTGTAACTATGGTTTCTTACTGCACTTAAAATAAGGAGACCTTTAGAACTTATTCCTTTTTGAATAATTAACATCCCATCCCATTCTGCTCATGGATACATTGCATCATAAAATGGACCCACTGGATCTTTGTCAAAATGGATGGTTCGTTTCAATATTTGTTATGATGCAGGCAGTTAGTGGAAAATCACATTATTTGAGAGGGGTGGCAATTACTGGCCTGACCCTGACCCACCTCCAAACCTGCCTAGTTATATATGGTTCCGTTTTGACCCTTTTTCTTTTCAAGTTGGGTTCAGGTATACATCTCTGACCCGGTAAGTAGATTGGGTTTGAGTGAGTCCATTAATATTATTCGGCCGGCTCAGCTCCTTGACCCAACCCTACGAGTTGCTCCGTGACCAGCCACCAGAGCCTGACCTGTAACAGGGTTTGGGGGTACCTAACCTGCCTAACTTCCAGGTCGGGGTTTTGTTGACAGTTTTGGCCCAATTGACAAACGGGATGTTGGCTTTGGACCGAGCCTATACATGTTGCCTATAGTGCTCAACCCGACCTAACCCATAGTCATCCCACCTAAATAAATACTGATAAATGTTTATGGTACTGAGATTTATGGTGACTGCAGGCAAGTAGTACCAAACTGCTGTACATGTTTCCGCACAGGGGTGGCCTTTATTTTAGGCCTGTGGGCCCATTTATCGAATTATCTCGACCGGGCCTATATATGATAATAGTCTTGACCTTGCCTGCCAGATTTAGTGCATGACCATATGCGAATTTGCAAATGGGCTGGGCCTAAGCCTGACATCCAGGCCTAAAAATTGAGGCCTGATAATTAAATGGACTGGAATTGGACAAGTTTCAGCTGGCCAATGGACACTCCAGCTTCACGCCACCCCAATATGAAATTGGTCTAGTCTAATATCCAGATCCTAATCCATATTCCCACGGGAGCAAAGTGCTCCAGCGTTGTCATATTTTCAGTAGTCTCACATGGGTTAAGGAGCGTCCTCTTTTTCTTTTTCTTTTTTTAAAAGCAAAACAAGGAACTGCCAGTGAGGAAGAGATCTCAAGGGATGAAATATTTTTTGAGGTGCTCACACATGAGTGTTGGGAGTATAATTTAACTTGTAAGATCTTTCCGCAACCACAATGTAACTGTAAGTACAAAAAATAAATTCCCACAGTTTAGATTATTTTTTTCAGGTATGATTGATTCACCAATACCATCAAACCAAATAAAAAAAAAAATTTAGTAAATGATTGCCTAGACTAAACCATGTTGCTCCTCTCATTGTCCCATTCTCAAATAAAAAACTGTCAGGTTTACATTTGGAGTCTGGTTGGTTGGTTGGTTGTATTTGCATAGGCCTGTATATGTTGAGGGTGGGTAGGATTTGGCCAGCCCTGTTCAGGACTCATTTGGGACTGTGTAATAACTAGAATATATTCTCTGAGAAGTTGTGAAAATTGCAAGCCTTAACCTTTTCCTGGGACCCACCACCTCTTGTCCTCACCAGCTAAAAGGAAGCAGAAGTTTCGGGAACCATACCGAACGTACGTACGAACGAACGAATATGGTATATATGAAAGAGATAAAGAAGACAAAAAGCACACCCCCCATCGTTGCAAGCGGTGAAGTGAAGACTAGAAGAGTAGAAGACTGAAGACCTCTCCTCCACTAATCGGTATGAAAATCCAAAACCTCTTACTCTTTCTCTTCTGATGAAGATAATGATGATGATGATATTGATGAAATGGTTATAGATGTTGCTTCCTTTCTTTTAGAGGCAATCAACCATGGGCCTGTTTGGGTGTACCTCAAACTCTGCCTAGATGGTCTGTCTGCCCTTTAATCTTTAATATGAACAACAACTTGCAATTTCTTCTCAGTTATATAAGCCATTGCCCCTTTGCTTCCTCTTCTGCATCGCACATGATGACCGATTTGGGGCACTTCACTACATTGCACTGTCCCTTGGCCCTTTGGTTCTGAAAACACCTTGGGTTGTAGTTTTGCTAGATCTGTAAATTACAGAGCTGGACTGGTTATGTTTCTTGTTTGTTTCAATTTATGGCGTTAGAGAATGATCGAATTTATAGAATTTGACATCCATGAATCTCATACTTACCATAATAGTTACTAATTAGTTAACTTTTTTTATGGGAGGAGAGGAGATTTTGACATGTAGTGCCGAAATCCAATTATAGGAATTGGAACTAGGAACCCCACATTGTACCTATAACAGAGATATTTTTCAAGATGTGAAATTCGCCATGGCTATCCTCAAGTAGTTATTGGTGTAACAAGATGAAGGCCCATCCCAATCCTATGGAGCAAAGTCAATGTTCCTGCAAAACCTCTTTAAGGCTTAAGGTCCTTCCCTACATGGCTACATGGAAATCTAGAAGTGAGATTGAATAGAAGCATACAAGCTAGTTGGAGATGAAGCATGAAAAGTTTACAGGTGATGTTATTTCCCCAAGGGGATAAGTTTGAAGGGCACAAAAGAAGAAGTGCAGGTGCATGAAAAACAAAGTTGTGAATGTGGATGGTTTGACCAAACCTGAAAGAATGATGAGGACATGAACGGCTACAATCAAATCCTTTTGTTGGTAGATGAATACATGGTGAGGGTTGGTCGTTCTAAGACCCTAGAGGAGGGCATGGTCAGGCCTCATGAAGACTCTTTGAGGGGGCCATCATTAGCACGTGGTCTATGTGATCCATGCATGGGACATCATATGCGTAAGGATGCATGTTTATTTATTTATTATGCATGTATTTATTTTACGACTTTTAGTTTCTTAGTTCTCATGGGTAAGAGTTGTCTTTAGTGGGGCCTATTGGCATCACTATTTTAATAGAAAATACATTAGTCATGAGATGATTAAAAGTTCTACATCCCATCTATTACCTAAATATGGAAGGAAATCTAGTGATCTTTTGCTGTGGTTTGAGCTGTTTTGTTTTAAGTACTGGGGGACACCTAGATTACTGCTGTAGTCGATTGCAATAGCCTGTCTGCAGTATACTCATTCATTTTTTTTTGTAGGGAACTTTGTTATATATGACCGGTTGCCTATGTAGGCACCATCTATGAATATCAAGTGGGATAATGAGGCAAATCTAATTTGGCTATTGTTTCTCTTCATGACCATGTCAGATCTTTGTTTTTTCAGATAACCCATTGATGGCTTGGGTTGCTTCTGGAATCATGAGAGACATTAGGCATGGAATCATAGCTGATAGCAGACTGTTTAACACCTAAGGTTTTACTTGGTTATGCTTTTAATTGTTGTTTCAATCGCATTATCTCGTGGTTTGGAACTTCGAGTGTTTTCCTCTATGGTTTTGGTTTGAGTCCAAGGCCCATTGGCAATCCTTTGCAATCAACCAAAGCAATCTGCATCTTTCACCTTTGTAATGGCATAGAGTTCGTTTTGGTAAACCCCCCTCTCATGCATGGAATCCTGTTCTCTCTCTCTCTCTCTCTCTCTCTCTCTCTCTCATTTGTGATCTTCATTTTCATGTATTGTAAATGGCATCCAGTGTGAAGCATTGAAGTGCCAATCTGTGTGAAAGCTAACTTGAAGCTTTGTAGTTCCACTCGTGTGAAAACTTCAAGAAATGGATACCATGGTTCTCTTCTGTGTTCCTTCTAGGCTAAAGCCTGCTCTTTCTGTAAGTAGGAGCCTGTAGACCCAGTTTTGGTTGGACCTTTCCCTTGCTCATAGTGTAACTCTTTTAATAAAATCATTACCATTCATCATGATCAATGCCTTAGCACAACTATGTTGGGGTCAGCTAATGATTCTGTTTTGCCATTTCAGTCTATTCTGAGCCAAATCCTCGAAGATATTACCTATTCAAATCTATCCTTACTACTTCCATCATGTTCTCTTCAGCTCACTCCTTTTCCATGAGGAGCCATCAACCTACAGAGAGAAACTTTTCCTCACCGACACCATTATTGGCCTACATTGGACATGTCCAAACCATCTCGAATTAGTCTCTCTAAATTGATTACTATTCAAAAAAATGTTTTGGTGTTATTGGCATGTTGGCTTGTTTATGGTCTTCAATTTATGCAGTAAATACAAGTCAGTAGCCTTGCCCTTGCTAAAGTAACATGTGCTAAAGCATCCTCAGTTAATAATGATGCCGTCGAGCCTATTAGCATTGACTGCTTGTATCTCTCTGAATGCAGGATTTCATTTCTTTTTCTAAAGTTAACGTTTCAAGGGAAGAAAACAGCTTGAACAGTTATGCGTGGAGCAACCATGTTGCCTGTTAAGAACATTCTTGAGAAAAACTATCGCAACAAAGGAGCTATGGGTAATTGGCAAACCATTCACTGAGGATGCTTTCAGATTTAAGGACATTTGGAAATTGGTTTAAATGTTATGGATGAATCTGTGGCTTTTGCATTTGGGGTGGTTTGGAGACAAATCATATTAGGGCATGTTTGTGCTACCCTTGGTTGTGAAGTTCCCGAGATTTTTTCATTTCATCCATACATTTCATCCATACAAACGAAACTAAAACACCCCTCCACAAACTTTGTCCCAAATTTCAGTGTATCTCTATCCATTTTGGTAAACTCTAAAGTCTATGGTTGTGGTGAATATTTGAAGTTTTACACTTTTTTTGGTTGTTGAATTTATTATGGGCTATAATGATGACATTAATTTGTTACATTTAATTGTTTATACCTACATGCCATATTATGAGTTGATTTAGTAGAATAAACTAAATGTATCAAATCATATTTTTAAAATTTTAAATTAATCTTATATTTTTTCTATATTTTCTAATTTTTATATTTTTCCGAAACGGAACTCTTAAGAGTATTTCGCCGAAATTCCAAATCGGCCAAAACATCGGTTTGACCTCCAAACCGAAACAGGTTTTGAAATGAATTTCTCAACTATGGTGTAACCATGTTTCTACAGAAAAGACAAGGAAAATCTAGCAGCTATTCCTTATATTTGATGTGGCTGGTTTTCCATGAGGAAAAGTGCAAAAATGAGCTAAGTCTTTATGTAAAATCACAAAAAACTTAGCTCATTTTTGCACTTCTCATAGTAGAAATTTGTTGCCTCCGAAGAGTGGCCAAATTTTCTACACTCTTCTGCGTTAACACTGCCGCACAAATGTGCCCTAGTGTTCCAATCTTTTTGCACCAAATATTCTTTTGTAGTTGGTTCCAAAGAAGGAAGAAAGTCACTAGCCAATCTAATGTGCTTTCCAATTCCACACCAACCCAAATACATAGAAGACTGGATATTTGGATGTACGCTTGTGGCTAAAATATTCAGATCACACTGAGACCATACAGTGTTACAAAGAATTTGTTCTTAAAAATTTCTTTTATTTAACAAGTGTATTCTAAAGCAGGAGTGATGACAACTTCAGTCCCAAAGAAAAAGGATGATGGCAATCTTGGCGATGGGTCAACTGCGGATGGCAAGACTGAACCAATTGTTGCATTCAACAAGCCACCATTGCCACCCTTTCTTGGACCTTTGCTTGCTCTCTCATTGCTGGAAATGGGATCTGGCGGTGACAAAGACAGCTGACCGGTACTGGATTCTACTCCTCCCATATGATGAAATAACTGCTTTCATAGTGTTTGTTGCATAATGTAAAAAGAGACTTTTGAACTGCATCATCTAATAAACAAATCTATAATTGGCTGTATTATCTTGACTAAGCAGCTAAGCAACAGTGTTGTAAATCTCCAAAGATGCGTGTAATATGACCAAATTGATCGGATTATAGGCTCGATGAACATCTTGTAAATTCTTGATAGCATATTAAAGATCATATGATGATGAACTAGAAATCCTGCAGTAGATAAAGGTAAGCACACTGATGTCAACAAGATTTCACATAAGATAGTGAGCAGTTAAATGTGAAGAGACATACGCTCGGTTAATTGAGGGAACCGGTCGAACAGGGAAGTAATCATCCTCAACAGTTTCTGAGATACTCGAATGCAAAGCACATGTTAGCAGATATTTTAAGAAGAAGGAGGAGTAGAAGAAGAAGAAGAAACAATTCAACTAGTTTGGGTGGGAGGTGGAGTGGGTTGGGTGTTTGTCAAAAACAGGAAGCAGATGGGGTCACAACTTTTTTCTGCTTTCTGCCCCAGATTCATTTTCTCAATTTTTAGCAGGAAGGAGTTGGGGTTGAAAACTTTTTCCCGTTTTCTGACCCAGCTTAACTTTCTCAATTTTACTTGAAGTGGAGTGCATTTTGTAAGTCCAGAAAACTTCCATCAACTTCTGTTTGAATCTAAAGATTCTATAATAAAAATCCACTCCATAGCAAAAACCACAGAGAAAAGTCACACATGTACTGCATCGCTCTTACCATTTTGACAGATGCCATATCAATGACAATGATAATATCATCATCATTTATATTAGCAAATTATTTGCAATCATCAGCTCTAGTTTATGATTTGCAGTATTGACAAATCAGCTGGATATCTAGAGAAATCTGGTTTGTGTGCTTTTGAGAGGTTGAGAAAGGAGAAGGGTGGATTTACCAGTACAAGTGCCCCTGGTTTAAGCGGTGCTTCAATCACAATGCGAGCCTTCCTGCACATAGCCCAATTTGTTACTAATACTTAAAAACGAGTTCGGAATTGGGAACATTTAGGATATGTTTGTGCACCCACTGTTTTTCTTTTCTTTTCTTTTCAAAGAAAGCATGGAAAGTGGAATACTTTTATGCCACACTAGAAGTTCCATGTTTGGTGCTGCTACGTTTGGAATAGATGTTCTCCATAAATAGGAGTCTTTCTTACGGAACACCAAAGCATTGAACTTGGAAAAACTTGTTTTTCCCTCTCCCTCCTTTGCCATTGTATTAATCCAAAATCCTCTTGAATACAAAACAGACTAATCAAGATTGGGAATGATTGGTTACTACGTGATGACTAGCCTCTCCCCCTCGTTTTCGCATTCATAGAAGCTGCAGCCTTTGGTGAAGGGTATCTCTTTTCCCTTCCATTCTGCAAAATGAGGAATACAAAATAAGCTGGCAGCCCTCTCCCGTCAAAGTAGTCAAACCTACCAATGGAAACCAGAGTGTATGATAATATACCCAAGTGCCATGTTACACCCGCTCCATGTTCACCTCCTTTATAGATCATCTCAGGTTTGAACTTCACGTCCTTGCCCATGGCTTCGGCCAACTCCTTGAAGAAATGTATCACTTCCTACAATTGTAAATGCAGGCGTTAGATACATACATTTGGATGACTAAACTGAATCTATCTTTCATTCAGTTATTGAACAAGGATTAATGTTTTTGAATCCTTCTTAGTTACTATTGATAGTCCACCAATTCAATAAAAAGAGAGAGAAAATGGAATAGTACAATTAGGGGCTAACCTCTTTCTTTTGGAACGGGTGTGGAAATGACAGTTCTTCAAAGAAGCACTTTTCTGCTATAAGCTCACGTATCTTGTCCAATTTCTTATCATTGATCGATGAGTATAACTGCTCAACTATATTAGAAGCGTGAAACAGATCAGAATCTGTTTCTGTTTCAAAACTACCCAACTCGATTGGCTGTTTATTGCAACACAGTTTCCACAGGTTTTTCTTTGAGTGAATGCTTGGACAAAGAGCTCCCTTGTGTTCCTTGTGTTCAGACCAAGGCCTACTTTTGGTGGACGAGGTATTGAGGGGGAGTTCTGCACGTGCTGTTGTAGTAATCAGGCTGTAACGAAATTTTTTGTTGGTCGGAAGACTCAAGGCTGAAAATGGCAGAGAAGCGGCCATGGTTGAACAGAAACAAGGGACTTTGAAACTTGAAAGAATAGCCATTTGATTGTCTTTTAAAGAAGATGGTCAGAAGAAAGACAGTGCCAAACGACAGAGGAAAGGATAAAGGAGGAATTCCAATCCCTTGGAAAGAAGTTGTTCTGCTGCTGCCTTAGAAAGATGTTAAAGAATCCCTTAAAAAAGTTGACAAATGCTTCTAAAGTCCCCTCATTTTCTTTCTACTGTTTTAAGAACAAGTTTTATGTAAATCAATTTTACCTTTCTGGAGCTTTCCTATTTAACTTACTTTTTTTCTTATGGCACCATTCAACTATACCTACCTTTCCAACCGAACCGGGGTTTGAACCAAACTACCCTGCAGCTCTCTGATGGACTTTGACATCCCTTACCAGTTGAGTCGTAGCCTGGAAAGAAAAATGCAACTTCTTTTTTGTTTCTGTTTGTCACCTAGACATCTCATGTGATAGGAGCGTGCAACACATTGGTTCGGGGGCTTCTTCTGTTTTACGACTTTTTATTAGGCTATTGTGGAGAAAAGTATTAACTCTACGAAACCGGAATCCTGAAAAACTCTGCAATTCTCACCACTTATCCATCAGAGATATCCCCTGTAGCAATGCTCACTTCCACTCAAAGTATATAAATCGAATTTAAAATTAGATTAATTAGTTCTAAATGACTACAATTCAAGACAAAGGGTGAGATTAATTTAATATCCTTTTCCCAGAAAAATAAAAATGGGTTGGCAAGTTGGGTGGGTCACGGGGTGATGAAAGATCATGTCAAGTCAACAGTGCAGTACCTGTAACTTTCGAAGAAGTTCACAGAGAACAGTGCAGTAGTCTCAAGTCTTAATAAGGTGCCTGGGTAGGGTACCGGCTTTTGCCGACCCACTAGTGCCAAGTCTTTTTTTAATGGTCTTCACCTGCTGCCCATCCCATGCCCACTAGTACCAAGTCTTTTTTTAATGGGTCTTCTTCACCTGCTGCCCATCTAATGGCCACTAGTGCCAAGTCTTTTTTTAATGGGTCCTCCCCTGGTGCCCATCTATGTTCAAAAAGAAACATATTTGGAGTGTCACAAAGTTTTTCAGGATTAAAATCATTTTTTTTTAAATGACAGAAATTACCCTTGACTTAAGACATTGATAAGATGTATTACCAAACAGTCTTATTCAATTTAGAACTCATAGCGTTCGGGTGTTGCCAAACGATCTTATTACAGAACAGCTAATCAGATCTTAAACTCGCAGCTCTAATAAGATCTTAAACGCACAGATCTTTTTCAGACAATAAGACGATCCAAACAAGGCCTTACTATCCATGCAACCAATATGGCCAATATGTTACTGTGAAATGAAAATTCTCTATTAGAATTATGAAGATAAATCTGATATTAAGGCCTTTCAAAATATCATTACATTGAGAATCCCAATGTCTATGCAGCTTTGCCTAAAATACTGTGTCCTTTAAACTTATATTTCTGTTGAGGCAATTTGTACATTTTAACTTATATTTCTGTCTTCTAAAATGTTATTATCCAAAATATTTTTCCAATTATATCCTCGAAAAAACACCAATATTGTGAAGATTTCCCAAGTTCTAAATGACCAGAAATTGCCAAGGACAAGATATGTGACAATGCTTTTCCTATAATGAGACTTCACTTAGGGACCAGACCAAATTCCCATGACATTATTCTACCAAAAGTGGAATTAGGGCAGTGATTTTGATTGGGCATGGGTTGTTCCCAGGCCTAGATTTTGTGTTGGCACTGCTTTATGCATCAGGTAACCAAATTCAACTGAAGTACCATACAGATACTTACATAAAAATAGTGTCTATATCGTGTAATAGAAAGTGCATGCACTAACCCGAATTACACAGAGTAAGGAATTTACAAGTTGGCCACACTCAGGTTTCATTGTGGCAGGTTGGTTTCATCGTGGCGGGTTAAAATCGGGAATTACACTCGGTTAAGAATTTACAATCCAGGCCGGGCTCAAATTCCCCTAGGGCAGGTTCAAGTTGAGGCCAAACCAATAATACCCACACCCTTATGTTGCTCACTCCAACTAGAAACTTTCCATGTTTGGAAACAACTCAAATTTTGATTTTTTTTTTTTTTTTTTTTTTTTTTGAAGAACTCTTGCAAAAAACTTCCCAATAAAGAGAATAGGAATTCAGTACCTGATTGAGAGTTTTGGTATTGCTGATGGTAATGGTGGAAAAACAACCCATTCAGTTTCACTTGTTTTGTCACACTATGAGAAAGGGAATTTGCCCGAGAGAGAGAGAGAGAGAGAGAGAGAGAGAGAGAGAGAGATGGAATTCTCATCATTGGAAAAGCAACCACCATTACAATATTATTGAACCCATAAAATGATGGGAATAGATCCATAGAAAGATGGCAAGCTATTGTTAAAAAATATTATAATGAAAGAAATGTGCAAGCACATGTTGGTGAAGCTGGACTTAATCATGAGTAAAGAAAAACTGAACACATATGTATGGCGATATATATCATATAGATAGATACATCTATATGAAGTATGATCAAACCTCATAGAGATTGGCATTCCTACCCAAGCAGCTACCAGTGATTTTGGTTGAGGTCTCTTTACCAGTGAAAGCACTACAATGTGCATCTTCCCTTATTTGCAGTGATGAAACAGCCTGTGCAGCTATAAGCCCCGGTGATATTTCTGCCGCTTCGCCTTTCCCTTTGACACACAGTGCTGGTAGACCTTGGTCGACAATTTTGGGCGCAAAAGACCACCTGATTCCCCTGTCATTACAGTTGCAACCAGATCCATAAGCATCAGAAACCCATCCACGCCCTTTAATGGAGTACTTCCCAACGCCTGAGCGAGGCATGCTCGCCTTCCATCCTCCTATGAATAAGCCAATATTGCTATCCTGTTCCTGCAAAGAGTCCAAGTCCATACTATGATTCTTCAACACAATTTGGTGTGAATCATCCGAATCCTCACATAGAACATGAAGAGCCACTGCCTCGGCAATTGCCGCTCCCTCTTCATCGAGTTGCTGCTGTTCTTTCTTCCTCTGCTTCTTCTCCTCCAGCTCGGACCGAATTGCAGCAGAAGTTGCAAGCGCTTTCTCAAGGCGCCTCCTTTTCCTCTCAGCCTGTTTGAGGGGATCTAGCTCTTTCTTCGCCTTCTTCTTCTTCTTCGCCCTCGGAATCAGCGAGCGCTCTTGGGCACACCCAATGTTATCCATAGAGATCAAATGACTTAAGAGCAACTCAAAGCCAAACCCTTTTTTCTTGTAAGTAAACTCAAACCCATTACCAAACCGAATTCGAAAATCCCAACTCTTATACTCAATATAATTCTGATTTCACAACCAAAAAAAAAAAAAAAATGTTGAATATCACTAAACCCACGCCCTCTCAAGAACGAAGGAATGTCTCATCTTACAGCCGATGCAATCCCAAACGGAAACAACTGGACCACAGCAACAGAGCAACAAAATTGTAAGCACTTGCCTGAATTTCCATCCAATCTGTAATTCCCCATCCCCGCGTGTTGAAAACAAAAATCTCCCAAAAATCCTAATTATTCACAGTCGTTTCATGAAATTAGCATACTCAATTAAATTAACATTCTCAGTTAAATTAACACGATGCAAAGAAAAAACCCAGAGAAGGAAATTCTGCAAGTCCCACAAAACCCTAACCCTAATCCTCCAAAACAACCATAACCTAATTGAAACCCTAATCAGGGCCAAAACTCTAAACTTCTTTCTTTCTTTCTTTCTTTCTTTGTTTGTTTGTGCGTGTGAGTGAAGACAGTAACGATTAGCGGATTGAATTACAAAGAAAAGGAAGATACAGTGCGTTTTCAATTAAAAAAAGGAACGAGAGAGAAGACGATTGCAGGTGTTTGATTGAGGATTCGGAGATAAAGATTGAAAGATTGAAGAGAAGAAGAAAGGGGACATACCTGATGAGAAATGTGGAGAAATTAGGGTTTGGAACTGTCTCCGTCTTCGTGTCGATTGGGGGAAGGAGAAGAAGTGGAATTTATTAGAGCTTCGAATTGAATTCCAATCCTGATCTTAAAAACGAGCGCGCGAGATTGGACTCTGGAGTGAGAAGTACAAAACCCAAGCTATAAAAACAAAGCAAAGGATCGAGACCGGATCCCAAGAGTGATCTCCCGCACGCTTCCCTTCCCATCGTAAGCCGAAGGAGTGGGACCCACAATGGGCCCACCCAAATGAAAATCCCGTCCGCTATAATATATATATATATATATTTACGTGCATTCATGATTCAAATTCATAAATTTTGTATATGAAAAATACCATAATAAGAAAAATAAAAGAGAAAATGTTGCATGCTACTTGATTTGTTTGTTTAAATATCGAGTGTAAAAGATTAAATATAAGTTTCAAATTACATTATAGCCATCATTTTTATATTATCTCCAAACATTGTGCATAGTTACTTAAAATAAATGTTTGTTATTTAAAAACAAATTTACCTATCAAATATGGTTCAGACTTCAAGCAACTTATTAAAATGAAATAACTTGGTAAAGTCTTTCCTATATTTGACTCGGTTCTTAATTAAAATGAGATGATTAGGGAAGGCCGAGAGTCAACTTGAAGAGTTTTTCAATCTTAATTTTAAGAGTCGTGTTGTAACATAAGCTTATTTGAAAAGAAATTGCATCAAGACGGGCCCAATTTAGGTCTTTGCTGCTTTCACTATAGAGAGAAGGCCTTATCAAGAAAAAAAAAAAGAAGATAGGCTTGTTGGAACCATGGCCCATTAAAGCAAAGGTTGCGCCCCAAGCTTGGGCCCGTCAAGACTGAATCCATTTAGAAAGTTTTGGATACCTAGGATTAGAAAATGGCACATACAACTTTCAAGTTCAACTCCCAAATACTATTGACTTTTCTGGCAGCATAGTTCAATGGCTGAAGAGACGTCAAAAATTGTTAGGAGAGGGTCGGAACGAGGTGATATGGCCAATAATTTTGGCCATTCACAACTCTTATTGTAATGAAATCATGCAAAGGTCATACAATATAATAGCATTTACTTTGAGCAATTTAAATTTTTATAAATGGACTTTACTTAGAGCCTCGTGATTTTTTTATTTTTCTTTTGTAAAGACCTCACGAATCATATCCGAAGCCAGAGACTCAAAGGATCTAAACTAGTTGGATAAAAGACTATTTGGACAACTCATTAAACGAGATGTCTTGCATTGAAGAAGGGTAGTTTGAACCCTAAGGGGTTGGTCGAGTGGTCAGGACCACGGTTCCTCTCTCTTCCAAAGTTAAAGGCCGGTTCCCCCTTTTCAGGAACCGAAAGTTGAGTTTACTTGTGCTACCACCTAGGAGCTACATGGGTTTTACCCCACTTCTTTCTGGGCATAGAGGGAATAGTCCAATTCAAAGAGTTGAGAACCCTCAGTTAGCAAAACACAGAAGGGTAGTTTGGATCCTCCAAAGGGGCGTTTGTATAATGAAAGGATTTTGCAATAGGAGAGGCACAAATTTGTTCATGTTATCATTTTTTGTTCTTGTTTTCTGATACATTGACCTTGCAGAGTAGGATAAAAATTGAATTGATTTTCCTTGATACAAATTCTTCATATGGGAGACAGACGAATGTAGGATTTCATACTCTTTTGTGGAAAAAAATTTGGAACACGGATCCCCTCATTGCTCAAACAAGCCCCTAGAGCCTGTCTAATTGCAAGCATTTGGGGAAATATTGTATAGAGGATTTGGAAAATTTAATATATTGTCTTCCATTGTAGACTTCTGAAATGCTCAAAGGGCTGTAGCATTTTAAAATCCAGAATTTTGATAATATCCCATGGCCAAAAGTAACTTTTCATCTTCCAACCAAGCAAATTCTCACCCTTCAAACCGAATAAAAAAGAGAATTTGGGATTTCTAGGGACAACCCTTGCAGTTATGTCAAGAATTTTAAATAAGGAAAATTTCCATCTGAAATCCTCTCAACCAAACAATCCCTAAGCTACGACTGATGAAAGATCCACGAAGCTCTTTGATCGGGACAATTTTATGAATGATAAAAAGTCTTTCATAATAAATGCACGCTTTTTGCATGAGCTCTAGTCAAAATTCACTTCAATATAAATCCACCTTACAATTGGTAATTTATAAACTATGTGAATAACGTATTTAAAAAGATTCAAAATTTTATGTTGATGAATCTACCAGCGGGTCAACATTAGAGCCTTGTTAATTCATGTCTCAGACCTTTTTTTCTTAACCCTTTGAACTTGACTATTTCCTCCAGGCCTAGAGAGAAGCCAAGTAAAACCCGTGTGGCCCCTATGTGGCAGTACAAGTGGACTCAACCTTCGGTTCCTGAACAGAGATAAACTGAAAGTCGATACCAAGACCTCTAACTTTGAAAAAGGAAAAAACGGTAGTCCTCACTACTCGGCCAATCTTTATATCTCATAACTAGGTCGGCAAGAATCAGAATCCAGACTCGAGGGTCCACCTGCTTCCTGCGTGATGGGACTTTGTTCATGGAAGGTCCCAGAGGACCCAGACTCCCAAAGGTTAAGGACTCCGTGACCCGCGGACCACTGAAGCGCCACAAGAACATTTCCCCGGGAAAAAAAGACATGGAAATTAAAAAAATTGACCGTAAGAGTAAAGTAAAGCCATCTGTGACAACTTCACTTGAACCTTTTTTAACGTGTATAAAAGAGAAGTAAAGTAGACTTATTGATGTGACAACAAACTTCCTCTCCATCTCACTTTTCAGTTTACTACCCACAAGTGCAATAACCCCACCGGCATCCACCTCATGTATGTGGGTTGTTCATGGTCACGTCCATCTAACCTATAGTTAAGTGGGTCAGAATTCTATACAACTATCTTGTTGGTGTTTATTTATAATTAAGGTTCATGCTTCTATTTTCCCTGATTAGTCATTAATTTGGGCCAAATGGCTAGTGAATTGGACGTGGGCTTGATTGGGTCCATAGGCCTCCACCCAAGTTAAGTTTGTAAAATGGATCAGGTCAGATTGACCTGCTTGGGGTGACGGTCTATGTCAACTGACCAATTCAAATAAGGGCTAATTAAGCCTTAGCGTGTAGACTCCTCCAATGTACTTGACACAAACTCAACCCATACACCCCAGATAATTCAGGTTTTAGGGGGTCAATCTTTATATATAACCCAAATAATAAATGGGCTGGGTTCGTTTTACTCAACACCCTAATCGGGTCCAACTACACTAGTTACATTGATGATCCACCAGCCTAATTTGAACATAACTAAGGATCAAGTTGACCCTTCTAAATTTTAGATTACACTAAAATTGGCAATCCCAACCCAATTAATATATCAATATTGGTACGGTCAAATAGTAAGAAAATTGCTCGATACTAGAATCAATGAACATATTCATCAAATAAAACATATCATACTCAAATTATAAAAATAAAAAAGATCAACACGAACCTTGAATTACAGCATTCGAGTAGAGTAGGATTTGTTGGGTGTGTGTGTGTTTTTTTTTTTTTAAAGGAATTGCTAATTCTAATTAGCCCATTCAAAGAATTGAATATTTCTCAACATGGAGGGTATTTATATATTTATAAATACATTCATTGAATGTAGTTCAACCAAAACACCCTACTTTATTAATAAAAACATAAAGTTAGGGACTAAAAAATGATTATCAATACTATAGAGGGGCCGCTGGGAACTCTTCTGAAATTATCTCAAAAGAAAGCTTACGATAGAACGGTCTGGTACCGTCACGTTGGAGTTTCCGATCTCCTACGCCTCCGTGCCGTCTCTTCCGCAGCATCAGCAGAAGAAGAAGAAGTACAAGATCTGATGAGATTGTATCCAATCAAATGAAGTGAGCAAACAGAAAAGAAGAAGAAGAAGAAGGAGGAAGATGAAGGAGGTGATCCTCCACGTGTACGACGTGACGAACAGCGGCTCCGAAAAGACGAACAGCACCATCGTCCAGATCAACAGGATCTTCAAGGATGCCATCGGATTGGGAGGCATCTTCCACAGCGCCATCCAGGTCTCTCTTTCTCTCCAATCCCTCCGCTTTTCTTTCTTTATAGCGTTTGATCTTTATCTTGCATCTTGCATCGAAGAAGTTATCTAGGGTTTTATGTTCGCGTTGAATCTCGTTATCAGCAAAGGATGAGTCGGATCTCTTACAGAGTTTCTGATCTCTCGTATCCCTCTCTCGATCATGATGATTCGTGATCAATTAGCTTTTTTTTTTTTTATCGGTGTGGTGGATGTGAGATCTGCATTTAGGGTTTGATGATTTGGAGATTCGGCATCAGCATCAGTAGTATCTGGAATTGTACTGTTGATGAAAGTATTGTTTGGAAATGCGATTGATGAGATTGCAGCAAACTACAAATTAGGATGAATGAAAGGAATGGAAATGAAATGTGCAGCTCTGAGTATCACTTTGGATTTACAGTAAAAAAAGGGCCTGGTTTTGTCTTACTTTTGTTTTTGCTTCTTTATGCTGTAATCCTTGCCTGCTTCTTTGTAATGTGGAAGGCTCAGACCTTAGTTGCTTATGTAGAAGTGGATGAATGCTTTTATGATGTGTTTTTGTAATCAGAGGATTTTTGTTTATGAGGAGAGTGGATTCTTGCATTCCCACCACCCCATGGGAAAGTCAATTCCTCTCTATCGAGTAAAATTAATTCATTTTTGTCCCTTTTTCCGCAAGTTAAAGTGGCCGCACCAAAATGAAGGAAGAGTGAGCTGTATTGAAAATCCGAACAATTTTCCTCTCAACTGCAGAATCGTCTTGTTACACAAATGTATGTGTGCGACCAACTTAGAAAACATGAAGCAGCAAAATCTATGTATATGCAAAAGGGATCTTGTTACACAAATGTATGTGTACGACCAGCTTAGAAAACATGAAGGAGGAAAATATATGTATATGGAAAGGGAAGCGCTACTATTATTACTTTTTTTTGCCTCCCACTTTTTACAAGTTGTTTTTCTTTCATTTCTTAGTCTTGATTCTTGAACTTTCATTTTTCCAGCTTCAAACACTACGATGATTGTGTTATTAAAAAAAAAAAACACTATGCTGATTGGTAGTGACGGCATAAAAGATGAGTGGGACACTTAAAAGGTTTTTTCTTTTTTAATAACCTTCTAGATTATGTTTCACAGGTCCTTTGAGTATGAGTCCGAGTAGGGATGGCAGTGGACCGGGGAAAAACGGGTATTCGTCCAAACCCGCCCCGTTTGGACCGGGGATGGACTATACGTATTGGACGGTGGACGTATACAGGGATACCCGTATAAACCCGTGCGAGGATGGAGGTGGGGATGAACTTACCCTTACCCCTGCCCCGTACCCGCCCCGCCCCGCCCCGTCCCCGTTACCCGCTAAATAAATAAATAAATAAATATATATATATATATAAATACTCTTTTTAGTCTTTTAGCCCTAATTTATTTTCTCCTTCAGCCGCCCACCTCTTCGGCTCTTCCTCTAACGATCAGCCAGCCTTGTTATTGATTCTACCACTGATGATTGAAGTAGTATTTTGGATATTTGTTATTTGTGTTATTTTGGACATTTGTTTGGTTGAAGACTGGCCAGTTGGTCTGGCCTCACTGCTCTTGTCTATTTTTTGCAAATTAACCTGGGCTGTTGTGTAATGAAAGAAGAAAGGTTTGCTGCATCACTTTTGCTATTATGGGTTTTTTTAGGAATTTATTTCAAAATTAATTTATGTAGTGTACCTATGGTGTTATGACATTTAGTGATTTAGGTGCTGTTGTTTTTCATAGGAATGTATGTATCAGGTGTTCGTGGCAGGAGTGATTGGTTTGATTTCGCTGCTATGTATATGATTTTTTAGGAGTAGTTCTCTATTGATGTTCGTGTACTGAAAGTGTCATAATATTTCTCATACCCTTTATTCAGGTGTGATCTCCTGTTGCAAGGAAGCTGGGGGAAGGCTAGAAAAAAAAAAAGAAGGCTTAGGCTTAGGCTTAGGCTTAGGCGGGTATGGGGGAAGCAGGGGCGGGGGCGGGGACGGGGATTATAAATTTACCCGCGGACGGGGATGGGGATGAAAATTATATCCGTTAGCGGGGGTGGATCGGGGATGGACGAAGATTTTTTAAGCGGGTACGGGGATGGAGACCATGCCCCCCACCCCCGCTTCGGTCCATTGACATCCCTAAGTCCGAGCAAATAATATCTTGCTCACATGTTCACACTGATTGTATTTGATCCTGTGCAGGAGTTGTCTATTTATTTTTTAGGGCTGTGTTTTAGTTTATTTTACTTTTCTAGCAATAATGTGTTTGTTTATATTAGTAAAATATTTTTATACCTGCAAGCCCTACTTTTTGAGGCTTGCTGAAATTGATACCTTATTCTATGTCCATTTCTGACTTACATACCTATACACATCCATCCAGCTTAGTGTTTAGTTCATCAGGCTGATTCTGTGATTAATTGTGGCAGGTGTACGGAGATGAGGAGTGGTCATTTGGATTCTGTGAAGTGGGCTCTGGAGTGTTTTGTTGTCCTCCTGGCAAAAATCCAATGTATACCTATCGTGAGTGCATTGTCCTTGGAGAGACAAACTTTACAAACTACAAGGTTAATCAGGTTTTGAGGGAACTTAGCAGAGAGTGGCCGGGGGAATCATATGACTTGTTATCAAAAAACTGCAATCATTTCTGCGATGACTTCTGTGAAAGACTTGGTGTGCCAAAACTTCCAGGTTACATTTGATCTTTGGTTATTTCAATATTTATATTGTTGATAAAAATTAACAAGTCCATCTTGTTTGAACATCTACATTGATGCCTACTGTGCATATTAAAGCCATATGGTTTCCTTTGTTTAAGTCACTATTGCAATAGGCATTTGTGCAGTGGATTTGAACTGCTTCATGCAATCTGATTGTTGCATGCAATTTCTTGCGACAAGGAATGGTGAAATAATTGGCTTGTTCGAGGCAGCCAACCTTCTTAAGAAGATGAAGAAGAAATATGTTTTTTCCCTATTTCATTTATCTCTTTACATCACCATTAAATACATGACACATCCAGCAACTGATCTACCCACTCACCCACTTCCATGACACCTGACACAAAACTACTCTAACCAAATCAGATCACGCCCCACTCCTCATAACTTACTCCTACTTCTAAGGAACAACCTAACAACTTTATTGATGCTAACTTACATTCAAATAGCAACGTGACTCACATTGACACCTAAACCACTACATGATACTGGGCACTTAGACATGCACTTATCACTGATCTATATCCAACCTGAATCCTAGTAGGGTTCACTTTCCTATGTTTATAATGCAATGGCAATATCAACCAAGTGTGATGTAAAAAGCTGACATTGCATACTTGCATTAGAAAGGGCATGTTGCTCTTTGGTTTTCAGAATTTCATGGTTTTACAATACAAGGAGATGACTTAGATTCCATTTCAATCAATTTAAATCGGCTGGAATGTGGATAAAAGAAATCCAGTGTTGATGGTTGTCTATTCACTCATCCAATTTTTGAAGGGCCCGTTGATTCAAGAGTCTCTCAAATCTTGTGAATAGAAAGATGTCAGTGGTTTTTCATGGATCTCGCCTCTTTTGCCAAAACAATGTGGAATAATCGACATAAAAAAAATGCATGTATAAATTATCTAAATCCAGTGGCAATCTGATGTGTTTAGATGGTCTAAATCCTGCAGCAATCTGATATCTGCATTTTGGTGACCTGTACTTCTGTTCTATTATATTCTCCAAATTGATCAATCTCAAAATTACAAGATTAGAGTATTTGAGTGAATATAAATGGTAGCTATAGCTAACTATTATTTGTTGTCTGTCATATATATAACCTTCTAATAATGATATGGATTTCACAGCTTGGGTTAATCGGTTCGCCAATGCTGGTGATGCTGCTTTGGAAGTTGCTGAGACGACAGCACTACGAGTGAGTTGCTCATCCTTTTTTCTCTTGTCCATTGTGCTTGTTTTACCTAGTCCTATTTTCTCAAAATGTTATCTTATTCTTCAGCTTCTACTTGATGTAAAAATAAAATAAAATAAAATAATTGTACCTGGGAAGTGGCTAAATCTATGACGTAAAATGGCTTATTGAAATGACCAGTCAGTTGAAGATTCTTGCCCATATCTTTCATAAATTTGTCTTGATTGGGGTTTAGGCCTTCAGAAACTGGACCCTACTTGTTGTCTAGGAGTTGGTATGCTTAGATTTTTTTTTTCTTTTTTCTCGTCAAGATTGCAATTTCACTGAAATTAGGGAAACGAAGACAACAAATTTGAAAAGGTTTAGACTACAAGGGTTAGTCTCTTGATCCCCTCATTAGCTAGTGAATCAGGCTCTTCATTTGCTTCCCTTGAAGGATGCGTGTGTGAAAAATATCGTGAGTACTTAAAAAATAGCATGTTTCTTTTCTTTCTCAACTTTTGTTTGGGTGAAGTTCTTTCTCAACCTAAGTAGCTAAGTATCACAGGTAAGTACGCGCTATTGGCTCTCCTGGATTTACTTAATTAATAATATCTGTTGAATCTGCTTCAACTATAAAAGCAATTCATCCCTTTCAAGTGACGTGGACAGTATGTTATCCAGTAATGAGGAAGGTGATACCATACTTTCTTATTCGGGCCCGGCCGGATTTTGTCCCATCAACAAAGCTGAAATGTTAGATCTCAAAATCAGCCTACGAGAAGCAGCTAATCTCCATCCTTATCGGTTACTTGTTGAAGGGGATTCTTTTTGCACAATTCAATGGGCGTCCCAATCTTCAAACCCCCCTTGGTACCTTCCGGATATCATTGAGGAGGTTATCCAGCTTTTGGGGGATTTCAATATTTCCTAACACCATATCAAGCGCTTGGCCAATGCTGAAGTAGATAGGGTCGCCAAAGAGGGAGTTCTTAAAACAAAGTTGCATATTTCTATTTAGTTTGTTTTTTTGGGGTTGTTGCCCACCTTTTTGGGGCTTAGCTCTCTCCTATTTGGTTTTGGTTGCTCACCCCAAGTTTGTTTGCAGCCTTTTGAGTTCAGTATATTTCTCTTATACTGTATAGTTTTTTTCGAGCAATGAATTCAGTCACCATTTAAAAAAAAAAGTGACGTGGACAGTACAGTGAAGAGAGTGCATACTGAATAGTACAATAATACTATTCATAAGCACTGTTTGCTGAGATCTTTTAAGATTGAAATGCGCATTCTGAATAGCATAGTGCTCTTTCTGCCCATAAACAAAAAAGAAGCAACACAGTATTCTCAAGCTAATTTTGATGTTATGTTGTTTCCTAGCAAGTAGTAGATATTTTCATTTCCTATACCTGTAACCTGCCAATGCAGATTTCCTTGCATTAACTACAAATTTCAGCAAATGGATTTGTGAGCAATAGAATTCAAGACTATGATCTTTACATTTCCATAGATGCGCAAATACACAACCAAAAATTTATCCTGAGCAACAAGCATAGGGAAGATCCCATGTGGGTCTCACCTTCTCTCTCTCTCTCTCTCTCTCTCTCTCTCTCTCTCTCTCTTCCAACACACACACACGTGATTTGCTAGCAGATCCATGTTAGTAGTTGTGTGGACTATGTTGGGCCCAAAAATTACTCTACCATTCATTTTCTTTTTCGGGTGTGGGATGGGTGGTGGCGACTGGCAAAGGAAGACCTTTATCCTCTCAGGTTAAAGGATCCAAGATTTGGTGGCTCCCCCATCCACACATAGCCCTTCCCTTTTAATGCAGACCAGGACATGGCTATGTCCATGGATCAACTCCGACTTGTATATCCACTAAGCCCAATGATTACCAGGCCCAAAGCCCATCTAGGCCCATTATCTGTGAGAAAAGGCCCAGGGGGCAGGTCCACGAACTTCTTGGTGTGAGCATGAAATGGACCATATTTTGATTTTTATTTTGTCATTTGTCTGTCAAGACATATGGTCCCACTTGGCTACAATAGTGATAGGCCTTTTCTTTATAGTCTTATTTTATTTAAGAATTCTGATGTAGTGATTAAGTAAAGAGTCTGTTTTTGTGCTAGTTTTTAATTTCTTTCAAAGAAGTTGTAATTGGCTACCAAATAGGCAGTCGGAATCTAATTCCCCCCCTTTTGAAAGATGGGTCCTATTTAGGTGTGAAACAAACTCCGATTGACAAAAAATAGATAGGTTTCTTAGTTACCCATCCAATGAGTCCAAGATTTTGTGATTCTGATATGGTTTGGTGAAGTTATGACCCCTTCCTAACAAGGTGTAGTCCAATTATGAATATGATCAAATTTAGTTAGAGTTGAGTGCAACTTACACATCCATAGATGTATCATATAACAGGATGTAGTCTCTTGTATTTATGTATCATGCTATTATCAAAAAGATTCAGATTTCTTTATCCATTGTGATAAATGTGTGGTTGTGCTTTGCTCTTGGGTTGAATCTTTTTCAATCTTTGACTTGGGATTTGACCTTGGTGTTTGAATCTCTTGCACCACATTCCACCCCCCATCCCTGGTGGGCCCTACTGGGATCTTCCCCACATGATCAGAAAGATTCCGAAGAAAGACCCTACTGAGCTCTTTCTATATGTGCGTCCCCATTTTTTTTTGTGATTCCTGACCCAAACCTTTGTGTGTATGTGTCCCCATTCTTTTGTAATTCTTGACCTTAACCTCAGATTGAATATAGTGATTGAACAGCTGCTGATGACAATGCTTTCCACCATAATGCATGAAGTGAACTTTTTCTAAATTTCTAGTAAGGTATCTACAATTGTGAAGTAAACACAAAGAGAGGCACATGTGGGGAGTTTTTCGTGCAGGATTGGGTTACACTTTTAAGAGAGCAACATCATCATAGCCTTGTCCCGACTATGTTGGGGTCAACTATATGAATTTTATTTCTCTATTCCGATCTATTCCGACTCAAATCCTCGGATAGGTTGTACTTCTTTTTACTACTTCCATCCGTGTTCTCTTGGGCCTGCCCCTTCCCCTTGGCTCGCCATCACAACTTGTAAAGAGAAACTTTTCCTTACCAATGTTGTTGCTGGCCTACGTTGGACACATCCAAACCATTTTAGGCAGGTTTTCTTATTTTCTCACCTATTAATTTTACCCCTAATTGCTCTCAAAAGCATTCATTGCTTATTCTATCTTTCCTAGTTTTACCACACATCCACCTCAACATTCTCATCTTTGTTACACTCATTTTGTGCATGTGTTGCTTCTTGATTAGCCAACATTCTGCTCCATATCTAATTGTTGTCCCGTCCCTTCAATCTTGTTGGTATAGAAAAATATGAAATTACTGATGGGAGTGAACTGGGGAGACATGTTCCGTTCAAATTGAGATCAGTTGCAACAATGGTTCAGATTTGCTGGATAGGATATCTTTGGTAATGCTCAATTTGGAAAATGCTCGCCAGTGTGATTAGTCCATGGGGGAGACATGGCTGGTCAAAGGAATCAGTAGTGACTATACTCATTGGTAATATGGCCAATTATTGCTAATATTTAACTTGCACAAAATGAATTTTCAGGTCGACACAACTCAAGAAAAATGCATAGGATATTTGCTCAAAACTCCTCATCAAAGTAAACAGTCATCTTGAAGGCCCGTTTACCTGCTTTATATTGAATTCCTAGGACTTCATAGTGAAGGGAGTTTTATCAAAGGATTATTAGGAAGGTGAGGAGTAAAGGTTCTAAGGTGGAGCTATACATGGGACCATCACTTTCGTAGGATTTAAGTCATCGGAGTGATGGGTGGGCGTGCATTTCTATTGAACGGGAGATGATTTGATGGCTTCATCTTCTATCCTTCATTCTGAGCCCCTTTGGTAGAAAGGAGTTGCTTTGAAATCATGGTGATTAAATCCCAATTGAACAAATGGGGCCTAAATGAAAGTTTTAGTTCATAAGGAAACTTGGTTTCCATAAGGAAACAAAAGCAAGGTAGATTTTGTCAATCTTTCTTTGGAATCTCCATGTGAAGTGGGCCTTTGTAAGGCCTTGTATCTTTAGCTTCTGCATCATTGGCTCTTCAATTTTTCTTGCAGCAATTTCTTTGGTCCACACCCATCAAAGATGGAGCAGTTCATTTGCTACACTTGATGTTGAACATCTGATAGAACCTAGAAACTCTTCTTTGGATGCAAGGTGATGTGAATGCCATCTTTGGTGAAGGTGTTTACTTTGGTGATGTGTGACATTTTGGTTGTTTCTATTGACACAAGATCACACCATACTTGATCTTTGTAACTGTCACTAATCGAGAAATGGAACTGACCACGCTTGTTTACCGTAATTTCATCCTCCTTTGTGAATCATTGCTGTTGCTTCTTCTAGCATGGTGTTATATATTTGAACCCATCTTTCCAAGCTACCATCCTAGATATCAAATTTGTCATAGTTTCAAGGTCAACAACCAGTTTCTCTAACTTGCAATTGGTTTTGAAGATATCATTTTAGGGTCATGTATCAACATTAGGTGATATGGTCTCAGTATTCACCACACATTAACCAATGAGTGATTGATATCCTGTTTGTTTACACTTGTTCGTGCCGGACTTGGGCCCCTTGCTCCAGGCCTATTAGACTGTAGTTACACACACACACACACACACACACACACACATATATATATATATATATATATGTATATGTTTATGCCTATGTACTAAAGTATATACAAAGATGTATTTAATATACTTTTTACGTGTTCATTTGAATGGTATGAAAACAGTTCTTTGACTAAAAATGGGCCTTATTGGACTCTGTCCTTAATTGGACTTGGGTCTTTAGTGGGCGGGTCTGGCCTCCTATATTTCTTATTGGGTGGCCTCCTATATTGGTTGAACTTGGTCTTTTCAATCCTTTTCAGGCCCAGTCTCTGGCCTTGATCTAGCAAGATTATTTTGTTTACTATAAGGGTAAGCAAATTAGGATAATTTCTTAAAAAATGGTGAACTTATTCATGGGAAAGCTGCAAATGAATTCCCTCTAATAATGAGACTCAATTTGTTGAAGGTCAATTTGGATTTTGCAATAGGTGATAACTGATAACTATTCAGGCCTTTAATGGCATATAATGGAAATGATATGAATAGTTTGAATGCATGGTAGTAGAAATTGGAGGACAAGTCATTTTCTACTTCTTTTTTTCTTTTCTTTTTTGTCAGTACATTTTTTATATCAGTAGCATGATTTAAAATTTTGTGATCCCTGTTTCTGGCTAAAATTCACTTAAAGGTGAATGGATGAAACCCTTGTCTTGAAAACTTGTGGGGTTGCTTGAAACACTGCAAGCAATGATGCGGAATCTGTGGAACGTTTTTCTTTTGATTGGTTTGCTAGCAGTCACATCTGGATGAAATGATGATGTGATTGGATCATGTCATATCTTTGAGTTTGGCTAGGGCTTGGGGTTACTGGCTTATTTAATGATGTATTTTCAATTACAATCCTAAAATTCTCTTCCTTTTCACTTTTATCTTTTAGAACTTTCTACCTTCATTTTGCTGGGCTCTGGTACTTCTACATGAATTATCTGTCCTTTCCTCAATCATGCTTTGCTTCTTACAGTGGAGACAAGCTAAGACAGAGATTGTATCCGCCAGCAAAGTTGCTTACCGATTCCTCTCAGGTGTAACCTCGAACTCAATGGTATCTCCAGTAGCCTCAAACTCACTGGTCTCTCCATCAGCCTCGAGCTCACTGGTCTCTCCAGCAGCCTCGAACTTACCGGTCTCTCCAGCAGCCTCGAACTCACCGGTTTCACCTGCAGCCTCTGACTCACCGGTCTCTCCAGATTCTCCAAACCATTCGGACAGAGGCTTCTCAAGGTTCCAAACTGTGTGGTTCAAGAATCTCATTTCTATTGGGTCCAGACCTTCTAGTAGTTCAGATCATTCAGGGGAGACTGAAGAAACACTTCAGAAGCAACATAGACATATGGAACAAGAACAACTGCAACATAGTTCTCAACATGAAATTCATGAGTGAAAATATAGGGTCCTGTGCCACGGCAAATGTACAGTTTGTTGATCTTCGCAGTTATGTGCATGCAGAGCCTGTGTTTTGGTGATCTATACAGTTTCTCTGATGGGTTCTACTCTGGATTAAGGATGTGCCATAGATCTCCTGGATTGGTAGATCAGACTTTTCCATTGGTGTCCTACAAAATCAGCAGTGTATTAATATAATACAGCCAGGATCCACAAATCATTGGTAGATCGAACTTTTCCTTGCAAGTCCCATCAGATTATCGAACATATGCCTTCATGCATTTAATAACATTGAGTTATCACAAGGTAATACATTTGCAATGGTGGAGGACTCTAATTCCTCTCTCTTAAACGGGGAGCTGCTGTGGCAATGTTGTCTCGCTGTGTGAGTCGAAAAAAAAAAAAAGGAAAAAGAAAAAGAAAAAACCCTCTCCATAGCCATCGACTTTCTATTGAGTTAAGACACGCTGTAACATTTATTTCTGTCAAACATCTTTGAAAACAAAACTGAAGTGTTTGATTATACATGAAATGGGTCATTTGTAAAACTATTCATGTGAATTTAATGATGCCATGTGTTCCCCAATTCCCTCAAGTAGGGTTTCCTGTTGGACTGTGGTTGCTTCAGTGTGGCTCTAGAAAATACAGAGACAATGGAATGGAGTGCATGGGCTGCTATTTGTGACTTTATCTGCCCTCTCTTTGGCAAAGGCCTCCGACCCTTGGAACTTCCATCACCATAAGCGGCAGCAGGAATGGTGACCTTATTGCTCATGAGGCTGATAGGCAGGTACTCTCCCTTTTCTGGATATTTGTATTGTCTGACTGATGATGGGATATGGCTTACTCTAATCTGAAGTTCATTTATAGCAGTCTGGAGAACAGGGGTGAATTATTTTAATGAGGACCTGAGTTGAGAAAATCTCAAGGGGGTTTCCAGTGAGGCAACATGCCAGCCAAGTTGTCTGAACTATCAGACAATGCAACTACACTAGTGGGTTTAAAAAATCTGAAACTGGATTTAACTTGGAAAGTCACACGGCCTGGTAAGGCCTTATCTGGCCCGAGTAGTCAGCCATGCCCATTCTGACTAGCTTAACTAATTGGCGTATTGAGTTGACTTGGCCTAGGCAAAGGTGAGATTGATTATTCAAACCATAATCTGGACTAATAAGCCAGACAATGGTTTTGATACCAGCTTAGTGTCTCGTTGATTATCCAGAAAGAGGAGATTTTATTCATTGGTTTGGAATAGTTCCACTGTTTACTGGGGAGTAGGTTTCCGTTGTTGCTACTTGGTAGTTAGGTGGATTAGAGCTGTGGGTACTGTACATAGATTGGTCAACAGAAATCAGATGTGACTCAGCTTTGCTGGTGGGTCAACCCCTAATTCTCCCCATGGTGATTATAATATTTGGAATTAGATGGCTGGATCACATGGACAACTTGCCATTGCACAAGTGCCCATAGCCACATGCACTCCAGCGAATTTTGACCAGGGGGGACCAATCAATTTTTGTCCTATTTGCTGATGAAAAACGTGTATGATGATGTATTCCTTCCTACCTGGTGGGCCCTGTGGGGCCCGTGATTTAGTGCAAGTTTAGATGGTTTATGATTATGACAGTGTTCGGTGTTTTTTTTTTTTTTTTTTTTTTTTTTTTTGTGTGACCTTGATCATCAACAGCAGACATTTGCATCAAATGAGGGAGTAGATCAGAAGCCATGCGTCTAGAATAAGATGGCTTCATTGTATTGGTTTTTTTTTTACTCTGGCTTCTACTTTGTCATTCAGTGATTAAATTGCTTTTAATGTACCATCCAAAAAGATCTCCTCAGATTACTTGGTTACTAGTTACTTTGGTTGAGTTAAGTAACTCGAAATACAATGCTCAGGAGAAAATCCAACTATATAAATAAAATAACAAATGAATGACTCTAGATTATTAGATATCGGTATTTGTTACTCATTGGAGTGAAAGGGGGAAGATTTATACACATTTTACTTGTCTAACTTGTTGAAGAAGTTCTTATAAAAATGAATATAAAATAAGATAAAAAAATTTTTATGAAGGTACTCAAACAGCTATAATATAGATAGGATGTTCTCCAGTCTGATCATGTGTTGAGATGCATCCAATTCACAGGGTTTTGTAGTTATGGATAAGTTTGAAAAAACCACTTATTAAATAATTCTAACCCACTATAGCTTAAAAAAAAATAAATCTAACCTGCAATTTTAATGCTTCAAAATTTAATGGAAGAGTACTTTATTCCCATGTTTTTTCCTTTTTTTTTTTTGTTTTTGAACTAAATCCAAAGGTTGCTAATGGAAGTGTCAAATTAGTATTTAAAAAGAGCTCTAAAATTTCAAAAAAATCAAGACCAGCATTGTGATTCCCCTAAAATCAAACATAAATGAAACCCATATATACATTTTCTTACATACATTTGAAAGTCATGGGAATACGTCCTTCCATGTTTATTAACAGCTTTGGGCTCATTACTGTAACAACAAGAATCACACACACCAAACTCTCTCAAGCAAACATGTCCATTTTCCCTCAAGCTCCCTTTTCTTCTTCTTCTGTACATTGCTGGAAATATAATCAATCCATCACCAACCAAAGCTGATAGACTCGAAATGCAGGTGATTCGCCAAACCGGATGAGCACACGGCTGCAACCTCATGTCTCATCCCTCTTGGGCCACACACCATAACTCCAACACTGGATCCTTCACATTCTAGCAGCATCTCTGCAAATATAAGATTTAAACACCAACTTAAGCTGTCAATAATTAATTGTGACATTTTAATGACAAGCCTCATCAGCCCATACGTATGATCGAAGATGTCTGTCAAGTGGGCGTGGCCCCAATTATGAAAGTGTTTTTTGTCTTACAAATGGTGCTAATTCACCCTTATCAGCGGGCTTACATTTAGCCAACCCCAGTTTCATGCAGAGGTAGAAAAAATGGGGGTCCAATAACTTACTTTTGAGATTAGGCCTTGCACCAAAGTGCACCTTGGTGGCTTGTACAAGGGACTGGTGTGGAAGGCTCTCCAGTTCCCTATCTGCATTGTAGAACCATGACCCCGGCGACGTTGTTGGCGACTGCCCCTCCATGTTCTCTATCTTCTTCCCTTCCATGGCATTTTGCTTCTTGTTCCACATCACCACAGCGCTTGCCGTTGCAGCTATGCAAACACACACAAACAAAACACTGAAAGCAGACCTACCCGAGTAGGGAAAGATCTTGTTGGTGTTGTGATCAATGGGGTATATGTAGTAGCAGGTGAGAATTCCCAACAGCAAGAGGAAACCAACAAAGGAAGTGGAAATGATGGCTCCCAACCAAAGCCAACTGTTTGGGCCTAGGACTGCAGAGACGGGTGCGTCAGTTGGGTTGGGCTCGAACCATATGGTTCGGAGGAGGTTCTGGGCATGGAGGGTGGTGGGCTCTTGGTCTCTTGTGACGAACGCTTCAAGCCGAAACTGCAGGCGGGAGATGTCGGATGGGGTGCCGGTGAGAGGGAGGAGAAGGTCGAGCATGGTGAGGTCGGAAGAGTTCTTGAAGACAGTGATAAGAAGAATGCGAGGGAGGGGAGAGGATGGACTGGTGCTTCTGTAGATGAGTTCTCGGATGATGGAGATGAAAGGGGTGATGCCACTGCCCCCACTGACCATCACTAGTGTGTCATGCCTGCACCCATAAGTTTTATTTCTTCATTTCAGTTTTATTTGATGAAGATAACTCCACCTGATTGGAGTAAAATTTTGCTCCGAGTTGAAACAGGGGATGATAGTGATTTGGAGCAGATTGGATTTTAAACGTGAGCCTAAATAATGTATCAATAGCTCTAAGATCATGGACTCTTGGGTATACATCATCACCTAATCCCAGCTATTCGAAATAAGCTGCCTCTTTCAGTCAAAACATGCGCACTTCTAAGAAATAAAAATGCAATTAGCTATTTATGACAGCTTAGAAAAATCAATCCAAACTCTCTTCAAGGCAGGCCTTAGAAACTTTCAGTGATCCATGCCTATGAAATCTTGTCACTAAAAATCAATAGCCCAACCTATATTGTCTCTGTGCCGAATTTTACTCTAATTAATGGTAGGTGGGCCCACCATTACATCGATAAATTGTAAAACACCTGATTTCACTATTTTTTCTTTATTTTAGTCACATACTTTACACATTATTAATCTCATGGTGAGCATTGGCTTAAAGTTAATACAAGGTGAGACGACGATTTTGAGTGGTTTGATTTTGGAGTGGGGCCCTATAAAGCCTGGCTTCGTAATTCGTATGATTAAGATTTGAGGAAAGCATTGTCTCTGGTAGGCTGGGTAAAGAATGTCATAAAAAATTTCAAATTTAAAAGGTTTCTCATATATTTTTCCCTTCTTCACAGAAAATAATTTTTTGAATGACAAAAAGAGAAAAAAAAAAAAAAAAAAAAAAAACTATAACATAAATGCAACTCTTTTTCAAAATAAAGAACTTATGGGGTTGTTGAGTTCATGAATTTGCACAATTACGCATCATATTAAGATGAATTAGAGATTTAATTGGGTGAATTGCATCATTATTCATCTAATTTCATCAATTCATGCATTTTCACCTAGGAATCTAATTTTTCATACTTTCATACATTTTCTGCATTAATTTAGACTGTTTTGCAAATTTTCTCCGAACAGTCCCAATTGGAGTAGAACTCTGTCCGGATGGGTCCCGCTTCAATATGGGCTCTTAACTATTTAATGTGTTAAATTAGAATGTGCAGAAAATGAGAATTGCAGACCTCTGTTACGGAGCCCACTTTCAAGCACATTGTCATCCTGAGCCCTGCATTGTTGAATTGAAGTAAACTGAAGAATTCACCATATGGGTCCACACACAAGCCATATGCAAATAAATCAAAGGAGGGGTCCACTCATCATATCACTTGAAGAATCCTAACTACAGAAGAAGACTTCTCATAGGGCCCACTATTCAAACAGATGAAATGTCTCACATGGCAGGGTCCACAGTGGTTGCAAATTTGAAATTATTAATGAATAATTCAAAGAGTATCATTCTGATTGGAACAAAAGAAGAAGAGTTTGAATCATCCACATCTGATGTCCTTTCAAAGAAGAAAGTTGTGCAGAGATAGAATCCATTGCAAATCAAATTTTAAAAGCTAATCCCGTTTTTCTCAGGACAACTAATCTTCAAATGGCCATAACTTTCAATCCGACCGTCGGATCGATGAAATTTACCTACCGTTGGAAAGCTTATTCAGAGTAGATATCCGTAGAGCCCAAGAACGTGCAAATCGGAGCTATATTGATAAAGTTATGAGTCCGGAGATTTTCATGTTCATTTTTAGACGGGATTGCAAATTAAATCCACACCATTTGCCAAAGCTTTGCTACAAATTCAATTTCAGATTTGAACTTATCAAAGAGAGTGGGCCATAGCATGGGAAATTTCCAAGTAAAGAGAATTTAAGAGGAAGTCCTTGTTGGCTAGGGAATCTAACTAAGCAAGTCTTGTCCAAAAAGTTAACATCTCTCCAAAAGTTACTAAGAAACTCACTTTAACTTGGAAAGCAAGAAGAAGACTTACTAAAGAAGGAAGATTCTTTTACTAAAAAAGAGGATCTAGAGAGAAAGAATAGGGAGCTCATGCCCTATTTAAAGAAGGCTTTGGATGTCAAAAAAAAAACCCTCTTCTCCAAAAGAATTGTCTCACGTGGAACTCTCTCTCTCTCCCTCATATATTCCCTTCTTTATTTCTTCTTTTCCAATTTTTAGCTAGTTTCTTTTCTCTTTTATTCTTTTGGTAGCCTTGGGCCATGTCCAAGGATTTATTTTGAAGGAGAATCTTTGTGAAGGAGAAGTTCATGAAGTATTCAATGAAAATCATATCTTTTGCAATGGCTGGCTAGATTTCTGGATTGGAGCACACAGATGAAGTTAAGTAGATTTTTAATTTAATCTATGTTATTTTTCTATTACCATTTTGTCTCTTTTAAATGCATGCTCTATTAGAATAATAGATTTGTCTTCATGCCTTAGGCAACCTCTGTTTTGATTTCTAATGAAAATAATTTGATGATTTATACTTATTTTGATAGATTATGCTTAGGGCTGAGATCCTTTGATAGTTTATGCTTAATTTGATGAATCATGCTTATGATTTTTCATTCTTTTATGAGGTGAAGGAGGTCTTGGGTTGTAAACTTATTCTTTTTTAAAAATTGATTTTTGCGAAAGACAAATCCTCCGGATCCGAAACATTTATTTGTTTCTGATCTGAGTTATTTTGAGACAAATAGTAGAATAATTGCATGGATGGATTAATTATCTTGCTTAGTGGATTCTGGATGCTCTGATCTGTTTTATTTATTTGATTGGTTTGTGTTTTGAATTTTGTCTAGTTTTTCTTACATCTCAATTATTTATTAATCCTTAATTTAAAAAAATAAAATAAAATAAATTCAGATTTTTAAATTTTAACTTAGTAGTGCTCCTTGTGGGATCGACCTGTAATTGCCACTATCTCAACAAGATAACTGTGCACTTGCAGTAATTTTAATGGATTGATTTAATTCACATCAGGGGTCCACTTGAGTGGACTTTAATTAGGTTAACATTACTGTCCTAATTCATATACCTCGCAAAGAAAATATAGACTCATATTCCCCCTCTATACTTCTGGTGAATACATGGCCCCTATGCAATGTTTCTGAAGTATAATAGAAATACTAGACTTGTGAAAGAGAACAATACTAGCAGCAACAAGTCATGTTACTTATTTGCAAACCTTAGGATGTGAGTTGCAGTAGGCCCATAGGGTCCTTCAAGTGAAACTTCCAAGCGATCGATTGAAGATGGTGATGAAAGCACCTGATAGAGCTTTTCAGACCAACTTCCTTCCTTTTTGATGACTACACTAAGCTTATCAGGCTCCATGTTGCTGTTGGAGGTTACTGTGAAGGGGTGCCATTGCAAAGATGATATGCTGGGCACATTTATGAACACCATACTTGGTGATGTGAATGTTAGTCCTACAGGATCGAAACCAAAAATAAATAAATCTAATTCGTCAAAATTGCCACTATGATATAAAAGTATAGAATCGATTTAATTTCACAAGTTCTTATAACATCATGAAAAGTAATCATCTACTTACCTGGGTTCTTGGAGAAGTTGAGCTCAACCGCTTCGCAAGGTAAAACACGAGCAGACACTAGTCTAACCTTGCACAGTGACTGCAAGAATCGCAAGCAGCGATCGACCAAGAAGAGATAGACACCAGGAAGAATATAGCAGAAGAAAGCGATTCCTGTGTGCAATACAAAGAAGAAGAGGAAGAGGAAGTAGAGATGATGGGTGTAGTAAAATAGCTCGAACATCTTGCGCCTGATGCGGGGGATGCTTGTAACCCACATGAGTAGTCCACAGATGAGTGCCAACTCTCCTGGAACATTTGCTACCCCAATTTTATCCCATGCAAGCATCTGCATTGTAGTTGAAAGATGACTCATTAACTTTGAATTTGATTCTACTTCCGTGGCGTTTGGAAGCACCAACAGCAACACTTGTGATATATTTTGTTGTGGTCATCAGACATTGCATTAGAAAACCTCACTAGCATTATGATTCCTGAAATTTAAAATTTCTACATGGTAACTTGAGGATTGGTCTTTTATGCGTTTGAGGATCATCTTATAAAAGGAAAGAGAATTATTTCATTTATAAGAGAATTGATTAGCATAAGGAAACTGTATTTGAGAGGCTAATTATGTCTATTGAGGAGATATATTTCAATTTGGGCAGTTACATATGTAATTAATTATAAATCACAGCAGGTATTGGCATGTACTTTTAATTAAGCCGTTTGAACAGGTATTGATATGAAATCTGAATCAAGACTCTTTCATGTAAAATAATAGTTCCAAGTAGTACCTGAGAAATCTGGTTAGTGGAGGCCCAGCAGATGATGTAGCACAGACCATGTGCTGTGAAGAGGGCCATCACAATGTGTCCTAGCCATATATGATACTTGATGCTAGCTTCCAAGGTGAGCCCCACCAGTGGCAAGATCGACGATCCTCGAGCCACTGGGAAGAACAGAAATGCGCAAACGATGTTCCCCACCAGGCCTAATCTTAGTCCTGCAGCATTGAGTCTCGCGGCCCACCTGTTCATCAAATCCCAACCACCCCCTCTCAGGATCAGAGTTAGATACAATGCATGAGATGTTAATTTACAATCAGGTGAGAGATGATCTTCTTACAAGTGCTCTCCATCCTTGACAGTCTTGGAATTGATACTTGAGAAGCTGATGTATAGAAAGGAGGAGATAGCCCAGATCAAGAGGGCCATGAACATGAAAAAGAAGGCCAACTCCAATCCTGAGACGATTCCTAGTGGACCTTTAACAAGCACTGGCCGTCTCCATAAGTCCAGATGACCAGCCTTACTGTTGCTGCAATCAAATTCAATCTTGTTAACATTCAAAATGCAGTTATTGGATGATATATATGATCAGGATGGAGAACATATGGACCAAGGATAATCCCTATGTGGGGTCCACCTGGATGCATGTCGCTTAGGCACGAGATGGAACCTATTAATGTAGATTATAGGTACTAATAAACAACGGCATGCATGATCGGGTGATCATGGTCATCTTTTTTATTTTATTTTTAATTTTTTGCCAAGTTGGGCTACTGGTAAGGAATGATACTGAGAGACCCAGGGATTGATTGATCCGTGGCATGTCAGTGGTGCTAAGGTGCCAATACCACTCGACTATGAGTGTGTCGCGATCATGACCAGCTATCTATATGAGGGCACCCTAGTGACACAATTTAGATCCTTTGATAGATAGTTAGGATCCTGAAATTGTACTAAATAGATATCTGCCCACCTTTCAATATTTTAGTTAATGTTCCAATTCACCCCTGATCGCCATGCAACAAGGTGAGCGCATGTTTTTAATAAACATCATGCAGCAGTTTTGGAGTCTGATGAAGAACAAAATTTCCATGCATAGTACTCTAAAATCAAGACACCATTGATTCACCAAGTTCTGTGGTCTTGATCCTGGTACTAATGTATTAATTCGAATATCAATATGGTGTGTCCTACAGAAAATACTCTGCACATACCTGTCAGTGTAGTTATCAAATTTCTTTCTCAAATGGAGATAAACACACCCCAGAACAGCAATGAAGAGGATAGGAAATGTGAATATCAGTAAGTTGGCACCTGCAAATTAAGAAAACGTACAACATTTGATCATGCAAGAGAACAGCAGAACCAGACAATCCATGACCAACTTCAAAACAAAACTAATCAATGGAACTTCTAGCAACAACCAAAATAAAAATGTAATTAAGGCGTTGAGAAATCCAACCTAATGGTCCAATATATGTTGAGTTCGTGTCGGCACGGACCTTCACCATCCATGTCTGCTTGTAAGTTTTTGTAGGCATCATGACCCACATAAACAACCATCCCAGAAACACCACTCCGAGCAACAACTCCATTGCTGTAAACATGTACCTCTTTTTAACATTAGAGGCTGCAAATCCCTTCACCCCAGAATCCATCTATCAAAATTCAAGGCACTCAACTCACTTTTTCCTGTCAAATTCTGTAGAAATACTTTGTAACTCTCAAACCACCTACAGAAGAATGTTTCTTGGATACTACTTATAGAGATTATGAGTAATGCTTGTGTGTGTGCGCTTAGTGGGGAAGAATGGTGAAATAGGAAAGTAGGAGAATCTAGGGAAGAGCATGATTCACGTCCAATCACTGATCATATAAACATGCCGCTTTAATTAGAAATCCCTCTTTCAAGGTGCATGGGGCACAAGTCAACCAGCTGCAGATGGAAGGATTTCTATGCTCAAGTGCACAAGTAGCTACCCCATAAGGAAGACAACAAGTTGGCAGGCCATCAAACAGATCACCACATAACAGTGGGTCATTCCATTAGTCATCACATACCGTTTGTACATGAGAAGATTGGCGAGTCATCTCAGCAAGAGAATCCTCGAGATATCAAACGGACACGTCATGCGTATCATGATCATGATCTATCGTACTGTATCAAGGATATGAAGGGTGTGCAGATGAGCTAGCCTGGGATATGAAAATCTTATTTTATGCTATTCAGTTGCTTTAAATGTATTTTAATACATTCTCAAAATCCATGTGTAAGGAAACTAATCCATGTGTAAGGAAGCTACATGATGAGGGAAGGCTAGGCACGTTGAGAATAACCGCCAAACCTCTTTTCACAATCTGTCTTTAAAATTTCTTACATGAGAAAGATTAATGGAATGACCCACTGTGATGTGGTGATCTGTTTGATGGCCCACCAACTTGTGTTCTTCCTTATTAATATCAGTTGGCCCCGAATGAGGTAGACGGTATTTTCATCTTTTCCTAATGAATGAGATTGTCCTGTTTAGTTGCCAGTTGCCACTTCGTAAAAAGATGGAACAATGGATAAAATTTACATGGACTGATCAGCTCTAAATTGCAATTATGTTGGAGTTATTTATATATTTATTGATAATTATGAGACCTATTTATAGAGTTTTAAGATAAAGCAAGAATTATATAGGGAGAAATTCAAAAAAGTCCTTAAGTTTCGGCCTTATTTAAAAAAATGACACAAGTTTTAAAACTTTTCTAATTAATTTCTAATTTTTTCAGGAAGTTTTCAATTAAGGAAATCCATCTATTTAAAGTTATTTCTCGGTAATTTTTTTCCTTTTTTTTAAATACCTAAATTACTCTTCATTTAATAGAACTCTCATTTACTTCCTCTATATTCTCCTCATTTCTTTCGCCTGTGTCCTCACAGTGATCAAGGATATACCCAGCCAATAGCAATGAGCTACATGTAGTGGCTGCCAAAACCATGTCATGGCTTTAAATGAAGGGTAATTTAGGTATTTTCAAAATATTAAGGGAAAAAGTCACCAGAAAATACCTTTAAATGGCCGGATGTCTTTAATTGAAAATTTACTGGAAAGCTTAGGGACTAATTTGAAAAGTTACAAAACTTGTATCCTTTTTTGAAATAAGGAAAAAACATAAGGACATATTTGAAAATTTCTCAATTATATATATTAAAGCAAAAGAGGGAGGTGGGTTGTGGGAGTGGCTTGTCCACATAGGGTTTTCAATGAGCATGAGAGAAAGATGAGAGGATCATAAACTCTGACGCACGAGATTTAAGGGTATTGTGCGCCATTAAAAGACTATTTTTGTGGGCCAAATTAGGAATATAAAAGTAAGTCCCTCAAATCGTAATAAACCTCTCATTATTCCTTCCTTTTAACTCCCTTATAATATCTCTCCTAACAATAACTTTTTTCCTTCTATCTTTTCAAATTTTAATCTTCTCTCAATTCTTATCAAAAATTCTGAATCTTTCCAAATCTCACGTCTTTCTTTCTTAATGCCAATTCTAATTCAAATGGGCACTCCATCCGAGATCTTTTCACACAAATCTCTAAAATTCTTTATATATCTTTGGTGTTATTGACATTACTCTAGCCCTTACTCTCTGTCTTTCCCTCTTTGGGATCCTGAATCAAACCCAAGAAAAATTTGGCCATTCATAAGAAGGTAATTATTTTTTTAAAGAATTTTACAGGCTTTTTATAGTAAACTCAAACTCACGCATCCAAGCATGTACGCTTTGAATCTTTTTATTTGAATAAGATATTCAATTATCATCTTCATTACTCTCTTTTTTATAATTCTTTTATACTAATTCCAAGCTAGATAGCATTAATGTTACGATCTGACTAATATAAATAAATCAATTTAGTTGTGAGACTAAGCTTGTGGTTTTCTATTTTATAATAAATGCTTATTTATTCTCAATTTATTCTTATAATAATATTATAAAGAAAATATTAAATATGAATATACTTTGATTTTCTTGGTTTGAGCTTAGTACGGGCCTTTGTTGATAGTCTTATTTATATCAATTTAATCTAACTAAAGTATTGGCAATCCACTGACAGGTATTTGTTAGGATGAAAGTATAGAGGTCACTGAGGATATGATTGAGAAGACTTTTTTGCAAAAGCAATTTTTTCTCTTCTGTTTCATGATGATATGTTCTGTGGTTTTCTATTCCTCCATCCATAGGGTATCTCAATTTTCAAGTGAGCCACCAATTGCAAGGAAGGTTTGATTGAGAGGTTGTTCTTAATGAGAAGTGGAAATAGAAAGTAACTATATATAACTTTTTTAAATTTTCACCTCAAAGATGTTTGATCAATAGATCATACTGAGACCTGTACATTATCTTTCTTTTCTGTTTTTTTTTTTTTTGGATTGACAAGTGACATCCCACAGCAATTGATTTGACATGGCTAATTATTCTGGCGCACGCATGATCCCACAACATGCATGCACTAAATAAATATGGGGGTGTTAAATACACGTTGTGGGAGGTAAATACACGCCTTATACCAATGGACCAACACCTATGCGAGTATTACATTATCTTTCGCAATCCGCTATGTGATGTTTTTTATTTGCATGTACATAATCTTATACTTCTTTCATTTTTATAATCTTCCACTTAATAGACTTTATTATCTAATGCGTCGTTTCTCACTACTTGGTACTACTTTAGCTGGTGCCTTGTGTGGGGTTTCTCAGTCCCCAAAGTGAGAGGTAGGGTATCTAGGTTGGGCCCAATGATAGAGGGGGATATAAAGTACTAGACTGAAAAAAAAAAAAAAAAAAGACTTAAAGTAAGATAGGGGAGGTTTCTTGAATCTTCTTTACTTTGTTCTTTGAATTTTGTTACATTCCAATACTAGAGGGGTGGAGAAGAATAAAATTAAGGCAATATACAGGTCTCCTCCACCCCTGCTTGCTGATCAATGTGGTTCTAAAATTAAGGGCAATATCTCCTCCACCCCTGTTTGATGATCAATTAATGTGGTTCTCTAACCTAACATGGACCATCTACAGATCTACTGTAGCAATACACCCCATGGATTGGGGAGTTTCTAACAGTCCCAGAGGTCCCATCTTTGATCAATGTAATCTCTTTCTAGCTAGCACCAAGTGATGACAAGAAGACAAGTTCATCTCACAAGTCTCACCATGGAGGAGAAAAGTGTGGCTGTGAATCCGACGAATCAGGACCGTTGATCACTTCAAAAGTTGACCCCACTGCCTCTTTGTTTTTCTATTCTTAGTCTGTGATTTTCATGGCAAGATCCACGCATGGATGATGGATGCAACATTTGCATTAAAAAAAAAGCTAGGCCTGAGAGAATGTAATCCATCATTTTCTGTTAGTTATTGAGTTCAGTTGGAACTAGGGAATGGTCACATCCTATGTCCTAACCATAAGAAGTGCTTGCTGTCTTTATTCTAAAATTGATGATGGCATCGGCTACTTCTGGTCCCTTTTAGTTCTTTTTTCTCTGTCCTTTTGTGTTGCTTCTGGCATGGTCGTCCATTGACGGGCAGCTCCTGCATGAGTTTGGCAGGTTCACAAGCCAATTTAGAAAAGAAAGGATGCTTCCACAAGTCAACCATGGTTTGGCAGGGCAGAACTATAATGCTGGTCCATGCCATCACCAGTGTGCTCATATTTAACCCCAAGGGGTAGCTCAGTTGGCCTAGGACTACGGTTTGCACCCGGAGGTTGTAGGTTCGAAACTGCACTACCACACTGGGGCTACAGGGGGAGTTTACCCGGCTTCCCTCTGGGCCCGGAGGGATTAGTCCAACCCAAAGGGTTGGGAACCCTCTGATATAAAAAAAAAAAAAAAAAAAAAAAGTGTGCCCATATTTCAATTATCTAACAAGATCACTATTAATTACCAGGTCCAACGGGATTAAGCTTATTTACAGTCTATTGCATGTGATTAACTCAGAGTAATTCTTTAGATTTGACATGTAATCAGTCTAAGTGAGAATTATAGAGGTAGATTTATTTGGAGTTCGGTTTAATTGGTGGCTTTTTTTTTTTGGTAAACACAAATATCATTGAAACCAAACAAAACCAAAACAACAAATAGAGAAGGGGCAACCATGGTCTAACCCACTCTGGAACTAGAGAAATGGTTGTTCTAAAAACAAAAAAAAGAAGTTAACTAATGAAAAGCTGCTGCTTTGACTTTTAATGTCCAAAATAATTGGATTGATGGCCCAGTCCTGCTCCCCATCGATAGATTCAATCACATCTATAGCATATGAAAAAAGAGTGCAATCCTAGAGAAGCTACCTTTTTAGCGAAAAAAAAAATTAAGAATGGTCCTTGCCTCTGTTTCTTACTTTCTTTAGAGGAAGGATGTTTTGGCTCATAGTGAGCGCTTGTACAAAGCTTGTACGACCAAAGGAGCTATTTAACATCATTATATAATTGAAAGAAGATCTTCTATCAATAGGTTTATAAGCTGCATCTGTGAAACTCAGTAAGATAATATTTGAGGATTCTCCTGGCAACCCTAAAAATGTAGGCCTAGGTACACCCATTTTTTTAAACCTCCCTCACCATCATAAGGACATTATTTTTTTTTATTGTGCCAATAACTTTTATAGGATCTATTATAATACCTTTAAAAATAAAATTATTTTTATCTTTCCATAAAGCTCACCATATAGATGGAGTAATTGAAAGAAGATTGGAATTTTCCTGCAACCTTACCGAATCATTCATTTTTTCATGAGATTTTCCCATCAACTTAAATTAGAGCCAAACGAGACTGCTCTAGCATGATTACATTATTGAAGAAAAGGTTCAGCAAATAAAGAAATCGAGACCCTATCATGATCCACCCCAGCAAATCCAGTCAAATAATAATCAAGCCCAACATGCTCAATCAAAGCCTAGATGCAACAATCAAGGACGTTTGATTGTAGGATCTGAATTAAGACCACAAAAGCCTCAAACTGCCATAACAAACAACAATCAAGGATGCTTGATTACTTGATTGTAGGATCTGAATAGGGACAATTTGTATCAATTAACAATCCCCGATTTCATGTAATCTATCCATAATAGTATTATAAATTCAAATCCTACAATCAAGCATCTTTGATTGTTGCATTCAGGCTTTAATTGAGATTGTTGGGCTTGATCATAGTTTGATTGGATTTGGATTTGCTGGGGTGGATCATCACAGGGTTCCGATTTCTTCATTTGCTGAACCTTTTCTTCAATATACATAACAAAAGAAAATTGTTCCACTGTTTCTTCCTCGAAATCACAAATAAGACACATAGTAGATCCTGAACTTGTTTCAGGATCTAACCATTTCCTCACAAGAATGGCATTACGTAGGCATTTCCATCCAAAGAGAAGGATTATTTGGAGAACATGTTTTTTTTTTCCAAAAATTATTATATTTAACCATACCATTATTATTAATAGCATCCAAAGAAGAGATTGTCTTATAAGCATATTTAATATATATACTTTCATTTTTAGCAAAGGCCAAACTCTTTTATCATTTAAAATAGAACTTTGGATATAGATTCTGGTAATATCTTCCACATCCTTAGTGTTATTAAAAATATTTGAAATCAAAGAGAGATTCTAAGACTTATTTGAAACCAAATTGATTTTAAGGCGTCTGAGTTAGAAATTTGAAAAGATGATTTTTAAGCTCGTTGATTACAAGGTATCTATCTAGAATACTAAATAGATATCTCTTTGCCATCTCCAATGACCCATCCTACATGATCATTGATGAAGGTGACCGCATTCACCAAACCTCTCCAAAATCAAGAATTTTCTGAACTAAATTTGGCCTCGCAACAAGATCTTATTCGGACAATATTTAGCCTTGAAAATCTTGGTGCATAATAAATTGTCATTAGTCATGCATCTTTAGACAGTTTTGGCGAGTAAAGTCAAATTGTTCTCTTTGGATTTTCTAATGCTAGAGCCGCCTTCCTCAATTGGTTTACATAATTCACTCCACTTAATAGTGTGGAATTTCTTTTATGAACCCCCCCCCCCCCCCCCCCCCCCCCCAATTTTCTCATCATTTTAGTTTGGAATTGGTGTTGGGTGTGAGGTTTTAGATTTTAAATGGTTGGATTTTACTCATTATGCCCATGCATTTGCAAAAACAAGGCAGGTAAAACCCGGGCTTTATTGTTGTTGATTAAAATTCGACATTAAGAAGAAAATGGTCAAGAAATCAAATCAGTGATGATAATCCTACCATTAAAATGAAGATTGCAACTGAACTAGGCCGAATTTTGTCCAAGTCTTGATCGAATTGCATGATTTGGACAGGACCAATCTCTCTAGTTGGGTCATGTGGAGATATGGGCGGTGACACCAAGATATACATATTCTAAAAACATATGGTTTGTAAGCCTCATCCATGATGCAGTCTAAGTGGAAAACCACCTGTTTCGACGACCTTTGTGTACAGCAAAAGCGATGCAGCTAAAGAATGCATGGAAAGAGAATCTGATGGCTGACGGGTGATGGGCCATCGACCAACATCGATGGAAATCAACCAATTCCATTGAGTCACATGCTGTGGACTTCTAGAGTTTATGGACCATGAACTCCCAATCTCTTGGGCTTGAATCATTAGCAGGGAGAAAGGAGTCAAGGCCACTAGAAGTGTAGTCAACAAATGATGCATCTCCGACTGTCTTCCCTTCCATTTCAAGGATGTTCGGTGCAAATGGATGTTGAGAAAAGTAGCAATCGAAATGCACCGCAATTGAAGGGAGCGCTGAGTGCATGAGTCACTCCCTACCCTGCAGTTTTAGTAGAGTATCTTTGGCAATGAGTCTCTAGATCCTCAGCGAAGCTTTACTCAGCTTTTTGCTGCTTTTTTTTTTTTGTGTTTCACAAAGAGCAGAAAAGATGGAGAGTGATGTGACTTTTTTCTTCTTCTTTTGCTTACTTAGCTCTGCGGCCACTTTTGCTTACTTAGCTCTGCAGCCAAGTTGGAGATGAGTAATACCATCCACCACCGATCGATCTTTGGTGGGTGGGATGGGAGTGAGAGCCTTTATCCGAAATATGACTTTTTTACTTCATAGTATTTGGAAGAGAAAATCTAGACTTATGTGACACCACCTTGGTTTTACTCTTCTACGTTAAGCCCTTTTCTTGTCACAAAAGGTGATAAAACATGGAATGAGAGCCCCTTTCTTTACGACGAATATGCATTTTAATCTGTACTCCCTCTTTCACATATACCTTACCATATATTACCCAAATAAGGATTTTACCACACCTTTTTACTTTAACAAACTTTACTTTTACATTTTCCATGACTTGACATACATCTCACCTTTTCTTTTACACATATAAACAGATCAATAAGTCTATTTGAACAAATTGAATGGACTGACTATGGGACCGATCCGACGTGGCCCAACACGTGGCGCTGACTTGGTTTGGAGGGCATTCAACTTTTGGGCAGAGCGGGAGAAATGAAAAGAAAAGGGGAAACGAGTGAAAACCCCCAAATCGTCTGTTCTTCTCCCAGTTTCATATCGACTTTCTCCACCGATACTCGTCGCCGGCAACGAAAGAGGAGCAACAGACTCTCTCTCTCTCTCTCTCTCTCTCGGTCGATGACGGAAGAGGAAAAGGGGAAATGTGTGATATCCTGCAGATCGTTTCTTCTCTCGGTTCAAACTAGTTTCTCCACCGATACTCGTGGCCGGCGACGGAAGAGTTGCAGTGGTGACGGAAGAGGTGCAACACATCTTTGATATGGTCCTCTATCTTCTCACTCTGTCTCTTTATTTTCTCTAATCCATGTTGCTGTGTTGTGTTCCATATGAGGCTTTTGGTTTTCTTGCATCTCAGCTGTTTGTTTCTGCTCCTTTATAGTGTTGTTTGCCATGGATATTTCTTTTTTCAAGTATGGTTTCTGTTTGGTGTTTGGCTGTTTGTGAGATTTGGGGGTTTGGTTGTTTATTGAAAGACGAACTTCTTGTGATTGTCAAATCCTTGATCATGTCTTCATGGCTCATTCTTTTTTTTTTTTTTAAATACATGTTTCTAGTTGAATTATGTGGTCTTTTTGGATCTTTGTAATTTGAGTGCAGGTAGCAGTTTAAATCTAAATGAAGGTTCATGCCTGTTATCATAGTTGTTTTATTTTGTGCTATGATTAGTTACCAGTAATCACAGTGGAATTATAGGTAGCCTCACTACAGAGTAATAGATTTACATGGATCTAATGGGACAATGGTTTATAAATTGCAAAAAACAACTACAAATCCACCTCCAAACCATTAGAAAAACTACAACCACGTCAGGTGAGAGTCTGTCTCTCTTTCTTTCTATCCTGTCGCTGTACCAATATGGTGCCTTCTCTTATCATAACCCAACTTTGAAATCAGTCAAAATTGAAAGGAAAATTTTGACTTTTTTTATTATATGTAATTTTCATGTTTATTTTGGCACTTTGGAATTACAGTTGGTCCTAGTTGGTTAGGCAGCCAAGGAGATTGGACTGAACCAACTACTAAATGGATCTAGGTTCAATCTTGTATTTGATGAACATTTGTTATCCCTTGTGATTGTTAAGTCAATATATTTCTGATTATATGTGTTCTAAAGTCTTCATTTGCCAAGCATTTCTTTTGTTTGTGAAGATCTTGAAGTAAATGGCTTCGTATGCATCTTCTAGAAATTCAAATTGGCCTCAACGTTTATGTCGATGTGGTGTTGGCAACTGCGTAGTCAAGGTTTCCCAATCATCAAATAATTATGATAGACATTATTATTCATGTCCACGACCATCGGTAAGAATGCAATAAACTTTGGTCATTTCCTTATTTTCAGTTCTTATTTATTTATGCATATAGACAAATATGTACCAACTGACGACTTATACTTGCCATTATTTGCGAGAGGAAATAACAGGCTTGCAACAACTTCATTGACTTATGTGATGAATTTGTGAGATCGATGGTCAATCACCCATACCCTTACCAGAGTACTCTGCACTATGCCCCCCTGAAGCTGAGAGCCGTGTGGCAAATGTTGTTACAGGATTGGACAAGTTTGAACAAAATTGTTGAGTCTTCACGGTTGTTATGATTGTTTATGGTGTCCTACTTGTAATATTATTGTGTCGAATGTAAAGGTTGGTTGATGGGTGAAATGCTAGACTACAAATGTTTTTTATTTTTTGTTTAACTTTGATTAATGGAGGTTGTTGTTGTATGAACCAATTGTATATGGGGTGAATGAACTTATTTTTGTATCAGTATATGCTTATTTTATCGTCTCATCTTTTGAGCACTTAATAGAGTTTGATTTGGCATATTGAATCCTGTGAGATTTTGTCGAAAGAGGCCCAAGAGGCAAGTATTCACGTCGATTCCATTTGAAGAGAAAATTAAAAATGGAACTATTAGAAAGTGGTTGATAAATCTAGAACCTAAGCATATTATATGAAAAAAACCCTACAATGTTAATGGAATTTCGAAGTTGGGTACCCCTGTTTGGCACACTTTTTAGCCCACTTCTAGAGGGATTTTTTTGCTGAGATTTGGGCTTTGCAAAGACCATGCTATGAACCTAAAATCTGTTAGTTTTTGCTTGATTTGAAACACGTTTGCCTGCGTTTCAAACCGCACACTTTTGCTACTCGACTGAGAAAATCTGCAGGATTAACGAAGTTGGGTACCCCTGTTTGGCACACTTTTTTTCCCACGTCTCGAGGGATTTTTTCGACGAAATTTGGGCATTGCAAAGACCATTCTATGAACCTAAAATCTGCTAGTTTTTGCTTAATTTGAAGCACGTTTGCCTACGTTTCAAACTGCGCACTTTTGCAACTCGGCTGAGAATATATGCAGGAATGAAGTTGGGTACTCCTGTTTGGCACACTTTTTTTCCCACGTCCCGAGGGATTTTTTCGACAAAATTTGGGCATTGCAAAGACCATACTATGAATCTAGAATCTGCTAGTTTTCGCTTAATTTGAAACACGTTTGCCTGCGTTTCAAACCGCACACTTTTGCAACTCGACTAAGAAAATCTGGAGGAACGAAGTTGGGTACCCCTGTTTGGCACACTTTTTTTCCCACGTCCCGAGGGATTTTTTCGACGAAACTTGGGCATTGTAAAGACCATACTATGAACCTAAAATTTGCTAGTTTTCGCTTAATTTGAAGCATGTTTGCCTGCATTTCAAACCGCACACTTTTGCTACTCGGCTGAGAAAATCTGCAGGAACGAAGTTGGGAACCCCTGTTTGGCACACTTTTTTTCCCACGTCCCGAGGGATTTTTTCAACGAAATTTGGGCATTACAAATACCATACTATGAACCTAAAATTTGCTAGTTTTTGTTTAATTTGAAGCACGTTTACCTGCGTTTCAAACCTCACTTTTACAATTCGGCTGAGAAAATCTGCAGGAACGAAGTTGGGCACCCCTGTTTGGCACACTTTTTTTCCCATGTCCCGAGGGATTTTTTCGATGAAATTTGGGCATTGCAAAGACCATACAATGAACCTGAAATCTGCTAGTTTTCGCTTAATTTGAAACACGTTTGCTTGCGTTTCAATCCGCGCACTTTTGCAACTCGGCTGAGAAAATCTGCAGGATTAACGAAGTTGGGTACCCCTGTTTGGCACACTTTTTTTCCCACGTCCCGAGGGATTTTTTCAACGAAATTTGGGCATTGGAAAGACCATACCATGAACCTAAAATCTGCCCCTTTTTAACTGAATTAGAACCAAACAAGCACAAAATTCAAACTGAACTTTGAAATGAGAAAATGACAGAAATTTCCCAAATAAACCAGTAATTGATATCTGACCATACAATGGAGGTTAATAATTACAACTCACATATGATTGATTGTAAAACATACATGCAAAATCATAAGCTGTAAAATCATCTAAGATGGTGCTTGGCATACCCCCTTTCTATTTGTTAGAACTGATATAAACATGAGCCATCACCACTTCTTGCAGTTGGGTCAAAGTTTACAGCAATGGGATTTGTACAACCTTCAGGTACATGAAAGTCCACCTGTTGGGCAGCTTGGCCTGCATTTCATTAAGCTTCAATCCATCAGTCCCTCAACCATGCCATATATGTAATCAAGGTGCCAATGGTTTATAAAAAACGTTAAAATAATAAATAATAAATTAAGAAATGGTATACGCATATACCTACGAATACCACGATTAACATTCAAAATTCACGTTTCATTCTTACAGATCTTCTTAAAGATTCGTATCAAGATCTACCGCCGAAACCTGCATATGTAACAAAAGTATATGAGGCCATATGCAATAAAGTTAAGCACAACATATAATAAATAGGGGACATTCTTACTGTTAAATTCACAGAATCTTGCGTGATGATCTCGTCTCCCTGATTGACTACCGTCGTACCCTGCACATGCATGAAGTTGATATCAAATAGATTGTGAGTAATTAAATGTTGTGTTCATTTGATTTCATTAGCAACATAACTTGAGCCTGCATATTATTCATACCCAACCACCAACGCATGTGTACGCACATAGTGAGTATGTGTGAGAGCGAGCCAATAAACTCGTCAAACAAAACTGAAAAAACATCATTTTATTTCAATTCCAACAACAGAAGCAAACATGATAACGTGGAAAAGAAATGGAATAACATGTAACTTGGGGGTGGGGGCTGGAGGTTTCTATTGACCTATATTGATCATATGTTACACCTCAAGTCGGGATAAGAGTGTCAGCAGGAAAATGGGTTGATTGCAAGGCCAACAACATCAGAAATACACAATTCCACAGACAACAGGGATGTTGACCACATCATAAATGAGAAGATTGTTAATGAACTTTACTTAATTCCACACTTATCTACCTAACCAGACACCCCCATGAACAAAGAAACAACAAACATGGTATATATTTTGGCATGAGCTTGGTTAAGTGCAAACAAATTACCAATTTCAGATTCCAAAATTTATTTCCTAATCAGTTGGACATCCCCCAAAAAAATCTAGGACTTTTCTTAGCCTCCCAAAACAGTAAAGAACCAAATAGCACTTAAGAAATGCATCTCTAGAGAGAAAAAAAAAAAAAAAACCCATCTCAAATAACATTTAGGAACTGCATGTAGATGCCAAAAAACCCCCAAATCTCACAAACAACCAAGAAATGTCACAGTTTATCATCTTGTGGAAACTACACAGTTGCCAAGCTTCACATTGGAAAGCCGAAACAAGGGATAACAAATGTTCATCAAATATAAGACTGAACTCAGATCCATGTAGTAGTTGGTTCAGTCCAATCTCCTTGGCTGCCTGACCAACTAGGACCAACTGTAATTCCAAAGTGCCAAAATAAACATGAAAATTACATATAATAAAAAAAGTCAAAATTTTCCTTTCAATTTTGACTGATTTCAAAGTTGGGTTATGATAAGGGAAGGCACCATATTGCTACAGTGACAGGATAGAAAGAAAGAGAGACAAATACTCACCTGACGTGGTTGTAGTTTTTCTAATGGTTTGGAGGTGGATTTGTAGTTGTTTTTTGCAATTTATAAACCATTGTCCCATTAGATCCATGTAAATCTATTACCCTGTAGTGAGGCTACCTATAACTCCATTGTGATAATTGGTAACTAATCATAGCACAGAATAAAACAACTACGATAATATGCATGGGCCTTCATTTAGATGTAAACTGCTACCTGCACTCAAATTACAAAGATCCAAAAAGACCACATAATTCAACTAGAAACATGTATTTAAAAAAAAAAAATAGAATGAGCCATGAAGACATGATCAAGGATTTGACAATTACAAGAAGTTCATCTTTCAATAAACAACCAAACCCCCAAATCTCACAAACAACCTAACACCAAACAGAAACCATACCTGAAAAAAGAAATATCCATGGCAAACAACACTATAAAGGAGCAGAAACAAACAACTGAGATGCAGGAAAACCATAAGCCTCATATGGAACACAACACAACAACATGGACTAGAGAAAATAAAGAGACAGAGTGAGAAGATAGAGGACCATATCAAAGATGTGCTGCTCCTCTTCCGTCACCACTGCAACTCTTTCGTCGTCAGCCACGAGTATCGGTAGAGAAACGAGTTTGAACCGGGAGAAGAAACAATCTGCAGGATTTCCCACATTTCCCCTTTTCCTCTTCCGTCACCGAGAGAGAGAGAGAGAGAGAGAGAGAGAGAGTCCGCTGCTCCTCTTCCGTTGCCGGCGACGAGTATCGGTGGAGAAAGTCGATATGGAACTGGGAGAAGAATAGACGATTTGGGGGTTTTCACTCGTTTCCCCTTTTCTTTTCATTTCTCCCGCTCTGCCCAAAAGTTGAATGCCTTCCAAACCACGTTAGCACCACGTGTTGGGCCACATCGGATCAGTCCCATAGTCGGTCCATTCAGTTTGTCCAAATAGACTTACTGTAAACAGATAGATAAGACACGAGGCTTAGCTTTTGAGCATATAGGACTTGATTAGTAGACATTCACCACAATTGAGATCTATTAGGATAGTACTGGCTCCCAATCTAAGCCTATAAAATAGACAATTGGCCAATATATACCTTATTTGACAAAAAAAAAAAGATTTTTTCTTTTTCTTTTTAGTATCCCAGCTTATGGGGGCTGACCTCCTAGTCCTTCTAGTGAGGGGAGTAGACCTCGAGTGAGGTGGGATGCTCTTGATTGAGGAAAGGTAACTGCCTAGGTTCTAAAAGGCACCTCTTACCACTTCAGTCAGAGGGCATTCTTGATAAAAAAAAAAAAGGAAGACTTGATAATTAGTCACCGGAGGCTATCTCATCTTAGTAGAACCACAAATGAATATCCAATTATCGAAGTATCTGAATTCTTTGATTTCGATTAAATCAGGTATAACACCTATTTTTTGGGTCTGGGAGAGATTAGGACCCGAATTAGCATATAGGTCAAGAACATTTAGATCCAAATCCACATTCTTGTACTTTCTAACATGAGGATCTAAATTTAGTACACACTAACATCTACATATTATATATATATACGACTTTATTTAGGTGAGAACTGTTTTCATATAGTCACCATGAGAACTGTCTCCAAGTGTCACTGTGAGAATTTTATGTGAAGGCTAATAGTGGGTCTCATCTTGGAATGGTAAAGATCAATGTGGGACCACCCTACGTATCAAGTTTGGCCAATCCCATGCCCCTAATCCCTTCATCCGTACCCCACAAATTTAATAGCTTCATATTTAAAAAAATAATAAAAATTCCCAACCAAAACTTTTGAACGACTTGGTTTGAATGTTCAAAAATTCCCCTTTACCACTAGTCAAACTAATCTTTGCATGTTTTGAGGAAATTTGATTTCCTACAGCTTCACCAGCAGAATGATATCTGTTATGTTTTCAAAATAGAAAATGTGGTTAAGTTTCTGAGATTCATTGCTTTTGCGAGGACTCTGAGACATATAGCTATTAGCCAACACCAAAAATAAGATAAGAAAAATTATGGTCATTGGATACTAATAAAAAGGTCAATTTTTATTATTCGGTGGACCCTTGTGATTAATTATTGACCGAGACCGTTTTGTATAAGGAGATAGAGTTGTGAAGTCAACAAATAAAGAGTAGTTTTGGCAAATTCTCCCAAAATTAACTCGAATTTTGATTTAACCGGCGGTCAAAGGTCAATTTTCTGAATGTCAAAAAGAAATATCATTAAAGGTGTCTCGTGAATAACTCTTTATACGAAGGTGTCGTTGTTATTGTAAAAAATAGAGGGGAGTATTTGTTGAATTGGGAAAAGGAATTGTACAAAGGATGATTAATCAAGTTAAATTAGTGCCCCCATTAATCAAGGCTTGCAATGGGCCTGATCAATCAACATGATCAATGAGCATTTTCCATCTGATCCGGGCATGGATTTAAGCTCACTACAGATTATCCTGGCAGTGCCGATTGGAGATCCATCGACCTATAGCAGGCCCATATAATGCATGCACATTTGACTTAGGTTAAGAATTCAGACTCATCACACAGTAGTCACACCAGTCCAGTTGACTTTACGATCTTTTCCATCAGATGTTGTTGTGTCACATGTTGGAAGATGTCAATGGATACTTAGTTTAATTATCACAATTGGCCGAGAGTCTCAATCGGCATGTAGAAACGAGCCTTTATTTTGGGCCAATAAACAATTGGGTCCGTGTCCATGCAAAGATATCCATCAGGTTTGTGTCCAATCCAGCCATAATATCCCAATACCAAATAATTTGAAAAGGTCTGTATGCAATTGGGGTTTGACCCAGTTGCAAGCATGTAAAAGGTTCAAACAAATATTGGTTGGTCATTCAGTCTGAATCAAAGTGGTTGGATTCTGAACCATTTTGGTGGAATCTTGAGTACTCTCTTCATGTTCTCTCTACGTTTGGACGTGTTTTACAGTTAACTAGTTAAAGTAAAGTAAAGTGAATCTAGACAAAAAATGACAAGGGATCATATATATCAAAGTATATAATTTTAAAATTTCTTCCTAATTTTTCAAAGAAAAGTTAAAAAAACAACCTCCTTTTTCGACTGCAAAAAAAAAAAAAAAAAAAACACCCTCCACTTTTCTATACAAAAAGTAAAAAAGATTCCATATCAAATAACTAAAAATAAAACACCATTATAACATCTTATATTTTATTCTCTCTTAATTTAATGCTTCATCTCACCCTACTTTAATTCATGGTACATCCAAACATACCCAAAACTTTCTCCCAAAAACTTCATCTTCCCCTCATAAGTGCTCAAAGATCTCTGTCCATAAAGCAAAGCCATGCTAAGGTACATGTAACTCGGCCTGAACACAAAGTGGGTGCAATGCGGGTCTCTCCTTCTAAGTTATCTGATTTTTCTCTGGGCTCGGAGGAAATAGTCCGGCGGCATAAAAGGATTGGAAACCTAGGTTATTAAAATAAATAAATAAAAAAAAAATTCCATCATGGCTATGCTATGTATCTACTTCCGAACTCCCCGGTTTTGGTAGATATCATTACCAACCTAAAGAGAACAACACTTCACCAGGTGGGCCACACAAAAGGACGTGAAATCAGCCATGTGGGCTCCACCACATCGACGACTCAGATCTCTCAACAGCTTGCAAAGTCACGACCCCCTACAACAGTCCGGGCGCATTGGGTATTCCCTCTTCCCTCTCTCTCTCTCTCAACCATCTTTTTCGTGTCTGCTCTGAATCTGAATCTGATATTGATATTGATAATTGATATTGGGCCTCGCGAGGGCATCATTGCAAACACCAAAAATCAGATCGAATAGGATCGAGAATCGAAGATGTATATGTCGTACGGATGGCCTCAGGTCATCCCGTTGCAGCAGGGCCTCTGCCCTTCTTCGGAGCAGATCATATACCTCAGAGTCATCGATCGCCTTCTCCTCGTTGTGGCTCCCACTCACCTCGAGCTCTGGTCCTCCTCTCAGGTCTTTCTCAATTTTCCCATCTCAATCTAACCTCATTTTCTTCTTTTTACACTTCCTCTCTCTGCAATTGTAATGGTAATGGTGATTTTGTGTTGAAATCTGATGATGCTGGAATCAGCACAAGGTGAGATTGGGCAAGTATTTGAGAGATTCGGATTCGGTGCAAAGAGAAGGGGAGAATTCTCAGGCGATTTGGAGCCTCGACACCAAAACAATTGCCGTTTTTGTGAGTATTTATTCCAGATCTTCTTGCATTTGTTGATTTCTGATGTTGTTGTTTTTTTTTTTTTTTTTTCTGAGTTGAGGGGTTTGTTTGGATTGATTTTCAAATTGAATTAGGGTAATTTCAACGAAATCGTCATGCTAATTCCTGAATTGGAGTTGAATTCCTATCGTGGATTCATTTTGAAAGTGATGTAACATTACAGGCTCTGGCCATTGCTGTCTCTTATATGGAGCTAAAGATTGCAATTCATTGCAATGGTGCACCCAAACACGGCCTTAAGTAAATGGATGGAAATTATATGATTGTTGATTCAGGATATTTTACAAATATATCATCATCCTCTATTGATTTTCCTGTGTGGTTTCAGTAATTTTGCGACCACATTTAATACTAAATCCATCAAGCATGCCCGACACTTTAGTAGCTATGGACAATCATATGACTAAGAGATTATTCAATTATCACAAATAAGGGAGGAGAAAAGGAGCCACCTTTCATGAGATATTCGAAAAGAACCTTTGGAAATCCATTAATCAACGCGTAAACATATTTCAAAGACACATAGTCCCTCATCCAGTTACCCAAGTCCACTTTTTTCTCTCCAAACCCCAGGGTGTAATCCCTTAGATTTGAATTCATTGATTCTGTCTCTTCTCCACACGTTTATTAATCCCTGGAAAAATACGTAATGATAATGGAAGTAAATTTGAAAGAAAACAAATCAGACAATTAAAGTTTTGTTCTTCTCTATCAAAAAAAGGCAAGGATCTACTTACACTAACAAAATTCAATTTTCAAACATTAGTTTGCATTTTCATTTTCTTGTTACGATTGAATTGAATTCGAATAAGTAGTTAATAAGAAGTTAGGCTGCATTTGGAGATGACCAAGTATATTTTCCTTTCTTCGTATTCATACTACAAACTAGCTTCCGAATGAAATTGTCTCACTTTGAAGTTAACTATGAAAGGAAAGCAACCAGTGGCGGACCCAGGATTTTGACTTGGTGGGGGCTTAAGATAGTCACTTGAAAAAGCCAATTGATATTTTGTTGGTATTTCTTGACATTAACTTTTGCAAAAGAGAAAATGTCTTGCATTTACAAAATATCGAATTACATGATCAACTAACATTCTATCATCAAAATTCATGATCAGTTGATCACCTAATTACAAAAGATCTTCTTTAGCAAAAAAAAAACCAAAAAACCCTCAAACAAAGCTTTTACAATTGCCCTTGACGATTCTTCATGTTTTGAAACCTTTGCATGATTGTCTCATCGTCAATACTATTAAATATATCTTTTTCAATATAGACAAGCAAACAATCATTCATCCACTCATCTTCCATTCGATTGCGCAGCCGATTCTTCACAATTTTCATAGCAGAAAATACCCTTTCAACGGTAGCGGTGGCAATTAACAGGGTCAACGCCAATTTCAAAAGCAAATAAACCAAAGGATATACAATGTCCTTTTTTGTTTCAATCATCTTCTGTGCAAGCCCGCTCATTCCTTTCACTTCCAAGAACTTTTTATTTTTGGGCAAGTCAAAAACTTGGCCTGATTTATTAACAAAGTGAGCCCAGGCCTTAATTTTTCAAATTTAATGGACCCAAAATACCCTCTACATGGGACTCATGACCTTCCTCCTATCCTCCCTACTGTTTCATTTTAAAGTTAGACCTATCTTTCCCATTGTACCCATCTAGCTCGGACCCACTAAAGCTATAAAACACTCTCTCTCTCTCTCTCTCTCTCATCGTCATCATCAATTCATCATCATCCAGAGAGATTCTTATAATTCAGTTCAAAGATGGGATGAAAAGAATCACAGCTTTGTAAACTGGGTCATGCTTAGGTTGTCCTTGGGCCTAGTTTGGCTGAGGCCCAAACTGCCCAAATCCTGCATCATAATTCTAAAGCTCAGTTGGAATCAGTAAATTCGTCCAAGTTACTTGAATCATCAAAAAAGCTAAACTTGACAGAAATCTCAAATGGACTCAGTCGATTTCTAATCAAAATCAATATAATTTTTAAAAATTAATATTCTGTTTTCCTCTTCTTCATATTAAGACTTGACTTTTTGTATAGTCCAATACCTTGCCAAATGCCAAGTCTCAGACAGTCAGACTAGACTTTGCAAGAAAACCTAGTTGCAATCAACCCTCTCTCCCTCTCTCTCTCTCTCTCTCACATTGAAGAGTTCCAATGGCAATATTATATGGCATGCCTGTTGGCCGTTTGGGTCAAGGAGACAGAACATGTCAACATTTGATTTCACTAGCCCTAAAGAATGTCCCTTGCATTGGCATTGGGATTGGCTCGATTGGGTATGAGGGTACTGTATGTCTGAATCTACTCTAACATGCTCCAAGGAAAAACAAGCATTGTCTTCTTTTACAAAACGAGAGAGAGAGAGAGAGAGAGAGAGAGAGAGAGAGAGAGAGAGAGAGAGAGAGAGAGAGAGAGAGAGATGAGTACCTGGTGGGTGGGGCTGGCCTGCAGTAGTGCAGCCTGTTGGATTGAGGGATGGGCCGGATGCCGGCAGCCACCAGCCAAGCAGCCAGGGCCCAGTAGCTTGAGTCCTGAGATAGTGAGATGGGGATTTTTGAGAGGGGGAGGGAAAGAGATGAGAAACAGAGAAAGAGAAAGGGGTTTACTGTTTTTAGGTTAAAGTGGTAAGGGAAATAAGGATCGTGGGGAGTACTGGGGACTTGGGCCATTTCTAGCTGGGGGCTGGGCTTAAGGGCCCATAGGGCCCTTATGGGCTTTTTTCCAATTAGGTGGGGGCTTCAGCCCCCAGCCCCCAGCATGTGAGTCCGCCACTGAAAGCAACAACAGTTTTTTCAAGGCTGCTTTTTCATCAGATACTGGACATACTATCAAAATTGGAACTCGGTGCAATTGGTTGCCCAAACGCTTCCTTAATGGATGCTGCAATTGTAATGAAAAAGACATTGGCAAAATGACATGCATATAGCAGATGTTATCTAAAATTTGCTTCCTCTGATGTTTCTCCTAGAGCGGTTGAGTCATAAGATGTTTTTTTTACTCTTTATTTTATTGTAATTGCAGCCTCAGCATATCAAAATTCTTCCGTTTTCCTTTTTTTTTTTTTTGAGTGATTACCAAGATTTTTCACGTGCAAGTTGTTTTGTTTTGTTTTTCTTTTTTTTTCTTTTTTTGGGTATGGCAGAAGAGTGTACATTATTCTGAAAATGCTCTTAGCATTATATTTTTTTAGCTGTCTTTACTTACCCTTTTTTATCTTTCCTGCAGACATCTTCATTCTTTCTTCATATTTTTAAGGTTCAGATGATTGACAGAAAAGTAATAGTAGGAGGGAAACAATCTTCTGGTCTATCTCTTGCTACCATATCTCTAGTTCTCAGTGAGAAGGCCCCCTTTTCAGATAAGAACTTAACAATGTGTGTATTCTTTTCTGGTATTGACCTTTGAGATTTGACACATTTAAGGTATCTTGTATCCTTGTTTGATAAATGTTAACGGTTTTCCTGTTTTAATTTGCTTCCAGGAGCAATTTTGTATGTGACCATAAACACATACTCCTCGGACTTTCAAATGGGTTTTTACATGTTGTTTCCTGGAAGGGAGAGGTATTTTTTTTTACTGGATTTGATTGAACAGCAAATTTGTTCTATTTCTCATATGCATCTAGTGCCTACAAATTGTTTTAGAGTATGTTCGGATGTCCCTAATATCTGAAAAATTGTTTTAGAGCATGTTTGGATATCCCTAATATCTCAGTATGGGCAGGGAGTTTCTCTATCCAAATCAATAATGAAAATTTTAGGTCTAATATAAGCAATCAGAGATGGACAAGTGGAAGCTTGCATAATGCTGTCTCCATTTCATGCTGCTCTAATTGTGAAGCTTAATGGATGGTTATTTGTGTATCTGGGAAGTGGATCCAGCTTCCATGCGGGGCTACATCCAAACAGTACCTTTTGCTATTTATCAAGAAATTATTTTTAATGCAAACAAGGTTCTGAAGCAGTATTTGGTTCTAATTTTCTTCTGTTTTTTATTCTCACCATGATTTCTTATCCAGTTTTGCAGCGCCTTTGAACTTCACGGCCATCCTCTGAGCAACAGTGACGTTTCTGAACCACTGCATAGTTTGGACAATGGATCTTCTGCTTCTGAAGGACCTTTAAGTGTCTCAACATCCAGTCATAATTCAAATAGCATTTCTATTGTCCAGCTTGAACTGTCACTGGCTTTGCGATTGCTGGTGGTTGTATTTTGTGATGGGCTAGTTGCATTATGTTCAATAAGTAAGAAAGGTTTAAAGCAAACTGATTCTATAAATGCTGAAAGATGGTTGACTACTGGTGATGCTGTGTGTGCTTCAGTAGCTTCAGACCAGCGGATCCTTGCAGTTGGTTGTAAAAGAGGTGTTGTTGAATTATATGACCTGGCCGAGAGTGCATCACTTCTCCGCAGTGTATCTTTGTATGATTGGGGGTGAGTCTTGCAGATTTAGCAAAGTTGATGAAGTTGTGCTCTGGTTTTTGTAGCCTGCAATTAGCCACACAGAAACTTATAATACCTTACATCTTTCATGGGCAAGCTACCAAACGAACATAGTACTTCAGTGTCTATCGGTCAAATTTCAGTTTTTTTTCTTTAATTTTTTTTTTGAATGGTAACTGAAATTTTATTAATAGAAGGGCCACACAGTATGAGTCTATGAGAGCAAAATACCGAATAACTTAAACCAGAAAAGCAAAAACAACAAAGAGCATAAATGCCCGCCCAGAACACTACAAATTTAAAGAGCCGTCATAACTAATAACCAAGCTTTCCCGATGAACCCCACCTTTGGCTAGAGAATCCGCCATTGAATTGACACTTCACTTTAAATGAGGAAATCATGCTTGGAGCCGCCTAGCTAAGTCAACAATTAGCACTGTGCTTTACATGAGAAAAATTCAGTTCTACTAACATATTGTAGGAGATGGAATTTCCTTAGGTTTCAGTGGGTTTTCGCAGATTCACAGTCATATTTGATTGTTTTAATCCATTGGTTCTGTGCATGCATGCATGCACCGTGTGCGTGTGTCGTTGTATCAATAACATCCATCTGTTAAAAAAAAGAGAAACTTCTTCTCTTGTACCAATCCTTTTTCCTGTTTAAATTGGAAACTATCCATGTAATGTGGTCCCATCTGCAACTCAAAACTGATATTGGGTTCTCTACTACATGATGAAAGGCTGGAGTGTGCTGCATAATGGCCTTGTCCAGTATTGGAGAGGCTAAATTGATAACATAAAAGAGATTGGCTTCTTTCTCCTAACTTTTTTTTTTATTTCTTGTGCACCTTGAGAATGGTTCTGGTTTGCACAGCTACACATCACTAACGGTTGTGTGTTTAAATGATTTTTCTTCAAATTGGATATGGCTTGGAATATTCTCACCAACTCTTGCTTCTGTCAGCATTCATTTGTGGGAGTCTCTTCTTGTGATGTAATTGTTATTATTATTGTTGTTGTTGTTGTTGTTGTTATTATTATTGCTTACATAGCATTTGTGTAAATTTTGTTTGCATTTGCTAGATACTTAAATATTATGGAGCCACATTGTTGTCAGAATCTTATGATTCATATCTAATCCTATGGAAAAAAAAATCTCATATGTATATGATGAATCCCATTTACAAGTGAATCTTAAGAATCAAGTGTGAATCTTAAAATCCCATTCTTGTTTTATGGGATCTTAGGACTCAAGTGATTTGTTTGAGCAGGAATGGCCATTGCTGAGAGGTTAATAATCGTTTTCTTTTCAATACTTTCTTTCTTTTCTTTTTGTTAGCATTACTATTTTTGAAAGGTTACATTGTGATTAATGAAACCTCTTATGAGCATACTCTCTTGAAGATTTTTTTGAGATTAAATAGGTATGTGACTAGAGCTTTCAACCTTATGTATGGGATTTTGTCATGCATTTATTTTTTTAATAAAATTCTCAGCTTTTTTCTTCACAAACACTTTTTTAAGTTCAGCAAACACCCTAACCATGTCAAGTTTATTATTTGGATTTTTTATTTTCTTATTTAAACTGAACAAAAAAAAAAAAAAAAAAAATGCAACATGTTTATTTTTCGTAGTAATATAGAGATCTTAAACATATTTAACTATTCTCACATATTATTCATGATATAGTAATATATAGATATATATATGTATATGTGTGTGTGTGTGTGTGTGTATATATATATATATATATATATATATATTTATAGGGAGATGCTCCTATGAGAGATATCTCTCACCTTATATGAGAGATAGGAGTGGGGGCCCTCAAATCCATATCCAATACCAACAACTTAAATGTGAGGGCCCCACTCCTATCTCTCATATAAGGTGAGAGATATCTCTCATAGAAGCATCTCCCATATATATATATATATTGGTTTTCTTCATATGATTGTATCTTTCTCTTATTTGTTATTGTATTATGCTGCTAAGGATGGAAAATGAGTGGATTGTGAATAATTTCTTTTTTCTTAAAATCTATTTTTTTTGTTTTTACAAGAAAAATAAATATCATAGGGTTTGTGATACTCTATTTGATTCATACCCTTAAACAAAGATACGGTCTTGATGCAGAGCCATGCTTTTATAGATCCAGTTATTTGTCAACTTGATTGTGGTCCAGTGATGTACTGCATATTTGTTGCTGTAACTGAGCGGTTATTTTAAAGGGAACTGGTTTTATTATTCATGCAGGTACTCTGTGGAGGATACTGGTTCCATAAATTGTATAGCCTGGACACCTGATAATACAGCTTTTGCAGTTGGGTGGAAGTTCAGAGGACTTACAGTTTGGACTCTATCTGGATGTCGATTGATGTGCACGATTCGACAAATTGGAATGAATTCTGCCTCTTCTCCCATGGTGAAGCCAAACCATGATCTGAAATATGAGCCTTTGATGGGTGGCACATCATTTGTTCAATGGGACGAATATGGATATAGGCTTTATACAATTGAAGAAAGGTCTTCAGAGAGAATAATCGCATTTTCTTTTGGTAAATGCTGTCTTAACAGAGGAATTTCAGGCACAACATATGTTCGTCAAGTGATTTATGGTGAAGATCGAGTTCTAGTAGTGCAATCTGAAGACACGGATGAGCTTAAGATATTACATCTTAACCTTCCAGTTAAGACCAAGGAGTACATTCTTGTTGCTTGATTCTTTAACTTTCTTCTTGCTGTTCATTTAATGCCGTGTTCCTGATATATTTTTATTTTTTCTTTTGTTTGTTTGTTTTTATCTTTCACTTATTTTTGTCTAGGCATCATATATTTCCCAGAATTGGCCTGTTTTACATGTGGCGGCTAGCAAAGATGGTATGTACTTGGCAGTTGCTGGTCTCCATGGATTGATCTTGTATGATTTACGTTACAAAAGGTGGCGTGTGTTTGGAGATATTACCCAGGAACAACAAATTGAGTGCAAAGGCTTGCTATGGTTGGGGAAAATTGTTGTTGTTTGCAACTATGTTGATTCCTCCGATACGTGAGAACAATTTCCTTTTCCCTGTTTTGTGTTTCATAATCCTCATGTAGCATTTGATAGTTGGGTTAGTCACAGTGCAATTAGTCCAGGAAAGAGGTAGATTGTAGTGGCGTATATTGTTGTATTGTTTGATACATAATTCTTGTTCAAGTTGTTCTTGTCACGGCTTGAGTTCTTGACATATTATTTATGTGGCTGGGTGATGTTTGCACTTAGTTCTCTTTTTCATAGACTAGGGTAGCGTTTGGATTCTCTTATTTTTGCCTCTTATACACTTAAAACTGATTGAATCCGCTTTTAGAATGTTTGGTAGGGTAATTTACTGTGTCCATTTCAATTGATTTTAAGAGGAAAGAAGTCTATTTCAAGAAGCCAGCATTTGCACCTGATTTGAATCAGTGCTTACTGTCTGAAGCGGAAAGAGCCATTATGCTACAGTGAAACGGACGTCCTCATAGGACAGTCCGTTTTTTCATTTTTTTTTAATTTATGGGACCCAAAATCATGATCCGGACCGTTAGATATTTGAAGAAGGTCAAACACGGCCATGTGGCAAAATTTCAGCCGTTGATCTATCTCAGAACTCAAGATATTTGCAGAAAAACGTGAGCCCTTCATCTGAAATTCTGGAAATTGTGCGCCCCATAATCATGATCCAATCTGTTGATTCTCTTTGGATGGCCAAAAACGGCCACAGGCCCCAAAATGAGCCTCTAAATCCAAGTGGATCTTGAGAAATTTATAAAAATGTTTTTGATCGTTGATGTAGTATGATTATGGACTGAGTTTTGAAATTGTACAAGGGCAGTGTGGTTTTTTATTTTTTTTGTACATTCAGCCACCAAAAATCATGATCCAAATCATTGGATATATTCAGAAGACCATGCACGATTATGGGTCCAAATTTTAGCCGTTGGATCATCATAAATTTTGAGATATTTACAAAAAAACACAAACATTTATATCTACCTTTTTTAAAACCATGGCCCCCAAATGCAAGATCCAAACCATTAAATGATGATCCAAACCGCCCATAGTCATTAAAATGTGGAACGCATGTTTGGGATAAAATTTCAATCGTTGGATGATCACAGATCTTGAGATATTTGCAAAATGCCTAGACCATTAGATCTATTTTTACATGTGTCTTACCAAACAGTCTATTTTTAAAATATTTATGTCTTACCAAACAGTCAATTTGTAAAACATCAATTTCAAACCGCTTTATTTGAAATAGATCTATATCATACAGATCTGTTTCGTAAAGATAAGATTTGCCAAACAAGCCCTAGGTTCAAGTTCTCAGAATATTCTCTTGAGTTCTTTTAAATAATATGGGCATGTTAGTTCTGATTCAGATATTTTATAGTTGCAGCTACAGAAGTAATCTCGTGCAATGCTTTGCAGGTATGAATTGCTTTTTTATCCAAGATATCATCTTGATCAGAGCTCTTTACTCTGTCGGAAGCAGTTGCTTGGAAAGCCAATGGTCATGGATGTGTTGGAAGATTATATACTTGTTACTTATCGTCCATTTGATGTTCATATTTTCCATGTGAAAATTTTGGGTGAATTGTCACCTTCCAGCAATCCAGTTTTACAGGTGAGAGGAATTGTTCTGGGCTGCATTTACTTCATAATTTTAGCGGGATTAGTAAATAAGATTGGTTTCATGAACTTGCTTCTACTTCTAATACTTTAACTTACAATCTTAAAGATAATGCACTACCTGTAATGTTGATACATTGTTTACATTTGTAAGTAATAAAATGACAAACAGCTTTCTACAGTACGAGAGCTTTCAATCATGACTGCAAAGAACCATCCTGCAGCCATGCGTTTCATCCCTGATCTACTGCCAAAGGATGATATCTTAAGGAAGAATCATTTTACATCTCCAGGTTCATTATTCGGACAACCAACTAGGTATTTTCACTCATCTTTTTCAATGGAAATCCAGCATTCAACTCACAAAATGAGATTAAATAGCATGTATATGGTGTCAGATGTTTAATATTGCGGACAACCGGTGAACTTTCATTGCTTGATTTGGATGATGGGCGTGAGCGTGATCTCACTGATTCAGTTGAACTCTTTTGGGTCACTTGTGGTCAATCAGAGGAGAAATCAAATCTGATCGAGGAAGTTTCTTGGTTAGACTATGGCCACCGAGGAATGCAGGTAATCCTAATAGGATGCCCTCTACTTTTTCCCAAGTGTTAATTTTATCAGAATGTAATTTTATAATCGAAAAGAATTATTGGAGATCTTTCTTGGATTTGATATTTAGATAGTTTTACTTGTCTGATATAAATTCTGCCTGGAGACATATTCTTGCAGGTCTGGTATCCATCTCCTGGAGCTGATCCTTTCGTGCAGGAAGATTTCTTTCAGGTAATTAGTTCTTCCATTGGATATAGGCATTGCAGTAGCTTTTGTGCATATATGTATTAATGTTCTTCACTTCTGGTTCACTAACTTTGCAGAATTTCTAATTTCCAAGTGACCTTCTAGAAGAAACAGTATAGCATGTTGTTTGAACTTCAATTTGATGTAATTCTCTGGTAGATAGAATCTTTTGAAAAAGTAGATGATTCAAGTTTTGAGGTATAGGAATGAATATGAAGCTTTTGCGGGTAGTTCAGGGGATCTATGTTTATATCATAGGAGGGTCAGATTGCGAGGTATGGTCCTGAATTTTGAAAGCAGTCCAAGCTGTATCAACTTCTATTACTAAGGGAAACAATTCCAATGGTGCAGGAGGGATTCAGTTTTTTGTCCCAGAGTCTGAATGAAATTGTGAGAAAGGAGCACGGGTGGATAGTGTAGGATGTTTAAAAGTGGTGGAAGTGTCGAGAAAAGTCTCTGATCCATTAAAAGCTTCTCTTCAGCAAACTAATCTTGCAATGATTCATGTATAGAATTAACGGAATCCAATATGAAAGAATGGATCAGAATGAGATGGGGTGGTGATTTTTGTCCAGCTGTAAGTGGCTTAATCCTTTACAATGGTGGATCCACCCAAAAGTCCAATAAAGAATTTGATGCAATTCTTCATGTGGCTTCTGGCTTTGCAGAGGGTCCATTGCGGAGGATTGATGAATGGATTGACATGGCCGGATTCGTGGAAGGATCTGCTAAGGCATAGGCACATTCAAGCGCACACAAGTAATTCTATGGTTCTACCCAAAAGAAAAATGTTTAAATGTTATTAATAAATGATTTTCAGAATGCATGTGAGGTCCTTAAATAAGCTTCTTAGGAATCTAAAGAAAGTAATTTTCTTATTGCACTTGGATTACCTTTCCTTGCAATTAGAACATTCATTGAATTAAGACTCTAACAAAAGAAGGAAAACTAAATCAAAGAGAGATACTTAAGAAGATAATTATCCTAATAGATCCGTCAAAGGATATCTATCGATTTATTGCCTTATCGTTTTTGTTGACTTGCGCACAACTAGGTTGGGGTCTGTTAGACGTTGCTTCATCTCATTTCATGGTGGAATCCTCTTTCCTTTGCTCTTGCTTCTCTTTCATCCTTGACATATCCTAACATAGTTTCAACTCTTTTGATGCTGTCATGACCTTTTCCTGTTTTTTCATCAATTTTCTTCTTCTTTGGTTCTTCTTGCATGCTATCCATAGTTGAAGGTTCTTTTGCATTTTCATTGGACATGAAATCAACATTTTGAGTATTTTCTTGGCACTTTTCTTCAATAGAACATATCGGTTGTTATCATGAAGAGTCACCTTGGAGAAGATTCCATTTGATTGCATGGAGATGTAGGAGATTATGCATGTGAATCGACAATGGGCTCTCTTCTTTGTTGGAACTTACCAGAAACTAAAACTGTCTCATGTGAGATCATCCAAGTTTGTCTGCAACTTGGGGAGCTTCATTACATGCCTCTTGAATCGTTTGGCTAGAATTCATATTGTTATTTTCTGATTGTAGACCTTTGATTTAACGAGCTAAATCATGTGTCTCTCTCCTATTGTGCATATAAATAAACTCATGAAATTGGTTCGTATATTCATTAACCGTCAGTTTTTCTTGCTTCAAAAGTAAGGAACCGTTCAAAGTAGAACACATTCTCATAATACCAATGTCCCTATTTGTATCAATACAAAATTCTTTGACAAACATTTGAAGCTCCAAAGCTTCTCATACTGATTTAGATGCAATAGTGACATAAAAGATAACAGTTGATTTTCAAGAATGGTCTGTGAAATGGACTGTTATGTAGATTATGCAACTTGCAGAAATTGGCAAGAAAAGAGAGGGTTTTAACCAAGGGTTGTGCAAGGTTTGGATACGGTTAATTAGACCGATGAGCGGGAGAGGCTAGGGTTTTATATTGGACAGATTTTGCGGTTTAATAGGGCTTATATTGATGGGAAAAATATTGAGGCATTCTCAAATTTAGGATTTAGGCCCTTTAGGCCAAAATTGGGGCTTAAAATTGAAGGGATTTTGTTGGGGAAACTTAGGCCTAGTTTGGCATCATTCTTGTATTGTTTCCAATTTTGTGCTGAGATTGGATTGTGCTGAGATCAAATGTGTTGATACTATGCTTTGCGGAACTTGTTTGGCAACATTATTTTAAAATGTTGTGCTAATGATATGCTCTGCGGAACATGTTTGGCAACACCATTATCTCTTTACATGGTATATTCCTTTAGAATTTATAATGTGGTATCTGCCTTTTGAAATTAGAACATGGGCCCACTTTCATAGGATTCATAATGTGGTCCTACTTTTTTTTTATTATGAACATGTAAACCACCTTTAGGAATTAAGAAATTACAAAGTGGGGCCCTTTTTTGATTGTGAACAAAAGACGCACTTTTAAAAATTGTGATTGACATTCATTAGCTTTGGCAAAGAGCATCTAATGGCCATGTTTGTGAAATAGAGTTTATCAGACAATGAATGAAGCCTTTGTATACATAATCATCAGTTAAAAAATCATTTAATATAAAATCTTGATTTTATTTTTATTCCTTTGTTTTTACTAAACTCGCTTAAGGAGAAGAATTTTGAAAAAAGCAGCTGTGGGCCAGACAAGTTAAGAGAGATAAATACATGTGGGTGGGTGAGGTTGGAGAGATACAGGATGGTGGTCTGACTTGTGGGACGAGGAGAGAAAGAGGGAGAAGTTGGACGGACGATGGGGGTGAGGCTTGTGGAGAGAGATGTTTGGAAGGTAGAGTTGAGGACGGGAGTAGGAGAAGACGTGCAATTACAACCCGTGCCAGAGAGTTTAAAAAAAACCAATTTTTTTTGTTCCGTGTTTCTTCTGCCAGCGGGCTGAAATTTCTGGGATGTTCCAACCAGATTAATATTGGAAATGGTAATTATCGCTTGCCAAACATGTTTTATACTGCCTTGTCTCATGGGAACGTGGAAACCTCCCACTGGCGCAATGCCAAACAGGCCCTTAGTGCTTGTGATTGGGTATGGGTTGGAATTAATATGGAACGAACAATTGAAAGGTTTGATGGTTTTGTGGGGGCTGGATTTGGGGTTTTTTATAGTGGCGAATATTGGAGGAAAAAAAAGTAAACAAAAAAAAAAGAAGAAAATAACGAAGATGAAAGAAGATCAATTGATGAATTCATTGACCCAGAGCACAATCCATCAAGAACTTGGCTTTGAGACAAATAGGACACAACTGAATTGGTGGAAGCCTGGAAGGATCCACCCAAGTTTAGGCGCACACAATCAATTCTAGGTTCTACCTAAAAAGAGAATAATCTCTGAACTTAATTGATGGATGGTTTTCGGAATACATGTGAGGTCCTTAAATAGGCTTCTTAGGAATCCGAAGAAAGTAATTTCCATTTTGCATTTGGATTTCCTTTCCTTATAATTAAAACATTAATTGAGTCTTGGACTCAAATAAAAAAGAGGAAAAATAAATCAAAAGGAGATACTTAAGAGGATAACTATCTAGGGCTGCACATGGGCGGTTCGGATCGGTTTAACACTAAAACCAACAACCAAACCGAACCTGTCGGTTTTTTAATTAACCAATCCGATCCGATCGATGGAGAGGGCTTAAACCGAACCGAACCCAACCAAACGGTTCGGTTCGGTCGGTTAAACCGTTGTTTTTTATTTTATTTTTTTGAAAATCAGACATTGAAATTTTCAAAATGATGATACCATGTCCTTTGCATTTATTCCAATGTTTAGTGCAAACATAAAAATCCAACATTCCATACTGGACTAAACGCATATAAAAAATAATTCTACTCCAAAAAGAGAGTTTGGATTAAATGCAAGCGCACAAAAAAAAAAAAACAAGAACCAACTTGCAGTGAAACATTTATTCCGCATGATACCATTTGGAATTACAATATAATAATAGTTTATGTCAAGAAAAGTCACACACAAACGGAATCTGTATCAAACCCACTGTATTTTTCAGAAATGAAGTTTTCTTAACACATTGGTTAGGTCAAACCAAAACCAACCATCAAAAGGCTAGGCTCTACTGGCTTTTCTAGCATTCTCAAGAGTGCAGCATTCTGATAAAAACTTCATTGAAACGAGGTAGGAATTATGATGGAAGGAAAACACCCTGTACAATAATCCCCCCATCTGCAATGAAGTATCAAAAAGCATTTGAGAGATTAGAGGAAATGCACTGAGGCAGTGTTGACGGTTGAGTTCATGTGAGAATGGAGTTGTGGAGTGTAACTTTGAAAGTAGTAAAAAACGAAACCCTAAGGCTAAAATAATAAAAAAGCAACACTTAAGTTACTACATACGGTCGGTTCGGTTTAAGCGGTTAACCGTGGGCTCAAACCGATAACCGACCGATGTAAGCGGTTTTTATGATTTTCAAACCGTTAACCGAACCGATCTACTATAAACCGATCCGAACCGTCAGGTTCGGTTCGGTTTTGCGGTGATACCAGATTTTTTGTGCAGCCCTATAACTATCCTAACAGATCTACAAAGAATATCGTTTTATTGATTTATTGGTCCTGTTGGGCTAGCTTTGGGCTTGGGCTTGGCCCAATGGACCAGGGCCTGGCCATGAGTTGTGGGCTGCATCATGAATAGAGATAATGATGAGTATGGTGCTCTACAGGTGTTTACAAGAACTATCACATATGTCACATGATGTCCATATGATCACCATTTAACTGCAGTATCTTCAAAAGCTGATAATGATTTTGGAGCGAGCGCAGGAGATTTTCCTTGAGGCGTTGATGATGTAGATGGTTCAAGGACTGGGGCTGATCAATAGCAGTGATGAGAAGGTTGCTGTGTCTCGTGAGGAAACTCGCTTCTTTCATAGTAATGAGCATGAGAATGGGATGGAAGACCGTATGTTAAAAGTAGGTAAAGCTATAAGGTGTTTTTGAATGATAAGATACATTTGAAAGAGGAAGGAAATCCAAATGGGCATCTATAGCAGAAGGAAAGCAAGAGACTAAAAATCTTCAGTCATTCGCTGTAGGGATAACAGGGAGAAGAGAGCTCTGACTGTTATTTAATGTATTTTTCAATTTCTTCTTTTAGGTTGGGGGATTTGGGTGGTCTTTTGGATTCTGTATGGGTTTTCTGTTTTATTGATTACTTCTTAATTTCTTTCTTAGGTAAAATATAGTTATTTTTCCATTCATCTCCCATCCATCAGCCCCCACCCAAAAAAAAAAAAAAAAAACCCAAAAAAGGGAAAAAATTATTGTAACTGTTCAACACGAGTTCTGATCTGAAAATATTCCAAATGACAAGGTCCACTAGTTGGGATGAAATGCACTTAAAAGTATTTTAGTTAACAGTATGTCATTGTGTCTCTTTGAACTGGATTCCTAAGAATTCATAGTAAAGTAGGCTTTATGGAAGGATTATTAAAGAGGAGTGGAGAGAGATATTGATGGTGCCAATAACTTTCCTAGGATGATGAGTCCGGTAATCATTTCCTGTCAAAGGAGAGATTATATGATGGCTCTATGTGGATCTTCACCTTTAATTGTTCACTTTTGTCCCCTTTGACATTAAGGCATTGCTTATAGATCTTTGGAATCCAATAATGATTGAACGGACAAGCCCAAGATCCTTGCTCAGCAAGATGTATGATCTTGTCACTCTGTTCTTGTTCATTATGTATTTAGATATTCATTAGGAATCTGTTAATTTTAAATGTATGGGAAACTGCCAGCAACTTGATAGATATATCTTGTATTTCTAATTGTTATCACTCACGCAATCTGCTTAATTGCATATGTAGCACTTTCTTGGAAGCTTTTTTATCTTCATTCCCTTGGTATTTTAATTTGTTTTTAATATTTGGGTATTGAATATATATATAGAAAAATTATTTGGATTGGTTTTTGGAGATGGGTGTGCTTGATTTGTAACTTCTCCTTTCTTCTGTAGTTGGATCCTGACCTGGAATTTGATCGCGAGGTTTATCCTCTTGGGCTTCTTCCGAATGCTGGGGTTGTTGTTGGTGTTTCCCAGAGAATGTCCTTTTCAGCATGCACAGAGTTTCCGTGCTTTGAGCCTTCTCCTCAGGCACAAACAATATTACATTGCTTACTAAGGCATCTTCTCCAGGTATCACTTGATCTGTTCTTTCATATTTCACAATAAATAAATAAAAGGCAACTCGTGGAAGTTTGAAGTTTGCGTAAACTAGCGTCTCTTTCTCTCTATATCTATCTATCTATCTATCTATCTATCTGCCTACTGAGCATTAGTAGGTTTGAATTAACTTTATTCATCAGATACTTGTGATTTGCATCAATGAGTTTGATTCGAGTCAATGAGACTATTGCCGGGCTTTTTATCAGTATCTTAGCCCTTAGGCAGATGAGTGGGTTTGGATATTGGTGTTCTATGTGGCCTTTAACATAATAATGCCTGTATTGATTATTAGGGGTTATTTGTTTGCATATGAAAATGATTCACATGCGTAATTGGCACACATGTGAATCTGTGCATATGCAAATGAGTCACATGTGAAACGCATTCCATTGTTTGTCAAAATCGCCAATTTCATATGTGAATGTGAGTATATCCAATATATCCAACGGTTCTTTGTATTTGGATTTTGTGGATGTTTTTCACAAATTTCTCAAAATCCATGAAGAATTGAGACATGATATTTTACCTTTTAATACACTTGTAGCCATACAAAGAAGACGAATGGTTTGGATCCTGAATTGGCAGTGCACAGAAGTCCAGAAAATTAGATCTTAGCAGTTTTGGACTATTTCACAAATTTCTCAAAATCCATGAAGATTTAAGACAAGAAATTTGATCTCTTAGCTGTTTTTTTCCATATGAAGAAGATGAACGGTTCGGATCATGAATTAGGGTCCCATAGAAATGAGAAAAATCAAACTTTTTGATGGGCCGCAATGGAGAAACCACTACCATGTTTTCACTGTAGTAAAACTGTACTGGCACTTCTTGCTTCTGGAGGTGTAAAACAGTTTATGGGTGGAGGGCGCTTATTTATGTGCCATTTTTCACATCTGATTTATGCAAGCAAACAAACATGATGATGCGTAAATGATTCACATGCAAACAAACGACCCCTTAGTAAATGCATTCCAGGTGTTAGACTTGCACCGATCATGCTTTTTGGTACATATGCTTGATATGTAGGTCCATAATTCTAAGGAGTTTCAGTCGCTTTTTTTTAGGGCATTGCATAGTATCTTGAGCACTTATGTATTCATTGTTTGTTTGCACTGTACTTCCTCAAGTAAGGAAAGAAAACACAAAATGAAAAAGCACAAGGCACTGACATCGCTAGAATTCAGATGGAGGCCTAATAATCTTCTAGACCCTGGTGTTAGAAGTGTTTTGTATGTGAAAACAGAATGTCCTTCAAAACGAGTTTTTGTTTTTTGGTATATTGTCCTTTAAAAGAGTTGGAATGAGGAGATGGCTATCGAAGTTACCGGAGAGTTTTTTTTTTTGAATAGTAACTTGTATTCATAAAAATGCTTAGCAGTACAAGTGTTAATTAGTGACGAGCGATAGCGAAAACAACAGCACAACCAAAGCACAGGATACATCCAGAGCACAGCAGAAGCACAATCACGAAAAAAAGAAGAGCAAAACAAGTAGGGGAACCTGCTTGCTTTTTTCATAGAGCTGTTCTCTTTTAAGGTTTCCTGAAGCTCAATACTCATTGGAGTTTCACTTGGTACCTGCTTTTGGAGGGTTCTGAAGACTCTACCCGGTGCTCAGTTAGGTGCCTTAGGTTTGCCTTTCTGCCATGCGACATGATTCATGGAAGTGATACCATAATTAGATTTATAGATATCTTTTCATTACTTTTTTTCAGAGGTAAGTAAAAATTCTTATGCTCTAGCTATGTATTGTCAGATTGTCAATGGCTATGACAACTCAAGATCCCTAGTCAAAATCATTTAATTTTTTGTAGTTTAAATGGTTCTTCTATTCGTAACTTTTCACATCTTAATGAAAATAGCGTTGTTGATTCAAAGATTGTCTACGTGTTGTCATGGTCATTAATTTTCATCTTCTGTTCTGGATGTATCATTATATAATTGGGTAATGTATGAGATATTGCTTTGAATTTTCTTTGGAATTGGAATCTTTGTGCATTTTGGCTATACTGTTGTCTTCTGATTCTCCTCTATTCTGAGGAATTCCTAACTTTATCAAATTTATATTTCTTGCACCAGAGGGACAAAAGTGAGGAAGCTTTACGGTTAGCACGGTTGTCAGCTGAAAAGCCCCACTTTTCCCACTGCTTGGAGTGGCTCCTCTTTACGGTATTTGATGCTGATATTTCCAGGTATACTATGAAAAAAAAATTGAATGGTTAAACTTGCTGACTGAATGTCGATGATTCATCATTGTTTCTTTTAAGGGCATACTAGTTGTTGACTTACAATTTCTAGTTATTGCAGTAATTGCTGTTAATGAGTAGATTCTTGCCTATTGACATTGAAGTTCTATTGAATGGTGATAATAGATGAACACTTAATAATCTATGGAAATTTCATTATGGGAATTGTTGATGAACTAGAACAATTATAGTGCCATGATGTCCTTATCTCATAAAGTGGTTCCTCTGGTTCTGTGATCATTACCTTGATTAGATGGTGTCCACTGTTTATGGGGCGCCCTGAAAATGTTGAGTTGGACATTTTTATCTCTTTTCTTTTCTAAGACAAATGCCGTAATTTTTTAATTGTCCACTCTTAGGCTGATGAGTCAATAGCATGATATTCCAATATGGAAGTGTTTGGGTGCATGGCCATTGTTGGCAAGACCTATCAGATCAATGGTGTATCACAAAATGTATCAGCATGTTATTTTCCTTTATATATCTTTAATAAGAACTCTCAAGAGGTCCTCATTTTGAAGGCAAAGCTAGGAAGTCCCATTGAGAGTTGGCAAGACAGTGCACAAGCTACACAATTGCAACTCTAGAGAGATCTATTACATGAATCCTTAGCATGCATAGTTGCTTAGTGATATTTATAGAAGCACTGACAAAAGGCTGGAACAGGATAATTACTACTGTACTCACTAGAAACAGATTTAGTTTTTTGTTGTCCTCAATAATGCCTTCAATATTTTCTTTAATGAGATGATATCTTGAGCTGATATAGGTTCTTAGCAAAATAAAATGCTGATACTAGAATATACCTGATAGTGGCTTCAGTGCTCTCCTTTGCTGGATACATTCAAATTTTGATTAGTGGGATGGAAATAAAAGATTCTATCCTATGTAGGTTGAATCCAAACCATCAAATCAGTCCTTAACTCGTTCCATATCTACTGGTCTATTTGCTTCTTGATTCCCAAGGGTCTGCCTCAAGAGAACTTTTATGTGGAATTCAAGGGACTGCGTTAGGAAAGCTCACATGATTTCTTGGAAAACAGTCTGCACCCCAACAAATCAAGGAGGCTTGGGCATCAAATCATTAGGGCATTACAATATAGCTTTCATCATAAGGTAATGCTGGCACCTTGCTAGGCACTCAAGCAATTTGGTTCAAATGGGCTCGACTCAAATATCTTGGTTAAAACTGTTTGGAATGTTAACTGCCACCAAAACGATTCAGGGGATGAAGAAGCATATGGAAAGCTAGAGACTGGGCATTAAAAGGCTGCCACATTATTACTGGCAATGGAAATAGAACCTCCTTTTGCTTTGACCCGTGGCTTCCTGAAGGTAGGTTGGTAGACGGATGCAGAACTGTATCAATCTAAGACTTTCGCAGGCCAAGGTCAATCAAGGTGGGTGATTTCATTCAAAATGGGAGAAGTGCCGGGCCTCGTAAAATAAGCCCATGGTTAGATGAGGTGAAGGGCAGACCTGAATGGTCATGGGGTGTCAGTCTCATGTGTGCCTAGGGCAGCCAACTTTGCAACAGAATATCTAGCTAAGGATGGTGTTTCACTATCTTTGTTGATGTTTGACTTGTAATGTTGTTTAATATGGTTTTCTAGGGGTGGGCAAATGACCCCTTTTGGCTTTATGTTGTATTCTTTTTTCTTTTTCTTTTATTTTTCTCCCAACTGAATTATCATTATTTTTTCAAAAGAAAATGTTTAGGCTTTACTTCTTTGAGACAGATGTGGTAGGGATGTGATTCACAATTCTAATCCTGTGTCTTAATGTTCAACTCTTTCACAAATTTAAGGGCTAGTTTCATCATCATATTGCTAAGGTGACTGTGACAGTAGTAGTCAGGTGATGGTGGTGGTCACAGACAACGAGGATGTTCTGATTGATGTCACCTTGTGGGTTAGCTGAGCATGATTGATATCTAAGCACCAAATTGTAGTGTTAGATGATATTGGTTTCTCTGTATACTTTAGGCATATACCTCTCTTTTATTATGAAATATGATTTTCTGCCCTTAGATCCTTATTGTGTTACAGTGATATCTCTATAATCTTGCACTATATAGATGGCAGTTCTCCTAAAGTAGGAGCTGGTTTTTGCTCCTCCAATTTGTACGACCAACAACAAGAATAGTAAGGAGCAATCGAAATGTGCCACTCTTCTCCTGCAATGAAACTCATTATTATTTTTCATTTAATAAGAAATTCACATTTTTGTGAGGGCATTGGAGCCTGCTTGACTTGCATGGTAGCATTTTCAACTGACTGATTTTTTTTTATTAGTACTGAACACTATCAGTCAAGTTTTTTTTTTTTTTAAACTCAACAGTCAATGAGTGATTTGGAATTTTAAAAGTACTTGGATTCTTTACCTTTTCTTTTTTGTTCTCTTTCCGAGTTGATATTGTTTTCAGTTTATTAATTTATTTTTTGAGCTTTACTCAGATAAGCCCAAAATAGATTCACCAACCCTTCTAAAAGTAAGTAAATACACTGAAGGATCTGTTGTCCTTCTCATTGCTTTCTTTGATATATTTTTTCCCTTATGCCTTTGCATGTGATATGGTTATTTTGGTCTTTTCATATTTTAGTATCATGCTTAATTATTTTTCCCTGACTGGTTGTCTCACTTCGTTCTTTTAATATTTCAGCAGAGCTTATATATCTTGAAATTTCTTTAATTATTCAAACTTTGGTATGATAAAGGAATGGAGTATGAGACTGTACCACAGATGACTGAGACCATCCATTTGAATTATGAGATGCATCATTTGTCTTCCATGTGTGTTGATTTTATATTTTCTTATTCTAATATGAGATATATTCACAGGCAGAATGCAAATAAGAATCAGGCCCCAGATTCTAAACAGTCCACCAGAATTTCACTTTTGGAGAAGACCTGTGAATTAATTAGAAATTTTCCAGAATATGTTGATGTAGTTGTAAGTGTCGCAAGGAAAACTGATGGCCGGCATTGGGCAGATCTGTTTTCAGCTGCTGGTAGATCAACAGAGTACGTTTGTTAATTTTACATCTCCCGTGTGAGAAGAATCTTATAGTTCATTACAATTAAATTGGAAATTAGATTCTGTAATATGCAAGTGCCTTTTTTGGGAGGTTATCATCATCATCATCATCTTCTATTGGCCTAATTTAGAAGTTGTGCATGAATTCATAAAGCATCTTGCTGACTTGATGGTACAAAGTTACCAGCCAGAGGGTTTATAGTTATCTGAAGATGCAATTTTGTGTATTTGTTCAATCCGTGATTATTGACTATTCAGATCCTTTGTATGTTTTTGAGTTGGGAAATTGGGTGGGAAACAGTTTATTGCCCATGCAAGACCAGCATTTTAATATTTACTCCTTTTTTTTTCACAATGCGAAACAATGTTCAGTTAGTCTTTAATACTGAAATGGCAACTACATCTTTTTACTATTATTGTGATTATTATTTTATTTTATTATTTTGATTTCTGTCTTCAGACTATTTGAAGAATGTTTCCAAAGAAGATGGTACAGGACTGCAGCTTGCTATATACTTGTAAGATTGTTATGTATTCTTTTTTTTTTGAATGGTAAGATTGTTATGTATTCATCTCATATATAATTTGTGATTGTCATCTGGTCATCATGAATCGAACAGTTTCCAACCAGTCATACTTTTTGTTCAACCTATGCTCTTTAACAAAGCCCTTTGTCACCATTCTGCTTGAATTTCTGCATTTTCTTTATTTTTAGCCACTTTGAGAATGTGGAAGCAGCCCATACTCTATACTCTATAGACTTGGGCTTATGTTGCTTTGATTCTCCGAAATAATGTGTTTAGTGTTTGAAAAGTATCTCAGATAACCCCATGTCAGAGACTCAGATTGTCTATGGATTCTTTTATTAGTAAATTGTACATTAGTCATTGTTTTTCAATTTGATAAAATATTTTTATGCATTTTCTTAATTTGAAATCCAACAAAAATATGATATGTTTATAACATGGTGAGTCATGCTCTGTTGCATCTTGTCGTTTTCCATAAAAGAATGCATACCTTGTACAAAGCCTTCCTAGAGGCATGACAATCAAGGGAGGCAGGGGGATGGATAGGTTTAGATGTGGAATAGTGGTGTCTGCAATACATTTTGATCAAATGATTGTAGCCCTTAATTTGAGGTCCTAAAGGTCAAGTTCAATGGCTATTTATCATGCACATTTATTGTGATAAAATCCAACGGTTACTAATCCAAATCAGTGTCAAATTGAAACTGTTGCCAATTTAATGGGGTTAGGTTTCTGTAGGGATTGGATTGATCATAGGTGGATCCCCTCTTATGTAAACAGAAAATGGGTGTAATCAAAGGAGATGTGTTGGGCACCCGTTTCAATTGGACTCCAAACTAAAACATTGACTGTTTTGGTGTTCCATTGTTTAATTTTGAAAATAAAAATAAAAATGAAAGGGTAAATGTATATATTTGACAAAATGCAAACACGTCTTAGTTGGAAATATCACGTAAACTTTATATATTTAATTCATTCTACTAAATCAACATTGCAATATTTATATCTACATGCCAAATAAATGAATCCCAGTCCTTGTGATGGTAAAAGAAAGAAAAGGATGAAAACAAGGATGGGGGGTTCCACCTGCTGACCTTTTGGAGAGGGGAGAGGACCTGAACGAAGAAGCAAAACAAAGAAATGCCTGAACAAAGGGAACAACTTCACAAGGCCCTAAAAAGGCTCAAAGCTTTCAAGTAAAAAAGACCACCTTATATACTTGGTCCTAATGGAGGGCATAATCAATGTTTAAAAATTTAAAATAGTGATTGCAGTGGTCATATTGGCTGGTGGCCAAGGTGATATGTAGCGGGCGATACATATGGGTGTAGCAACGTGAATTGAAAATGAGATAATAAAAAAACCCCAGAAATCCAGAATATTGGAAAATGTAAGAATTTATTTATTTTTTCATTAGTGACTACACTAATAATCATATAAGGTCATCAAAATTTCATCGCTATTATGCATTCTAAATTCTAAATTGAAATAAGCAAGTTAGCATAGGTGCACAAAGCATGATATATAATGTTTGAATAAAGTAAAGTTTAGTTCAAAGACAAATGAAAAAACATCTTTCATCAATGGAACAACGTATTTTTGTGGAGATTTGGGAAACATAGATCGACAATTTAGAATTCATTTGGATGTGATTTGTTTAACCCGCTGAGGAAGAAAATCATTTTTTTAAGATCTCGAAAAATCCACAAGTAATAGCAAAGAAAAAAAAAAACCCAAACCATTTGGGAATCTTTGGGAAATATTGATCTATAAGTTAGAATGCATTGAGATGTGATTTGGTTGGCGCATTTTGAGAGAAAAAAAACATTAATTTTGAAAAGTCCCTAAATATTCAAAAATAAATAGCAAAAAAAAAAAAAAATGCTTTGAGGGATCATAGGTGGCCCCTACACGTGTGCTTACTCATGATAATAATGTAAGCGATGTAGCTCTCCTGGTGATGGTGGTTGCTAGGTGATCACCGTTGGAGCAACACCTCTGTGGGGAAAACTGCTGAGACCCCTTGTGACATATCCTTCCTTAGATGAAAGATCTCCCTCTGTGCAGCTATGGAATCCATTTTGAGCCAAAAATGGACAAGCCCCAACCATTGGATCTGAGATCAAGGGGTTTTGAACAATTGATTTTCCATGACCCATATCTCGATCATGATAAATGCTTTTAATCTGAAAGTGCAAAGTGCTAACCTCCCCTCTTTCTTATTAAACCTGCATCAATCCATTGGTATTGCTCCCGGCCCCTGAAGTCCGTGCTACAAGGTTCTCGCCCATGATCTCCATTGCTAGGGGGATTACTGTTAGGATCCTTTGATATACATTGTTGCGCCATTCACTAACAACTTGAGCTTCTAGTGTTTTTGGTTACTACCATGTTATTAGAGTTGGGGGTCATGTGTTCGATCCTTGGGGACATGTTTCTGTTCACACATGGTTGTTTGGCATGTTTTTGTCCACATGCGGAGCCCCACATGTGAAGGGGGCTATTAGGACCCTTTAATATACATTGTTGTGCCATTCTCTTACATACATATATATATATATATAGAGAGAGAGAGAGAGAGGCATTTGCTCCAGTGCATACGTTTTTCATGCACTTGCCATGCGAGAAACCTAGTGGGGCCCACAATATGATTAATCTGAATGAAACATCTGAAAATCCCCCCTTCCCCATGACAAAATAAATGCCATGGATCCCAAGGATTTTGCACCAATTTGAATGCACTGGACCATTGGATCTAGTGTGAATTCTTTCATTTAAAAGGCAGCACTCTTCTATATATATGAGAGAGCTTTTTCTATCTGTTATTTATTGCAATTGTATATTGGCATCTATGTTAATACAATTCCCTTTACAGTCATGCCTGATGATTGTCACAGGTGATTGCCAAACTTGAAGGCCCTGCTGTTAGTCAGTATAGTGCTCTACGCTTATTACAAGTAAGAATACACTTTCTTGACATGTTGTTAATATTCATTTTCTCCCTTTTCTATTGTGTTTTCTTTTTGTTAGTTGACTTGCTGTGAATTCCGTAAATCATTGACATGATATTCATTGCCTTTCAGGCAACGCTTGATGAATCTTTGTATGAACTCGCCGGGGAGCTGGTATGACATTTCATGCAACTTTTATACCGCTTCTAGTCAGATGAGGTGATCCTTTGTTGTGTTTGGTTGTTAGGTGAGGTTCTTATTGAGGTCCGGACGAGATTATGAACATTCTACTGCTGAGTCTGATAAACTATCTCCTGGGTTCTTGGGCTATATACTTTTCCGCTCTAGTTCCAGGCGGCAGTCTCTTGACTTGAAAAGGTAGAGATATTATTTCATGTATGGATATTGTATTTGATGGGGTTAAGCTTGTATTTTCTTGATTTCTTTTGAGGATTGTGAAAAAAGTTGAGTTACTGTATAATGCTTCCTGAAGTATAGGCTGTCATTTGGATCAAAATTTCTTATAGCTCGGGTAATAATTGTAAAGAAATAGGCCAACAGGTTGGGTCAGCAACCCATGTATTGGGTCAGCCCATGTATGAGTTGTCATTAGATTAGATAGATATTAGTTTACTTAATTATGCCTGTAATCTTGTAATAAGATCCCTAATCAGATCCACTAATCTAGGCTACAGTGTTTTATATGTATCTTTCATCAATACAATCAATACGTCTGTCTCGTCTGTATGTCACTGCCATCTCTTGCATGCTTCTGGCTTGGTTCGATAACATCTCACATGGTATCAGAGCCTGATCGTCTGTCCATTCAAGCATAAGAGAAGTCCTACAGCAGTCCTATTCATCTGTGAGAAGCACTGTGTCTGTGAGAAACACTGTGCCTGCTGTGATCAAGGGTGGCCCACCTATTGATCAACCTTTGCTCAGCGAAATCTTCCTATCCTGGATGCCCATCAATCCTAGGAATTCTACACATTTTCCCCAGGTTTTTATGATCATTTGAGGTAGGCCATCTGATCTGATCTGCACCTGTCATCTTTGTGCAATGAAGTTCTCCAACGAGCTGGACTCATAGATCAGAAGCCTGTCTCTACTCCAGTTGAACATAATCTGAAGCTCCGAACTACTGATGGAGATCTACTTCTTGATCCAACTCGTTATCGTGAGGTGGTTGGCAGCTTGGTTTATCTTACGATTACTAGACCAGATATTGCCTTTGTGGTACATGTGGTAAGCCAATTTGTTGTGCAACCAACTAATACTCATTGGGCTGCTGTACTGCGCTTACTGAGATACTTACAAGGAAGTTCCAACCGTGCCCTCCTTTTCTCCTCCAGTCAAAATCTTACTCTGCATGACTATTCTGATTCCGACTGAGCAGGAGATGTCAATGATCGGCGCTCTATAACAGGCTTCTCCATTTTTCTTGGCTCCTCTCTCATATCTTGGAAGAGCAAGAAATAGAAAGTTGTCTCCCGATCTTCCACTGAAGTTGAATATCGTGCTGTATCTCACACCACTACTAAAATTATTTGGCTTCGCTGGTTACTTCGGGATTTAGGAGTTCTAGTTCCTAAATCTACCCCTCTTTACGGACAGTGAAAGTGCACGGAAATTGGCAACCAACGATGTCTTCCATGAACGATCTAAACATCTTGAAGTTGACTGTCATTTCATTCGGCAACATGTTCGGAGTGGTACTATAAAGCTCTTTCAGATTTCATCAGCTGCTCAGATAGCAGATTTTTTCACAAAGAGCCACTCCACCTTTCGTTTTTCGGAACTAGTTTCCAAGCTCTCGATGGTCACTTTCTCCCATCCAAAGCTTGAGAGGGGGTGTAAAGAAATAGGCCAACAGGTTGGGTTAGCAACCCATGTATTGGGTCAGCCCAGGTCAACTGGTTGGGTCAGCCCATGTATGAGTTGTCATTAGATTAGATAGATATTAGATTACTTAATTGTGCCTGTAATCTTGTAATAAGATCCCTAATCATATCCACTAATCTAGGCTACAGTGTTATATATGTATCTTTCATCAATACAATCAATATGAAATTCTCTTGCAACTTCTCTCTCTCGTTTGTATGTCACTGCCATCTCTTGCATTCTTTTGGCTTGGTTTGATAACATCTCACAATAATGTGATGTTGACCCGTTTCATACGGTGGAACCTACTTGGATAGGTAATCAAACAAGGGCCTTTTCACTAAAGTGGCAGTGGTTGGGTTATTTTTTTGTTAAAGTTTGCTGGCTAGATTTTTTTAACATCCATTCCAAGTCTATTATCAAACGACTAGGGTTATTGGCGTAGTATTTTTTTTTTTTTGATAACAGTAAATTTTATTTCCACAAAAAAACAACAAAGAATACGAGCAAAGAAGCCAATGAAACTTAGCCAAAACGCTAACTTAAAGAGAAAATGAAGAAAAAGAAAACACTAGACATCAAATAGAATAGAAGAGCATAACACTCCCTCTTTAGCAAAAGCATCTACCATGACATTTCCCTCCCTATGAACATGATGAAAAGTGGCTCCAAGCTGTTTAGCAATATCCTATACTTCCTCCACCAAATCTGTCAATCTCCAAGAATGAGAAGCCTTTCCAGAACCCCACTGAGTAGCTGAATAAGAATCACCTTCAATAATTGCGTTGTAACCACCCAAGCTGAGCAACTCATGACAACCAATCAGCATAGCATAGATTTCATCTGCATTAGCATTCATAGAGTCCACTAGCTCAAAATAGTTTCTAATCACCTTGCCCTCACAGTCTCGAATTACTCCACCGATTCTGTCTTTTCGGATATCATGAAAATAATTATCATCAAAATTCAGCTTTAGGACACCAGTAGGGGGACTCAGCCAAAGAACTTTTCGCAGTACTTTATCACGCCAATGTCCCTTCAGAAAAGGATCCCAAGATCTATTAAGATCATCCAGTGAGACGCCAACAAACTCCTGACACTTACTAACCCATGTAGACACCGTCCAAATAATAGATTGAGTAAGCTCCATTACTGTTTTACTTTGATTGCATAAGACTCTCTTATTCCTTTCCCTCCAAAGCTTCCAACAAGTAGCATAAAGAACTGCCTTCCATAAAAGCTTTCCACGAACAAATTTGGTACCTAAACGCCATTGAAGAAAAAGATCGTCAACCGTCTTTGGCATGACGCAATTCACATCAAATAGATTAATAAGAACAATCCAAAATCTGTAAGCAAAAAGGACAATGAATCATCAAATGATGCACTAAGTCTCTATCTCTCAAACATAAAGGACAACCGTTAATTCTAACATGATTCCTTTTTCGTAGATTATCAACAGTGATGATTTTTTTTGCTGCTTAGCGGCCCAACAGAAAGCGAAAACTCTAGGTGGGACGTAGGAAACCCAAAAGTTGTGCCGACCTTCCATTCTAACATCCGATGCAGACAAAACCTTGTAAAAAGATTTAACTGAAAAAAAATATTGGGCTAGTAATTAATAGTAATTATTTTCAGATCATTGATTCAAAGTGGGACCCACCAGAATCCAGACGGATGGCCTGGACTACTCATGTTAGGCTTCACCTGCATGGAGTACTGGCCCTGTAGCTATTGATTTTCTAGGGCCAAGCACTATTTTCCCTTTTTTTTTTGTAGCCATTTGAGTAATTTGATCATGTAGGATTTTTGCATCATACCCATGCATTTTCCCTTTACCTTTATGGAAAGTTTATGTCATGATTCCACAAGGAGTAATGTTTTCATTTCATGTAAGTACAGCCCCTCAAGTAAAGAACAGAATGCGCATGTCACTTCTGTCAAGAATATTTTGGAAAGCCATGCTAGCTCTCTGATGTCAGCAAAAGAGCTTTCTAAACTTGTGGCATTTGTTAAGGGAACTCAGTTTGATCTAGTGGTGAGAACATCCTCTATTTAGTCCTTACTTTTTGTGCCTTCTAAAAATTTGAAGCTGATTGCATCCAACTCTATGCAGGAATATCTTCAGCGGGAAAGGTCTGGATGCGCTCGCTTGGAAAATTTTGCCTCTGGGCTGGAACTAATTGGCCAAAAGGTATCATTTCTAAGTTTTGCAGATAATTCTTTTGAGCACATTAGTTAGACCTAGGGAAGTACATTTTAGTGTTTAAGATATTTTGCACTTTGTGAAATGCATTTCTTTTACATAATAAGGCTAAAAAAGCAGCACTCGGCATTTCTAGGAAACCGACAGTCCCCTTTTTTCTTGTTTGATCAGAAATGGTACAACTGGAACTGTAAAAAACTGGTATGAGGGGACCATCTTTTGATAATATGAGATGTTCCCATGGTGGGAGTGGGACCCACCATAGCATGGGCCATTCCAAATATCTTCCCTCCTGGTTGCTTCTAGCCATTCTAATGCATTGCATGTGTACAAATAGGGCAAATGTTTTACGTCTAACAATGGCAAAATCTGAAAATTAGAATGGTCAAATATAGTAGTTGTTGCGGGTATCACGCATAACTGATAGCATCCATCAGGTATAGTTTGGATCACATAAAGGCTGCTCCACATCCTGTGTTAGAGCCTAGCAAGTGGTGTGATCAAATATTTCAGCTTCTCAAATATATTCGCGACATAGATCATTGTAGAGTTTGCATAAAAAAAATTGAGCAGGAAACAGAGGTTAGCAGTTGGGACGTGGGCAATTGGGAACCTTGCTAATGTGGAGGGGAAGTATATTAGTGGATTCCTTATTTATTCAACAAAAAATAGGGATTTCAAATTCCTGTGTTGAGGTGGTTTGGAATCTCTTTGTCAAGGGAAAATTCATGGATTTTGCAATTCGGAATCACACAGTACCGTTTACAGTCTCAACTGATTTGGTGGATCAGAAGTTTTGGCCCTTTGATCCCATGGGAATTTCTCTACCAAATTGCTTCAAGTGCCATTGGCCCATTGCTCCAAAGTCTTCCCCCCTTTTTTTTTTTTTGTGTGCGCGCTAACTCTTTGCATATGACATCTTTTTCCAATGAGCTGGCTCTTTACATGACATTTTTTCCCTGCGCCTCCTAATAAAAAATCAGCCACAAAAACCTAATCATGCAAAACCCAGACAATGGCCACATCCACCCTCTCAAGAATCTACCTAAATCCAGTAAAAAATATGAGACTCGCATTACACAACAACCAGCACTCCCTTTTCCATCGCTGTGAAGCAGTCATAGTTTATCAAACTGTAAATGTTTAGCAATTCTCATGTCCCTTAACCTTAGGTTTCCTTTTAGAAATTTCTATGTCTTGATTCTTACTCAAACACCCTTTAATAATAACAAAAGAAAAAAGGAGCCAACACACTCTTTGTTGAGTGGTGTTGGCACCTTACTGTCACACGCATGCCCATGTATTGTTCCTTGGATCTTCAAGTTGAAAGAGTATCACTTCTAACCACATAGCCAAAATAAGTAAATAATAATAATAATAATAATAATAAGGGAAATTCTCTAACCGTCCTCATTTTTTGCCAAAAGAATCTCCTAGCTCTTTGCCAATCTTTCACATTTGCTTGCCCATGCGATCTTCTTGCTTGATTATCATTGTCAATAATGGAACTTCCTAACCATTATCGAAAATATTATTATGATCAGGCTGTTTGGACAAGTTATCTGCATTACTTACTTGATCTGTCAATCTCTAGCTTAGACATAAAGTATCTTTAAAACATGGAAGAACTTTGTCCTTGCCTTCTTATGAGTTATGACTAATCGGCATCATCAATGAACTGCGGGACCATTTCCCAAATAATTCTCTTTTGCAACAAAGTAGCCCCTGTTTTGGGCAATTTCATAAGCATTTCTTTTCTGAGATTGCTTGTCTTGAATCCTCAGCATCGTTGCTGTGCGGGATGTGTCTTCATGATCTAATGGTTCAGAATTCCTTATCATTTCTCACTCCAGTTCGTCTTGTTGATTCTGAACTGTAAATTGATTTGCTTCGTGGATACTTGAACTCTTTGATCCTGGCACAACTTCCCTAGAATAATGTGTGGCCCATCAATCTTAGGTTGCCATTGTTGTCCACAATATAATCTCCAATTGCATTCACATCGACTTCCAAACAAAGCCACACAGCAGCATGATTAAAAATGTCCCCACTTCCCTAACCAAAGTTGACTGCCTGGGCCCATTACTGCTAGAGTACATGAACTGTTGGAAGAACCTCGGCTGCACATGAGCCTGGATCAAAACCTATATTTGGCTTGTCAGTTGATAGAATTTGGGGCTGCTTATTTTATTGGGGTGGGGTTGAGTTTGAGATACATGAAGGGCAGAGTTCTGGTCCCAGTCTCAATCCTTCTGATATCCAATGAGGTTTAACTTCCATCTGAGATTCTGAATTGCTGTGATGACAGTTGGGGCACTATTAGCAGAAGATTTTCACCTGCACTCCTGCGCTATGCACTCCATTCGGAATGGTGCCATTGTCACTGCAGGAGCCATGAAATTCAGGGTTTGTGGGGGTGGGGGGTGGTTTCGCAGAAGATTTTCCTGCCATCTCTCACCAATACTGGTAACCACATCCGATATTATCTGCCATGCTGAAGTAGGGTGTGCTTGCCAAATTGTAAGGAATTTATTCTATTTTTACTAAGATCGGCCTTCTGTTTTTTTCCTTATCTGTACTCCTAGTCTCCTCCCTACATCCATCGAGATCCTGTCAAACACCTTTCTACACGGATGTGCATGTTCAACCATTGATTTAGAAGTGGTTTTCTCATCAATCTCGGCAATGGAACCATGCTACTCATTGGATGTTTTATTTTTCAAAGATTTTTAGAGAGCTGCCAAATTGAATTATCTCCTTTCCCATCACTGCATGTCCATATTTGTATCATGGTGTTATAACTTGTGGCTTGCAGGTCTTGATTGCTTTGTTTATCCTGTGTCCTAATTATGTTATTTGTGTATTTTGTTTGCCAACGCAATGATAGCTTAGTGGTCTCTGTCACTTTAGTTTTACTGAAATGCCCATCCCTGGGCCTGTAGGTTGTAGTGTCTCACCTCCACCATCACATAAGACTGATGTAGAAAAAAAAAATTATTTGTTTTCAAGGGGAAAAAAAAAAACGATGATGTTACGGTGGCAAGTTTCTATTACTTTCATACTAACAAATTTTATTTCTCCAATGGTTTGCAGCTTCAAATGGGTACTTTGCAAAGTCGGTTGGATGCTGAGTTCCTGTTGGCTCATATGTGTTCTGTCAAGTTTAAAGAATGGATTGTGGTCCTTGCTACCCTTCTAAGACGTTCCGAGGTACCACTGCCTATAACAATTCATACTTCATTGGTAGCTCTTGTTTTTTCGTAGTTGATTGTTTCACTAATTTCATTTTGGCTGATTGTAATGAGAAGCATATATCATTGTTTATTTTCTTTCATTGTCTTTTTTTTTTTTTCAATCAGTTTCACTACAGACTTAAATTCCTTTGTTATCTTAAACTCTTCTCCAAGTCTTGGAGGATTTACAAATCCCAACGGCCCTTGCATCGGGTTTTTTCACAGCAAGCATGAGCTTGCCCTTAAATCCTTGCAACTCTAAAAATTGAAGTTCAATAACATTATAGAACATAGAATTATGCTGAGCACACTAGGTTTTATGAAACTAGCTAGGGCATATGTTTCAAAACTGGACAATGACGTAATACAAGGTGTCAGACACAGTTATCCAATTGGGGAACTAACACTACTATGTATGGATTTGTATTTTGTAATGATACTGAAAATTTATAATATCATAATACATTAATTCTTTTGATGCATAAGATGCAAAACAACATACCTGGACAACTTGAAATACATTAAAGTGATATGAATATTATAATATTTGAGTAAAGATTTGCTGATTCCACAAGCTGCTGCTTTCCACACCCCTTCAACACAGCTATGCACAGATGTGGTGTACATGTGCCCATCCGAAGTCTAAATCATGTCTTTGATGTGACACGGGACATCAGATTGATTCAACTAATCTGGTGATCTCTGTGAATCATGCAGGCCCATATATGATGTGGCTTGCAGAGCATGACGTTCTACTACAATGGTGGTTGCATCCACTGAATTGGTTTATTGCAGATCCTTTTGGATGTCCTTTCATGAGCACCATACCTGATTAGTGGACATTCCTGAATCTTTCTTTTCATGCTACAATACTCATCATCATCATCATCATCAAAGCCTTGTTCCAATTATGTTTGGGTCATGCTAGAATACTAGAAGATAAATATAACTCAAGGTTTTCTTCACTTCTATCAGCTATGTTGACAGGTTAATTTACATTTCAGTATGGATTGATTCAATTTTAGGACTTTGTAGGATTTTTTCCTTCTCTATAAAATGTTCTGGATGTCAGGTATGTTGATGTATAGGAGGAAATGGAGAAAGGAAGAAAGCCATCAGCAGAACAAAATGGGGAAATTTTCTTCTATGGGAACGTCCGCATTCGGATGTCCCAATCAGGCTGTCCAAGAGGCAAAGGGGCCCTCCAAAATACCAGAACCCCCAATTAAAGGCACCAACAGTGACATCGGCATGCGGACGTGCCCCCCTAACAAAAGGACCAAAATTATTTTTCACTTCTCTCTCTCTCTCTCTCTCTCTCTCTCTCTCTCTCTCTCTCTCTCCCTCTCTCCTATTTACATCATGCATCAAATTGTGGATGGCTGAGACCTCCTTGGTCTGTTAATTTTGACTGGTAGCGATCCCATATATGCCTTTGTGAAGTCATTTTTTTCTTATACACTTAATACAGGTTCTATATGATCTTTTCCGACATGACATGCGGTTATGGAAAGCATACAGCTTGACGCTCCTGGTATGTGTCTCTCAAAATTTTTGTTGTACAGCTTATACTAATTACTAACCCTCTGTTCAACATCTCAAGTGTTTTTGGGTTGTTTTCCCAGTCTCACCCTGCATTTGCTGAGTATTATGACCTGCTGAAAATCTTGGAAGATCAGCTTTCAGCTGCTCCGAGTGTAGAGGAGATGAACATGCACGTCTCATCGTAAATGAAGTAAGCTCACTCGTTGATGTAATTTATCTGGATCCTCGTGTCTATTAATTAATGACAAGGATTGTTTTTGGAAGGTATCATTGGACCTTCTGAGAAGGTATTTGGGAAACAAACAAAGAAACAGGAGGAATTTTATCATGCTTGGCCCATATTACAGAATTCTAGCTTGGGCTAGGGAATGCCCACTTAAAGACAGTTCATCTTAGGGACTCCACTGGATGCAGCAGACTATAAAAGAGAAGGAAAAATGAATCCTCACCATTCCCTATGGTTGTCCCATAGATGGATGATTAATCATAGGTGTCCATTTGAAACAGGAGAAGTCAACTAATTAGATGGCTGCAATTGCTCATTGATGGTTTTTTCATCCATCCCGCCTATTGCATTGTTCTCCAGATGAACTACTTGGGTGCTGAAAGGTGGTGGTATCTACTGGTCCGGAGTCATGACCAAGACGTGCTTGGCTTGTTTGGGGGATTGCTTTTCCTTCAAACTTATCAGCCACTTCTAGTGTTACCATTGCTTGATACAATGTCAGGTTTTAAGTGGGACCATTCAAGTAGAATTTTGTTGACAAATTGAATTGATAGATCATAAGAATGAAAGTCTGGAAGGAGGGAAAATGAAAAATCAGATACCAAGAATGCTCAAATTCAATATGGGGACAAAAGTTGTATCCCCATAATGCTTGGGAGTCTCTTGCATTTCTATGGCCCTGTAAATTTCAAGTTCAGATATCTCTGCACCTTCATTTCCGTAGTTTTCTGTAGTATACTTGTCTTACCTTATGATTAGAAGGCTGGCGCTTGCTGATGTATAACATGTTTTTAAATCTTTGCTGCTCGTAAGTTGAGCCCCGCTGGAGATTCTATGGCATAGATGTGAAGATGATCAAAACCATTAATGTATTTTAATTTAGGAATATTCTCCCTATTTCCTTAATAATCCATTGTTTTTTTTTTAATCATTGTTATGGAGATCATGCAATTTACAATTTTGATCTTATGAAGTTATGGAGATCATGCAATTTACAATTTTGATCTTATGAAATGAATTATTTGAGTAATAGAATCTTGCTGGAAATTATTAAAACTTCTTTAGAAATTATTTTTATTGTTATGAGTGGCAGAAAGAATTGGTTGGTGCTCATTGTGAATTTCTCTTCATATAATATAATATATTAATAAGAGCCCAGAATTGGTCGTTTTAGAAACAACAGGTTTATACAAGACACTTCGGCATTCTCTCAACAAAAATCACAAACAGGAAGCAAGGCATTTCCAAAACAAAGAATGAGAAAAAAGAAATGTGGTGTTAATCACTTGCAACTCCAATGTTTGCTCAGATGTATGTAAACAATAAATCCCTTGCGTGAGAATAATACACTGGTCCAAAGAGCCTTCTTCAAATGGAGTTTCAGTTCCAATTTAAAAAAGAAGAAAAGACCATATAAAGTTGGTAACAGCCATTTCCAAAGCGTATATGCTGCGGACATTACCTTTTTGTTTTTTTCTAAAAAAAAAAGAAGGTGCATGTTAGGGCAGGATGTCAATGGAAAATGGTTTTCTAGAGAATCTGGATCCTATGAGGCTTTTACCTAGAGAAATCTGGAGTTAAAAGGGGTGGAACTTTACAGTGGTTTCACCTGTTGAAATCCAAACTAATCAAAATGAATGAATGCCCTTCAGTTATATGTGGTATCCTCATAATTTACATAAATAATCTGAGCTTCTTCCCCCCTTGGAGTTGGATTGACTGTTGGGTGGGCCTGCATTCGTGCGCTTGCGTGTGTAGCCTCTTAAAACTTGACATCTGTGGGTCGGAAGATGCAAGGACTGAATCCCAATTTCTCATGATTCCAAAAATAGGACCCATACTGTTTTATTTGGAACCCAAGACTTGGGATGCTCCTATGCCCATTTGCAATCCTAATAAAAGTGATGGGTGGGTTCAGGTCATGACCGGGTGCAATTTCCAACTTGTTCAGATGTGTGTGCGCGTACACACGTGTGCACTGCCTGCTTCCTCTTAGTTTTCAGAAAAGCTGTCTTTTGTGATTGATACTTACATCGTCCGATGTTGTCTTAGTTGGATTGTTGTTGAATTTCCTTCCTTCTGTTGATTCCTGTCATTCTGTGCTAGTCAACCAAGTCAGTTCAAACCCAGATCAATGTAAAACGGACCAGATTTTGTATTCGTTTGGTCTGATCCAAATTATTGAGTTACATCAGTTAGTTTCTGAGCAGCAGGAAATTTTGGTTACAACATCAAACCAACTACATGAGATGTTGATATGGACCACAGGTTGCAAGGTAGATAGGTTGTCTTCAGTGCTGGCTTTAAGGTAGGAGTGAGTTTCCCGGAAATTTTCTTTACAAGCTGTCTGTCAGAGAGCAGACAAAATCAATGCATGGTAATATTCATCTCCCCTTGCAATCTTAGCGTTCAAATAATGGTTTAAGAGAAACCCACAGCTCTTATCTCTTTGGTGGGATCTTCTTATACAGAGAATTACAGGCTGAGATTACAGATATACAAGAGATAAAATTAAAAAAATGATCAAATTTATGGATAACACAATCATGTCATTGATCCTAGCAGCCATGATCTGATGGATGGATAGGATCAACACAAGGGCCATTAAACCCCCACATTATTATTATGAGCCATCACATGATGTCAGTGGGGTGTGAGATCCTATCCAAGTAAAGGATCATGTCGAGATGGAAACCTGATCTCTCTGCACATGATATCCAAAAATAGGCAGTTGATATAGGCAAACTTATCTCATCTGCCCGTTGTTCTCTATCATGTTGCTGTTTCCCAATTCCTAAACTCTGTTGCTATCATGTGCTTATTCAACTGTTTTAGCCACAAATAAATTTCTTCAATCTGAGGGTGAGACATATCATTTGCGAAGAAGGAATGCATGGTCCCCTTCACTTGAACCCAACTCAACCCAGGTTCCTTAGAAACTGTTCTTTCTTTCATCGACTTTCTAATTCTTCCCACTTCATCCCACATTCCAGCAGATGCATAAATGTTGGAAAGCAGCACATATGCAGAGTCATTTTCAGGTTGGAGTTTGAGAAGCTCTTGAGCCGCAGCCTTTCCAAGTTCGACATTACCATACACGCTGCAAGCTGAGAGGAATATCTGCCATATCCGAGCATCAGGTTCGATGGGCATTTGGTCAATACTCCTCTTTGCTGCTTCTAAGTCCCCAACTCGACCAAACAGATCAACAAGGCATGCATAGTGCTCCAAACATGGAAGTATGCCATGATCTTCATACATGGAGTTCATGAGGTTGGTTGCTTCTTCCACACAACCAGCATGACAACATGAATAGAGTACTCCTAGAAAGGTTAATTCATCTGGATCAATGCCATCTCGAGCCATTTTTTTGTATAGATCAAGAGCCTCATCATGATATCCATGGTGAGCATATCCAGTAATCATGGCATTCCAAGCAGCTAAATTGTCTTTGGGTATCTCCTTGAACGCCTTCACTGCGTAATCTATGTTACCGCACTTGCAGTAAACATCAATAATGGCACTTCCAATAAAGTCATCTTGATCAATCCCAGATTTCAGCACCACAGCATGTACATTACTTCCTTGTTCCATTGCTGTTAAAGAACCACAAGCTTTAAAAACTATACTGAAAGTTCCTGAGTCTATTGCCATCCCTGAACTCCATGTGCTTTGGAATAGGTTCAAGGCATCCGCATGATAACCTGAATGGACAAATGCAGCAGCCATCGCATTTACTTGCACTGCATCTCTTCTTTCAATTTCATCGAATACCTGCTTTGATTCCTCGATTCCGTCACACTTGCCATACGTTATTATTAGACCAGTTGACATTGAATCATCTGACACAAACCCTGATTTCATTATGTAGGAGTGAATTTGCATCCCTTGCTTCAAAGCGGTAGAACCTGAAATCACTTCAAGAATGCTTGCTAGGGTATACTTTGTGGGCTTCAATGATGAATGTTGCATCCAAGAGAACATGCCCAATGCTTTATCAACCAAACCATTTTCTGCATACCCAGCAATCAATGCATTCCAAGAGACACAATCTCTGCTGAGCATTTCATCAAACACCTGTCCAGCATCATCGATCTGTCGACATCTCCCATACACAGTGATCAAGGAATTTGCAACTGAAACCGCAGATAGATATCCCCCTTTCCAACAACAGCCATGAATCTGTCTCCCACATCTCAACAACAGCCTTGGATCATTAGTTATTGCCGATAAAACATTGATCATTGTGTACTCATTCATCTCTATGCCACTCAAAAATAAGAACCTAAAGACTTCCATTGCTTTTTCACCATCATAAGCACCAACAAGCAAAGTCCATGATACCACATCAGGTTCCAAAATCTCCTCAAAAACCCGAATCCCATCCGCTTCACACCCACACCGTAAATACATGCTCATAACCGCATTGCTCAAAGGTGTCGAAAAGCCAGATAAAAATCCCATCTTTACACTCAAACCATGAGTCTTTCTCCCGTGTTCAATATCATCATAACTATCACCGACAAAAGCACCAAGAATGCTTGTTAAAGTGAATTCATTCACACCCAATCCCAAAACTCGCATTTCCAAGAAAATCGCCTTACCCAATTCCCACTCCCCATTCTGGACAAATCCTGAAATCATAGCAGTCCAAACGACGCTATCAAGAATCAAGAATTCTCTAAAGTACTTGTCCGCAGAAACCAAATCTCCGCATTTGGAGTAATTACTGACAATGGAACTAATCACAAAAGCATTTGAAGAGAAACCCATCTTGAGAATGAGGGCATGGACGATTGCATTCGCTTGTGAATTCTCATTGCAGGATTTCAAGAGGGAGGTTAGAGTGTAGGTATCAGGTGTTTGATTGCTGTGCCGAAGGCGGTTCAAGAGTTGGAATGCTGGTTCGGGCTGATGGGTTTCCGAGTAGGCGGAAATTAGAGCGTTGTAGGCGACGGTGTCGGGTTGGGGCATGTCGAGGAGGATGCGGTGGGAGCGGGGGAGGTGACCGGAGAGGGAGAGGCGGTGGATGAGGAAAGAGGCAAGGTGAGGGTCAAGGGGGCGGCCGGATTTGAGGGAGAGGGAGTAGATTTGGTCGGTGAGGCGGGGGTCGGGGAGGAGAGAGGCGGAGGCTTTGAGGGCTTGTGAGAAGAGGCCATGGCTGAGGAGGGAGGGTATGAGGGTGGTGAGGTTGGGAATGGAACTCTTGTTCATGCAATGATGCATTTGAATTGAATTGTGGCGGGAGGGTGGTACCCTTTGCCCTTTCCACGTAATTATAGTTCCATAAAAATGAAACCCTATGACAAAGTCCCTACTCCGGATCAAAACCACCCCACCACCAAAGAGGGGCTACCCGTGGTGATGTGACGAATCCTAAGTGGTCTACTCAAGGTCACCGTGGTTTGACACACTTAGAGGATCCCAATTCCTAGATCCTTTGACGGGTGTTTGACATTAAAATCTCTTCTTTGAGAAGTATCACAATCATCATGTCCAGCTCAAAGTCGAGGTGCAATTCTCAGGTGTTGCTCGACAAATCTATTCTCTGAATCTATTTGATTGTAGAATAGTTCAAATGGATATTTGGATGTTTTAGATGGTTTGATTGTTTATTTGGATGTAAGATATAATGAGCTTTAAGACCATTTAATCTCTTTTTTAAAAAATAACTGAAAAGCAACTTTTTCAAATAAATATGGATGTCCAAAGCAATCCAATACGTTGCTTTTTTTTTTTTTATAAGTTTCCGTAACATTATAAGTAGAAGTTTCAGCTTTTCTATTTTCTTTATGACAAATTTGCGTCTACTACCACTATATAATAAATTTGCCCATATAACTTTGATAGTATATGATTGGTTCATGTGGTTGGAGGGAAGTGAGTAGCTAGGAGCTAAAATCGTAAGAAAAAACGTAGGCCTCTCGCAATCAACACCTCCTAATCTCTCTCTCTCTCTCTCTCTCTCTCTCTCTCTCTCAAATAGCTTGAGTAGGAAGGTGAGTAGTGTGTTAACTACTGAGCATGGTGTTGGCGATGGTGGATTGAGTAAGAAATAGAGTAGGGAGATGGACAAAGTAGAGGGAGAAGAGGAAGAAAGAAGAAGTACGTAGAAGAAGAAAAAGAAGACAAAAGTTTCTGGATGGGATAAGGTGGTTTATTGATTATGTGATATGTATTAAAATTCAAATGACTGCCCCACTAATGAATTTTCGACGTTGTAACCAGGGAATTCTTATTGGAGCGAAACTCCAGAGTGTCTCACACTTACTGAAAACTTGACATGCTCAAAATGAATACTCACCATATATAGAATGTCCAAAATTTTTAGGGTGTGTAGAGCTGTAGGCCCCCTGAATTAAAGGGTTAGTAAACAATAAAAGGAAATGCACAAGTGTGCATTAGATGGCGCATACAACACACGGTCATGGGAAGCACGTGTTGAGAATTCTAAGAATACGCAATCATTTTATTTTTTTTTGCCTGGGCTGTGAGAGAGTCCCACATTGGGAGAGAAACTCACGCCACAAGAGAGAACCAACACATATGGAAAATTGAGAACCTGCATATGCAAGAAGTGGGTGGAGACTAACTAGGGTCAATTTGACCCTAATCATACGGGTGAAATGCAAGGTTGCAAACCAACTGAATAAACCCTCATTTTAGCCAACGGCCCCTGTGCCATGACTAGACATAAATTGAGAACACCGTGACTGCTGCATTTCTTACTTAAATTACAAATATCAAGTAACAAACATGATTCCAAACTCTCAATCAGATAAAAATGTTTGATACCACGAGTAACAGTAGTTCGATTTGGACTCCTGCATGTGCGATGACGACATCCCAATTTAATCCGTAGGGCATACTTGACATCTCATTCTCAGACAATTCTAACTACCAACACTTTTGGATGTGCGGCATGAGCATTTATAACTGTTGGAAATGGGGGCCACCAAATGAACCGGTAAACCAAAATAGCAATGAGGAATCACAATCCTCCAAATCATTCTATATTTGAGAACGGGAATCATTCTATAATTGAGAACGGGGCTGCCTAGTTGTTTGGCAACCCCACCGGCCCTCATCTAAAAATGATTAAGGATCGATCCATATGCCCCCCAACTTCTCACATATATAAATTCTCACTCTGTGCGGGTTTTTTGATCTCCTTCCGCGTGTGAGTTCTTTCTACTCGTGTGTGTGACCACGTACTCTCGTTAATCTCACTAGACAGTAGAATTGGGCTATTAAAAAAAAAAAAAAAAATTCTATATTCAAGTCTACCCAAGACCTCCACCTTTTTACAACATCCTTTTACATAAAAGGTTCATTTTTTATTCATCGCAAGTCTCATTAGGTCGATGCCCAATTAGGGGGCAAAACTTCATAATTTAATTACAACATCATATTTCAACAGCCTCACCATCTCTACATACACCCACGTCGATCAACATGCTCCCTTTCTTCTCACCAGTCGTTACTCGACAGCAATTTCTCCTTGGAGACTACATAAAGCCCAAGAGTACAAAAATAAAGCGTCATTAATTAGCAACTAATCTAAATATAAATATCATGAAGCTATGCCATTAAAAAAAGGAAAATTTTCAAATAAGGACTTAGGTTTTCACCTAATTTCAAACAAATTAGTACTTAAGTTCTTTAAAAAAAATTTCAATTAAGGATATCTGGTCATTTAAAGATATTTTTTATGGCATTTTCTCTCAATTTTTTAAAAATACCCAAAGTACCTTCATTTGAAGCCATGACATGGTTTTGACAGCCTTTACATTTAGCAAAAGTACTTAGTTTTCCTTGATCACTATAAAGCTGTTAGTGAAAAAAAGGAATAAAATATAGATGAAGTGAATGAGGTTTTATTTCATTGAAGGATAATTTGGGTAGTTTAACAAAAAAATTGAAGGAAAAGGTTGCCGGAAAATAGCTTTAATTAAATGAATGTCCTTAATTGAAAACTTTATGGAAAACTTAAGGACCAATTTGAAAAGTTTTAAAACTTGAGTTCTTTTTTTAAATAAGATAAAAAACTTAAGGACTTATTTGAAATTTTCCCTTAAAAGAAATTTTAAGTGTTCATCCAGACCGTCTCCAAAGGTGGGACCCCCTGAATTCCATCAATCCCGCCGCTACAACGACACCGATCTAAATGGACCGGACCACATAAAAACTATTTATATTCATACAAAATTAAGATTATGGGAAAGAAACGTTATCTAAAAAAAATAGAAAGATTTGAGAAGAGAGAGAAGTCGAAGTCCTTGCCTTGTCCCACATAGCCGGGTCGGGCTTCTTGAAAACCACCACGCTCTCAATCTCGGAAGGGCTAGCCATCTTCCAAGGGCAAGGTGCAGGCATTCCCACCCGGTTTGGAGCGTACTCCGTAACAGTCTGTCCCGTAACGGGATCATATCGGGCCGTGGAGAGATAGAAGAGGAAAGGCTTCTGACAAGGATTTCGGCTGACAGGGCGAGTGTTGAATGTGTAGGCGGTGTAGTCGGCCTTTCTGTACCAATTCAAGAAGGTTCTGGAAGGCATCTCCATCTCCCTCGCCGAAAACACGCCCCGGAAGATCTGTATCGCGAAACCCCACGAAACCGTTACGGTCCACCTCTTTTCAGATTCGTAACAGATGGACTGCTGCATGATACCGGCCGAGTCGAGGTTTATCGGCAAGAAGAGGTGACGGAGTGCCTCCACTCGACTGACGTTCGGGAAGATGGGCTCCACCACGTCCAGGTGGTGGAGAGATACCAGTGGCGCCACCGGGTGGGCCGCCAGTAGACCGAACAGGTTCCCGTGCACATCGTACTGCAACAATCAGTTAAGATATACAGACGAAGATGATGATGAGAAGAAGAACTTAATAAAAATAAAAATAAAAGGAGTGATACGGAGATGGGAGCATATTTGTTTAGGGGTATTTCTGATAGCAATGTAGGTTGTTTTTGTTGAGTTTGAGCACGCTTGTGCATCCATTTCTGCATAGAAAGTGGTGGTTGTAGAAACACTTTTCTATACCACAATAAAATCTACATTTGGTGCAATGACTTTGCTAGGAGGGAAAAGTGCAATAGTAATTAAATTTTTCATAATTACGTGGAAAAGAGTTTTCCATTGCGTCCTTTTTTCTATAATATCTCAAAAAATCTTTCCTATGTGAGGAAAATGTCCATCGAACTAGTTTTCCACGATGATATACAAAGTGGCCCTCGCGAATCTCAATTGTTCATTTGAAGAGTGGGAATTCACAATGATAACATGTAAAACACTACTTTTTGCCAATAGAACTTTTTGAAATTCAAAGTACTAGATAGCTCTTAAACTTTTTGATGCCATATCTTATGATATGATGGGATAGTCCAATAATGTAATGGGATTTATTAGTTTCAGGATCATACACTTTATGCAATCAACAAGTGAATTCGCTTTTTACAAAAGACGAAAAATTATATTTTGTGAAAAATAAATACACATTTGTTTATCATTTCTCAGGTTCTATCGTACATAAGTTTTTTCTCTCTAAAATGGTGCACGTAACTTATGAAGTCACGGGACAATCCATGATATATATCATGAGACTTATCATTTTTCTTTGACATACATTCTTCCCAACTTATCGTGAGATATGGGGCAAAAAGGTCTTAAAAAAGTGTTAACAAGAGTTATTGCATCAAAAATCAAATTTAAGGATGATTAATATGTGAAAAAACCCTTTTATATAATGATACAGGATTAAAAGAGACCTGATGAAAGCCTAGCTCTTTGGTGAGGGGAACGCCGAGCTCGGCCATGCAGGCCTGAATCCGTTCATCACTGCCATACAGCGCCGGGTAGTGGCGGATGCAGCGGTCCTGCATCTGGTGGAGCGCCACCGCCAGCGGGTAGCTGATAGCAAAGCCGCCGCCGCCATACGCCATCCCGTAAGACAAGTAGATGTTCTGGAGGTGGCTCTCCGAGAGGCTGCCAATATAATAGAACTGTCGGTGGTCGTATTTTGAAAGGACCCTGAGCAGATTGTCGGAGACGAAGATGGTATCATCATCACCCATGACGAACCACCGGACGTCCTTCAACCCCAATTGAAGTGTCTCGGAGACGATCCGGGAGATGCGGATGGCGGAGCGGCGGCCCTGGCGGTTGGTGTAGGGGATGCGGGAGGTGTCCCCGGAGATTTTGATGGAGGGGAGGCCGTTGTCGTCGGGGCTGTTTTCCACTGGCTTGTCGATCCAGGCGACGCCGCGCATCTGGTTGGGCTTCCACCAGAGCTTTATGTACTCCTTCCTCTCCTCCCAGAGCCTGGCCGAGGCAGCAATGCCGAAGACGATGTGATGGAGCTCAGTTGCAGTGGAGGACGAGTTGGTGGCAGTGAGTGCAGAGTTGGAGGAGGAGGAGGAGGTGTTGGAGAGTGGGGTAGAAGAGCAAAGATGGTGGGAAGAGGAAATGAGCTTGAAGGTGTACAAGACGTAGGAGAGGGAGAGGAATATGATGAGGCAGATCATGAGCTTGTTGGAGTGGCGATGAGGAGGAGAATAAGGGTTTTTGCGCACATTGCCTGACATCTCATCCCTGCAGAGCGGCTTCTCTTCATCTATCTGATTCTCTTTCTTCATGGGGTTTTTTCTTCTCCTCCTACTCTTACTAGTCTATATGTCGGAGGGAAATGGTGGCATTGGCATTGAGATTGGTGGGGGAATAACTAATGAGGATCAGAATTAAAAAGCTTTTTCTTGGGTTCTTGCTAGATTTGATCAGTGAGAGAGAATGATACAGAGAGGAAGAGTGTTAGGTAAGGTCTACTTTGGAAGGGAAGGGGCACATGGAACAGTGTCAGGTAGGGAATTCCCCACGCGTGGGGTCTGCAAAGTTTTTTTTTTTTTTTTAATTGTCATTGTTATCATTGATTATTGTCGTTCTCTTAATATTTATTAAGGTTATACTATTATAAACTCATTTGGAAAGTGTTGGCATTGTTGTTACATTGTTATTAATCATGATTGATTGTTTGGGTAGGTACTAAATAAGAGAAACATGAATGAATGGGTTTTTTTTTTTTATGGTAGAAAGAAACATGATGAATGGTTAGTGCTCAGCTTGGGACATTGTTATCATAATAATAATGGTTAGTGCTACTGGCAACTGTCCAATGCACCTGCTAAAAATAAAAGAAACCTCGTTATCTTGGATGCAGAGAACAAAATGTGAACTGGCACAAATATAAATAGGCACAATTTTCTCCCATTAATTTAAAAACAAATAAATAAAAGGGAAGTTCTAAAATAATCAATCTTCTTCTTTAACATTTACTTAAAATAACAGTTTGACATGTGATACAGTTTACAGGGTCCATTGGTCTAACACGAACAAGTCTTTGAATCTTGCCATCTACAAAAATTAGGGTCATTAGGTGACAATGTATCAAATCTAAAGATAAGAAATGGATAGTAAGCAAGCAGAAGTTTCTAATTATTGAGGAAAAAAAAGTTTCTAATTGAGTAGAGTTCATTTTATGTTTAAATAAAACAACTGACAATATTTTATGTCCCGAATTTTAATATAGGACTGGATTTCAACTTCCTCTAGAATTTCATAGGCTAGTGGGTCCAAAGATCAAGATTGCTTTAAGGCATTTTCAAGAAAAAGCCTCATGGGCAATGTCATGTCCCAAAAGGCTCCCCTGGATGGATGGACTTGGGTGCAGGGAGCTTGGTTACTCTTTCCCCAAGTTGCTAGTAGGCTCTAACTTATCTTTAAAAACAAATTAGTAAAAAGAAGTTTTGGTCACCTTTTCTCATGATGGGTCATGGGCACACTGAGTTTGTAAGAACCACCTCAGAGGAAAATTCACAGTTTTGTTAGGATAGGACCTCTCCAGGTGTCTGATTTCTTTCAAGGGGTTTTGACCGAATGTGCGAAATCGGCATATCGCACCAAAAAGTTGATTGTTCCTGACTAATTCTGATTTGGGTTTGTTGTGGCCCATGACTGATTTGATATTCCATATTTATCTCTTTATCTAAAGTTATATGGTAGTTGACATTTGGGTTTTAACTTTTAAGCTCTCAGCTAAATCACTAAAAACAGAGAACTTCTCTCTGTTTGGAACTTGCTTAGAAATTGGCTGTAGCTATGCAATATCACACAAAAAACAACAGTTTTGGAATGAAAATTTTAGAGGATTTCACTAAAAAAAAAAACACTTTAAATGCTAACGGCACCAAAATGCCCTCAATTAGTTATCCTCACACAGAATTGGTCCCTTGGTACCACTTTTTTTTTTTTTTTTTTTTTTCTGTTTAAATCGGGAGACCGTTGATAACAATGCTCCTTGTATTTTTCCTTTACGTGGGGAGTGTTGATATTGACGCCTCCTAGTGTTTTTTAAAACGTTCCTTTTGTATATTTTTAACATGTCTTCAAATGTACATATTGTTATTTTTTTCAACATGTTTGAAACCACGACATTTCGACTGAGAGGATCTCAATTTTGAATTTTGCTTACGGCGAACTGTCCAGAAAAAAAAAAAAAAAATGAAATATCTGCTTTTATTTTTGTAAGTTGTGCAGTGAAGGATCTGATTTGTAGATTGTTACACGCACGGTCGGTTTGGTTTGAAGAAGTGAAGGATCTTCTGTACACTGATCTGTACTAACACCTAGTTGAGAAATATTTTTTGGTCAACTCCCTATTTCTATCTCAGTGTATAAGGGCTCTCATTCGGTCAAAACCCCTTCTTTCAATTCTATCTCCCTCTTATCGTTTGGCCAGCAATTGATGTTTTCCTCTTTGATAAAATAGGTGGAATAGGAGAAAGCGCCCTCACACTCTTCTTCATGAACTATAAACCTCTTCCTGATTTTCTTCTAAAATCTTTCAATTCCTTTTCTCCTCCGTCCACTAATTCCTCCTCTAATTCTAAGGTAGAAGTTTTCAACTTCTTGCTCTTTGGCTCCTCCACTACTTCAACCCTGGAACCAGTGAGTCCAATTATGAAGGGTGGTCTGCCATTAAGGCTGAATAATTACTGCATACATGAGAATACCCAGCCAGGAAAGTTATATGATATCAACTAATCTTCATAGAAAGGAATTTTTAAGTCCAGGAAAGAATAACTTTTCCTCGGAATCTAACTATTTGCTAAATATCATGCTCATTGAATGTTACTGATTGTCTGATCTAAGTTTATGGAATGGACGTTAAAAATGAAGCTTTTTACTTAGCCATCTATTCCATAGCTTTAAATGAAATAGTTCATGGCATCCAAAGAATCAGGTTTCCATAGGTGGCTAGAATAGACCACAAAGACCTCTTATATATTGTTGATGATTACGGCCTACAAACTCCGCTGCATGTCCTCTTTCAAAAGCGGTGGAGAAAATTCCACTTACACAGCTGTTGAAGATTTGAGATTTTAGCATGGGAAGGCATTGGGGATCAGGATCCTCTCAACAGCTTTCAACACCATCATTTGTGTTTATTATAAGCATGCTCAAACTATGGGTTTACTATCTTAAGGGGCATTTTCTCCTTTTAGAAGTAATTAGCTGAGTTTGATGAATAAGTTGAAAATCTGACTGCAGCTCAAGCGTAAAAGCGAATGTCACTTGTTGCTATAATTGGAACTTAACTAGCATACTCTACTCACACACCCATGTCCGTAATTAACTGAGCTACAAGTGAATGACAATTGTAACTTTTTCTTATATAAGATTCACATTTAATTTAACCTGTCGTCTTTTACCAGGCATAGCTAGCACTCAGCAGAAGAATTATAACCATGCAAGTAATATAATTGACAGAAAAAAAAACACAGATAAGGTTTCAGTGTGTAAAAGTATGGAGAATTTCCAAGGAGCACTTAACATCATCAAAAAATTAACAAAGCATAATCCTGAAACAACCAAATACGAAATATTGTTATGAGGTCCCTCCAAAAAATCTCACCTCCTCAAACGAGTTATCCCCCATCTTAGAGTGAGTCTTGAAGGTACAGTAAAATGTTAAATCTCCTCAGCAGATCTGCCCCCTTTTGGCTTCTTCCTATTACATTTTTTTCTTATGAAAGAAAAGCCTTGCGGGAAGAGGCCGCATTAGCATGAGCATAATTAAAGGTCTGAGGTTAACATCACCTTTCAGATTAAAACAGAAAATTGTCCAGATTGTACCAAGTAATAACAGTCTTCTCCCGCGAAACTAACAAGGTATGTAATGGGATCATCAGCATCGCCACCCCTTATCTCTGGTGTAAGGAGTTGGCCTAGTCAAGTGGAGTGGTCAGCTCTAATGTGAGCTTGAAATCAGATCAACTCTACCAGCAGAGTGCTCATCGATAGAACTCTTCGACTCTAATGAATAGATAGATAAAAGAAAATTTATGAGCTAAGATTTCCAAGACACAAATCTAGAAGTCCCAACAAGTGGTTCTTCATTCAAGTCCTGGAAGCATGAAAAAAAATAAAGGAGCCTTCATCAGCTAATATATTTGGTAAAATCCTAACAAGTGCTGCATCATTTTGAGTCCTTCCAACATGAGAAATGATGTAATATGACTCTCATCAATCGCAATATCAGATACCAAACAAATAAAGAATTTCAATTTCAAGACAGTAAAATTCAATATGTTTTCATTGATATCACATGGTTCTTCTATATACATATATATACTACCGAAGCATTAGACTGCTACAGAAGACAAGAAAGAATGGAGTTTGTTAAGGACATCATTTGGAGAGTGCCCAGTCAACATGGGAGAATACCGGGAGAATATATTAATATTTGACTATTCAATGTTTGACTCTTATCTTCTACAACAAACATTACATATATACCCACAGTACAAAACAGAGTATCCAACAAGATCATATTGAACAATGATTCATCTTAACAATGAACAATTCGTGTTTACCAAGAAAACGCATGCCTTTGACTAAGAAAGAAATATAAGGAAAGTATGCCTAATGCCTGGCATGAAGAGTGATTCACTCGGGCATATTCGCAGCAAAACAGTTTCACCTTGGACCGATGGGTTCGGACATGGGACAATTTTAACGAAAAATACCTCTGAGGGACAATTCATTTTGAACTTGAGGGCCTCAAATATTAACAATTTATTAAGTTACCATTTTATTTTTTTTAAGTTACCCAAAGGTGAAAATGTGTCCAATAAGGGTGAGTGCAAATTCATTGAGACGGTTGGTGGGTCGGCACGACAATGGGTCCGGTTTAACGGAGGCCCACCCCAACTCGCTCTTATTAGGGTGGGTAGGTATGTAGGTTTGTCGGATTTAATATAGGTTTGGGTTTTAGTTGGGCTTGACATGCCCCGCCCCATTGATAGTATATAGATAATCTTTAGGGCATGTTTGTGTAACACTTTTCCGCGGAAAAGTTGATGATTTTCCTCGGAAAATCCATTTTTCCGGCGTTTGGTGCGGAACAATTCCGCGGAAATGCTTTCCTGCCTCGTCAGCATTTTCCTTGATAATTGTGGAAATGGGTTTTCCATGGGGGGGTATGGGAAACGGTTTTCCTAGGAAAACTTCTCCCTCTTTTCCTCACTCTTGTCTATTTCAACCAAAAAACCCTATAACTTTTTCATTTTTTATTTCTTTATATAAATTATTATTTAATGTTAAATAAATAATATACATGTTATGTTATTTTTCTTCAAAAAATTATATCACCAAATAAGAAATTTTGATTTTCTATAAGGAATCCACAGTCGCACCAAACAACATCTGCACAAATTCAATAAGGAAACTCTTTTTACACCAAACATGAATTTCTAAATTCTACGGAAATCCTTTTCCGAGGTTTTCATTTCTATGGAATTTGCTGACGTGGCAATTTCCTCTTTCCGCGGAAATTGTGTGTACACAAACGTGCCCTTAGTAAAATTGCTCGTGCATAGCTTTTGCAAAGAAAGTGCAAGTTGGTAATGTTGCTTGTAGGTTTGATTCTCCCCACGACATGTTTTGAGGTTTTGTTAATAGTTTAAATGAAAAAGGCAAGGTTAAACGCGACCTGACCTGCATCCATCATGGCTCGAAAAGATTATAAAAGCCATCACAATTTGAGTCGAGTTGAATATGGGGCAACCCATATGCGACCGACCCGACTTTATCGATAGCCAATAAAGGGTGAGAAGGTTGGTTGGATTGATAGTATGTAGTTCCCACAAGAAACAGAAATACTTCTCTCTCATGGAGACTACGGGAGGTACCTCCGTGCTGAAGTTTTTTGCCTAAAATTATAATGAGCTTCATTCCATTCCAATTGATATCACACAATTGATTAAAGTCTCAAACTCTTATATCTAATGGAGATTTAGTAGTTTAGAAGATGGATATCAAGAAAAATATGGGAGAAAAAACGATCCGCTTTTATTTTCATTTTCAGTTTGTGCGATATCGCACAAAAGGGGGGTAGAATTGGAAAAAAAGCTTCAGCCCCCTATGTACAATGTCCACATTTTGGATATAGTTTTGGTCAACACCATTTTGAGTAATTCATGGTCTTTTATAGCTTGCACAGTCAAAATCCCCTACGAAATAATGCGAGAGTTTTTGGTAACTAATTTGGATTTGAGACGAATATTGGGTGTATTCCTCTCTACGTCGTTAACCTGAACCATTTACAGCCTTAGAGGGAGAGAACATAGGCTATATTCCTCTGTGGTCTATTCGAGGCGGCCCATTTTAGGACTGTACGTACATGGTACTTACGGATCTGGATCCCCTGTTTCGTCCAAACATGGAAGCCCTGTTTGGACGAATCAGGACACGCGTGGGGGCGGAGAAAAGAAAAATTGCTTCTCTCTTTCCTCCACCCCCACATGTGGCAACCCCTGATTCGTCCAAACAAGGCTCCCCTGTTTGGACGAAACAGGAGATCCGTTTCTGCTACTTAAATTCCAAAAAACATGGTCCGGGCAAAAGGCCAATAATTTCTGGTCAAAATTGCCTAGCTAAATTAGGGGATTGCATAATGGCACCCTATTCTGCGCTGCTTTAGATATACCTAGTTGACTTTTGGGCCCACAGTTTCATGAGCCCAACTTTGATCGTTGCACAATGGACCTGAATATTTAAATAAACAGCTCCTCCTGGGCAAAAAGACTTGGCCTGTACCAATTCTAGATAGGGGTGGTGTAACTCATGAGGTGCCCAGGCCACATATTGACTAGCTCAAGACCAGCTCAGATTGCCCGTGGGTAAGCTCAAGCCAGATGAAACCCAAACTACCATCACTCAGACAAGCAAGAATTCAGAATTCCTAGCTCTAGCCGCAGCCTGAACCCGAACAAGCCCACCTGAATTAGGACTTTATGGCCAGATATACGAGCTTGGTTTGGCCCAGCCCAAGTTACACCCTAATAAGTGGGATGTTAATGCAGTGTGCATAAAATGGGGTACCCCCAATCTTTATCCTACAGGGCTCATAAGCAGAGCCGAATGAGAAAGCCAAGGTCCATGACTGCTTGTGATGGGCTTCTTATTACTACTTAGAAATAGAGGATCCTGTTCTGAAACATAATATTGGTCACTTGTCTGAATTCCACATATGGTATGTATATTGAAATAGAGAAATCTATCCCAATAGAATACAAATTTGAAACTACCCTGATATTAATTTTTCCGATATTATCTCGATAATTATACTTGCAGCATGGATTAGAGGTGGGTTAAAAATTAGCTCGATCTAATTATCTTAACTATTTTGTAAAGGCAACAAACTTTTAAGGTCTATACATGAACATGCATTAGTGCTGAATTTCTGTAACTTAAACTCCAAGCCTCTGGAGCCAAAAAAAAAAAAAGCCAATGAATAAATGGGTTGGGTTAGAGCTAAACCAGTCCCCATCTTGAACTGACCCGGATTGCCCCATTCAATGGGAAAGTGTTCTCTGAACGATATAGGTTGAGACCAAGCGTTGAAAAGTAGGGATGATTTGGACTGTCCATCTGATGGGCCCCACTAACAAGGGCCATTGAGGAACTAATAAATAATCATTGATAAGATTATCCTAACCGCAAATCTAAGGATCTGTTCACATTCAATGCCAATTGTTGCCAACTTTAATATTAAGCTGTCAGTTCTCGGGCAGGATCTGATCCAATTGTAAGTTACCTGTATCAGCTCGGGGGTGGACATGAAAAGTCCAATCAGTCGTACAAAAAAATATATCTCTCTTTTTGTATTTAATTTTGGTAAGCTAGCTAAAGATTATCTCTTATTTACACACAAGCACAAAATAGAAGTCTGGGAGGAGCTGAGAGAAGCTTGAGATGTGTCAAAGGTAAGGGGATCCCACACTCACCAAACTGCCGGGGATCGACCCCTAGTATTAACGGAGTACAGAATGAAAGTATCCCATGAACGGCGGGGGTCAAAGAGCACATACTACACAGCATGGAAGTAAAACATGGGGATTGGGGAGCACCGCAAATGGAATGGACTACCCCAAGGATGACTCCTCACCGTGGTTGGATAGATTAGGCTAGCTCGTTTAGGGTTATGACGGTTTATAATTTCTCTCACCTAATAGTGAATAGAAAAAAAAGTGTAAGGGAGCTGAGAGAGAGTACTTTACTTTCAAGTTTTACAGAAATGAGTAGATTTTTTTTGTATCACTTTGGATTAAGTTTTTTGTATATTCATATATTAATTACTTGGTACTCAGCCTTTTTCACTCAAGTTAAGGACTTGATTGGACCCAGACGTAGCATGGATCATCACTTGGTTCCAAAAAGTACATTCAGTCAATATATTGTCTATGATCAAATTACTGCAACTACTTACCTATCAACTTGGATATAACCTACATTTAAAATTTCTGCTATCGTAACGCATGAAGTGTCATTTCTTAAAACACATATGGGGGACCAATTACAAAGCTTTTTTTTTTATATTTATGGATACACACAAACAGGTCCGAACATAAATCGTGTTCCTCTTTAATAATACCTGATGCATGGACACATATCACTGTAATTTCAATATTTACCTATTGATATATATATATATATATTATTTTTTTTTCCAAGCCGATAGCGTCGACCAGTCATTTTAAAGTATTTCTGTGGAGTCCACGGGTTCAACATTTCCTTGTGTGTAAACAAGAAATCTCATCAAACCTTAAATCAATATGTTTATTCATTGGCCACGCGGAATTTCTTTGGCAATTCTTGCAAGGAACCTGCCATATTGGTATGATGACAAAAATAAGAGGAATTCTTAAAACACCCTCTCAATGTCACCTTCCACGAGCTCCACTGTATAGACAGAATTTTATTGTTCGAATTCGACCCAAGTTTGAAAAATAAAGGCAGTTTTCACCTACGCAACTCTTCTATACTTACATGTTGAAGTTTTTGACTTTTGGACCGCGTGGATCAGAAATTATGTACCAGTCGTGTACGGGCTCTTAGGAAACGGAAAAAAAGCACTGAAAAGTAGACCACAGGCCTGATACTTGAACCGATAAGAAAATTTGTGTTAGGGTTTGAGAGGGTTAATGTTTACTAGTATATGATATATGGTTTTATTTTATTTTTTATTTTCCCGACTAAGGGGGTCTGCACTTATGATAGCAAGTCCACACAAGTGGGAAGAGAGCACACGCACACCCAAGAAAGGACAGTAAATGATCAAATATTGGGCAACTGAGTGAGATACAACAGCTAATAGGGGTGATTCTCTATTCACCATGTGATGTAATCACAAAAAAGTTAGTACATGAGAGCGCCCTTGATTAAAAGTGATATAGGGTCTATCTTCTATCCCACGTTCACATTAATTTATCCGTGTTTATATCATTTTTGATTGTTATTCACCTTGATAGGCCCATGGAATGGGTGCTTTATTCAATTGAAAAAAATGCCCTTGCGTCATGTACTCCACTAGATATATATAATATTAGATTAGATAAAACCATCATATGCTAACATCAGAGTAATTAGGAAGAATGATTCCTTAGGAAAGGAACTCAATCCAAACCTTCTTAATCATACTTGAAAGGCATTTGATCAATAAAAGAAAATTCCATGTCTCCTGGATTACACCAAACGAGGTTTAAAAGGCCAAGCACGACTTGTTGACATGGGTTGCACATGGGACAAGGAAAAGAAGGGTGTATGCACTTGTATTCGAGTGGGAAAAATAAAGAAAAGGAGGGGATCTATAAAAGGTTTGAGATGATTGTAACATCTTCATCCTCTTGTCATTTGCATTGACTCTAGTGTTGTTGTGCTTTTGAGCTTTTTACACATATTTCCTCTGAAATGGGAAGAGGATGAAGTAGGAAATGGGAATGCGTGGAAGGGAATACATTTCATGGTCCCGGGCAGAAGCTACATGTGAAAAGACAAGTTGAATTAAGGAGTGGTTCCAAAACTCATTTTGGAAATCTACAACTCCACGACACATATTGTCTGCGTCACGCAGTTGCTATAGAAATAAAATAACATTACAAGGTGTGTGAACGCTGGCTTCGGGCCCATTTGCCCTATTATCAAAAGGGGGAAAATGGGGCATAGGGAGCCATTTGGATATGGGGAAAAACACGGTGAAAAGCGTCATCCCGCGTCAGTTCTCACTTGGTTGTCCAGGGTTTGAACCTTGAATATGTCATCTTTTCCACTCTTCCTTTGTCACGTGCGTCGGCTTCTATTCTCGTGTGCGTGTGTGAGGGCTTTTTCCTGGGACCAACCCCCTTGGCTCGGGAACCCTTATCAAGTTATATTCCTCATCTAACACCCCACAATTATTTATACAGCACGATCAAAGTCTGAGCCAAAGTGAGTTAGGATTCGAATCTAGGGTTCCAAACAATAATTGGGATTGGAAAAATAGAAAAACAAAACGTAAAACTCAACAGACCATATACTTACAAGAGCCCAGAGATCACACTGATTGGAAAGCATTGTAACGTGCATACCAATATATCTTGGAGGACTTTCTAAGAATATGATGATTGATGGAGAAAAAAGTTAAAAAAGGAAAATTCAACATGACTGTGCGTGCCTAAATAATTACGGATGGAATAAGATCTTTATAGAGTTTCTTATAAAAGATTGAATGCCAGAAACCTGAAAGGGAAGAAGAGAACAAAGGTCAGAAGCCCTGGCCGCTCTCCGCGCAAGTCATTTTGATGCCTAAGTTAGTTTGGTAACTTAACAAAGGGTAGGAGAGAGAAACATAGTTTTGGGTGTATGTATGCGTACCTCTTCTGGATTAGCTCTTTGTATATATAGGCCGGGAGTCCTATGACTCTTGTCCTAGTTCATTAATGGTAGAGTCCCATCGGACCTTACCCTGAGCTCTTAATGGTAGGGTCTCATCGGACCTTACCCTGATTTCTTAATACTAAAGTCTCATCGGACCTTATCCTGATGTTTTGGAAGTTGTGGATCCCGCTTTTTTAGGGATTATGGACGTAACTATCGGATAAGGATAATCCCTAAAAAAGCGGGATCCACAACTTCTTATCTCTATCCGATGCATGTCCTTGTTTCTCAACACGTTCCGCAACGTGGTTGAGTCTTTATAGAGATATAGTTGTAACTGATTAAGAGTCAGTGCTCGTCTCGGTTAACCAAACTAAAGAGTATCGAAGTCAGGAATGACCTTAATACGAGAGCATGCTGGCATTATTGCCGAGATGCATAAAACCAGGACCAAGACATGCATGCCAAGCTAATATTTTTACCGAAACTAGAACAATCTTGATATCTCGAAAACATCCCACATAATGACCATCTATTCTTTTCAAAGATCCTCTACACGAGGGAAGGGTTTGGAATATTGTACAATAAGCTTGAGTACGGTGTAGCTGCATCCCTTGCAAGTCCAACAACAACAAGAACGATCGTTTTTTTACTTTTTAGCATCAGATATCAGGTGTTCTCTATAACTCATGGTTTCTAAATGAACAATTCTTTAGTGAGTAGTATTAGAGTCTCAAAATATGAAAAATTATTCACATTCCCATGGCTTTTTGTCCATTGGGGAAAGAGAATGCAACTAGTCTAGTTTGTATCAGCAGGTGGTTCTAATAAATAAATAAAAGTTGTTGGTTGCCCCTCCCATTAAATGATGGAGGACCCAATTCTTCCTCAAATACATACCCAATTATAAGAGTGGAAATTGCGCCTAAGTAGCTGTTTTTTTTTTCCCACCCATCTAAGGGGGACCGTGACCGGGACCGGGACCCGGCCCTCTGGTGGGGAGAGTAGACCTAAGGTTCGGTCAGCCCTCAAATGAGGGAAGATGGCCGCCCATGATTGAAACCTAGGCAATCAGGTAAAAGCTGATATTTCTTAACACTAGGGTTAGGTCGCTATTGGATTGAACATTTTGATCACGTCTATCACATGCGATCATCAGGTCATTGTTATTACTCCAATTGACGCAATTTTGAGGTTCCACGATTTGCCCAGTTAGGTTTAATGAACGGTTTAGATTAATGATAAGTGGGCTTTGTAAATCTAATTGGAATTAGAAGGTCAAAAGGGATAAGTTTTTCTGGTGGCCAAGATTCATGTCCGTATAAATCAGTAAGAAGAGTCATTCCACATTTGTGGCGTCAGTAAATGGTCAGGATTAGTAAACAATGGGATCCACCACACCAATCCATCATAACCATCATAACTGCCCTCTGGAAGCTGATGTCTGTAGGGGCCATTCAGAGGGACAAGTCAACGACCAAATGAATGGACCCGATTCCCAGTTGTACCGACCGGCGACCGCGTATACGAACGACCCCGTCGTTTTACAGTTCCTTAGTCTTTATCCATTTCAATATCACCACCAACCTTCATTCCTCCGGGTCAGTTTCATCTTTCTTATTACAGGGGAGGTTTCAAGTGCATTCATCCCTCACCATAGGGTGAGAGACACTTCCATAATTGGACATTTTCAAGTACAAAAGTTACTTTTCAAGTACATAGGGTGAGGTACACATCCTTGTCTTCATGTGCAAAAATGGGAAGTGTCTCTCACCCTATGGTGAGGGATAGATGCACTTGAAACTTTTCCATATATATATATATATATATATATATATATATATATATATATATATATATATACACACTTGCATACCTAATAGTCGGGCCCAACTGATAGTCAATCCGAGTGAATCACACGCTTGGACCGTTGTATTGATTATGCACTCATTTCTTACGGTAAAAATTTACGGGCCTTTCATCAAAAGGTCTGGATGATCACATGTACCCGCATGACCAGACACTAGTAGGGCCCACCCCATATCTTGCCACTCCGTACGATTACCATCCCCAAGTGGGCCCCACAACATGTGTATGGAGAGGTCCATCCGCACCACAAGCACTGGATTGGGACAGCACGTGTACACACACATATAAGATTTTGTTCCGGGACATATTCCTCTTACCATATGGGTTTGGGTCTATCCGAATGAACCGGGCCATTGCATCAAGGGTCTATTTTTTTTTTAAAAGAAATATAGGGTTGTTAATAAGGGCGATCGTAATGCCCCTAACCCCTTCATACGTGGCCCATAAGTTTAGCTTCTTTTTATACATAAAAAGTAAATTATCCCCGATCCGACGGTCTAATTCATACAGATATTTAGATGGGTCATAAGGTGAGCTTTATTCGGTAGTATTTACTATAAGACGATACATACTAATAATGAAACTTCAGGGAATGAAAAAAGACATCTTGGATGAGCCCATATATCAAGTTTAGGGTCAATCACATGCCTCTAACCCCTTCATCCATAGCCCACATATTTAATGACTTTAAATTAAAGAAAGATTTTAACCCTCAATCTAATGATCCAATCCATTCAGATTAGTGAAAATATGATACATCCAGTGTAATTCAGGGGGTCCCATGTGTGTGGATGGTTCAGATTGATGATAAACGCATCTCCACAATGTTACCCTCACTGTAATATGGTGAGGGACAATACACATGAGTATTTCTCATATATTTATGGAAGTCCTAAAAAATGCCCCGTTTTGTACCCCTTTTTTTTTTGTCATCGGGCTCATACTGTGTCAATCAAGTTTTTTCACACACAATACCCCCCCAATGAACAATCACAAGTCCAAGTTTAACATTCATCCAACTTCTCCCAACGTTTGATTGAAATCATAATAATATGATGCCTCTAAACCATCAAGTTTCAGGGGCAATGATCAAAAGGTTAAGATGATCTTATTGGCTTTAGACTTTGCAGGTAAGTAGGCCTCTTATGGAACTTTCTATCCAATGGACTTCCATGCTCATCATACATCCCAATGAGCAAAATAAATAAATAAACGCTCAGGTGCTGTGTAGCGCTCCCCATTTACATACATATATATATATATATATATTATATATGTGTGTACACAAATGGTGTGTAGGTGTTACTCTCATAGGAGCATCTCCCATATATATGTATATGTATACATATACATACACATATATATGTATATATGAGGAGCGCTACAAAACTCCCCGGGTGCTTTTCACAAAAAAAGGCCCATTTTCTAAGTGTATAAAACTATAACACGTGTTATCATCAAGTTAAATACGGATAAGAAACTTAAAATTTTATCGAAGCTAGCTCAAGTTCGGTGCTGGCTGGCACTATTGCCGAGCTAGATGTATCTTGGTACTATTGCCGAGTTTGCAAACCGAGATTGAGATAAGCCAAGTCGATATTGTTACCGAAATTAACATAATCTTGCTATTAGGAAAATGTCTCACACATACACATAATATGTGTGGGTGGTGGTGGTGGTGGTGGTGGTTGGGTTGGGGGCATCAGTCCTATTCATCCAATCCTTTTCTCATTTGTAAATGGGAGTGAAATTCTCTGGGTTCCCAAACCCATACATTTGGCCATGTTTATTTGATGTTGACCGTTTGATTTGATTTGATGATGGACTCATCACCCATCAATGATAAATTGATACCTCACAAGTCTCATAAAATATAGATCTTAATCCATCCATCCGTAGTCTCGAAAAGAAAGTGACACTTAAAGAATAAAACCGACACCATAAAACTAAATGGCCAAAAGAATATTTTAGATATTTCAATTTGAGATATTCTTGTATAATGCCCCATTAATGCTGGGGCCTATCAGATCAGACCTCTGGATCTCTGGTGGGACTTAACACAATGCTTCTTTCTTCCTTTCGCTGCTCCATTCTGTTGATAATCGTGTGAATGAAAGGGCATTTTAGCATTAAATCATGATCCAACACATAACTAAACTCACATGACAGGGACTGTTAATTTACTATCACAGTAAACTTTGGCGGGTTATAATTGCAATTTTTCAGCAAAAAGCCCATTTGAAGAAACAGTAAACGGGCCGCGGGCTGAACGTATACAACTGAAAAATCATTACATCTTTCGAAACGAATATATAGGTTGTTATTTAAAGTATCTTGATTACAACCTTAAAAGCCATATCTTAAAAATGCACATCCAAAATCATTGAAGGAAGAAATGTACAAATGATGATACCAAATTCCCATATCCAAATAGAGAGGAGAAATAAAAACATTAGTCTCTTAAAATATATCGATCAAAACTTGTATGGATTTGAAATCTGATCCGTTTATCAGTTGAAATCTAAATTGGATTTAAGTGTTATACCATTATTAACATGAACCCTAAGATCGAAAACATCATGATAATCACATAGAAGATTCAATCATAAATAAGTTGAAGAGTACCTCCAGACATTCTGATGCAGAGAGCTTTCTGATCCTGCTGTCTGGCGCTGTTGTTAAGATCCGTCGAAGAAGAGGCTGGGTGAATGGTATCGGTTTCTCTCTCCTTGCCTATAAACCTTAATGTGTTGAGTTTTTGTGTGTAGCCTTTTGTGATGGACGTAAGGCTTTATTTATAGGTGGAGAGAGGACCGAATTCCCAATTAGGTTTACTTTAGATTTAATCTCAACCGTCCATCAAGGTAGAGAATATTAAGGAAACTATCTCATTAGAAAACCGTTTTTAAGTAATTAGTAGCATATATCCTATGAAAACGGAATTCCTATTATGACCACACTTCTAGAAAGGAAAGGACTTGTGGTCCAAGTAATGGGCCTAAAATAATTTCCTTACATTAAGATCAAAGTCCTTTATGAGCCCGAACATTCCAGGGTTATATAAATTGTATAGTCAATGGTAAAGGGATATATCGTCCAGTCGACTGGTGGAGGGATGTTTTATCTTAAAATAAGAGTGAATCTTTTACTGATTATATATCCCTATGTTAGTTTCTCTTGGAAATAAGGCTACAGTTGTGAATCCTGAAACTGTGGAATTCGAATTGGTCAAGGAATATTTCATGACCTTTTTTTTAAGACAAGTTCCACCCTTCTGGATAAAACCTAGTCCGTTTGAAGCTTTCATGGTTTAGTAAAGAACGTCGTTGAGATTTTCCAAAAGAGTTGTAAATCCTGAAACTGAGGAATTCGAAGAATAAGGGTGGCAACAACAATTGGTCAATGAACATTTAATGACGCCATTTTTAGAACGAGTTCCGCCCGTCTGGGTAAAACCCAGTTCGTTTGTAGCTTTCTTGGTTCAGTAAGGACTTTGGTTGAGATTTTCCAAAGGAGTTGAACGTGGAAAGAGAGGACTGTGACTTCAGTGGCCACGTGGGTTGAGAGTGGTACCTTCCAAGTGGTGGGTCCACAGTGGAAGTAGTTGTGTCTGGCTGGCTGAAGGTGGACCACCCGTAAAGCCAACCACTTGAATCGTGGACCCTTTCCTAGTTTACTACTATGCCACTGCTTCCAGATGTGGTTGTGGTGCTGGTGGCATGTGGACCATTAGCTCTGGATCCCACCACACATACTACTGTCCACCACCACCACCACCACCACCACCAAATTGAATTGTCTTCCTTTACAAAATGGTCAGAAACTAGGGTCAATAGACTACGGTTGGATGATTAATTTCGTTCAAAGTTATTATAAGGCTGGTACCACTACCACTCATGTCCAGGCAGTGGCGTACATAGGATTTTGATTAGAGGGGAGCTAATGATGGTCAAAAGTTAATTTCCTACTCAACTCAAAAGTTTTTAGAAAAATCTCTAATGTTTACAAAAATAAACTCTAAACCTAAAAATTATATAGACAGAATAATTTTAAGAATTCTAAAGAATATCATTCAAATAATTACTTAATTTGCATAATAAATTAAAACCATTCAAATGATCACTTAATTTATGTTGATTTGAGGACGACTTTTTGAGAGAGAGGGAGAGATGAATATTTATATCATTTCTTCGAAGTTGAAGAAAGGGAGGGGGGCTTCATGGGTTTCTTAAGTGGGGGCTGGGCCAAAAGACCCTTCTTTGTCAATCCGCCCCTGTGTCGAGGCCAACCCATGAGTCCAAGTTCTTACCAAAAAATATAAATAAATAAATAAGGTACCTGCAAGAGTTTGAATAGTATTTTAGTATTGTGGAAGACTGACATGAGAGGGAAGAGCCCAATCGTGTGGCTGAAATGAATGGAGAAGGATGAAAGATTCCTTTCACATAACAATACATAAAAGCCGCATAAGGTTAAGAGCTTGCATGTTCCTATTGTAATATTTCCTCTCCTGCCCGGCAATGCAGTGAAGCGCCTAAAACGGGATCTATCTACTTTTTAGTTAATGGGTCCAAGACTGAATTCAGGATGATTACACTTACATATTAAAAATGTATAAATTTTAAGGACTTAAATAGCTTTAGTTGTATTCATATAATTGAGAAACTGGTTAGATTTAGTCGTCCACTATTTGATAATCTCACTTGTACGTGTTTTTCAAACCTCTTTTTATTCAATTCTGCACTGTATATTTTATTTTGAAGTTTATGCACGAACTGGTTACAGCATATAGGTTCCGTATCATATCCGGATCTATGCAGATGGATCCGGATCAAGATCCACCATGATTCCATCCCGTTTGCAACCCTTACCTACTCTACTATCATGCCAAGAAGGAATTGGTTTTGGCCAAGCTAAGTCTCCCAACTCCGTATTGTATTGAGCTCGATTATATTTATGAAAGTGTGGGTTCAAGTGTGCTCCTAGCTAATTCCTAGATATGAGTTTGGTCTATGGGTTTGGAATATATAACATATAAGCATGCAAACACATGCAATAATGATATTTTATTCCTTACATTCAGTACTATTGGTGATACAGTATTGGGGCTTAGATCCAGACCTGAACCATCCCAGCTAAACCTGTATCTAGCCTTGTGATTTTCGGGTCAGGTCCTGTTGAGGCTTGGATCTTAATTATACTCAGCCGAATTACAGCCATGACCACAACTGGCTAAAGTGGGGCCTAGTTATTCAAACATCCCAAACTACATTGCGAACATTCTAAATGCTTGATGTGCATCTATATAATCCTTTAAAACGCGTCTGACAATTGGCATTAAATCAAGTGATACTTTCATCTTACCATATGTATTTTAAATGGTTGTTTGGCTTTCAATATGGAAAATGCCCGCAGAACTACCAATGATAATTAATAACCAAACAAGGAGTTAAATACATGTTAACTTTTAATTAGTTTCTTGCATAGAAGAAGTCGTATACTAATAGATGTTAAACTTGGTATGGCCCTCTGAAACCAATTTACAGATTTAGATTAGACCATGCAACTAAAATTATAAATTAAGCCTTCAGCTGTGCTCCACCATCATTAAAAGCCGCCAAAGCAGGCATGCAGATATTTGCTCTCATTAATAGAGTTGGCAACGGGGGCAAATTTGGTATGGGTTGCCATTACAAGTTTATGATATATGAAACCAATTAAACTATAAATATTGTATTTATAAATTATTCATAAGTGAGGCGGGAACAGGGCTGCCTAAAACTGAACCCGTCCTCCATCGGACTTAAGTTCGAGTCTAAAAATGCACACCCATTTTAATCTTAAAAAACCACTACCAAACCCAACCTAATAGGAGCCAGTTGGGCAATTCAACTGTCCTAACCACCCTATTTAACCCCTTTCAGCTAGTTGGTATGCATACATCTGAGCGAATAAGCTCCCAACAAATTAAGAGAATAAAGTCTTGTCAAGGTTAACTTGTATTGAGGGAAGAGTATATATCCGAATTGTTCAAATTAGGAGAATAATCCTGCCCATGCATGTAAAGCATTAAGGGCAATTTTCAACTCCATGGATATAATAAAGTATATATATATTAAATGAGGTTGAAGAATTACGTGTCGGAGGCACCATCAATCTTCAAATTATAATTGACTATTGACAGAGCAACTAGATTATGATGTAGTTATAATTTATTGCAATAAATGGAGATTTAAGACAGCAGCTCGTAGAAGCCATAGGTATGGAAAAATCTAGCGTGGAAAAACTTGTGGCCTAAGTGCTTACAAGCAATCACGTTATTAATTAATGAAGTTACAAATAAGTGGGACCTGACTTTCTTGACTTTTGGCGTGTTTGGCAATTAACTAGTTAAAGTAAAGTAAAGTGAATTCAGACAAGAAGTTACAATGGGTAATATCAAAAGTGCACAATTTCAAAATTCCCTCCGAATTTTACAAAAAATGTCAAAAAAGCAACCTCCTTTCTCCACTAAAAGAAAAAAAAAAAAAAAACTCCACTTTTCTATAAAAAAAAAGTAAAAAAGATTTCATATCAAACAACTAAAAACAAAACACCATCATAACGCCTTATATTTTATTCTCTCTTGATTTGATAATTCACCTCGTCATATTTCAATTCACCATACATCCAAACAGATCCAACAAACTCTTCTTGTGTCCATCCCCATGAGTCTGGTATATTATCTAATGTAAACATTGGTGGAAATTTAAAAAATAAAAAAATAGGCCGTGGGCTTATTATCTAACCAGATGTAAGAGAGTTGGTGGATTAATCATTTAAATGTTGAGATATTTATAGATTCCCACTTGTCTAATCCAAAGCTAACAGCTGGGATCTGGGAATCAAGAGCTCTAAGCAATTTTTATATTCCAGTGTTCATTTTTGGCCTCAGGTTTTGCTATTGACAATGCTCAATACATTTGAGTATATACTTGGGTAACCCAAAAATCTCTATCTAGTGGGGCGAGTGGGCCTAATGAACTTGCTTTGCATCTTATTTTCTAACTTGTCGGAGAGAATTCTCCTCATTGACAAGGACTCGATCTCCCACACCATGATTGAAAAATATTTACCTATGCAAATTAAGTTTATATGCGCACTGTGCTTGTGGAACGACTAGCATGTGTAATGCATGAAATTTCGAGGTTGCCCTCACCTCTGTGATGTTCCAGAGTACGCGGTGTTCATGCACACTATGCTCAGGTAAATATTATCCTACCATCATTTACTTGAACGCGATAAATTCGCTCATTCCTTGGTTATAATATGCATTCTTTATTACAAATCATAAACATATTAAACTTTAAATCATTTGTTTAAATTTTTTTTGGCTACATATATGATGGTTTGTTTATTTGAGTAGTGTACACCCTATACTCACCCAGCATTGCTGTGTGTGAGTTTGTGCTTGGGGGAAGGTGGGGTGGGGATTACAATTTTCTCAATATGTTTATAAATATTGGGGCTTATTTGCACGAAGTAGGAAAAAAAAAGGAAAGATATTATTAGAAAAACATTAAATTATGTTTGTTGGTAGGGGGGGTGGGGATTACAATTTTCTCAATATGTTTATAAATATTGGGGCTTATTTGCACGAAGTAGGAAAAAAAAAAAAGGAAAGATATTTTTAGAAAAACATTAAATTATGTTTGTTGGTACATAAAACAGTAAAAAAAACAAGAGCTCATAGTTGATTTGGCGCGTGTGAAAATAAGTTTTTGAAGGAGAAGTTGAACATGAGATCCCAAGAATTCTTAAAAAAGAATGTTGAGGTGACACGTTTTGTACTTGACGCCCTTGAGTTTTGAAATGAATGATTTGTCATACATTCGATGACCTAATTCATTCTCACATTTGTTTATTTACATTTTATTAAAGCACGTGAATCTCTACATTCTCTGGTGATGGCAAGTTGGAAACTGATGTCTGATCTGGTGGGACCTTTGGAGATGGCTATGCTTTTGGTACAAAAAGCATTGTGACAAGTTGGTATTTGTTTTTATTTCCAATGTAATGTACTTAATACATTTTTTCTTTGGTAAAATATGCATGTACTTATAATATATACATGATAAAGCTTATGAATGAAATTTGTAGAGTACAATTTCAAGTCGAACCCTAATATTGGGTGATCTACATTGGGCCCACATGTTCAGACATTGGCCTATGTAATGATATGACTTATGGGCTGATGCTAGCATGGCACGCACCCATATATATTTTACAAGAGCAACACAGATATTAACGTTTGAAAAAAAAAAAAAAAAACACAAACATTTAAAATGTACAAATCAACCGCCCCTGATTAATAACTCTAAGGGGTAGTTCTGTTGGCCTAGTACAACGGTTTGTACCTCCTGCGTCTGTAGGGATTATTCTGACCCCAAGTGTCGGGACACCCTCCGTTATCCAAAAAAAAGAAAAACCCCTCTCCTAATAAATGAAAATTACGGAAGTTTTTTTTTCCTTTCTAATTTCTTTAAAATCTAAAGAGGTCTCTTTATTATCAACCCAATCTCCTAAGAAAAAGCTTATCTCCTTTTTCTTTTTTTCATTTTAGAAGGAGGACTCAAAGTGATGCAGTATCTCATACATGATGCACATCCATTCCAACTAGCTGAGTTATAACTTGGGGGCAAAACTTACTTCCTTTTTCTGGACACTAATTGTAAGCATTTTTTAGGACACTAATTGTAAGTCGAGGATGATCAATGCATGAACAGCCTCTAAATTTTATAGGGATAAATTTGCCCAAAAGAGAACCATTAAAATAGAGGAGCCTAAAATTCATGGGCCAGGATGATTTAATTTGTCTGATATTCTATGAGCTTTTACCAATTTGAGTCCAAACTTTTCAATCACCACTCGGATTTTTTCTTCCACCATATGAAGTTGAACTGTCTTTTGAAAAAAGCATTGTATGCGCTCTTTTCAAACTGTTATTCTTCTTTTCAACACTTATCATGCTTTTCATCAAACAGTTATCTAATGTAGGGATGTAAAATGTGCTGTGCATGCAATTTCATGGGATGTGACGTGCCTAGCCTAGGCTGGCAGGGCCTCGGCTCAGCACAGCCCACAGGCGCGGATAGGCTTGTGCCGTGTTGGGTCATGCCGGCTCACTTGCCTTGATGGTTGGCCCACTTTCTGAATTTTTCTATAAGAAATTGAAAGAAGTTTTTTAAGAAATTATAAAAACAATGAACTTGAAACAAACACGAGGGCCATAAGTATCACTCATGCATTGACAAATGTATAAGGTTATAAAATACCACATTGAAATTTGTACAAGGCCATAAAATACCACTCAATGAAATTTGAATTGCTAAAACTTCAAATTTTTATGTCATAAATAGGCCTTTAAAATACATCTATTGTCGGGGCCGGATCCAGAAATTCTTTCTTAAAAGGGCCACTATATAGAAAAGAAATCTAGAGAGGGCCACATAAAAAAAAATGCATATAGTTTTCAAAATATATAAGAGCATTTCTAAAGATTTGGGGAGGGGGACCATAGGTAAAAAATTATAAAAATTCTTTAAACTTAAATGGAGTCTTCCATTATTGGGGGTGGTTCCGTGGGTATCTATTGTCGCACCAATATCCATAAGTTTATGGACTCATAAGTTGACTCATTATACTTCCTTATGCCAGCTGAAGGGGCATGTCACGCCAGCCTGTTACGTACGTACTGCATGAGCCCCTGCCGTTTCGCACACAACGTGAAGTATATACACCACAAAGGTTGTGACGTTGCGTAGTCGCCTCAACAACGTGTTCTTGAGCCACTGTACGGTTGGGGCTGCAACTTGGACAGTGAGGTATGGACAAGCCTGACCCGAATTACATGGGTCAACCCGAGCTGGCGGGGATAAAACCTTGACCTTGCCCAATGCAAGTCATAAAGCTCTGTAGTTACTGAGTCAATTTTGAGCTGAGTTGAGTTGGAATTAATTCTTGGGCCACGTACCTACCAATGGGTATGACCGTCAATGGACCAGAATCCTGCTCAGGTTTGAACCCCATCTATGTTCACTCAGGAAGCCATGGAAGAGCATTTAGGTCAGACAGGATTTATGTTGGTGTCCAAAATCCTTAACTAGTAAAATATTCAGGCCTAGCTAGGGTCTTAACTACACTGCTCATATCCTAGGCCTATTTGAATTTTATATGCATATGTGTAATGTTAAATTAAATGATGTATAGTGAAGGGAAATGATCGCGTAAGATTGAATTGACTACGCTCTGTGTTCAAGCATGGTTGAATCAATAATCCAAATCGCTCAAAAGTTACACTAACCCTATTAAGCTGCCTTTTGTTTTAGAGGTATTAAATTTCCTTATTTGATCATTCCTACCAAAACCTTGAGTTTTTAGTAGAGGCATCATAAAAAAAATTCAACACTCTGTCCCGAGTGGTGCCCACTCCTCAACAAACCCATGTCTACCCAAGTCCTACAATAGTCACCTTATGGCTTGGACAAACTTTGAAAATGCAGTTTAAACACGTATTAATCACATGGGGTTTAAAAAGGGATTTTATTATTTTCTTTGATTTCATTAATTTGTGTTAATTCGATTAGATTTGAAATCTATTAACCAGCCTTCGAATGGTGGGTAAGGGGCTGCTAATTCTTAAGTTTCTTTAGCTAACAATTCATATCAAAGCCTCGAGGCGTTAGTAGAGGCAAGACAAATACTTTTCAATTCTCCTCCTTGGGTGGAGCCCACTCTTCGACACTCCCCCGCCCTCAAGTGGAGCCGGTGGGCACATTCTAGGTAGACACATTTTTTTACGCCTAGTCATTCCTACATGATACGAACTCATGACAATCTGGCTTTGATACATCGTAAATTTCTTTAACCATTCATACCAAACTCTCGAAGTGTCAGTAGAGGCAGCATAAATACTTTTCAATACTCTCCTCGAGTGGAGCCTACTCCTCACCACTAATTTCTCACATGAGTTGTCCTAGGATCTGGTCATAAGGACTTTGTCGGACCCAGATGCGAGCTTGAACTTGCAATTGTATGCTGATTATGGACTCACGCTTGGGAGTACAAGAATACAACCTAGGCACCCCACTTCTTTTTCTTTCGTGGAAATAAGTTCAACGCTTGTTTGTTTTGCATGTCTATATTGTATACTCCAAAACCTGAAAGACCTATATTCATCTTGGTTTAACGAGGTGATTGTGCAACGCCATGGTTTTCATTTCCGGCCACGATAGGTAAGATTTCCCAGTCCCTTCTGTTGGGGATGTGCAACCAAAGTTCCACATCCGCTAGAAATGAGAAAGATCATGGCATATAAGTAGGACTAAGTACTCCATTGGTATGAGGCCTTTTGGGTAGAGTCCAAGAGCAAATCCATGAGGGCTTAGGCCCAAAGTGGACAATATCATACCAATGTGGAGTTTGTGGTGGTTCATAGTACTCAACAAGTGGTATCAGAGCCCAGGCCCAGACTTGGCCTGGAGAATCCTCATCTTGCCGAACAAAGGTGGTGGGCCCCGGTGATGCGCAGGGAAAACGCAGTACTCACGATTGGTGGATCCGTGGTGAGGCTCTCAAGTTGGCTCTACTCGATGGAGCGAGCAGATAGATGATCGTTTGAGGAGAGGCCCGGTAAAAATATCCAAAGAGCTATGGTCCTTTGTTTGAGGGGAGGATTGTTGGGGATGTACAATCAAAGTCCCACATCGGCTAGAAATGGGAAAGATCATGGGCATATAAGTAGGACTAAGTACTCCATTGGTATGAGGCCTTTTGGGTAGAGTCCAAGAGCAAATCCATGAGAGCTTAGGCCCAAAGTGGACAATATCATACCAATGTAGAGTTTGTGATGGTCCATAGTACTCAACACCTTCTTGCACAGAAAACCCAGCTAAAAAATCAGATTCCTTTTGCCATTTCGTCATTTCACTAAACGCGAAAAACGCATACACTCTCTCTCTCTCTCTCTTGCGCGCATACACTCTATTTTAATCCTTATCCAATATACCCAAGGATCTATCCCTGTTTGCATCAATGGACACAGGGATTACTCACTGCTTGATAACTAAATTTTTTTTGGTTATTTTGTGCATCACTTTCTAGCGAGAATAAAAAAAGTGGAGACTGTTACTTCCAAGCTATTGCATCTCAAGTAACTAGTTTGGGTCGGGACTTGGGTGAGAGTAGTGTGTGAATTTGAATCATCCTTTGAAGCGAATGTTAGTCCGAGTACATGCAGTAGTATTTCAGAATTCAGGAAACAGTTCCTCACAAAGAACAGTAAAACAGAACTACAAAAATGTAAATTTATGAATGGAAATCACTTACTGTTTGTAAGCAGAAAAACAGTACTATGTTGCTGGAGTTACATATCTCAAAAATTTGCAGAAGAAGAATGATCAAGGCTAGTGTTTGACACTATGTCCTTAAGACAAAATTCGCCCCCGCAATGGTGCTCACGAGCTTCAACAGCGCTTGTCTCCCAGGATTCAATGATCAGTCCATACAGTAGCAGCACTACAAACTATGTGACAGGCGAACCAATTGTGTAGTAGAACTCTCTCTTGACTCAGACTGATGCCCCAAATGCAATGCAGTTGCAGTGAATGGAATGACCAAGAAGGCATAGACAAGATGATATTTATAGCCTACTTCATGTCTATTCATGGGGTTGCATCTGTTCAGTGAACAGGTGCTTCTCTTTGGACACACCTCTTGGGTTGGACACACCTGTTCATATATGAATGGACACATCACTTTGGACATGCCCTTTCATATGTGAATGGACTTGGACATGCCCTTTCATATGTGAATGGACACATCACTTTGGAGACACTCATTCATATGTGAATGGGCACACATCACTTTGGACACACCCTTTTATATGTGAATGGACACATCCCTTTTGAATAGTGGACCGAGCCAAGCCCAACTCACGTGAAGCCCAAGCCCAAGCCCAAACCCAAGCCCGGTTTAGTTCAGGGTGTTTAAAAAGCAATTTCTCATTCACTCCTTAATGGATTAGAGTAATCCAATACATGTTCTCAATCTACTCATGGGTAGATTACATTCTCATGTATTCCCACCTAAAAATGATAAGTGGGTCCTACTTGGATTTTGGCTCAAAGTTGACAAATATAGTGTAGCTCTTATCCATTTTTCCAACAGCGAAAGTATATAAATATATATATATATGTATATATATATATATAAATTGCTGGAAAATCATTTCAAACATATGGGTGTTGGAAATTGGAATCGCTTTGCAAGGAAAGGGAATCTAATAAAACTCAAGCCAATAACAGGAACCTGAATAAACTCAATCCAGCTTTTTTGGTCAGGTTTGGTCCCCAGGTCGCAGTATTCACACTCCCATAGTAAATAGACGCAGAGACAATTGAGATCCATCAATTCAATTCAATTTCTACACCCATCCAACCTAGAGGAGCGTCCATTCCATCCATTGAGGAAAAACGTAACCCTTAAGTGGATCCTACTCCCACTTTGTGGGGAGTGAGGACACGGGACATAACATTCAGCAAGAACTGATATTATTAATGGGATCTCTTTCAAAGACCACGAAACACAATGCCCGTATGTATCCTCCATCTCCATCTTTCTCCAGTGTGGCCCCACCCAGTCTGCTATAGACAACGATCTTATATCTGTCTAATATAACCACAAAGTACCCCAGCACCACCCTTTCCACATTTTATTCCACACAAACACAAGGCAAAGAAAGAGCCCAATCTTCAGTTTCCCACACAAGCATGGGTTATTTGTGGGGGCTAGCACCTACTCCTGACACAAAAAAAAGAGCCCCATTCAAATGATTAAATGTGATGGGTCCCTTCCCATCCAATTCCAATCTGGACCATTGATGACCCCCCCCCCCCACACCAAGCAATTGTGTGTTTCCTCTTCTAACCATCCAAGAGTCAAAGACTAGTGGGCCAATCTATGCAGGGACCCAACACATGTGTTCCCTTGATGGTGCATAAAATACAATTATTACAGTGGGGTGGGGTGGGCTCGGGCTAGCAACAACTTGCAACGGAGAAAGCGTGATTGGACCACCAGCCAAAAGGGAAAGAAGGAAGGAAAAAAGAAAGAAAGGCAGATGCGGTCCCATTCAAAGGAAGTAGAGATAGCAGAGAGAGAGAGAGAGAGAGAGAGAGAGAGGATGAGGCAGCAGTGGCCCCCTTCTTAATTCGCGTTTAATTGGAATTAGTTGGAAACGCAGGACCACCTCCTCTCGGGTCGGCGCCAGCCCTATTTTAGGAACAATTTCAGGCGCATCTATTCCTCTCTCTAACAAGCTACAAAAGGACCCAAAAAACCACACCTTACCCTATCTCTCTCTCTCTCTCTCTCTCTCTCTCTCTCTCTCTCTCTCTCTCAACAGACCCACCACACCACACATAAACTCTCTGTTTTTTCCACAGAAGAAGCAGAACCCATCTGAAAAGTCTCTGGGGAAAACTTTCACTTGAGAGAAAGATAGGAATTCGTGCTCCTCAAAGCTCTGCAACCCCTTTTATAACATCTACATACATGAGGTTGCAGAGATCAGAAACACAAAGAAAGAGAGACAGTCACAGACAGCCATGTATGTATGTGGACATGTATGTCCTCTATATTCATTCATACATATGCATGTGCATAATATGCCATGACTCTTTAAGTAAACGCATGTCATGTGGCGGCTTGTTCTCTTCCTAAACACCCAAAAGGACCATACCCACTTGTTCTTTTTCTTTAGTTCTTCTTTGTTTCTCCCTCTCACCTTGCCCTGCACAGAAAGGCATGATCAACAGGGGAAGTTTAAGTTGATTTCAATTTTTTTTCTATTCTGGGGTGGTCTTTAAACAAATCGAAAATTAGACCCCTAGTTTTGATTGTTCTTAGTTTCTATTTTGGATTTAGTAGAGTGTTGACCATACCTCATATGAAGGTGTAGGTGTATGTAACTATGTATCATCAAGATATCATCATTAGAGATCTACATAGTTTGTGTTTTCATGGCATATGACGTTGGGGCCTATTTTTCTTTTGGGGCGTCCGTTAAGATACCGAGATATCTGCTCTACTAAAAACAGGTAAGCGTTATAGCCTCCCATCACTTGCCTGTTGGTTTCAAGACCCCCCTTTTATAAAACACCCTATCACAAAAATAATAAACCTCTCGACTCTACTTTTTAGTCTTGTGTGCAAAAAAAGGTAGTTTCATGCATGTTTTCCTCTCTCTTACTCTTCTTTATTAGTCAGAGCTTTTGAATTGAAATGAAAAGAGTCCTCATAGAATTTCAATTGCAGGATTTTCTCATCTTCATTCAACAACAACAACAACAAGGTATTTTTCTTCCTCTATGGCATATGAAACTCGAGAAGAGAAACTAAGAGCACAGATAGGATCCGGGTTTTACTACTCCGATTTCCCTTCTTCCAGCAGCTCATCCATTCCTCAACTTGAGAACCAGATGCAGGGATTTGAATCAAATCCGGAGCTCTTCAACTTGCAGTCGGGTATTGAAATGTTGGGGTTTCCATGGAAGAATCTACAGCAGAGAGAAAGGAGCTCCCTTTCAGGGTTCCTCTCCAAAACTGATAACAACCACGCCTCGTCGTCCAAGACTGTAGCTGATGCATCCACCGCCGTGTTCTTCCAACCCGATTTCAGGAAATCGGATTTCGCTGTCGGGTTTTCGGAACCGACGAATGAGAATCTGATGGTCGCACCCGATTCGTCGTGGCAGGAGAATCGGATGATGGTCGATGATTCGTCTCTTCGATGCGTTTTTCCTTGTGAAGGGAGCGAGAGGCAAAGTCACGGCCTTTCGCTCTCTCTTTGTCCCAACAAGGTTTCTAGTGTCGAGTTGCAGTCGTTTGAGCTCAGAGAATCGAATCATCAGAACGATATCAGGTTTGTTTCGCCGAATTCTGGAGATGGGTTCTTCGGAAAAACGATGGATCTTCAGCAGCAACAACAGCAGCAGCAAAATCTACTCGACGGGCGATCGTATCCATCAATGATGGGCTCTTCTCAGCAGTTCCATTTCCAACAGCTGAAGAACTCCAAGTACTTGCGTCCAACCCAAGAGCTTCTAAACGAGTTCTGCAATCTGGGGTCAAAGCAGGACAAAAACAACAGCAAGAACAAGTTCCAGAAGACCAATCAATGCGATGAAGGGGTCTCCTCCAAGAACCAATCGCTCTATTCATTAGATTTTCTCGAATTGCAGAAGAGGAAGGCAAAACTGCTTGCCATGCTGGAAGAGGTCTGTAAACTTTTCCTCACATGTATGCAATTTTTTTTTTTTTTTTTTTGGTTTTCTCAATTTCTTTTTTATTATTTTGTGGTTTTTTTTTTTTTCCTATCCGGAGTTAAGATAAATAAAAAATTGAAGACCATCTGTTATTATTTTACTTGGGGTGGATTGAATGAATGGTATTGAGAAGGCCTGAGTGAGAGACTGCGGGCCTTTCCATTAATGATATGCTGGGATGGGGTAGCGACAGCTTGACAGAAAGGGCAGTTCATTTACTTTTAGAAACCTCTATACCTTTTCCTTACATAGCATCTCTCATCCCTCTAGCTGTTCTCCCATACTGTAATTTCTCTCTTTTATTTCACGCCCCCATGCATTTTGCAATGAAAGTTTTGTACCTCTCTCCCTCTCTCCCTCTCTCTCTCTCTAGCTTTGGGCTTGAGAATATTTCGAGTTGGGATTTTGGGCTACCATACAACGAGAAAGAGATGATTGGTATATTAGAATAAGACCCATGAATTTTACTTTCTTCACTAAAACAACACGTAAAGTTAATAATAAGTACAGTGAGTTATTTATCATATGAGTATTCTAAGGTGATACCCTCAGGTAAAGGAAATAAATGCTACAATACCTGTGAAGTGTGTAATATCCCACGTCTGCATGGTTGTACATGGACTCTATTACAGGAATTCCTTCTTTTCTCCTCCTCGTTTTTTACATTACTGCAACTGCCTTTACAAAACTAAGCTATTGAGAAGTCGGTGTAGAATTGATTTTTTTTTTTTTCGTTCAGGTGGATAGGAGATACAGGCAATACTGTGAGCAGATGAGGAGTGTTGTGTCTTCCTTTGAAGCAGTGGCCGGGGCCGGAGCTGCGAGTGTCTATTCGAGTTTGGCATTGAAGGCTATGTCCAGGCATTTCAGGTGTCTGAGGGATGGGATTGTGGGTCAGATTCAGGTGACTAAGAAGGCAATGGGGGAGAAAGATGCAGTTGCACCAGGGACGACAAGAGGTGAAACACCTAGGCTTAAGCTTCTGGACCAGACCCTTAGACAGCAGAGGGCATTACAGCAAATGGGCATGATGGAGAGCCACCCATGGAGGCCTCAGAGAGGCCTTCCAGAGCGATCGGTATCGGTTCTTCGAGCTTGGCTCTTCGAACATTTCCTTCACCCGTAAGTTCCCCTCTCCCTCAATATAGACTTAATAGTTAATACAGTTCTTAATCCATTAATCCATTTCCAAACTTTTTTTTTTTTTTTTTTGGACGCTAATAGATATGGGACCAGTAAAAAAAAAAAAGCTAAAGGCAAGATTCATTGAAAGAAGAAAATTTTGGATATAAGAAAAACTTTTAAAGCATGGATGCCATTGTCAGTGAAGTTACATACAAGAGAGTATTGGGACTTTTGTCATTAGCTCCATTAGATTGTTCTGTAGGTCCTCTTTTACTCACAATAAATTCATTCAGCGAGTAAGACTCAGTGAAACACTTTTGCAAATTGAAGTTCCTGACAATACTTCTGTGTTTGTGTGCTGTCCTTCACAAAACTAATCGAAATCATTACCAAGTCAAAAAAAAATTGAATCGTTCACAAAGTCCTAGCTGTTGAAACGCTGTCTTGGAAATGGACACCTGAGACAAAAGGAATCATCCACTTCTTCTGCATCCTTGACTCGAACTGATATTACCATTCTACTGCCCCTCCTTTTCCCATACATTCATTACTATTCTCTTCTCCTACTATTTTGAAAAATAAGAAAGAAAGAAAAGAAAAACTCCAGGGTCAACAATATTGTATATGATGCACCCATGGGTTCACCCATCTTCACATAATGGTGGCATGACTATTGTTACCTTTTTATTCTTCTCTATTGTAATTGGATTCAGGATCTTTCTCCATAGGTCTCGTGGATTACTCGAATTATTACTAAAGTTCGTATCAAAGTATACATAAAAAGTATATATGGTATGGATAATTGTTTAGCCCAGGACGATCTTGTCATGAGAAGAACAGTATCCGTAGAATGACATTAGGAGGACCACCTGTGTGCATTTGCTGAGGGATCTTGATATGCTAAGACCTACATATGACCTGGTATTAATTTTTTAGTGGGCAATGATAGGCGGGTATGAAAGTGATCATTGAATTGAAATGATATTACAATTCTATTGCCCCTCTTCTTTTTTTCCATACATTCATTAGTATTCACTTTCTCTTATTATTCTCACCGAGAAAGAGGAAAATATTCATGGGTCAAGGTTATATATATGATGTAGCCATGGAAACCATGGATTCACTGATACTTAAATACTGTGTGACGCCACTATTGTTATTTGTGTATTTTTTTGGTACATTTGTGCAATGAGAGGATTCCAAGCCTGATAGGAAAATCATTTTGATTTTTCATGTGGCCTTTTGTTGCGTTGTTCGGTGCAACACATTTTCTCAGCGAAAAAAATGAACGCATTCGCCACTGAGAGGATTTTGATTTCCTATGAGAGGTGGAAATGCAATAATCCTCTCTCTCTCTCTCTCTCTTGAAAATAGAGATCCGCATTGAACAAAATCCTCTTATAGCACAAACAAATCCTCAATAATATTAATTTTTCATGTGGTAATGTCATATATCAGAATGACCCAAAATTGTGACAGTCGGATAGGGTATCCAATTACTTTCCAAAAAATCCAAAGATTTTACAGTTCGGATAAAAAAAAAAAAAAGCCGTTTCCCATTTTATAACATTATGTACAGTATAGTTAATATTATGACATTTCTTATTTAGATAGGTTTTTAGGTACCCTTCTTATTTAGATAGTTGGAGTATTTATTTTGCTGCTGTTATTAGTAAGAATAAGTATATGTTATAAAAGCCTTGCATCATTCTAGTTTGTGTCTTGAAGAAAATTGAGTATAATCATGATGAAGACATTTTCCTCCGTTGAGTACAACTGTCATAAAGACGGTTTCCTCCATGTTTATGGATTAGGATGTGTGGTTATTGCCTTCAGGAGCTTTCATGTTGAATTTTGATTTAATTTTTCCATCCTACTTCTATTGTCTTGTACGTAATAATAGATTTCAAAACCACCTTTTAAGATCATACAAATTCTAGATTGCTCGTGTTGCTGTCTAATTACGTAGTACGTATTTGAGATTTTGTGCAGCATCGGTGGTTCCACCCATACTGTCTAGTGACCAATCTCTCTACATACGCCAATAGTGGGTGGCCAAACACCCAATCACCCACTAGGCATAGAAATTTAGGGATTACAACTTGATAAATTATTGGAGATCCATTCTTAGGCGAGTTTAAGATGTATATCTAAACCTAGCAAGTCCAAATCAAGTTCCAATTTTAAGATTATATTTCCAGGCCATTTGTATTGATTTGGTGTTATCCTATATATACATATACTACTCGGTGACAGTAATAAGGAATAATAATATCCATGGAGGTGACAAATGCGAATGTTGGGTAATAGCTAGCGCACATCATCTTTCAGTTTTCTCTTGATCAGTGTTATAACATTACAAGAAGCGACATTTAATGGATTTAATCTGCTATTATATGGCCTATGCCATTGCCACAGGTATCCAAGCGACGTGGATAAGCACATCCTGGCCCGCCAAACAGGCCTCTCCAGGAGCCAGGCATGTCCTCACCTCTTAACATATCTTTCAATGATTAGATTGGAATCACCATCTTCTTAGGTTACATCAACTTTTATATAATCTTCTTACTATAGTCAATAGTATTTAATATTCTCTTTGTTTTCTAGCATAAAAGAATCCAAATCATGTACATTTTATTACTATAATCCCCTAGTATAATACCTTCTGTTTGTCTTGTAGCACAACAAAATTCAAACTCTAATGTAATTATATTCATGAACAGGTCTCCAATTGGTTTATAAATGCACGGGTTAGGCTGTGGAAACCCATGGTAGAAGAAATGTATCTGGAAGAAACCAAGGAACAAGACAACAAAGCTTCAGATGGAGGTTCAATGCTCCAAGACAACAGCCGGCCTCACCCTCAACACCCAGACCAAATCCCTAGCCCTAACCCTGACCATGACAATCAACTGGAAAAGAAGCCCAACCCCGAAGAGCTAGCCGATGACCCCGAATCGCTTTCTTCCATCATCAGCAGCTCAGACAGAAGAGACCAGAAAGACGGAAAAGCTGAGTCCCATCAACAGCAAAGTCAGTTTGCGAGGGCTGAGAATTTCGGCGTGGTCGACTTGGACTTCTCAAATTACAGCCATGCTGCGGCAAGCACGGTCACCTACGGCAACAGTGACTCTGCCAACCCTAATTTCGGAAGTGGCGTGTCTTTAACCTTGGGGTTGCAGCAGCACAGTGGGGGTGGTGTCAGCCTCTCCTTCTCGCCGGCGTCTCAGCATTCTCTCTTCTTCTCCAGACAACATATGGAAGAAAACCCACCTATGCAGTACTCCATGTTAGATGGAGAGACTCAGAATCTTCCATATAGGAACTTGATGGGAGCACAGCTCTTGCATGACTTGGCTGGATAGAGAAAATGGTTTCTTGGAAAATGATTTCTTCCTTTGTGCAATGGGACTATTGGGGTGCAGTTTGTGGGAAGATGGTGATGGTATAGAGGTGGGATTATGGGGATACATACATATATACATTCATACTACTTTACTTACATATACAGCTGCTTTGTACATTACTTCACATGAGGTGAGTACACTTTGAACGTTCTGAACGGGGTTATAAAGGTTTGCTTTTGTGGGTCTTGATTCGTATCTTTGCATCAACTGCTGGTAGACGAGTATACAAATTGATGTTTTATTGTAGAATTGTACCCGTTTATTTTATATATAGAAGAAAATATACAGATGCATTTCTTCAATAAGTGTAGTTCTGTTGAGAAGAAAGTAGTAGTCAAGGAGAGAAGGAAAAAGGTCTCAGGGCATGTTTTGATAAAGAGGTTCGGTCCACTGACCCATCGACTGAACAGATTCGGCCCAAGCACAGCCCTTCAGTGTTGCAAATTGTATGACTCAGCCATTCTCTCTGCAAACTGCATGGCCGAGTCCTTCTCTTATCTCTTCAAACATATCCTTGCATTTGGTTGAGCTATCGATGGGTGTGCTGTGAAGAGCACCTGGACAAGTGGGAAATTTAAAACTACAGCAAGTGCACTACTCGTTTCAGCGGCATTTTATTTCCAAATGCATTTTATTTCCACATTTTCTGTGGAAATTAAAATCCAGGACTTTATTTTCTTAAGTTTCAGTTTCTACTGTTTGGTTCAGTGAAAAGTTTTCTTAGAGGAGTAATGTTGTGCTGCCACTTGTCTAGACTGCATGAATTGGTTCTTTACCTCTTGGGTGATCATTTTCATCTTTTTATCTTCTTTTTTTTTCGCTCTAATTAACCCACACAAACACACACCTAGGAAATCAGGGGCGGGTTCGAACACAAGATATGGGGAGCATACCCATGCCTATGCTACTCCACTAACTCCCAGGTGGCCGGGCTGTCTAAGATTGCTTGTGATGGTCCTTTACCTCTGTGGTCTTAATTTTATTTCGATAATGATTTGAGAATTCACCAACCAAAATGAGCACTACAGAGAAGGGTAAGAAGTGGAAAACCATTATTCCCCGAGAGTATGTTTGTGGAGACAGTTTTCGCTAGAAAGGTGTGGAAAAGTGAGATTATTTTCTAATGGCAACTTTTCCATCATTTGGTGAATGAGGCCACTTTATGTGAGGAAAAGCAAAAACATGAGTTAGATCTTCCATGAGTTTTTGGAAAAGAACTTCCAATAAATAAGTTCAAAAATACTCCTCGAGATAGAGAAAATCTGCGGAACAGATTTTTGGGACACTATACAAAGGTGCCCTCATAAACCACATTCATTTTCTTTGAAGATTTCTAAGACTGTTAACAGACCTGGCACAGGCCCACGAAAATCAAAAGTTATAGCAAAGTTTGGACAAAACCATTAAAAAAAGGCACACTTTTTTACTTGATTCATTTTTTGTTCTTGTCTCTTAAATTAATCATTCATTTCACTTAACTTCATTAATCAAGTTACCAAATAATGCATTTGTTTGTGCACGTCAATTCCTGTGGATGCAGAAACCATCTTTTTGATCGGTATGCGTAGAGAAACAATGGAAGTCGGTGTTTTATCCTCACATTGTGTTACACAGAAAAGACTTCTGTGAAAGTTGTTTTAATTTTTACCATCTCCAGTTAGAGATAATTAGATTTATAGATGTCATAATTAGTGAGCCTTGCTTTACCAAATTCAAGAGCAAATGATATAATTGTTGGCAACTATCCAAGTCCACTGATTTCCATTCTATCTTCTTCATCATGGTCCATAATCCACAACCTGGGAACTTGAATTTCACAGCAACACCTTTCCAAGAAATTGGTGGGGTAGTCGATGTGAACAGGAGCATGTGTTTTTCTCCGAAGAGTATTTTCAAGATGTCACAGGTCGTAATTGATTGATGGCGTACGTCATCATTAACTTTAGAATCTTATCAGAAACTATTTTCTAGATAGATATCATGGTCCAGATCACATGGCTAAGATTACAGATCCACATCATATGGCTATTGGCTACAAAGAGTATGGATCGTTTGAGGTTCCACTCATCATATACAAGAGTGAAATAGAAATAACTTTGTTGTGGTAGGTCCACTTATTGAAAATCTAAATCGATCAAAATGAATGCTCCCCTCTTTTATAGGATGTGATTAAGTTTTACTTAAATAGGAATTGATCCGACCATAAAATCAAAAATATATAGAACTTATGAATAAAATATTTAAAGCAGTCATATGTCAAGGACAAAACACCCAGTGGGCTGAACTTATTATCCATATGCATGAACCATAGAACAGGACCGCTCGTGATAGTCACCGATCTCGTCTTTGACACCCATCCAAGCATAGTAGTGGACGTAACTGTTGAATAGTAGTGGACGTAACTGTTGAATCCACTTGCACTCATTTTGGATGGTAAAAACTTGTCAGTCATTAATCACGTGGTTAGAATAATGAATCAAGCCTTCATCACCTATACACAAGTAGGTAGGGCCAGTGGGGGCAATCTTTCAATCTCGCCCGATTCCTCCAAGGTGGGGCCCTAAGTTAGTCCACAAGAAAATGTGCTCATCATAAGGTAAGCACCCGGTCCTCAGTAGAGGGGCCCAAATTGTATGATCTATATTCTAGTACGGCAACTCCTATTCAGCTAAAAATTTAGCTACCCATGCAAGAAGATCACAATCTTTTTTGAATGGTTTAAATTCCAGTAGAGGAGTCCCATTGTGGAGCTCAGTTTTTCTCACCCACACATCTTATGAGTTATGAGTGAAAGCTTTAACTCGACTAAAACTAGCCACCTACGTCATTTACATGTCTAATGATAGAGATCCATCTATTCTTTAATTGATTCTCTTTACCTATACTTCATATTCTTTCAATATCCAATATATTGTAAGCCCACACATTTGTGTGAAATTATTCTCAAATTCTTGATTGTTTATATCTTATTCATTTGCTTCTCATTTGCTTCTCAAAGAAACATTTTGCGAACAAAGAAGAGAACTTATATCTTGGACCACACTGCCAATAATAAAAATAAAAAAAAAGGTATTATCACTACAAAAAAAATGTCTTAATGAGTCACTTTTAAAGTGTCTTAAAAAGTGGTTTGTGTCGCTTTTCTGATTACTATGCAAGCGTCTTATCTGCCGGCGTCACTAAAAGTTCGTAAAAGCGTCTCAAGAAATACATTTGTTGTGTCAGTTTCTGTTAACAAAGTGACACAAAAAAATTGTTACTTGTGTCGCTTTAAAACCAAAAGTGACACTGAAATAACTTAGAAGCGTCACAAGAAAGATAACTTCTGTCATCAGTTGTGACAGTTTCCATTGAAGCGAGATACCATCCAATATGTTGTTTTCAGACCAAAAGTGATACAAGTAGTCATCAGTTGTGACAGTTTCCATAGAAGCGAGATACCATCCATTTTTTTTTATAAATAAAAATGCAATATATACATTACTAATAACATGCTGCAGTATGAATACACTTTCAAATAACCCATGTTCAGTAAATAGAATAAAATAGATTAAATCATTACAGCTGAAGAAGAAAGAAAAAGATCGAAACCAACAAATGATTGCTGCTTTGTTAATTGAGAATTTAACCAATCTAATAAGCAAGAGGCTATAAAAATAAAGTGAAAGTGCAACATGCTACATCAATTTAATCAATCTAATAAGCACAATAGAGAATAGACACCGAAGCATGGAATACAACAACCGGACTGATCACCCCCATTCACTAGTTTTGTTTGATATGGTTGCGCTCTTCTTTCCTACAGGCCATCAACTAGTAAGTCTTCCTTCTTTGTAGCTCTCCTTTAGACTCTGCAAGGCTGGCCGGACACCATCCTCATCCTAGTTAGAGTACTTCAAGCATACCAGCCTTTGAGCAACCTTGTAAGCCATCTGAATGGGATGATATTGCATGACCTCCTGCCATTACAACCCAACATATAAAAGATATATTCATTTAATGCAAAAAACTATTAAAGAACATCCAAACTTTATCATCCAGTGAACACAAACAAGGAATATGATATCACAAGCATCTCAGCGTCTCTCTTAAAATGCCATTTTGATATTCATGAAGTTCAATAATGAGTCATGAGTAGAGTATTTTGTGGATACTTCCAAATAGAATGCGACTACAATAGTTGTTAAAGGTAAATCATTTTTACCTTTGCAGCTTGAATTTCAAGACCATCTACCACAATCTGGGTTGACAGAGGTCTCAGCATACAAACAAAAAACCGATCTGATTTTCCAAAAGCCACATCGTGCGCATGCCTGGAACCAATATTCCAGCTGCTTGCCTGCATAAATAAGCCTGTGCAAAGCAAACAGTAGAGGATAACCAACGTCAGCTCCTACGCATGATAATATCAGCCATTCTAGTAGTATCAACAGGTAAGCTACAAAAAGGGTGTGGAAGGTGAAACATATAATCTAAGCATGTGCTGGCACTACCTAAAGCCCCAAGGGCACGGGCACTGATATAAATCTCAACAAACAATAGCCCCCACACATACAAACATCAAAACCTTAGATGAGCATCAACATGTAAGCCACAAGGGTGTGAAAGGTTTTAACATCAGCAACCACAAACGACATCAAATCATGAGAAGACAAGAGCACTGACACGAGTCTCAACAGGATCCTTGTCTCATCTCTCTCCCTATCATGGACAAGTACATGGACTAAGGATATAGTGCCAGATGATAAACTGCTTTGATTCCAATTTCCAAGCAAATCAGGGCGTTTGGTCATGCTTCAAATCAATAAAGAATAGGCAAACACCCAAATTTCACTCCAATCAAAGGGACAACATTCGGCAGGGTATTTACCAAAAAAAAAAAACAAACAAACAGTACGCATGGTTAAATTTTGGCGCAGCATACAACAAGGCCATATGATCCAACATTTTATCATCGTCTGAGGTGGACCCCACAATGTCTACTCATGCCAATGGTGTGCAGGGAGCTTTTTTGGGTAAGCAACAGAACCGAAAGAGAAAATCAAAGGTGTTCCTAAATAAAACATCACATGTACGCCCGTAAGCATACAAAAATTCGGGTAAAAAGAAATCAAAAGGTACATTACGTGAGGCTGTAAAGTGTAAATAGATCAATATCAGGGCCAGATCCCTGGTGGACCTGAGCCCAACTCGATTCCCACGGTGTGTTCCTAACCTAGACCCACACATGGAACTCGGTGCAATGGGTCCAAAACATATGCATACGCCCAAAAAGATACATCCACTTTGGTCGCTCCATATTGAGGGCATTTGAATTCCGGACTTTCTATGGAAGGCAGTAAGGGTGAATGATAAAGATGAGCCAAAAGAGAACATTCCATAATCTTTCCTTTGACAGGAAATTATTACACCACCCATCACCCTAGTAAATTAACTCCTATGTAAATCACTCTCCGCCTCGGACCCTTCATTCCTAGCCTCGTTAATGTTTATCAAATAAAACTTACTTTACTATGAATTCTTGGGAATTCAATACCAAGTAGGCAAAGGAGACCTAAATGAGCATGGAAAGACTATTCTAAATTTACAATAAGTTCACTGAAATTATTAAGTAATCAACAAGTAAATTGGTACTTTAGTATCATTTCCACTTATGAGAATTAGAATTTGTATCAGTTTCCTCGTAGGAGATTTTAATGGCCAAAACTAAAGCTTTTTGGAAACTGTAATACAATATCTGATGAATAGATATTAATTGGGCTTCTCTTTGTTCAGAAAAATATAATATATTGAGGCTTGAAGCCTCCTTTTTCTTTTGGTACTTCTCTTTTGGAGGTTTGAAGGCTCCTTTTTCATAGGGTAACAGTATCATCCTAGGCTGAGGCTTTCAAGTGCCTAGGACTTTGTCAAGGTATGAAATTTTCAAATTATGGGTTTGTGATCATCCACACACCCTTCTTTCCCTACCAAGAAACCTTCAAAAGTGAGAAACCAACATTCCATAGCATACTTAATGGTAATGTCTAAGCTAAAGAAACAAGATATGCAAAAATTACCTTTAGCCTCTAATGATACAGAGAGGTCCGAAGTGCAGCAGTAAAAGCATTTGTATTTAATGGTAACCTTTCGGGATTAATTAGAAGTCCCTCATACTCATCTTCATAAGCACCAAGAACACAACTTTCTCTGGTTGATGAGCTTGGATATGTGACATTTATTTTGTTAATCCTAAATGTTTCAGTTCCCAGCAACAAACTATTTTGGCCAACTGAGCCATTACTCTTACTTGAAATTCTAGCAGTAGAATAAGAAGCCTTGACAACAATGCCTGGTAAGAAAATCGAAGACAATGATTTAGGTCAAACAAAACTGAAATATATTACATTAAAGTAACTATACCTTATTTGCAGCCGCGGCAGCTTGTGCATTTGCAAGAAGCTGAGCACAGAAGCTCCTGAAAACCATAAAAAAAAAAAAAAAGAAGAAGAAGAAGAAGAAGAAAGTACGTTAATAGTAAGATTCAAATATGTAAAATAGGAAAAGGAGAAAGTTTACTGTAATTCAAGACTGGAAATAGTACTCTTTCACTGACCTTGTAACAGGGCGAGAGATCTGCTGTGGTTTCCTGATCAATGGAGAGGAAGACAAACAATACAACATTAGAAGAGATGGAAAACAAGGCATAGAATAAAAAATAGTGCAGATTTTATGATGGGTGGGGTTGTTACCCTTCTAAGACTCAGACATTGACCAGATTACCAATATCTCCAAGTGCTCTACGATTTTTTGCTTCAGCTGCCGCCATGGGCTTCTTATTGCCTACAGCTGCTGCTCCGCCTACATATTTCATAAGAAGAAAGAGCCATTTTCATTTGACAATTCTTACCACAAAAGCAGAAAGCTAATAATCCTTATCTAATAAACAGAAACCAAGATCACTAAGCACAATTAAAATCAGCACAATAGAAGAATGATCGAAAAACAAAAATCAATAGACCTGTTTCTCATGGGAGATCTGAAAGGATAATAAAACACATACATAGGATGTCAAGATTCAACATGAGGTTTCAGAAGAGAACAAATTCAAAGAAAGAAGAGAAAAGAATATCTAAGCAAAAACAAGTCCAAGAGAAATCCAAAAGGGGACAATGCCAAGGAAGAAAACATAGAGGCCCCTTAAATAAATAAATAAAAAGCACACGATGAAAATCAAGAAAGTGGGTTACATACAGGCCAATAGCTAAACATCAACAGAAATTTGAGAGAACCTAACAAAGAAAATTCAAGAAAAGGATCAAGAAGATTAAGAAGAAAGGGAGAACATGCCAATTAGTAAATCTCAACATCAGTCAAAATTAGAGAAAACCCAACAAAGAAAATCCAAAAGGGGGTTATCTTAAACATCAAACCTGAAGCATCATTCACGAAAAAACAAAGAAGATCCAAAAAGAAGACATGCCAATTAGTAATTCTCAACATCAGTCAAGATTAGAGAAAACCCAACAAAGAAAATCCAAAAAGGATTTATCCTAAACATCAAACCTGAAGCATCATTCACTAAAAAACAAAGAAGATCCAAAAAGGGGTTTATCTTAAACATCAAAACTGAAGCATCATTCACGAAAAACATCAAAGAAAACGAAGAGAAAAAAACACAAACAGGAAACAAAACATCATCATTCATGAAAGAAAACAATACCTCTGTTTTGGTTAGGAACTGTAGGCCTTGTTGCCATTTCTTCTCCCTTATTCTGCCCAAACACAACAGCTCCAAGGCTCAACATCAGTCAAAATTCGATTTTTCAGGAAGAAGAACTCATTAAAGTGGTTAGTGAAATTCATAGAGGTCAAATCATGCCAAGTTGCCAACATACTCAAACTGTAAAGTTCACACACTGCTAATTAAGCCACAGCAACTGCAAAGTTCACTTAGACAACTGATCTACATACAGAGATCATAATTTGATGACCGAGACCATTGATCCAGTGACCCACAATCAGTGAAAGATGCCCACATATCTTCCAACATGGAAGATACTAGTTAAATATAGTTCTGCCATTTTTTTTTCAGACTTCTGCTCTATTCTTCCCTTAATCAACTGCGGGCCACCATCAGAAGGTTAGGATCTTCAAACCTTGAGATTTCCAGGCATCTCCAGCATCCACAATGGAGTTGAATTTGGAAATTTTAGTTGAATATGCAATACTAAAATGGACCAAACATCACAATTACCACTACTACAATGCAAAAGAAGCACTGACAATCAATCAGTGGAAGCAAATCATAAAAAATTCAATGCAATTCTAGTAGCAAACTCTCAGGCTGTCATGTTAAAGCCTTTTTTTCTTTTTTGCCCCCAATACAATCATTATAAACTACGAAGCCAGAAATCTGAATCATTAATATATGCTCCAACACTGAATACAAACAGAAAAATGAGCAGACTTTCCATTCATTTATGAAAATAAATCCTTCATTTGACTGAGATACTTCTCATTCTCAAATGCTATAAAAACAAGGTAAGCATTGGATTCTTAGTACTTGTGAAGAAATAAAAACAATATCAAACTTGCACAAACCAAGAGAGAAATTTTACAAGGGAATAGGAGAAGGTGACCTTTCTTGGATTTTTTTTTTTTTAAAGTCATGCAGAGTCGATGACTGCAGTGAATGCAGTTGGTAGATGGCTGCCCATTGGAAGAAACTTCAAATTTCCAGCAACCAGAAACTTAAAATTTCCAGCAACCAAGGGTTAACGGCCTTCATAGTTCACACCCTAAACCGAACAACGATGCAAGATATATCATCCAAACGGTCTGGTCCCATTAATGTACCTTGTGGGGATGGCCTCCAAACGACATTTTAGTTGGGGTCCTGCAGCCATGGGCGATGTTCTCGGATTCCATTAAATCCCAAACCCTCTTTCGAATGCTCCATTTCCAAGCCTTGTCGTCACTGCTACTGATCTGGGTCATCTCCTCTTCCATTGATTGGCGGGCCTTGGAGTCAAGCCTCTGCCTCTCCGCCTCAAAACCGACCTCATCGAAGCTCTCTCACCTCCTCCCCCTGCCGCAGTCCAGATCCCAAGAACAATCCCTCTCAAACCCAATCTGAAAAACCTCGCAACAACAAAATAGAAACCCTAACTCCATAAATATTCAACAGATTCAAGACGAAATCGAAAGCTGAGAGGAAACTGTAACCTCTGATGGCATCGTGAAGCAGAGATTGGGAGACGAATCCGAAGCGGGGGTCGGTCTGGGACGAAGAATCTTCGCATCCATTGAGAGGATTTCTGGAGAGGAAGGTAGAAGCGGGTCGGACTCGACCACCATGAAAGAGAAGAAGAGAGTCTTCTTCCTGTAACCCTCAGCATCCTTTCCTTGTTCAAGTTCACCTCCTTCGTTTCAGAAGAGGAATCAAATGAAAAAGTGGGCTGGGGTTTTTAAGAGGGCATTGGCTTCTTGTGTCACTTTTATTTAGGGGGGGAACCATTCTCAATATTTAGTTGGATTATTTTAAAATTTTGCTCCAGTAGTATTATTTTAAGAATAAAACGAGACATAGAATTGTTTTGTGTGTGTCGCGTTATAGAAAAGTGACACAACAAACCTCCTCCTCGTTTACTCCTCCTCTAAAGTGACACATCAGACCATACTGTGTCATTTTATTGTAAAAGCGACACAAAAGCTCAATTTAAAAGCGAGACTAAAAGTCCTTTTCTTTGTAGTGTATTCTTTTGGACTCTTTGCCTACTACAAAAGTCACCCTGCAATTTTAATTGTGTATGACAAATGTGCAAGTAGGACCCAAACTATCATGGATGGGCATTGGCCCACTTAATCATTCTATTAACAAAATACTATGGCAACAATCTACATGTAGAGGACCCATTGTATAAAAGAGTTGGAGAATTAGACATCCATAAAAGATCAATCTTAATTTGAATCATTGGGTAATTTTATTTTTACCATCTACTTTGATATCATTGTTTTCAGTTTTTTCATTTTTTTTTTTTTTTTTTTTTTGCTGAGCTTAAAATTAATTTTGATTGAGGCTAACTTTTCATTAAAAGCTACCCTAACAATCTCAGTTCTCATAGAGGGTGCCTCAGGACCATACTTCAACATGAGATATGTCCAATACTAGAGTGTTTTCAAGTGAAAACAAAAGTTTTGTCCTCTTGCCAAGGGCTCCCAATAATTAAAATAAGGTCTGCATTATCATGCGTATGTCATGTGATTGTACACCTATATGGTACAATTATTACTTTGTTCGTATAAAGCCGTTTCACTTTTCTTTTATTTCCATTTTTTAACAGCACAGAAGACAAGTAGATCTGTACATATGGAAAATCAGTCGGGACAGAAGTACCATTCAAGAGAAATCAGGACAGGAGTCTCATTTTTATGCTGGCAAACTCAACAATTAAAATAAGGTTGTTTCTTAGCATATGATCTCATGTGACTGTATACCTATTACATACAATTATTGGTGATTGATCCACCAAGGGTGTTTTTTTTTTTTTTTCCTTCACAATAAGACAATCATTCTCCTGATGATTGTGCATCCATTTCTTACGAAATAAGGATAGAAGTTACATGTTTATGTTGGGTGGACTAAACAATTGAAATAGGTTGTTTCTTTCCTTATCTCATGATTTCATGCCACACTCCTCCGTATTTCATGCCAAATACAAGGATACAAGTTTCATTTTAGGATGAATGACTCAATAATTAAAATAAGGTTGTTTCTTTACCTCATTTATAGTATTATATATTAATGCTCTCTCTCTCTCTCAACAATTATTGAAGTACCCACTCTCTCTCAACAATTATTGAAGTACACTTCTGGTTTTTATGATTAACATACTCATCACAAATTTGATGCAATTAGAGACCTCCTCGTTCATGACTGTCTGATGTTTTCCTTCTCTTTGTCGTTTCATCTCAGCCATTGAGTATTTTTGGTAGTCTAATACATTGATCTATGACCGTCCAATTATGCTCTTGTTAAATGTGGAGCAATGTGTCTATATTGTCCATGTGCAGGCAAGCAACATCTCATATGGCTGGTTTTATCAGAAAAATGGAAGGATGCTAACAAAGCTTGTTCAATGAATGAGCTAAAGATGCTGCTCCTCTCGATTCTTTCTCGATTCTTCATTCAGCAATGCCACCATCTATGGCATGAATAACAATCAGGGAAGTATTTTGAGCTCGCCACGGATCAACACAAATCCATCAGTGGGGCTCACATATGAAATTCTAATCGTGATTAATAATCCTGCTTGGCATTAGCTCTAATCCAAGTTTTAATTTCTACAAATGAATTAGTTTGGCACACAGTCAATTTGATGACCTTACAGTATGTGATTTGACACTTTAATTCTCTTCTCTTTTAATCATTGTAGATACCTTTTGTTTGGCATATCGTCAAATCAGTGATGTTTAAAGCTTATGATTTGACATGTTTTTTTGTTCTAATATTTTAAGTGTTGTAAATTCCTTTGTGACGCAGACAGTCAAATTGATTGTGCTTTAAAGCATATGATTGATACATTTTTTTTTCCTTATATCCCAAGTGTTTGTATACACTTTGATTCTTTAGAAAAATAAAACATATGATTTAAACCCTATATATATAGCCCACAAATCATATGATTTAAACCCTAAAACTTGTATCTATATTTATCTATATATATGTAGGTAAATTATCCTATGCACACCTTTTTCACACCCGTGCAAAGCTTACGTTGGGGCCCACCTGATGATCCATATAAATGAAACGCACACACAAGAATGTCCCTTCAAAAAACATCAGGCCTCCGACCGCAGGATCAACTTTGCACCCATTTTTTAAAGATTAAAACTTATGGACGGCTTATCAAGGGGTTAACATGATAAAGTGGGTTCATTTTTTGTATTTGGATAGGCCACAAACCAAAATCTTTTCAACTCCCCTAACCAATAACCCAAGTGGACCCCACATCCAGGTGCGCTTGAAAGCTTCCATGCACAGTGCACGTACAAGATAACCACTACAGAAATTATCCTACGAGCAAACTTTTTTTTTTTTTTGCACACTTCACTGTGGGGTGCATCTAGTGGCCCATCAAAATAGACCACACACAGGGGACCCCCTTGAATTATGCCAATCCATTTTTTTTAGCACCTGTCAGAATAGACCTCACACATGGGTCATTTTTAACTGGTGAAATTTTTTGGGCTTTGTTGAAGGGGTTAGGATGATCAGATGGTGCCCATATTTTGAATACAGTTGGGCCCTAACGAGATGAAGAGATACCTCTAGTTCAATCCTTAAGTGGGCCCCATAGTGCGGTGTGCATGGACGCTGTGCACACAACGGTGAACGACTGTATTAACCTAATAGAAGGATGGGAGAGCCCGGTCATGTCCACGGGCTCGATCGGTCCAATTGTTTAAGCCTGACCTTTCTGGTATATCAGGCCCGGAACAAGGAATTGGGCCATAAGTCAGGCCTAGCCCAGCCCTTTGCATATAGTTTATACCCTTCATACTAAATATAATGGGATGGTCGGCCTTTAAGCTTGCATAGTATCTGACCCACACCGCTAAACTATCTGGGCAGAAAGTTAGGCTGGGCAACAGGCCCATAGAAACACTTTCAAGACTTCCTCCCAACTGTTTTACTAAATAAAATGAGAGGAACTTTCACATACCACCCTCCATATTATACACAAAAAAGTGTTCTATTTTTAGATTTATCTAGGTCTAGGACTTATTCCATGTATGACACTTACAGATGAATCAATACATCCCTTGCCATTTGTTTCAAAGTTGTTTATGAGGATGTAATACATTTCCATGAAAATAAAAGTAGCAAATGCAACCATTTTCTTAGATGTAAAGAAAATTTGAACCTGAATACAATTCAAATCAAAGGATTCAAATCAGCTCTGCCAATGAAATCAAGACTTGGTCCTCATCTTTGAATATTGAGTTTCACCATGTGCTTCAGTCGGGGAATGGCATAGCGGATGCTTTGGCTAAGTTGGGGGTAGAAAGAGATGTTGCTTTGATTGCTCCTTTGTAATTTGTTGTTTGTTGTTTTTGTGTGGGTATTTAGCTCTAATACCTACGCAGGTTGTTCTCTTTCCATCTTTTTTGTTTTACCTTTCTATTTAAGTCTTTAATATAATTTACCATTACCGATCAAAAATATAAAAAACTTTGTTGTGCCTAAATGATCTTGTGGTCCTATACCTAACCAAATCTGAACCAAAATTCCAAAACTGTCTAATAGAGAGGGAGTAATGATTGTCTATCCGGCAAGTCTGTTCTATTTAAAGCAGAGCTGATTTAGAGAGATCTGTTTAAAATAGAGTTATTTCAATGCAACCATTTTTCCAAATTGATCATTCCTCATGTCTGGTTCAATAAAATAAAATAAAAAACCATAGCAAACGTAGGGATTAGGTCGACTCTGCAGAGATTGAAGGAGTAAGGGAGATTGAAAAAAGGAGCAGGGAAGATAGGGGAAACTGAGAAATGGTTTTTCAATTGGGATTTGGATTTTGAACTTTCATTAAAAAAAATGAGGAGGAGCAGAGATTTTAGTAAGAGGAGAGATTGAGAAATAGAATTTTAGATTGAAATTTGGGTGATGGGTTTTCATTGAAAAGATGAGGAGAAGAAGAAAAAGGAAGGAAGACGAGATTATGGGAGAGATGGAATAATAATAATAATAATAATAATAATAATAATGGAAGAAGAAGAAGTGTACGTGATTTGGCCGAGCCAGATAAAAATAAATTTGGTTATGGAATCTGAGTGAAATCGAACTCGACTGAGTATTAAAAGTTATATAAGAGAAGTTATCACATAGTAGAAGTAACTCAAAAGACTGTCATAAAGTAAAAGTAGCAACAACAAACTTGTCGCATGATATGATTCTTAGGAAAAAATCCTCAAAACTCCTCGAAAAGCTAAGGAATGACCAAACACTTGCTATTGATGGCAGAGGGCCTCCCTCCACTTTTTCTTTTTCTTTTTTCTTTTTCTTTTTTGACATTTATGGTCTTATTCCATGGTATCTTGAAATGTCATGTACATTTCATGATTCTTCCTCAATCTGGGCATTGTGCAACATTGTTTTTGTAGTTTGGACCATTATGTGTAGTCTGATTGACAATTAGCTAGATAAAATGATCTCAGGGGTTTATGCTTCAGTGATTTCTTGTAAGTTTTTAATATTTCTTTATCATATTTTGTTAGTTATTGTATCAAAGAATAAAAGTTTCCATTATTGATAATTCAAGTGGGTAAAAATTTGGCATCCTAAAGATAAATTTTCTATGTATTTTTCAAGTTCTTAACATGGGATTTGCAGTAGGAAATTGTAGAAGCCAGTTTCATGTGGATGAAGAACTTTCAAATGCCAACTCATTTTCCATACTTGTCTCAACGTAATTGGCATCTTTCAATTGTGGATGTGTTCAGGGAGCATGTCCATTCTGCTTATCTTTGGGCCTACTTGTTTGTTTTTTCTCCTTTCTTCCTTTCTGTTTTCAAACTTTTACACTGTACACTAGTTCTCCTGGCTCTCTTATACAGGATTAGTGGTCCTGGGCAAACAAACCAAAGTAGTTGCATTAAATCCTCTGCATTTGTTGACAAGGTTAGAAGTCCCTCCTTGTCTTGGACCTGTTTCTTTAATCGAATTGCCGACAGAATTTCTAGTGGTTGGGGTTTTTGAAAATGAAATTTCCAAATTTCTTGTTTTTTGTCAAGAACTTTTGAATTCCAACATATGAAAAGTCCCAATTGGCCTTTGAAAATTCAAGAATTCCACCATCTTTGCATTTTGGTGGAATTCCTGAATGCTCAAGTCCAAATAAACATTTAGGAATTCCACCTTATCTAGGAATTTAGAAATTCCCTAGACATGAATTCCTTAAATTCTAGTAAATGAACAGGCCAATGGGTCATTTTTAAGCATAGAAGCTTTAGGTCATTCAAAGGTTTTGTAATATGGAGGAAGAAGACTAATTCAACAATATCATTGAATGTCTATGACATTCCACAATATCTTGGAATAAGGACATAAATGTCAAAAAAAATTAAAAAGTGGAGGGAGGCCCTTTGCCAAAAGAAAAGAGTAAGTATTTGAGATAGAAGAGGCCCCTCCACCATTTTAGAAGAATTTAAGGGGGCTTTCATAAAAATTCCAAAGTCACATGGACAAACTTGTTAAAAAAAACCATAAAATATCTTATTGCTTTGTCTGTTGGTAAAAGTTGCCATTTTGTTTTGTTTTGTTTTTAAGAAAGAAGCAAAAGATCTTAAAAGCCGATTGATTCATTCAAACATTGACAAAAAAAATTCAAATTTGAATTATTCTTATGTCTCTATTTTTTTTTTTTTTTTTTGTAGTTTTATGTCAAATAGACAAAAAAAAAAAAAAAAGAAGAAGAAGTAGGGATTACCAAATGAAACCTAATTCCTAATCAAAGGATCCATTAGTGAGATATCTAAGATGGAATGATGGCATCACTACAAATATTTTTATTATACGGAAGACTTGAAGAACCCTATATAAATCTCCCACATAGTGAGTAAAGAAGAAAGATGATGTACGTATTAGATAAAGAAAAGGAATGCAATTTAGCCCCAAGGCGCTGCTCAGCTAGTTAGAGAGAATGAGTTCAACTTCAAGCTCTCCGAACATTGTGAAAAATAGAAAGAGAATACCCTAAAAAACTATGGGCGAAAGAAAGGATGAATAAAAACGTCAAATAATTCACCATATTCTTCAACACTATAGATAGACATTATCATATTTTTTTCAAAGACAGTTTCTTTTTGTTTATTATTATAATACAAATACCAACTAAACAACTCATAAAAAATAATAATTTATATAAATACCAACTAAACAACTCATAAAAAAATTATTTGTCAGCATCCTATTATCTAAGTGATCCTGTTGCAGTCTCCAGTTCGAGATTTTAACTAGCCTGGATGCTTATTATTAGGGATGGCAACAGAGCGGGTTTTGTACCTCAAGATTATCATTGGTGGAGATTGAATGCACCACCTTAGCTTTCTACGTGACTTAACTTAATGCTCAACAGCACTTCTACCACAAGAATTTTGTATATATCTTTAGTAATAAATAAATACATATCATATCCACAAGGCATGGCCCAAACCCACCTCAAACCAAGAAAATCACAATCAAACCTGCCGCTAATAGGTGCGGGATCCCCGTTTAAACCCAACCCATTGCCATCCCTACTTATGGTCAATGAGCAAGAGTTCCAGGCTTTGGATGGAGCTCACTAAGGAATTGGAATTCTAGGTCAGGCCCAGATAAATTCAATTGCGCCCAAATCCAAGTAAAAAATTCACTCCATATCAACCACTCTTTTATTCTGTGGCTGAATTTAGGCATAGGGACAGCCTCATTTGAGTCATTCCCACATGCCTTAAGATGTTAACCTAATATGGGCCACCTAAAAGGCCCACTTGATGAATGTCTTTGATCTTGCACATGAGTACACAATGGCATGTGTGAGGCAGTGGGGCAAGTAAGCTCTTTGTAGAAGGCTGTCAATTGGCTGGGTCAACCAGATGGACAGCCAACTCAACCAGCTTCACGGTCAGTTTAGGTTGCACTAAACGGATTGGGCCTTGGCTGAATCCAATTCAGCTCAATCTACCCAACTGATGGATCTAAGGTGAGACTGTCAATGAGCCAGGATTGGGCCAGACTCACCTAAATCACGCTTGAGTCCATTTACAATGATCACAATCGTCAGGCTCGGCAAAACATGGGCCTAGTTTAGCCCAGCCCATCAAATAGAGGTCTACTACTACACCGCAGCAATGGGCCAGCTTCTTAGACCAGCTTATGATCAGATTTGATGAAATGAAATACTACGTTCGTTTCTTGATGTGGAAGAGGAATTCACTATGAACGCCTGGGCCGAGTCCACTGATCAAATGTCTATGGACTTGTGGTTGCTCAATTGTGAGTAGGGGAGTTCATGGGTTGGGCCGGGTAATTATGCCCTAATTCACACCTGATTTGAATTGCCAAAATGGCTGATACAAATCATTATTGCGGCCCAATAAAGACCTTCTCTATTCCTATGTATTCTGTGCAAAGAAAAAGAAAAGGCCCTATATTTTTTTGCAGATGGATGCAAGTAGTTATGCTCATGGGTCGAGCCAGCTCACTTGGGGCTAGCTTCTTGCCTTGGGCTTTAATACTCTCCCAGGTCTGAATTTAATATTTGGGGCCAATTAATATTTTGTCAGGTCTTGGATTAACTAATAGAAAGCCCAAAGCTCCACGTAACCTAGCGTAAATAAGTATTGCTTTTAGTTTAGTGGCTTATTTGCCAAAACAAGTGATCAAAAGCCGGCCCAGCCTGGCCTGATTTACTAAATGGGTGGGCTCGTGCCTGACATCATTATGGAAGGCTGGGTTCGCGCCAAAAATTTACTGCATGTATCAGGCTTGGGCCAAACACAGGGCATGAAAAACCCGGCCTAACCCAGGGCATGAAAAACCCTAGAAACAGGTTTGATAAGTATGATAAAACCAAAGACTACATACAACTAGACAAGGCTGGTGGGTTAATAGTGAAAGGTCGGACTTTTGGGATAAGAACCCTTGGCATGTTCCTAATGTTCAAAGGCACTTGCCCACCATTGAAAGTAAGGGTCGCTGCACAGCAAGGATATATTCTGTAGTGCCATAGGCTCCTCCACTACCCTGCTTGGGCGGTCCTAAATGCTTGACTGGTCACCATTGAGGACCTTGAAGCGACGGTTCGTTGTCAACAAATGGAAGTGGGGAATTTTACCCTAAGAAAGGTCTCAAATATTTTTATACCTCGAAATCAGTCGTCAAATATACGTACTGCTCAAATCACTCCTCTCCGGTATCCCCTCCTTTTTGTGAGACCAAATTGCCCTTCATTTGTCTTTTGCGCGAGATCACGAGTAATGTCTCAAGGTCGCAAGTGTCCAAAAAATTGCCTTTTCCTTGTTTTTTGGTGAGTTCACAAGTAATATTTCGAGCTCGAGATTAGGTCCATGTAGTATTAGGATTTTACCTATAATCTTTGTGCATGTTTTTCCCTTCACTTTCTTTGAGGTCGATGTTGGTCTTCCCATTTTCTACTTTTCGCATTTGTAGGCCTTTAATTTGATGAGAATTACCTCCAAAGCTATGAATTTCTCCATCAATTTTCTCAACTTAGAATTATGAAATAACTGAAACATGATTTAACACGATTCAGTTGCAAGCTCAAGAGTTTATTTTCGAGTTTGAGAGTTAAACTTTCACTAAATAAGATGGTCTAAGTTGCTTTATGTTGGATAAATCTTTTAGAAAAATAAGGTAACATTTATATGATGGTATTGGTTGAAGAAGCACTCTGAGCTTGTTGAAAAGGTTGATATAAATGATTGAGCTGTGCACTTTTTAGACGGCCTAAAATATGTTGTCATTCTCAACCATAGTAATTGGCATTCACATGAGTATGTAAGATTTAAAATTTCAGAAGGAAAATCCAGTATAACTTCACTTGACTTGCAAGCTCAAGATATGACATGTAAGCTCAAGACATAACTCGCGAATTTGCAAAAAAATAAGTGAAGAGCAATGTTGTCAATACTTGCAAGCTCGAGATATACTCTCGAACTCACAAGAAAATAAGTGAAGGGCAATTTGGTATCAAAAAACGGGGGCGATAGGCGAGAGGCGAGAGGATCGATTTAGGTAATACGTTTATTTGATGATTAATTTCAATGTATAGAGATGTTTGAGGGCTTTTTTTTGTAAAAATCCCTTGGATCAAATTTATAGAAATTTTTAAACAGAGTCCTATAAATTCATTAGTGATGTCACTTAAGAAATTCAAACGGCTCAAAAGCACCATGCCTCAATGTATTAACACTAGTCTAAATTTGGACAATTTTCTCCTACACAATATGCACCGTACATTGCTACCATCGGTCACGTGGGACCCCATAAAATTCAAGGGGATCCCATCCTTAGTGTTTGTCTAGTTGCGCACTCTCCTACAAGAGTGCGTGAACATGAGAAAATTTTCCATCTACACTCTACTTCAATCAATGTTGGCCCCCACCTAAGATTGATTACCCCGTAAAACACCAAATTTTAACACACTGTTATTTTGCTCACATTTTTACACATGATCAATCTAATATTAATCCAACTCAAAATATGAAAGTGAAATTCGTATCAGAGTCCCATTATGTAACAAACTAACAATATTGTAGAATATATGGATTGATCAAAGGATTCTGAAGATTTCCCCCATCGTGACCGTGAGTGGACCAATCACGGTCTACAACGTCACCGTGGGTAGCCTCTGCTCGGATCTATGGCAAGCTGCCCGCATGCATGGCAAGTTGCCCGCGGTGAGGTGGCGGACCGTGATTGGTTCACTCACGATCATCGTGGGATAAATCTTTACAGAATCCAGATTTGACAAGGTGCCAAGTTCCAAAGTCGAGCGCTCATTATTTCTTTGTGCAAATTTTATAGTCATTGATATAGAAAATCGTGTGGCCCACATACCACGGGTCTTAGTCGGATCAATCAGGACCAATGCCGATAGAAAATACATTCTCACGTAAGACTTGATCCGATCCCACCAATAAAACTCCCAACAGGATTCGTGGATGTGGGTTTCTTAGCGAAGAAGTTTTGAGTAAGTGTATCACTCTTTGAGACTTGTCTATATAAGATAAGGGAGCCCGTTGCTATTCATTCATTCCATCCCCTATAAGAAACAAGAGGCAAAGAGATCTGTGGAGCTTCCCAATCGCCGAAACACCCATAGATCTCAGGCCGCGTATCAGAATCTCCACATCCAAATCCATCAATTTGTATAAGATCAATGCTGAAATTTTCTAAGATCCAATTTTCTAAGATCCGTAGACCGCTGCTCCCCTGAAGGCTGAAGGAGTGATTGGGTCAGTTCTTATAAAATTATGCACCTAGTAGAGCTATCAAGACTCTTAAAAAAATGAATACAAAAGATTTTCAGCTCCTAGAACAAACACAAACACAGAAAGATATGTGAAAGTGATGCCCGACACAAAATTTCACACTAAATAAGAATTCTTCAAATTCTTTCCATGAAAGAGATTCAGAAAACTTCTGGAAGGACTAATTAGTGGAACGCGGAAATCGCTCCAGCTGCGTAACGCTAAGCATTGTTCCATGAAAGCCCAATTCCAGTTCCCCTGTTTGGAATCAGCAATTCCAGGGAATCTGTCAAAACAGGTGCATCTTGTTTTTCCAGTTCCTTCTCTTGTTTAAATGGGTCTAATGATCCCTTGATACCAATTCTCACTATATCTAGTATAATGATCATTCTATCAAATTGACATTTGGGGTATACTACACCCAACAGAAACTTGGAACTGCAATCAAAATTAGCCATAAACAAAATCAAAATCTGAAAAAGAAAAAAAAAACAACAACTTTACAAAAATATTTATTCATTTATCTTACCAAAAGAAGGTATTAAAGAAATTGAACAACATCAATGTACACCAACATCCACTGATGTGAAACTTCAGAATTTCTTGGAGATTTATATGGATATCATCATCTTTCTTTCACTCACTGTAATCCGGAACTCCAGCAGCTTCCCAAAACCGCTCATAGAAGTCCTCCAGCAACTCTTCTGGAATGAACATGGCTCTACAGAGTGGGCAGGTCTTCTGGTCTTGATCTAACCAAGGGTCCAAACACACCCGATGAAATATATGGTGGCAGTTTGTCAGCCGTCGGATCTCTTCATGGCCCTCAAACTCGTACAGGCAGACAGCACAGCTCTCTGGGACATCATCCTCGCACAATTCATCTAACTTGATCACGGGAAGAATCTGACGGATAAGAATCGCCGAAACGGATTGGAATTGAGGAAGATGGGGAGGGTGGTCAGGCCAGGAGACGTCTGAAGATTCTAGCAGATGGGCCAGACCCAGATGCCCAAAGAAGCAGTGGATGAGATTTTTTATCAGACCCAGAAAGGACAAGGCATGGATGATGAGTTTGGGAAGTATAAACTCGGAATAACCGAGTGGAAAGCCCATGGCGAGTCAGCTCTTGTTATTCCTCTTCTTCTCTCTGCAGCTTCTGATAATTTTTGTGTTGTTTGGTAAGTTTCTTCTCTTATTCTAGAGCTATTGAGTTGCAGAAACAAATAGGTGAGACTTTGCTGCTTTATAAAGTGGGAGGAGTTGGGAACCATCCTTGGCCTTCATAAAAAATAACAGAAGACGCCATTCGTGAAGCCTGAAGGGAACATGTTACATGCATCTTGTTCTCTACTAGACAAGGCTTTGCTCATTCGTTTCCTGCTGTAGTTTATTCAAAAAGAGAGTGAATAGACCGAAGTTAAAGCCGGCTAGCCCAAGGACATGACATGGCTTGAGCTTTTTGATTCTTTTCCGTTGATTACTAATAAAATTGGGTAGATTAAGATCCACTTGCTTGGTGCGCTAGTTTATGTATTTGAGAAATGGTGTGGGTCATGACTTGCTTTTTTTTTTTTTTTTTTTTTTTTTTTTGGATGTCCTTACCACTCACTAGATAGTATGTACATACGTGTAGGAAAATGTTCGGCTACTAGCTGACTACATGTGCAATCTAGTTCCATGGGTCATTATGGCTGCGTTGGAACTTTTTCGTCTCTTGATCAAGCATCAAGACCAACTTTATACTTGTTGAGCAATTCACAAATTGTTCGTACTGAATTTCAAAAAACTCTATGGTTAAGACGCTATTTAACTTTTAATTAAATTGTAAAATCAAGGGCAAACATAATTTGTCGGGGCAGACTTTATGGCTAGCCCTTGTCTATATAAAGACTTTTTCATCTGCCCTCCTTTCATTGAAAAACATGCATCTATTTAGGCCTAAAGAGGTGGACTGCGGCAATATTCTTAGGAGAACATTGTCCACACATATGCGTGCCTATATATACGACCAATTCAATAGTCATTACATACGCGTACCTAAACCGTCTATTTACATTATATTTACATTAGATGCTAATAAATAAATGTAACGCGGCTTTAGACGGATCATCCCACGTCAGGACTGATATACTAATTTTTCATTGAGAATGATGGACCGTTGTCTATTTGGAGTGATTGATACGGCCATTCAGATGGTGCGTGAATCATCCAAAGACAAGAGATCGATGCAGCCTCCTTGTCAGATGCAAGTCAAAAAAGTGGGTCATATATCCATAAGTGAAGTTTAAAATTCACCAGATTGTATGGTGAGTTTTTGCTTCTATAATATATGTAAGTTGATAAGCTTGAAGATAATGAAAATTATAGCTAGGTATTGACTGCTCTTTTGATCTTAGTTGTGCCTTTTTGATCGGGGCATTAGACATTGGATGTGGCTGTGTTATTTTTGGATGTTTTAGTTTTCAAATGGAAGTTAGGTTGTCCAGTTTAATATTGTATAAAAAAAATTTAAAAAAACTAAAGGCTTTGGTGGTCATTTTGGGGTATCAAAAAAAAAATTATATTTGGGTCTTTCTCCCTTTTGTTTAATGGTAAAATGAAGTATTAAACACTGTTCCTTTCAAAAGCACAGATTTGCCTTCTTTTTCCTTCCGCATCGCTAGCATGCATGGGGGAGTGATAGCTTCAACCAAAGGCCGCTCATGTGGAATGTTTTTTTTTCAATGTCGAGTCACTTTTTCTAGGATTCGAACATGCGACTAATTGAATTTGATACCATATTCATTTTTACAAAAACTTTAAAGTGTTAGTAGAGACAATATAAATATTTTTCAATGCTGAATCTGACCCCACCAAATACTATTAGTTATAGCGTGCAGAAAAACCATACGATGTTCTCTCCTATTTATTCGGAACTTGCTTGCACAAATACATCCTAACTACAACAGATTGATTTCTTGTTGTCTCCCCTAAAACAAATATACCATTCCACCGGTCCATCAGTGTGTCGGCAACGTCATAAGTAACTAGTTTTATTGGTGGAAAACTCATATGTAATTAGTTAATGTCTATTTTTATACTTTTACAAAGGTATAGCCTTAAAGGAGAGATGTATAAATATTAATGATGAAAGAAATAAAAAAGTAGTTGACTTTGGAATTTACCTAATTCAAAAGAAAGAAGATTTCATTTATTTCATCTTTGTTGTTATCCAATCTACTCTAGTGGTGAGCAATTTCAGCATTCAGATCTCCACGGAAAGCATACAAGCTCAAGCCCTTTTTGAGGTTGTGTTTGTGTGAAGAAAGGATTCTGCAAGTGAGAGTGAAAAGATATTCTAATTTTCCATATAACCCACTTATTTGTTGTTTTGTATCAGACAAAGGGAAGCAAACAAACTGATTTAATCTTGAATAGAGAAAACTATAATTTTCCAAGGGAATGGTAGAAATGTAGAATTCACTTCTCCAAAACAGAAGTCTGTGGAGTACGGAACCCTCTAGTTGCATAAATAAGCCCTAAAAGGCAAGTAAACACTCTTCTCATTTTCAATCCCCAAGCAAAATATGAAGGTTGAGAGTGTACTAGAAAATGATTCCTAGCATATTTAAAGGTGAGATTTCTCTTGCCCTACATCAGTATTTTCAGAAAGACGAAAACCCCCCAATTAAAGGTGCCCATAGGGACATTGGGAGAATAAGAGCACATTCGTGTAAATGCTTTTTCACAAAACGAAAAGGAAAAGTGAAACATTTTCTTTGTAAAACTTCATTCATCATTCCATGCAAATTCGTTTCCATAAAAATAAAAATTAAAAGGAATGCAATTTTTGTGAATCAGAGCACATGTAGTTCCAATACAAGGGAGTTCGAGAAAATAAAAACATTTTTTTTTTCAAAAACAAAATGTTAATCCATGGACTTTCGTTTGTGTAGACACTACAGAATGCCAACTAAATGGAGAGGGTGGATTCACTTAATGGACGTCCGCACATCCACTTATGCTTGGATTGGCAATGATCAATGTTGAGATTTTCACCTAATACCCAACCCTAGTGGGCCACTTCAGCCACCTCTTTCAGCCCTTTTACACATTAGGCACAAACAAATCACCCATCCCAGTTCCCCAATTTGACACTATTTGGCTCTAATTTAATATTTTTCTACTGTTGAGTTTTTTTTTTTTTTTTTTTTTTTAAGAATATATATCATGACAATGATTGATCATGAGCAAGGTCATAAAAGTCCAATGTTGAGTTTATTCACTGTGGGTTTCGCTTTACTTAGTCTAGATAAGTCCAATTAGTTGGCTATGGATCCTGTCGGTGGCCAATACAAGCTGAGTAATGACTTGTAACATCACCCTTTTAGTGGCACTAGGCTAAATTTCACTCCATACAAACATACACACATCACCATTATATTTTGGTTGTCAAATTTATGCATGACTACTCTGATAATTCTTTTCTTTTTTAGACCGGATTCTCAGGGATGAAGTGGCCCAAGTGGGTGATCCACTAGCACCACATTTTTGTTATTGTGTCTGGCTGCATTGAACACTGCTGGGCCCACGCCCGGTTTATCCGGAAGAACATGTGAAGGCAGGCATAGGTGCGTCATTTAGGAGGCCTCTTCTTGCTGTCTTGTCCTTGATTAGATTATTAGGAGTTTGGAGTTCTCCTCATATGTGGGTGGGTCCACTCTTTGATGATCCAGATAGGCTTCATATATATATTTCCAAGAGAATGTAAACATCCTGGCCATCCAAATTGACAAAGGTGCTTTTGGTTTTCCTCTGGCCGTCAACTTATAGATGTCATCGACTCATGAACTAGGAATGTCCTGGGTAGATCAGAATTTCTTGGTAGAACCCATTGTGAGTCTCATAGCCTAGGTCTACACAATCTCATTATTTTGGGTCAGGTACTTCAATAAGCTTTGGTGCTAATGAATGGCCAACTGTTCTGGTCAAAGCTGACAAAAGAATCGTGAATACCCAAAATGCTAGAAGAAGAACTTGAATTGAAAACATCAATTCCACCCCTCCCTTCTACAGAAACTATCAGTTCTTTTCCACAGCGCAGATGGGAAGGAAGTTGGGTGAGTAGGTGGATGTGTCATTACTTAACTTTCAAAAAAAAATGTATGAATTTGGATCCATTTTCATTTGGGTCATGCATTGCATTGGAGTGGACCCAATAAAAAATAAAATCTAGGTCTAAATTCGAGTCAATGGTTTTCACATTTAGTGCCCATTACACCCTTTTTGAACATTCATGGAGTTAGTTGTTTGTGGCCACATTACACCACCATGACAAAGATCTAGAGCCTGTGGGACAGGTGATCCACATAAATTTCTGATGACTGATGAGGCGCCATTGATGAGAATGCCTGATGAGTTTTTGGTTGGCAGCAGTGGCTGTGCATGAAGAAAGGATGGTAAGGATCTTGCTTGTGATCATGGTTCTAGACTTTTCCATGCTTTCTCATTTCCACCACTGAAAGAAACGGCAGCATGTATTGTTTCCACATGTATGAATTTTGAGGAATCAAAGAGCTGCACATCTCCTGCAGCTTGTGTGTTCACGCACATGTAATGATCCTAACTGCTGGGTTAGGCAAGTGGAAAGGTTCAGACAGCATTAATCATCTTCCCGTGCAATGCAATGAACCTGTGGTGGCAAGTTGTAGGGACAAGAGGCCATGTAACGATAGGATGAGAAGGGGTTGGGATCCTCGAATAAATGGGGCTGTAAATGGACCCAATTCTGGCTCGAATCTTCCTGAACCCTAATCCAATTATTAGGGCTTCAAATGCGGGGCTTGGCCTGTTAGACGCTCATTAATTGAACCCACCCACCCACCCCCCCCCCCCCATTAACCACATTTGGATAGTCACTAGGCCAATTTTGACACTCATCCAACTGCGATTTATCATTGGATTTAAATCCAAAATACTGATGCCTTCTAAAATGGTTAAATCTGACCGTGTTAGGATAATCTAGTATCATTGATATTTTGCTCATCCCTAACCCTCATTGAGATCTTTTCGTCCCATATAACCCCATAATTAGCACGGCATAAGGCAGGAGAGAAAATTGAGAACACAACTAAAAGGTGTACTTATTGCATTCTGTATATTGTATTCTAAGTAAGTCCAATTACATTTACGAATATATAAAGAAAACTTGTAAGCAAACTTGGTAAGAAACATATCCTAAATAGGAAACTCAATCTTAATTAAATAAGAAAACCCTACTAAAATATATACCTAATCTACATACTGTCACTGGCTCAACCACTCCGATGAGTGTGCTGAGTCAGCAATGACTTCAACACAAGCAAGTTCACATTCAATTACATGTGATGGTTCTCGACATAATTAAAAATCTATATATCGGATATCTCGGATCATTTCATGCAATTTCGTAAGCCTAGATACCCAAGGATTTTGAGAATTTGAACGAGATTAGTAGTCTCAATATCAGTCATCATGGTTTGTCAAAACCATTAATATTTAAATGAGTTGATCAAGTCCTATTTTCTTAGAGACAATAGAGGCAAAAATAGTTTTAAGAAGTTTTGTATGACCAACTGAAGGCAATGCGTCAACTCTTCTTCGGTGAGGGTTGGAAAGGAACCACCAAATGTCATCATTCATCAATGTGAAGACTTCCTCGTTTGCTTATTCTCTAAGAAAATGACAGTGGTGAGCAATTCCTGATTCCATCTACCAACCCGAAGAAATCCCAAGGTTGGATTGATATTTTCAAGGAAACTAACAAGGAAGTAAACCATTTGATGTGGACTGTTAGTATTTTTGTTGCCTAATTCATAGATTGGGCAAAACTCTGGGTCCATTGAGTTGTATTTTCTAATTTATTTTAGAATAGACTGTGGATGTGTCGCCGGAAGAGCTGAAGCGAAGAATAGAAGAAAAAAGTAGACCGGGCAATATCCCCCAGGCCCGATCGATCGGAGCCTCAGACCGATCGATCGGTCTAAATATGCATCCAATTACTTGGATGGTCCGATCAATCGGATGCACAGTCCGATCGATCGAACAAGGTGCGCGAAAACAGGAAAGTCTCTTATTTTGACACAAACTTGCTTCATTTTGAAACACTGTTTCCCAATTTGAATCCTACTTGTACACTAAGTCGAAGGCACAAATTTGGGGATACATAGGGTGTTACTCTCAACCTTAGAAAAAATCACGACCACCACAACTCTCATTAATCTGAGTCAGAGATATCTTTGAGAGAGTTTATTCTCTAGAGCCATTGAGAGACTATTTTGAAGGGTTGCTCTAGAAGGTTGTTGATGCTTCTACTTTTCTTGTAAAAGATTGATCATCTTGATTGACAAGGTGCGAGGAGATCAAGTAAGGAGAACGGGGCACGGTGGATGTCGTGTTAGTAGATTCTTTGCAAGAACAACTACAGTCCTTAGGTCGAGGTATAAACTGAGGTAAAGGAGCTTGTGAGTATATCTTGTAACTGTTCGTAAACTCTTGATTTCTGGTTCGTAGTTTTTCTCCCTAGATAGGGTTGTCACGCTAAATATTGTATCTGCATTCTTATGGTGTGTGATTGGTAAATAGCTAATTCTAAATTGTCTGATTGGTTTATTTCCGCTGCATTGATTTGCTAAATTAAAACTAGTAATCCATTCTGGTAGCTCCCAATAAATTTCACGAACTCATGCACCCTCTTCAACCAGCAGACATGGCCTAAACCAGCTCAACCCTGCTAGTGATACTTCAACCAATCAATCTGAACATTTCAACGTTTTGGGGTGGATAAATAGATAATGAGACAGTTTTCTCTGAGTTCACTATATTGAATTTGAAAAGAAAGAAAGAAACATTGGATGAGTAGAATTCACAAAGCCTATGGTGATGATGAAGACATCTAATTAGTAAAATAATCAGGTTGAAGTTAAGGTGGCACTTTGGGATGTAAACTTTAAGTTGGTAGATGGTTTTAAGTGGTCTTTATCTCCTTAGATCTTAAATATCTTTCTGTGATTCCTAAGGTTGTTTATGCTGATCAGTCTTCATCCGTTGCCAAGTAAGTTGATTCTATATAGGTCAGACTAGTTCAAGGGCATGAGAATGATAGATGCCAACACAAGTTCCACAACTATAACCTAAGTTGTCTGCTGCTTCTTAGACTACATACAGTTTTGTGCATTGGAAAATTATCACAATGGATCATTTTAATCGGGCTTGACTTTTTAAGTAAGGGTGCAATTTGGGTGGGCCAAAACTGAACCCATTGCAGGAGCAAACTCTAAAAGTAAAATCTGGGTTGGCATATGCTGGTTAATGTTCAACTTGGGCTGAATTTTGAAGCCCACTTGGGTTAATATTACATGAAACCTATTTAGAGAATATGAAAATAGACAATTCAAAATTCAAATCTGTACTGAGTACAAGCATTTGTAATATGCAGTAAACAACCAGATCTCTACTTTCTAATTTTGGTTGTTTACCTGACCCGGGTTCTGGGTTCATTCCTTTGTTTTTAGGCTTCTGTTGTTTTGTGCTCTCCCCTTCGTGGGAGAACTCCTGTGGGTCTTTTGGGCCTGCTTTAGGTTAGCTCTTGTTTGGTTATCATCTAAATGGGGGAGGACAAGTGCTTATAGTTTCCTTTTTCTTTGCACCGTTTACGTTTATTTTGGATTATATATACACACATCTTCCAAAAACAAATTGTACTAAGTCATTTATCTGGACTTTAAGCTGGTTTGAAAACTTTGATCTGTTTGAAATGGAGCTGATTCCATTAGATAACGTTTACAAATAACTTTTTTTTATTGGTTTGATTCTATTAAAAAAAAAAAACATACATATCATATGGTAAAAGTAGTACACACAAACTTTGTATGTATTAAAAGTTACAGTTAACTCTGTCAAAAAAATAAAAATTATTGATTATTTTAGGCATTAATGTTATTAATAAAGTGAACTCGTTTGTTGGTTTTTGAAAAAAAGCAAAATGTCAAAACATCTTGCGGCAGTTTAATCAAAGATTAGCAAAAACTCTTTCATGTAAAGCATTTAAATTTCTCGATTTTAAGTCAAATAGACCTCCTTTTTTTATTATTAAAGTTAACTCATTTGTTGGTTTTTGGAAAAAGGCAAAAATGTCAAAACATCTTGCGGCAGTTTGATCAAAAATTCGCATAAACTCTTTCCTCTAAAGCATTTAAACTTTTCAATTTTAAGTCCAATAGACTTCATTTTCAGATTTGTAAAATAACACTTTGTTTTATTTTATTTTTTATTGGAACACACTATAGGAGTATTCGGGTAGTTTACCATTCCTCTATGTAATAGCCCAAAAAAAAAAAAAATTCACACCTTAATTTGTTCGGCTTAATGTTTCCACTCCAAACGTCTATTAAGAGGTTTCTAGAATCAATATATTCCAAAAGCATGACTTGTTGCAACAGAGGCTAATCTCATATTAAATAGTAAAGGACCAATAGGGATGCAAATGGGATGGTTCTGGGTGAGAACCATTTTGGACCCACATCCGGACCAAATTTTCTAAATAATAGTTTCGGTTCTGAGTTCGGTTCCAACTCAAAACTTGTTTTGGTTTTATACCCAATTCCAGTAGAAGGATCCGAATCCAGTTCCGTAATCGGATCCAACTAGAGAATCAGGATCTAGTTTCAAAATGGTCTCTACCTTCTTTTACATTTTTTATATTTTTTACTGTTAATCAGAATATTAATTAATTTATTGCAATGCATCAAGTCTACTACTTTCAGGATTAAACACAAAAATGTCCAACAAAAGATGATTTCGATCTATAGTTTGGGACATTATAGACTCATATGTCGAGTCCCAAGTCCACGGGTCAAACCTATATGGACCCAAAACTAGACCTATGTATCAATCGAAACCTAAATTGACTTTCGAACCCAAACCCATGTATAAATTAGAACCTAAATTAACTTATTGCAATGCATCAAGTCTACTACTTCAGGGATTAAACACAAAGATGTCCAACAAGTTGACTTTGATCTACAGTTTGCAACATTAAAGATTCATATGTCGGGTCCCAGATCAACGGGTGGAACCTATATGGACCCAGAACTAGACTCATGTATCAATCGAAACCTAAACTGAGTTTTGGACCAAACCCATGTGATGTGCACCCTTACAAAAAAAATGGGCATACATCCTGCTCAGATGCTCAGCTATGCTGAGTATCGTGGAGAATTGTTCCACCCCTGATTCTGTCATATAATGCTCGAATCCTGTAACATCGAGATGGATAGACCCGGGGGACTGAAACATCGTTCCTTGACTCAGTTCAGGGGTTTTTTTTTTTCCATCATTATCTTGTTCATTGATTCATTCCAAAAAAGAAAATGAACTTCATGAGCACCTTTCTCGGATTCTTTTCTTTTTTTTCTTGTTATTTTGACAGAATAAATTTTGGGTTTATTCTTAGACTTTTTAATTTGGCTGTTCATCTTTTTGCCAAGTTTAGATTTATCATGATAGGAACTTTGAATGGGGTGAATTTATTTTTTTATTTATTTTTTTTTTTTTTGCTATCGGAGGGTTCATGGCTGGACTAATCTCTCCTGGTCCAGAGAAAAGCTGGGTAGACTCCTCTATAGCTCCAGTATGGTTGTGCAGTTTTGAACCTACAACCTCCTGGTACAAATCGTGGTGCTAGGTCAACTGAGCTACCCTTTGGAATTAAATGGGTGTGAATATCTTTCCTGAGTGGTTATACAAGATGTTTTTTTTTTTTTTGGTAAAAGGTTATACAAGATGTTCAACCCTTAGTAACCCCGTTATGTTTGGTTGTCTTGTTCTAATATTTAATTTTTCTCTCATGAGAAAAAAGTTAATCTTCTTTTATTATTGACATAACGAGTTACCGGCAAAACACAATTGAGTTCAAGGCAGCTAATGTAAGAGGATTCATGAGAAGAGCTCACGTTGGGTGGCATGAAGTCCCGAGTTAAAGGGAGTGGAACTCCACAACAAGGCTCACCTGTGAGTTAATAGGAGTTAGTTACATTATAAAATTGACCATTTGGTAGTAAATATGACTAACACAGTCTTAAGCATTTTTTTCTTTTTCTTTTTTTTTTCTTTTTTTTCTTTTTTACCCAGCTAAGTGGGTTGGGATCCTAATCCTCAGGTGCAGGTGAGGGAAGGAGACTTCGGGTGAAGTACAATAGCCCTCTGGCAAGGAAATGCAGCATGCATGGGGTCAGGTAAGAACTGACGCCTTTTACCACTAATATACATTATTCATTATAAAGTTTTGATCAAATCTCACGATGAGACCACCTCCTGCTTAGTGTAAAATTTGGAATGTCAGACATAGGAGTAGGAAATGGTGTCAGATTGGGTCAAATGGGTTGGGGTGACATGTGGTGTCTATGGGTTGAGCTGACCTATATTTGACCCATTTTTAAAACAAATGTAGGCCAACTTGACCTGCATAACCACATTCAATATGGGTCAATTTCTTTAACCCAACCCAAATTATAGGATCTTTGCCCAAATCTAATCCATTTCAAATAGCCGCAGGCCAAAAAAAAAAAAAGCATAATCCAAGTTGGGCTCATTATATCTAATTTTTAGATTATTGTAAATGCTAAAATATTAAACTGCCAGATATTTTAAATGGGTTTAGATATGCACGTCTGCTCCAAACCAACACATTTAAATAGGTTAGCTGGGTTATGCGTTTTAAATGGATTGACCCTAATCTGAGCCATTCAAATGCAGTTCAGAATTTCTTGACTCGTGACCCACATGTATATATTGTGGATCTAGTTCTAATGGTTGAACTCGGTTTAAATTAGAGGTTGGGTCAAATTTTGCAACCCTGACAGGACCTTTACTTTGTTGTTCAAATTTTAAATAGACGGGCCTCATTATTAAAGAGGATGTTTCTTTGCTATAATGTCAAATAAAGATTTGGTGTGTTGAGGAGTTCTTGACATGATGTGATGACTTGTTCTTGACGTTTGCAAATGTCACGATTCTTCACCGTAATTATAAAATTTCAGCCACCTAAAAAGCCTTAAAGGATCATTTTGAAATTCTTAAAATTATACCCTCTATTTTTATTTTTATTTTTGGAATTCTTAAGTACAAGAGAATATTAAAGAAATTCCACTAGATTTGAGAATTCAGAATTTCTTTGGATTCCAGTAAAACAATGGACCCTAAGTTGAAGCTTCATAGGCACTCTCTGATTGCCAGTTGCGAGTTGCTGTCCTCGGCCTTGTCCCGTTCAATCTTCATTGAATTCACTTCACCAAATTAATAAATACCTCCATTGACTTCCTCTGTACCACTTATCTATATTTCATGGTATCTGTGCCCTCCAAGACTTCTTTCTTCTGGTCTATCTTTGCATGAGTGCATTCCTTGCATCTACTACTATCTAAGCTTGGCCGTGACTTTCACGCCCTGTCTTGAATTTTAAGTCCATTGACTAATAAATGGGTTGTGCTTAGACAAGCTTGGCCCCTCCACAACACCTTTGTAGCTGAGTCTTTTTAGGTCGGTCGTTCAGAAAATGACCCCAAGTCCCAACCCCTGTGTTGGGTTAGCATTGCATACCAGCTAAGCAAGGTGGTGTAGCCTTGTTTTACATCCTAGAAAGAAAACCCAATGTTGAAATCTAATGGAGATTCTTCTGAAGAACTATTGACATCAGAGATCTTCATACTCAACGGTATGGATCACTGACAGTGGGACCATAATCATGTTTCTGAATTTCGTTGGCGGTGCTGGAGCATTTCTTTTGAAGATGGTGGTGATGATGATGGCGGTGGTTGGCCGTTTTATTAGACTTTTGGTGAGCATCGGTCACGTACCAGCCCATTTACTATCAGTCCGAACCCAAGTGGCAGAGGCGGACCCACGTTTTCATGACCTGGGGCGGTCGCCCCAGGTCAAATTTCCAAATCCTCCTTAAATACCATTGGGCCTTGGCCCACGCCCCACATCAGAGAAATCCTCGCCCCATATCAAGGGATCCACGTGTGAGGATAGAAGGTAGAACGAAAAAAACAAACCCAGATCCTCTTTCGACCTTCCTTCTTCCACATATCCTCTTCAAACGAAACCCTTCTTCCTTCGAGTGCAGCACGGATTTCTCGCACTTCTCGTCGGACTTCAGGTATCTCTTTCTCCCTCTCTGTCGCCTCTCCCTCTATGGCTAGGGTTTGTGCAGTTTCCTCTCTTCTTTTCCTTCCTCTCTTTGCACGTTAGGGCTTATGTTTTAGTTTTTCTTTTCTTTTTCTTTTGAAGTGATGATTTCAGACTTTCAATGCCTTCTGTTCTATTAAAACTGAGAAAATGGTGATTGAGAAGAATATGTTCTCTCTCTCTCTCTCTCTCTCTCTCTCTCTCTTTCCGATAAATGGAGGAAATTAGGGAAATCAAAGTGTCGATATATCGTTTCAGTCGCCCTTTCCTCTTTGCCTCTTTGGTTGGCGACTTGATTGTTGACTCGATCACATTTATGCTTTGCGATTTTATTTGTTGACTCAAGAAGTTTATTGTTGATTCGTTTCAGACTTTCAGTACATCCTTGGCTTTTTAATCCTCTGATAAACTTCTTTGTGTTTATTGTCTTAGGTAATGAAAAGTGCAAAACCACAACCTCTACGACTTTGCAATAGTTTATTGAAGCACATTAGAAACAGCTCTAAAAATGTGCTCTGCACTAAATGTTAACTAGTCTTTTGCATGAAGGTCACAATAGATATTTTCTTTTTCCTTTCTGTAGGGAACATGCAGTGATTTCATTTTCAATAGAGAGTGACCCACCACATCCGCCGTTGGATGTAATGATTTGGGGTGTTTTGTTTTCATGGGTCTTCTGTCTTCAAGCCAAAGCAATGATGTTGTGTACAAAAGATGGTAAAGGGACATTGGCTTGTGGTGGAGGGTGTTTGTGTGGAGAAGGCCTATGATTGCTCTTTTCTCCGTTATGATGAATCATGGAGAGGAGGTTGGTGTTTTATTCTGGTCAAAGTATCAAAGATAAGGGGAGAGAAAAGGAGATAGCTCTTTTGGAATTTAAGTGATCTCCACATCCCCTACATATTCTGTTTTACCGCTATTATTTTGTATTGTGTTTGTGTTCTTGTATTTACTACCTTATCTTCTCCGTTCATTACCAGTTTTAAATCCTAATACATTATAACAATGATTTAGCTGCTATTCTGAAGCCCTGATAAAGAAGGATGATTGTGTAGGGTTAGAAGCCAATGCAAGACTTTTGTCATAACTGTGTTTAGACTTTAGAGCACTCCTTGCTTCTAAGTTGGCTCAGGATAAACTAGAATGGTGAATCAGAATTCATGTAGCTAATCCCAATGAAGTTTGGACTAGGCTTTGATGATGATAATGGTGGTGATAAAACTATAACAATGATTTAACTCGCTGGCCTTGAGTTTATGAGTGTGCCCCAATAAACTCAAGCCCAAACATTGAGCACTAATATTGAAAAGAATGTAGTTAATAACCTATCATCCCTTATAAAATCAAGCACAATTGTTCATATTTTCTATGTCCTGGTTTCGAATAGATCTAGAGTTGTTGTGAGCAAGACTTATCTAATTGTCTTGATCTATGTTTAAGCTTTAACTACTTATTTCTTCTTCTCTTTTTTTCATTTTGGAAACTTTATTCTTGGCCTGTAATATGATGTTTATAATTATGCTGATAATGTTCATTTATAAATTATAAATACAGGTGCTCTCATTTGGATTTATATGATTAAAGAACTGTTCGGAACTTAAGGAAATAATAATGAGGTACTAATTTTTACATGATAATGTGTATTACTTTTTTAGAGTTTCTTTATTATTGTTGTAGTTTGCTTGTCAAATTGTGTGCTAATTTCTTAAGAATTCGCGATTTTGGTGTTGTGGCTTAAAAGTTTATTTACAAATCATGTGTTGGTAGTAGGATCCCTTAAAAAGTTTTTTGGTTTTCAGTTTACTTCTCTTATACTGTAAATTTTGGAGAAATGAATAGTCACAATTAATTTCAAACAACAAATATATTGAGTTGATATGGTTAAATATTTTGCATCTATTTACATGGAATACATTTTTTTTCTTTTGTTATTATTGATGTAAAAAATTTCTAGCAAAAGTTTAGCCCCACCTAAATGAAAATCCTGGGTCCGCCTCTGCCAAGTGGGCTGGACTGCGCGGGGCTTGAGCTGGATCGGGTCAGTTGCAATATGATCTAATCACAAGGACATGATGTATAAGAATTGCCAGGTCCGGCACAAAAGGATCCACTGACCATGGATCCTTTTCGATTTGTTCCCGCCAGCCCTGTTCAATTTGAGACATGTAATGAGGCCCAGCTCCAGCCCACAGGCAAAAACATGGCCCATATCCAGTTCAATGTGTGTTGATAGGGCCAACCCATGAGCACCCCTGGCTCTGAACCACAATGGGATCTGATTTGAGATAAATTCTAGGGGATTTAACGGGAAAAGCCCTCCTATACATACATTTCTTTAATTTGGCCCCAATAAAAATGGGCAGACAGAATGGGCCCTAAATGTACATTTCTCTTTCCTTTTTTGTCTTTTAGCACTATAGTCGATATCGACCATCCCTGCATATCTACTAAAGACCGAAACCCCTTTACTCGTCATCCTTCTTCTTCCTCTTTTCCCCCTTTTCCCCTTTCTATTTTCCATTGTCGTTGTCTACACCCCCTCATCCCCATTCAGTGTTGGTTGGAATTCAATGGGGACATTCTTTTCACAAATGAGTTAAAAGAAGTCAAATCTTGAATTTTTCAGATTCGAAGAAGAAGATGATAGCTTTTGAAAACGGAGATTGGGTTCCAGTAGAAGAGCTGCTGTATTGGAAGGGCCGTTGAGGAAGATGGGATTGGATTGCGACATGGGGTTTTGGGGGGTGAATGGAAGTCGAAAAGAGGGGATTTTGTTGGGTTTGAATCGAAGAAGGGTAAAAGATAAGGATTTTTACAGGCAGTACTTAGAAAGTTGGGATTTTGGGAGATGAGTTTTCATCTTTTGGGATGTATCTGAGTTTGGGCTACTAGTATTTTAAGCTGGTAGCGTTTTTCATGGATATAGTTATGGAGAATGAAAGGCTCTTGTTTTATTTCATAGGCTCATGGAGATGCGTTTTTCCCATTGCAAAGAGATGTAAGGAATCAAGTAGAAAAAGGAATGGAATGCAAGTTCAGAGTCCTTAAACCGATCATTTAACTATATCCATAGCCATATGAAGCTGGAAGGTTTTTTAAAATAAAGCCCTTGACAGAGAGAAGTAAGAAATTTAGAGAAGACCTATAAGAGAGAAATTTAGAGAAGACCTATAAGAGAAATATAGTGGAATCTTGTAAGAAATTTAGAGAAGCAATGAGCCACAAATCTGTATTGGGGTAGTTTCCATGAAGGTGTTCGATGAAATGACAAAGAGAAAGGAGAATGAAATTTCACGCTCATTTCTCTTGTTTTTCTCATGGGAAAGAAGTCTGCTACTGTTGTGGGGTTTGTCCTTCTTTGATTTTGCTCACTAGGAGATATTGGAAGAGAGGAATTAGAGAACATGAGTGGGGTTTTCATTTCTTGATTTTTGTAATTTTCAAACATATTTCATGCATATATATTTTGAAATGTAAGGTGAAGACACAATGAACTTGTAATGTTGTAAATGGTTTCCCCCTATCTGAGATGTTTGAAATGTGTTTGAGGAGTTTGAAATGTATTTGAAATGTCCGAACTCTTGAGCTTTTGAAACGTCTGAGTGAAGGGTTGAAACCTCCCCACCAAAACTCTCTACTATGACGTCCAAAGATGAAATTGGTATTGGTTGAATCGGTGGAAGCATTTTTTGGAAGGGTGATGCAAGAGTCAATGTGAACTCTTTTTTTGTTGGTGTTAATATTTGGTGCTAATGTGATAGAAGATGCAGCCGTTCTGGACAGTGTATAGTCTACTGAAGCATTTTTTGAAAGGGGGATGCAAGAGTCAATGTGAACTCCTTTTTTGTTGATGTTAATATTTGATGTTAATGTGATAGAAGATGCAGCCATTCTAGACGGTGTACAGTCTACTGAAGCCTTTTTTGGAAGAGGGATGCAAGAGTCAATGTGAACTCCTTTTTTGTTGGTGTTAATATTTGGTGTTAATGTGATAGAAGATGCAACCATTCTGGATAGTGTACAGTCTACTGAAGCATTTTTTGGAAGCGGGATGAAAGAGTTAATGTGAACTCCTCTTTGGTTGGTGTTAGTATTTGGTGTTAATGTGATAGAAGATGTAGCCGTCTGGACAATGTAATCTCCACATGGAAGAGATTTTTTGGATGGGGGATGCACATGTTAATGTCTTCATATCCATTTTTATTGGTGTTAATGTAATTGATAGAAGATATAGTCGTGATGGGCTTGCACATTTTGTTGAAGCATTTTTTGGAAGGGCACAAGTGTTAAACATACTTTTTCCTTTTGTAAAGATCACCCTTTTTTGGGGTTATGTGTTGTTGAGAACTTATCTATAATAATATAATGGTTGTTTGTATTGTCCCGTTAATGATTTTTTATTTTTTTGTTCTACTTTTATTATTGAAAATGATTAGCAAACCCCATCTAGAGCTACACTTAGTAAGTTATAGTATTATAACATAGTCGATATCGACTATGACTGTGTTTTTTATGTTTTAGCTAAATAGTCGATATCGACTATGACTGTGTTTTTTATGTTTCAGTTAAATAGTCGATATCGACTATGACTGTGTTTTTTATGTTTCAGTTAAATAGTCGATATCGACTATGACTGTGCTTTTTATGTTTCAGCTAAATAGTCGATATCGACTATGACAATAATCGATATCGACTATGACTGTGTTTTTTATGTTTCGGCTAAATAGTCGATATCGACTGACTGTGATATTAAACAAACTAGGGAATGATACATTCCATTGTACTAAACATTGTTATGAATACATTGGTACATTCCATTCACACATTCAATTCACAACCATACATTAACATACCATTCAATTTCAAATAATGATATATGAAGTTTCACAACATAAATCCAACTGCCCAAAACCATAGAAGTTCTACAACCACTACCCACAAGTTCCACAATTTCAATTACGAAGTAAAGAAAGTAAGTATCTATGTTTGGCCTCTCCTTCTATTGCCCAAAAAACCTTCCCAAAACTTCTTTTAACCAGTTAAGAAAATTACATCAAACTAGTATGTTCAACAACTAAGGAAGATTCAACCTACTAGCATTCACTTGTCAACTTCTTTTGAATAACTCAATGACAATTCTGCTACGGAAGTAAGGGATGTCAGACTGTGTAAATGTTATAGGACGACAGTGAACACAATGCTCCGCGAATGCCACAGTGAAAACTTCGTAGTCATTATAATTGTCTTGATGATGAATGTCTTCCTTGAACAGGATAGTCCATAAAAATGGATTCGTCCAGTGCTTTATTTAAATCATTGTTGGATACCATGGTACAAATACTGGCTAGTTCATCATCTCTACATGAAAGAGATGTTTGTTAATAAAACACAATGCTACAGATATTAATGAAGATGGGTACTACATGAAAGTAATTGGAAAAACACTAGTATAGAGTTTTGGTGGGGAAGGTTTCATCCGACTCATTTCGCAACTTCCACTGATTTAGCCAATACCAATTTCATCCTTGAACGTCATAGTTGAAAGTTTTGGTGGGGAAGGTTTCAGTCCTTCACTCAGACATTTCAAAAACTCAAGAGCTCGGACATCTCAAACACATTTCAAATATCTCAAATAGGGGGAAACCATTCACAACATTACAAGTTCATTGTGTCTTGACCTTACATTTTAAAAAATATATACATGAAATATGTTTGAAAATTACAAAAATCAAGGAATGAAAACCCCACCCATGTACTCTAATTCCTCTTATCCAATATCTCCTAGTTAGCAAAACCAAGGAATGACAAACCCCACAACAACAACAACAACAACAGACTAATTTCCCATGATAAAAATAAGAGAAAGGAGCGTGAAATTTCATTATCCTTTCTCTTCGTCATTTCATCGAACACCTTCATGGAAATTATCCCAACACAGATTTGTAACTCATTGCTTCTCCAAATCTCTTACAAGATTCCAATGTATTTCTCCACTAGGTCTTCTCCAAATTTCTTACTTCTCTCTCTCAAGGGCTTTATTTTGAAAACCCCTCCAGCTTGATATGGATATAGTTAAATGATCGAATTAAGGGCTCCGAACTTGCATTCCATTCCTTTTTCCACTTGATTCCTTACATCTCTTTGCAATGGAAAAAACGCATCTCCATGAGCCTCCAAAAGAAAACAAGAGCCTAAATACTAGGAGCCCAAACTCAGCTACAGCCCAAAAGATGAAAACCCATCTCCCAAAATCCCAACTTTTTAAGTAATGTCTGTAAAAATCCTTATCTTTTACCCTTCTTCGATTCAAACCCAGCAAAATCCCCTATTTTCGACTTCATTCACCCCCCAAAACCCCATGTCGCAATCCAATCTCATCTTCCTCAACGGCCCTTCCAATACAGCAGCTCTTCTCCTGGAACTCAATCTCCGTTTTCAAAAGCTATCATCTTCTTCTTCGAATCTGAAAAATTCAATATTTGGCTTCTTTTAACTCATTTGTGAAAAGAATGTCCCCATTGAGTTCCAACCAACACTGAATGGGGATGAGGGGGTGTAGACAACGACAATGAAAAATAGAAAGGGGAAAAGGGAGAAAAGAGGAAGAAGACGAATGACGAGTAAAGGGGTTTCGGTCTTTAGTAGATATGCAGGGATAGTCGATATCAACTATAGCGCTAAAAGACAAAAAAAGAAAGAGAAATGTACATTTAGGGCTCATTCTGTGTGCCCATTTTTATTGGGGCCAAATTAAAGAAATGCCTGTATAAGAGGGTTTTTTCCGTTAAATCCCCTAAATTCTAATGTCTTCTTGTGATTTAAAAGTGTCGTGGACCCCATAAACTCAATCATGTGCCCTATCTTAAAGGCATAGGAATATCCGGGTCGAAATGTAAAAATCAGGTCAATCCTTTCAACATTGATACAAGCCCCCAAATTTTGCGGATACTTGTAAAACCATCAAATTTATACAGCAATAGTTCCACCCACATCACCCAATCAACATTGAGAGCTCCCAACCACATCAACCCATCCTGATCTCACTGTTGTCATTCATCAAGTTGGGTCCCTACGCAGAAACGGTTGACCTTTCCTCCTTTAATCGTCAGTGTTTGGACTTTGAGCTGCCGCTGTTTCGTTTTTTAATCATGCTATGTGAACAATGCTGTGGTCCTAAAAGCTACTTGTGTTTTTACCTAATTGATGTTGAACTTTTGGCTCTTTTCAAAGCTGTAACGCCGTTTCAGACCCAAATTTCATGTGAACATCCCACTGAAAAAAGGTGTTGTCAGAAGGAAAGTGAGACCCGGACTTATATAGAAATCAAATTTTGAATAGGGTCCATACCTTAATTGTTTGGGACTTTGGGTCAAGTCTTTTGCCTGAGTAATCAGGGAACTGTCCTGATAGAATGGTGACAACACGGTGGATGCAAGTCATGCCCACCCCAAGGGATCCTATAAACCCAATTCCTTGTTTGATTTCGGTTGCCATGCATTAAATTCACATATAAACCCAATTCCTTGTGATTTTAAGTACTTGTAATTAGTAATTATAGAAGAAGATCATAGAGAAAAAAAAGATGTCTTTACTAGAATGCACTTTACGGTGATTAGTAAAAGCATTAATAGCACATAGTCTAGCAAAGGCGGGGCTTTATACAGGCATTGATGCCTACCGTAGTAATCATTATGTATCTTTCTCCAATGATTAATTAATATAATATCATCTTCCCCACAAAAAAAAAAAAACTAGCATAGTAGCCCTTGATTAGCACGGGCATGTCTATCAAAAATATTTGGAGAAACAAATATGAAAAAAAATGTCATAAAAGATAATTACTAATTAAGAACTATATGTTGAAAAACTCAAAGAACTACATAATTAAACTATAAGTAAAGGAAAGTAAGTATAGAATTTAGAGCAAATGGGAGTTGTAGCTATCAATAAAGAACTGTAGAGCAGTATTTGAAAAGATCAAGTCAAAATAGAGTCAAGGGCCTTTTTAGATCCACAAACTCCACTGTGAGTGACCAAACTACCTGTGACGTTTATTATTTGTGACTCCAACAAAATGTAATTTGTAGTGGCAAGAATAAAAATATGAAAAACTGATCTCCAAGCAATCCAGACACACTAGGTCATCATTTATTTATAGGGGAATGTTCTCTTATGAGCAAATACTTTTTATATGCAATTAAGCTCATGAGGCTCACTTAGATGCTTACTTATCAGTGGAGGGGGAGTACATAGAGAGGATAAAGGTCAACAAAAGAAATCAGCTCTATCAAATCATCTTATAACCCTTGATTTGATAGCCATAAAGTTTTAGAGCCCTTAAACCGTAGATTTCTTTGATATTCAATCTGACAGGGAGGTGGGAATGAGAGTGTGAAAAGACCTGTTCAAAAGCGACCTCAAGTGCGCCCCATGGAGGTGTACTGCATGTATTGTTACTCATAGGAGAACATTTCTCTTATACATAAATCATGTTACTCCCATAGAATAAAAATAACAAATCAAACTGTTATTTATAAGTTATGAGAAATGTTCTCCTACGGGCTACTGCTTAAGCAATACAACTCTGTGGGACTGACTTGGGCCCACATTTAATGAGTTCATGCGCTTTCACACTCTCATTCCCACGTGATCTTATACCATACCTAATTTCACTATCATCGGACCTCTATCTACCATTAGATTGAATCTAAAAAAACATATGGGGAAAAGACCACCAAACATTAAGGCTATTAAATCAAGGGCTATGATTATTTAATAGACTGATTTTCTTATTGGCCCTAATCCACAAAGAGACCTTTCCATGTACCTTAACCCATTAATAATAATGCATCTTAAATAGGCCCCATGAGCTGGATTGCATAGTCGGAGAACATTGCCCAATAAGATAAAACTTATAAGTAACTTAAGATTATTTGAATGCATGAACATTGATTATGCATTGTTAGCCAAACAAAAAAAACAAAAAAAAAAAAACATTGATTATGCATAAACAAGTTTCCTGTCCCAGCCTGCTTCACAGTGCCGGAGTGTGGCCTGGCAGGCGCCTACTAAAAATTTAAGATTTTTCAAAATTGCCGTGCCCACTACGGTGGTAGTGCTCTTGTCCATTTTTTTTTTTTTTTTTTTCATTTTTCTACTTCATCCCATGTTACTAACGGGATAGCTGCCCTTCAATTGCACATGTCATGCTCGTTGACACTAAGACCATGAATAGAATTCTATGATTTGGGGCTACATGAAAAAAAAATTGAACTACTCAAAATAAATGTTATTCTTCTTTTACCGTGAACTTTACTCTAAGATGAGCTCACCCTACTTATAATTAACCATTTGATAGTTAACTTGATTAACAAGTAAGAAAAATAGGTTCTGGCTCTACAACGGTCTAGATTCATACTTTTCATAAAAACCATACGTCGGAGATCAAAATCTAACAAATAATGCATTAATTATGTTATTAATTATGAGTCAATCTTGTGATGAGACCGACTCCTAGTATAGAGAAATTTAAAGATAACTCATTCACAAAGAGGGCATTAATTTTGAGCACCTCAAATTTTCAATAGAGGGACCCATGATAGATTTCGACTTTTCAACGCAGGATTTCTCAGGTCGGACTTTATAGGACCCGTTTCATTACTAGAATTCAAATGACCCAAGGCAGCAGTCATAACTGTAGAAAGATAAGGGAGTCCCGTGGCAATAAATTTATTTTACTTGTATGCATATAATATTTTACAATAAATAGTTAGCTGTAATTAACAAAACTGAAATTGTAACTAGGGAAGAACTTTTCTCTGAATTAACTGTTGGATTGAGAAAACATGAAAAAAAAATGTGTACTATCCATTGGATGCACAGTTTATTCCCCATATTTGAGTAAAATCTCAATCTAAAGTTACATTCACTAATGTAGTTGTACTTTTCACATGTTTCAATTTAGTGCTCAATATTACCTCATTGAATCAAAATTATGCGTGTTGTATGCTAATATATAGAGAATGGGTTGAATTGATGGTTTGGATCTGAATTATGAGGGTCCCATTGCATGAAAACTAATTTTAATAAAGAATTAGATTAATATGAGATCTGATGAAAAAGAAATTAAGGTAGACTGAAAATTTAAGATATAAGATAGTAAGAGGCTATCAAAGTCTTTTTCTTGGGCCTTCCCACTTCAAATTTCATCTTAACCCTCTATGAAAGGATTAGAAGTGGCCTATCCACCTGTTTTAGGGGTAAATATCTTGCTGAATTACCGTAGGACCACGGGGGTATTTACTCAGCTTGCCGCCAGTTCAAAGGATTCGAGCCATCCGTTGGGGAAAAAAAAGAAAAAAAAAACTGAAGAAGAATAAATCTCTTGACAGCACCATTGTCAAAGGCCATGGCCTCATGGGTCTTGGAAAGAGATGCTTCCACCTGCAAATTGAGAAAAGGTGTTTGAAATTGATTTCCTGAAAATTTCCTTTCCTACTAACCGGTTCATTGGGAAGTGACACCCCTACTCTTTTTCTTTATTTGTGAAAAGACCTGTAAAAGTAAAAACTATAACTTCTTTCACCGTTAAATATAAAACAAAATGACACATCATTACTTTCCCTTCCAAATAGGGCAGTTTATATTTTAGTTTGGCGGCCATGTTTGGATATGGACTAACCATTTTAATGGGTCCCAGCTTAATTTCAATCACCAGGCCAATGTGCACCAATCCAATTTTGATCATTTAAAGTAAACCTACGACCAAATGATGTTTCTTTATATATATATATATATATATATTTTTTTTTTATTTTTTTTTAATATTTTTTAAAAAAAATTACTGTTTTTAAAATAATATGGGTAATTTTGCCTTCTAAAAATTACATGTCAAAATTCACATAAAATCCATCAAAAAAGGGTTTGTGGTTCATTCATTTCTTGGTTTTCCATCTTTGTTTCTAGAAAGAACAAGGGATTATCTGGGGATTGATCCCTAATCTTCTCTCATTCTGACATGCATGGATTATCTCCCTTTACATATGCGAGTACTCACTTTCTATATGTGCAGCTCTCTTTTTATATGTGCAAGCATCTCTCTCCATGTTTGAGGGTGCTCTCGTGGGTCCCAGCCCCCCCTTAGCCGTATGAAAAAATTAAATAATTATTTCCATACAATTATTAATTTTCAAGGTCAAATAAGTAAAATAAGAGGGGCATGTGTGGCAAGAAAATATGACATTTTACTTTACCATTACCACACTCCCCACTTACCAACCACACCACGCACCTCCTTCCTCGTTACTGCCTTTTTATTATAGTTTCGAGTTTCTTCATCATCTTCTTCTCTCTCTCACTGCCATTTTCTATAAGCAGACTAACACTTCATTTTTTCCCCTTCACAGCTTCAAACTCCAAATCCAACAGATCCTACAACATGAAAAGAAGTCTTCTCTTCTTCCTCTCTCACCCATTTCTCCTCCTCTTCCACCTTCCTCTTCTCTTCCTCCATCAATCCCATGCCCAGCTCTCCATCACAGGCTACACCTGCTCCCCAAACCAAACCATCTTCCCCTGCCAAACCTACGTCTTCTTCCGAGCCGCCTCTCCAAACCTCCTCGACCTCGCCTCCATTGGAGACCTCTTCAACCTCAGCAGGCTCTCCATCTCCAAACCCAGCAACATCTCCTCCCCTTCCTCCCCTCTCTCCCCAAACCAATCCCTCCTCATCCCAATCTCCTGCTCCTGCAACACCAACCTTTCCTATGCCAACATCACCCACCAAATCGAAGGCGGTGACACCTTCTACGACCTCTCCACCACCCGATTCCAGAACCTCACCACCTACCAAGCTGTCCAAGTCGCCAACCCTTCTCTAGTCGCCACCAACCTCACAATCGGCGTTGAAGCTGTTTTTCCTATATTCTGCAGCTGCCCCAATAAGACCCAGGTGGGGAATCAGACGAATTTCCTCATTACATACGTTTTCCAGCCTTCAGACAGCATTTCTTCTGTAGCTGGGATGTTTGGGACCGATAACAGTTCTATAATCGCTTTGAATGGGGGAAATATCCGTCCTTTTTCTACTGTTTTAGTCCCTGTTTCCCGAATTCCTCAGTTGCAGCAGCCTACTGCATCTCCGGCTTCCTCTTCATGTGAGCGAAAAGGGGTTACCAAAGGAGCTGTAGTTGGGTTGGGGGTTTTGGGTGCTTTGCTGTTTGTTTCGATCGCTTCGATTGCTTGGCTTTGGTGGGTTTTGTTAAGAAGAGAGAAAAAGCGAGGAGAGGAAGAAGAAAAGGCGATGACGACGAAGAAGATGGTGGAGAAGCAGCGATTTGGGTCGGTATCAGCGACGGATTTCATGGCGGATGTTACGGAGTGCTTGGATAAGTATAAGCTTTATGGAGTGGAAGAGCTGAGAGAAGCGACTTCTGATTTCGATAGCAAGTGTTTGATTCACGGCTCTGTTTATAAGGGTTTTATGAGAGGAGAAGTCTTCGCTATCAAGAAGATGAAATGGAACGCGTATGAAGAACTCAAGATCTTGCAGAAGGTACGTATATGCATTCGATCCATTCATCTTTGCTTTTTTCTTTCAAAAGCTGCTTTGAGAAAATCTGAACTGATGCCACCACTTTTCAGTCCATTTCATGTCTTCATGATCATGATGGTCCATCTGGTGGGCCACACTTCATAGGAAGAAATTCACTGTATCTCACCTTCATAGGAAGAAATTGGAAGCTAACACTGGTGTTGGTGACTGGTGGGCCACACCTAAGGAGCCCAGTTTTGTAGATGTGGGGTACATAAAGCTGTAATTCAGACCATTGATCTAATGGGCCCTACCATAGATGAGCCATGCAAAAATCAAACTCTCCATATCAAACTATCCTACAATGCGGCCCATTTTCTTACATCCTGGTTGGGCCCAGCAAATGAATACTCCATAGGAGATAACTGGGCTGCACATGTTACTGTTAGGATTATGGATTTTTATATACTGGATTATGCTTTGATTTGTCATATGAAAACGAAATGTCTGATGCATCAATCAGTAATAAACAGTACATTGCCCATTTTTGAAGTATCTTAACATGAGTGGTGGTTTTAGCGAATTTAAAAAATGGAACTTGGGCCCACCCAGGTGAATAGTCATGGTTGAGCACATGTCATGCAATGGGCCCACTCATGATGATTCCATGCTCAGCTTATAATATTTGCCATTCTTTCTTCCTCTTAAATGTTTTGGCTATTATAATTTTTAATGACGAGTTTTTATCAAGTTGTGTATATATTCTTTAAAAGAGAGGTGATCCTGTGCTGCTGTCATCATTATCACATGACTCACTATGCATAGGCACCGGTAGTTTCACTTTCTAATTGAAGGGTATGCATCATGCACTATTGGATTGATAATGTTTGAAACTATTTAGTTATGCTTTTATGAATGATCAAACAGACCAACAATCTATGGCATGCATTTGTTCATAGTGAAATTTAGAGTGATATAAGTGAGTTAGATCATGCCAAAGTGAGCCCCCCATACGGGTCAAATAAGGTAGTAGCCGCCGCGATCCCCATACAGACACAGCGTGCTATCATTTATGCTTTATAAAATAATGAATTGTTTAGATCAATTGAATATGATTAAGCCTCTATTTACATGACATATTCTAAGCCTTATGTTTGTTTACATTTCTTTTATGTTCTATCGTCACTGTTTTAAAATCCGAAACCTGGTCATGGCCGCGAACCAAGTCCATTGGCAATTTTGATAGAGAGTTTTTGCTGAAAGTCTGAGTAGAATGAGTTGACTGAGTTTAACAAAAAATTTGCTCGAACTCACTCATTTTACTCGGCAATGTGTTGAGTCTAGTTGACTCATTTAAGTTAAATCCTCTGGTTGAGTTTTAGGACTATCTCTTTAATGCACAAACCAACCCAAGTTGACTCTTTAGTGCATGAGTCGCTGCGGAATCATTTTGATGAAACTCAGTATAAGGATGCACAAAAATGAAAAATTCAACGGAGTCTCACCAATTCAGAGTAGGGGCAACTAGTCTTGCCCACGGGCAGGCCTAGGAAATCTTCCCTGGGGGAGCTCAATGTATAAAAAGGAAATCTTGGGGGAGGGGGCAAATGTGAAAAAACCCATTAATTTTCAGAACTTGCATGGAATTTTTGAACTTTTTTCAGGTCTGGGTGGGGGCTGAAGCTCCCAGACCCTTGTACTTGACCAAGTCTTAAACTCTGTCAAGTTTCTCCTAGAGTCAATTAACAAATGGCCGACTTTTAATTTTTTTTTAATGCTTTTAAACCCCTTTTTTAGGACTCAACCAAGACTCCTTGCAAGCCATCAGATTGACTAGGCTCAGCATGGTTTTGAGTTGAGTTGGGTTTTTAAGTTTCTAAACATTTTATAGAGCTTTTCTACGGCATTGCTCTGATCTGTCTCTGTTGCTTTGATCATCAAAACAAGAACGAGTCAGATGGTTATGAACTTCCAAGGATCACAATTATTGGGTTATTGGTTAATGCAAGAGGTTGCTGAGGGATGGGCATTCCAGATCCATTGCTTTGTGCACCAATCAACAATTTAAGGCTTTATACTTGGTTCCATTTGCTAAATAATGGCACCTAACTTTTACCTACTCCAAATACGATATATAAATATGTTCAAAAGGTGTTTGTTTCTCCTCATCATCTAGGTGCCTATCTACCGTTGTAGTCTTTATTCTTTATCTCTATTATTTATTCATCTGGAAGGAGACCGCTAAAAGCTAACAGTGAAAAGGGTGACAATTAATGACAAACTTAGTGATGAAACTAATAGATTTGAACCCTGCATTATTATGTATTTGTATGGAGGGGCAACCAAACATATTTTCTAGAGATTCTCCAACCCATCCCTACTTCCGTGATGGCTTTGTATAGCTTCTAAGAGACTAGTAACAGGATTATCTAAGTTTTATGCCATGGTTAGACTCTCTTCTGTATTAAGGAGTTTTACTTTTACCTTTTTCTTCCTTGAAACTTTGATGGAACTATATAATAACTCATATGTAAAGCTGGCCCACAAATTAATCTCACACAGATATGCACCCACAAGATCAACATCCGTAACTGTTGACTAAAACCAGCTCATCAAATATTCTTGTAATCCATCACAGCATAGATAGATTCATTACACCTTGTAAACTCCATAAAATCAGTCTGTAAAATATTCTGACAGCTTGCACACATCATTATAAAATATAGCAAAATACAGTACTCTAATTGTAGAGTATATCTCCTACCCAGTCAGCATCCCAAAAAGCTACTAGTCCAGTGGGCCAGGACGCAGATGAAGACCAAATTCTAGAGTGGCTTTCAAAAAACGTAGAATTCTTTTAACTGCAGTTAGATGAGATTCAGTAGGAGCATGCATGAATTGACAGACTTGGTTAACCACAAAGGAGATATCAGGCTGTGTTAAGGTAAGGTATTGAAGCGCGCCAACAATGCTGCGGTAGTATGTTGTATCTTGTAGTGGGTCCCCTTTTGATGTGGACAGTGTATCATGAGTAGAAACTGGCGATGCTATTGGTTTAGCCTCAAGCATATTAGTCCACGGAAGAAGATCTAATATGTACTTTGTTTGTGTGAGGAACATGCCATCTTTGGCATGGTCAACTTCTATGCCCAAGAAGTAATGTAACAGGCCTAAATCTGTCATTGTGATGCACTCAGAGTCGATTGATTAACTTTTGGATAAGAGGCCTGTTGTTCCCAATAAGAATTATATCATCCACATATAGTAGCAATTAATTGATATGCCCATGCTCACGATAAATGAAGAGTGAAGTATCAGCTTGAGAGTTGGTGAATCCAATTTGGAGTAGATGAGTCTTGAATTTAGTATACCAGGTACGCGGTGTTTGTTTTTAGCCCATAGATAGATTTGTGCATTCCACACACGCGTCGGAAATGCAGGGTCCACATATCCTTGAGGTTGGTTGGGCCATAAAAACTTCTTCAGTTAAGTCCCCATGTAAGAATGCACTTTCAACATCAAGTTGTCTAATTTACCAATTATAATGCAGTGCTATGGTGAGCACCATACGGATGGTGGTGGGTTTCACCACAGGGCTAAATGTATTAAAAAAATAAATACAAGGTTGTTGATGGAACCCCTTCGCAACATGACGGGCCTTGTACCGACTGATAGATGCATTGACATGGCATTTAATTTTGTACACCCATTTATTTCCCACAATATTCACAGTGGGCTTGTAAGGGACCAAGGACCAGGTCCCGCGTTTTTGAAGTGAATTGAACTCATGATCCATAGCCTGTCTCCATTCAACAATTTTTTATGCCCAAGTATAACTGGTGGGTTCCCGGGTCCCCAAAGAGGAAAGCAATGCAGGATGCAGCTGGTGCTTGTAAGAAATAAGAAAAATCTTCTTTTTAGAAATACCAGTTTTGGACTGAGTCTGCAGGATGGGACCTGGATATGGGTTGTTGAAGTGTGGGCCCAGATGATGCTGGTGATGGATCAGTGGTAGCAGGTTTTGTTTGGTCAACGGGTGCAGCCTCATAGTCGGGTAAAGGTGCTGGAATGAGTGGTCGTACAGGAGGGAGTGTAGCCAAAGGTGCTTGAACTTGACTGGGCAGCAATGAAGAGTCAACCTGGGTTGCCTAGCTTGACATAGTGGATTGGGTTATCGGTAAATGTTGCTCAGTTGGGTTCACTCAATCTTGCTGGGATGCATATCCGTGTGAGATTGATTTGTGGGCTAGCTTGACATATGAATTATTACTATATCCTAAGGAGCCCTTAATTTTTGTTATATATGCCCATTTTCTTTCATTATTCTTCTCCTTTTCCTCCTCTGTTATCACAGAACAGGGGAAAAAGAAGATGGACATTTCAAACTGGGGATTGTCTAATTAATAACCTTTCTGTTTAAATGTATCTGGATGTACTAAGAATGATTTTGGGACCCAGTCTTCCTAGTGTGGAGAAAGAAAATGTTAGACGATCCCCAATGTTTCTCTTCGCTTTCTTAAATACACATCCATTTGCATTATTGGGCCCCTGGTACCTTATTTCTTTATTATTCTTCCGCATGGACTCATATTTAAATTTGTGACATAATCTTAATAACTCAATGTGTCCTCTGTTTAGTTACTAATTTATGATCGATCTTCGTCTAATGTGGAGTGCTTGTCTCAATATTGGCGGATATTTCTTCTGACATTGTGTTTTCACTGAAACATAGGTAAACCATAGCAATCTGGTGAAGTTGGATGGTTTCTGCATAGACCCAGAGGAAGGAAACTGCTATCTTGTCTACGAGTATATTGAAAATGGGTCACTTAATTCTTGGCTACACGGCAATGGCAGGAGAAGAAAACTAGACTGGAGGACGAGGCTACAGATTGCGGTTGATGTGGCCAGTGGTCTCCAGTACATCCATGAGCACACCAGGCCTAGTGTGGTCCACAAAGACATCAAGACAAGCAACATTCTATTGGATGGTAAAATGAGGGCCAAGATTGCCAACTTTGGTCTAGCCAAGTCAGGATGCAACGCAATGACCACGAACATCGTGGGCACTCAAGGCTACCTTGCACCCGAGTATCTAGCAGACGGATTTGTCACCACTAAAATCGATGTTTTTGCTTTCGGGGTTGTGCTACTTGAGCTGGTTTCTGGCAAGGAAGCAATTGATGAAGCAGGGAAGGCACTTTGGATGCAATTAGACAAGGTCTTTGATGGGAGGGAAGATAAGGAAGAGAGGTTGAAGGCATGGATGGATGAAGCTCTATTGGAGCACAGTTGTTCCCTGGATGGTGTGATGAATGTGATGGCTGTTGCAAAAGCTTGTTTGCAAATAGATCCTGGCAGGAGGCCAAGTACGGTAGACATTGTCTACATGCTATGTAAAGCTGATGAGTTGCTCTTTGACTTCTCTGAGGATGGACTACCCATTCCTAGCGGTGTAATGGCAAGGTGAAATGGGAGTTGATAGTGGGAAAGTTGCAAATTCCCCTTTAATTTGAAGAATCAGCATGGAATGTTGAGCAGAGGTAGTTAATAATGGTGGATTGATGTGAGTGTTAGTAGATGAATACTCTACCTAGTTATACTACTTAATCCATATGGGTTAAGGAATAATGAGTTGTTATTTTAATCTTGCTGCGATCCAAATGGGCTCTAAACTTATGGGTTTTAACTTGGCTAAAGGGCCAAGAAAGGTATAACCTTTTCTTGGTAGAAAAGAAGGGTATAACTTCTGGTTTTACTTGATGCTATTCTAGTATTCTACCCCTGATCATTCTTTGCTCATGTCCGGTAACCTACCTTTGCTAAAGAGGAATAATGCAACATGCTCCTTTCCAGTGTATTCAGTATCTACCTTTTCATTCCTGACAAACTTTCTTATATGAAACAGAGTCATACATGTAGCTAACTTTTTCATAATATCAGTATATTTTCATCAGGAACATGTAAAATGAGAATTCCATGATTTGTTTGTGAAATTCTCCAAAAATCTCCATACGTTCCTGCTTGGTAATCTTATCATTGTTAGAATATTCACACTTTAAGATATGCAAATGAAAACACCCAAAACATCCAAAAATACTATTAAAACAAAGGGGGAGAACCCCAGATATTCTTACATCTATGATCTATGGATACCATCCGGAAACAAGAAATTATTCATGTCTGAGTTTTATGATAGTTGTCTCGTGGGAGTAGTGGTGCCTGGGCCAACCTGAGCCGGACCGACATTGATTGGATCTGGGTGCTTAGGTCTGTGGGCTGTGGGCTGTACTCAGATTTAAATATTTTGGCTTGGTTATTAGGTGAACCTGGTCCACTGCCTATACATGTTTGAAGGTCTGGGGGGCTGACTTATATGGAAAAGGTGATTATAGTTTGTAATTGAGCGGTTCTTGGACTACAGTTTTTAGGCCCATGGAGCAATACAGGCATGTTTGTGATTGCATAAGCTTTGGCTCGACCAACCTGGCTTAGGAAGGGAAGTATCACAACCATCGTCTATCAAAAGGCTTGTCCTAACTATGTTATTATACTAGCATCAGCTGTAAGTTCCAAAGAACATTACATGCAGGTACGTTCATTCAACAGCTGTACTTAGTGAGAACAAGGAATTGCGAAGTTGGTTGACGACTCCCTATATCTCATCCGGTTGCCCATGATCAATCCTTGGGTAAAATCACTCTTTCCACATTTGCAGGTTTCTCTTTCCATTTGTGTGAGCTTCCCCTTCTCATGCGCATGGGCACTCTTGAGTCTCAGCCCGTTGAGTCCCAGCCCGTTGGCTGGGGTTAAAAAAAAAAAGGAGGACTTACTCTTACACAGCACTGGTGGACAAGAAGGGTCTACAGACCACAGTGCATTTAACCTGGGCACTTTAAGAAACTGCAAAACAAACAAATTAGAGCTGATTTTAGAGTCCACAGTATAATTCCATTTCTATTGTGTGCGGCTTTACCCAAAAAAATTTCAATCGAGTGTGAATAGGTTTGTCTGTCATTTTACTGGCACGTAAATTGGCACTCATCTTAATTCGAATTTGAAATATGACAGTTATTCAATGTTGGCTTCTTTTGCTTTCAATGTCAAAATCTCTTAATTTTGTTTTCTTTTGGCTATTTTTCCTTCCTTTTTTTGTGACCTTGTTTTGTCTGCAAGTGATGATAAATGAAGCATCTTTTTTACCAAGACAAAAAAAAAAAAATTTGTTGGTTTGAATCAGGATAAGATTTGCTCTTGAATTTCTTTAGCTAACCATTCCTATCAAAACCTTTAGGTGTTACTAGAGCAGCGGAAATACTTTTCAATATTCCCCCTCAAGTGGAGCCCACTCCTCATACGCGGCAGGCTCACTTTAGGCGACATGCATTTTTTTTTTTTTTTTTGCGCTGAGTCATTCCTTTGGGATTCGAACTCACAACCAGTTGGCTCTGATACCATGTTAAATTTCTTTACTTTTTGTCATGTTTTGAAAAATGGACTGGATTGTTCAGTTTAAATTGGAACTATTCTATGTTGAGGTTTTTTTTCCAATCAAAACAGGTGCTTACCTTAATCAAATTGTGTAATCAAGCATCATCATCATCGTTAAAGCCTTGTCCCAACTTTGCCGGATCGACTACATGAATTCTATTTCTCCCTTCTTATCCATCTTGAGTCAAATCCTTAGATAAGTAACACTTCTTCATATCTATCTTTACTACATCTATCCACATCCTCTTTGGCCTAACCATTTCCCTCGATGGGCCATTAACATTTATAGTGAGGCTTTTCCTTATTGGCACTGCTGCCTGCCTATATTGGACATGCCCAAACCATCTCAAATGAATTTTCCTAATTTTATCTCGTATTGTTGCTACCCCTACTGCTCATTTCTAATTTTATCCCTTCCTAGTTTTACCACACATTTACCTTGAACATTTTTAAAATTGTGTGATCAAGCGTTGCTCAAAATTAACTGGTTTTTCAAGAAACAGCAATGAGTAGATTTAACTAGGAAATGACAAATCAAATCCGTGTTTAATTTTGAAAATTGAAAACGTAACTTTTTGAAAAGCTTAAGGGCCTGTTTGGATGCACAATAAAGTACAAGAAAATAATATTTTTTAGAATATAATTTTTCATTTTTTAAAGAATAAAATCTTGTGCGTTTGGTAACTCAAGAAAAATTTGAAGAAAAGATTCTTTTCTTTCAAAAAGCTCAATATTTTCTCCTACAGCTCCCTCCTGTAGAAAATTTTCTACAAGATAAAAATCTTTCAAAATGACGATTACAAAGTGGTAGAGTAAAATAAAGACTTTGGTTCAACAAATCCATCATAATGTGTATGTTTACATATATGGAAAAGTAAAGTAAAAGTAAATCTCACAGGACGATAAAGGTGGGGTAAAGTAAAGGTGGGATAAAGTACATGGTGAAGTAAACTGAGAATGAATGGTAAAGTAGCTTCTTCTTTTTTTACTTTACTTAAACATTTTATCGTAGTTTTATATGGTAAATAAAAAGTGACTTGTTTACAGGTGTGGTAAAGTAAAATAAAGATCGATATCATATCATGGTAAAAGATGAGGTAAAGTAAGGTCAGATGAAGCATGTGGTAAAGCAAAGTGAGAGAGAGAGTTATAAAGTAGTTGTTTTTTCATTTACTTTACTTTACTATACTTTACCATGGTTTTATGTGATAAAAGAAAAGTAACTTATGGTAAAAACATGAAAGTTAAACTTTACTTTACCACATTACTTTTTTTTATCCTGACGTGGTAAATTACATATAAATTAAAATATTTAATAAAAAAATTCTTATAATGTAATTTACTTTAATCATAGCACCTTCAAAACATCTCAATTTAAAATCTATAGTATTCTTCAAAAATTGCCAAACAGTAAAAAAATTATACTATTATGATATTGCATTTTTGTATTCTATACTATTTTATTCTTACAATATTTAAATATGTAAATATTTTATTCTGTAGACATCCAAACGGGCCCTAAGAGAAGAATCATTGTTTTTGAAACTGTAAACAATTTGATATTTATTTTCTCTTTAAATATAATTCAGATTATCTTTTATTTCTCAAATTTGTTTATTTCACAAGATTATCATGTTAGTGCTATGATTTAACTGAAATGAAACACTGGTTGAGCCAGTTTCAATCAATCCTAAGTCTACAGGCCCTACACAGACTCTATAGGATGTCCAATTTTTAAGAAATTGCTCTTTGCCTAGTGTTAATGCATCTATTCTTTAAAAAAGAAAGGGAGCTATTTTGGTGATGTAGATCAATTAAAATAGTGGGATTTCTTCCTTGCTTGGCATCTTTTATTTATTTATTTTTAGGCATTTTGGTTAGAATCCGATGCCCCTTATTTAAAACAAAGTTTGAGAACTTGTTCGACTCGGTAAACTGGGATGTACAGAGAATTCTTGAGCTAAATGAGAACGCCATTGTGCACTCACTTATTTTAAATTTAAGCTGCTCAAAATGAACACCCTCATTGGGTATAAAATGTCTCAGAATCTTACTCCAATAAGAGTTAGTCCCACGTTATATTGATCATATGATGAATAATGTGATTAGCAATATCTTATGCAATTTTAAATAGATTTATATATAGCATTATTTATCACATGGCCAATCTTTCCATGAGGCAAACTCTTATTGGATTAACCATTGAAAGCATCCCATATACAATAATGTGTTCATTTTGGGCGGGTTGGATCTGCTGCTGGTGAGCCCACTGTAGAGTTCCGCTACTTCAATTATGAAAGTCTATAAGTTTAGTCTTTGATCATTGAAAGCTAGGTCATTATCATTAAATTGACAAACTCAAGGCTTGGTTGACTTGGCCAAAAATCATCTAACCTCATTTAAAATGAGAGTTCTAAAAATCATCCATATTTTTATATTTTTAAGCAGGTTGAAGGGATTGGAATTTGTAATTTCATTAAAAGAAAAATGACATTTGACATGCTAAGGGGACAACCATACATCAATGTTAGGAATCCTCAACATGGGGAATTCTCGTAAAAAACATATGCTTATTTGGTAAATTCACTTCACTAGTGAAGTGGGCTGACAGGTTGATTCAAGACACAATAAAAGGAATAGATTTTGACCGTATGACCGCCCTTGGAATTGGCATTTGCTTTAGAATAGTCAAAGTTTAAACATTTTTCTCAGAACAGTTCATATCACAATGGTGCGATATCGCACGGCCCTAAGATATCGCAAAAGTAGATATCTATGATATCTTACAGCCTTTGGATATCACACAATATGATGTGTGCTATATCGCAGGGCCCTAGGATATATCACGAAGAGTTATGTGGAAAATAATTAAACTTCGACTCCCTATGTGCGAATATCAGGTGCAAGGGTAGTTATATAGGTATTAATTGCTTTTGACACTTTACTATAATAGTAAAAGTCAAGTAAAGTCTCCATTTTTTAGACAAGAGGCCCCATCAAAATCATTTTAATTTAAAATCTCTTCTATCTTTAAAAAAAAAAGTGAAAAATCAACTACCATTATCACTAAAAGACAAAAAAACTCCACTTTTTTATACAAAGAGTCAGAAAGATTACATATCAAACAACTAAAAATAAAATATCAATATAACCCAGTTATATTTTATTTCCTTTTGACTCGATGCCTTTACTTCACTTGATTTTACAAGTAAGACTACCAAGAAAAGGGTTCAAAACAAAATGTAACATATTTCAAGCAACACCTCTAGTTTTTATATAAAAAAGTACTTTCTCATAAAAAAAAGTTAAAAAATCACATTCTCGTTCCACTAAATGAAAAAAGGCATCACTTTTTGATTTGACCCCTCTTTTTTTTTCCTTTTTTTTTTCTTAATTTGACCATTCGCCTCACTTTATTTTAATAATAAATATCATTTTACTACTTACTCATGTAATGCCACAAAGTAGACTACAAGTAGATAGTCCTGCCATTGCATTGGTCCTATTATGTAGATGTAACCCCCTTTCACCACTGAAAAATGGAACCCCACCAAGTTGGCCTGGTTTTATGCAAAAAGTCTAAATGCCCCGAATTTGAGGACCAGGTGCTGGCCCGGTCCCCAAGGGGGCCGTTGGATCCCAGGCCCCTTGGGGATCGGGCTAGCACTCGGTCCCCAAATTCGGGCCGAATAGCATGGTTGGGTTTTATGTGAAGCAGTAAAGGTTAAGGAACTCGAATGGTGGGTGAGGCGAATTTACAAATTTTCACAAAAGTATCAGAGCCCATTATTAGCCAAGGAAAAAAACCTTATTGGCCTAGTCAGTGATATGGATTTGATGTATCATTTTTGTTGGTGTGATTTTATATCTAATAGAAAATATAAAAAAGAAAAATGGAAAAATTACAAAAAAAGGACCATAGTTTGCCACTAACTGAAAAACAAGCCACTAGTCAATATTGCACGGAAGTAGTCCCACTTCCGTTTTTTCCATTAAAGATTTAAATGTATGACGATGTGACGATGTCGTTGCTTAATATCTCATTTAAATGTGTGACGATGCCGTCGCTTAATCGCCGGAAACCTCATTTTTCCATTCTTCCTCCCATTGTTTTTCCCCTTTCTCTGGCAGTTTCCTTTCCCTTTCTCTGAAATTATTAGTATGTTGTTTTTGAATGCTTGTGTAATGAGAATGAGAAAGAGACACTTGGTTCTGTTACCTTCTAATCGTATCACAATCTTGATAGTCTTTTTTGTTGTGCATGATGGAATGCACCGCAAACGACAACACATCTGAAAAACATCATATGCGGCCAGAAGTAGAAGTAGAAGTAGAACACAACACCTCAGACAGTAATGCTAATGCTCACGTCAGTGAGATTGATCTAAGTGTAGGAAATCTTGTCAGAAGGCCATCAAGTGAATCTCAACAACCTGCAAGTGTCGATCCATATGTGGACACGGAGTTTGACTCTAATGAGGTTGCAAAGTCTTTCTATAACTGATATGCTAGGCGCGCGGGTTTTAGCATTCCCACTAGTCTAAGAAAGGGGGAAATGAAAACGCCAAAAAAGGGGGAAAACGATGGGAGGAAGAACGGGGAAATGGGGTTTCAGGCGATTAAGTGACGACGTCGTCACACGTTTAAATCTTTAATAAAAAAAACGGAAGTGGTCACAGGGAACCACTTCCGTGCAATATTGACTAGTGACCTGTTTTTCGATTAGTGGCTAGGTAGGATCCTTTTTTGTAGTTTTCTAAAAAGAAAAAGTATTATTGGTTCACTTGCCTTGTGCAGTTGACAAGGGACATGCATCGGCTCTTTGAAGCTTGGTTGGAAGAGGGAGGTATTATTGGTCCACTTGCATCCTTAAAAAGAAATAGATTAAAGATTATTTTATTAGAAAAATTCCGAAATACAACCATTTATCTCGAAGGGTCTCGGCAAAATGTGCAGCACTGATAGGTCCGTCGTACTAGTTTGATTCTTTTTTTTTTTTTTAAATCTGAGGTAAGTGACGCTGGCGTCACTGTGTTTCTGATGACAATAACGCTAACATCCTTGTTGTCCCTAGCGCCACAGAACCCATCTCCACATCCTCACTTTTCACCACCACACCTTTCTAGCTCCTCCTCCACAATGCAAAAGCCCACAGAAGACCAATCTTTCTATCTATTCAATTTCAATCAACCAAACAATGGGGTTTCTGAAGCTTCTCCTCCCGTGCCTTTGCAGAGACCAACCCATACCTTTTCTCAAAGCTTTTCCCTCTTCTTCAACTCTTCATTCCTTCCTTTGTTACTGATTTGACTTTAAGGGCCCGTTTCTTTATTAGAATTCAAAGAATTCATGTCTAGTGGTTGTCCGAAAATTTCAAATGCTGGTATTTGAAATGCTGTCAAATTCTGGAATTCTAAATTCGTTATTTCATTCATGGCCTAAATTCCTACTTGAGCTCCCGGAATGCTATCGTCCCTCTCCAGGAATTCCCGTGCCAAGTGAGATTTCCAAATCCTCCTTGTTAAAATAGTTTTTCAAATGATGAGTTTTTTGAGATTTCAAATGCTTGGAATTTTAAATGCCCAGGAATTCTAATAATGAAACACAGAATTCCTGATATGAATTATGAATTCCCGATATGAATTCTGAATTCCCAGACAGCCTGAATTCCTGTCAGGAATTATAGTAAAGAAACGGGGCGTAAATGCCTCCTTTATCCTCGACATACTCACAAATTGTTCCTCGTCTCTAGATGCGTTTGGATGTGTGGTGAAATGAGGCGAGGTGAGGTAAAGCCTCCATTATCCACACAAGAAAAGACAATGGGTCATATAAAAAATACACTATTTCAAATTTCTCTTATTCTTTAAAAAAAAAAGTCAAAAAAGCAACCTCATTTCTCCACTAAAAGACAAAAAAGCTCCATTTTTTTATACAAAAAGTCAAAAAAATTCCATACCAAACAACTAAAAACAAAACACCATCATAACACCTTATATTTTATTATCTCTTGATTTGATGCTTCATTTCACCAAACTTCAATTCACCGTACATCCAAACATGCCAAAGACTTTTTTAATGGGCATGTACACCCTTATTCACGGGCATGTACACCCTTATTCACATGCGTGCACAAAAAATTAAAATGGTGCAATTGCCATGGTGGGTTTGGGTCAAAGCATTAGAATTTCAGGAGATAATAGATTATTAAAATTTATCCAAACGTGTGGTGTTACTTCTCATCTCATATAAAAGGGGAACCGATGGTGGATACTAAGACCTTTAATTCCGAAAGAGGGAGGAACAGTGGTCTCGACCACTTAGCCAACCCCTTGGGGTTGACATATCATCATATTTCATTTTAATATATGAACATACACCACTATAAGATTGGGCGCAATATTGAAAATGTAAATATGAGTTGATGTGTTATTATCATGTCTGAGTCAAGTTCATATCTCCTGTTTAGGGAGAAATTGTTTCATTCTATCAATATTCATCAGCTATATAAAATGTTATGCAAGTTAATATACTCTTTCAATTGTTTTATTGAAATGAAAATAATGAAGATACAGATCCTCTATTGCTTGGGGATAGGATGTAACAAGAAAATACTGTTTCGTTAAAATAGGGGATTCGGATTAAAAAATGAGATTTTGTAGAATTGACGAATGTTGATAGAATAAAACAAATATATCTTTGTATAATTGAAATAAGAAATTTAGACTACTCTTAATCATATGTTCAATCCGACAGTGGATCTATTTCTATTAGAATGAAATTTGAAAATAATTCTATAAATCAGATGACATTCATCTTGAACATTAGGGTAGCGTTTGGATTCTCTTATTTTTACCTCTTATACACTTAAAACTTATTGAATCCGTTTTTAGAATGTTTGGTAGGGGTAGTTACTGTGTCCATTTCAATTGGTTTTAAGAGGAAAGATGTCTATTTCAAGAAGCCAGCAAAAGCACCTGATTTGAATCAGGGCTTAATGTCTGAAGTGGAAAGACTGGGTATGCTACAGTGAAACGGACGTCCTCATAGGATAGTCCGTTTTTTCATTTTTTTTAATTTATGGGATCCAAAATCATGATTCGGACCGTTAGATATTTGCAGAAGGTCAAACACGGCCATGTGGCAAAAATTCAGCCGTTGATCTATCTCAAAACTCAAGATATTTACAGAAAAACGTGAGCCCTTCGATTTGAAATTCTGGAAATTGTGCGCCCCATAATCATGATCCAATCTGTTGATTCTCTTTGGATGGCCAAAAACGGCCACAGGCCCCAAAATGAGCCTCTAAATCCAAGTGGATCTTGAGAAATTTATAAAAATGTTTTTGATCGTTGATGTACCATGATTATTGACTGAGTTTTGAAATTGTACAAGGGCAGTGTGGTTTTTTTTTTTTTTTTTGTACATTCAGCCACCAAAAATCATGATCCAAATCATTGGATGTATTCAGAAGACCATGCACGATTATGGGTCCAAATTTTAGCCGTTGGATCATCATAGATTTTGAGATATTTACAAAAAAACACAAACATTTATATCTACCTTTTTTAAAACCATGGCCCCCAAATGCAAGATCCAAATCATTAAATGATGATCCAAACGGCCCATAGTCATTAAAATGTGGAACACATGTTTGGGATAAACTTTCAACCGTTGGATGATCACAGATCTTGAGATATTTGCAAAATGCCTAGACCATTAGATCTATTTTTACATGTGTCTTACCAAACAGTCTATTTTTAAAATATTTATGTCTTACCAAACAGTAAATTTGTAAAACATCAATTTCAAACCGCTCCATTTGAAATAGATCTATATCATACAGATCTATTTCGTAAAGATAAGATTTGTCAAAAAAGCCTTAGATCTATAATAGGACGGGTGGCCCCACGATGAAGCTCTAATCGTTGATTCCGACTCGCTTTTACTCGTTCCTCTCCCAACTCACAAGGTCGCGAGTAGTGGGGGGCCGTAGCTGTTGACTTCCGCGCCATCACGCGGTTGTGGACGCGGAGGAGCACAGCACGAGGGGCATTATCGCCATTTAAAAGGAATCTTAGGGCGACTTCGGTACTTCCGCTTCTATAAGTACTCAGCGGTAGATATTCTCTCCAATCTGAACAGAACAAGGCAAATAAGAAAAAGAAGAGCGATTGGATTGTCAAAGCCGATAAACGAATCTGCGGAAGGAGAAAAGGAAGAAGAAGAAGAAGAAGAACACAGAGAAGAAGAAAGGAATCTTCATTGATCGAAGTAGATCGATCAGAAGAAGGAAAACAAACAAGAACGATTACAGGAAGTTTCCTTGTATTGAAGATCTCATCGCTGCCCTTCGTCGTCTGGGATTTTTCAAGTTCTTCATACACAGGTATACAAAACCCTAGCTCTTCACTTCTCTACTCTGTGTTTTTTTCTTGGTTTAGATTTCTCTACGTAGCCTTGGAAGCGAACAGGTCCGTCGGATTCTCCATGGAAACGGCAGGGATTGTTTGGAATAATCGAAGAACGAAGGCCATCAGGCCACTCGCTTTGATTTCTTCGAGATCTGCTGGATTTTCAACAGGAAACGGCATGAATCGAGCTCCGGAACAGGTTAAGAAGGAGAAGAAGAAGAAGAAGAAAAGAATTAGGGTTTTGAAACGGATGGACGTTCATGGCTTATGGATGATGATGATGGTGAATCGGAGGATTTAGGGTTAGGGTTTGAAGCCAACGAAGATGCGATCTGGAATGAAAGACTTCTTCTTCTCCATCTTCACAGGAAATCTCAGGATGCGGTTTAAAGGGATCTGCTTCCGTATTCACATCTCCTATCTCCTCGTTTTGTCGATGGCAAAAGGGCCTTGAATCTTGGATCTAGGGTTTTGCAGGGGCGTTTGGAGAGGCTGGTTTTGCAAAGTATTGATTTGCTTTTGCTGCTACTTTGATTGCTCCTTTTGGGATTGTCTTTGTTTCTGGCCGTGCTTTGCGGGAAATCTTCGCAATTGAGATTGCGGTTTTGTTCAAATCCAGGCACGGATGAACGCTTAGCATCCAGGTTTAGGGTTTTTATCAGGGACTGCTCTATGGGTTCGATCTACAAATCTAAGTTTTTCTCATGCCTATTTGTCAACTCCTTGAGATCTTCCCTGTTAGAGACACCACTATGCCAGGATTTGTGTTGTGTTTGGCATGGAGTCTACCTAGATAAGAGAGCTAACTTCCTTCTTCAAGTGGTTTTATACACCAAATCAATGAACAGAAGCTTTGAATCCTGGATCTAGGGTTTCATTGAGCTGCTTTCTTAGACTGAAATAATTAACCTTTGATTTCTTCTGCTGCATCTGTTCCTACTCAGACAGCTTTCTTATTGCATACTTGAATGTATTCTGTTCTGCTTTGTGAAGGTGCTGCGGAAAGCATTAGGGTAGATCCATGGCCACGAACGCTGGCTAATCTTTTCCACCTGTAGGTCATCGGATGTCTCATCTGGTTCCTTTTGAAGTCAGTCTATAGTTTGAAATAGCTGATGTTGTTTCTTTGCTTAGAAGAATGGGTACCTTCGTTGCTTCCTACCTTGGGTGATTGAAGAAAGTTTGGTTTTTTGGGATTGAATGTCACGATGAAGAACTTATGAAATAGGGAAAATTGTTGTATTTGCCTTCTGTTTTGCGATAACTATTAAACAAGGATGCTTGCCAGACATATTTGACATTGTGGATACAATGACCTGACATATTGAATTGGGTCATAAAATTTCCCAAACCAAGCTTGTTAGGTGAAGAGATGCTTTATTCTGTTCGTATATAATATATTCGTGGATGTGCAGTATTTTGGATTTGGATCTGTTGGCAAGGCCTGCAACTTGTGGTTTTTGCCGTTCTCTCTCTCAGAATAATATGAACTACCTTGAGAAGTGTCGAGGAATGTTGAATGGAGGCGAAACTTTTTCAAGTTAAAGTAATTGATAGGGGAGTAATCATACCTGCACTAATGCACTGGACCCGATCAGAAATCCGCAGTGAGTTGTGCCTTGGCGAGAGTAGTACTAGGATAAGTGACGTAGGAAGTCCTCATGTCACTCTTCCTTTCATGATTGTGAGTTCGAGTCATGTTACCATTAAAAAAAAAAAGTTATCTTGACCATTCTTCCCTGCCATTGAATGGATTAAAATCGTGCTAGTTGTTGTCCTGTCATTTTACTTAGAATATTCTATTTGTTGGCTGTGAAGAAGCTTTCTGCTCCTGTGGGCATCTCTTTTAGGTCATTTCTGTAGCTGCAATATGGACTGAAGGAGTTGAATGCATGCCTTTTAAGGCTGGTTAACACAATCTGCCCAAAGGTAATATTGCCTTTTAAGGCACACTCCGGCAGTCTGTTATCAGCTTTAGGGCTCGGTAGGAAGCTAATAATTTTAATTTTTTAATTTTTGACCTTTTTGTACTGCAGGCAGTGCTGGTAATAATGTAAGGTTGTATGTTTTGCAGGGGGTAACCATTAATTGTACTGGGTTGGCAGGGAGACTGGTAGGGGTTTCTGCAGGAGCAAGGATGATGAGGGGGTTGATTCAATGGTTTGTACAGTTGTCTATCTAGTTTTTACACTTTCATTTTATGTACTATTTAGAATTGGGGATGCCTGCCTTCTTCAAAAACCACGTAGTAACGAGAAAAGAAGAGAAAAGTATGTGCATCTATTAGCGTCGGCATGCTAATTGGGTAGCTTGGTGGTTGGTTATAATTATGTTGAACTATATGAGATATTATACGTAATCTGTGCGCATATCATTACGAATAGAATGATACTATACAATTGGTTCCCAGTGGTTTCATGATACTGTTTTGTCTGTTTTCTATGTCTCCAAGCTTACAGTTATTACTGACTAGCTCATGATAAATGTACCTAATGGAGGATATATATTATTGAATGACAGATTCATTTCTGTACTTGTACTGGGCGGGCAGCCTCTTCTCTTGACAAAAGTAGAAAGCAAGAAGTGGCATCATCCTGTAAGATCTGTGGTCAAAAACCTTTATCATATGAGAGAGAAGCTTTTGCAGGGAGCATGCTGAGCTCAGTGGGACTAGAACTCACTAGAGTTATAGATCCAGACTTGAGTTGGACGGTCCCGAAAAGTAGTAAGAGGGCCACAAGACGAGCAAGGGCTTCATTGACTGCTAGCAGCAGAACAAAACTGTTTTCAGGAAACTTGAAAGGTAGTGAGGATCTGATTGATAAGGATCCTAAAAGGGCGGAGGACATGCCAGTTTCTGAATCTGAGAAGGTTCGTTCTTGCTCTGCGTATTCTCGTATACCAAGTGCTGCTCTGGAATAATAAAACCATTTCTCGTGATTCTTCTGACTTCCAATTTCTGTTTGCAGCTTGGAGTAAGTATTCTGGGACGACGATTCAGTGATGCCATTGAGAATGTACCCATTAAGAAACGGAAATTTCCATTTGTCCGTTCTCCGTCCCCTACCCCACAGACTCCTCCGCGACCTAAGGAGGCCGAGTGCCTTATAAAATGTCCGTCTGCTTCCAATCAGAAGAAGTCTGCAATGGGTTCATATGCAGAAGATCAAACTCCAACCACTATCACAGCTGTCTCTACAGTGCAGGATATTGATATTCAATCAGAGAACTTCAAAGTGGATGTTGATCAAAAGAATAGCTTGACAGAGAAAAATGAAAGGCATGGTGATGATGCTGATTTCTCTGGAATCTCAATATTGGCAGCTGCTGCTTGCAGTGGTAATATTGACTGCAGTTCAAGTAACTTGGAGGACCCTGCATCCCATAACTCATTGGCTCCAGGGGAAGCATCTTCTAGATTTGTTCAGAATACCGAACCAAGGTCTCTGTCAGAAGAATTAGGCCTGAAACATCTACCTGATCTTTCTGTTTTGGACAGCAAAACTGATCAGAACATCTGCATAGTAACACACTTGGAGAAAAACATTTCTGCAGCCACCAGCGAAGATCACCAGGAAGATCTCCAGTCCAGCAAATGCCCAGTGGTCTCTATCTCAGAGAAATCCATGGATGTTATGCAGGATCTCCCAGCCAAAGAGAATGAAACACCACTGAGGATTGCGGCCTCTACATCGCGGGATGATAAAAACATTTCTGCAGCCACCAGCGAAGACCACCAGGAAGATCTCAAGTCCAGCAAATGCCCAGTGGTCTCTATCTCAGAGAAGTCCATGGACGTTATGCAGGATCTCCCAGCCAAAGAGAATGAAACACCACCGAGGATTGCGGCCTCTACATCGCGGGATGATAGGTCGCACTGGGACTTGAACGTTGTGATGGATGCATGGGAGTCTCCTTGTGATGAACCCTCTGTGGGTTCTAAGTCACATGCTACCTTAGGCATTGTTGAGGATGGGATGCATAAGGAAAAGGTGACAGATTTTGGACACTGCCAATTGAAGATGGAACTTGGAGATACCAAAGACCACAGTAAAATGTCCGTGCAACATAATGTCGGTGGAACGGCTGTGATTGATGGACAGGAGTCGCTGGAGAGTTGCAGAGTTGTGAGCTCGACAATGCAAGAGATGCCTCCTGATTCTTCTGATACTTTGGCTGCAGATGTTGTGGCAGACGAAAATGAGATAACATGGCGCTCACTTCCCAAAAGTCATAAACCAAATGAAGTGGGGCGCAAGGATCACTTAGATGCTTGCGCAGGTTTGGACTGTACTACCTGCTCTCTTGAGGAGACTCCTTGTGAAACTGATAGTTCCCCAAATGTGAAAACTGATATTCCTGAAGAAACAAAACCCTTGCATAGTCAAGATCCAATCAGCTTCAATGTGGATTTCACTGCTGTTGCTCCTGTTGGTTGTGAAGTGGGATGTGCTTCACACAGCACTTGTTCTGTTTCTGAGGAAAATACTGCTGTTCATTCCATAAGCTTTGATGGTGAAAGAAAAGGTGAAATCATATCTTTACATCCCATTGTTGGTGAGGATACCAATGTTGATCATACTACCCAACCTTCTCAACCACATGGAGCAGGTCATGTAATTGTTGATGGTGGAACAGAGGGTAAGAAAGAAACTGCTTCAGTAGTTGATCCTGATAAGCAGTTGAGAGTACAAATTACATCTTGTGATCATGGTGGCGAAGCTAGTCATACAAGGAGCCTCAATCCTAGAGGTGATCTTGATCATATGGGAAGCAATAATGTCTCTGAGGATGGCATATATTCTTCCTCTGTTGTTTCCCCTGACGATAAGTCAGAAGATCAATTAATGGCCGATGGGAAAAGAAGCGAAGCTAGCTGTTTGAGAAGCCCTGAGTTTGAAAAACATGTAGCTTCTTGTACAGAAGATTCAGATATGGAGCCATGTCAGTTAGATGATTCATTAACCCAACAGGCTTCTGGCTTGCCGGTTGATGGAAATTTCTCCAAGATCACAGCAGTGGATGGAAATGCCATAGATCGGTCAAAACCTGGGGAAATGAGTTCTTCCCATTTGGATTCTTCTGTCCATCAGTCTTTGAACTCTGAAGAATTGTCTACGGCAGTTTCTCTCAGCCAAGATGGTGACAAAGCAGTTGTTGTTATGAAGGAAGAAGATGACAATAGTTCCAACGTGAATGATACTGAAATCACTACTCATGTGCATATTGACCGTAAAGATTCTCAACAAATTGTTGATGAGATCCCAGTAACGGTGGACACTTCAGTAGTAATGGGTGGTTCTCTGTCTCTCAAAGTTTGTCAAAGCAAAGAAGAAGATCATGTATTCGGGTCTGGTGAAGTTGCTCTAGAAGATTCCTTCAACAGTGATTATGATTTGGATGATGTTTCTCAAAATGATAATTCTACTTCTGTGGAGAAGGTGGGCTTTTGTCAGGCAGATGATGATTATCAGTATGAGGATGGAGAATTTCGGGAATCTATTATACATAGTTGGGGAGAATATGAGGGTGAGGAGAGGGAAACAGAACGTGTGGATTATGGTTCAGACAATATTGACACCGATCCCTTTGAGACATCTGCAGATCATGGTGTTGTTGACCGTGATGAATGCAAGAAAGAGATCCTGTCAGAGGTCAGTCGTGTTTATCTGGAAGGTAAGCTGGATGGAGAGAAGAATGAAAGAGAACCCAATAGTCTGGCATCCCTGCGAGGATCAATAGAATCAAATGTATCACCTGTCGAACCTGGTGAAAGAAGAGGTATGAAGTTTGTGAGAAAGGTCTCAAGGAGAGACACGGGAAAACAATATGACAATGAGAAAATTGAGATGGATGTGAAAGTTGTCTCTGACCTGAATGCAGGCAGTGATAAGGTGTCCGTTGATGAAGCGTTGGGCTACAGGGAATCACGCCATTCTGCAATTTTGAGGACAAAATCTACAGGATGGGACCAGTTGCCTGATGTTCGTAGAAGTTCTAGAGATGCAGTTATGGATGTCAGAGGCAGCGGCATTGTGAAGAATGGTGTTGGTCGTTTGGATTCTTCAGATGCTGACGGATCATTAAGAAGGGTGTTTAGATCAACATCAAATAGGGAACTGTCATCACGTATTGAAGGACCAACTTTCTCTGATGCTTCAGTTAGGAAGGATCGAGTATATGTGGATGGAAGCAGGTATGTTCTACCTATATTTTTTCTATTTTCTTTCCTAATTTTATATCGGTGTCTCTTGTTTGTAGTAAATAGCTGGTGTGATTTTATTTTGTCTTTCAGATCAAACAGCCTTGATGAAAGGGATGCTGGCCTGGCTAAGTCCATTGGAAGGGGTGAATCCTCAGTGCATATGCATGGAAGAGGCAGAGTGGGAAACCATTGGTTGGAATCTTCAGGTGGCCATTGGGGCCGGAATCTTCATCATTCACCCGGTTACCGTGGTCCTCGAGATCATGTGCTTCCTGGGCCGAAGAATGCTGCAGCAGCGGCAGCTGCAAAGCTTGAGAGCAGTGGCTTTGTTGTTGCTCCTGATTTTACCATTGTAAGAGCTAGTGGTGTGGCACATGATAGGGTTCGCAGACAATCTGCAAATTCCCCCTCGCGGAATCTGCATCGTTCTGTGACTGGAAGAGGATCATCAACTGACAGGGATGGAGCATTGGGTTTTGGTATGCCATTAGGAGGACATGGACATGTGAGAGAAATAAGCCCCAGTAGAAGTCATGGTGAAACCATGGGTAGATCTACTAGATATGCTCTTAGAGTGTGTGGTACAGGCCAAAGGGAGAGGTATAATGGACATTCATACAATAATGATATCAGTTCATCTTTACCTATCCAGCATCCTTTACCCAGGAGACAAAGAAGCTTTTCTCCTAATCCAAGAAGAATTACTCATCGCTCTAGATCTCGCTCAAAATCCCTGTCAAGATCTAGAAGTAGATCTCCCCGCATGTGGGCTTCTGCAAGGGAAGGAAATAGCAGTGGGATTAACAGGGGTCCAGGTTTACAGCGACAGCTTAATGGGTCTCCAGATTTCCGTATGGAGTCTAGAATCAGGAGAATGAGATCTCCTCACCGACGCCAGGGCCTTCCAGAACATATGATTGGTTTTGTCCCTGCTCCAAGAAATCATGATTCCCCATCCCATTCTTCCAGATGGACTGATGATCGGAGGGGGGATGCACCAGATCATTTTAGAGAGCATGCCTACAAGCGAAGTTCAATTTCTGAGAGGAGCTCGCCAGGAAGAGGTTTCTCACGGAACCACAGGTTTGATTTGATGGACTCCCCAGGAAGAATAAAAACTGATGACTACTATAGACCTATGCATTCTGGCAGATTTCCCGAGTTTGCTGGTGGTGTTAGAGGACGACCTAGGCCCGATGAAAGCGATGATGATAGACGTAGACATGGTGAGCGATATGGGATGTTTAATTCTATCAGGCATTACGATGGCGATGGCATTGGAAAGCACTTCAGGTATGACGATGATGATGGTTTTGCTGAACATCAACATCGTACAAAAAATGCTTGCGAGTCCCGTGGGAGAGGTAGTCCAAGGAATTTGAGCAGGGGCATTGAAAGAAGGCTTGGAAGTGGCCCTAAAATAGATGGAGAGGAGAGAGATCATTTGAGATATGATCGAGACAGAAAACATAATGCCAACTTTAAGACATTTGGAATAAGAGAATGTGATGAGGATGCAGCTGCAAGTCGGAGAAGGCTTACCTGACTTTGTTAACCATTCATGTCCTCTCGTTGGATAATGAATGAGAAAATGGGATGCAGATCTTTATGGCATCTTTTTATTTCCTCTCTTTTAGCTGGAAAGCATCTCAGTGAGGCAAAGTCTTGACCCCAAAATGCTTTTAGTTACTGCAGCACAGCACCATTGGGAATTTTGAGATTTGGTTTGGGTTCATGTGTCTTTCGTTTTTTATTTTTTCCTTTTTGTTTGGGTCGTTGGCCTATTATAAATGAAGTAATTCTTCGAGGCTATTTAAATTTGATCAATCGCTGAAAATTCAGAGTACGCTTGATATGCATTTTTTGTCTGAAGTGGTCTGGCCACCTATAATTTTTACTTTGTTCATTAATTAGAATAGGAAAATAATCTGTTTACAAACTTCTGGTTCAGTTTCTCTGTAATTATATCCTCTTGTAGGAAAACATCCTGTTCAATTTATTCTAATGATGTTCTGCCCCTCCTTACCTCTCTTTCAAATGTGGAAACCTAACTTCTGTCTCTGGGCGCATGCAAGCATGTATTTGTGTATTTTGGAAATGGTGATTGACTATGATCAAGGTGGTCATGGACTATAGTGTTGTCATTTGCAGAACCAAAAAAAACTTACCATACCACTATTGACCACTGGTGGCTATAATCTGCAAGTTGACCAATGCCTCTTTGGGGTCTCTGGTATCAAAATCTAGCAAGTTGGAGGCTGCTGTCCATCAGCCATTTTCTTTCCAATTTGGATCTAGAATATGAGCAAATTTTGAAGGTGAAGATTTAGAAACCTGAAAGTGCGTCAGTTGTAACCAGCGGAGGCCCATTGCGATGCCACTAGATGTAGGCGCCATGTACTTAAGCATGTTTTGTCATCTCTATCATGCCTATCCTTCGTTAAGTCAACATGAATGACTTGGCTTAAATATGGCATTAGAAAATACAGGGGCAAGTCATTTTTTTTTTCTCACCTTGCTACTTGTTTCACCGTAATCAGTTGGACTGAGTGATCTTTGTGCCAGACCAACTATTTAGGGTCTAATTTTGAAGCAACTCCATTTCAAACAAATGTATTTGAATCAGCTCTTGTTCAAACAGGCCATATTTGAAAAGTCCAAGTTCAGATTTCAATACATATAGGCATTCAGATTTATAGAAAAAAAAATAAATAAATATATAAATATATATATATATATGATTGAAAAGCCTTTGCCTTCATATGTATGGAAAGGGCTAGGAATAGGATCTCCATTCCGAGATGAGACATAAGAGATTTATTGAAAGGCTTATCCAAACTTTGTGGCCGTTCGTGGGATGATTGATAGGCTTATCCAAACTTTGTGGCCGATCGTGGGATGATTGATTGACGGTCATAATCCTTCCAATTTCCTTGTGATCTCACTCAGGGGCATTCTCGTCATTCAGAAAAGAACCCGAGGGTAACTTCGGTACTTTTACTTCCATAAATAATAAGCCCTTCTCTCTCCCATCCGAAGTGCAAAGTAAAAGAAGACGGATTGCCGTCGTTATCGTAAACGGAATCTGTGGAAGGAAAAAAAAGGGGAGAAGCGGGAACAATAAAAAAGAACATCAACGACAACAACAAAGACAGAGAGAGAAGGAGAAAGAGAAGAAGAAGAAGAAAAGAATCTTCATTGATCGATCCGAAGAAGAAGGAAAATAAACAACAACGACAACAGGATCGTATTGAAGATCTCATATCATCGCAGGCCATCATCGTCTGCGATTTTTCAAGTTCTTGATACACAGGTATACAAAACCCTAGCTCTTCACTTCTCTTCTCTGTGTGTTTTTCTTTGGTTTAGATTTCTCTACGTAGCGTTGGAAGGGAACAGGTCCTTCGGATTCTCCATGGAAACGGCAGGGATTTCTTGGAATAATCGAAGATCGAAGGTCATCAAGCGACTAGCTTTGATTTCTTCAAGATCTGGTGGGTCTTCAACAGGAAACGGCATGAATCGGGCTCCGGAACAGGTTGTTTTCTTCTTCCAGAAGGGAAGGCGAAGAATAAGAGAAAACTAGGGTTTTGAAACGAATGTCTGTGCTTGGTTTATGGATGATGATGATGGTGAGTTGGAGGATTTTTAGGGTTAGGGTTTGAAGCCAATGAAGATGCGATCTGGAATGAAAGGTTTCTTCTTCTCCTTCTTCACGGGAAAATTTCAGGATTCGGTTTTTTAAGGATCTCGTTCAACATTCACAGCTCCTATTTCCTTGTGTCGTGGCGAAACGCCATGAACTTTAGATCTTGGGTTTTGCAGGGGCTGGATTTGCAAGCTTCTGTTGCTACTTTGTTTGCTCTTTGTGGACGGCTTTTGTTTAGGGCGGCACTTTGCAGGAAATCATCAAGATTGAGCTTGCTTCCTTTTATTTGGCAGTTTTGTTCAAATCCAGGCACTGAACGCCTTGCATCCAGGTTTAAGGTTTTATCGGCGACTGCTCTATCGGCTTGATTGACAAATCTCAGTTTTCTCATGCATATTTGTCAACTCCTTGAGGTCTTCCCCGTTATAGACATCACTGTGCCAGGATTTGTGTGGTGTTTGGCATGGAGTCTACATAGATAAGAGAGCCAGCTTCCTTCTTCAAGAGGTTTTATGCACCAAAGCAATGAATAGAAGCCTTGAATCCTAGATCTAGGGTTTCATTGAGCTGCTTTCTTAGGCTTAACTTTCTAACCTTTGATTTCTTCTGCTGCATATCTGTTTATACTCGGACAGCTTTCGAATTGAGATACTTGACTTGATCAAACATGGAAACAGTTGGTGTAGGCATTCAGGTATTCTTTTCTGCCTTGCGAAGGTGGTGCAGAAAGCATTACGTTAGATCCATGCCATTGTGAACGCCAGCTAATCTTTTTCACCTGTTGGTCGTCCAGATGTATCATCTGTTGCCTTTTGAAGTCGATCTGTAGTTTGACACAACTGATTTTTTGTTCTTTGCTCAGAAGCATTCATATGTCTGTCCGTGCCATGATTATGAGTTCCCGCCCACCATTACATGTGGTGGAAGCAAGCATATGATCGTGCATCCATTCCTACATGGGGCGATTGCAGAAAGTTTGATTTTTGGGGATTGATTCTCACAATGAACATATGAAATGGGGCAAATTGCTGTCTTTGCCATCTGTTTTGCAGTAACTACTAAACAAGGATAATTGCCAGACATGAAACAGTGACCTGTAACCACATTGAGTTCGGTCATAAAATTTAACAATCCAAGCTTTTTAGATCAAAAGATGGTTTATTCTGTATGGATATAATATATGCTTGGGTGTGCAGTGTTTTGGATTTGGATCCGTTGGCAAGGCCTGCAACTTGTGGTTTTTTCTGTTTTGTCGCTCTTAAAAATATGAACTACCTCGAGAGGTGTGGTGAAATGCTGAATGGGGGTGAATCGTTTCCAAGTTTCAGTAATTGATAGGGGAGTGATCATACCAGCATTAATGCACTGGATCCCATCAGAACTCTGCAGCGAATTGTGCTTTGGCAAGAGTAGTACCAGGACTGGTGACCTGGGAAGTCCTCGTGTCGCACTCCTCCTTTCAAGGTTGGGGGTTCGAGTCATGTTACCATTAAAAAAAAACATCAGTCATTGACCATTCCCTGCTGTTGAATGGATTAAATCATTCTAGTTGTTTTTCTGTCATTTTACTTGAAGTGTTTTTGTTAGTTGGCTGTCAAAAAGCTTTCTGTACTTGTGGGCCTCTCTTTTATGTTACTGGACATTTCTGTTGCTACAATATGGACTGACGGAGTTGAATGGAAGCCTTGTAAGGCTGGTTAACACGATCTGCCCAAAGGTAATATTGCCTTTAAAGGCGCACTCCGGCAGTCTGTTATCAGCTTTAGGGCTCAGTAGGAAGCCAATGATTTTATTTTATTTTATACTTTTGACTTTGTACTGCACATAGTGCTGGTATTAATGTAAGCTTGTCTCTTTTGCAGGGGATAGGCAATAATTATCCTGTATTGGCGGGGCAACTGGTAGGGGTTTGGAGCAAGGACGATGAGGGTGTTGATTCAATGGTTTGTTCAGTGCTCATTCTAATTTATATCACAGTTTCATGTTAAGTATCATTTAGAATTGGAGATGAATCCATTCTACTGAAGCCATATAGCAAAAAATAAAAAATTGAAGTATGAGAATCTTATTCACACACACCTTGTAACAGTTGGTTAAAATTATGTTAAACTATCTGAGATATTATCCGTATATTGTTCCCATGTCATTATGATATTGTTTCCTTCCATATACTAAATTGAAAAGCATTCTTCTGTACTTGATAAGTTGGTTCCTCCTAGTTGCATCATACTGTTATGGCATGGGTTTCTAAGTCTTCAAGCTTACAGTTGTTACTGACCACCTCATGATGAATCTAACGTAATGGAGGATTTTACATTATCTAATGACAGATTCATTTCTGTACTTGTACTGGGCGGGCAGCCTCTTCTCTTGAAGAAAGTAGAAAGCAAGAAGCGGCATCATCCTGTAAGATCTGCGGTCAAAAACCTTTAGCGTATGAGAGAGGAGCTTTATCAGGGAGCATGCTGAGCTCAGTGGGACTGGAACTCACTAGAGTTATTGATCCAGACTTGAGTTGGACGGTACCGAAAAGTAGTAAGAGGGCCACAAGACGAGCAAGGGCTTCATTGACTGCTAGCAACAGAACAAAACTATTTTCAGGAAGCTTGAAAGGTAGTGAGGATCTGATTGATAAGGATCCTAAAAGGGTGGAGGACATGCCAGTTTCTGAATCTGAGAAGGTTCATTCTTGCTCTGCATATTCTCGTCTACTAAGTGCTGTTCCATAATTATTAAACCATTTCTTTTGATATATACATATATATATATACATACATATATACATATATATATACATACATATATATATATATTGTGATTCTGCTGACTCTGTCAATTTCTGTTTGCAGCTCGGAGTAAGTATTCTGGGGCGACGATTCAGTGATGCCGTAGAGAATGTACCCATTAAGAAAAGGAAATTTCCATTTGTCCGTTCTCCATCACCTACTCCACAGACTCCTCCGCGACCTAAGGAGTCCGAGTGCCTTCAAAAATGTCTGTCTGCTTCCAATCAGAAGAAGTCTGCGATGAGCTCATATGCAGAAGATCAAACTCCAACCACTATCACAGCTGTCTCTATGGTGCTGGATATTCAATTGGAGAACTTCAAAGTGGATGTTGATCAAAATAATAGCTTGACAGAGAAAATTGAAAGGTATGGTGATGATGCAGATTTCTCTGGAATCTCAATATTGGCAGCTGCTGCTTGCAGTGGTAATATTGACTGCAGTTCAAGTAACTTGGAGGACCCTGCATCTGATAGCTCATTGGCTGCAGGGGAAGCATCTTCTAGATTTGTTCAGAATACCGAACCAAGTTCTCTGTCAGAAGAATTAGGCCTGAAACATCTAGCTGATCTTTCTGTTTTGGACAGCAAAACTGATCGGAACACCTGCATAGTACACTTGGAGAAAAACATTTCTGCAGCCACCAGCGAAGACCACCAGGAAGATCTCAAGTCCAGCAAATGCCCAGTGGTCTCTATCTCAGAGAAATCCATGGATGTTATGCAGGATCTCCCAGTCCCAGCAAAAGAGAATGAAACACCACCAAGGATTGCGGCCTCTATGTCGCGGGATGATAGGTCGCACTGGGACTTGAACGTTGTGATGGATGCATGGGAGTCTCCTTGTGATGAACCCTCTGTGGGTTCTAAGTCATATGCTACCTTAGGCATTGTTGAGGATGGGATGCAGAAGGAACAGGCGATGGAGTTTGAACACTGTCAATTGAAGATGGAACTTGGAGATACTAAAGACCACAGTAAAATGTCAGCGCAACATAATGTCGGTGGAACAGCTGTGATTGTCGGACAGGACAGTTGCAGAGTTTTTAGCTTGACAATGCAAGAGATGCCTCCCCATTCTGATAGTTTGGCTGCAGATGTTGTGGCGGACAAAAATGAGAGAACATCCCTCTCACCTCCCATAATTCATAGACCAAATGTAGTGGAGCGCCAGCATGACTTAGAAGCTTGCACACGTTTGGACAGTACTACCTGCTCTCTAGTGGAGACTCATTGTGAAACTGATAGTTCCTCAAATGTGGCAACTGTTGTTCCTGAAGAGACAAAACCCTTGCATAGTCCAGAACTGGTCAGCTTTGACGCAGATTTCACTGCTGTTGCTCCTGTTGAATGTGAAGTGGGACCTGCTTCACACGATACTTGTTCTGTTGCTGAGGAAAGTACTGCAGTCCATTCCATAAGCTTTGATGGTGAAAGAAAAGGTGAAATCGTATCTTTGCATCCCATTGTTGGGGAGGAAACCAATGTTGATCATACTACCCATCCGTCTCAACCACATGGAGCAGGTCATGTAATTGTTGATGTTGGAACAGAGGGTAAGAGAGAAGCTGCATCCGTAGCTGATCCTGATAAGCAGTTGAGAGTACACATTACATCTTGTGATCATGGTGGCGGAGTTTGTCATGCAAGGAGCCCTAATCCTAGAGGGGATCTTGATCATATGGGAAGCAATAATGTCTCTGTTGATGGCATATATTCTTCCTCTGTTGTTTCCCCTGACGATAAGTCAGAAGCTCAATTAATGGCTGATAGGAAAAGAAGCGAAGCTAGCTGTTTGAGAAGCCCTGAGGTTGAAAAACATGTAGCTTCTTGTACAGCAGATTCAGATATGGAGCCACGTCAGTTAGATGATTCATTGACCCAACAAACTTCTGGCTTGCCAGTTGATGGAAATTTCTCCAAGATCATAGCAGTGGATGGAAATGCCATAGATCGGTCAAAACCTGGGGAAATGAGTTCTTCGCATTTGGATGCTTCTGTCCATGAGTCTTTGAACCCTGAAGAATGGCCTACACCATTTACTTTCTGCCAGGGTGACAAAGCAGTTGCTGTTATGAAGGAAGACGATGGTAAAACTTCTATGGTTTTTGATGTAGATGTGAAGGATACTGGAATGACTACTCATGTGCATACTGATCCTAAAGATAAAGAGTCTCCAAAAAATGTTGATTTGATCGCAAGAACAATGGACACATCAGCAGTAATAGGCGGTTCTGTCTCTCTAAAAGTATGCCAAAGCAATGAAGATGATCTTGTATACGGATCTGGTGAACTTGCTATCGAAGACTCCTTCAACAGCGATTATGATTCAGATGATGTTTCTCTAAATGATAATGCAGCGTCCGCAGAAAAGGTGAGCTTATTATATCAGGCAGATGATGATTATCAGTATGAGGATGGAGAATTTCGGGAACCAGTCATACATTGTTGGGGAGAAGATGAGGGTGAGGAAAGGGAAGCAGAACGTGTGGATTATGGTTCAGACAATATGGACACTGATCCCTTTGAACCATCTGCAGATCATGGTGTAGTTGACCATGATGAATACAAGGAAGAGACCCTATCAGAGGCCAGTCATTTTTGCCAGGAAGGTAAACTGGATGGAGAGATGAATGAAAGAGAACCCAGTTGTCAGCCATCTCTCCGAGGATCATTAGAAACAAAGGCATCACCTGCTGAACCTGGTGAGAGAAGAGCTATGGAGTTACGGTTCTCAAGGAAAGACTTAGGAAGAAAAGATGACAATGAGAAACTTACGATGGATGTGAAGGTTGTCTCTGAACTGAATGCGGGTGGTGATAAGGTATTAGTACATGAAGAGTTGGGTTATAGGGAATCTTGCCATTCTGCAATTTTGAGGATGAAATCTACAGGATGGGACCGGTTGCCTGATGTTTCTAGAAATTCTAGAGATGCAGTCATGGATGTCAGAGGTAGTGGCATTTTGAAGAATCGTGTTACTTGTTCGGATTCATCAGATGCTGACAGATCATTGAGAAGGGTGTTTAGACCAACATCAAACAGGGAACTGTCATCACGTATTGATGGACCAAATTGCTCTGATGCATCAGTTAGAAAGGATAAAGTATATGTTGATGGAAACAGGTATCCTCTACGTGTGCTTTTTCTATTTTCTTTCCTCTTATATCATTACTTTTGTTTGTAATACATAGTTTATGTGACTTCTTTTAATGTTTTTCAGATCAAACAACCTTGATGAAAGGGATTCTGGCCTGGCTAAGTCCATTGGAAGGGGTGGATCCTCGGTGAATCTACGTGGAAGGGGCAGAGCAGGAAACCATTTGTTGGAATCTTCAGGTGCTCATTGGGGTCGGAATCGTCATCATTCACCCGGTTACTATGGTCCTGGAGATCATGGGCTCCCTGGGCCGAAGAATGCTGCTGCTGCAGCAGCTGCAAAGCTTGAGAGCAGTGGCTTTGTTGTTGCTCCTGATTTTACCATTGTAAGAGCTGGTGCTATGACACCTGATAGGGTTCGCAGACAATCTGCAAATTCTCCCTCCCAAAACCTGCATCGATCCCTGGCTGGAAGAGGATCATCAACTGACAGGGATGGAGCATTGGGTTTTGGTATGCCATTAGGAGGACATGGGCATGTGAGAGACATCAGCCCCAGTAGAAGTCTCAGTGGAAACAGGGGCAGATCTAGTAGATATGCTCTTAGAGTGTGTGGTACGGGCCAAAGGGAGAGGTATAATGGACCTTCATACAGTAATGATATTGGCTCATCTTTACCTATCCAGCATCCTTTACCCAGGCGACAGAGAAGCTTTTCTCCTATGCCAAGAAGATCTCATCGCTCTAGATCTCGCACAAAATCCCTGTCAAGATCTAGAAGTAGATCTCCCCACATGTGGACATCTGGACAAGGAGGAAGCAGCAGTGGGATTAACAGGGGTCCAGGTTTACGACGACAGCTTAGTAGGTCTCCAGATTTCCGTATGGAGACCAGAATCAGGAGAATGAGATCTCCTCACCGACGCCAGGGGTTTCCAGAACATATGATAGGTTTTGTCCAAGCACCAAGAAACCATAATTCCCCATCCCATGCTTCCAGATGGATTGATGATCGGAGGGGGGATACGCCAGATCATTTTAGAGAGCATACCTACAAGCGAACTTCTATTTCTGCGAGGAGCTCACCAGGAAGAGGTTTCTCACGGAACCACAGGTTTGATTTGATGGATTCCCCTGGAAGAATAAAAACTGATGACTACTTTAGACCTATGCATTCTGGCAGATTTCCCGAGTTTTCTGGTGGTGGTAGAGGACGACCTAGGCATGATGAAAGCGATGATGATAGACGGAAACCTGGTGAAAGATATAGAATGGTTGATTCTATAAGGCATTTTGACAATGATGGCATTGCAAAGCGCTTCAGGTATGATGTAGAAGATTGTTTTGGCAATCATCAACCTCTCACCAAAAATGCTTCAGAGTCTAGTGGGAGAGGTAGTCCAAGGAATTTTAGCAGGGGGATCGAAAGCAGGCTCGGAAGTGGCCCTAAAAGAGATGGAGAAGGGAGAAATCATTTCAGATATGATCGAGACAGAAAACATAATGTGAACTTTAAGACATTTGGAATAAGAGAACGTGATGAGGATGCAGAGGCTAGACGGAGAAGGCCTACATGACTTTGTTATCATTCAGGTCCTCTCGCGGGTCATGAATTAGAAAAACGAGATGTGAAACTTTATGGTATATTTTTATGTCCTCTCTTTCCTCTCTTTTATCTGGAAAGTGTCTGAGTCAGGCAATTTTGAACCCAAATGCTTGTAATAACTGCAGTGCTGTTGGGACGATTTAGATTTGGCTTGGGTTCATGCGTCTTTTATTTTTCTTTTTGGTCTTGGCCTAGCATGACTGATGTAATTCTGTGAGGCTATTAAAATTTTATCAATCAATGAAAATACAGAGTATGCTTGATGTGCATTGCTGTCTGAAGTGTGTCTGGTCCCCAGTAGTTTTTTTTTTTTTTTTTGTTGGTTCGTCAATTAGAAAAGGAAATAATTTGCCTCCAAACATCTTCACTGTAATTATATCCTATTATTCCAAGCATTCTGTTCAAAGTTGAAAAAACACAAGTTCCTGTGTGCTCACTTCACTTGTGTTGGAACTTGGAAGTAAAGATTGACAAGGATCAGTTGGGCATGGATCTCAATGTCGTCGTCCTCTCTCCACATCCATCCCAGTGTTGGAAGTAAAGATCGGAAAGGATCCGGTGGTCATGGATCTCAATGTCTTGTGAGAAGGTAACTGCCGTCCTCCCTCTGGGATAAATTATAGTGTTGAGGCTTGCAGAAACAAAAAACACACTTTACCACTGTTGACCATGGCCCCTACAATCAGCGAATTGATCAATAGCCTTGGAGCTCTCTGGTTCACGTACTATCCATCAGTGATTTTCTTCCCAACTCAGATCTAGAGTTTTATGTAGATGGAGGAACTTCTGCGAAGTTGCAAAGGAGTTTTTGATCGAAGAAGGGAGTCAGAAAGAAAAGGAGGAAGGGCAGTAGAGGACTGTTGTCTTTTTGGTAAAATGGAGTTGCAAGAACCTTCTTTGGGAGAAAAATCAGGGGAAGTGATTGAATCAGCAGCTCTTGACATTTAGAAATTGCTCTGGCCCTGATATTCAGAGGTGAAGTGGTGGATGAACCTGAAAATGCTCACTTATAGTTGGGTAGTGGTGGATGCCTGCTTCCATGTACGTAGGCTCCATCCACATGAGAAAACGTGCCTAGGGACATCTTGTTTTCTTTTATCCAAAGTTAACATGGAGAGGTAGCTCATATATGGCATTAGGAAGGAAGAGGCAAATCATTCTTTTTTTTTTTTGTTGCTAAAAGTAGATGTATCATAAAGAACAAACACAGCTAACAAACTGCAGCCATGACAAAACATGTAACAGAAAAGACTCAGCCGAAACTATCCCCTAACTAAAGTAGGACCTGCCTTGCACTAACAGCCACTTCCTGGTGATATTGCAAGGTCCCTTCGTCAGTTCCTACTTCTGATTTGGCACTCGCCGAGTGATGTAATGTGCCAGACAAGCTTCTATCAAACTAGTAAGGAATAGGGAGATGCATTTCATCCATCTAGTTCCCTCATCATGCATTCATTTTACAGCTTTGAATAGCAGAAACAAATAGGTTTTCAGTTAATCTCCGAGCACTTCATCCACATGCTCAAGGCACAAATTAGGTAAGCCACCTTAGAAGTTTGACACGGACAATATAGATACTCACTCTCTGATGAATAACAGGTGAACTTCCATTTTCATTGTGTTGGTCCTTCATTTCCTTTAATGCTAATTAAATATTTGGCCTCTCTCTCTCCTCTTTTTTTTTTTTTTTTTTCATCTTTTATGAGTCCACCCCAAAATATAAGGCCAACTTCTCATGGAGGTGAACTGTTTGATTTTTATGCTTTTCCATCTGCAACTATTCATTTTGCAAATTCAGTTTCTGATGCTTTTTAATCCCATACAAATATCTTCAAGGAACTCTTATTTTCAATTTTGAAATTAGTAATACTGCCGCCATTTTTTTTTTTTTTTTTTTTTTTTGTGAATATCATGTCCATGAGACTTCCCAATTTATTTTGGTCGAGAGTGGTTTGAGTTGCCTTTAGAAAAACCGACCACTCATCTTGGGCATGTTTGTTTGCATGAAATTGAATTTTAAAGATTCTATGAAATACAGTCAGGACAAAGTGGCTACAATGAAAATAAATTAATCTCTTTTTGGTGGAAGATGATTACCCAATCATTAAATAATCACTACATGCATCTTTTTTTAGTGCAAATAAAGTATCCTTTTCGGTTTGCACACGTATGTTTTTACAAAAAAAAAAGAAAAGAAAAAAGAGAAGAAAAATGGGAACCTTTCCTGCCTAGAGTTTTTTTAATCAGGTGTTACTTGTTGAGGGTAGACGGGTAGGAATTTTTTTCCTACAAATAGGGTTGCAAATGGTATCCAATTATCCGATTACCCTAAAGTTCCGACCCGAAAAAAATCAGGCCTGAAACCTATTTTAGGTTCCGATTCATAAATGAGTTTGAGTCCGAAACTCAATTTAGGATCTGATTGATCGACGAGTCCGGTTGTGGGTTCATATAGGGTTTGACCCGTGGACCTGGGACCCGTCTTATGAGTATTTGATATTGCAAACTTTACTTCAAAATAAACTTTTCCTTGGAACCTTGGACCACCCATCACGTGTCTTAGAAAAACTCTTCTTTGGAAATCATGAGAATGCTCCCTCCACATCAGAATTTATCTAAAATTTTATATTTAAATTATTATGCCCATCTTAAAATTTCCTATTTCAAAATTGGAAATAATTATATAATTTAAAAGGCATGACAACAGCTAACTTATAGCATATTTCTTTTCTTCTTTCTAAAAATCACATGGAAAGTAAAAATGGGTGGAAGTTTACAATCTTGGATTTGGTTTGTAGTTTTTGTCAATTTATTTCAAAATCTTCTTTTTATGTAGAATTTTGATGCATAGAATAAATATCAATGATGATAGATAAATATATTTGTTTCTCTTAAAGAATCTAGTTCGTTTCTCTTAAAATATTAAAAAAAAACATAAATTTTAATAATAAATCTTTCTTTCCAGGCCTTTGTTATTAGTATATGTTTATATGGATTTATCAAGCGTCGTCTAGTAAACTAGTCTTATCGGGTCAAATACGCTAGGCACACCCACCTAGTCATTAAAAAGAAAAAAAAACCACTTGCACTGAAAAAGCAATTTCTATTTTCATAAAGACTGGTTTGATCAAAATATTAAGAAAAGCAGTTCAAATTCTTTCAACTTTTCCATGAAAAAACAGATACCCCAACCTAATCATACAAAACATACACCCCAGGAAATGACAGAGAAATTTCCTCGGCACATTGCGGAATCTTCCATGTTGCATCGCCAGCAAGCAATGCCTCGAATTTTTCTTGAAACTTTCTTCATTGAAAAGAAACAGCTCTCACACATGGCTCATGGGCCATGGCTCATGGGGTCCACCTGTCTCTAGCTAATGGGTTACTCTGCCGGGCCCCCTTTGTCCGACACATTATACTTTCCATCAATCAAGGACCAAAGACTAGAAGACTAGACGATCACAACCGTCCAATATAAAATTTCCAGCAAAGTAGCACTAGATCAGATCAAGTTCCATCCGCCACGTGTACGGTCTGAGCCGTAAAAGCATATATGATCCGCGTCCGTCGGGTCAACTGATTTGAGACTCAGCCAGCCCTCATTACAAGTCAAAATCCACACCTTCTTGGTTTTGTCACAAACCTTCTACTCTCCTTTCTCTTCCCAAAAACAAACTGCAACTATTCCCGTTCTGATCTCTACTCTCCTTTCTCTTCACAAAAACAAACTGCATCTATTCCCGTTCTGATCTCTTCTTTCTTTCTTTTTTTTGTTCGAATTAGGGTTTCGTTTCTTTTGTTCTTTGTTATTTTTTTTGAGAGAATGTCGATGGCTAATCAAGACACTCTGGAAAAGATGCAGCTTCGGCAGAGCTATCGAAATCTATGGCACACTGATCTTTTGAGCACCATTCAGGCTGATTTCCCATGTAATCTCTCGGGCTTCATTTTTGTTTTGGTTTTGTTGTTTTGTTTATGTTGAGATTGGATTATGATCTTTTTGCGACTTTTTCTTTTTGCAGATTGCTGCTTTGCATTTTGGTGGTGAGTGCGTGGCTTTTGATGATTATATATGCCTTTTTGATTTGACATCTAGGGTTGAGATAAGTTTAATTGCAAGTTTTGAGTGTGTGATTACATTAGTTTTTTGAAATTTGGTTCTAAAAGTGACTTGTATTGCCCAATACTTAGGTTTAGGCCATGACCAAGCGATTTATACGAGTCGAGTAAGATATGAAAAATACTTAGGCTTAGGCCATGACCAAGCGATTTATACGAGTCGAGTAAGATATGAAAAATGTGTTTTTATTCTTGCCATGTTTATTTTCTTGGGGGCTTTTGTAATAACATGCTACTTATGTCAGAGTGCGTGGCTTTTTGAAAATTGAAATTTCAACATAGTGATTTGTAAGAGTTTGTCACAGTGAGACCAAAAATGCCATTTTTGAATTTGGAAACTAGGGACAACCATTTTTGAAAATTTAAAATCCTGGGCGGCGAACGGGACGGTTCTAGAACGGAACCATAGTGGACCCAGAGCCGTTTCTAGATAACAATTCCGATTCTGGATCCGGTTTTGACTATGAACCTGTTTTGTTACTGGGTCCACTTAGAGGATTGGAATCTAGTTCCAAAATCAATTCTAATTTCTCTTTATTCTTCATTTTTCTTAGAATAAGCATATCATTCAACCTATAACAGTGCATCAAGTCTACTACCTCCAATATTATACATAAAAATGTCAAGAAAAAAGTTGATTTTGAGGTGCAATTTGCAACATCAAAGGTTCATATGCCGGGTCTCGGGTCGGAACCTATATGGACCCGAAATCGAACTCGTTTATCAATCAGAACCTAAATCGGGTTCCAGACCCGGACCCGTTTGTGAATCGGAACCTAAAATAGGTTCCGGACCCGGTTTTTTACGGGTTGGATCTTTCAGGTAATCGGAGAATCAGATACCCGTTTGCAACCCTACATGGAGGGCTTTACTTAATTATAATAGGCCCAAAAGCAAATACCCTAAACACTTCAATCCATTTTCAAGTTCATGAAAAGTATTCATGTTTGAACTATGAATATGATGCCATGATCCACTCCGCTAGTTTTTGATTCAGTTGGGGACCAAGTTTGTATTGCCGGAAAAGAATAATAATCCATCATCCGGTCTTTTGGATGAAGTGTTGCTTTTTTCATGTCATAAGCCATCCAGTTATATACTTCTCATTATCCCATTTCGATTTATCTTTAGCCAAATCCTCAATTAAGTTGCATGTCGTCGGATCTATTTTTACTACCTTTATCTACATCCTCTTCGATCTATCCCTTCCCTTGGTGGCCATCAACCTGTGGCATTGTTGCCGGCCTGCGTTGGACACTCCCAAGCCATCGCAACGGATTTTTCTAATTTTTATCGCTTATTGATGCTACACCTAAATGCTCTTGAAAGCGCTTATTTTTTTAATTTAATCCTTCTTAGTTTTAATATACATCCACCTCAACATTTAATCTTTGCTACATCCATTTTGTACATATGTTGCATCCTAAATGGCCAACATTTTGCTCCCTTTAGTTTTGTTGGCATGCGTTGAGTGCAAAGCACTTGAGAAGCAAGTCTCCAATTCAACCATCTTACTCTTGCTTTTATCCTATGTTCAACAACCTCATCTATCTCTTCATCCTTACTAATTATCAAGCCAAGGTAATGGAATGAATCTCCTTGTGGTATCTCTTGGTTTTCAATTCTCACTGTAGTTTGAACTCTTTGTATATGCTTGCTGAAGTTGCAATCCATATATTCCGTCTTTCTAAAAATTATTTTAAAGTCTTTGAATTCTAAAGCTTCCTGCCGTCTCTCATGGCATTCATACAATCTCTTGATTCATCTCCCAACTCTATATCATTTGCAATCAACATACGCCAAGGTACCTCCTTTTGAATATGAGCAGTTAGTTAACTCATCCATAATCAGTATACAGAGATAAAGGCCTAGGCCTAACTAGTGGTAGACCAAGGATTTTCATTTGAGTGGGGCAGGTGATGGTCATAATGTTAATTTTGTCGGTCAGTGTGGGGGGGGGGGGGGGGGGGGGGGGGGGGGGGGGGGAGGATTTTGATGGTGCATATGCATAGGCTTTTTCACTAGTGGGCAAGAGAATGCAACCGAAACAATAGCTTTAGTCAGCCAGGCTCAACTAATTCTTGGATGTTAGGCCAAAAAATCTAAACCAGAATAGCTTGTAAGGCACACCTGGAGAATTGCAATCATAATGGTAGGGTTTGATGTCTTGATGGGGATTAGGGGCCTTCTGATAAATGTGCTTTTCATGATTCAATCCAATGGTAGATAGTGGTCAAATCAGTCCCATGCTAGTATGAGTGTCAGTTCACAAGTTGAGGTTGGGCCCATTGTAAGGAACAAAAATGAGATTCACTTTTTTGAAAGCTGCATCATGGATATCTATCTTGACCATATATGTATGACATGGATATACTTATACATAGCAAAAGAGAATAAATTTCTAATGAGATGGATCATGGACCTTGTGTAAGATTTACATATTCAATGCCCAATACATGGGTCCGCCACTGGGGCTGACCCCAGATGCCATCCTATGGTCACTTGGAAAGTGGGAATTCACCTGTCTCTCCCCGGGTAGTTCTCACACTCGTTGTCCCCCTTTCATACATGCCTCTAATAATTTTAATATAACCTCTTGGAACATTCTTTTTATTGTAAACCCACCAAATTAAATCTCTAAGTATCTCGTCATACTTTTTTTAGATTGATGAAGACCATATGCAGATTTTTCTTCTTCACTCGATATTTTTCCATTAATTGCCTAAGTGAGAAGATGGCTTCCATAGTTGACATCCCCGACGTCAAAACCAAATTGATTTTTAGATATCTTGGTTGTTCGTTGAAGTCTTTGTTTCATTACTCTCTCCTATAGATTCATAGCATGGCTCATAAGTTTAATCCCACGATAGTTGTACAATTTTGTATATCTCTCATGTTCTTATATATAGGTACTACAACACTTCTCCATTCATCTGACATTTTCTTTGTCATTAATATTTATTGAAGAGCCTAGTTAACCAAACCCCCCCAATTTCTTCTAATAATTTCCAAGCCTCTATCGTAATGTCATTTGGACCTGTAGCTTTTCCTATCTTCATTTATGTCAATGCTTTCTTCACTTTCACCACCCTAATTCTACAGAAAAAGGCATGTTCTATAAACAAAGAATCCTCTCATGTTCTTATGTCTTCTATATAGTCTTCATTTAGTTTTCTAAAACATTCCCTTTACTTTGCCAGTTTTAACTAATGGTCTCAAGCCCAGATACAAAAGGAGGGTTGCGTTAGGTATGTTGACAATCAATGCAAAATTTTATCAAAACCCAAACATGAACTCTGAGTTAACTTCTGATTGAATAATTTTGATGTTATTACCCAAGACACTTTTCATCTAATGGGAAATCAAGAGATGGTTATTATCAAGAGATGGATATTGCTACCCACTTATGTCTAGGGTTTCGAATTTGAAAATGGGAATTTTTGTCATTTGGGCTTTTGACAAACCTATATTAAGCACTTTGGCGTAAATTTCAATAAGGTCTTCTGACGTAAATATCATCATCAAAGCCTTGTCCCAACTATGTTGGGGTTAACTACATAAATTATGTTCTCCATTCTAGTTTATCTTGGGCCAAATTCTTGGATATGTTGCACTTCTTCAGATTTGTCCTTTCCCTGCTTAGAAAAACTTTTCTTCATTGCTGTCACTGCTGGTTATAATGGACATGTCCAATCCATCTCAATTAAATCTCTCTTAATTTTACCCTATTGATGCTACCTCTAAATACTCCAAAATACGTTCATTTCCTATTCTATCTTTTCTAGTCTTACCACACAACTATCTCAACATTCTGATCTCCATTATACTCATTTTTTGCATATTTTGTTTCCTAATTGGCCAATATTTTGCTCCATAGGACTTTAGAAGCAAGTCTCCACTTCAACCAGCCAACTCTTATCTTTTGTTTAATATCCTCCTAAATCTCTCCATCCTTACTAATTATAAGGCCAAGTATTCAGAAGGAATCTCTTTATGATATTTTTTGAGCTTCAATTCTTGAAGGATTTACATCCCTTTGCACATATCTGTTGAAGTTGCAATTCATAAATTCCATCTTTGTTTGCCTTATTTTAATTCTCTTGGACTTTAAAGCCTTTCGCCATCTCTCAAATTTCACATTCACACCATCTCTTCGATTCATTTACCAATATTATATCATTTACAAACAATGTACACCAAGGTACCTCATCTTAAATGAGAACAATTAACTCGTACATAATCAGTGCAAGATGATAAGGGCTCAAAGATGACCCTTGATGTGGTCACTAGAAGCTCTCTCCATAGGTAATTCTCACACTAATCACTACTCTCTCATACATGTCTTTCATGATGTTTATATAATTTCTTGGGATACTCCTTTTATCTAAAACCTACCAAATCAAACATCTAGGTACATTGTCATAGCTTTCTCTAGTTCGATCAAGACCATATGAAGATTTTTCCTTTTCTCTTGGTAGTTTTTCATTAATTATGCAAGTGAGAAGATAGCTTCCATAATGGACCTCCCTAGCATGAAGCTGAATAGGTTTTCGTATATATTGGTCTTTTTGTCTGAGTCTTTGCTCCATTATTCTTTTCCATTCATAATTTAACCCATAAGTTTTATCCCATGATAATTGGCACAACTTTGTATATCTCCTTTGTTCTTGTATATAGGATCTACCACACTTTTCCATTCATTCGACATTTCTCTGTCCTTATATATTATTGAAGAGCCTAGTTAATCATGTCCATCCGATTCATCCTAAGCATTTTCAAGCCTATCAGAATGCTATCTGGCCTCCAAGCCTTTTTAGTCTTTATTTTTGCCTGTGCTTTCTTCACTTTTATTACCCTATTTTTTTGGTAGAAGGTATGTCTTGCTAATGAAGTACCCTCTTTGGTTTCTAAGCCCCCTCTGGAATTTTCATTAAATTTTTTTTAAACTATATTTTCTTTCTTTAATATCATTGGCCTTCACTAAAATCTTTTAGTCGTCATTTTTTATACATTTGATATGATCTAAGTTCTTACCTTTCCTTTCCCTCATTTTTGCAAGCTTCAAAGTATCTCTCCTTATCTTATTCCAATAAATGAGTCATTCATATGCTTTGAACTTTGCAACACTTGCTACTTTCTTAACTTCATTCTTTGCCTTTGTTATACATTTCATAATTTTTCATGTTCCCGGTCCCTTGAAAACTTTGTAGATATGTCTTTCCTCTTGTACGACTTGCTAAACCTCTACATTCTACCAGTAGGTTTCTTTATTATAGTGTATTTTTCCTCTCGACTCTTCAAGCACCTGTTTTGCTGCGTTTCTAATACAATTAGCCATTTGGTTCCACATTCTCGTAGTTTCTCCTTATAAATTTCATTCTCCTCTCTTGATCACATAATGTTTAAAGATTGTTGCTCTTTTCCATTTCAAATTCTCCACCTTGTTTTGGGCTCCTTTTATTTACTACACCTCCTCTCTCTCTCTCTCTCTCTCTCTCGCTCGCTATATATATATTATAAAATGTAAGCATCAAAAACTACTATCGTAAATTGTGTAGCGAAACTCTCTCCAAGAATAACCTTACATTTTTATAAGTTAGTCAGTAATGTTTTCTAAGTAAATATAAAAAAGTTTACCTGGTTTCTATTAGATCCAGTCTTAATAAGTCGTTAAATGCTCCTATCTCTTTTTAAAATGTGTTTGCTATTACAAAGTCAAATGCCAATGCAAATTTCAAGATAGTGTCGCTCAACGCATTCCTTTCTCCAAATCCTTATCCTCCATGCTATCTTCATACTCGCTAGTATCCTTTCTAAGTGCCCATTTAAGTACCCTTTAGGAAAATCTTTTCACTAATTGAATTTTGTTACAAACCATTCATCTCTTTCCAAAGTTATCTTTTGTACACTTTCATTTGATTCTACTTGGGGCAATGTTTTCAAACTTGGACTTGGCCTCAACTTGCCCTTGATTACGATGGAGTCAGGTCCAGTCGTGTTGGGTTGACTTGGCCAAGTCGGGTCGAGTACCATAAGAGGGCTTCTCACGAGTCTTATAAGAGGTAGGAAACGGCTTAAGTTATTTAGTTCCCTCAATCTCTCCCCTTTCCTCCCTCAATCTCTTCTTTTCAAATATTGAAGTGATTTGGCTCCCTTAATCTCTCCCCTTCTAAAAGTGATTCAGCTCCCTCAATCTCTCCCCATTCGGCTCTTGACAATTTCTAACCCTAGCTTCGTTATCTTCTTTTTCTTTTTCTTCGGCTTCAGTCAGTTGACAATTTCTTTTGTTCTCTTGATAGAGGCTGACGGATGAGATGAGCTACCGTTGTTATCCTCTCTTCCTTTTAATCCTTCTCCTCTTCCCCTTCTCTCTTAAAACTCCCAAAACATTCATTTAAATAAAACCTAGCTTCCATCCCAATCCTATCTAGTCCAAGTGCCTCCAAAAGAAACAATTCATCCCATAGACTCAGCTGAGTCCTATGGGAACCAACTCTGTAATGACAGAGTCTGAGTTGACTTGGACTCGATCAAGTTTTAAAAAAATGATTGGAGGTGCATAGGCACTGATGATGTGAATTATAACTTCTTATAACAATTACTAGGCCTCAACCTGGGCACCTGACCCGTGGTCATCTTCTTGTTTCTTTTCTTTTCTTTCTTCCTCTCATTATCATCACTACCCCTCTTGTTTATTATTAGTGGTTTTTTTTTCTGTGTCTACATGTGTTTTTAATTAAATGAACAATGATTTTGTTTCCACATTATATCCTATTAATTTCAGTCATTATGTCATCATAGTGGACCGTGTGTATCATACATGCTTCGGAAGAGAGCCCTTTATAATGATATGTCGAGGTAAAGATCATTTTACTTTTTTGTTTCTATGACAGAACTAGCAGGTTCTATAGTATGAGATGCGCATCTTGTTTATTACAGGTATGTATGTTGTGCCGGATACCTGCCATGTAGTGGTAGATGTGGAGAAAGTCGATGCCCTGAGTTTTGTCTCTGCACTGAGGTATGCAATTTATTTAATTTTCTGCTTTCCAGTGCAATTTTGTCCTACTTTATCCAAATATAGTTCTCCCCTAGTCTTTTATGCGTGTATACTATATAGTGGGTTTTGCTTTCTCTAGATGTATGAAATTATCTTAAAAATGAAAAATGCATATTATAAATTGTAGATGGTTCAATGAGATTGGTATGATGACCTATGATGCCTAGACACGGCATGGATATGGCAGGGATACGACATGGACATGGCTGGGACACAAATCTCACACATAAAAAGTTAAGTATCGGATACGATAGGACATGCATGATACATTGCCCACTTTGACGTATCCGTGCATTATAGCTGATGACTATCATGTTGTCACAAATTGCTAACATGGGCTGTTTTAAAATTATGCATGTTGAAGAAAAGATAATGACATGGATGTTTTGGTTTTGTTGCTGTTATGTATAATATTTAATCATGTTTAATTTTTGTGGATGGGAAGGTCTTAAGATTTATGAGGAATGGTAAAACAAATACGCTAGTTCGATAATATGATTATATGATGGTTCTCATTCAAGGTCCTTCAATTAAATAGTAATTGTCCCATTGAGTAATCTTCATGCACATGACAGCTCACGAGGGGACATTTTGATAGATCAGCAACATAAAGCGAAGTTAGCCTCACTAAAAGTCCACAGAGAGTTCTTGTGATGGGAGGTTTCTCACAGATTTCTCCCCAATGGCAATTGTCACTCTAGACTATTCTTTGGGCACAGGGACACCTTATGAGGTGCCTTTTGATATAGCTGTCTACCATGAAGGGAAGCGGCAAAGTTCCATAGAACTTTGTGGGGCTTAGCTTTCTGCAAGGTGAAATGTCAAGTGCTGAACATTTTTGTGGGAAGTATCAATTAGTATTACACACTTCACCAGATACGGTGGAGTTGTCAACATATTTGGTGATCAACATATTTGGTGATATCAAATTGACGAATCTTCTGTTTAAACATGATGGTCGACGAATCTTTACAGAGAAAAAAAAGGGAAAAAGAACAAACAAACATGATTACATGGTAACATTCATTAAGGGATATCTGGATAAAGATCGTGAAGCAGGAACAAAGAGTGGGGAGAAAAGTTTTAAAACAAAAGGGTCATTATTGTGGAAAGCAGTTCTCAATTGGTTTGAGTGCTGCTGCGTGTCTCCCCAAACTCTTTTGGGTTATTTGAGGCCTGAAAATTGGCTATTGGGTTGAGCAAGGATAGGGTGATGTGGAGGTTGTCCTTTTTAGGGGTTATGAAAGGAATTCAAGGTGCTTTGAAGGCAAGTCCTCTTCAGCAGAGGTTTTGATTGGCAGGTTGAAGTCCGCCGTTGTGTCCTGGGTGTCTACTCTTCCTCAATTTCGTGGCACTCCCATGAATTTGATTGTGCACAACTGGAGAGAGGTGGCTATATCATAGGATGTGCATTATGGCTTGAGAGCTTCTATCCTGACCTGCTTTTCCAGGGATGTTTTTTTCTGAGCCTTCTCTTCTGTATTTGGCTCTTTTTGTTAGCTATTTGGGTCTATATATCTTTCTTTATATGATTTGTGGTAGGTAAGCTTGTTAATATCTCTCTCTTGTACTGCCAAGTCCCAACTAATAGTAGTTACTATTCCAAATACTAAAAAAAAAGGGTTAATAGTGAATAGCCTTATAGATTGACAATCCTCCTCAAGGAAAAAGGCAATCTCTTTCTCTCTCTCTCTCTCTGCCCATAAGTTTTGGCATAAGCTTGATGCAGTTATGAAACTGCGACCAAATCACTGCTCCACACATTTCTGTTTTCCTGCTTTAGAATCTAGCTGTGTGCAAAGTGTTTCTACTTTCTAGAACTTACAAAAGTTAGCAACTTGGTCAAGTTTTCAGATTGACTCATTTTGAGCACTGTTAATATGAAATGGACTAGATTTGATTTTGTATGTGAAAAGACTTCACTAGTTTTGAAGGTTAAATCTAATGTTACCACAATGGTACACAGATTGTAGAAATGAATTGCGTATCATCTCATTATACAGCATGTCATATAGCATATTTGTGAAACCAGAAACAAGTGTCAGAAATGTAGGTACTTTTTGGTGAAATGATTGAATCCTATTCTGCCTGTTTTCTTTGAAATGTGCAACGTATCACATATTGAAATGAATTCTTGTGTCAGAATCTGTATTACACTTCACAATGCAATTGGTTTCTAGTACCAGCTCAAAAAAATTTTAGTAGACAAAACACAATCATGTTTCTTTTTACTTCTGTTTTGAAATCTAAATAAAACATTGAAATTTATATTACTTGATTATTTAGTTTAAGATTTGTACATTATTTTTGTTGGTTTTGTTTCTTCATATTATTTTTACTTAAAACTTGGAATTTTTTAATTTCAATCCTATTTTTTGACATCGAACAAATTGGACTTCTTCATATTGTTGTTGAACTTTAATACACGGACCTGTAGTCATGCAATGTATCAGGAAACTTTTTTGAGTTTAGCATGCCCCATTACAAATACACTTACATGACTTTAACTGATCGAAAACGGACCAAAAATATATAAAAGAAAAACGTCATACATATGTCTACTCTTGTGATCTGTTGTTTAGTTATATGTAGGGCCTTCGGGTTAAGCTTTAGTTCTCTTATTTCTTACTGTTTCAGAAAGCTTCTTTCTGTAAATCTTTTTTTCTTTTTTTTTTTTTTCTTTTTTTTTTTTTCTTTTAAGAAACCATCTTGGTTAGAACCTGCTGTGCGCTGCATCGAGACTTTCTTGAGTTTCTAATAACTTTTTCTCCTATCTCATTTGTCCGTATTTTTTTATTCATTCTTCAGGTTTTTCTCTGCTTTGGAAATTCTGTTGCCTCTACTCGCTTCCTATTGCAAGATGAGTTCAACATACAGACCACTCAGTGTGATAACTGCATTATTGTACTCTCTCTCTCTCTCTCTCTCTGCACGTGCGTGCGTGTGTATCTGTCTATCTATCTAACCTGTATGCATTTTCATAAATGTGACATTATAATATAGGGATTCATGTTTTGCCTCCAACAAGTTGCATGCATATTTTCAATTGTTGCAATGATTGTTGGAAGTAATGAAATTCAAGAGGCTTCTCAGATACTTTCCTGTCTGTCTGATGCTGTCTATTGCACGTGAGTACTTTCCTCCCAATTGAGTATTATCAGTGAACTGCTTTCAAAAGCTGTTACCAATTCTGAAATTTGCATTTGCGTTGCAGGGTTTGCGCATGCATGCAGGTAAGTGTGAATCACAATATATATACTAATCAAGATAGATACAGGGAAGGTTTTGCTCTTGGATGCATAAAAACTGAGCTATGGGTTCTATTTCCATTTATGTGGTGTGTGTGTGGGTGGGTGTTGGGTGTGCGACAGTGATCTGCTTGGGCCTACAGTTGATGAGCTGTACTCCAATAAACCATTTGTTTGGATGTACCTAACTGACTAATGGACTATTGTGAATGGAAAATGGATGCATACAAAGTCCCGTCACAATCCACATTCAATGGAAAAATGTTCTCCACGTCACTCCTATTATCTAGATTTTTTGACGCATTATTGCCCATTTATGCTACAGCCTAGTCAATGGTATGGATATAAGGCATGCTTTCAACTTGAATGTATTGGGATAACTGCTATGGCCACATGGATCTAATACAGTCCTTTCAACTAATTTTTACATATCCTTGTCTGCTTTGTTGATTGATGTCATCATGGAATATTGCAGACACAGCACAAGGTAGAAATGGATAAGAGAGATGGTAAGTTTGGACCACCTCCTGTGATGTCAGTGCCCCCATTTCAGCAGATGTCACGCTTAGATCAACCTGTTCCTCCCCCAGTTGGATATCCACCCCAACCGGGTTATCCTCCGGCAGGCTATCCTCCGGCTGGTTATCCTCCTGCAGGCTATCCTCCGGCTGGTTATCCTCCTGCAGGCTATCCTAGGTGATTTTTGTCATGAGTATATGGTGTGTAAGTACAATTACTAAAAAGCTTTGGTGCTTATTTGAATATTGGAATCTATGATGAGTGTGATAGTGGTTGTGATTAGTACTCATGGAATCTATGATGATTGTGCTCATTTGAATATTGGAATCTATGATGGTTGTGATAAGTGGTTGTGATTAGTACTCATGGAATTACTCCAGCTTGTTTGTAGTATTTCTGGTGGTGATTTTATAAAACTACTAATGGAATGAAATTGAGCTATTGGCTTCATAGATACAGATGATAAAAGGAATTTATGCAAATACTACTGGGTCTGGGTGATTCTAGTTTCCTTTCCGTGGTGAACATGTCCTTTGCTGTAATATTTATTTTTCATTTTTGTATCACAGCTGTCTTTTCCTTTTAACTAGGAGCTATATTATGCTCGATCAAGAGGAGAGAGTTTACATGTTTGACCCAAAAGTCCCACAAGGTGGGGCCTACTTATTATTGACATTAGTTGTTGTCTTGTTGATGTGGTAGATGCCATAATGGAATGGCCTGTGCCAGAGTCTCTTATGTATTAGATGGTTCCTGTTATATGTTGAAAATGACAATTTATCACCAATGGTCTACTTTTGGGTGGTATAATCATATTGTAGGATAATATGGTAGTGGAGGAATTTTTTAGTGTTTGTTAGTTTTTACTTGGGGCGGAATATGGTTACGGTTTTGATCACTTAAAGGTATCCTCATACAGTTTATTGAGGAGATATTTATTAGCAAGGGTTCATTGGTTTGGATAATCAGAATTATCTGAAAGTTTTAAATGTTTTTGTTCTTTGCAGTTATCAATATAAGTAAACAAATGTTACCTGTAAGCATACGGTTACACTGACTGCAGGGCGATGAGTTTAAATCACAATGTCCTCTGATGTAAGCTCTGTTTTGGATCCTTAAAACTCTTGGAATTTGGTTGCCTTGCATTCAGGCTAAATTGCTGCAAAGGATAAAAGAACTAATGAAACCTAGATTTAGGTCTAACTTAAGTTTCCCAAAGCGAGAACTGAGTTACATGCTTAGCTTGAGTGTCCAAATGAACCGAGTTACATGCTTAGCTTTGTGATTCAGAATGTCCAAATGTAGGAACTTTTTAGCATATGCTTAGCTTGAGTTGCCTGTACTGAGTAACATGCACCCGACTTAAGCAGATCCACAATCTAAACAGGCCCATCGCTTATCTAGTTATTGATAAAATGCTTCATTGATACAACTCTTGGATATTTTGATGTGCCCAGGTAATGTATAGTTAGTAAGGCTTAGATCAGATTGTCCTTAATTGTAGTTCAACTGGTTCGGGACACCAAACACCTTCAAGGGGTTTGTGAGAGTGGCGTAAAAGATAAAATGGTAGGTTTTGTGCTTCAATTTAAAATAGACTCGTGATTAAAATGAAACCACTTCGTAGATGATGGCTGGGTTGATGCATGAGCCTGAGGGGATTAACAGTATTATATAACTTTCCAAGATATGACAAAATAAGGAATATTAAATTCTTTGATCATTTAAGGTGTGTTGAAGAAGAAAATCTGAGGATCATGAATCACATGAAGAATTTATTTTTAAGATCTATAACACACGAGTAAATTGATTATAAATTCAAACAAGATCAAGGGCACAGACCGTCAGAATTAATTTGATTGTCAAGATCATGATTTATTGGTGTCTTTGTCTTAAAAGTGCTGGAAGTAGGGTCTGCTACAAGTGCAGTTATAGTCATCAAAGGCTTGCACATGATGAAGCTCGTCACAAAGAAGAAGGATCTGTTAAAATCTAGCTTTGAAGGAATTATTGGCATAAGGGTCTTTATGTTAAAGATCCACGATTCAGTCAAGCACCTGGAATGAATCCCATGCTTAGACTATTGGCTTCATGATCCATGCTCCATTGCAACAAAATAAAAGATTCTATGAGTTTTTACTTGGAGTCTAGTGCCTTCTATACCCAAATAAAAACAATTGTGCTCAGCAGCAGGAAACAAAAAAAAGAAGAATTTTTTATGAATGGTTTAAATAAACCCTAAATTGGGTGCAAAGTTAGTTTATTTAATAGATATTAATGGTTATAACAAAATTATACAAGATAATCATAATTGGGGCAATAACTAGTATATATTAACTGTGTGAATAGGGTACTAGGCTTCTTGTTAGAGTTAGGCTTTTTGTCAAAGTTTATTTGCTTTGGTTATCAACGGTCCATGAAAATTCAAGTTGAAGTTGTTTCATACATGTTCTTTGTGGACTATGTGGTGCTAATTAGTGGATATAAAATTGAATTGTCTTTTTCCTAAAAAACAATTAAGTTGATCAATATTTTCCAAGCTTGGCCTATTTCAAGACTGTTGCTGCATGCTTGTACTGACTTGGACACCACATTACAAATAAAAGACCCCATGAAGAGAGGGAGTGAAACAACTCTTATTGCTGATGAACTAACATAAATTTATGTAGAAAGAAACACATTGCTCAAAATCAGAAACTTCAGTGAAAGTTTACAGAAGCCTTGTAAGTCACGCCCACGTTCCAGTCAGAAGGAGCCACATTCCATGCCATGATAGTCTCCTTTTTGGTGTAAGAAGTGATCTTGAAGGAAAGAGATTGACCTCCCAGTGTAGAAAATGCCTGGTACGATGCACCCCAGTCGTGGGTCATGGCTATCCATCCGGTACTGCTTCCCTTCACCCAAATGCCCCCTATGTCTCCTCCTCCTTCCACATTCATCACATACACCAGCAGCCAATATCCATTCCCTTGGAAGGAGAATTCAAGCCCCCCTCTCTTAACACATGGGACCCTGCGTCATGCCAACCAAAGCTCATGGGTCAAAACCAAGATTCACCAACTAAATCGTTTTTAATTTAATCTAGACTTCTAGATTATTGCTTCCCATGATCACAAACCATTGATTAGGGGGAAATCATGCGGATTAGGAGCATATATAGCCCAAAAATCAAGGCATGTGATCTGGTTGCATTGATCTTTTCTGCATTGGTCCATCTACGTACAGAGTGGGTCACCTGTTCAATGGTCTGGATCACATCCTCATCCATCTGCCACATGGTTTGGTGATGGGGTAGTATGCTCCACCAAAAATTAAAATAGCACTTCCCAAAATATATTCTTATGCGAGTCCGAGCTAGACCAGGTTTAGTTGGGTCAAGGTATATACCCGGGTCCAGACCCAACTATATTATTGTTAAATATGTCACTTAATATATGCTATTTACATACTAAATATTACGTAATGCATATGATATGCATACTCAGGTAAACAGGTATTTTTTGGGTATGGTCCATCTACTAATTATTAATCAAGAATTCAAGATACAAGGAAAAAATTAGTTCATACATAGATTTCAGTTACAGGGCCCTTTACAAGCCATCTTGTAGTGAAAGTGCTAAGGGGATGTTAATCTAATTACAGGTGAGGAAGAAGAATAATACCGGCGATACATGACCGGCACAATGCCGGCCTTCCAATCGGCAATCTTCATGAAGGCCGGCTTGGACATGTCAAAGTGCGTGCGCGGTGGGTTGCACCAGCCACCTGCATTGGAGTCCTCGGACCAGTTGGGTGGGCAAAGGTTTGTAGCAGTTACAGTGGTGAAGGGAGAGCCCCCATAGCATGCACTAGATTCTACACATCGTATCTGATAACATGTTCCACAGCCATATCCATTGTTGAACAAGGTTGTGCTCAAGGCCGCTGTGTCAGTTCCATACCCTGTACTAAACAGGTTTCCATAACCACAAGCGCCACCTGAAACCAAACCAAAAGATATGGGTTGAAAATTGAAGAGAAAATGTTGCAGGCAAAGATGACTTGTGAGGGGAATTCGCTCCATATTGGCTGATACACTAGGTGTTAGGGTTCATACCCATGGTCTCGGATGCAGTCTCGTCGCCGTAGAATGTGGCGTGGGCGAGGGACCAAGCCGTCGGATGGAATCCGGCATATGCCGCCGTCTTTCTCATGATCATCAATGTGTAGAGGAAGAGGAAAACTAAGGCCCATGAAGAGGAAGAAATCATGCTTTTAGTCACCTGAAGGCTTTAAAAGTTGCCTTTGAGTCTTGACTCGGGAGGTGTATTTGCATTGCCAGCCAACTTGGGCTTATATATAGAGAAGTATAAATGCCTGAGCTACTGCTGCTGAAAGATATGCAATAGCATCAGTTTATGGTTAGACTTGGTACTTAAAAATGATAATGATTTGACTTCTAGTGAGAAGACCCAAATAGAGCTTGTTCTTGAAATTGTCCACATCTGTTTTTCCAACTTTAGTTTATTAAGGAATAAGGGGCATGTCTTGTTTCACAAAGGCCACTCTTATTAATGGTCCAGATCATCAAACCAATACGGCAGCTAAACTCAACTCAGTGGGCCCAGGTTCTTCATCTGGTGGGCCCCACATTCAAATTATCCAAAGCAGAAGAAAAGTCAGGCTTGTATTTTAATCTGTGGGGGCATGCAGAAGAAGGGTATTTCTGAGAAATGCCATTGAAAATGTATTCTTTGGACACCTTGACATAGGAGAAAGTGGGTGGTCGGCTGGGAACGTGCCACCAAGTTTTTAGCTGTGTCTTATGGTCAAAGATGATCGTGCATGCAAATATCTCTATAGAAATGTTACTAAAGACATGACAAGCATTTATATGAGGATCATCTATTCTTGTACAGTTTGATCGATGGATCGTTGATTTGATGGGACCCACCGGCCACTGCAGATAGACCAGATCATATATGTATATAGGAGGTAAATTAAGGATAATCAGACACTCTGGTTTCTTTCCATTGCATTTATCAAATTCTCATTAGCAAGTTAGAATTGTTTTGCCAGAGATAAGTTGTCCCGATCGTCGAAGTTGGATCCCTACACTCAAAGGTTATATGCACACCCTAAGGCCAATAGCTACAAGCATGCCCCACTTTCTGTGGGCCCACCGTATGCATCCCAATAAAAGGATAGAGGAATGAGAAGAGTGCACTATGAATTAGGCAACGATGAATTGTCATTCCATTTGTGCACCATTAATTAGGTGTCCATAAAATATCATTATATTTTACTCTGACAGGGTTTCTAAGTTTGTAGAAAAACATGGGATAACCCAGTGGTAAGTAGCATCGCAGCATACTTTTTAAGTGTTAGGGATTGACCCTTGGCAGAGGTGCAATATGTGGGGGAGCACCTAGCACTATAGTGGAAGTAATACGGGCGGAGCACATCGAAGGGCCGTCAGCCCTGGGCTGATAGATTTGGCTATTTTAGGACGGGGATAGTTTGCAATTCCTCCTATCCAATAGCATAAAAAAAGGTTTCAAAGTTTAAAATGAATAGTTGAATTTTCACTGCCAGAGTTACGTAGAAGAGTGGTGTTGGATTCCCAATCTCTTACTTAAAAGGCATGGACCGAAAATCCAGTTGTCTGCCTTGCGGGACACCAGTAGGATGCTAAAAATGATTAGAAAATTTCTCTTTTTACCATCCAAGCTAAGTGGTCTGGGACCCAAGTGATGGGGTGGGAATTTCTAAGGGGGCTAACATTTTACAAAAATATCGACACCTAGGGCCAGCCCTTTAAGCATGCATAATTGTATATATAATAGCCCCAGGCTTGGTCCATTTAACAATTGAGACGGACAATCAATATCAGGTACAGCCCAAGGGTATAAAAACAGAGTTCAAATCCAGCCAATGTGGGCTAGCTTCGATCATGCTCCATCTGTGCCATTTGCAAAAATACCTTCAATCCTTCATGCTAAGTATGTTGGGCCAGTTAGGCATTTTAAGCAGATAGAGACCCAGTCCAGAACCATTTAAAAATCTGGCCAGATAATAAGGTCTATGTATAGACCTCGAGCCAAAAAAACTTAGCCCAAATCCAGCTGGGATCAGGTTGGACTGGCCTGGCCCATAAGTACCCCGATTGGAAGCAATATTCTTCCTATATTCTATATTCCAAGAGATGAAAATCTTTACACACAAACTGAACTACATGTTTCATGTCAAGACCTATGTAATTTTTCTGCACTAGATTTGAACTTTCATAATCATGAACCCAAAGCCAATGTTTCAATATCTGCTAACCAACATGTTAGCCCTCAATGAAAGATCTGACTGACTATTTACACAACTTAAAGACTACTTCATGCATGATATGTATGTATACTGTGTATTGTTCCATGTACTATGAGGTCATGATCCATCTATCTCTTGCGCTTGGACTTTAAAGCAGCAGCCGGTTGAGAATGATTGTGCCAGTTGCGCTTTCTTTGGTTGATGAACCAGTTGTTTATCTGTTTCAGCTGCAAACCTGTCTCCTCCACGAGTTTCGCCTTGTCATCCTCCTTCAAAACACATCCACAAAATTACTCTCATTTGAATTGACAAGGAACTGTTTGGAGCCCTTTTGCTTAATTGGCAATGAGTTTATAGGATTTGCTAAGAAATGCACTTATCAAAGAGATTTGAGTCAAGGATCAAAGCAAAGGAAGGGTAGTGGAGATTGAATTAGCTGCATGGAGGTCTACAACATCAAAATATCCCCTTGATGGGAGATGAATATTGTCCACCCTTCGGCCCATGAAATTAAATTCTAACAATTTGATGGCTCCCACTAGTCCTCTAGCCTCGACCCTTTTGATACTCCTTTGATAGAAGCAGCTTCATAATGAATTCATAGGAGCTCACTAGGAAATAGGCAAACAGGCCATCAATCATTTTGCTAGATTATAGAGATTCAGTGGGAGTAGACACGTACAAGTACAACTTATGCCATTCTCAGTTGTTTAAAAATTCAAATTTCCTGTGTAGAGTTAGTAGTTGAAAATGCACTACGCAAGGTGAAGTAACTACCAAGTAAAAGTGTAAAACAAACACTAGAAGGAAAAGCATGGTCGTTCTTGCTGTTTTCTATCGGATAGGTGACGTAACTACCATGTAATACAAACACTAAGGCTTCTTTGTTTATGTTAAAATACATAATAATTGAATACATAGGAAATTATGGTGAAATGAATCTATTAAGGAATTATTAAAGATGTGAGGGGCAAAGGATATAAGGTGAAGATGTAGATAGAACATTGATGGGTTGGTGAAGCCCGATCTAGACATTATTCTATTATAGTGGTTTATCTTTAATTTGTCGGTTTAATATGGATTATCTGTTATAAAACCAGATCTGATGGTTGTGGGTGTCTAGAGATTTATGGCTTCATATATTTATATTAGGTGGTGAGAGCATTGTACTTATGTGGAAATTGAGATAGAACAAGAGAGACAATGAGTGCTTGTACTCTTGTGGGAATCTCTAATAATAGTGAACGGTGTGAATCTCCCGTTGACGTAGACAATCTTGCCGAAACACATAAATCTATGTCTCGTGGATTGATGGTGTGATTGATTGATTGTCTCGTAGATCGTCCGTGTGTTTCCGATTACAACAGACATAGACTTGCCTATGTATTGAATTATTAGGTTGATGACTAGATATTCATTTCTCATCTTCTTTTGATTTTATTTCTCTATGAGGCCTTGTTTCTTTGCATTAAAATAGGAATTGAATACATATGGTGGTTAAAAATGAAGATTAATGGTGTATTTCTAAGAACGAGCACTAAAGAGCTTCTTTTTACTCTATTTTCCTAAAAAATATTATATGTTGTTTACCTTTTGAAATTCATCTTTAATTTTCATTTTTAACCACCGTGTATTCAATTCATATTTATTATAATGCAAACAAATAGGCCCAAGGAAGGGTTATTTGATACTTTTTTTTTAAATTCACATTTTAATCTTCATTTTTAACCACTTATGATATGAATTCTATTTATTCTAATGCAAACAAATAGGCCATAATGGAAAAGCAGGAAATTGATGATAATCTCGAAACAAGAAAGATAGAAAATAGTATTCCAGAATGTGTAGCTTTCAGTTTGTTGCACCCCAAATGCATGGTGGAATCAAAATGACCCATCTATCAATATATTCAAACCGTATACGGCTTGGGGTAGATTCAAGTGCTCCCAAGATGTGGAGATTTTCCTTCAGGAAATCATTTCTTTATCTTTGGGAATATCATGTGACATTAATGTTAAAAAAGAATCAGTTGGTAGATGAAGCCACTTACTGTTGGATATGGCCATTTTGCATGTTGTTGCCACCAGTTCTTTAGTACTGAAGTTGTGTCTCCAGGCAACTTTCCAGCTCTTCTCTTTCTCATTATCTCCTCTCGCACATCCTCGATTGTCGACTTAAAACCCTGGAGTTCGCAAGAAGATGGCGTTTAAACTGTTTCTTTTATAACTATGAGCAATAAGGGTAGTGCAATCCACTAACAGTAATATTGATTATTGCATATTTTAGAGTGTAGTTTTTTCTATAATAAGTATTAATTTTTCCTTTTCAGCACTAAGTTTTAGTAATTTTGAAAATGTTAATCTATTGATCAATCAAGGATATATATGAATCTAAACACCTCTCTCTCTCTCTCTCTCTCTCTCTCTCTCTAGGTTCTCATTACCATTATTCTAGTTAGTAAGTACCAAACTACTTGTAACTAAACGACCAATGACGCACATCTTCCTAATAGAAATACCATCCACCACATTTTCCAACAAAAGTTTATGTTACTGCATACGAAGTAGAAAATGATGCCTTGATAGCGTCAAATTAATGATGGGTTAAAGGACCTCACCTGTTTTAATTCGACCTTCAATTCTTGCCTAACTCTATCCATTAAGGATCTCTCTGCTTCTGTTGGAAGTAATGGACCAAACCCTATCAAATCATGTCCATTTGGGGCGCCATCAAAAGCGTATTCCATCTGCATATCATCTTCATCATCTGACATGGTCGCACCAGTTCCTTCTCCAAGTGTCAATCCTGTATTAAGTACACATATGAATTTTCAAGAGACATTCAAGTTCAACCCTGAAAAGGCATGTTAATGTGTTCCCAGTTACATATACATGCAGTGTGATTTCCTTTCTTCAAGTAATGTTTTCGCGGTTTTACTCCTTCATTCAGATTGGAATGTTTGCACAACAGTGAGAAAAATAAAAAGGTACACGGATAGATATAATAATGAACAAGGGGAGTTCAGTTGTTCGTGGGCACATGGGCAGAAAAAGTTGTTGAACTTCCCCATGAATTGTCTAGGTCCCCTATTAACCGCCAATGTGAGCTCAAGGAAGAGTATGGCCTTTAGGCTATTGATCTAGTCCTCGTGATCAAGAGAGTTTGTAGGATCTTACACCCTATTGAGCTACCACTTATTCCAAAACTAATTGGTGATAGGAAACAATACAACAATAGTTTTATAGTAAGGGCGATGGCTCGACCACAATTATGACCGCTCAGGAGCGATGGTGGACGTTGACCTCAACAATCCCTCCCTCAACGACACACCTGCCGCGACTCCTGCTGCGAACTCGCAAAACGCGTGTCCCGTGACTCGAACACCTGACCTACCAGGCTCTGATACCACTTGTAGGATCTTACACCCTATTGAGCTACCACTTATCCCAAAACCAATTGGTGATAGGAAACGGTACAACAATAGTTTTATAGTGAGGGCGAAGGCTCGACCACAATTATGACCGCTCGGGAGCGAGGGTGGACGTTGACATCAACAGAGTTCATCATTAGGAGAGAAATATTCACATGATATCATTGTTACTTTAATACCTTCTCCTCTAGGCTCCCCAGTACCTTCAACTATGCCAAGCACTTTGCTAAGTAATCTAATGAATATCGAAAACTAGACTACGACTACGAGGTTCAACATCAGGGGATGATCATGCCCGTCCATGAGAGACTACAATTTCCCTTTTCAAATTGTTCATAAAATAGCCTTACTTCTTAGCTTTGTTAGTCACTCCCTTTTAGTATCTTTGACATTACAACATATGAAGTGTGTGTATATATATATATATATATATATATATATATATATATATATATTATCCAGTGAAAACATGACATTACAATATATGAAGTATATATTATCTAGCGCAAACCCTTTCAAAGATCCAAGCAAACTAGAAGAAGATACTCATATCTAGAAGACATACATCATGATAACTAGTTCTCTTTGGGCCATGGTGCTATTATGTACCGGTTTCTCTAGTTATTTTCTAAAGGAAAAGGCTGTTGAATGCGAATGGTTTCTTTCTTTTTTTCTAAACAAAATGAAATTAAACTAAGATGGTTCACTGGATAAGTTTATGCTTTGTGGGTAGTTAAAACATTTACTCACTAGGAGGAGAACAATTATATTGATACATACTCTCTTATAGTTAGTTATATCTACTAAAAATATTTTAAGCATTTGGTCACACATTCCGATTCCGAACTTTTTTTTATGAATGTTGAGAGATTGTTCTCTTGAATGGAGAACTAAAATAATTTTACACCTCAAACAATTACAAGTGTCATGCTTAAATGACAAAGATAAGGTGTAGAAGATAACAAAATCTTTATTTTAGAAAAAAAAAACATTCTTCATATGAATAATATTTGTTGTTTCACAATGCATACATGAAGTAATGTATATAATAAATAAATTAAATCACTATGTTGTAGCTATAGATCTTTGTTTTTTCCTTTTTTGAAGAGTAAGTGTATTGTATTAATGAAAGACACCCACTGTAGATAGATCATGATTTATTTATTTATTTTTGCTTAAAATGACAGTATGGTACAATAGACCGAGTCATGGTGTTAGCATTAAGAGATGATAACCATATTGTGTTATAGGAATGAAAAAAAAATCTAATACTGAAAAAACATGGTAGCCGACCCAACATAGTTGGGGAAAAGCTTTGATGATGATGATGATGATTGAGAAAAATATATAATGTAATGTTTGAGTTAATATTTTGAATTTTGATGAAAATTGTCAAGTATTTATTAAGAACTTCAACTAATCCATGCCAAGTTGTTTTCAGATTATGTAACCTTGTTGGAATCAGAAATGTGTATGTTTCCAATGCTAAATCATACAGTACATATCATTACTCTTAGACAGATAGTCTTCTTCTTCGAGATCCTAGAAGAAAATCTTTAATTATCCCATTTAGTTCCTTTAACTGACTAGGACCCGAGTCCTCTAATACAATGATGTGTCTAGAATGGCTCAGGAATTAGGATATAGCTCAACTAGTAGAGGATTGAAAATCTTTAATCATCCCATTTGTCTTATGCAGAAACTTGAGAATATATATATACAAGATTATTTATGAATCTCTCTCTCATATTTCTTCCACTAGCATTTTTTTTTTTTAAAGAAAACTCCATCAATTCTAGTTTAGCCTTATATTTCTTAATTTCAACATGCAACTCTAGTTAGAGGCATGGGTACGTGTGAGAGAGTGAGTGAGTTTGACTTCACAATATAGCCAAGGAAAACTTCAAATTATTGTTACTATATTACCAAAAAAGTTGTTGATAACCATAAAGGGGCGTGCGTATCTACAAGTGTGAAAATAACATGATGAAAAATATGTTCATGCAAGAAAAATGGACCAAAAGAGTGAGCAAACCTAATGACACGATGATGATCTCTAACCTACTGGTTAGGTTGAAGACCCACTATATATCCTCATTGTATTCTATCAATAATGAGCATATTATAGACTCAATTTGTTACTTAATTCTCCTGAAGCAAGTCCTCAGCCATTAACTTAAAATAAATGAAGGATGGTGTTTAACTTACCACTTTATGGATATGTTTTCCATAAATTTATATAATTCCCATGGTCACTGGAAGATAGTAGTCAATCTATAGAAGTATTACATGACTATAATATACTCACAACAGTATCAAAGGGACGAATGAAATACTTTTGTGTACTTCTCTATAGAAATAATTCTATTTGATGATACAAGATTTTCTATTAGATAGATAAGTTGCTAGTCCTATGTGGGGTTCATAGACCTGCAATTTCTTACAATCCAATCAGTTGTGATCCAGGTCATTTCTCCTTAACTTGCTAGATTATATATTACATCTTGTTGTTAATCTCTCCTCGGAGATTCTAGCCAATCAACATATAAATTATGCATATAAAACCTCCCAAAAAAGCAAAGGACTGAACAAAGTAACAAATTTGTCTGTTGCACCTACGGCCTACCTAACTCAACTAACCTATCCTCACCACAATATTATCTTGGTGGCCCATCTCTACCACTCCCACCCCCCCTGCTAATTAAAAGTACACATATCTACAAACATCTCTCTCTCTCTCTCTCTCTCTCTCTCTCTCTCTCTCTCTCTCTCTCTCTCTCTCTCTCACATATTCAATGCATAGAAGTTAAGAAAGTTACACAACCCACCTAAAATAAAACTGCAGTAACTAAAAAAAGAGGATGAAATACCCAAAACAAGGAAACAAAAGGGGCAGTAGTGAAAGAGAACAAACCAGTGAGAGCATGGAATGACTGCTCTATATCTCTGCAACCCATGACAGCCTCCACCGCATGAACTTGGACGTGCTGCTGAAGCCGTTCTTTGAAAGAACTCAACAACACCAGATACTGCGCCTGACAAAACAAACAACTCCTCCCTTAGAATTCACACCCAAAACAAGAATTTCGAGACCCAAACCAAGAAATTAGAAGATGGGGTGTTTGTGATTCTTACAAGGAAGTTGTCCAGATCTTGTTTCTCATGCGGAGGGAGGAATTGGTGGTGGTGGTGAGATTGGTAAGGGCGGAGAAGATGGTGCATCTGTGCCAGCTGCGCCTCGATGAGGGGGAGATGATCGATCGGCGTGGCGACACGGAGACAGCCTACATGAGCAGCCAGGAGCTGATGACAGAGCGGGTGGCTCGCGATCTCGGATTTTAATTGCTGTTGTTGATCCTCTTCGAGCTGTGTCAACATGGATCCACCCATCATCCCCACCACCCCTATCTCCATCCCAAGCTGATGTTCTTCTTGTTGCATCTGTTGAGCTTTTTCTTAGTCCTCTATATCCTTGACTTCCTCTCTATTACTGGTACTTGAGGATGTAGAAAGTGTAAATATAGAAGGAAGAGAAGGATGAAAGATGAATATAGAGAGAGATAGAGAGGTTGAATTAAAAATGAAAGGGCTTGCAATTTGCATAAAGGAAAGAAAGTTAATAGCTGAGGACCACAACTCCTATTTTGAAATGTGGAGCCTGAGAAGGGCGTTTGTTTGGGTGTAAAGCAGGACGTTTTCTCGTTATTCTCGAGATCTTTCTTCCTGTACTTGGCCTTGGAGGTTTCCACCTGCCATTTTTTCTTTAACAAAACACTGGTGGGTGTGGGCTCCTGGGGCCACTGCCCAAACGGGCAAATTTTCCATCCCCATCCATATAAATCATGCACTTGGGAGGCAGAACGCTATTGCACGCATTATCAACGATTTTGATTTTATATTCTTCACTCCTCACTTTATACCTATCTCCTTAAGTAATAAATATTTCAGCTGAAGCTCATTTCACCATGAATTCATATACATTCAATTTCAAGAATTCATATACATTCAATTTCAATATGTTTTATACAAACAAACATGTCCTATGATTTAATTGTAAATCATGACTTAAAGAACAGTAGCATAATCATGTAATAAGTCATTAGATAAGTAAATTCTCTTCAATTTTATTCATTGGACAGTTTTTTTTTTTTTTGAACCAATTGGCTTAAACGGTTTAAAATGGTTGGATTGTTTAAACTCACAATTCACAAAGTTGTTCATTTAAGAGTAAGCATCTTTGACCCAACCAAATCACAACATGTTGAAATATCCATTTTACTTGGTCAAACTCCCAGTCCATTTTTATGAACACGAAAAAAGAAAGTACACTCACTAAAAACAAATAGAGGTAGAAGGGTGAAAGTTAGTCCATCTTCGACTTTGATTGGGGGCCGGGTTGCTTTTTCTCATCCTCTAAATCTAATGTTTAGAATTAATTGAGTTTCTATCGATCGTCACATGGGCTTGTACTTGTGTTTTTTTGTTTAAATTGCATGATCAGTATATATATAGCCCCAGTAACAAATTGTTACAAGTTGCACACACACATATATATATATATATATATAACTGCTTGAGTGGTATATATATATATATATATATATGATACTTTTTAAATATACAAGTGAATGTATTAGATGATAAATGATGAAAGTTAAAGAGAAATATTACTCAAGTAACATAAGCCCGTAAGACTTTATATAATTTATAAAGAGACTTTTAGTGGCAGATGATGATTTTTTTCCCGCTGCGAAAATTTTATTTTTTCCGGATAAATTTCTTGAACTTATCGTAAAAGTGATGTTTTAGAATTCATTCCCACTTTTTTTAGATAAAATGTCATTCTAGTGGCAAAAAGATACAGTGCACTTTTAGCGACGGAAAAAAACCACCACTAAAAATCTCTTTTTTGTAGTGACATCAGGTATTGACCTTCCTTAGTGATCAATCCGGTTCCTCATATCAGAAACATCTTAAGATTCAATTCCATATTTAATTATTACATTTGAATTTGAATTTAAATTTGAATCCGAATTCCCCAATTTACGAAAGTAAGAGGGCTTTTTTTTTTACCCGTTTTATTCCAATCGAATATCCATTTGCCACCCTATTTGATGTCGTAGGCAGAGAAATAGCAGTAGGAGCTTGTAAAACATCTGCCATACGTGTGGAAGACTAAAACATGAGGAGAGCAATTGGAGCCAATCCCAAGTTATTCCGTATCTGGTTCCAGTCGAGGTGGTGGAATGGAAGATGATGATGACTTGTGAAGCATAGGAACGTCCAAATTAAATGGGGACCACCATACAGCTGTCCATTTTGTCTTCTTGCGCATTCGGATTGCAATAGGTACATTAGCGGTCCCCACCTCAGCAGAGGACGAATCATGTGTTGTGGGCTTTCTATCGAATCCTCGGTTTTTTCTATACGCATGTTTATACAAGTCAATCAACTGACCAATCAGACCCAACCTTCAAAACAAAACCTATTACATTACCTAACAGGCTCAAATTACCAAGCTGCCCTCGCACTCTTTTTCGCCGAGCCTAACGGCCTCGCGACGGAGTCCGTCGGTGCGAGGTTAAGTCCTCCTCCTCCTCCTCCTCCTCCTCCCCGTAGTGGGAAGAAGTAAGGATTGGTTGAATAATAGGGCTTAAATACAAAATAGAGCTCCAAATATAATAAGATAGTCCACTCATGTAGGAAAAGAGCTAAATAGAGGAAGAAATTCCACACAAATGGTAATATTTGAACCTTATGCAGACATGTAAGGTGAGAACTACGTGCCACTCAAGTAAGGAGTTGCTGTTAAGTGGTTGATGACTTGTTGCGCTTTAACACCTCCCCTTGACCCTTCCTTTTTAATGATAATAACCCAGTGGCCAGTGATGATATAAGAGTGATGAATTGATAATATCACAATAATTGCTTTTTGTATAATATTTTAATCTCATCTTTTGTATTTTATGACCCGGGTAATTATGTCTTAATCTATCACGGTTGGATATTTAAAACTATCCTTTTGCACCCCATTGACTTTGGCGCATCCAGGTGGGGCCAATGGGAGGTGGAGATTTTTTTTAAAAGGAAAAGACATCTTGGAAGAGTTGCGCCCTTTTAAAATAGGATTCGAATCCCCTATTTCGTCCAAATAGGGAATCGGGGGCGATGCGCGGGGGCAAACCTTCTTTTTTCTTTCCTCCGCCCCTCACATGGCAACCTTTGATTCGTCCAAACAGGACTCCGAAACTAAATTGTGTTTTTGTCACCTAGCCTGGGTCGCAATTTTACTTTTCACAGTCTATGTGGGTTAGGGTTAGGTCCTAGGGGTTGGACTTTGGATGCCATATTTGTATCAATGAATCACGCACAAGTGACATGACTACTACAAATTTTCTAATTTTTATAAGTTAGCGTTTAAGTTTTAGATATAAGATTTTGAATCCGTTTAATTGATGGAGCCATGTTGGCATACATAAGTTCATAAGCAATTTGGATATTACATCATGATGGGTTTAGGATTTCGGGTTTGAGGTTTAGGATTTAATTAAGATGATTAGCTTTTCAACCCCTTGTGGTGTTTGATTACTTAATTAAAGAAAGGGACCCTTAGTGCATTGCGTGTAGCTGCGGATTGCAATAGTTTTTAGTGATTACAACAAGTAGATAAGAATCTCTACCAAAACAAAACAAACTAGTACCAGATAAGAAGAATTAATTAATTCAGTACATGTGGTATCTTTGGAAGTGAATCATTTAAAAAAAAAAAAAAGAAGCATAATACTAATTCATTTAAACATTATTAACCACCAGTTCAGATCTAAGCTAAGATGATTAAATTAAAACCCAACACATTTGTACATGGAGAAGTTAATTCTGATGGAACGTTATCATTGTGTTCACTATTGCAACCTTGTATGGGTTCAAGTTGCATTTTCTTAAGATGAGTTCTAAAGAGGCAGATTTCAGGCATAGAGAGGAACATCAAAAACTAATATTGAGAAATTGTGGTTTTGATCAACTTCTCCCTCAAATAGCATAACTAGTCATTTTTCCATTGTCCTTTGTATCAATGAATGATAATAATCTTGCTCGTAGACGACGGAGCACCCACTGGGATGATACATAGAGGGAGGGAGGCACAGGATATGGAGCTGGACAACAATAATACCTCTTGCCTTGTGTATTACTATATTCCTTTGTCACTAGCACCAACACCCCTCAAATGGTCCACCAGAAACTTCTACTTGCTCAAAGGATATATTGTTTTTGGATTTCATTTTGAGAAACCTTGTCTTGTCAAGTTTAAATCCCACTTAATTTTTTATTGGTTTTTACAAGAAAGCTTAAGCTTTAGCTTATATAATTTATAATTCATTAGGTAGTAAATAAATTTTAGAAAACATTGGCAAATTACTTTAACACAGGATGTCAGTTTTCTTACCATGAAAATGCCTTTAGTAGTGATATCTTGAGTGTAGTCCCCATATTTTCATCCCTTCCCCTTTTTGTGAAACCTATAACTCTACAAAAAAAATCAAGGATGAAAATATCATTGATTTGCAGGAGCACTTGTGAAACCTGTAACTCCACAAAAATATCATTGATTTGCTAGAGCTAGTGTACACAGATATATATTTATAGGAAATCAGTCATGTGAGGACGGTCCTCACCGTGAGGACACCTAGTTGGGCCCACCTTATGAACCATTTGAATGGACCACACATACACAACCCTCCTACAGTCATCAAATCCCAGATATTTGCTCAAATTTGAATGAACTGGACTGTTGGATTGAGGGTCAATTTTTGTTGTTTGATATAAAGTGTAAAACTTGTGGATTATAGATGAAGGGGTTAAATGTATTAGATTAACTTCAAATATGATATCTAGGTTGATCCCACTTATATCTTTCAACCCCCCTTTGTCTCATGATCAGTAGGGTGTTAAGGTAGGTGTCACGACCCGAGCCCGAGATCAGAGTCATTAGGGCTAAACCCCGGGTCGCGATGGCATCATACTTACTCTCGTAAACCCCGAGTTAACCGAAGTTAAGACGAAGTCCACAAGGGATCTTACATACATACCTGTCAATGTACAATTGTGCGGAAACATATATATGTATACATTGACAACCATTTAAAACTAAACAATTCATTTACGTAAGAGTAAAGTCAATAAACATTTCTCACAAGTCAACCACTGCATATTTAAATACAATGCATGTGACCACCACTTACTATTCAAAATGAATATACAAGTATCTATCAAAACATTTCTTAAAACATTCTTTTCGTGGCACTTCGATTTATGTCCATTCGATTAAACCTCCTGGGGGTATCGGATGGGCAATCTCCGCTGGCGGTGCGGTCTCTACAGGACCGGCATGGGCAACTGGGCCTGTAATATCATCAATAATACTGTGAACACGACGGTTCAACAATGTATATACAATTCTATGACAATATATGCTATTTTTGTCAATTCATTGACCTAGCAATTCTAGACAATCAATATCTATAACAATGCCCTATACAATAATTACAAGTAATAACAGTAATTGAGTTGGCAACTAACAAAGTATTGGTTTCATTTCAATTCAGGTCTTCTAAAAGGAAGCTTTCCGTATTCACATTTAAGTCATCCATTACATTACGTGCATTTATTAATGGCTTATCAGTGGGACTCTTTGGTCCAATTTGACTTTACAATCTGTATTATTAGGTGTCTTATCAAATGAGACTTTTTAGTCTAATATATGTGTGGGATCTACCAGTGTCTTGATCAGAGATCACTGGTATCACTGACGAGTTCACAAAAAAAAACACTTTCATAGCATTATTTTATGAGGTTTCAAAGATAAAAAGAACTCAAAACATTATTTTTAGCATAAAAATAAAAAAATTCCTCCCCATCATGCTTTGCTCATATCTTTCCATTATAGATAGTCATTTGTATGCATTTATATGAGTTCCAATGGCCTCCATACAAAATATGTTAAAAAATACTCTCAATTATGTTTATTTTTCTTTATAGGTGTTAATTGAAGATTAAAATTGAGATTCAAGAGTTAAAGAAAGTAAGGATAAGTTTGGAAGACAATTGGATGAAGCAATGACAAAGATAAGCCAACAATAAGAACAAAAATGAAAGACCTGAGTTGGTATTTTGACCATATCTTCTCACTCGGATGTCCGATTGAGGTGATCTTAGAAGCATTGAAAATCTTGTTCTAAGATCTACAAATCATATTTCACAACATTTTTCCCAATTCGGATGTTTCGGGGGTCAAAATCTCACATCAATGTGGGGACTGTTTTCTAACACAAGAATTACATTCATATGTTCATATTTCCATTCTTGTGAGATCCCACATTGTAAAGAAACAAAAAAGAGCAAGGCAAATGTCTCTATATAAGGAAGGGAGCTCTAGGCATTAGACATACAAGTAAGGAGAGTCTCTTTCTCTTTACTTAAGCTATTCATGTAAATTAAGAGCAATTGTAGAGAGAAAGTGAGGAAAGCTTTGTAAAATTTGAAGATTTGTAATGAAAGCTTTGTCATCTCCAATGGGTGGCTAATCCCTTTGATTGGATCTTTTAGATGAAGCTAAGTTGATCATATTCCTTTTGCTTATGATCTTTATTTTAATTCCCTTTGTTTATGTGCTTAATATATTAGAATAGATTTGTCTTCATTGCATTGTGTAACCTTTCATGCTTATTTTTTTTTATCTTAGCATTCTCTTTACTATTTATGCTTAGGTTTGATAAATCATGCTTAGGAGTAAATATCTTTTGATGATTTATGCTTACTTTTGATAGATAGTTATTAGAAATCTTTTCTTTTATGAAGGGAAGAAAATCTTGGCTATTAGATTATTAATTTCTATCTTAGAGCTTTAAAGTTATATTTTCCAAATCTAAGCATTGATTTGTCATTAGATTTGAGTGTTTCTTAGGGAAAAGAGAAGAGCATTAGTGTTGGATTAGTGTCACTTAGTAGATTTTAGATGGTTCAATCTATCCATTAGTATTGTTTGTTTCTTGTTTTACTTACTTTAGCTAGATTGTATTCACATTCCCACACACTTATTCTCTTGTTTTTATTCTCACACTCCATTTCTGTATCCACACCATCATATCCATTAGCTTATTTGTTCATACCTTCTATGTGTTTGTTTTTATTCCTCCTTTGATTTTACACTTTTAGCACATTTCTTTTTATCTCCATCTACTCATTTTCTATTTTGTTCTCCTTATTAGTTGGTTTTCATGGATGCTTTTAGTTTATTTCTATCTTGATCTTTCACTTATTGTCACACACTTACTCATTTGATCTATCTAATATTGTTCATTTGTTCTTGTTATTAACCTTGTTATTTTTCTTTTGTCATTAACTTTGTTACTAACTTATTACTAACCTTGTTCTTCTTTGAGTTCTTCTATTTCTACTTACATCTCTTTGTTATCTAGTTTCTTGTTTTCTTTTAGTTTGCATTTTTTTTTATTTTCCTTGTTATTATCTTGTTTCTTGTTTCTTGTTTTTGTTAGCTGAATGACGCTCAGCTGAATTACACAACCACAAAGAAATAGATGTTAGCTGTCGTCTTTGCCCTGGAGAAGTTTAGACCCTACCTGATTGGGTCTAAGGTCATAGTTTACACCGGTCATTCGGCCCTTAGGTACCTGTTGATGAAAAAAGATGCGAAAGCCCGTCTGATTAGGTGGATTCTCTTGTTACAAGAATTTGACCTTGAGATTCGGGACAAGAAAGGTTCTGAAAATGTTGTAGCTGACCATCTCTCCCGATTACCTACAGACCTCGAGCATGAAGTCATCTCATTGAGTGAGAGTTTCCCGGATGAACAGTTGCTGAGTGTCTCTCGTTTCCCTTGGTTTGCGGATATCGTTAACTACCTGGTCACTGGACAGATGCCCGATCACTGGTCTAAACAGGATAGGTCCAAGTTTTTGTCTGAGGTTAAGCATTTCTTCTTTGATGACCCATACATGTTCAAGTACTGTCCAGACCAGATCATTAGGAGATGCATTTCAGAAGATGACTATTTAAGTGTGATATCCTTCTGCCATGACCACGCCTGTGGTGGGCATTTTAGTTCTAGAAAGACCGCAGCAAAGGTGTTGCAATGCGGATTTTACTGGCCCTCCCTTTTCAAGGATTGTCACACATTTTGTTTGCACTGTGAACGTTGTCAGAAATTAGGCAGAATTACGCGGAGGAACATGATGCCTTTAAATCCGATGCTTATTGTGGAAATTTTTTATGTTTGGGGCATAGACTTCATGGGTCCATTTCCGAGTTCCTTCGGCAACTTATACATTTTGCTTGCTGTAGATTATGTCTTCAAATGGATAGAGGTGAATCCAACCAGAACGAATGATCGTCACGTGGTTATCAAATTTATTAAAGAAAACATCTTTTCTAGATTTGGTACCCCCAGGGCGATTATCAGTGATGGTGGGAGTCATTTTTGTAATAGCACCTTCGAGAATCTAATGAAAAAATATTCTATTACTCATAAGGTTGCTACTCCGTATCACCCACAAACTAGCGGACAAGTGGAAGTGTCTAATAGGCAAATAAAGCAAATTTTGGAAAAGACAGTCAATCCTACCCAGAAAGATTGGTCTTTAAGATTGACAGACGCTTTATGGGCTTATCGGACTGCCTATAAGACCCCGATCGGCATGTCTTCATATCGATTGGTCTTTGGGAAAGCATGTCACTTGCCGGTAGAATTGGAGCATAATGCTTACTGGGCCATCAAAATGTTCAATTTTGATTTAACTAAAGCCGGTAACCTACGCAAGTTGCATCTCAATGAGCTGGAGGAACTTAGAAATGACGCCTATGAGAATGCCAAGATTTATAAGGATCGGATGAAGAGAAACCACGATCAATCTATCTTGAGGAAATCCTTTGAATCGGGCATGAAAGTTCTTCTGTATAATTCTCGCCTGCATCTTTTTTCAGGAAAACTGAGATCCCGCTGGACTGGACCCTTCATTGTGCGCACTGTCTATTTTCATGGGGCAGTTGAGATTGAGAACCCAAAGAATGGGGATGTTTTCAAAGTCAATGGTCAGAGGTTGAAACCTTTTCTGGAACTTAAGAACAAGGATGTTGAAGAAACCCTTGTTCAGAAACCTGTGTATGTTGCATAAGTAATTTTCAGGGTCATGTCGGGCTGACAAAGTGAAACTTAGGTGCTGGTTGGTAGGCAACCCAATATTCATTTTTTGCATCAACCCATGGTAAGGCGTTCCAATTTTTTTTTCTCCCTCCCTTGTCCATTTATCATTTCTCATTGCATATCATTGAGGACAATGTTTGATTTAGGTTTGGGGGGTGTGGTACTGCATTGCACACATGTATTTGCCTGTGAAAAAAAAATTATTATTTTTCAAAAAAAAAAAAAACAAAACAAAACAAAACTATAAAAAAAAATTCCGTGGGATTTTAGCTTATTAATAAGTTTCGAAATCTTAGTTTAGCATACTATCCAAATCCTAAAAGGAGTGTCACAAAATCAAGTCTTGGAAAAATTCTTGCACATTTAGCCACATGAGTGTAGTCCAAGTGAAGAGTGGGCACATCTGAGTGACCCTGACAAATCACTAGTGGAGACTAAACCAATTGAGTGTAAAGCCTTTCTATTCCTTCAGGATAAGGACTCTTCTGCGCTAATTCCGAGTAGAATGAAGAGCTACTCAAACTCGTAGTTTTCGGCACATTTCTTTTTATCTCATTAGTGCCTATTTCTTTCCAACCATTGAGCGTGTCATCAAAATTACGAACTAACCTTGACTTGTAGCTTGTGAGCACCTTTCTAGACCTAGTAAAGTGATGATAGGCTATCTAAAATTAAAACCTCATGGCCATTAAAAAACCTACTCATAAAAACATTCCCATAGTAACCCTTTTTGAGCCATTATCCTTTATACATTTTTCCTTAAAAATTCCCAAAGTCTCTCCACCCAAATAAAAAGCCTTCAACCGATTGTTTTTGAGAAGTGGAAGGAAAAGATAAAGAAAGAAGGAAGTGTGCATTGTTGATACTTCACATGATCTATCCAAGGAAAAAGTCTTCTCAAAAAAAAAAAAAAAAAACCATAGTTGAAAAAAAAAAGAGAAAAAAAAAAACAAAACAAAAAAAAAAAGAAAAAGAAAAAGTGAAGTAGAATCGAAGAAAATTCCTTCAAAGAAAACTCAAGATCTTACCTTCTCAGAAACCCTAAAACCTCATTTTTCCATTTTTTTTACCAAACCCTTTCCCCTAACCCCATTACAACCAATAAAAGACCTATTGGATTTCAAGAAAAGTTAGGATGTTAAACAAGTGAGAAGTTGAGTGAGCATTTTTACCCTCAATTAAATGGTTGTTCTTTCCATGAGATAACTTCACTAAAAATTCTTCATTCTGAAAAGATATGTGAGTCCTTTTGCCTTACCAATACTCACATATACAGTGATAAGTAAGAAAATCTAAGCGATTTTATTTCCGAGAGTATGACTGTGAGGCTGAAGTCAAAACGAATGGATTTAGAAGGTGATCAAATTTGCGTTTTCTCAGAACCCAAAACCGCACAAGTGTTGGCTAAACTCACTCATATACACTCCAGGACTTGAGCATCCTTGAAAGATTTTTAGCAATTGGATAGTGTTCTAAACTGCTATCATTTTTATTAGCTTGCTAAAAATCCGAGGATATAAATAAAAAGAATTTTGTGGGATTATTCGCTGAAAACCCTCACGAGACAAAACTCGTCCACTAAGGGAACCTTAGGGGTTTAAATGGCTTGTTGCACGAGCTAAGTGCAGCCGCGATTCCTGTGAAAGTGAGTTAGGATTTTTTTTTTATCATTTTCTGCATATAGTTAGTTTTCTTTTATTTTGCTCGGGACTAGCAAAATGTAGGTTTGGGGGTGTGATGAGTTCACAAAAAAATACACTTTCATAGCATTATTTTATGAGGTTTCAAAGATAAAAAGAACTCAAAACACTATTTTTAGCATAAAAATAAAAAATTTCCTCCCCATCATGCTTTGCTCATATCTTTCCATTATAGATAGCCATTTGTATGCATTTATATGAGTTCTAATGGCCTCCATACAAAATATGTTAAAAAATACTCTCAATTATGTTAATTTCTCTTTATAGGTGTTAATTGAAGATTAATTTGAAGATTAAAATTGAGATTCAAGAGTTAAAGAGAGTAAGGATAAGTTTGGAAGACAATTGGATGAAGCAATGACAAAGATAGGCCAACAGTAAGAAGAAAAATGAAAGACTTGGGTTGGTATTTTGACCATATCTTTTCACTCAAATGTCCGATTGAGGTGATCTTAGAAGCATGGGAAAGCTTGTTCTAAGATATACAAATCATATTTCATAATATTTTTCCCAATTCGGACGTTTCGGGGGTCAAAATCGCACATTAGTGTGGGGACTATTTTCTAACACGAGAATTACATTCATATGTTCATATTTTTCATTCTTGTGAAGTCCCACATTGGAAAGAAACCAAAAAGAGCAAGGCAAATGTCTCTATATAAGGAAGGGAGCTCTAGGCATTAGACACATAAGCAAGGAGGGCCTCCTCCTCTTTACTTAAGCTATTCATGTAAATTGAGAGCAATTGTAGAGAGAAAGTGAGGAAAGCTTTGTAAAATTTGAAAATTTGTAATGAAAGCTTTGTCATCTCCAATGGGTGGCTAATCCCTTTGATTGGATTTTCTAGATGAAGCTAAGTTGATCCTATTCTTTTTGCTTATGCTCTTTATTTTAATTCCCTTGTTTATGTGCTTAATATGTTAGAATAGATTTGTCTTCATTGCATTGTGCAACCTTTAATGCTTATTTTTTTTATCTTAGCATTCTTTTTACTATCTATGCTTAGGTTTGATAAATCATACTTAGGAGTAAATATGTTTTGATGGTTTATGCTTACTTTTGATAGATAGTTATTACGAATCTTTTCTTTTATGAAGGGAAGAAAATCTTGGCTATTAGATTGTTAATTTCTATCTTATAGCTTTAAAGTTATATTTTCCAAATCTAAGCATTGATTTGTCATTAGATTTTAGTGTTTTTTAGGGAAAAGAGAAGAGCATTAGTGTTGGATTAGTGTCACTTAGTAGATTTTAGATGGTTCAATCTATCCATTTGTATTGTTTGTTTCTTATGTTACTTACTTTAGCTAGATTGTATTCATATTCCCACACACTTATTCTCTTGTTTTTATTCTCACACTCCATTTCTCTATCCACACCATCATATCCATTAGCTTATTTGTTCATACCTTCTATGTGTTTGTTTTTATTCCTCCTTTGATTTTACACTTTTAGCACATTTCTTTTTATCTCCATCCACTCATTTTCTATTTTGTTCTCCTTATTAGTTGGTTTCATGGATGCTTTTAGTTTATTTCTATCTTGATCTTTCACTTATTGTCACACACTTACTCATTTGATCTATCTAATATTGTTCATTTGTTCTTGTTATTAACCTTGTTATTTTTCTTTTGTCATTAACTTTGTTACTAACTTATTACTAACCTTGTTCTTCTTTGAGTTCTTTTATTTCTACTTACATCTCTTTGTTATCTAGTTTCTTGTTTTCTTTTAGTTTGCATTTTTTTTATTTTCCTTGTTATTATCTTGTTTCTTGTTTCTTGTTTTTGTTATCTCCATTTGCATTTGTTAGCTATATTTGAGTTGATATTCCTTTTCATTAATCATTGTTATTTCTCTTGTAACGATCATCGTAAGAACGATATTCGAACTTTCATAGTCTATATTACTTGAGACAACCGTATACTTGCGAAAATTCCCAAACAATCACCACGGAGCTCTGGAACACCCCATCCATCTGCTGCAGCGGGATTATTCATTAATTGGTTGTTACCTTTTGTAACCAGTCATTCATTCAATATTTTATTGAGTATTCATTCGGTGTGGCTCAATGTTGAGCTTAAGAAACCACCATGTAGTGCCAAACTCATAACTCAAATCGAATTAATCATTTCATCCAATCCTATTCCAATTCTAAACAATTATCTAAACCAAACAATTGAGTGAAACGTTCGTTATCAATGCACGTGTTACTATAAATGACATTACTTAGTTAAATTGTGCATTAAGATAACCTTAGCTAACACTTACGAAGGTTTAGATATTGCTAATATTAACCTTATTGATTAGGCTTTCAATTCAGATCAATCCCAATCCATCTCATGATTCGACTTAAAATAAAAGAGTATCTATGATCATAAAAGCGATCTTAGTTCACGTAAAAATCCAAAGCCCATTGGTATCAATAATTTCGGCCAAGTTCGGTTACCTCAGCGGCTATCTGGCGGTCAGCCGAAACTGCACTAGCGGTTAGTCGAAATGTTGTTGGTGGCTAACCGAACCAAGTTCGGCTAGCTTACGGTCAACTTTCTAGAAGCTGATTTTCTGACAGGGATTTCTGACTCGATTTCGGTCAGTTTTGCGGTTAGCCGAAATTTAAATTTCGGCTAACCGAATTTCTACGGTCAGCTGGCGATTATCTTTCCAGAAGCTAACACAACGGTGGATTTCTGGTGGTTAGCCCTGCGGCTAGTCGAAATTCACCCTAAAGCTCATTTTCGAGCTTCATAAGTTCTGAACAAAATCCATATTTTTGAACTCCTTGAGTTAATACAAGTTTTATAAAATCATAAATCACTAGAAATGTATATACTTGCCTCTATTTGGAGGTTAATCCACAAAAACCCTTTGTCTAGCTTGGATTCAAGGTAGAACTTCTCAATTTGGATCCTTCCTTTCAAGCTTAACTTCAAGAAATGATGAAGAAGATGAAGAAGATAAAGTCCTCTTCACTTGAATCACTCTAAAGCTTCAGCTTTGTGCTTGGTGGAAATGAAATGGAAGAAAGAAGAAGAAAAAGGAAGAACCTAGGGTTGCTGGAGTTGAAGAATGAGATGAATGAACTCATCTCCTTCATATATAAGCCCATTTTTGCGTTTTAGTCCAATATTTCCATTCATTTACAATTCGAGTCAAATGAAGGTCCATTTGATCTGATATTCGTCGAATGACTTCGAGTCTTTTATGAAAGTTTACGTGCTCGTCGAGATACACGTATTGGTATCCAGAGTTTTTGTATTTGACAAAATACGTATAAATTCGTATTTATGAAAAAGTCCTCAATTCTCTTAGTTTGAGTCTAAAACTCAACCAATTCATTCAATCTCTTTCTTTAACATTTCATTACGCTTAAATCATTTATTTTCGGCTAATTCAATTCCATTAGGCTATAAATTACCATTAGCTTAATTAAACATAATTAATTAGCTTAATTTCAATTAATCAGAGTTAATCTTGATTAACTCGGGATGGGGCCTAACAGTAGGCCACACTCGATGGTCCTCATCATAAGACCATGAGGACCATCCTCACAGGACGGGTTCTCTCTCTCTCTACACACGCACATTATCGTCCTTCTTGTTACAATGCATTTCTAGATGGCACGAATTCCTCCTTTTATTTTGATTTGAGTAGGTGGGTGGATTTATTAGGTGTTTGAAGTATAGTTGTTCATTCCGTTTCGTTTCATCCGGAATGACCGGATTTTTTCATTCTGGTCCTCCATTTGAAACGGAATAGGGCCAAAAAAAAAATCGGTTTGAATTCCAGTCATTTCAGTCCATTTCAATAGTCCATTCCGGTCCATTTCAGTTTATAGCACATTATTTCAGTTTATAGTTGTCAATGTTAATATCAAGAAACATGCATAATTTCTATTTTTCTTATACATATATTTTTATTATTCTGAAAAGTTACTCCAAAAAGTTTTGCCGGACTTTTGAAAATACCAAGATATTCCATCTTTGATGCTGGACTGAATTGATGACCCAAACAAAATTGACAACTATGGTTTGAAGACAAGTACATGTTTAGTTGAGGATTGGTTGCATTTTTCAAATATAGGCAATGGAAGAAAAACCTATTTATTAATTAATTCGTTCCTGACTTAAAAGAGGAGATTACAAAATGCAAAATAACTAAGACCACATGAATGGAGGGGGACCCAAGGAGCAATGGATCGGAGAGGAGGCTGGTTCGCTTCAATCCAATTCCTAGTGGATGGAGACAGAGGACAAAGGCATCGCCACCATTTCTACAGGAGGAGTTGAGAGTATGTTGTTGCTACTGTTGCTCCCTGTAGCTACTAGCTAGGGGTTTTGACGACAACAAGAGGACAAAGAGGAGGCTTGGAGATTGTAAAGCAGCTCACGATGCCATTTTGCGCTCTCTCTCTCTATTCATGATATTTTTGTGGAATTGCAAGTCTTCACAGAAAGGGTTGGAGAAAAGATTTTCGGTTTTTCTAAAGTCGTGGCAAAATCATATTTGGTAATTGTAAATTATTGAGAATTTGGACGAATGAAAATGTGAGGCCCCACCCTTTGTGGGCCCTCTAATTGCTATTTTAAATGCTAATTACTTGGTAATTAATACTAATTATTGCTAATTACTAGTTAATTATGCTAATTAGGGGTTAATCAGGGTAGTTATGTGTTAATCTCCTAAGTTAGTGTTAGACTAGTTAGTTGTATTAGTAGTAGGGTTTTTGTATAGTCTTTTGTAATTCTAAGGTTTATTAGTGTAGGGGAGGCCTTAGCTAGGGATTAGGATTAATTAGAGGGGGGTCATTGCAAAAAGTGCATTTCTAGAACCTTTCAGCCCAAAGACCCTAATGCCCCTAATCCTAACCCTAATCCTATGTTAACCTAATGGGCATTTCAGTCATCAACCACTCCCCCAAATCTATAAATAAGCACAAATCCCCAAAACCCTAGCAACTATTCATCCCTCATTTCCTTTTTTCTTCCTCTCTCATTTCTCTCTTTCCAAGCTACTGTTACTGTTGCTGTGCTGGGGGATTTCTTCTTAGGAGCTGCTGCTACTACTTCTTATTCTTCTTCCTTATTGCATTAGATTGGTTTTCTTCTCCATCTTTACAACCTACTTCTCACAAAAGGCAAGTGCACTTCCTCCTAACTTAGAATGTATATTTTATTCATTGATTCTGTGATTTTAATTCATGTATGTTAATACTCAAGTCTTAGAAATTACCTGGAGCATTAGTTGTTTTGTTTGGATGGAATGGATATTAATGGATGGGGGTTTCACCCCCCCCCCCATTTGGAAGATCAATGGATCCAAATGATGTTGGTTATTGGGCATTGGAGTGATTTTATGTTTCATGATGATTTGGTGAAGTTTGGGAAGGAATGGAAGTGGTTTGGAGGAAAAACGAGCTAAAATGGAAAAGTTACAGAAACTGTTTTTTTCCAGTTTTCGTGCAGAAGGTCGACCCGGGAGTCCACCCGCTGTGTATCGGGTCGACCCGGCTCTGCAGGGAGGTCGACCCGGTACACTGCATTCCTAGAAATTAGCTCCCAGTTGGGAGATTTCTGCTGACTGAGATTTCAGTTAGCCGGGTCGACCCGGCTCTGCAGGGAGGTCGACCCGGTACACTATATTTTGTGAAAAACTGGCCCTCAGTTAAATTTTTCTGCAGAGACCCATTTCAGTTAGCCAGGTCAACCTTGCTCTGCAGGGAGGTCGACCCGGTACACACTGTTTTTGCAGGATTTGACTGAAAGTTGGTTTCTCACCTGAAACTCAGACCCTCCATGTTCAGATCGACCTAATACATAGGATTTGCAGTAGAAAATGTATGGAAGTTGGGACATCACTCTTTCTAGGGTTTTTGGTGTATGCGGTCAATCACCCAGGCCAGGAGGTTGACCGGACACGCTGGAAACCTTTAGAAACGAATTAAGTCTTCCAGGAGACCTGATTTAGATTATTCAGTACACTCGGTTGATCCACCAGGCCAGGAGGTCAACCGAACACACTACACATCAAGTCCACCTGGGAAACCCTGATTTTCCAGTTTTCAACATTTAGGAATTGTGATCAGTTGTAGGGCCCATTGTCCATCCAAATGAACGTTTATCGATGTTCTAAGCCCGAGTCAACGGTATGGCTCAACCTTGACTCGCGGGGACCACTGATTAGGGTTTTGGTTGTTAATCTAAGATGATTTGACCTCTAAGAGTTGTCAATGATGCCCGTAACCTCATAAGCACCAAACACAGTATTATATGGCATCAGTGACTTCGTTTAGAGATCAAATTACTGGAGATGGACCTGTATCTAACGTGGCCCATTACTTAGGATTGGACCGTTGTATTTCCCTATTGATTCTCATGTTGAAGTTCACACTTCACCTTGTTTAATGCTTTCATTCTTAGATCTTTAGAGTAGTTGTTAACTGTTAATTAATGGGAATTGGAGGACCTAAACCTAGGATATCATAGAGGTGACTTGTTAGCATGAATTGGAGATCACTGACCCGTGTCTGTGTCTAGGCGGGCCCTTATTGGGCTTAAGTGTGGGATGCGTACCTTTAGTTGGAGGAGGTAGTTTATATTGGGCTTTTAAGACATAATGGATTGGAATGAACTGTTTATCAGTAGTAAATGGATTTGTTGCCTCGTTTGGACAGATTTAGACCAGGCCATATGTTGATGGGCTTTGGTATGGATCCAACGAGTGGGCTTGGATTTAGAATATAATCCATAGACTGATTGATATGTACAGACCTTGGTTAGGACCTTGTTCATGCAAGACAAAGCCTAGACAGACACAGACCCTTAGAGTTATTCTTGAGTCAGCATAGACATTCACTCGGTTGATTTAAGCTCAGCCTGTGGACTGATCATCCCCGGTAGGAGCTAGTTTGAGTGTTGAGGAGCTATCATGATGAGCTATGTTGTTAAGACGGACGGTGTGATACCGTGTCCGGTCTGGAGTGATGAGTGTGATGAGATGATGAGTGATTTGCGGGATTAGTAATTCCCAGCACTGGTGAGATTTCCCCGCCGCAACTGTGTTCAGTATGGGAGGGTCGCGGCATAATATCCAGTGGTATTCCAGCTCGTGTGAATGTGCCAATTTGTAGTAAATTAGATGTTTTATATTATCCTGATTCCTTATGATTATACTGCTCAACTGCCTAGTTCATTACATTGTTATTCTTTAATTTATTTACCTGTCTATATTCATTTGATATGTATGTTCTACGTTAGTAGTATGCTGTGACTTGCCAGATCTTTTAGATCTGACCCATCTTTGGTGCTTAGGCCTTGACCCAGAGATCCCAGAGGATGCACTAGCGCTAGTAGAGGCGCCGATTCTCGGAGATTACGGATGGGGCCCGGCCGACCCGGATGTCGAGCCGGAGGGCGGAGACGAGCTACCTGGGTTTTGAGAGTCCACTTTATTTTGGGTTTTTGAGAGAAATTTTGTAAGTGAGCCGGGTAGTTAACAAAGATGTATTAACTTCTGATAACAATTGAACCTTTTTAATTAGACTGTAGTTCTGCTCACATTTTACATATATATTGATACCAATTGCTTCCGCTTATTTCTTATGCTTCCGAAATTTAACTGTTATTACTATATGGTTCAAAAAGTTTTAAATTGGACCTCACTGCGGGCCTACGATCTTGGAAGTTCTCGGATTTTCCGGGAAGTAGCGCGCCAACTTTGGGTATTCGAATGATTTTATCGGTATCCGTAATTGGGGCATTACAGAAAATCTTCATTTGTTAGGATTTTCAAATCCGACCACCCCCATAAGATTTGAGAATCCTCACTTAAGTGGTTCGCACACGGAACCTTATTTTTCTCAGTTATACGCATCGATACACACCAATATCAATATTAAATCATCTCCTATACAAATCTCCAATGAGAAATCCTTGTGCCAGTAGTAGTGAAGAATCATCAGATCTATGAATTCTTCACCTGTTACCGAACATGCTCAACTGCACCATGGATTACAAGTATAAGATTATTATTATTATTATTTGTAAAAATCCGTAGTTTCTAAAGATATCCCACTTATTGTGTAAAAACAGGGAACATGTCTATATTAACCTTTGCAAGTATAATGCTTGTTTAAGTAGCAAAACATGCCCCCTCTTGGATGGGCCGTTTCCAAATTTCAAATGAATATAATTATACCCCACACAAAATAATCTATATTTTATGAGGATTTAAGTGCATATATACTGAATATTACCGTGGGTTTAAAACATATCAAGTTGTGCCATATATTTATAGTGCATTTTTATGAGTGGTCCACATTTTCAAATAAGTGGGCCCACTTTGGACCCTCGCCAGCAATCACGATACTCAGAAAAACAGAATGGATTCTTGATTTAGGAAATGAAGAAAGGGATTTTTAAAATTTACAAAATACCCCTAATTGCAATTTAAGGAGTTCGAATTATTTGACATACTCGTATTGATATGAAAAATACGATTAGATGTAATTGTGCTATTGTCTCATGTTTTAAAATTTTGAAATGCTCAAAATGAAAAGTAGGGATGTTATCAAATTTTATTCTAATAGGATTTGTGCCATCATAAAATTGTATATGCATGCCTCTTTAGAATTTCCTATACGAGAGGAAGTCATTTTCATTATGGGGATGACTCGGATTTTCTATGTGAAAAGAAATAAAAAATAAAAAGAAGTCCTTATTAAAAAAAATGTCATTGTTGTTTCTTTCATGGAACATTCACCATCGCAATCTCAATAGTGGACTTTAATTTTGAGAGAACTATACAAAATATGGAAGAGAGATGAGCGGGGATACAATGAACAAAGAAAGGAAGAAAACATGCATGAATATTGAATACGCTTAAAATGTGAAAGAAAAACTTGAAAATGCGTACAAAAGACAATGCATGTCTTTTGAAAGGTGTTTTAGGTTTTGTTTGTGCATGGACCCTTTCCACGAAAAGGAAGGAGATAGGGCGTTGGATTTTCCGACACCTTCGACATGGACGTTTGGTGTAGAGTGGAATTCATCTCTCAGTAATTTTTTGCGCCTTTAAAACTTCTGACTTTCTTCGCCAGTTGGGGATGCGCAAGTCCCACCTTCCCCGTGAGAAAGGTCTTGCTACGGAAGATGAAAGAAAGGTTTCATTTTCCATCGATGTGTATAAACAGATCCTTAAAACTTCTAATTTTCTTCGCCAAGTGGGGATGCGCAAGTCCCACCTTCCCTGTGAGAAACGTCTTGCTGCAGGAGATGAAAGAAAGGTTTCATTTTCCATCGATGTGTATAAACAGATCTTTAAAACTTTTGATTTTCTTCGCCAAGTGGGGATGCGCAAGTCCCACCTTCCCCGTGAGAAAGGTCTTGTTACGGAAGACAAAAGAAAGATTTCATTTTCCATCAATGTGTACAAACAAACCCTTAAAACTTATGATTTTCTTCGCCAAGAGGGGGTGCGCAAGTCCCACCTCCCATTATCCAAAACCTTTGTTGATTGATAAGTTGGGAAGGAAAGCTACTTTGGGGAAGAAGACAAAATTCTTGGGGTTAGCTTTTTTATGTTTTGGAAGTCTTTATGAAATAACTACAGATGGAAAACTTGAGATTTTCAATGTTGCATGTGTTTTTTTTTCCACACGGGAAAGTTCTCTTGTACGAAAAAGCCGGACTTTCTTTCATATTGAAAGATTCCTTACCCATTTTGGAAATCCAGTTTTTTCTAATGAAAAGATCTTGAAGAATTTATATATAGAAAATGAAGATCTTTAAATAAGACCTTAAGTTTTTATTTTGTTTTTAAAAAAAACACAAATTTCAAAACTTTTCAAATTAGTCTATAAGTTTTTTATGAATTTTTTCAATTAAGGACATACATTCATTTAAAGCTATTTTTTGGCAACTTCTTCCCTTAATTTTTAAGAATACTCAAATTACTCTTTATTGAAATAAAACTCTCATTCACTTCTCTATATTTTCCTCATTTCCTTCAACGGCATCCTTATGGTGATCAAGGACAACCAAGCGATCCTATCAGTGGCAGACTTGGGATTTTCATTTTTGTGGGGGGGGGGGGGCTTGAAAATTTTGGTCTCTACGATCTCCACTTTTTGCTGAGAAAGTGTGCCCTGATGTGTAAAATGCATGAAATTTTTTTTTACATTTTATTCTTATAATATATATAAGCCCATGTTGAAATAAAATTTGGAATTATCCCAAAAACAAAGAGGGTGTGCCATGCGTTAAACAAATTAGATATTCAATAGACAAGACTCGGTGTGTAATTTACTACTAGTATTGGACTAGGAAAGATAAAGAGTTGAAGAATGGGCAGTTTTGGAAATACAAGGAGCAAAATTTTGGATTTCTAAAATGCAACATAGCTGTATGTTAGCTAAAATCGGAAAGGGTGATTAATCAAACAAGGGGTCTACAGACCCCGGGATTTGGACCCCGGATCCGAATCCCCAGGGTCCTTAGACTTTTTCTTAATCAAAAGCATTCATTCCCTTCATTTCCAAAAGGGCTTCTATCGCTAGCACTATTCTATTTTAAATGGAGGCTGAGCCTAATGGGCTATATAGTCCCTTACGGGCGTTTTTTCACGATGAGGATGGGTTGACGTCCCAAGGCCCTTCAACGTGGGTCCGCCCCTGCTCTCTAGCTCTCTCTAGGGAATTAAAAGTGTGCTTTTGGAGAAAAGTGGTATTTAAAGGCTTGGGTGTTGATTAAATCCCAATTAGGAAAGAGTTTATAAGGCTGGCTCGGACGCAGCTTTTCCTCAATTGGCACGGGAGGAAAGCTTGCAAGGCATGCTTGCAGCTTTTCCTCCATAATCAAGGGAGGAAAACCTGCAATTGGAGAAAAACTTACAATTGCAACTTTTCATCTTCTCTTAGAGGAGGAAAACCTACAATTAACCCGCTTGCAAGTTTTTCCTCCACTTTTCATCAGACATTGACGAGGCATCAAATTGTCCAAGAGCTTAGATGTAATCACCCTTCCTGTTCTATGGCGATTCGTCTAACTTTAAAAGGCCACAAGGTTGTCTTCTAGATCAAAGAAAAGAAGGTAGTCTAGAAAAGAAGGTAGTTTCTAATGCCACACATACAGAATCTAACAGTTCTATCTCTGGACGCAGAACTAAAGGGGGAATTAGTCATGTTGAGATTTTTTCATGGGCTGTTGATAAAATCACTACCACCTTGGATAAAGTTGCGGACAAGATGTCGCCACCACCCATGCTCAAAGTGATGGCATTGCCGCTGTGAATGAACTGGGGCTAGATAGATCTACATCAAGCTCTTAATTGAGGGATGATATTGCATGTAGCTGATTTTTCGTGCACGGATGATCGGAAGGAATGTGATGAGTTTGTTGTCACAGTGGCCATCTACTATGTAAGCAGTGCTGCACTAAAGATCTTCGTTTGAGGGGAGCTTGAGAAATATATATGTATATATATATGAGCAAGGCTCTCCTAAGCTCAAGCTTAGGAAAAAAATTTCGTAAGCTCATGCTTGTGGGGCCCACCTTTGGTCCATCCAAATGGACCAAACACATGACTTCCCTAAATTACACATGTCCACCAACTTTCGGTCAGATCCGAATTTATTAGACCGTTGGATTGACTATGTATCAATCTAAATGGACCGTTGACCATTAAACTTTTGGGCCCATATGGAGATGATATAAATTACATTTGGGGCTGATTTTTTGTAGAGAGGAAGATCCAAGAGAGTCCTTGAAATCCCCCCCACCCCCATCTCCATTTGGGTCCCCAGGTGGGCCCCACCACACACTTGAGCTTACCTTATTCTAAGCTTGAGCTTAGGAGAGCTGGCCCCTATATATATATATATATTTTACTTAAAACGATTACTTGAAATATGAGTTTATGAGTTTTAGTGACAATCAAAATGATATGTTTCGGCTGAGTTTTAATAGCTATTAAAGAAATTACATTAACTCCATACGAGATAAAGAACCAACATTATATTAAATTCTCTATTCTCCTTCTTCTATCCTTCTCAAAAGGTGTCCTTCTGAAACATAAGAAAACCATTGGCTTGCTCTTCTTAACCATTGTACATAACTAAATAAAAATAAAGAAAATGGTCAAAAGGAAGGTGTTAGTCTAGGGCTGAACTATAGTCCCAAGTAATAAAGTACCTAAATAAATAAAATTAGATTTGCCAACAATATTCAAACCCCTTTTAACTTAAGTTGCGTTATATTAATAAAAATAAAATTTGTGTTTGAATCTAAATGGAGATGTTCCTATGAGAGCATCTATCACCTTATCACTCATATTAAGGTGAGAGATGTTCTTATAGGAGCATCTCCCGAATCTAAATAAGCCTGATTTGATTTAGAAATCAGATTTGAAAATGATGTTGAATCACATTTCATTGTAAGCTTAGTAATTAAGAAGAAAAGTCGTGTTGGAAACAACATTGTCACTCATCACTCATCAGGATTTAGGTCTTATTAGTGGGGCCATGTTTTGCAAATGTGTCAAAAGGTGATTTAATCTAAATAAGCACGGTATGGTAATCATATCCAACCTAATGGATCTATTTGCACTGTTTTGGTTAGTTGAATATGACTATCAAAGATAGTGGATTTTGAGCAATTTGTGAAAATATAAGATATAAAAAAGATCCTAGGTCACAGTTTTATAATCTAAATCATTAACATTCTCAGATTTGTGATAATCATGTATACGATGAATTTCATATCTTTTACATTTTAACGAATTTTGATAATTTTGCGAAATACATCCAAATAATCCAAATGTAAAATAACTTGCTTTGATTTGAAATCATCTGGAAAAGAACTTGAACATCAAATCATCTGGAAAAGAACTTGAACATGAGAGAGAGAGAGAGAGAATTTGGGAAAAATGATGGGGCTGGGCAAATTTTTAATTGGGAAAAATAATGGGGCTGGACAAATTCTTAAGTGGGGGCCGGCTTGGATGGGCTTAAATAACTCATGGTCATTTTTTTTTCTTTTTTCTCTTTAGTTGGGTGGGGGCTGAAGCTCCCACACACTTTTATGTAGGTCCGCCTCTGGACCTCATGGCCATCGGTCGCCGAAACCATGTCATGGCTTTAAATAAATGGTAATTTGGGTATTTAAGAAAAATTGAGGGAAAGAGTTGTTAGAAGATAGCTTAAAATGGTGGATGACCTTAATTGAAAATTTACTAAAAAACTTAGGGATTAATTTAAGAAGTTTTGAAACTTGTGTCCTTTTTTGAAATAGGGTAAAAAATTAAATCCTTATTTGAAATTTTATCTATAGAAAATTCTCTACTCCAATTTGGAGATTTCAATTTTTTTTTACTAAGCGTGTTAAGCGAGATCCATTATATCATCAATCTATATGAGTGCAACTGCATTTAATAAAGGATACTTGAAATTTTCCGTACAACGCTTTGATAATGATACCTCAACCACAAAGATTACTTTAAATTTTTGATGTGGAGTCCTATCCATAAAAAAATGAAAGGGCATTTGAAAAGGTATTTTTGTCTGAATAATCTATGTGCAAAGGGTTGATATTATTGGCTTTCAGATCAGGAAACGAGGCATTCTCATTCTCGGAGTAACAGAACCTAATGCAAAAAGTTTATTTCTAATTTTTACTTTTTAGGTTTTAATTTAAGAAGTCTTGAAACTTATGTCCTTCTTTGAAGTAAAATAAAAACTTAAGCCCTTCTTGAAAAATTTCCCTTTTTCATTAGTTCCCGTTTTAACTTTCCTCCTTTTTCTCGAGTGAAAGACTCTTGCCCCGCCCAAACAACAACAGAGAAAGCCTCAAAACCTCCACGAAGATTTGTTTTGCTTCCAACCCCCCTCAATTTAGAATATTTCCGACTGCCCCCCGTTTCCCAAACAGGTCGATCATCGATGCAGCACAATTTCAGTGGACGCAGTGACTCGAACAAGGTGGTGAAGGGTGATTTCACCAAGCGCTGGAGTCGCCATTCCATTTCGAGGCAAGAATTGGATCCATTTTTATCTCTTCTTTTCAAAGACTCTGATTTCAAAAAACCCCCTTGAAATTGTTGATAGAAACTCTGCCATTTGAATTCCTGATATGTTAAAATGGGAAAGGCAAAAAAAAAAAAAAAAGTAGTGTTTGTAATTGCAGAATTTGTTAGGGCTATTTTATCCAATTTTCTCTAGCCAATCATTTGTTGGTAACACACATTTGAGGAGAGAGGGAGAGCATTTAGTTTCATCCATAAATAGATAGTGCATTTAGAGTTTACTTAAAGCTAACTCATATTGATGGATGGGGTAAGGTTCTGTAGATGATAGGTTGCTGTTGATAAAATTGTGATGTTTGTTTTGGTGTCCTCTTGTAAATTGAGAATTCAAGGAACTTAGGGAGAAACAAAGGTAAAGATGCATAAATGGCTATCGAATAATCTCCCCTTTAATGGAAGATGATTAAGGGGAGATGGAAAATGAATACCGTAGACATTACCCTAGTAAATCAAGTCCTAGGAAAGTAAGGGGTCCCATCTACATCTTGACCTATATCCTTCAACCATCAACTCCTTAATAATCCTTTGTTGGAACCCATTTTACCATTAATTTCTAGGAAGTCAATTCCATGCTGACAAATGGGACCTTACCAAACAGACCCTGAGGGTGTGTTTGGACAAAATACTCGTTTTTTCCTTGCTCATTGGGGCAGAATTCCCCAGCAACTAAAGTACCTGTAGTTTATTGTTGTTATTTTTTAATTTCAAGTTTTTTTACGGCCAAGTTGTTTTCATCATCATTTACTTATCCCATGGATGTGGATTCAGCTAAATGCATTCTTTTCAAGTGAAATTATAAGTCAGGAGCATGAGTCCTTTCTTACCACCATTGGTGACTGGGAGTGAGGAGAGAGATAGTAGCCGTTGAGGGTTGCCTTGTGAATTCTATTTCTCCAGTCAACTATATTGGAGACCATATTATTTACAATCTAACATGTCTTTCTCCACCACTTCATTCAAGGCCTTACTTGGTCTCTCCCTTATCTGAGTTCCTTGGAATTAGTATCCGTTTGATATGTCCCGAGGCCTCCACCACGGAATCCAAGTTGAGTGAGACAAATTGAACAAGTATGTTAGTCCCCATTGAGGTTTACTATTGTGCCAAACTTGGGGCTATCCACCGAGAACTATGTTAGAGCTGCTTATCAATGTCTTTGTAGTGGGCTTGATTTTACCATGGATGATTAGAATGTGAACTCCCAGCCAACCATTTACGCATTGGAGAAAACCCTTTCTTCTTTTGTGCCGGAGAATTTTTTAAAGCACAGGCTGAAACAACTGAAATCAATGGAAATTACTTGAATGGTACTACTGGTACATGCGAAGAAATGATCATGAGGATTGTATTTGCAAGAGAAATTATCAAAAGGATGTCCACCCCACCCAACCAATTCAAAATTGCTTGGAGATTGGTTTGATGGAATAAGTCTGTGATTTTCCATTGAAGGCTCGTAATGAGTGCATACAAATAAGCATGAAATGTGATTCATATGATGGCTTGAATGTTTTTCGTTTTCCGGATAAAACCTTCATACATTTCTTCATTTAGATGGTAAATAGAAGGATTTAGATTGTGCACAAAGACCCATGGAATTGTTGATGGGATGTTTGACTGAACGCATTAGATAATATTTTAGGGGTTAAATGGACAGGAAGTGTTTGCTACTGTATGCAGTTTATAATCTCCTTGTTGCCTCAATTACTTCAGCCATATTTGATCCCTTGGTGATTTGGAGTGCATTTAGAAGTATGCAACTTTCTGTTAAAAATACAATGGTTGATCGTTCCACTTATAATAGATTAAAAACCTATTAAGCTAACATGGTTGCTGTAGAAAAAATAAGCAAAGAGAGATGACACAGTATGACCAATATTGAGATTTCAAAAGTCAGTTTTTGATGGAAAATTCTGGACACTGGGTGGACCTTGTTGAAGTTTATTGTATTTGAGTTAAGGTTCAAAGTGTTAACTTTGTTGATTTATTCTTTTGTATGTGCTACTAGCCTACTACCTATATGCATTTGTTATGTTTTACTTTTGTAGCTTTACTTTAGGATGTCGTAATACACTAATACCAGGACTGTTACTTTTTTTCTGTTCCCTATCGGGCATTCAGATGATTTGGTTTGAAAATTTCATTATTTGCCTTATTTTTAGGGATTTTTTCTCTGTTTGCATTTAGTTTCTGTTTAAAATATAACAGGCTAAAACCTATTAATCTAACAGGAACCTAGAATAGTAGAATTAAGAGATGACACAGTATAACCAATATTGTGAGTTGAGAACTCATTTTTTTATGGAAGAGTCTGGGTGTGCCTTTTTGAAGCTTCTTGTATTTGATTAATTTATTCTATTGCATGTGCTACTGGCCTATTGGTAACAAACAGGACTTGAAGCCACAACCTCAAGGTTGCAATAGCGAGCGTTGTTTCACTTTGCAATATGCGTTCTTTTGTCACCAATATGCGTTTTTATGTTTTGTTTTTGTAGCTTTACTTTAGAGATGCAGTAATACCAGGATTATTAGGTTTTTGCCTGTTCCCCTAGGGGTATACATATGATTTGGTTGAAAAATGCATTATTTGCTTTATATCTTTTAGTGGATTTTTATTTTTCTCTGCTTGTATTTAGCTTCACTACTGTTGCTATCAAGGTTAATAAAGGGGAAATTGGCCTAGTTTTGCAGTTTCAATTTCACTGTGACTCATTATCCATTTCATCTTTGCTCATTACTTTTGACTTAAGAGCTAGCTGTTTTGATACTCCTTACTTTTCCTCTATTTAGGGTTCACAAGAAAATGCCACATTTGCAACTAGCAAAAAATGGTTGAAATAGAAAGTGGTCATTGGGAATTACTGAATGGAGTTGATGCCTTGATGGGGCAGCTGCAGCTGAATGAAAGGAAACACATTCCTTTGAAATAGACTATGCGGAGGTGAAAAATGCTCTTTTCCCCCCCAAGAAAAGGCACTGTCTACATTCATAAGAAGGTTATCTTATTATATTAGTTTCTCACCCATGATAGGTTGAAAATGTGAAACAATGATGTTTTTCATAAAACTTTCAATTATCTTCTTATGATGCAGGAATATGGACTTCAGAAATGATCAGTGCATTATTTTTTTCAAAATAATGTCAGCACATCTTTGTAGCTGGTTCTATCTTATTGTCCCTTCCATGAGAACTATGAATGGTAAGGTGCTGCTATCAGTAAGCTGCTGATGACAGCTAACACTTGATTTGACGTGTGTGGCCCACCTCTTTTTGTCCAACTCACCCATATCACAAGCTTCTTTATGATAACTTGGCTCAAATTTCACTTCAATTTGAACAATTGCTACGTTAGATTTGATCATGAATGTATGAAATATAATAATGTTTTCTACTCATGATCAATCCAACTGTTTGTGGCATTCCATTTGGAGTGAGATTTAGACTAGTTCTTAGAACGTGTAAGAAACTATGTACCGACCCAAAAGCTTAAGCTGATAGGTGGAAGGCCCAAAAAGGTAGATGAAGACATGTCCAAGTCAGGACTTAGGCGATGTGGGATGCTGGACTTCCCAATACTCCCCCTCACGTGCAGGCCCAACAGATTTCATGGACTTAGGCGATGTGGGATGGGATGTGGTATCCGATACTACACTTTTTATGTGCAAAAATATGTGTCATTGCCGTGTCCATGGTGTCCCTGCTGTATCCATGCCGTATCTGGGTATCATACCCCTAAAGGTTGACTTGGGGTTCCCTTAGGGCTTGAAGGTTGAGGATTGAGGGTTTAGGGCCCCTGTGAATTACCCTGTGATACCATCCCTTCTCTTTATCAGATAATTCCCCCAAAAACACAATCTGAGGTACATCAAATTGCTCAGTTGTAACCCTGATTTATATTAATAATAGACTGGACTAAATACATAAGGCATTTGGTTTCTGGTAATTCTATTGTACCCATCCCAAAACTTGCCATTTTTCAAGTAAATTCTAAAGCATAATGTCTGCAAGTTAAAACATCTGTTTTGCTTATTTGAATCCAGATATACCTGTTGTCTGGAGGAGAAGACCTATTAAAGGTAACACAAGATGACTTGTAGAAGCAGAGAACTATGTTGCATTCCACTCATTTTGTCATGTTGAATTCAGATTATCTGATGCTTAACATCATTTTTAATTGCTCGACATTTTAAGCCAAAAAACACTTTGTTCCTGTAGTCCCTTGGACTATTAAATTGTTGTAGTTATCTTCCTATTTCTTTGTAATCCATTAGATTGACTCAATAAAGGGGGAAAAAGAAGAAGAATGAAGTGTTTCACCTCACGTGTCACCTTCTCTACATCTTTTTTTTTTCTTTTGTTTTTATTTTTATTTTCCTCTTATACCATAAAAATATTAAAATACAAGGAAAGATTATCCAAAGGATGCGGAGTATGTCTCAGATTGGGCTGATCTAAAGAATTACAATTTACAAATAAATGCAAAGATGATTACAACAAACAATAGTCCAAGGGACTATGGGAACAAAGTGTTCCACCTTATCTTCTTTTTCGTTTAGGAGATTGGCATTGATAAATGATAATCAACTCCAACTAATGGGATTTAGCAATTTTCTCACCAGAAAACATGATATGATTTAGCAATCTGCACCTCAAACCCAACGGAGACGTGGAGTGCTCTTCTAGAAATTATTGGAAACATCGGTACCATCATACTATGCATTTGTATGTTTTGTCAAATTAGAATTGTTTTTTATGCATTTCATTGTTGCTTTGTGACCCCTTATAATATTTTTTCACAGAATCGCTCTTATTTATGAGGAAACTAAAACTTATTAGATTGTTTTTAAATTTTGTTCTTTTCAGGTAGATGACTCCTCAATAGATAGAAGCTAATGTGATCATCCAGATCTCATCTCATGCTGGTTCATGGCATCAAGAAGCTCAACCACTAGGTTATATTCTCAGGGCAGAGGTATGTGATCTTGGTGTCACATCCCGGGCCCGAGATTTTCCCGATTATGGTGGTTCTCGAGGTGTGACACTCGTAAATCGAATGCAATTTAGAACTAATCACATGCATAACCATAAACTAAGTGTAAAAATAACATAATGCATAATCTAATCCCATACCCAAGATTACAACTCTTGTACGTTCTCCGATAGTCAAAGCTAGTAGTCGTTCTCTGCAATCTATTGGCTCAGTCTCAGAGGGACTGCTAGTCCTACTTCTCAGTCTACTGGATTCCTATGACACCAAGTGTAGCACCATAAATATGACGATTCAACAATGTATGAGCAATTATAAATTAACACATGTTATCTCAATTTCGAATTATTGACAGAAGATTAAAATATATCAAATGATCGTTAAGTAGGCACATTGTGCATTAAGAATAAATCATGCTTTCTTGAACCATAAATCGAATACTCACTTTCTAGTTGCTACTACATTTTGCTCATCCTATATGACAGAGAGCGAATCTAGTTGGTGTCAATCCAGGCCCATCCATTTAGGCCCATTTATTGTAACCATTTATTGCATTGTAATTAGTCAAAGGTGGTTACTTAATTTGTTGCTTCAGTTTAGGATCTAGGATTTGTAATTGATTGTAATTCGGGAATTGAACCCTTATATATACAATAGTCGATCCTCAAAGGAGGGAAGACATTCATCTCTCTCTCTCTCTCATGATCTGTACTTCATCTCTCTCTAAATGACATGGTATCAGAGCCCGATCGATCATCTGTGATCTTCTCCTAACTCATCTTCCAAACATTGGAAGCCAATATATGATCATCTGTGATCATTCTCTTCAGCCAGATTATCCTGATTGTCTCAGATCAGACGTGGCCCACCTGTGATCATCACCAACTCATTAGCGGAACTCTACCATATTGGTCGCCTGAAGATTCCAGGATTTATGAAGAATTTTTTCTGATTTATTGATCATCATAATCATCTTCCAAGATCTGGAAGCCCTGATCGTCTGTGCTCATCTCTGTTCATCTCAGATCTGCAGTGGCCCACCTGCGATCATCATCGCTACTCAGCTGGAGCAGCCCATCTTGGTCGACTGGATTTATACATCTTTTTGAAGATTTTTTCAAGATTTATGGATCATCAGAGGTAGGCCATCTACCATTTTTTGTGGAAACTCAGTTTTGTCCATTTCTTTTCATCTCAGCCGTCCAAAAGTTTGGATTTGGATTCGTTTTGCCTGCGACCACTTTCAATAGTTGCGGCCATTTGTTGTGAACCCATCCTCATCCTCAGATCTGTCAGCAGATCATTTGGTGGGACCCACGCGCAGATCTACACAGTGACGACAGGGTCGTTTGTGTCAATCTGTGCACTGTGTTAGTGCACTATTACTTACCTGACTTCTGGGGACTGTTTTGGACTATTTTTCTATGCACTACTTTTGTCCACTATTTATCCTGTGGATTCTGGGCACTGGTCTGGACCTCTTCACACGTCAGATTTAGTTCAATAGTGACTGTGGTTTAATTTGCCTAAAATTGGACTATATCAGTGCTGCCGCTCCATTTCCACTATTTGCCAGTATCTTTTTCGGGCTGCTTTGTGCGTGCTTCTTCCTTGTCTTTAGTCATGGAAAAACATGAGATTGCCCTGATTCGCTTTGATGGAACAAATTATACCTCATGGGCCTTCCAATTTCAAATTTACTTGGAAGGAAAAGAACTATGGGGACACATTGATGGATCTGAACCTCAACCTGAGGAAGATAAGAAGATTTTAGCGTGGATGACAAAGGATGCTAAAATCAAGACCTGGTTGCTAGGCTCTATTGAGTCACATTTTATTCTCAACCTAAAACCCTACAAAAATGCTCGTGAAATGTGGGACTATCTTCAGAAAGTTTATCAACAGGGCAATGCTGCTCGCCAGTTTCAATTGGAACTTGAAATCTCTCAATTCACTCAAGGTACCCGGTTTATTCAGGAGTATTACAATGGCTTCCGCCGACTGTGGTCTGAATATGATGAGATTAAGTTTGCCACAGTATCTGCAGCACTTCTACCAGAATTACTTCCATTACAGGAAAGTAGTCATCGGGATCAGCTCCTCATGAAACTTCGTTTGGAGTTTGAGACAGTTTGATCGAACTTGATGAGCAGGGCTCCTCTTCCCAACTTGGATGCCTGTCTTCAGGAACTTCTGCGGGAGGAACAACGTCTAGCTACTAAAACTACTCTGGAACAACGCTCTGCTGAGGCTCCATTTGCCTATGTTGCCACTGCCAGACAACCTCCTCGGGACATCAGTAAAGTTCAGTGTCATAACTGCAAGAAATATGGTCACTATGCAAATCAATGCAAGTCCAAAATTTGCAGATATTGTAAGGCCACTGGTCATGTTATTGAAGAATGTCGGAAGAAGGCTCGCAATTCTACTTCCCGCAATTATGTGCAGTCCGGCCCTGGTACTTCCATTGTGTCATCTGCTCCTACTACTTACACAATGACTACTCCACCATATGCTTCATCTGACCTCAGTGGTTCTCTGCAGTATGATTCATCCTCACAGCCTGGTTCCTCATCACAATCTATGTCTCCCACTCCTCTCACCCCTAATATGGTTAACCAAATGATCATCAATGCCTTAGCATCCATGAACATTGCAGGTACTGCTTCCTCTCTTTCCAATACCTGGTACTTAGATTCTGGTGCAAGTAACCATATGGCCTCATCACCCGCCACATTACAAAATGTTGTTCCTTACACTGGTCATCTCACTGTTCAAGCTGCCAACGGAGATCATCTCCCCATCACCTCTGTTGGTGATACCCCTGGCCCCTTACCTTTAACCAATGTTTTGATTTCTCCTCCTCTTGCTACTAATTTGGTTTCTGTGGGTCAACTTGTTGAAAATAATTACACTGTCTCCTTTTCTTCTTCTGGATGTGTTGTGCAGGACCAGGAGTCGGGGGAAGTGATCGCGAGGGGGCCTAAGCGTGGCAGACTTTTTTCCTTACCAATGTCTTCTGTTATTGAGAATAATACTTTACATCAGTTATTTTGTTTTTTCATTCAGAATCATTCTCGTTTGTGGCATAATAGACTTGGTCATCCAAATGCTTCTACTATGTCTACATTATTTCAATCTGGATTAATAAATAAACCTGTTGCTTCTGCTTCTTTTGACTGTGATGCTTGTAAATTAGGTAAGAGTAAAACTTTACCCTTTCCAAACTCTCACACACGGAGCACTGCTTGTTTTGACTTAATTCATAGTGATGTTTGGGGCATTGCTCCGACCCTTTCACATAGTCATTTCAAGTATTTTGTCACCTTCATTGATGACTACAACAGATTTACTTGGATTTATTTCTTACATTCGAAGTCTGATGTTCTTAAGGCATTTACATTTTTTGTTAAATATGTGGAAAACCAATTCTCTAAATGCATTAAAACTTTGCGCTCAGACTCAAGGGGGGAGTATGTTTCCAAGGATTTTCAATCCTTTTTAACCAATAAAGGAATCATTTCTCAACATACCTGTCCATATACTCCACAACAAAATGGAGTCGCAGAACGGAAAAACAGACATCTTCTTGATGTAACTAGAACTCTTCTGATTGAATCATCCATTCCCCCTCGTTTTTGGACTGAAGCTCTCACCACGGTTGTCTATCTCATTAACCGCCTTCCATCACCTACCATTGCTCATTTAACACCTCATTTTAAATTGTTTGGTCATCATCCTGTGTTTGATCACCTACATACCTTTGGTTGTGTGTGCTTCGTTCATCTACCTCCCACCGAAAGAACGAAACTCACAGCACAATCTCGCAGGTGTGCTTTTTTGGGTTATGCCACTAATAAAAAAGGTTTTGTTTGTTATGATCCCATTGGTCGTCGTATCAGGTTTTCTCGAAATGTTATTTTCTTTGAAAATCAATATTTCTTCCAAACTCACATGGATTGTCCTCCTCCCTCTTCACCAGCTCTCTTACCAGGTTTTTCGGATCAAACCTATGTTACTAGGTTTAATCCTGCTTTTGTATACCACCGACGGGAGAAACCTCCCACTGCAGATGGCCCTCCCCTTGATCCTCCACCGACAAATGGTTCCACGCCTACTCCTGCCTTATGTTGCTCCTCCAGAACTTCTAGACCGCCTGAGCGGTATGGATTTACCCATACTTTTTTGATGACCACCCTATTTTCTATCTCTATCCCAAGTTCTTATTTGCAGGATGTCCAACAAGATTGCTGGAACCAGGCCATGAAGGAGGAATTAGATGCATTGGCTCTGAATCACACATGGGATATTGTGGAGTGTCTTTCAGCAGTTAAGTCCATTGGTTGCAAATGGATCTACTCGATCAAACTTAAATCTGATGGGTCATTGGATAGACACAAAGCTCGACTTGTGGCACTCAGAAACAGACAGGAGTATGGCATTGACTACAAGGAGACGTTTGCACCTGTGGCAAAGATGACATCTGTTAGGTTACTTCTCGCCATTGCTGCATCTCAGTCTTGGCCATTATACCAAATGGATGTCAAAAATGCATTTCTCCATGGGGATTTGCAAGAAGAAGTCTATATGCGTATACCACAAGGCGTCCCATCTCCCTCCAAGAGGTCCGTCTGTCGGCTGCGGAAATCGCTTTATGGTCTAAAGCAAGCTCCTCGGGCATGGTTCGAAACCTTCAGGGGTCGTTTATGCGAAAATGGCTTTACTCAAATCCCTTATGATCCATCTCTCTTTCTTTGCCACACCTCTACTGGGGTTACTGTGCTTCTAGTGTATGTTGACGATATTATTATCACTGGCACGGATGATGGTATAATCAAATCTCTTCAAGATTCCCTCCGGACTTACTTCCATATGAAGGATTTGGGCCCTTTGCATTATTTCTTGGGCTTAGAGGTGCATCAATCTCCCAAAGGTCTCTTTGTTAATCAACACAAATACACATAAGATCTTATCGAGTTGGCTGACCTCCATGATTCTTCGCCTGTTGATACACCTGTCGAGGTAAATCTCAAGCTGAGTAAGAATGATGGCGATCTTCTTCCTGATCCTCAACCATACCGGCGCCTGGTGGGAAGTCTTGTCTATCTCACCATCACTAGACCTGACATATCCTATGCTGTTAATCTTGTGAGCCAGTTCATGACAACTCCTCGCCACCTTCATTTGGCAGTTGTGAAGCGCATTATCCACTATCTGCTAAGAACTGTCCCTCGTGGTTTATATTATCCAAAGGATAATCCTCTTCATCTGACCGCTTATGCGGATGCTGACTGGGCAGGCTGTCAGGACACACGCCGTTCTACTACTGGTTGGTGCATGTACCTCGGCAATTCTCTCATTTCTTGGAAATGCAAGAAACAAGAACGGGTGTCTCGATCTTCCACGGAAGCTGAATATAGGGCAATGTCTTCGGCTTGTTCTGAGATCTTATGGCTACGGGGACTTCTTTCGGAATTCGGGTTCGCTCAAACCTCTCCTACTCCATTGCATGCCGTTAATACTGGGGCTATTCGCATCACTGAAAATCCCGTCTTCCATGAACGCACCAAACATATAGAAGTTGACTGCCACTTTATTCGGGATGAATATAAGCGTGATGTCATTTGTCTACCTCATGTCCCTACAGAACTTCAGTTTGCAGATATCTTCACGAAGGGTCTTCCTCGGTCTCGACATCAATTTCTTGTATCCAAATTGTTGCTTTATGACTCCCCAGCATCAATTTGAGGGGGGGTGTCAATCCAGGCCCATCCATTTAGGCCCATTTATTGTAACCATTTATTGCATTGTAATTAGTCCAAGGTGGTTACTTAATTTGTTGCTTCGGTTTAGGATCTAGGATTTGTAATTGATTGTAATTCGGGAATTGAACCCTTATATATACAACAGTCGATCCTCAAAGGAGGGAAGACATTCATCTCTCTCTCTCTCATGATCTGTACTTCATCTCTCTCTAAATGACAGTTGGAATGTCACCAGCGACCCGACCAAAGGTTCTCCTGACTACCCGATTCTGGAGTTCCGGTGCTCCAAATGCCATACTGCAGTAGTCTCGAATAATTAAATCAAGTTTTAACCCCGTCGGGTATCACAAGGTCGAAGTTAAGTAGTGCCGAACCATTCAAATCGAATAATAGTAAACTGGAGTAAGACTATATTCTTTTCAAATCATTTCTAATCAAATTCATTTATCTTCATCTATAATTTCTAATAATTTCCAACCGAATTAAATCATATACTTACTCAGTTCGAATAACACATCAATGTGCGATAACATTTGTGAGACAATTGTAATGCAATTTGAGAAATAATACGAATAGTGCATATAACAAGTATTTGAATATTTGAGGGCAAATAATAAATCAATCTCAATATGCAAATGCGAATCGATTAATAGAATCAAGGTGATCTACTAGCCAATCTAAATCTAATTACCCGCCGTCTCTAACCGTCCATTTCGATGTAGTTTTAGGTAATTCGATGCCTGCGCTATATTTCTTTGGCGTCACCTTGTGTGAGTACGAGGTACACCAAGATTCCTAAACCAACACCCATGGTAAAGTGCTAGCCAAAACGGATAAGTACATGAGAAGATCTCAACCAAAGATTTCTCATGTGATATAATTTCCATCGGACTATGTTAATTGGTTATGGGTCCATGGACCTACAAGTCAGTAATTTCACACCTTAAGAACCTATTGGTTTAATGTACATATCCTGGTCATCCTCAGGGCTGACTAAGACTATGATATACATAAATCTAAGTAAATAAAACCTCATTTATGGTTAAAAAGAAAGCTAGAGCGGGTTCAGACACCTCTAGGTCACCTATCGGTTAACAGAGTGTGGTCTCTTTGGTTAACCGATAGCTAACCGAGTTATCTGATTACTTACTGTCTGAATTCGGTGAGGTGTCGGTCATGGTTCGGTTAATCAAACTCAATTTCTTACTCTCTGCTTAAATTCGGTCAATTGTCGATCAGGGTTCGGTTAGCCGAACTCTCCATGTCGGTTAACTGACAGTTGACAGAATTCACTGCGTACAGAACCTGTAATGGCTCTATCGTAACATTTTCAATTCCCACTTTTCCTACTTCTTCCCATGACATTCACAAGTCATCTTCTATACAATATGAGCCTCCAATGCTCGTATAATCTCATCCATTTATTAATCTAAATACTTTGTTACTTCCAATAACACATTATAAGAGAACCCATTACAATTTAATCTAAATATAGTGAAAAAGCTGAATTTAACATGCAATGAAATCATATTGCTCAATCAATGGGTTAATCACATGCATATATCAAAATTGCTTATTACTTGCCCTAATTTGGTGCTTTCCAATCCAAATCTTCTCTTTGACTCAACTTATACAAAAATCCCCAAATCAAAGTCTCAATTAAGTCCTACAATGGTGAAATGCATAATATAATTCAAATGAGAATGCATGTAATGAAATTGAGTTCCAATAGGCATATTCCAACAAGAGAATGGTTTGGAAGGTTTTCTTACCAATAGAGAAGAATGGAAATGGATGGGGAGAACTAATGTCTTGTAGAAGATGATAGTCTTGTTCTTGTTCAAGAAGGTGAAATGAGTGCCTCCAATTCCTACATGTAATGCTCCTTGGTTAGATTGAGAGTAAATGGAGAGTGATTGGCTGGGAACCTTGCTAATTAGGGATGATTGAGAGAATGGCAGATTGTAGAGGATGAAGAAGGTCTTGGTGAAGGTGGAACCTAAAGAACCCACATGCAGTCTGTCTCCTTGAAGCTAGAACAAGGAATTGGGGAAAGAAGAAGAGAAGAAGAAGGAGAAGGGCAGAAAAGGAGAGGAGGAAAAACCTCTCTCAGCTGAAGATGAAGGAGAAGAAGGAATGAAAGATTGTTGGCTCAGCTGGGTTTTAAATGAGATTTTTGGTTCTCATTGCATGCAACTCCCGAAAGTTAAACAGAATTTCAGAAAAGGCCTCTTAATGAAGGAAATTCTATGAAAGGGCTTCTAGCTGTAAATGGGCCTGGAAATGGGTCAAGTTGGGTCCAAACGGGTCAGGTCCGAACACAAGAATTGATGTACTCTAAATGCTCTATGCAGGCACATGAAAACTCATCGAAATTGAAATCACACGTGCGGCCTAAAAATATTCAAAAGGTCATAAGTCTACCTGACACTGTCAAAACCCCACTAATCTAGCCAGTCCGTCGTCAAATCATCCAAAACATGCATTGGACACCTAATCAAGATTAGTTAGGCGTAAATCATACTTAGGCGGGGTCGGGGTGTTACACTTGGCTTGGTAATTTTGCTTGTTAGTGCTTGATTTGAGTTTCTTTCATCTTTTCCCTTTTGTTGAGGTATATACCAACATTTTTTTAATCTCAAAGTAACTATGATGCAACCATCATACAAGGGTAGGATATTTAAACAATCTTTTGTCTGGGGCTGGTTCTTTCAAAAGAAATCTACTTGGAGTTATTGGAGGGTGTACAAATAGGCCTTTTAGTGATGAGGGAGAAATGAGAATGCAATGGCATCAAGCATGTATGTTTTGTACAAGAAGAGGATGATCATCTATTCCAGAAACACCATGAAGTCAGTGGATGGTGGACGTCCTGAAAAGGCATATTTCTCCCTTTGCTATATTATGCGGAATATGAAAAGAATGATTCATATTATATTGGAGACGAAGGTTTTGGCACTGGAGAATGCCACATTACATATTTAGTTGAATTTGTCTCATCTTGCTTCCAGAGGGAACAAGAGGATTCTAAATGTGTGAACTAAGTGACTTGACAAGCACTTGGAGAGGACATTGAAGAAAAGGGAGTACCTAAAACATTGATGCATCCTCATGCATCCAAGTTCTGGATATTAAAAACCTTATGTAAGTGTTATCAATAGTTGAGGATTTTGTATGGGTTATTAGCTGTTTATGGTGCCTTGAACCCGAACAGAATCAAGATAGGAATCATTGGATGGCTTTTTTTTTTTGATAACCATTGGATGGCTTATCTGATTGTCTTTTCGATGTGTTCTAGATCAAATATTCAGATGAGTAAGAAAAAGGTCGCTGAATATATTTAGTTGAATGTCTCATTCTGTTTCTGTGGGGAACAGATTCAAGGTGTGTAAATGGATGAATTAAAAGAGCTCGCAGTTTAAAAGCACTGGATATTGAAGAAAAAGGGAGAGACAGACATCATGCATCCTCGTGCATCCTAATTCTTTGTAACCAAACAACCTTATTTTTATATTTTTTGCTCCATTTATCGGATTTCGAACAGAGTCTTCTGATTGGATGTCGTCTAATTGCCTTCTTAAAAGGCTCTAGATCAAACATGAAAATAGGCTAAGGGGGGCTACAGATTTGGGTTTTGGGGTCATTTTAGGCATTAATGGTTACATGAAGGCATTGATAAAAAAATGTATGTATATTACGCAAAGGCCTATAGAGCCAAAAAGCATCACAATGTTAAGAGTATTGATTGTTGATTATCTCAAGGATATTGTCAAATTTTTAAGGTGAATTTGTCGGATCCACAGATTATATTCAAATTCTTTTGGGTCTTGCGAATTTTAGAAGCTCTCATAGGTGATTTGTTGCCACTTGGAAGGCCTATTGGCAAAGTTTTGATGAGAAGTCCACCGTCTAGACATTTTTTGTGATAAAATTTTCTCAAAAACCGTAGATTACTCAGAATGTGGAATGGATACCCATCCATTATATTTGTTAGCAGGGAATTCAGCTGAACCTCGTGTGAAGTAATGTCAATCAACCAAGACATACAATGCATATTAGATATTTGAATTTACGAAGGAATAGTAGAGCTGAATGTGCTTGTGATACAAATTGAAATATATGATAGTTTCTTGGTTTTTGTCTCTTGAGATTAGTTAGTGATGCTGGACTGTGATTTTAATTAGAGTTCTGATTTGTGGCAGCTAGGCCAGTCAATCCTACCGTCTGATGAGGGGGCACGCCCGGCTCGGCTTGTCAAAGCCTGCAGAAACAAAGGTTGTCTTTTCTTGTCCTAAATACCGAGAATAGGGTAGTGCCCAATGTTGAAAAGCCTACCATGTTGAGGGCTGGGCTTGGGCAAGACCCAGCCGGCCTCACCCTCCTTTGTTGGGGATATTCATGTGCATCCATCCCTCATCGTGTGTGTGTGTGTCGGTCGGTCGGTGTGTGTGATTTTTGAGTCATTTTTTTTTTTGTTCTTCCTGAAAAAAAAAAGAAAAAGAAATCTCATTCGTACTCATAACTCAAGTTGGGTAATTCTCAAAGAGCTTGAAGGGAAATCCTTAGCTTTTGTTTGTCTCGCTTAGAATTGATTTTATTTCTTCCCTATTCTGATCTAGTTGTTGAGACAATTGAAAACAGTGTTTCCTTGTTCCGGTATCCTTTATTTTATCTTTGCTTTGAATCATTGGGTTTAGACATTACTTCAGTGATCCTTAATTGTTTCAAAATGGGAGCAACATGTGTGTGTGTGTGTCTAAATGGATATGTGTATATGCCCTTTGTCTGCATATAACTGCGTATAAATATATGGAGATAATTTTTGTAATTATATTAAATAAATAGGGATATTTTTCATGTATATTTGTATTTAATTCCATGCAAACTGGGCCCATTTGGCAATGGATTCAATTGTATTTGAATTCCATGCATACAAATATGCTCGTCTGAATCAATTACTGGCAATGGATTCAATTGTATTTGAATTCCATGCATACAAATATGCTCGTCTGAATCAATTACTTCCTATATATTTCAATTTTATGCAAACAAGCAGGTCCATTCCATCAGTGAACTCCTATGACATTTCCATGCAAACAGCTAGGGACATTTGAAATATACCCATTCTCATCTATTCATTTACACATTTGGAAAACAATTTTCATTGTTTGTAAGGCTTCCAGTCTTTACTTCCAAGACCCCTTACTTTTATTCTATGCTGAAATTACTAATAACAACTTGCATTGTTTCAGTCTGATCTTTGAGATATATGTCCTATATACTCCATTGTTGTCCTGCCTTTTGATGCATGCTATGGTCTTCTACAGCACAAGAGACCTCACTTTTGTGCGACAAACTCAGATTTTTATGGGATAAGGGTAAGTTAGATGATGATGTTGATGATGGTGGTGATGCTCTTCTACCTGTATGCTAATGAATTTCCAAAAGGTTTGTCCTGCAGATAATGGAGCGGAGCCTAGACCAGGTTCATCCTATTTTGGAGGGGAGGGGAGCTTGTTCCCGGCCTACGGGGCTGCGACCCAAGAGGGCCCATACAAGTGGGACAAGGAAGCCCACACAAGTGGAAATAAGAAGCCCAAAAAGTGGGAAGGAGAGCCCACACATGGGAAGAGTGGCATACTGTTGTAGATCGATTTCCATGAATTGATAAGGATTAAGAAAATTAATTATTTAAATCTTTGTACGCTTGTGATCCAGCTTACGAACCCTGACACACTTATTAAGGATCCAAAGGATCAATTGGGCCTCAAACAGTCTATATTTTTACATAAAACAATAAATAGGGGCTGTTTTGGGGAAAGACAGAGAAGCAGGGGGAGTTTATGTATTTCTCTGAAAAAGTTCAAGACATTATTAACTGGGCCTGCCATGCAGTCTGATTGCAGCAACTGTGTTATGGCATTCAAATCCAGCCCAATGCACTTGAGACTTGGGCCACAACACTACCTTCACAGGTCGTACCAGCAAAGCCATCAACTCATGGGCCATGTGGGTCCCACAGGGATATATCCCGGAATTGGAGAAATCTTTATATTTCTTTTAGAATTTATTTGTTTTGAGTAGGAAAAGTATGGTTAGGATTTCCATTTGTGGTAGGATCCCAAGTTAAAAAAAAAAAAAAAAAAATCAAACTATGTGAGTTTTGCTCCGGCCTCAACTCAATTCATGCACTTCTGAACCGAAGGAATCAGGTGCATTGAAAGGTCTCGCCACAAATTATATGGTATTAATACTAATACAATCTTATAGATTAACAAATGGGCATCATTTAATTAGTAATCATGGTGAAGTCATCTAACAATGGTACTTTATATGAGAAAAATCTAATGTGAATAAATATGAACCATCTTTTGATGGCAATTCCGATAGGACCATTCTAATATTAGTAATCATGGTATGACCTATCTAATGTTCTCAATGGTTATATTATTCATTTAATGTTTGGTATCTTAGTGGAATAAACAAGGGGCTTGAATTATAGTGGAATCTAAATTAACATTTATAATAATGATGAGAGCCATAGTGTTGATAATCAAGGTTGTGCTACAATGAAATTATGGGAATGTTGTGTTTTTTGGAAGTCCTTATTAACAAGCCTAATTTCAAGGATAAAATGGAGAAGAATATCAAATCTAGCGATTCTCTATCGCGCAGCAAGATCCAACAACGGCCACTACAACTTCATAAAAAATAAAAAATAAAAAAGATACAACTTGATCAAGTTCAAGGAAAGAACATGCAGAGTGAATAAGCTGAAGGGAAAATCACCATGGATCTTTCCATGATGCATCTAGTGTTTGATCCAAGAATATAATGGCACCAACTGCAAACTCATGGGCAAGTTTCAACTCGAAGGACCTGTACAGTTCCACTCCATCAACTCAATAATTCTCTTTTTATTCAGTGAGTTGGGTTTCGAACCGGAAGGCTTATCCATGGAAGTTTCAGTTCCTCTTCAATGAAATTCGTGTTTTATCCATCGCCATTAATGTTAGCTTTCAGCATAAGAGTAGGTCATTAAACATGATGGCGGACGCTTTAGCCAAGTAAGGTGTTGAGAGAGTTTCCCCTTGAGAGGGTTTTATTATGTAGTTGTGGTGTAAGGGGGTACATTTCTCTTGTACCTCTATTTTTCTTTTCCCTTTTTATTTTCTTTATGTACTCTTTATTTGTATTCTTTTCTCTTTTAATATGAGTTACTGTTACCGATCAAAAAAAAAAAAAATTCTCTTTTTAAGTCAAGAGGATCAGACAGATCCCAGGCTCCTCATCAAAAATGCACAGAAGGGTTACATAGATGTGTAAGAAAGATTACTTAATTATTTCCTTTTCTCCTACTTTCTTCAATCGTTATCAAGTAAGAACTATTAAGAGAATCATTTGATTATGATTAGATTAGCTTGGGCTTGAGGCATTTGTAAGTATCACCACCATACTAGTCCTTTTTCTGATTTTTTCAGATACCCCAGGATGTGGGGTTTCAACTTTCAATCATCTTAGCAACCCCTCATTACCAGCCATGCTAAGTCCCTATTGGCCCCCCCTCTCTCTTTCTCCTTCAAATATGTTGGTACAGAACAATATCATTACAAAAACAACCATGAAGCCCTTATGAGAGGCCTCTCCCTGTGCAAGATAGACACGCCCCCACACACCAACACCTGTCAGATTGAGCGGGTTCCATCTTCCGGGACCACCTCTTATGTGCCTTTATTGGCCCTCTGCCAAATGCATCCTAATTGTACATTTTTTTTTTTTTATTGTGCATGTGCACCTGATGAGTGGAACACCCTGATTCTCTAGGCCGACACATACCATACTAGCAGTTCTGGTTTCACTGCCATTCTTCTCCTTATATTATGGTTTTTTAATGCCTACACTCATCACAGTACCAATATCAAGATTGACAATAGTTATCGAATCTTTAGAGCTATTGTCTCTTTTGGCTGCATATTGAGCACACAGAATATACTGTTTTTTTGGCTAATGAATGATAAAATCAGTAGCAGTATCAATCGGCCGACACTCCACAGGATGTTTGTAATTGATAGATGATAAAGATATTGACCGAGTCAAAGATGCATTGAAGCACTTGTTAGAAGAGCAATCATCATCTGTGTGTAAGTTTTAAAAGCTACAGTCTTATCTATACTAGTATAGTTGGACCCCTTTTGACCATAAAAGGAGAGCCTACTTACATGAGATTCTACTCTACTAGTATGGCTTGAAGAATGTATGTGGCCCTAATTGCTGTCACTGTAAAAAAAAGTAAGGGACAGGGTTTGGTGCCTCCACTTCCCTAACCAGAACCAATCATGGAACTTGCAATGTGATTGAGAATCTATATATTGTTTTTTATCCTCTCCCTCTCCTGGCTGAGGAAGATCTATAAACACTATACAGCACTTCTTTGACAAGGTTTTTCATGTGAAGCTGGTAATTTATTTATTTTTCATATGAGAGGGTTATGTTTGTGGCTATATGGGTGTGGTGTGCACCTGAAAGAAATGTTTCCCATGGTTGGTGCCACTATAGATGGTCCTGGTTTTATAACTTTTACTGACTGGACAACAGTAACTATCCAAATAGTGCAATTTACATCCTGACAATGCATCAAAAGGACAACATGTACCACCCATACTGGGCATTTGAATTGAAAATGATGGGTCCTTGTGAAATGCAAGATGGGGCTTTCACAGGTTGCCTGCTGGGGCCATCAATTGGGTCTTGTTCTAGTATTCTAGGCCCATTGGGTTTGAAGACATGGACCTTATCCTGATCGGTCCAATCTAGACTTTGAATCAGACCGTCATAGCCCTTTCGAGGAAGGCTTAACTTTGAAGTTTTTATGGGATCCAAGACTGCACTGCACGCCTTTAAAACGTGTCATGTTGAGTTAAAATGGGATTTGACTTATATGCCCAAGGTTTGGACTTGAATATTTCCAATGTGGGAATTGTTGAATTCGTTGCACCCCGAGTGTTCTTTGGAGAGTGATGGGAATGCTAGATTTTAACTGAATCTGCCACTTTGACCCAAGCCCATGGATCTCACACGGACCAATAATTTTGAAGTACTTGCAATAATGGACAAAAAAAAAAAAAAATTATAACAGACACAAATGGGTCATTTATTATGGGTGCACTGGCTCTTCAGATTACAGAAACATGGCATCTTGCAGACTTGGCAATGATGTGTGTCATCACTTGGTGAATATTTTTTTGCAAACAACTTCCAATTAACTAGTGAGTTTCTGGTCAGGGTGTTGACTGTCTTTGAATATTCCAAATTCTTGGCTTAGGTAAGTGCACTTGATTTACTCTCTTCTTCTTCTTCTAAGCACTAATCATGAACATTTATGGAAATTAAACAAAGATAGTTCACAGTTCCCACGCGAAGGAAAGATTTTCATAATATAATCAAAACCAAAGAAGGAGAGAACACCACTCGTGCGCTGGGAATAAAAATGTAAGAGAGGGTTAGTAGAAGCCAATTACAACACAAACATTAGCTTGACATCTTTTACCAGAAAAAAAAAATGCATTAGCTTTGACATGGACAGTGTCCCCATAAACTGGAGACAAACTCAATTAAAATAAGAGAGACATAGATGCAGTAGAAGGAGGGCAAGGCGCACTATCCCCCCAACTCAACAAAATGCAATTGCAAAGTGCAGGCCTACTTACTAACCATAGGGGAACTATTGAGAATTTTGCAAGTTGCAATATTGCTTTGACTGTTCCTCTAATTATAATATATATTAAAGAGGCAGGTTTTGGCAATATTGTTTTGACAGTCGGTTATTCTTTTTTCAAATCTTTTCTCCCCACTTTTGCAACTACCCACTTTACACTTTATCTTCATTATCAAAACCACTTCCCCCGTTTCTTTTTCTTTTTCCTTTTTTTTTTTTCTTTTTTTGCAAAAACTTCGTATCAATCTAGACTCCAATTCTCCTCTTTCCACCACTAGCTCTTGGATTACATAAATATGTACTCTCGTAAACCTTTTTATTCTTTTGGTTTCTTTCTAAAATCTATCAATTTCTCTAATGCATGAGTATTTAATTGCAATGTTGGCCATATCCATACTAAGCACGGATTATCATGCTGGTATTTGTTTATAATTGAATGGATTCATTCATGAGCAAATGACTTGATCGGATTAAGAGCTATTTTACTGAAAGAAAGGTTTTTAAAAAGGGGTTTAGTTGTAGGGCCATCAGCAAAGGTAGCCATCTTCTTTGGACCGGATGAAAAGGTGATTAAAGGAGTTAATCACTTTGTTTATGTAAATGATGATTAAAAAATACAGAGGGAAGACCATGGCACAACATTTCTAGAGCAGCTGATCCTTGGGGATTAAGGATCGTACCCAATTGGATTACCAGTTTTTGTTCACTCTGCAGAGCTATCAAAGGTGAAAATGGTGGGACCCACGTATTTCAATGGTCCCCAACTGAACTATATATGTGAATCATGTGTCATAAGCGAAATAGCTAGGGTCTGTCAAGTGAGTAATCTGACGACGGAGCACACTTAATTAGACCCTTAATTGCAGCTGGCTCACAATCGACTCTCAACTCGCCCAACCCAGTTGTTTACTGAGTCTGGGCGAGTTAGAAAAGAGTTCTAAAACTATGGTCAACGCCGTACACCATTAGGGAAATGGGTCATTTGTCACAATCATTTATCATAACTAGTCAAGACTAAGATGATAGATAATTAGTTTTCTTACGGAAAAAGACGCCTTAAAGTAGAGGAAATGTGACGGAGGGCCCAAACATTTCATAGTGCCGGTAAATAACCTCTCACCAACCTTTCTTTATATAAGATCTCACCAATTTCCCAATGTCCTAGAACGTTGGAACATTCCATGATATCTGTAAGTGCAGAAATAATATACTCACAAGATCAGGATGCCTCTTAGGACTTACTCAATGCATGGAGGAGGTAGCTGTGACGGTATGAACCTGAAAGAGGAGAAAGACAAAGGTCAGAGGACCCTGGCTCTGGGCAGCGCAGGGCTCTCCGATGCTTAAGTCAGCAATCGATCGGAGAAGGAGAGGAAGAAGAAAAAGAAAGACTGGGTGTCTATGTCAGAGTGCTTACCCCTTTCTCCCTTTGGCTCGTGCCTTATATATGGAACAGTCTGGGGTGAGTGCCAGTGGGCTTGGTGATGTGACCTGGGTCACATCAGCCCACAAAGTCATTAATGAAGGTCCATCATAGCCCTCTTTGCATTTAATGTGGGTCCGATCAGCCCACACTACATTTAATGTGGGTCCGATCAGCCCACAATGCATTTAATGCCAGTCACATTGGGCCTGATCTTGCCCTGATCTGGTGGTGGCTGAAGTCCCATCAGATCCCTTCCTTGGGCCTAGCCACGACAGGGCCGTGGCTGTTAGCTGCAAGCGCAATACTGCATTGCCGAGCTTGCGTTGCCGAGACTGAACGGTATGCGCGGCCGAACTGAATTCTGTTTGGCCGAGATCAGCACGTAGTGCCGAGACCGATATGGATCGGATCGTAGCCGAGATCAAGGGACGTGGTCCTCCACACAGTAGCTAACCGAGCACACCCTAGCCGAGACCAAGAGAAACTGGCTCACGAAATGGGCCCCCACACAATAGCCCCTCAGTTCTTGACCTCTAGGGCTTTCTCGGGCGCTAGGGTTAAGAGCTGGACCGATCTCCCGAGACGGATAGTGCTTGCCTTCCATCTGCCTTTTGGTCAAGGGTTGTGACTCGTTCGGCGCCAGACGCCGCCGCTGCTTCGTCTGCCAGAGATAATAAAGGGGGCAATAAATGCGGGGCTATGATTAGTATGGGAAGGTGAACCATCATCGCAACAGCGCCACGCGTTATTGCCTGGTAGGCTCTCTTGTCTTTTCGAGGGGGCGTGCGACGCAAGCCGAGGCGACGTCTCACGCGTGTCCCGCTTCGAATTCCGGAATGGCGCCCATTCCTCCCCTTTATATTCACTTCTGTCTTCTCCCTTTGTCATCTCTGCAAACGAACCTTGTCGAAGCTCTGCTAGAACCTCTGTTCGCCGGAACCTTCATTGCCAGAACCACCTCCGTCGCCTCCTAGCTTCGTCCAGGACTTCCTCTAGGACCAGTGAGGGATCAACGGCCTGAGTTGTGATTTCGCCCGAGTCTGTGAGTCTCTCTGCCTCAATTCTCTTCTCTTCCATTTTGTATTTCTGACCTAAACCCCTCCTAGGATCTCCTCCGTCCCTCAGGTCCTTCCACAGTTCAGACCCCTAGAGATTGTTAGGGTTCTTTAGATTCAGAGATGGGAATTTTCACCCATTGGATAGATTCCCAGTCGGGCCTGGCAACTCTTAGGAGAGTCTACATGATCCCAGACGATGTCCAGATCATGGCAGCCGACCCCTCCATCTACTCATTTCGCAACGGCTGGATGCCGTTTCCCCTGATAGCCGTGATCGAGGGTGGGGTCAGATTCCCCTTGGCCCCCCTTCTTAGGTCTTGTTTGGAGACCTGGAACCTTAGCCCCTGTCAGTTAATGCCCAATGGGTATAAGATCATCATGGGCATCACCGAGCTGAATAGGATTCTAGACATCAGCCTCGGCGCCCATGATATAGAGGATATATATGACCTCTGCAAGTCTAAGGAGGCGGGCACCTATTATCTTCGCGTCAAGGCGAGGTGCCAACCCCTCGTCACGGCGCTGGAGGACTCCAATAAATACGCCGGAGATGACCGCCTGCTCGTCTCGGGAAACTGGGAGTTCGGCGAGACCGAGACCGAAGCAACTAGGAGGGTCCGCGTCCCTCGACGCCTCGGGACTCCACCGAGTAAAGACCTAACCCCCTGGGTTTCCGATTTCTTTCTTATGTTTGATTTCTGCTGCCGGATTCTAACTCGACTGTTTTTCGCAGGCCTTTCCGAACGCAAGCGCGAAGCCCAGCTGAACGGTTGGAGAAGGCACTCACCTTGGCTGAACAAGGTGTACTGCTACCACGGCCACCACACAAGAGCTGCCTACTCTCTTCTGAAGTACGAGCCGAGATACGTGTCTTATACATGGAAATCCGGCAACCCGGAGAGATTCGCCCCCGATCTAGCAGAAACCAGCGGGACCGTCTCGGTTGCGGGAGCGTCCGCAACGTTGGCCGTGGTCACGGGCATCCCGCTAAGGGAAATTGAAGAGTATACCTCCGGAGCCGAGGTAGACTCTCCGACAAGAGAAGTTGAGAACTATTCTTCCGGAGCAGAGGCCGAAGCCGACAATATGGAGAGGCGCAGGCCCGCGTTTCAGCCGCGGAATCTGGCGGACACCGTCCTCGGTGGCGGTAGACAGGCTTCCGCACCCCGCACTGCCCCGCCCTCCTTCGGGGCCATCGTCCCTGCCAGAGTTGAGGCCCGACCTCCCCCAGACTCGGAAAGCGAGAGGCCGAGGAAAAAGGCGAAGGGGAAGGGGCTGGATCAGGAGGAGCGATCACGGCAACGTTCACCCCAAGCTGCGAGGGAGAGGGCAGCGGACGTGGTGCCCACTCCGGCGGTTCCTCTGGTGGAGAGTCGCTCCGAGCCCCAGGCGGCAACGTCCTCGGGTGCCGAGCCGGCCGAGTTCAGGCCGGACATGGAGCTGAGGAAGGGGAGGCCCCTAAATGCTGAGGACAGACTGGTGGGGAGCCCGGATGTCATTGCGGCGCTCAGCCGAGCCTGTGCACTCCCCAGGGACATGGAGAGGCACAGGTCGGAAGACTCCCCCCTGCTGCTTATGAGGACCATACAGCATTCCCTCGCTGTAAGTGCCCGACTTTCCTGGTCACAGGTGTTTCTGTCTTTTGATATTTCTTGCTTTCGTGCTGAGTTTTTTTTTTTTTTGGTTTGCTCCGCTGCAGGCTGTCCAAAGGCTCCAGATAGTCGCTGAGAGAATAACGGAAGAGGACAACCGGCTGGCCCGCCTAGCAAAGGAAAAGCAGAGAGCCGAAGCCGAACTGAAGGCGGCCAAGGAGGAGCTGAAGGCGGAGGCGGCCAAGACTGCAGAGCTCAATGCTCAATCAGATATAATGGCCAGCGACCTCTGCAAAGCAAAGTCAGAGAGCTTCGAGCGGCAAACGAAGCTCCAGGCAGAGGAAAAGAGGTCGGCGGGGTTCAAGGCCGAGCTGGAGCTGGAAAGGAAGGCGAAGGAGGAACTTCTTGCGTCGAAGGAGGAACTCCTTGCATCGAAAAAAGCCGAGGTCGATGCCGCCTTCCTGGAGGGGACTGAGGAAGCTGCGAAAATTTATGTTGATCAAATCACGGCACTCAGCCCGAAGCTGTACCGACTCGGCTGCAAGGCCGTGTTGAAGAAGATGGGGGTTCCTGCAGATGATCCGATATATCAGAACCTCCCCGAGCTCGGAGATGAGCCCCTGGATGAAGCCCTGGCCGAGACCCCTGCCACTCCGGCCGAAGTCCCTTCCGAGCCAACGCCTGACCCCGTTGAAGAAGCTCCTCAAGCCGAGGCCGCCGTGGTCGTTATCGAAGACATAGAAGCAGGGCCGTCGACTTGACTTCCTCTTCTTATAAAATGTAGTCTCTGTTTCAAACTATTTCAATGTAAGCTCCAGTGTATGTATCAATGTTATCAATGAAAGGCCCTTTCTCATATTTGTCTCCTGTGTGGTGTGGCTTTTATTTGCTTTCCTTTGTACGCTTTCCGTTAGTGTTATGAATCTGGGTGTGAGTTCGGACTAGAGTGGACCGGTTAGATTAGGTTTCTCTGTGAGCGCTCTGACCCCTTGGAGGCCTCTTTTATTTCGGCGAGACTAGAGAACCGTATCGGACCTGTCAAGGCGGTGGTAGACTGGGTACCATCATCGAATGATGTCGTTTCGGCTGATCTAGGTGGCTGAGTGCCAACCATAGCCATGGCCAGTTCGGCTGCTCGTCTAGGTGACTGAGTGCCAACCTGAGACATGGGCCGTTTCGACAACTCGTCTAGGCGGCTGGGTGCCATCCTTAGACATGGGCCGTTTCGGCAACTCATCTAGGCGGCTGAGTGCCATCCTTAGATATGGGCCGTTTCGGCAACTCATCTAGGCGGCTGAGTGCCATCCTTAGATATGGGCCGTTTTGGCAACTCGTCTAGGCGGCTGGGTGCCATCCTTAGACATGGGCCGTTTCGGCAACTCATCTAGGCGGCTGAGTGCCATCCTTAGATATGGGCCGTTTCGGCAACTCATCTAGGCGGCTGAGTGCCATCCTTAGATATGGGCCGTTTCGGCAACTCATCTAGGCAGCTGAGTGCCATCCTTAGATATGGGCCGTTTCGGCAACTCGTCTAGGCGGCTGGGTGTCATCCTTAGACATGGGCCGTTTCGGCAACTCATCTAGGCGGCTGAGTGCCATCCTTAGATATGGGCCGTTTCGGCAACTCATCTAGGTGGCTGAGTGCCATCCTTAGATATGGGCCGTTTCTGCAACTCATCTAGGTGGCTGAGTGCCATCCTTAGATATGGGCCGTTTCTGCAACTCATCTAGGTGGCTGAGTGCCATCCTTAGACGGTCTTCCATACTCGCACCATTGTCGCTGTCACATTGCCATTGATCATCAACTTGCCCCAAAACGAACGTAGTTCTATTAAATCCAGAAGCACTATACAAACTAAAAATAGAATTTCTTGAGGTGTGACGCGTTCCATGGTCTCGGAAGAGGCCGTCCTTCCATGTCTTCGAGCCGATAAGCCGACCGTCCAGCAATGGAAGTGACTTTAAACGGACCATGCCAATTCGGCGCTAGCTTCCCTTGATTCGGATCTTTGTCCCCTGGGAGAGCCTTCTTGAGGACCAGTTCTCCTACAGAGAACCTCCTCTCTCTGACGTTCTGGTTGTAGCCCCTGGCTAGCTGCTGCTGGTAGACGGCTAGCCTCACTGCAGCTGCTTCCCTTCGCTCGTCCGCTAAATCTAGTTCCCTGGCCACATTGGTTTCGTTCTGTCCACGGTCAAAGAGTTCGGACCTCAAAGTGGGGACGCCGATCTCCAGAGGGATGACTGCTTCCATGCCATAGGCGAGCGAGAAGGGGGTAGCCGAAGTGGAACGCCTCGGAGTAGTTCTGTAAGCCCACAGGACGCTCGGCAGTTCTTCCACCCATCTTCCATTTGCTTGGTCCAGCCGTTTCTTGAGCCCATCGAGGATCACCTTGTTGGAGATCTCGGCCTGGCCGTTACTCTGTGGGTAGGCTGGAGTGGAATAATGGTTTCGGATGCCGAGCTCCTGGCAGAAGGTCTTGAAAAGTTTAGAGTCGAACTGAGTTCCGTTGTCCGAAACCAGCGCTCTGGGAATGCCAAACCTTGTGACGACATTCTTCTACACAAAATTCTTGGAGTCTCGCTCTGTGATGGATGAAAGTGGCTCTGCTTCAATCCATTTGGTGAAGTAATCTGTCGCCACAATAAGCCATCTCTTGTTCCCTGGGGTTCGGTGGAGCGGGCCCACTATGTCGAGCCCCCACTGGGCGAATGGCCACGGGCTAGAGAGCGGGCTGAGATCCTGCGCGGGCTGATGGAGAGAGTGTGAGAACTTCTGGCACTTCTCGCACTTCTTCGCATATACCTGCGCATCTTTCTGCATATACGGCCACCAGTAACCATGGCTGATGGCCCGGTAGGCTAGGGACCTTCCTCCGATATTGCTCCCGCAGATTCCTTCATGTATCTCGAAAAGGAGGTCCTCGACCTTACTTGGATGGACGCACTGGAGGTACGGTCCCGAGAACGATTTCCTGTAGAGCTTGACCTCGGGAGATAGCCAGAACCGAGCTGCCTTGAATCTGACCCGGTGGGCCTCGCCACTGTCCTCGGGAAGCCTGTCGTCCCTAAGGTAGGTGATAATGGGGTCCATCCAGCTCGGGCCGAGACCGATGCATAACACCTCCCGAGGTGAACGGAGCTCAATGCTGGGCGCAGCTAGCGATCCGACTTCGATGCTCCTCTTTCTTCCTGCCTCAACAGTGCTGGCCAAGTTTGCAAGAGCATCTGCGTGAGAGTTTACTTCTCTGCCAATCTGCTTGACTTCGGCCGTGTGGAACTGAGAGAGCTGCTTCTTGGCCAGGGCCAAATACGCGGCCATCCGGTCGTCGCGAGCCTGATAGTCCCCAGTCAGCTGGTTTGTCACCAACTGTGAATCGCTGAAGACCACCAGCTGTTGAGCTCCGAGGATATGGGCGCTATTCAGTCCGGCCAAAAATGCTTCATACTCAGCCTCATTATTTGACGCCTTGAAGTCTAAGGTCAGAGCCTGCTCGATGACCAGTCCTTCTGGCGATTGGAGAACAACTCCTGCTCCGGCTCTTCTCGAGGTGGAAGATCCGTCGACGAAGACCTTCCAAACTGGGGTATCGGCATGGCATTGTGATTGTTCCGAACCCGCGGGCACCTCATGCTCATCACCCCCCAGTTCGGTGCCGAGCTGGGTTGGTGCCGAACTTGAATCAAACTCGGCGAGGAAATCCGCCAGAACCTGGGCTTTTATTGCTGTCCGTGGCTGATATTGAATCTCATACTGCCCTAGTTCGACAGCCCATCGGGAGATTCTTCCTGAAAAGTCAGCCTTCTTGAAAATAGATTTGAGTGGGTGCTCCGTGACAACCACAATAGAATGGGTTTGAAAGTAATGAGAGAGCTTTCGCGAGGCGCTAACGAGCGCCAAGGCGAGCTTCTCAAGAGGCAGATACCTGGTCTCGGCATCGATAAGGGTCTTGCTCGTATAGTACACTGGTTTTTGAACCGTGTCCTCTTCTCGGATGAGGACTGAGCTGACTGCATGATCCGAGACCGCCAAATATAAATACAGGGTCTCCCCATGGGTCGGGGTTAACAACAACGGCGGTGAAGATAGGTAAGCCTTGAGCTGCTGCAAGGCATGGTCACATTCTAGAGTCCATTGAAATTTAGAATTTTTTCTAAGAAGCTGAAAGAAAGGTCGGCACTTATCTGAAGATTTGCTAATGAAGCGATTCAGTGCCGCGGCCATCCCTGTAAGCTTCTGAACCTCCTTGGCCGAAGTGGGACTCTGCACTCTGAGGATAGCCGAGATCTGATCTGGGTCTGCCTCAATGCCTCTGCGCGTAACCAAGCTGCCCAAAAACTTGCCGGAGCCAACACCGAAGGCGCACTTCGAGGCGTTAAGCTTCAGCCGGAACTCCTTTAGAGTGGCGAAGACCTCGGCCAAGTCTGACAGATGATCCCGCGCCTGCCTGGATTTGACCACCATGTCATCGATGTAGACCTCTACGGTTTTGCCGAGCTGATCGTGGAACATCTTGGTAACGAGCCTCTGGTAGGTGGCTCCTGCATTCTTCAGTCCGAACGGCATCACCTTATAGCAGTAGGTTCCCCTGGGCGTGATAAAAGTTGTTTTCTCTTCGTTTGGCCCAAATAGTGGGATCTGGTGATAGCCGCGGTAGGCATCGAGGAAGCTCATTCTGTCGTGCCCGGCCGTGGCGTCGATCAACTGGTCAATCTTTGGTAGGGGAAAGCTGTCCTTGGGACAGGCTTTGTTGAGGTCGGTAAAGTGGACGCACACCCTCCACTTGCCAGTCTTCTTCCTGACGACCACCGGATTGGCCAACCAGGTCGGGTATTGAACCTCCCTGATAGCGCCGGCCTCAAGCAGCTTATCCACTTCCTCGACGACGGCTTCGGTCTGTGGGACCCCTGTCCTGCGGGCTTTCTGCATCACAGGTTTGTGGTTAGGGTCAACATTCAGTCTATGACACATTACCTCGGGGTCGACGCCAGGCATCTCCTGAGGTGTCCAGGCGAAGGCATCTCTGTTCTGCACCAGGAACTGGGCCAGTTCGGACCTCTCTGGTTCTCCGAGCTGGCTGCCGAGCAGGAAGAACCGATCCGGGTCCTTTGGGTCGATCCTGACTTCGGCAAGTTCCTCCACGCTTTTCCTGCCTAGATCTTGGCCGAGCTCATCCAGCCCCTGCTCCAGTTTCTTCTCCATCTCGGCCACATTGACCTCCTTGGGCTCTTGCTCCCCGGGTACCACAGCGGTCAGGCACTGCTTGGCTGCCTGCTGATCTCCTCTGACCGTGATGATTTCAACTCGGCCGCTCTTTCCCTCCCACGGAAATTTCAGCTTCTGATGGAGGGTGGAAGGGACTGCTTCCAGGCTGTGGAGCCAAGACCTGCCCATTATAGCATTGTAGGGAGAGGGTGCGTCGATCACCATGAAGGTTGCCATGACAGACGCGCCACCGACCTCGACCTTGAATGTCACTTTCCCCTTAGGATAGACAGGTTTGGCACTGAAGCCGATAAGGGGAACTCGAGCCTCCTGCAGATCTTTCTCCGTCAGTCCCATCCTTCGAAAGCTGTCGAAATAGAAGACCTCGGAAGAACTACCGGGGTCAACAAGGACTTTCTTCACAGTGCAATTCTTCACGCCCTGTTTAGAGCAGTCAAACTTCAGAGTGACGATCAGGGGGTCGTTGTGGGGGAGCTGCACCCCTTCCAGATCTGCATCAGTGAACCTGATCTCGGGACGCTCCCTCCGAGCCCTTTTCTGTGCTGGGCCGAGCTCGGCGGCCATGACTTGCTTGCCGTGAGCGGCTTTCCTGGCTTCGGCACGGGCCTGATTACTCCCCTTGGGCGGGGGTGCCAAATGGATAACGTCAATTATCTTCTCTGTCCCGTCGCTGTCGTGACCCCCCTCGTCTCGGCGCGGGGCTCGGGTGTCGGCCCTGGTTTCTCACCTGACAAACTCTTGTAGGTGTCCATCCTGGACAAGCTTCTCCAAATGCGACCGCAGTATCCTGCAATCTTCAGTCTTGTGGCCGCCCTCCTTGTGATAGGAACAGAACTTCGTCTGATCTCGTCTAGAAGGGTCGCCTTGCATGGGCTCTGGCCAGCTGAAGTACGGCCTGCTCTTGATCTTATACATGATTTTGTGGATTGGCATCTTGAAGACCGTGTTGACCCCCTGATACGCGTCCTCGGATAGCCTGGGCCTTTTGCTCCTTGCCGAGGCGAACGTCTGAGTCCTTGCCGAGCTTGTAGGCACCCAACTCCTGTCTGAGTCACCTCTTCGTCGCTCGTCTCGCCGAGGCTCATTCCTCGAAAACGGTCCTCCGTCCTTCTTGGGGGGCCTCTCACCTCGGTCTCGGTTTCTTTGCACGGTTCCATGGCTTTCCCGAGCACGGGCCTGGTCATCCTCTTGAGCAATGTACCGGTTGGCGATGGACATGAGCGCTGTTATGGAAGAGACCGGGTTCCTGGCCAGGTCCTTGCGAAGGTCGCTGTCTGGGAGCAAGGCATTCTGAAATGCGAAGACGGCAACCTCGTCCTTGGAATTCTCAATCTGACTGTAGACCGCCCAGAAGCGCTTGGCGAATTGGGTGACGTTCTCTCCCTGCTTCATCTTCATGGCCATGATGTCTGCATCTGTCTTCGGGAGGACTCTGTAGGCCTGGAACTTCTTCATAAAGGACTGCTGGAGTTGCTGCCAACTCGAGACGGATCCCTCTGGGAGCGCACAGAACCACTTCAGGGGGAGGTCGCCCAAGCTGGAGGAAAAGACTCGGCAGTTCAGATGGCCCTCGTCTCCCCAGACAGACATCCTCTGAGAGAAGTGTCTGAGATGCGTAGCTGGATCCGAGACCCCATCATAGGTGACGAATCTTGGTACGGTGAACTTCTTCGGTAATGGGTACCTCCTGATATCTGGGGAGAAAGGAGAAGCGCCGAGATCAACGGGGTCGCAGCAAGCATTGTTTTGGTCTCGGCCGAAGCCGGCTACTTCCAGGTTGCGCTGGACCGTTTCCCTTATGTGCGCGTCCAGCCATTCCTGATTATGATACGTACCCTCCGGAATGGTCTCGGACGCCTTCCTCGAGTAGCTACGGCTAGTGCTTGAGCCTTCATCTCGGGTTCGGTCGTCCCTTTTCCTGTTCAAGCGGTCCCTCAGATCCTCCTTTGAGGAAGAGATGCGCGTGACACGAGTAACTCCCCTCTCGTGTTGTGGCGATCGCTGCTGCTGCCGAGATCGCTGCTGCTGGGACTGCTCCCGACGAGTTCGCTGCTGCTGGGACTGCTGCCGAAGCCCCGCTGATCCCGTAGCTCTTTCCAGCTGCTGCTGGAGCCGGAGGATCAGAGCGTCTCTCTCCTCGATGGCCTCATTCTGTGCTTTAATCTCCAGAAGGGTGGAGTCCAAGTCGTCATCAGGGCTGTAGTCTTCATCCTCAGTATCCTCAACGTCCTCCACCCGGCCCTCAACGTCCTCCCCCTGGCCAGGGGGACGTGATCCATCGACCGCTGGAGACTTATCCCACTGGTCTCCCCCCGTCAGGAGACCTGTAGGCTGCTGGGTGTCTCCCTTCCCGGGAGCGGACTCCGAGCGGAGGTCACGCTCCTGAACGTTGATCCGGATGAGAGCACGTTCAGCGTCGTCCTCCGTGACTGGTTGCTTGCCAGCCCTCTTCTTGGCAGGGAGAAGGGTAGAAGACGGTCCAGTACGCCCTGTCTTGGATGTCTCTCCGCCTTTCGCAGCTCTCCTCGTCATGGTGTTTAGGAATAGGAATAGGAAAGTGTATAGAAATCTTTCCCACAGACGGCGCCAATTGTAAGTGCAGAAATAATATACTCACAAGATCAGGATGCCTCTTAGGACGTACTCAATGCATGGAGGAGGTAGCTGCGACGGTATGAACCTGAAAGAGGAGAAAGACAAAGGTCAGAGGACCCTGGCTCTGGGCAGCACAGGGCTCTCCGATGCTTAAGTCAGCAATCGATCGGAGAAGGAGAGGAAGAAGAAAAAGAAAGACTGGGTGTCTATGTCAGAGTGCTTACCCCTTTCTCCCTTTGGCTCGTGCCTTATATATGGAACAGTCTGGGGTGAGTGCCAGTGGGCTTGGTGATGTGACCTGGGTCACATCAGCCCACAAAGTCATTAATGAAGGTCCATCATAGCCCTCTTTGCATTTAATGTGGGTCCGATCAGCCCACACTACATTTAATGTGGGTCCGATCAGCCCACAATGCATTTAATGCCAGTCACATTGGGCCTGATCTTGCCCTGATCTGGTGGTGGCTGAAGTCCCATCAGATCCCTTCCTTGGGCCTAGCCACGACAGGGCCGTGGCTGTTAGCTGCAAGCGCAATACTGCATTGCCGAGCTTGCGTTGCCGAGACTGAACGGTATGCGCGGCCGAACTGAATTCTGTTTGGCCGAGATCAGCACGTAGTGCCGAGACCGATATGGATCGGATCGTAGCCGAGATCAAGGGACGTGGTCCCCCACACAGTAGCTAACCGAGCACACCCTAGCCGAGACCAAGAGAAACTGGCTCACGGAATGGGCCCCCACACAATATCGTAGAATGTCCATTTTTTGTGATATTAGTAAGTTAGGTTATTCCATGATATCAGAGAACATCGTGGAATGGAGGCCTTATACAGTCGTTATAAAGTGTTTTGGCCCACTGTTGTTTTTCTCGAATTTAAGGAGTTCTTTTTTTATTTCCATAAAATCCCCTTAGATAATATTTTTCCTCATTAGAAATAAATTATAGCTAGTCAATGTCCAAAAGAACACAATCACCTTGGTATCTTTCCATCGTCCGTGCACTAATCATCATCTAATCTATTACTCTGCAATCATGGAAGATTGAACCTCTTTCTCTAATAATACAGTGGTGGTCAAAAAGAGCCTTGGGCATCCTTTCAACCAGCAATTTAATAAGCTTTCTTTTCGCTTCCCATTAACTCAAGTGGCTTGCTTTTGTGATGGTATGGTTCTTCTTGTAACATCAAAAGCAAATGAACGGTTAGGGTATGAACACCTGAGAAAATCGAAAGCGCTGTCAATTCGCTTCAATAGGGTACTTAGAACAAATGCTGTTAAGTTTCTCTTTATAGCTTTCAATATGGTTTCTTGAGGTACATCAGAAAACAAGGATGTGGTACTTTGAACAGATTCTTTAAGCTTCTCTTCAGCTTACAATAACGTTTTGAGGTACCAAGGGGATGCTTGGGTAATAGGTGTGGACCAAAAAAAGAACAGATCTTTGTCTGTTGGCTCTTTGAAGACGATGCTCGACTTTTAGGTGCTTCATGAGTGTGTCTTAATGGGTTGAAATCGAGACAATTGAAGCTTTTGTTGGTTCTTTCAAGGTACAAAGACAGGCCATTTTATGATCTTTTGTGTTTGTTTATAGGTAGTGAGGTGGTCAAACACATTTTAGGTCATTGAAGATGCAAAGCTTTGGGAAGTTTATGATTATTAGCTTTGCAGACAAAAGTACCCATTCAAGGAGAATATTATAAATTAAGATAGGATTGGTTGTACTGTCGAGGGGAATCTTCTGATGCACTCGTGTGGGTTGGATAAAAGAAATCTGTCTTTGATGATTGTTCTCTAGAATATTATTGTATTGTTTTCTTAATTGGATCTTTAGCTAATCAATCAAGGTAAAATTGAAACCGTTAAGCCTTTGATCTGGGATAATTCGGGTTCTACAAATGTGAAGATAAACCACATATGAAATCGAATTAAGAAACTGTTGTGAAGAACAAAGATCGCCTACGAGGATGAATGGTTTCCTTAGTTTTCAATTCTCGCTATTATGCTACTTTTAAATTCCAAAGTTTTGTAGAAAACTTATGTTTAGGGAGATTTCTCTTAACTACTTAGAAAAATTATCTTAGATAGAGAATTAGGATTGGAATTCAAATTGAAAAACCCAAACCCAAGAATTAAATCTAAGCAAGGAGCGTCTTTATCTGTTACTTGGGGCTCACCTATGCGCGATCTCACATAGGCCCATAGTATATATAGATTGATCCACATTGATCCACTTGACCCTTGTTCTGGGTACTGTTCAAATTGAGTTAGGATCATCTTTAGTTATGAGTTATGATCTTGGAAAATTTCCTAAAGATAAAGGGTAAGGTAGCAAGTAGTAGGAGTTTACTAGCTAGCCCCATAAATAAATAAAGGCAAATATAAAAAAATGGCAATATTAATCACTTTGTCTTCATATCAGACAATAAAATAAGTAGTCAAAATTATATATTGAATGAAATCCGGAGTTCCAGGAGTTAGAACTTAGAAGTGACTAAAAAACGTAAAGGGATGCAACATCAGAAGTCTACATCTTCGATCGAGACGGTGATGTCAAGCTATCTAAGCTGCATGATTCAAAATAGTGTTTTTGAACAGTCGAGTTCTGTAATGGGATGCAGTGTCCACAGCCCATACTCTCATATTTATATGTTGAGATATATTGTATATGTGGAGACTCTATTTACATCTAAAGTAATCTGAAATTTTGGTCAGAACAAACCGATATAGTGAGCATTGACTGACATTGATTTTGGGCGGGCCTGTTTTGGAACATCACTAGTAGAGTGGAGTGAAATAAAGTCTCAAATAGTTAAAGAATAAAATATTAGTGAGTTATGATGATATTTTGTCTTCATGAGTTGTTTGGTAGGAAATTTTTTTGACTTTTTATGTAGACAGTGAGTTTTTTTTTTTTTCCTTTTTAGTGAAAAAAGGAGATTGCTTTTTTACTATTTTATTTTAAAGGAGAGAATTTTGAGAATGTGTAAACCATTTGTCTAAAAAATGGAAGCTTTATTTCACTTCACTGTACTTGTGAAGTTTCCAAACAAGAGGTCAAAAGAAACAAGAAATAAATAGTCTTCCAATCAAGTGAGTTGATTATTTACCCATGGCAAACAGCTACAATTTAGTAAATATAATGCTACATTGATGAATAAGCTGGAAAACATGTTATTTTGGAAAGTACCAGTCAAACTCATTACTTGGGTGATATGACACTCCCTCTCACGTATAGGCCCAACAAATTTTATACATAGGCCTAGGCAAGAATGACAACAACCAACTCTGATACGAATAAGATACCATCTATCAACCCACAAATCTTAAGCTGATAGGTAGAAGGCCCAAATAGGTATATAAACCCCTATCAAACTCATTACTTGGGCGATATGAGATATGGGCCTTTCCCAACAAATCTTAGACACAGGGGAGAGCGCACTATAAAAGTAAGATTTATTAAAACCACTTCTATTCCAACATTTGGGTAAGGCACCTACAGAGATTGTTTTGAGACCAATTATGTAACTTCTTCACCATGATGACCCTCTTATCATCCAAGATCAATCAGTGCACTTCTTCTCCAACCTCTTCAAACCTCATGCCAGTCAGCCAAACCAAATCCTCTTTTAGACAGCCAGTCCCAAGGTCACAGAGGCAGATAACTCTACTCTTATTTCCATCCCTACGGATTCAGAGATTAAAGATGCAGTCTTTGCCCTAAAAAAGAACAGCTCTCCTGGCCCTGATGGTTTCAATGGAGCTTTCTTCACCTCGGCTTGGGCTATAATTGGCCAATCAGTCACCAAAGCAGTGCAGCACTTCTTCCTAACTAGGAAACTTCTCAGAGCCTCCAATGCCTTTTTCCTAGCTCTCATTCCAAAGTCTAATTCTCCTACCACATTCGCAGATTTCAGGCCAATCAGCTTGCTTAACTTCTCTTATAAAATAATTTCCAAAATCCTCTCCTCCAGACTCGCTTCTCTCCTCCCTAAGTTAATCTCTTCCTACCAGGCAGCCTTCATCTCGGGTAGATCCATCCACCATCACTCAGCCCTAACTTATGAGCTCTTCCAAAAGCTCAATTCAAACCTCAGTAAAGGCTCTCTCTGTCTCAAATTAGACATCTCCAAAGCCTTCGACAAACTCAACTGGTCCTTTCTTTTCTCTGCTCTCAGATTCTTCAACTTTTCAGAAACCTGGATTTCTCTCATCAGAGAATGTGTCTATTCAGCTGAATGCTCCATCATGATAAATAGATCCCCTCAAGGCTTTTTCAGCACCTACTGTGGCCTAAGACAAGGTGACCCCTTATCTCCTTACTTGTTTATTATTGCAGAAGAAATACTTAGCCTTCATCTCCATAATCTTCTCTCCCAAGGTTCCATTCATCCTCTCTCCACAGTCCCCAAACCCCCTGCCACCTTCTTTATGCAGATGACATAATCATTTTGATGAAAGGAGTCACCTCCAGTGTGCTAGCCCTACAAGACCTCCTTGACCTCTATCAATCAGCCTCTGGTCAGCACATTAACCTCACCAAAAGCCAGTTATTCTTGGGTAAATGTGGCAATAGAAGGAAAGCAAGGATCAGCTCCATCCTTGGAATGCAAGTTAGCCAAACACAGCTCAAATATCTGGGTTTCTCAATAGCCTTTGGGACTCCAAAGTGTTCTCACTTCCTCCCTCTGCTGGATTCCATCAATGGCAGACTGACAGCCTGAAAAGCTAGATTTCTCTCATTTGCTGGCCGTTTAATCCTCATCAAACATGTCCTCTCTTGCATACCTATGCACTTGGCTTCCATCCTTCTTCTTCCAGCCTCCATCTGTAAAGACATTGAACGTCTAATGCGCCACTTTCTCTAGTCAGGCAGCTCTCTCTCCCCTAAGATCAATCATTTCAATTGGTCTCAAGTTACCCTCCCAAAGCAAGAAGGTGGCCTAGGAGTCAGAAAGATCTCTGAAGTCAATGAAGCTGCTCTCATCAAGTTGGGCTGGCAAGCTACCACTACTAATACCATTTGGTCTACTTGGTTCAAGAATAGATATTTCAAGGACAGCTCCATCTGGGACACTACAAATACCATCTACGGATCTTGTATCTGGAAACGAATTCGGCGTCTCTCTCACTTCATACACCATGGTAGTGCCTGGACTTTTGGTAATGGAAAGAGCATCAACATCTGGCACGACACTTGGCATGGGGACAAGCCCCTCTCTGCTGTCTTTCCCACTTTGAATTTTCCTCCTGACCAAAGGCTTGTCTCCTTCTTTCACTCAGATACTTGGCAATTTCCTCTCAGCTTACCCCCTGCAGTTAGAGACCAGTTAACTTTTGCTACTTCCCTTCTCTCCCCCAGTTCTTCAGCTAAAGATCATCTCTTCTGGAAGGAAGCTCCTGACGGGTTAATGTCTCTGCAAAGCGCTTGGAATGCTCTCAGGCTGAAAGGAAATATCCTCCGATGGCCACCTATGATTTGGAATGGAATCTCCCTCCCAAGAGTTTCCTGCTTTGGCTGGCGTCTAATGCTCAACCGGACTCCCACTGAAGAACGACTGCAACATCTTGGCTTCTCCCTAGCTTCGAGATGCAACCTCTACTTCAAAGCAGAAGACTCTGTCAGTCATCTTTTCTTCTCCTGCAACTTAGCTCAGTCCGTTTGGCAATGGCTTCTTCTCTCTTCTAAGGCACAGCAACCTATCTCCTTTACTGCCTCTTCTATCTGGACCTTCATGACTAGAGGTAATGATACAAATGGCAAGATATATATGGCATTCACCTTCCTATCTGTTCTGCACTCACTCTGGAAAGCCAGGAACGTTGCAACCTTGGAAGGTCATCATCTCCCTCTCCACCAAATCATAGCCCTGCTGAATGAAGACCTCTGCTTCTCTCTGAGAAAGATATCCAAGCCTTTTGTGAGTCAGCAGCTCACCTCCCTCCTTAATTTTTTGAGAGTTCATGTTAATTCTGCCTCTTAGTTAGGCTGTTCTGCTTTTGCTCTGGCCTTTTTGTCTGCTGGCCTCTATTTCTGCTCTTTGCTCCTTCTTTGGAGCCTTTTTGTGCATTTGTAATTCTTTCTCCCCTCTCTTAATACAATTACCCTTTATACCAAAAAAAAAAATGTAACTTCTTCACCAGTAAGATTCAAGGTGCTGAATCTGCTGCTTCCTTTGTTTTAGCTTTGACCTAGGTCCACTTCAATGTAAGTTAGAATCCACGGCCCTTATAACCATCGTCATCATCATCATTCTTATTATTGTCATCATCATCAATAACAAAGTTGTATCTATTAATTTGGAGTCAACTAAAAACAGTTTTATTGTAAAACTCCAATCAGGTTAAGACCAAAAATTCTTGAGTTCTTTTACCAATATCTTATCTAGAGAGATTGATTCCCCGTCCACTTACCAAATTTTGAATATTTTCCCATAGCTACAATTACAATGTTTTAGGAATAAAATGCCCATACTTTAGGCTATTGCATAAAAATGCTTACAATGGTTTAAGGCTAAAATGCCCATAATTTGGGCTATTGGCCTATCACATAAAACTGTTATCTATGGAACATGAAAGTTCTTGTTTTCTTTCTCCTCACTTGGTGGGACTTGCACTAGACAATACTTTAATTTGGTGCTTCCTTATGCCCACCTCTCTTGACGAGGTTATCTAGACGCGTGACAATCAAGGAATGCCATTAAATTTTGAGTAATCTAATCGTAGTCATTATTGAAAATTATCAAAATAAAATTTGTAGTTAGTAAAATTTGAGAAGTTAAAGTTAAGGGCTACGATCATATTATTGGACAGATATGAAGAACATCGTTAATCCACATGGTAGTCTATCCATCCCCTATTTCCTTTTATTGTCATTCATTTAAGGTCAGCACCACAACAAGTGGCCATGTGCTATTTAGCATAATTCAAGAGATAAATGCTTACATCATATTGTTTGGTGTTGTATAAGTGAGGTCCATCTTAAGTGATTCACAACATTAGAGATTGCTGATTTTACGATGACATAATTGATCAATTATTTCTAAAAGCTGCATTTATTTGAAACATCTAATATTCTAATTCAGAACTTTAAAAGAACAAAAAGTAATTATGAATTTATGATGCATAGTTAAGAGATTTTGCTTATACTATTGAAAAAAAAAAAAAAAACATTCTACAAAGTAATGCACCTTAACTTAAATAACTTAAAATTTGCAGTTAATTTGATTATATAACAAGTAAGAAGTTACTCTAAAAAGTGTTGAAAATGATACAATATATATATATGGAAGATGCTCCTATGAGAGATATCTCTCACTTTAAATGAGAGATTAGGGTGGAGGCCCTCATATCCATATCCAATGCCAACAACTTAAATGTGAGGGCCCTCACCCATATCTCTCATATAATGTAAGAGATATCTCTCATAGGAGCATCTCCCTATATATATATGTGAAAATAATATTACATTCACACAAAACAACGCATATAATCTCTACCAAATACTAATCCTATAATTTTCTATTTTCTTGATTTTTCATGCATACTTATTTTTATTTTTCCTTCTATTTCCGGTATGAAATCAATAGCCATATGTTATACATATAATAGTGCCCATGTGTATCAAGTTTTCAATCGGATTGTATCAATACTTGAACTCTTGGTTTCTAGTTTGAAATTACCACTTAGGCATAATTGCAACAAACCTCCAGCTTGAATCCCACTCTTAATGTAGAAGTCTATAATGATTCATTCATTCGTTGGTTGGTTCTTTCTTCTTCTTCTCTGTCATCATTATTGTCTTCTTGTCCTAACTATATAGGAAATAGGTAGGCATATTGTGCGATATTGCATGAAATAAAGACAAGTGACAAAATTACTTAAATTTGGATAGTTTGGCATTTTTCCTAGTATTGAAAAGGTATAGGAAAAATTAGAGTCTATGAGGAAGAGGGAGCAGAGCCTCTTTTTTTTAGAGGTAAGCTACAAGTCAAAACCTAAAAGTTCTATTTATGTACAACAAAGTAATGTCATGTAAAAGTAAAAATAAAGATAGCTAAATTATATACAAACCCATGACCAATCTAATGGTGGATCCAACTTTGACTCGAGCAAAATTTAAGTCAAACCTTTGGTGAGAATATAGATCGTGAAATTGAGCAGTTAATTTGGATTTCAGATTTGGACCTAGGCATCAAAGAAATGACCACAGAGAACCCACTTTGGCCAGGCATGTACCTGTTCCAACATGGGTCTTACCAATTTCATCTATTTTGAAAGATCATTAGACAGGAACCAGGGCCAGATCTTTTCATCGCATTAGTAAACTTGTGAAAATCTACTGCTAATCCAACATCCAGGTTGCGGCCCACCACATCAATGGCCTAGATCAGAAGCTGACAAAGCAGTGCATCCTTCTCCATCATTTGTCCATGTGGGCAATCCACTTGTTCTAGATGTGGACGCCTCCCCCAGTGTCCCATAGAGTGGGACCCACCAATGCACACTGCTGCTACACGCATCTCAGATAGTCAAACGTGCATGGAAAATTTAGGACTGCCTGCAGAGACACAGAAGAAAATTTCTACCAACATAATCACCATATGCAGTGGTGGAATGGGGACAAAAGTAAAGAATCCCAACTCTCCTTGCCCCCTCCTTACCTTAGTGAGGACATATTTAAAGAGAAAAAATGGAAAAAGAGCAACCCCAGTACCTATTGATTTCCAACAACTCATCTTCCACAGTTGGGGCCCTTTGGTAGTGGACTCACTAGAATCTCTGTAAGTCAAAAAAAAAACCCATAAGTCCACATGTTCACCAAGGTATCATCTGGAGATTCTGTCGAGAAAACCAAGAAGGCCCATCTCAAAGGTTCTCTCTGATTCTCTGCTCCAATATCCGAACAGCCCACCAACATGGATTTAGACTCCACATTGTGGAAGTGGTTCGGTGTATCTTTTCCCCCAATAAGATCGTACAAACTCTCTCTCTCTCTCTCTCTCTCTCTCTCTCTCTCTCATTTCTCATGCAATCATTTCTCTTGCAATTAAAACAAAAGGATACTTGAGCCCCCAAAGTAGACTCTTGTCAATGAATCACTTGATTTCTCTCTGGCACCCTAAGTTTGGGTGCTTGTATATTGACAGGACAAATATTCCACAAAAAGACAATGTTGAAATAATTTCCTTTTTAGTGTGGGCAAATGATGTTTGGCAGATTAACAAATGTGATCTTGCATCTTCTTTAAGTGCTGAAAAGCTGAGATTTTGGTTCTAAATCTTCTAATTATAGAATACATTGAACCTAGTTTAACTGTAAAAGGAGTAAAGCGACAAGTTAATGAATCTCTTTAGTGGAGAGAGACTGAAATTCTTACATAAAACCTTTGGGTGTAGCCGTGTAGGTCATTGTAGCGTCGTAATTGTGATATAATGGTATTTCATCATTAGTGCGTAAATAAAAGTTGAAGAGAGAGAAGATTGGACCAGTTTGATCACAAACATTCATCTTGACCGTTTGCATTGGAAGCTCTAAATTCTTGAAACAATGCAACGCAAAGCATGCATGTTGCTATCAGGGTCCATTATCTGGATTACAAGTTGGGATCTCATCATTTGAGGAGCTAAAGCAATTATGATATATTAAAACCAGGGATTTGATATCTAATATTGACCGTTAATTTTTCGTTTCCTCTCAAAATGCTCGCGATCTCTTCCACCTCTTCCACTTCCTTCTCCTTCCCGTGCTTCTTTACTAATTTTTTCTCCCACTCATTTTGTGCAACTCCATTCTACTATGCTTTAAATGTGCGACCCCTCAGTAAGTGACACTCTACAATTTTGCTTTTGCCTCCGACATCTTCCTAAACCCCACTTATCTTACTAATTGTTATGCTCCTTCTCCCTTTCTTGCTACTCTATTTGCTTTGGAAGTGCGAAAAAATGATACTGCCCTAAAAAGATGTTTTCTTTTGTTTTCTTTCTAAATTTTACTTTTTGTTTGCTATTTGGCTTGAATGTGAATTGGGGCTATTTTCGTCTATTTGGAACAATGAAAATCATTTTCAAAATGTTAATAAGGGATAATATAAAAATTGGCGAGAGGACCTCATTAGCGATACAATTTGTGAGGACCTTTCGCGACAAATGACTGAATTTTTAAATTTTTCGAGTAAAATTCTCAACTTTTATTAATTTTTTAGTAAAATATGCTCCATACAGCCATATTCTTTCTTTGTGAAATATGCGCCACGCAAACTATAAGCTACTCCTCCATCACTATAAGATTATTAGATATTAATGAATAATCGTTTAATTTGATATATATGGCGTACCCATGCTTGGCACGGTCAACTATTAATCTATTCATCTCTTTATTCCTTGATGGTCAGGCATTTCAATGAACACAACGAAGCTGTCTAAAGCGATCAGTCAAGAGACAGAGGCATGGACCATACAATAATATGACACAGTATTTAAGTTTTAGAAATCAATTTTTATTAGAGTAAAATTTTCTTGTATGCTAGACCATCAAATAAGGTAGGCTCCACTACAGATAAGTTTATGTTAATAATATTTTTAACTAAATGGGCAATCTTAGGGTAAAATTTACTCTTAATTCGAATAAAATTTGATGGTACCCCATACATACAATACAAGGGCGTTTATTTTTTAATGCCGAAAATTTTTTAATAGGTGGTCTACTAGAAGTCTACTTCTTCATCTCAGGATTTCTTCAAACCTAGGAGGATCCTGTTAAATAGTAGCCGTCCATCATGCATCGGATACATGAACGATTAGGATCGACGGTCAGGAAATCAGTCAGGGTCTAATAAAGTGCACTTGTGATGAGTCATGACTCATGACCCATCCCTCTCCGTGTCCTGGGATCTGATGATACAGAACGGTTGGATTAAATTTAGAAGGAAGAGACAAAATTAGAGGGTTTCTTAGAAGTTAGAACCCTAGTCGCAAGTGCATGTAGGACAGGTCCCACCTGTATGAAGTCAGCTGTTGTGTTTGCACGTGTGCCTGTTAAAAAAGTTCTGATGATTCTTCTTCTTCTTCCCTAGTCTGTTACAAAAAAAGAGGTGACTGCGACCACACTTATCATTTGTGGCCAAAACTGACCTGCTCGGCTGCCCAACTCCATGAACTTGCCAACCCATAGCTGATAGCTTGGCCCCACACTATCACTAGGCCATGAATCCAAAGTCGTAGGATCCAAATCCTTTGAGAAAGTCTCAACAATTCTTTAAGCCCATCCCCTTGAATCTAATTAGTAGGGCCCACATACAAAACTCAAAATTCTATTCGCATCTGATTGATCAAGTGTAAAACATGTAACTTTCATTTCGATTATTTATGTGCTCTTACAAGCGATACTTTTGATGGTGGGTCCAACTCTAATTCGAATAAATTATTACACATGGCTAATACATTAGGGAGCGGGGGATCCATAGCAATTTGGACTTCATATGTGGGCCCCATTTGTTTGTATTTCTTTCTTCAGGTGGAGATGTTAATTATGGTCCACTACTGGTGGGTCACCCCGAGAAAAGGCCCACTTCAATAGAATAGACCAAACTACTAACAACAGGCAATTCTAACAATTTAGTTCTAACCTCCCATAACCCAACCCAGTGATCGACGGCTACTATATGTCATCAGAACAAATGCAATACAAGTAGGAACAGAGCAATTTGGTTGGATCAATCATGTGCATCAAGAGTGGGGTCCACTAACAATGTAAAGCCTTGATTGATACGTTAATAATGACTGCCAAATGCCAATACAGAAGGAAAGCCAGATACCTAAATACTAAAGTAGTATTACATCTATACATTTACATAAAAGAGGATTATGCACTTTGAGTGCCTCTTCTTTATTCTCTTGGTTTGCTATTGTTTACCAAACTAGGACACCAGAGCCGTGGCTTACTCTCCTTTTGACTCTCTTTATCTTCAACTACTTGTCCAAAACGGTAATGGAAGCTATTCCTCCTCTTGAACCTTGGAATTTGATAAATAGCTGAGAATGTCAGAATCCAAGATACTGGAACTGCTGGAACTGAGAACTCATCTCATTTGCAAATCCTCTTATGGCCATCACCTCCTCTTCTTCTCCATTAAATCCATCAGCCTACAACAACAACAACAAAAATTTAAAATTTAAGAAATTTCAATTTGACCCCTCTTTCATGTATTTGCAATTTACATAAAAGTCACTAGGTTTTTTCTTAGTTTACCCAGAGATCTTCTTCAGATTCTTCTCTTTGAGAGTTGGTGGCTTTGTTAGTCTCTTCAGTATCGTCGTTCCTGGCGAATCGGCCGCGTACTCTTGGCCTGCTGTCTGCCAGTGTCTTTCTACATGCATACTGTAATGGAGGGTTTTTGCATTATGTATTACTACTTGTTATGTTGAAATGCCAAAGATAGAATTGAATGAACTTAGATTGATGAGAGTTTGAGAGTAACCTTGATTGTCTTGTTGAAGTTTCTCTGGTTGCGCTTGCTTCTGTATCTGTGAATTCTCTGTTTCCTCTCCTCTGCACTGTAACGACCCACTCTGAAAGCTGATCCCTCGTCTACATATGAATTCTGTGTCGCTAAAGGACCCGAGAAACCATAATTAGCTTGCACGCTGTTGATTCTCTGAAAAAAGAATGAAAAATGAGTTAGATTAAAGACGACCCACGAAAAAAAAAATGGTGAGATAATAGAGGAAGATGAGAGAAATAGTGCATTTCTAACATGTAAGTCCCCTGTACTAGAAGCCCTTCTGATGGATCCTTCAAATTTCCTAGCCAAATTCTGTAATTGATTCTCGATTTTTGGAGACTCTGAGAGAGATGAGAAATGAGGCTGGAAGAGAAAATTCGGTTTTCGATCAAGAGAGTGGCTACTGAGGCTCCTCTGCATCAATCTCGCCTTCTCGATGTCAGAAAAAAGAGATGGGTGATCCGATTCTAAATCCACATTGAACTCTGTTTTCACTCCCATCATGTCCAAGACACCCATGTCTTGAATTCCTCCAGATGGAACAGATGTGATGGAATTGAGAGATAGGCTGTGCAGTTTCTGGCTAGGAGGGGAAGAAGAAGAGATTGGAGGAATTGGGTATGATGAAAAAAGAGAAGGAGATGGCTCAAGCACCTGAATTTGATTTGGGTTGTTTGAATATGAGATGGTTTGGTGCATATCCACTGAAAAATCTGGGAAAGAGGAGAAGGGGTCTGAGAAGAATCCCAAGTCGATATCGGAGGAAGTGATTTCAGGTGAATGGCAAAGAAAAGAGCCATCAAAGAGGAATAGATCAGAAGATGAGGTCATTGCAAACAAGAAGAAGAAGAACTCAGAGAGAGAGAGAGAGAGAGAAAGCGCTTTTGCTGTGTCCTCTGAATTGTTTTAACTTGGAAGGCCACTTTCAGGCTTCAGGTCGTTTTATACATTAATTTGCTGTGTGTGTCGATTGCGAGGAAGGGACAAGCGTGCCATCTATTTAAATTTCTCGGCTCTTCTCACTTGTTTTGCTATCATCCGCACTCAAAACTTTTATAGAGCCAAAGAAAAAGGTACGACTAAAAGAAAAGGGTAAGACTTTCTCTGACCCTAGGCATTGAACTTATACTAGCATCTATATTCTATGGTTACAGTTAATTAGCATCTGCTATGTGTCTTAATGGGCTACTTTTATCTTCTTGGCCCTTAAAAACATTGCATCCCCAATGATAATTATAATTATTATCATCGTTATCTTAGTCTTATTCAGTCCCATGCATAGTTAAAACATGTGGAGTCCAAGCATAAGTCCAATTAGTGCAACCAAAGTTCTTTAGTTTTTGTCATTTATAAAAATGACACCCAATTTATCACGAGATGAGTAATAAGGATTACAGTCAAATCATGAGTAAAAGAGTAAGGAGTTCAAAATAAAAAATGAACAAAATTTTATTTCTCCCTTTATTTAAGTTTGGCTGATAATGTCAGAATCCAAGATACTGGAACTGCTGGAGCTGAGAACTCATCTCATTTGCAAATCCTCTTATGGCCATCACCTCCTCTTCTTCTCCATTAAATCCATCAACCTACACTGAAGAAATAGAAACAAAATAATATAATTTGCAGATCACTCAACTCTTTTTTTTTTAACGTGATCGTTGCCTTTAATTTTTATTATAATAAATGATTAGAAAGTGATCCAAAGGAAACTGAAGAAATAGGAACAAAATAATATAATTTGCAAATGAAAGTTGTAAATTGAGCATTTACTTTTCGTTGTCGTCATTATCATCATCGTCAAAATTGTATTCCAAGTGTGGTGTGATCAACTAAATGCGTTCTGTTTGGCAAAACTATTTTTCTTATTTTATTTTTAATTTAATCAAGCACTAATTCTTTTATATCATACCAACCAATCACCTAACCTATAAATATAATGAATAGCCTGCTATGTAAGCGACACTCTCATTCTTAGAATATAATATAAAAAGACAAATCAACGGAGCAACCTGACGGATATATAAACATAATTATTGGCAAATGAACATGGATATACACCTCATACTGCAATATAGTATGAAATAGCACGTTGGGCCCACTTATCACCAATATGAACTATAAAGACCTCCCAAACTTCTATTGACACTCGATTTTGAATTGGAACCATATGAATGGATTAAATCATTGGATTGAGAGTTGAAAGTTATTAAATTTGTGGGATGCAGATGAAAGAATTAATGACATGAATTTTATTTGGGGCTTCCAAATGAATGTTTCCATCTCCTCAATTCTATGACCAGTGGGACCCTAAATAGGCTCCATCTAGCTGCCTCATATAGTACCTCATACTTCATTCATGATAATGAGTGTGTTGGTGTCAATCCCCCTATTGGCTGAGTAATCAGGATTATAGTTCCTCTCTCTTTTAAAACTAGAGGTCTAGTAACGATTATCGGTTCTCCTTTCTTTACGAATCGAAAGTTGAGTTTACTAGTGCCATTACTTGGGAGTCACATGAATTTTACCCGGCTTCTCTCTCTGAGCCCAAAGTGATTAGTCCAACATTCCCAACCAAATCAAAAGTTGAGTCCATTAATATTACCATATGAGGATTATAGGAATTTTATCCGACTTCTCTCTAAACATGTAGGAATTAATCCAGTCATCCGGAACCATCCGTCTGTAAATAAAAAAATAATAATAATAATAAAAATAATTAATTTTTTTGGTGTCGGCATTGCTTGATTTATATTGTTTTTGCTGAAAAGTAAACATGTCTTTTGTCCATGGTCAACATATCAAGAGGAAACACTAGAGTATGCACAAGTACACAACACCTCGCAGCCTTTTCGCGGCCCGAGAAATTCATTGCCCTCGTACAAATTCTGCAAGTGTCGTACGTTGCTACTGTTTGCAAGTATATGAAGGTAGGAAAATTGACGACTACTTGGCACGATTTTGTCCGTACTTGCAATTTCGTTTTGGTGCTCCGCAGATTACAATAAGAGACAACTTAGTTTTACATTTGGGACCGAGCAATGTACTTTTGTACATGTGTAGTACCTGTACCTACTTGCCTTAGAAGGCTTGTCCAAGTCTTTAGTTGGCCCTCGGCTTAAAATTTAATTACTCAACAACACGTGGGTTTACAAGCTGGGTACAAAAAAAAATATTTTTGAATTTCCAAATATAATGAAACTTTTAATGCTTTTTTTTGTACTTAGCACCGAATGTTCAAATCAATAAAAAACAAAGGGGTTGGAATTCAAATTTATATTAAGGTATTCGAAACTTTTTAGGTGGCTTGGATTTTGAATTTTTTTTAAAAATATTATAATATTTATGAAAGAAAAAGGACAAGTCATCAAATCATATAAAAAGAAAAAAAAAACCCTCAACACTTCAAATTTGTGGCAAACATTCTAGCAAAGAAATATGTCCTTTAGCTTTGACCATACTAGGACAAATAATTAACTGCCATTGGATTGGAATTCATGTGATTGAAAAGGATGCACTCTAGCCCTAATTCATATGCGCCTTTCTTAGTTATGTAAAGTTAGGATCCTCTCTTGCTCTGCAATTACATAGGAACTTTACAACACATGCTAGAATATCAATCATAGGGCTCACTAAGAGATAATATGGACTATTCAAATTACAGTTCTGTAGGAGTAGGTCCGACCGACTAATGGAGCACATGATGGAAATGTAATTAATGCAACATCATCAGTGATGACATGTCATCACCCAATCACATTTTTAATCATGTGTTTAATATTACAGTAGGACCATTTTCATATTATTGAAAAAAAATCAAATTCATTTTGAAACCTCCAAATTATCTTTATATGAGCCCAACTATGAAGTTACCTGCATCTGGCGTGCGTCCGTATAATAGCCACAAGAGGGGATCCGACCTTAAAAAATAAAAAAAAAGAAAAAGTCGACTTGGACATAGGCCCCACGGGTTGCTACTCTGGGATCAAACGGCTGCCAGAGGTGACCGGGCCACAGTTCGGTCCCCCAGATTGTCCAAGTAGCAGCGCTGAAAAAAAAAGAAAAAAAAAGAAAAAGGGAGTTTGAGCCTATGCAGATGATGAGAATCAAGTCCCGACCCCAGTCAGTTGCGGGACTAGGCCGCGGATTACAAAACATGACCTATTGTATGTATATGAATAGTAGTCTGCGAGCTACCACACCATTGAACCTCGGAAAGCCACTTGCTTTGTCCAACATCAATGCCAGACTGCCAAGAACAGCTTCTCAATTCTCATGAATCTAACAGTGGAGATGAAGATGACCACCAATTGAAGGGGTTTGCTGCAAGCTACTAAATCATGCTCACACACCAATCATGGTCCTTGGTGAGTTCCTATTCCTTAGGCATCCATGATCAATGGATCCAGATCTCTTGATTGGTCCAAATAGGAAACCCTATTCCCTACTTGGACTGAAGGGTGTACACGGATTAGATTGGTGCAGATTGTGCCAAATACATCACCAATTCGTTACCTACGGATTGACGGATTTGGAATCCGTCACCAATTCGTGGCTATTAAAATCCGATCCGACCGGAAATGATCGGATCGGATCGGATTAATCCGTTCAATCTAATGTTAAAAGAAAAATATCAAACATGTTGTAAAAAAATTACATTGACTCATAAATTTTTTTTTCTTATTTTATATTTAGACATCTTAATTTATATTTAGACCTTTTATATTTTTTTATTTATATTTAATGTCAACAGATCGGATTGGATTAAATCCGCGGATTGAGGGTAGAATCCGCCACCAATCCGTTGCTAACTGATTACAAAATTCTCAATCCATCACTAATCCGTTTACCTTCGGATCGGATCGAATTAGATTTACGGATCGACGAATTTTTTTGTACACCCCTATTTGGACCAATCAGGGGGTGCCACATGGGGGAAAAGAATTTTTTCCCCCATGTGGCACCCCTTGATTAGTCCAAATAGGCTTTCGCTGTTTGGTCCAAAGAGGAGATCCATTTCCATGATCAATCCACTTCTAGGAATAGAGTAAGTTGGTCATCCAGGTAGAGATGCTCATAGGCCACGACAGCCTGAGTCTGGCCCACATTGGTCTGAATTTGGGCTCCTTCTTAGGCCAATGGGCTGTATCTAGGTCTAATTTCTGGCCATATTGTTTATATGCTTGCGGCTGTAAATATTTAACAAGGGGGGTGTAAGCATGACACCTTAACAGATCTTGGTTACATGACCGCCCCATCTAAAATATCATAAACAAATAACAGATCTTGGTTACAGGGCCTAATATGTAAAAATACATAAATAAATAAGAGCAGATCAACAACATCATCAAAGCCCTACCTCAAGTATGTTGGGTGACTTCCATGAATTATAGTTCTCAAATCCAAACATAAATAATAAGACAAATCTCTGAATAGGTCGCAATTTCTTCATGTCTCCTTCAACATATCTTCTTTTCTTGGTGAGCATAGAAGAGTATTTTTTCCCCTCAATGAGAGCTTAAGATGACCATATATAAATAAACAAATAAGAAACTTAAAGAAAATGAGAATGCCATGAACACCTCCAGCCGTCTTCCTTTCGACCCTATGCTTACAATTACAATTCTCTTAAATTTGATTCAGTGAGGGAATAATGCGATAGGGAGTACTAAATCAACCAAAAACTGACAGGGTTGGTCTAGTTGCTTGTCCACCCTAGGGATCAATCATGGAAAATGCCCCTCTTTCCACTTGTGTAAGGGTACTCGCTTCTTTTGCTATTTGTGTGGGGACTCTCCTGGGTCCTACTTCCTTTAGAAAATACATTCAAAGAAATTGACAGCTATTATTTCGGAGCTGGGAATCGACAGCTATTATTAGCCTATTTGAGCCCTAGGCAAAAGATGGCCAAGAGGAAAAACACAAAAAATTATAATATACTGTTGATTGGTACTTCAAATGCAGAAACCAACCACATCTCCACGGCCATATCTCCACCGCCATCCTTTCACTACTACCGTTAGAGCCTTAGAGGACACCCCAAACAAGGTAACGCTTTCGAGCCCCAAGTAAAGTTGTTTTTTATTTTTTTCCCTCTTCGGCTCTCGAAATCCAAATCCCTACTAATTATTGTACTAACTAGAAATATTATATCGAAATGGATATGAGAAGATTTGAAAGATTTAGAAGAAGACGATGGAATGATAGAAACAATTGAAAAAAACAAGAAGATTTGGAAGATTTAGTTAGAAGAAGAAGAAGAAGATGGTATGATAGAAACAATTGAAAGAAAACCATATAAATCTGTTTGTTTTTCCCCCTTCTAATTAGTTAGATCGTAGCACTATACTTTTTCATCATTTCAGCCAAATTGCTAATTTGGGAGTTACCGGCCATCTGATTAGGCAGGAGAGGTGGTGGGACATAATTTCTTATACAAAGCCGTGTTTTGTAGGATATCCTTTTAGATCGGTCTCTTGGAGTACTAGACATGACATGATAATACGATGGCTTCTTAAATGTATGGTTCAATGGCTCTTTTTATTGTTATGGGTCAAGAACAATACATTAAGATGAATCGGCTGCTAGGGTACAATGATAAATATCATTTTATGGATTCAATGGCTTTCAATTGTCATGCTAATTGAAAGCTTTCTGATCTATCTAGGGTCTGTTTTGTGGATTTCACCCCTCAGATATATGGGTTTTGATTACTTCATTAGGTCTGCTTGTCTGCTAATTGAAAGCTGTCTGAAAGTTGCCTCCTTGTAATTTCTTGCAACACCTCAGGTCTGCTTTACAAGGATCTATTACTGGTTTTGGGCTTCTTTTATATACATCCACAACATCTGAAAAAAAATGACAATCCTTATTTTCTCTAACAATGGGGTTGACCCTAGATTTTCTCTTCTTTAACTGCCCCATTTGATTTCTTGTAATTGTAATGCATCGGTCCTTTGTGTGAGCGCTGTGACCAAATCTCTATGTACATGACCAGGTCATCTCAATGTACAATTTTTCTTTTTTTATTTTATTTTTCCATCTCATATGGTAAATATTCAGGCACATTTTCCCTTAACCAACAGAGCTACAGCCGTTGAGAGGGAGATGCTACCAGTGGATTGGCCTGTACATGTCATCTTAATGTATGGTTCTTGATTTTCCCTAATAAAGTTGAGTTTGTGGGATGAGAGGATTAGTGATAGAGGGGGTAATTGTTTTGGTTTTCTGTAGCCCACTGTTTCATTGTTTGGTACATCATTTTTCTTGTGGAAAAGTAAGGTAAAAAAGTGGATGTGGTTTTCCTCAATAGAGAGAATTTTGATTTCCTAGAATACATGATTCCTCCATCTCACAAAAACAACAATCCATGTAGAGCGGAATTCTCTCATTGCACAATCAAATCCTAAACCGGCGTTCCTTGTTGATGTTTTCTTATTTATTCATTTTTTATTCTTATATTTTCTTTCATGTCATTTAGTGAAATTCTATTTTTGTGTTGGATTTAAAGGTCCTCTAGCAATCAGTTTAGCTAATGATGATTTTTGAAATGCTATCAAAAGTTGTATATTCCGTTATATTCCGGCCGAAATTAACCTTGGACGGAGCAGAATGGCCCCCTAAAAATTTCTGGTCCAGATTTCTGTTTGTCCCGGTCATTTCGGTCCGTTCCAGTTGCTCCAGTCCCTATTCCAACTCCAATTTCGTATTAATTCCGTCCCATTCCGGCAAAGGTTTTATACTTCCATTCATATGTAGTGAAAACTAGAAAATGGTCAATTGTAGAGTGTAGTTTAACTTGAGTGATGTAAGTATGCATCTTTAGTTTTATTTTAACATTCAACTATTTTTTTAATTCTAGATATTCTTTTATATTTGTTTTTTCATTTTTCAATCGCATCTTTTCCAGAACGGAATACAGGAATGCCAAAACATTCCACTACAGGATCAAACCAGAACAGAGACTGAAACGGAATTGACAACTATGAATTCAAAAGGGTCTCAACTCTCAAAGCTACATCTACAACTGTCAGGAATTACTTCATCTTCAGTAAGTTCTAAGATATGATGAGCATAACATTTTAGTTTTTCTCATGCTACTATACTTTTAGATATTCTTTTTCTTATAGCACAAAGTTTGACAAAGGCTAGGAATATGAAAATTTATAAAATGTATAAGAATGCAAAGAAGAAGTTAAAAAAATTGTATGTGATGCAAAGTCCAAAGTATATGAGGACCTATTTGGAAACAAGAAAAAGAGAGAGATATTTTCAAGCTTGTAAAAATTAGGATAAGAAAATATAGGATTTAGATTATTTCAATGATTAAAGAGTGACATCCAAAAGATCTTAGTGAAGGACAATGTCATTAAAGAAAGGTAGGTAGAATATTCTAAAAAACTTGTAAATGAAGATTTTATATATAGGAGGTTTAACATCGAGAGAGGATACTTTGTTAGTAGGACATACCTTTTTACCTCAGAATTAAAGCAACAGTAGTGAAAAAAAGCATTGACAAAAATGAAGACATTAAAGGTTACTGGACTAGATGACATCTAAATAAAAGCTTGCAAATGTTTTGGAGAAATTGAGTGAATTTGGTTAACTAGGCTCTGCAAAGATATTAAGGACAAAGAAAATGCTCGATGAATGGGGAGGTGTTGTAATACCTATATACAAGAACAAAGGAGAAATACAAAGTTGTTACAAATTGTGGAATTAAACTTATGAGTCACACTATGAAATTGTGGGAGAGATTACTGGAGAAAGCTTACCACAAGCTGCTTAGAGATTTGATTTTGTGAGTTTTAGATAAAAGAAGTGTCACATTTGTTATATTGACGTCGATCGAGGCATGTACAACGGAGCGATAATGAGCGTGAGAATTACTTGTAGAGAGATAAGTGAGTTTCCAGTGACCACATGCTTTCCATCAGGGGTTATTTTTAAGCCTTTATCTCTTTGCAGTAATTATGGACAGGATAATTGTTCATATTCAAAAGAAGATGCCTTGATGTAACAGATGATTTAATGTTGGTGTATGAATCAAGAAATGGTGTGAATTCGAAACTTGAGAGATGACGTGAGATTTTAGAATTTAAGTATTGAAAATAAATTATAGAGAGACAGAATATATGAATTGCAATTTTAATGGAGATGTGCAAAGTGCTAAAACTCTCATGAGAATCGAAGCCCAAGAGATACACAGAGATTTATTCTGTTATCTTTGCTCGATAATTAGTAAGGATGAAGAGATCGAGCAAAATATCATACTCAGGATTAGAACAGAATGGTTGAACTAGAGACTTGATTTTGGAGTTCCTTATAATAGGCACATTCCAACATGACTGAAGAAAACTTTTAAAGGACAACGATTAGACTAGCTATGACTTGTGAAGGAGAATGTTGGCCAATCAAGAAGCAATGCATGGACAAAATGACTGTAGCGAAGATGATAATGTTGAGATAACTATGTCGTAAAACTAGGTAACATAAAATCAGAAATGAACGCTTTTAGGAGCATTTAGGGTTAGGTAATAAAATAAGAGATACTCTTTGAGATGGTTTAGACATGTTCAACGAAGGCCAACAATGGCATCGTTAAGGAAAGATTTTTCTATGCAAGTTGATGGCCAACCATGGAAAAGGGGTATAGACCGAAGAAGTCATTAATGGAAGTATTAATGGAAGTGGTAAGGACAGATCTGAGGAAGTGCAACTTATTCAAGAATTTTTCTCCTTAGTCCTTATAGATCGGAATGAAGAAAAAGAATTCATGTAGCTGGAACAAGGCCTTGATGATGATGAAACTCTCTTTTCTACTTCTTCCTCTTCTTTTCCTTTTTCTTCTTTCTTTTTCCAATTCCTTGGTGTCTCTCTCTCTCTCTCTCTCTCTCTCTCTCAATTTAATCGCCATTTCTCAAAATGATGAGTATTTAAAAGTGCATACTTCTGGCAATGTGCTTATTGATGCCATTTTCATGAACTACAATGGTAAAGAAGAGGCAAAAAATATCTAGACCATTGTAGAAAATGTTCTACACTAGGTATTTTGCAAAGTAAAAATATTGAATTAAAATGGAAAAGTTCGGTAATGAAAATGTTCTGTTACTAGGAAAATATGCCATGGATCCTTAGGACTAATGTTTGCCTTGTGGCTATCAAGCCATGTAGGCGATGCCTTAGATAAAATGAGTAGTTTTAAGGAGTAATGAAAAATGGAGAATAATTGGGATTGTAACTTATGTGACTCGTAGACAACATATTGTAATTTTTCTTTGTTAGGAAACATACTGTATTCTGTTATAGTTAGTAAATTCATGTGGAGCACCAATAGTTAGTAAATTCATGTGGAGCACCAATACAGCACGATGTATTGTAATAGTTTGGTTTTTTATTTGTACTAAGCTATTGATCAGGTTCGCTTACTCATAATTGAAACCTAGATTTGAATACTGTTACCCTATAGATGACAAACTCAAAGGAAGAAATGAAAAATGTTATGCTGTACCCTAGTTGTCTATATTTTTGTGACAAGCTTGAAACACATAGGCACCTACTTGGATAAGAGGGGAAAACATGAAACATTCAATTCCTACAGGTACCCCATCCTTGCTGCACTAGAATATCCTAGCATATTAGCAACAATGCTCTGCTCTTAGCATTGTCTTATTTGACTTGTTGAATAACTAACTGCACTTTTGAAAAGACCAAAAAGCTCTTGGAATTATCCTGACTGTAGTGTGCTAGATAATTATTTAACATTGCACTCTAATAGTCCAATTTCAATCGGAGAGATACCTTAGAAAATGCTGCACTGAACACAAAAGAGACTTGTGGAACCCATTGCACAAAAGTAAAGTTAGAAAAATTTATTTTAATTATGACACCATAATTGCCTTGCCCTAAGAGTGAAACCCTTCTATTCCCATTTTCATTCTCATTCGTAGAAATCCATCCTCAATAGTATATAGGGAAGTTAAAAATCTAGACTACAAATTCCAAAAACCCACTTTAAACTGAAGTACTCATTTTAGGGTAAAATTGGGGTCCAAACTTGGTATACCCTTTTGCTTTTCTTGTCATTTTATTCATTTCATGATGTATGCATGTGCTTTATAGAGTTTTACAGTTATTTTCGTTTTAGAAAATACTTAGATTTAATTTTATCTGGAGGCTTATAATGTTATGTTTTACTTGATTAGGTTGATTTCTTTAATTTCTTAATAGATCCATTGAAACTTGACTTCAAACATGCCCATTTGATAATGCATTTACCCATGTGGGAGTTGGAGTGACATAAGGCGTGGGTTTACTCACGTCTTGTGTTCGAAACCGCCCCAGATAGGGGCGGACCTAAGTCTTACGACACAGGTGCAACCGCACCCGCGAGATTCGAGAAACTCCTTTAATATTACTCTTAAAAAAAATCCATATGGGGGATGCTTCTATGAGAGATAGGGGTGGGGGCCCTCACATTTAAGTTGTTGGCATTGGATATGGATGTGAGGGCCCCCACACAATCTCTCATATAAGGTGAGAGGTGCTCCTATACATATATATGGGAGGTGCTCCTATGAGAGTATCTCTCACCTTACTATGAGAGATAAGGTGGGGGCCCTCACATTCATATCTAATGCCAACAACTTAAATGTGAGGGCCCCCACCTTTACTCTCATAGTAAGGTGAGAGATGCTCCATAGGAGCATCTCCCTATATCGACATACCCTTGAGAGAGAAGTTAACTGGATGAAAAAAATTTCCCTGCTAATAACTTGTGCAATCATTGATATGTGGGTAGCACGTTACTTTTAGGAATACAAAATCGATTTCGAATAGGGAAATTCTATATGCACCCAATTATTTTGCTGAGCACATCCACATTCCTTTATAAACAGTAATTTTTTTAAAAAAAAAGGTGGGTGTGCTCCGCAAAAAAAGGGGTGCATATAGAAATTCTCTTTCGAATAATGTATCCTTGACAGAAGAAGTCAATTAGATAAAATTAAAAAAAAAAAAACCCATCCATGCTTGAAGTAACTCATGTAATCAATGAAACATATAGGTAGCAAAAGGCTTTCTTGCTAGATTCTATTTTCTATGCCTGCTATTTATTTTGATCATGCCATTGTGTTTCAATAATCCAATAAAAAAAATTATTGGCAACATTTTCTTTGTTCATTATCCAAAGCCCCATTTAAACTTCTTCAATTTTTTATTATATTTGATTTTGTGGTTAGTTTTATTCTCAAAAGGCCTAGAAATATGTTAATTATTATTATGAAAACTGATATGTATTGCCTCATGGGGTGAGTGAAGTTATGCTTTCTACCCTTTTGGGTGTTCTTTTTTTTACTAGTCTTATTGTGGTGGACAATCTTGTCATAGGAGTGGAAGATCAAAACCTTATAGATCTTGTATTGGATTGAGCCTTGACTTGGACTAATTCATTGGTCCAATGGCTATTTGATACATTTAAATCGGGGCTTAATGGTTCAAATCTGAATCTAAATAGGAAGGCAATTTTGAAATTGAAAGAAAGAGGCGCAAAAAGATTGGGACTCCTTAAAACAAACAGCAGTTCAAGTGATTTGGAAATCAAAGATAGAAAGTAGAGAAATTCTCTCTACCATGGACATATAAGGAAGATTGGAGCCAACCTTACCTTCAATTTTCTCTCTTCTTTACTTGTTTTTGGGATTATTTAATGATTTGGTTAATAGTGTCTTTAGAATGTTTGATTAGATGGATGTTTGGGACTATTTTAGCATTTAGGACTTCCTTTTCATTACAAGTTTTATTTAAATATAACCAATGTATGGATGAATTATTTATTATTTAATTAAAGTGATGCGTGGTTGCTCATTTATCCTCTTCTCCACTAGATTGAGAGTGTCTCCCTAAGGATTGAAGATAATCAAGTGGGAATTAGCGACTTGGGCCAAGCTAATTTTCTACTTTCCTCATTGCTATTGCATAGTTGGTTGTAGATCCAGGTAGAATTGATCTTTAATTTGGAATTTTTTATTCATTTGATTTAAATCTATTTAGGCTCATTAGATCATTAGATTTTGCTAATCAGCACTGCATCAAATCTTTTATCAATCTTGAGCTATTGTAGTAAAGAAGTCTTAATTTGTGAGTAACGGGAAAAAGAAAACAACAAGGTTTATTGATTCCAACTTTTTTGTAGAGGGCTTGATCGGGATGGATAAAAGTGTCAAAGCACGAAATTAGGTCTTGTAGAGATTAACAGAGAGAGGACAATGAACTTCCAAGGCAGAAGAAGCTATTATTAATCTTCAACTACTTTATTCTTTCCAATGGTTTACATATCTATATAAAGGAAACATAACCCTAAAACTAAACATTCCCAAAATAAGAAATTAATTTTTAACGTAAGCAAATTTCTAATTAAAATCCCACATCCATCTGAGCAAATATAAAACTACTAAAATTATAATGGAAAAAAAATATTATTTCTATTTTGGATGAGCTATGAGAAAATTCCTTCTTTTTTTTTTAATCAGTAACGGCAAATTAAATTAAGTATAAAGCAACAGTACAGGAAAATCTCCAACAAAAAGAAAAAAGAGTTGGTACAAAAGCCTTATACCAACCCCCTGAAATTTGAGCTATGGGTTTGGTTGGTGACTCCACCAGATTTACATCATCTCTCCCCGGGTTGCAAAGAGCAAAACCTTAAGCTGAAGTCCTATTGACATTTCACCTTAAAACATGCCACGCTTGAAGTGTTTCCTTTGTAACACTTGAGGTCAATCCTTTCTTCGATGGTTTCATCTTTAAGCTCAAGTCCTATTGGCATTTCACCTTTCTTTAGAGGTATTAGATTGACTTCAAATTTGATATCTAGGTTGGCCCCACTTGGATCTTTCGGTCCCATTTTGTCCCATGACTAGTGGGGTCCGAAGGTGGTCCGCACCGTAAGCCTGTAAGGACAGGTCTTTAAAGGACTAGTTCTGTGTGTGTGTGTGGTGGTAGACAACACCTGAGCTTTTTTATAAGAAAAACGCCCCTCCAAAGGATGCATGATGATCATGGAAGTTCATTGAATGGAAATATCTATATGAGACCTACCTATATGCAAAACTTTAACTTCATAAGATCATCCTAACCCTGATCCATGGTCCTAAAATTTAATGGTTTAATAGACATCATTTTTTTTTTAGTTTTAATCAAGTGGTGAGGAAAGTTGGATGAGTGTCAAGATGAGCCCCATGACCAAGAAAAAAAGGGTCGGAATATGTGTGTGTGTGGGGGGGGGGGGGGGGGGTGGTTTAGTATGTGAGAAAAGATTAGATTGACCCAAAGTTGGCCCCATGACCAAGAAAAAGAGGGTAGGAAAAAAGGGTATTTTTAAAGTGGGGGCATTTTGAAGAATTACCATATTTGTATCTCCTCTCATCCGAAAAACTCATCCTTGTCATGCATCCACAACCCTCCCAAGTAAGACATCCCCATCATCCATCAGTACAACATTGGACCCCACCTCTCCTTCTGGTCATCACCGTTTGTGAAGGTAACTTGTCACTTATTGGTACTTGTACTTCATCATTTGTCATCAATCATTGAACAATAAGGATTGAGGATGTTTGTGTACCCTTAACCATAGAAGATCAACAAGAGCTTGTGACAATATTAGCAAGCTCTCACCATCAATCACTATCCATCAATCACTATCATACAATCCTACCCATCTCTACTGCTCATCGAACAAAAGCTGTTATTGCCAACCGTCTCTTTTTCATAGTCTGTGTAGGCTCCTTTAGTACTATCCTTTGACTCATCATAACTTCGGCATCATAGTCATGCTAGAGATCAATTTGATCTTTGTTTTATTTTTCTTACGTTTTTTTCATGCCCCATTGTTTCCTAGATTCTAGATCATTATGCTCTTCCATCTTATTTTTCTCATGTCACATTTACAAAAGCTTTTGGAGGTCATTTCAGATATTGGAATGATAAATTACCTCTTTTCCAACAATGACAACACATGGGACTTGTTCTTATATATCCTCCATGGCTCATAACAATATTGAAAATTTTATCTAGTATTCTTGGCTTGATTTGACTTGTTACCTGTATGCATACAAAGATGATTGGCCGATCCTTCTAATTGATACGAGCTTTTGAGTTTGCCTGTTGGTTTTTCTTTTTAAATGCATGTCGAACCACCTCATCTACTATTGATAAGATGTCAAATGTCCAATTTAAGGCAATCTTAATACATGTTGATTACACCATCCTCTAACTTATTCAAGTTGTAACTTGCTTGACTAGGAAAATTTCCTCCATATGATCAACTACTGACTTCTTGTCCTATTTCAAGTCTTGTAGCTTGGAGAATAAGTCACTTCCATAATTGATTGAGATTTTGCATTTTTGTTCTGATTTTCACTGGATCCATATTCTGGTGGAGGTGTCTTTATTGCAACATTGTTCATCAAATAACTACATGTCAACGAAAGCTACTAGCCACTAGTGTCACTTTGTGGCCATCTGTCGTAGGTTTGTGAACAAACACATTCTAGCTAACCTTTGAGTGTTGGTTGTATTTTTTTCCGTCGCACTTAGGAATAACAATTTTAATGCTAAGTCACCTATCGATAATTTGAGGACATGGGTGGTGTTGATTCCTGAAATTGGGCTCTTCCTCTTGATGGTCATCTACCCAACAGTTGTTGTTCGTACAATTGCATTTGATATTTGTAAATCAATTGTCCATTCAAGTCAATTGCGCTTGATTTTGTGAAATACATGTAATTTGTCCCTAATTTGATTAATATCAACTGTTAACTGGCCATGGCCTATGGTGAGTTTTGCTGCCTATTGGTGTAGCCCATTCTCAATTCATCTCTATTTGTTGTGTCAAATCAAAATCGGCTCACTTTTTTTTTATTGGTCAAAATGCTTATCTCTATTTGTTATTGTGTCTATGGAGGCATCTTTTCTTTCCCCTTCTCTCTCCTTATATTATTACTACTACTATTATTATTATTCATCAAAGCCTTGTCCCAACTATGTTGGGGTGAGCTACATGAATTATGTTTCTCCATTCCGACTTATCATGAGCAAAATCCTTAGAGAAGTTACACTTCTTCAAATCTATTTTTACTACCTCCATCCACTTCCTCTTCGTCCAACCCTTTTTCTTACTAGCATCATTGCCGACCTACGTTGAACATGCTCAAACCATCTCAAATGAGTTTATCTTTTTTACCCTCTATTGATGCTATCCCTAAATGCCCTCAAAAGCATTCATTTCTGGTACAAAAGACTAAGAGATATACCAAGGAAAGAAAGAAATTACACGGTGAAGACAAGCAAGAGACAGAAGACCCATCCACCCATTAATTTTGCCAAAGAATCTGCTAAATGTCCACCCTACTTGTTTGTAGCACCCTCCTTATCAATACACTTCAAGAGGATTTGTTTTCCTCCTTTTGACAAGAGTATCCTTGAGTTCTTTGACGCAACATGACTAACCCCCCAGCCCTTTGACCCAACACGACTAATATCCCGGGTGGCACCCACTAAATCCACACAATTTATTCTTCCTCATTTTACCACGCATCCACCTCGACATACTCATCTTTGCTAAATCCATTTTGTGCATATGTTGCTTCTTGATTGCTAACATTCTGCTCCATAGGCCACAGCTAGTTTAATTGATGTCCTGTAAAAAATTTCCCTCAATCTTGTTGTCTTGTCGATCACAAAGCACTCTAGAAGTAAGTTTTCACTTCAACCAGCATGCTTTTATCCTATGTTTGACATCTTCATCAATCTCCTCATCCTTACTAATTATCAAGCCAATGTAATGGAAAGAATCTCTATAGTATCTCATAGGCTTCAATTCTCACAATAGTTTTAGCTTTTTTTGTATTAGTATTATTGATGATGATGATTTGCAACGATGAATCTCTCTCTCTCTCTCTCATCAATAACAAAAGATTTAATTTCAATACAAACAAAGGCTACAAAGGAACACAAAACAAAAAAGAGCATTAAAACCCAGTGGTATAACTAGTCATGAAAACTGGCACGACACGACCCAATTAAGGGCGGGGCCAGCCGTGTCGTGCCGGCCCGTGAAATCTCAATGGTCATGCGGTGCCTAGGCAGTTGGGGCTCAACCCAGCACGGCCCAAGAGACAGATTTATTCATGCCGTGCTGGCCGTGCCACCCATGGGCCATCCCACATGCCTCTTCTAATTTTTTTTTAATTTTTTTTAATTTTTTTATATAAATTGAAAGAGTCTTTATGGACTTTTAGGGGTTTTTAACTTGAAATAAAGTTGAAACTATTAAAATAAATGCTTAAACATTCATTTAATTTATAAATGAATAATAGATCTTTAATTATTTTAACTTTTATATTTTATTTTTAAAAAAAAGAAAAAAAATTATATAAATGTGTCGTGTCGTTCCTTGCCCCAAGCTCCCTGACCCAGCACATCCCATGTGGGGAAACCGGTCCATGCCGTGCCGGTCTGTTGACCAAGTCAACGGCCCAAAACCGTGACTGAGCCATGTCGGGCGTAGGCGGCCCGCCCAGATTTTCATCTCTAGGTTATAACTGCATTATACCATAGGGACAAACCAACATTACATGGAACCAATGGCCAATGGAGATGATTCGTCCACTCCTTGTTTGGTCAAATAGTTTGCAAAATAATTAGCCGATTGTCCTATGAGCTCGAATTCCACTCATAATAAAGAAGATAAATACTTAATCTTGTTGAAGAAGAACTGAAACTGCCAAGAGGATGACATAGAGAAGCAATCCGAGAAATTTCTTTGGACCACGAGCTTAAGATGAGAAATAGGCCCAAACAATCGAAGCTTTTTTAGGATAGCCAATACCTCTGCCTCATTGGATTCCATATTCACAACATGCTTGGAAAAAAAAAAAATAATAACACAACCGCCCAATGACCGTGCTGAAGGACAGCGCCAAAACTCCCCCTTCTTTTTTTTTTATAATATCAGCAAAATAACTGAAAATTTAAAATAACTAACTTATTTTGTCGATCTCATCCTTAGGAGCACGCAGGAGAAAATGGATCGCAAATATTAGTCCAAATGATTCTAGAAATTGTGATACAATTTTGGCCATTGATTTGGTCAACTTTGACCATGGACTTACTCCACTGATGCTGTAGGTTAGATTGGATCAGTCCACTGGACTTGCAGCACTTCTTCATGGACCATTATCCCAATAACATCGGTAAATCTCATGATATTTAATCTTTCATTGCTTCATTGAAAGAAATGCACAGTTGTAGTGTTAATGCAATGTACAAGTTTGTTTTCTGTTATTTCTTTCTTGTTTGCATGATTCTTCCCTGCTTTACCCATTTATATTTCCAATTGATGCTCTTGCTAGTACATAGTAGCATATGACAATGGAAAGTGGCGGCTCTAGAAAAGAAAACTCATACATAGGATTTCAAGAAAATCATACTTTGGGCACCTTAATTTTTTTCAAGAGATTGCTTGAAAGGATTCATCCCAGTTGACACCAAGGTATTATCTCCTAATGGAAGTTTGCTTTGGGTTTTTTTTTTTTTTTCCGAGAGATATAGTTAACCGTGGATGCAAAGTAATGGATGCCCCCCCTTGATTGAAATTGCGCACTCGTATTGGAAGATGGAGATTTACTCATACTACTTTTATCTTCATCGTGGATGCAAAGTAATGGATGTCTCCCTTGATTGAAATTGCACACTTGTATTGGAAGATCGAGATTTACTCATACTACTTCTGTCTTCATCGTGGATGCAAAGTAATGGATGTCTCCCATGATTGAAATTGCACACTTGTATTGGAAGATGGAAATTTACTCATACTATGTTTTTTTCACCAATTGTTGGGAATTGATACTGTTCATGCCGTGGGTATTATTAGGCACCTTGAACATTTGTCTTGAAGTGATTAGAGGTACTCAAGAATTATCAGGTATTGGTATTCTCATGCCTCTAATGGACACTTGCATACAGCTGCATCCTCTATTACCTGACATAACTTGTATCGCTGTACTTAACTTAGGAGGATGAAATGATGATATTAAATGAGGGTTGTTTTTCTTGAATTTTCCATGAAAAAAGGTATTGACTCTTGAGTCTGATAAATGCTTTTATGATAAAATAAATTAGAAACCAATATGATTCGATCTCTCTTAAAAGGAGGAAAAAAGTGAATATATTTATATATATATATATATATATATTTCATTTGAATACCAGTCTCCCAAGACTCATTATATTCATCTTACATTGAAATGGCTGACTAGGAATTATTACAACCAACCATACAATAAGTTTTTGTTTTGCAGAGGATATTTGAAGCTTAAGTCCGGTTCCTTAGAATGTCTTTCAGCTTGTGTGGAATCTGTGTCACCAGTTGTACCACATCATCCTTGCAACAGAAAAAGTGTCGACCCTCTTTCTGGCCTTCCAATGTACAATTCAGTCTCCACTTCAGAATCCAGAGTACCATGATCACAGGGGCCAACTTTCTCCCAGTTGGTTGGTTGTGGTGGCTCCTTGTGCTGAAGAAAGGTACATGAGACTCTGATTTGATTTAATGAAGGGACGTCAAAGCAACATACATATCCTATCAAATAATTCACCTTTTTGTATAATGTTGCGTTTTGCTCCAAAAGGATCCTCTCCTGCATTTCATTAGCATTGAAAGTCAGTAAACAAGAAGACATTCTAATTTTTGAGAAAAAAAATCTGTTGTTTTTCTAGGTACCTTTTGTTTTAGCTGCTCAATCTGCTCTCTGAATAATTGAGACTGAACAGCAGTAAGTGTTCAATGTCAGAAATCTATCATGAACTTGTTCACTAAATGTTACACTTCTTTCCAGTGATTACCTTTCTTCCTCTAATTTTTGATAGGCTTTCTTCCAACTTGTTCTCTATCTGTTGCAATCCCTCTGTGGAGCATGATCCCAGGCTCTCCCCTAAAAGCTGCCTGAAAAAATATGCCAGTTTCACAGTTGAAGATGTCAGTATAAGGTCACGATTAAGTATAGAAATTTCTGGGGAAAAAAAGGACTGTCATATCATTTTCTAGTCTGCATAAAATTTTAGAGTGATCTCCCAACCGCTTAGAGACTTCTAGAAGCTCGATTGTCTTGGCCATATTAGCTACTTCAAGCTTCCAGTTCTGCAAGTTAAACAAGCTTTGTCAGTATAGTTGAGAAAGGCATGTTTCGAGTGTTAGTGCTCCAAGTGCAAACTTAATGTAATCAGCTGTTGCTATGAGAAATGATCGTGCACGGTTATAGGACTTCCTCCAACTATAGTAGTGGAGAAATGTTCTGAAGCAATTGTTGAATGCATGCACATGGCAATACGACTTGCTTCAAGTGTACTTGATGTAATCAATAGTTGTGCATTATCAGCTTATTGAGGTCATAGTAATTCAGTAGTAACATTTCTGTCAAATGAAATATTGGCAGCAATCTGCGTTTCTAATACTGGACAACTTTGCTGAATAGTGAAGATTAAGAATAATTATGATTTTACTTCAGATTACAAGAGGCAAAAAAATGGATTTACTTATTGAATTTGATGGATACACCCGGCTAAAAATTGTTTTAAACAGTAACAGCTTGAGTTATATAATACTGTATACATGTTGGTTCTGATTGTTAATTTTATTTGTTTCCTTGGAAAGGAAAAGCAAACAGCTTTCTTGGAAGGCGGAATTTTCTTCCTATTGTCACTGTAATGACCTCCAAGCTTGTGTTGTGTTATAAAGGTATTAGAGGTCATTAAGATAAGGGTGTGAGTATTTCGTTCTGGTGTATGAGAATGAAAATAATTTCATCTAATGAGATGTTAAATATCACTTAGGATACTTCAAATTGGGCAATGTATCGTTCGAAACTTAAATTTTTTTGTGTAAAACCTGTTACCCTGCCATGTCCATAGCGTGCCCCTATTGTATCCATGCAATATATGGGCATCTTAGATTATCATCTTTGCATTAATGGGGCCAGCTAAAAGAGTTCTCTAGAACTCCTTGATAAATAAATAAAAAACTAAGACCAGTACAGAACCTACCTAAAAAATACAAATAGGTAGCCAAATGAGGAAAAAAAAAAAACCAACAAAACTAAGACCTCAATATCTACCCAGAAAACACAAATAGGTAGGTTAGGTCTCTCTCCCTCTCTCCCACACACAAAAACAAAACACCACACTAGTAGTAAGAAAGAGAAACTCTCACCCTAGTGTGTAATACATGCTATTTTGTCATCTTCAGACCGGCTGAGGATCCTTCTTAACTTTATGAAACCTAGCTGCTAAGGGCCATCTTTATTTGTCTTGTTTTTCTGCTCAACAAGCTCAATGCCTTGCACTCGGTTACTCCATAAAATAATTGGTTATTCCTCATGGGTTCACCAAAGGTCTTGAATGGCCTTCCTCTTCTCCCAGGATCCTCCACGAGTAACCCTTCGTTTGTCTTACAGGGTTAATTTCTAGCTTTCTATAAAAGTTTCTAATCCATCTCAAATGATATTTGTTTTCTGTTTTTTTCAAAACAAAATTACAATTATCTAAGAAGTACTTATTATGTACTCATTTCTAATTCTATCATTTTTGTAACACCAAGCATCCTTCCAAGCATGTGCATCACAGCCACAAAAACTTTAACTTCAAGTTTCCTCATTGCCTAACATTTAGCTCCGTACTTCTAAGCTTGGCCATTTTATGATGCTAGAATCTCTTTAGACTCAGATCACATAAAGTTTCTCCCGCTAGCCTCCACCGAGTCCACACCAGTGTTTTAAAACATTGAGGTTTGGAATTGAGGTTAGGGAATTCCAGTTGCCCAAAAAGTGGGCCATAGGCTTCAATGAGTTGGCTGCAAGCCTCATGAACATTTTTTTTAAATAATTAAATAATCGCACTAATTTTATTTTGATAGAAGTATATAAAAAAGTAACATTTTAAAGCCCCTTAGTAAGCTAGGATTGAATTGTCTCCGCTTTGCTCAGCTGGCTCAGAACATCATGCATGCATGGATGAGGAGTTAGTGTCTCTTGGAAAGGAACAAGTGAAAAATGGCTAGGGTCGAATCAAGTTAAACCTAGTTATTGCCTTGAATAAAAAAAAAAAAAAAAAAAAAACTGAAGGCAATCAAATTATGAATTGTTCCCCCTATTCTCTTAAAAATGAGATGTGTTAGATGGTGCATATCCCTCCATCATACATTGTCTGAAGTGCACACATCTTTTGATGTGAATGCCTCGAGTGCGCCTCAGCGGGTGAATACATCAAACACTCAGTGTAGGGGGTCTCTTTTTTTTTTTTTTTTCGCTTTACATGAGATTCGATTTTATGCTCTCACACACTACACGAATCCCTAACCAGCCGAGCAACTTATGCATTTTGTGTGTTGAAGTTGTTTTGGTAGATAGTAATTAATACTGTAGTGTTGTAATTATGTGTCTACATATGCATGTGTTGAAGTTGTTTCGGTAGATAGTAATTAATACTGCTTCTTAGGTATGTGACATGATTTTGTTTATGAGGGGCGCATACGAAATTATTTTTGAAAAAGTATTTTATATTATTTTCAAATAGATATTATAAAATTAACAATATTATATGGTTTTTCTCCAGTTATACAAAAAGACGGGAAATCTTCAAAAAGGTATAAACTTTTGCCCCATTTTCAAAAAAATGTATATAAAAATTCAAATATTTCAAAAAAGTATAAAAGTATAAAAGTTTTCCACAATTCTTTCAGTCAAGTCCTCTCCAGAAAAAAGTTTTAAAAAATGACAAAGATACTCTTCCCTTACCACAGGTTTTTATCTTCTATTAACCTTCTTCTCCTCAAAACCAACCATTCTAATTTGCTCAAGTGGGGCTCACTAGGTCATTTGGGGTGGACTTAATCATTTCTCTTAAATGATTTATTAAAAGTAAAATTTGAAAAAATGACATAAGGGTAATTTTGTCGTTATTCAAACATTTTTGCCTAGTGAGTACTTGATTGAAAGAAATATAAGAAACTTTTATACTCTTGAAATATTTAGATTTTCATCTACTTGTTTGAAAATGAGGCAAAAGTTTTATACTTTTTTGAAAATTTCCCTAAAATAGATTATGGATCTAGTTTTCACTAGTCATTAATTTGAGGTATGTGTGCACAGTAATGTACATTTATCTCAATTTCTAGGTTAAGTGTTTTATCATCATCATCATCAAAGTCTTCTCCCAACAATGCTTGAGACTGCGACGTAATTTTTGTTTCTCCATTTCGATCCATCCCGGCAAATCTTTTTTTTATTAGATCCAACCTTACTACTTTTCAGCCTACCCCTTCCTCCTGGGGCCATCAACATTTGATATGTGGCCCTCAATTCCTCCTATATGTATGCATGCATGTATGTATGTATGTATTTATATGGGGTCCACCCAGAAGCATCAAATATGGGAGGACAAACGTCTAAAAGGTCTCCCTTTGACCTATCTCTATGTAGAAATAACATTCATGGAACATGAGAGGGATTATTATTGAGGCCCAAGATTTCCCAATTGTAGCAATCAGGAGCTTATTTGTTTGCATTAAAATGTATAGAAACTAAATACATAGGAATTCATGGTCAAATGACCTGCATTGAAAGGTTCTTAAAGATGTAAAGTGTAAATGATATGGATGGTGTGATGACTGCACATTCATTTCTTATCTTCCCTTGATTTACTTTCCATTGAAGGGGAGATTATTTGATAGTCATTTTCTAGTTTTTTTTTTAATGGTAATCCAAATTTTGTTAAGGGCTTAACAACATAAATGGCAACTCAATTTGATGGTCAGTTTTTTCGAATGGTCACTTTATATATTCACCTTGGATCTTCATTTTTTAACCACTTATGGAATGAATTCATATGTATTCTATGAAACAAAGGGCCTTGGATAAAGTCAACCTACATTGATCAAAAGAAGGGCCTAAGTAATTTGGGTAAGTGCTGATTCATTTGGTAGTAATAAATGTGAAAGGCATAGATTGGTTCTAGGGATGCCACGAGGGTTCCATAAGCTATAGCTTTGGAGCTTTGGAGCTTAGGAATGGTATGTCCATCCCTAAAAAAATTGCGAATTTGTGTGAAGGAAACTACTAACAAGGAGCTAAAACTGTCGGTGAAAAATCATGGTAACATGGCATATTCTCATACCATGCATAATGCACATCTTATTTTATTTTATCATTTTGGGGATTTTACATTAAATAAAATCACAGAGATTGGGTTTTTAAAAATAACACCAGAAGGATCCATACTGATATGATGCATGATCAATTGTCCAAAACTCCCCTGCCCCTTTCTAATCTACATAAGAGTCGTTATTCTCTCAAAAACTTGAAAAAGGTATTTTCAAATATGAAATGGGTTCTCAAGATAATGAAGAAAAAGATTGAAAAAAGTACTATTCCAAACATAATGTTGGTTCTCAAGAAGATGAACAAGAGGGATTGAAGAAGGAATTGTTTAAACAACTGTGCTACATGGACCGACCTGGGGACCGACTCCTGGCCCGGTCCCCAGGGAGGACCCTTGGATCCCAGGGGTCTGGGATCCAAGGGTCCTCCCTGGGGACCGGGCCAGGAGTCGGTCCCCAGGTCGGTCCATGTAGAGTTTTTCTTGTTTAAATCATAAAGGTGGATTCTCAAAAGATGAAGTTCTAAACATGAAGTGCCTGAAGAAAGTACTATTCCAAACATGAAATGGGCTTTTAAGTGGATAGAGAAAATAAATTGAAGAAGATACTTCAAAATAAATAAATAGATGAATAAAGTGGCTTCTCAAGAGAAGAAAAAGGATTAAAGTAACGTACCAAATGTAAAGTGGGTTCTTAAGAAAATAAGAAATAAAAAACAACAGATGTAAGATGAAGTGTGTTTATAATGAAGAAAAGAGATTGAAGACGGTATTGCTCTTTAACATGAAGTGGTCTGGTTTTTTTTTTTTTTTTTTGTTCGGACGGACACTTGTGTTTCAGCCAATTTGGATGGGTCTCAGCTATATATATCTGAATATCATATTTCAGACAAATTCGATCGAAAAATGGGCCCACTTTTAGATACGATTTAAAGCCCGAATTTGGATCTGAACCTGGTCCCATTTTTGTGTGCGAATTTGGCTGGATCTTAGCCATATCCGGATACTATATTTCAGCCTAAATTTGGATCCGAATCTGGCCTCAGTTTCGGGTGCGATCTTGGTTCGATCTTAAGCATATCAGAATGCTGTATTTGAATAAAGCTCAGATTTGGAAATGAGCCCGTTTTCGTATTTGATTTTATGCCCAGATTTAGACATGAATTCGGCCCATCTCCGGGTGCAAATTTGGCTAGATCCCAACCATACATGGAGGCCCATTTTCCTATCCGAATTTGGTTGTGGTTGAAATACAAAGCCCACTTCATCTTTAGAACAATGCCTTCTTCAATCTTTTGAGAGCCCACACTTCATGTTTGGAACATCATCTACTCAGATTCATTCTTTTTAGTCCTCTTGAAGGCCTACTCCATGTTTGGAATAATACCTTCTTCAATCTCTTTTCTTCATTCATATTGAGAGCCCACTTCATCTTTTGAACAATGCCTTCTCAAATCTCCTCATCATGTTGAGACCCCACTTTATGTTTTGAATAATACCTTCTTGCATCACCTTTTTAAACATCCTTTTTTTTAATGGTTTTTAAACATCCTCTTAAGAACACACTTCTATGTTTGAAACTGTAACTTCTCCAATATTTCTCTCTTTAGAACCCACTTCCATATCTTAAATAATACTTCTTAATACCCTTTTACTCATCTTTTTGAGAATCCACTTCATGTTTGAAACAATACATTCTAACAAGTCCCCTTTTCTTTATTTTTTACAAGGACTGTCTTCATGTATGGAGTAATACCTAATTCAACTTCTTGAGAAAGCCCACCTCATTACAGAACTCATTTCTCTGGTTTACAACCCAATGAGATATCTTTCATGTAGTCATTTACTAAAGACCCATGCTTCCTTATATTCCATGTGTAGCCATACTTGGATCTGAATAGTGGGCCCATGTACGGAAAAGAAAAAGGACGGGCATTTTGGACAATTGGTCATATACAGTCGTTGTACGAATCCCTCTAATAAAAAAGCCAGTTGCTCTCCTGTTATTACAAGATTACTAAGTAATTTTCATGTGAAATCCCTTCTTTTTTCTTTTCTAAAGGGAACCACCATGACTAATTAACATGATACTTGATTCTACCTGCTCGACAATTAATATATAGAAAGTAAAAAAAGAGGTGTGACCTGTGGATTCTCTTCTGGTGCTTCATTGTCAATGCTGATGCCTTTTGTGTGCTTCTGATAGCGATCTATCGTATTTTCCATCCTAAAATCAACCCAAAATATAAGAAGTCAATCTCTATAGCTATATTAAAATTAGGACGAGACTGCAGTTTTCTTTTACAGCATAATATTGTTAATTCATCTGCATGAAAAATCTTTGAACATAAGCATAAAATCATCACTCCTGTACAAATATTCATGTCTTTAAAATCAAGTGCATGCACAAATGAATAAGAGAGAAATGTCAAATGAGACTGATTTTTTATATGATAATACTAATGGGTTACATGCCAAGTTCCTAAACAGATTCTGTTCCTACAATACTATCTCAAAAATGTTACTATTCTTTCTCATACAAATCCTAGAAAAATCCCTCTACTTAAAAGAGTGACAAGTTTTCTCCAAACTGTGAATCATTTTGAAATCCATATGCATGCAGATGAGAAAGGTTACCCCTGTAGAAAGCTAACCGTCAAAATGCTCTATAACTATGGCTTTGGTGCCTTCGGTGAATGAGTTCTGACAGCATCTTTCAAGAGAAACTAGTTAATTCCCACAGTTCATCCAAAAGATCATATTTTTTCAAAGCATTTATGAGTGGGATTTCGCTAGCTTATGCCTACCTCTTCGAATCCTTTGGTTCCAACTGATTAGTTGAGCCTTTTGAGCTCTGCAGTTGAATCTATTGAAGCTAACTTTGATGGCTCTGTCAATCCTAAGTGGTCTGGAAGTCATAGCATTAAGAATCAGTGGCCAGTTGGCTGCACCCTCTGCAGTTAATAGTGGCATTGAGTACACAGACTTCTTGTTTAGGTGGATGACCTGAAATTAATAGATAGTCTCCAAATATATGGATATTCACCTTTGATTCTTCACTTTTAACCACTTACAAAGATACAAAGTCTTAGAATTCCTAGAAATTCAATTACATTAAAAAAAAAAAAAAACCCTCATAAACCCTATTAAGTAGTTAGTTTGTTGCATCTTTAATGCTTGGGCATGTATTGGATGGTAACTTGAGATGGTATCAGAGCCAATACGTCTTGAGTTTGAATCTGCACAGGGTAAAAATGACCTCATGCGGCGTCTTGTGTGCAGGCACTTGTGCACAGGGCAAAACTGCCCCATATCGTGTCTTGTGCGGGCATGTACTTCAAAGTCCAAGCAGTGTCTTGCCTAGGGGAGGGGTGTTAAGTAGTTAGTTTGTCGCACCTTTAACGCGTAGGTATTGTGGGTGTATTGGTTAGCATCTTGAGAAACACACCATGATGTTAGTAAAAACAAGTTTCAAACTATTTAAGAGTAACCAAACCTCAAAAATGAACAAATTTCACAAAACTTAAAAACCCTAGGTTAAGAAAACACTTAATAAGGAAAAGAATTTACTTCTAACCATCCTTTTTAAAAATTATTGTCAACATCACATTGAAGCCTTTTTCCATCTATCTAGCTGCTCAAGAAGTTCTATTTTCCCATTAAATCATGTATAAATCCATGTTCTTTGTTACTCCGCACTGTAACTTTTTTCTTTTCCCAATTACTGGTCTTTCCTTTCTCCTAGTTTTTCTTTTTACTTGGAATACTTCAATACATCATATGGGTGTGTCTGTGTTCTTCTATGGATGTGTTAAAGCTATAGCATACAGAACTGACGCTTTCTTCTGTTGGCTCATCTGTAAATTGCATAATCTATCCTCATGACTAAGTTTACGCATCCATCTTGACATACCCACCTCATTTATGAAGTTTGAGGAAAAGTTGTCTTAACTGATTTTTGATAGAGTATTGCATTATAATATATAGGAGAGGATTACAAGGTTTACATCAACTGAGTAACAGATAAGAACGAGTGAGAAGAGGGAGTTACAGACCGAGAGATTATATGATTTTCAAAAATTCAACTCTTGTGCATCTTTCTTATCTTCTAAAAGGTTTAACATCAGCTTGTTTCACTGCAGGCCAATAGTCAGTGGTAGGAAAGTGCATAAACTGACATACTTAGTTTACAATAAAGGAAATATCGGGCCAGGTCTACGTTAAATATTTAGAACACCAATTGCACTATTGCACTGCGACATTCAAATAGATTGGGAAGAGGATCCCCATCGAAGACACTTACCTTGCTCCCATTAATGACTGGTGATGAGTATGGTTTGGCACCATCTATTGAAACTATGATCTCTGTGAAATCATTGTTTGCAACAAACTAAGAAAGTCCTGTAGGATCTTACACCCTATTGAGCTACCACTTATCCCAAAACCAATTGGTGATAAGAAACGGCACAACAATAGTTTTATGGTGAGGGCGAGAGCTCGACCACAATTATGACCGCTCAGGAGCGAGGGTGGACGCTGACCTCAACAATCCCTCCCTCAACGGCACACCCGCCATGACTCTTGCTGCAAACTCGCATAACGCGTGTCCCGTGACTCAAACACCAAACCTACCAGGCTCTGATACCACTTGTAGGATCTTACACCCTATTGAGCTACCACTTATCCCAAAACCAATTGGTGATAGGAAACGGCACAACAATAGTTTTATGGTGAGGGCGAGGACTTGACCACAATTATGACCACTCAGGAGCGAGGGTTGACGTTGACCTCAACAAGTCCATTGAAAGTTGAAAATATGAACGTGGAGGTATGGGCGGGTCATAGATTGGCTTTAAAGCTAAAATGTGAAAATCAAAATTAAAGAGTGGGTTAAGAAGAATTTTTGGTGACTTGGGGATGTAGAAAGCAAATATATTGGAAGAGACCCAGGCCTTGGGCAAAAATGAGGAGATGGGCCATCTATCTTCTAAAGAGGGGAAGATTAGACTAAATCTTAAAGAAGAAGTTCAAAGAAAGGTGAGCGAGGAAGAAATATAGTGAAGGTAGAGATTCAGGTGCAAGCGGTTGGAGGCAGGTGACAAAAAACCATATTCCTTCATTGGATGGCATCTTCAAGGAGGACAAATAGAATATATTCAATTATGGATGCGGAGAACATATTAAAAGGGAAAGAAGAGATCGTCATGCACATAGTGGCATTTGATGATATAGGGTAATAGAGGGCTCTTTGGCCAAAGAGAAAGTTCAAGAGGCGGTCTTTGCTTTAGCGGGAGATAAAACCCTAGGCTAGATGGACTCCCATTGTTATTCTTTCAGCATTTTGGGGTGCTTCTGAAGGAGGATATTCTTGAATTCATGAATGAATTTCATCTAAGGGGGAAGCTTTCCAAAAATGGTGGGAGATATAGGCGTCAAGGATTATAGGCCTATCAGTCTCATTGGAAGTATATATAAGATTCTAGCCAATGCTCTTTCTGAAAGGCTACAAAAGGCTTTGTTGTGGATAATTTCTAAAGAGCAATGAGATTTTGAAAAGGGGAGGTAGACCTTGGTTGGTATTTATGTGGCAAATGAATGTGTGCACTCATGGAATAAGGATAGAATCTAGGGGCTTATTTGCAAATTGGATTTGTAGACGGCCAATGATCGAGTGGTTTGACAATGCTTATTTCAAAGAATAGGGTTTGGAGAAAAAAGGAGGAGAATGTGCTTCTTCTGCTTGCTTTTTTATCCAGATAAATGGGTCCCCTAAATGCTTTTTCCCTGCTCAAAGGGATCCAAGGCACATGATTCCCCCCCGCCCCCCCTCTTATTTTGTTATTGTAGCAAAGGCTTTGAGTAGAATGGCAAAGGCGGCAGCAAATATAGTTTTTTTCAAGTGCCTAGCGATTCACCTTTAGTCGCTCACTTGCGGTTTGTAGATGACACATTGATTTTTTGCAATACTAATGAAGAGCAAGTCAAAAATGTGAAATCCACCCTCATATGCTTTGAAGTCATGTCAGGTCTTAAAATCAATTTCGTCAAGAGTGAGATGATTGGAATAAGAGTTGAGGGCCCGTTGCTACATAAGTATGCTAAACTACCGGGGTGAAAGGTGGGATCTTTGCCAGGTTCTTATTTAGGACTCCCTTTGTGCTTGGGGTCAGCTAGAAAAGAAGCGTGGAACCCGATGGTGGAAAGAGTAGAAATGAAGCTTTCAACTTGGAAAGCCAATTACTCATCCAAAGGCAAAAGGGCAACCCTTATTAGGTCAAATTTGTCAACTCTGCCACTGTATTACTGCCACTGTATTACGTATCTCTTCTAAAAGGACTGACTTCAGTAGTCAATTGTACAGAATAACAAAAGGCAGAAGGGTAAACCTTATCAGGACTGACTTCTTGTGGCATGGTAGAAGTGAAGAGAAGAAATTCTATTTGGCCAATTAGACCTCCACTTGCAAACCGAAGGAGGAAGTGAGCTTGGTATTTATGCCCCTTAGACGAATCAAGCATTGTTGGGTAAGTGGTTGTGGAGGTTCGGGAAGGAACCAAAAGGTCTACGTAGACAATTATTGGCCAAAAAATAATGCCTTTCAAGAAATAAGTGGGATGTTCAGGACACTTCATATAAAGCAATGGCTATTTGGAAATGCATTCTTTCTATCAAAAAGATTTTCATAGAGAGTATTAGATATCATGTCAGGTCGGGTGGGAGGATAATATTTTGGCATCACCTTTGGGTAGGCGATCGGCCATTGGCTATTTAGTTCTCAGATTTGTCCAATTGCACTGTGGATAAAAACTAAATGGTTAAGTGCTATTTGTCAAAACCTGGAGAATAGGAGGCTTGGGGAGAAATCTTATGGAAAAGGAGGAGTCTCAACTCATCTCTCTCTTAAATCTTCTGAATGGTGTTTATATCCTAGAGATAGGGGAGCACAAAAGGGTGTGGAATGCTGTTAAGGACAGCTTATTTTCTGTTTCTTCCTTCTTCGCCATTTCTAAAAGAGCTAGATGAAGGAGCTTTGTGGCTAGTAAATGGAAGTATAAGGTTCCTCCAAGATTGGTGATCTTTGGGGTAGCTTGCCCTCCAGAAAAGAAACCACGGATAATCCAAGGTGGAGAGGGAAGATAGTGGTTAATGATTACCCCATGTGCCTAAGCGGTGATGAAACGGTGGATCACCTTCTCTTAAATAGCAAGATCACTCAAATGATATGGAATCCGATGATCGGGTGGTTTGATTGTAGTTAGGTTCTCCCAAGTTCATCCAAGATTTCTTTTAGGCTTGGAAATTGATTGACTAGGAACAAGGAAATGTGGAGGTTGTCCTTCTTTGCAGTCATCCAGACTATTTGGAAGGAAAGGACCTCTAGATGTCTTGAAGGAAATGTTGTGAGTAACACACTTTTTGTGGAAAGAATTAAGCTAACCATTGTTTTTTGGGTGTCAGTCCTTCCCTTTCAAAGGATATTCCTCATACCAAATTATGATGAGTTGGAAGGAAGTGGATCTTTCTGTCTAGGGCCTCTGCACTAGCATGGGTTTCTGGATGCTCCTTTGTATTAGCGATATTCTTTTGATGCATGTTTTTGAAAAGGGGTCTATTCTTTGTTTTGTTGTGTAAGCTTGTCGTCAGTATATCCTCATGTACTGCTTTCTTTTTATTAATAATAAAGTTTACCATTAAAAGAAAAACTAAGTTACCAAATTGTTGAGGGCACAAGCGTGATACCAATTGTGGAATTACCATGGATAAAACTCACAGTTCAATGTAGTTAGAACTAAATCAATCAATGAAAATGAAAAGAAGCACAGAAGCATGATCTACAGACATTAGCAAGCATATTTGTCAACATAAAAATGAAATTATGTTTGGAGTTGATGATGTAAATATAAAGATAGAAGCATGTAATAGTCAAGATGGGATCAACTCACCAAGCTCTCCGTTTGAAGATGTATATGCATATATTAGTGGGATAAGGCTCTGGGTTGTAAAGTTCGGCTTCTACATCAATAGTAGGAACCAAAATACTGTTTAAACACAATCAATTCGAATGATGACGATCATCCTATCATGATTGTCATAAAAATAGGCAACCCTACATTGTGGATCAATTTACAAATAGTCTTCCATCGATGAACAGATCTTTGTTATAGTTGATCAGGACTGTACATTTTACTCACTATTGATGAGATAATTAAACTTGTCAGTTCAAATTATTCATAAGGTGAATCAATAATCCATAGAAGCCCAAATGATCAGATCCAAATTGGTCATTTTTACATCTTAATATATAATCAATAAGGCTTTCCATTCCTCTCCTGATTCATTAGATGGTTAGGATTAGCATGCAGCATGACTATTTAGAGCTATATGCAACCAAAGGCAGAGATCATATGGCATGGGGAAGATTGACAGTTGGAACACTTCTAAATTCTATCTCTAAGGCAATTGAGTTCTATTTAAAGGGTAAATATGATTTGATAGATATGTCTGTCCAAATGATTGAAATGATAACTTTTTGCTGTGCTTATCAGTTCATTTCACTTGTACTGTTTAAGCATTACTTTTTGCTGTGCTTGTTCATTTCATTTCTCTTGTACGGTTTAAGCATTCTTATTAATGTAAGTTATCATTAAAAAAATGTTAAATATATCGACATTTTTATGTAATATGAGGATCTCAACATTTCAATTTTTAATCTATTTCCAATCTTTGAGAATGCATATTATGTATTTTGTAATCTCAAATATTAAGGTTTATATATCTTAAGTCTAAACGCTATTCTCCAAGAAAATTCTTTATACAATAAATTCACTACTGCTATCAAGGTAAAGGAAATTTACATAATGCATATTCTTTAATTTTCTAACACAGGTGCCTATCATGTGAAAATCCAAGTAGCATTATGCCATTATTAACTTTCACTTGAATATTACATGATTAATATATCTGTCCTTCTGATTTAATACAAAGTATTTATGAAACTTGCAGGATGCAATGTGGTTCTATATCATAAAAATGAAAATCTAAAATTTGATATTTGTTGTCGCAGAGTAAACATGTTCCATAATGCTTTTTAGGAAGAGACTTAGGATGATTCCTCAGGACCTTTTTTTGTGAAAAATGACTGATTAGAGGCATAAAAAATGACCGATTAGGGGATGTTGTCAATGGTCAAAGTTTGGTTAGCAAAAATGCTTGATATGATGGATTTGAGAGAAGCCAACCACATCCTACAAATCAAGCTTCATCGAGATCGAAAATATAGGATAATTGGCTCATCTCAAGCTGCATACATAGATAATGTACTGGTACGGTTTGCTATGCAGAACTCCAAGAAGGGTATTACACCTTTCAGACATGGAGTGCACTTTTCCAAGGATCAGTGTCCCAAGACCACTAAGAAAAATGAGCAGATAAAGGTGATACCATATGTTTCGGCTATTGGTAGCCTCATGTATACTATGCATTGCACTAAACCAAATAAATGTCATGCAGTGGGCCTAGTCAGCAAATATCAATCAAACCCACGTCCTGATCATTAGACAGCTATAAAGTGTGTTCTCAAATATTTGAAAAGGACTAGAGACTACATGTTAATTTACGACAGTGATGAGTCAGTTCCAGTTGGATACACAGATTCTGACTTGATGTGATCATTGGATGGCTGTAAAGTGAATTCTCAAATACTTGAGAAGAACTAGAGACTACATGTTAATTTATGACAGTGAATAGTTAGTTCCAGTTGGATATATGGATTCCGACTTCATGTCAGATAAGGATTCCAGAAAGTCTACCTCCGGGTACGTGTTTATGCTTGGCGGCTAAGTGTCAGACTGGATTTTACTACTGATTCCACATCGGAAGTTGAGTATGTAGCGGCTTATGAAGTAGCTAAAGAAATAGTATGGCTCAAGAGGTTTCTCTTGGAACTTAGGGTGGTACAATTGGCGCGACAACTGCTCGGTCTTCTGTGATAGTAGCGAGGCAGTTGCCTAGTTCAAGGAACCAAGAAGCCATAAAAGCCAAAAACACGTAGAGAGGAAATATCATCTAGTCAGAGAGATTGTGTAGAGAGGTGACATTGTTGTTACCAAGATAGCATCTGCTGATAATCTTGCAAATCCTTTTATTAACCCATTAACTACCAAGGTCTTTGAGCAACATGTGGATGGGATGGGCGTGAGATGTAACCCTGAATGGAATTGAGTCCAAGTGGGAGATTGTTAGGTTGTATGTCCTTAATCTAGTGGATGATGCGAACAAATTGATTTATTATTTCATGCTTTATTCATGTGATGGATGAGATTTTATTTGATGATTGCACATAGCTAATACAAAATGACATGACGGTTCATGAGATGAACCGGAGCCCATAAGTATATTAAATGTGATCCATGTACATGGATGAGATTCACATACAGGAGACATGGATCACAACTCTTATACTTGGAAGTATTTTCACAACAGGTGATGAGACCGAGCATCTCATCTGAAAAGGTTGTAGCACAACAGTCACTATGAGATAGTGTGGTTTGTCTCAACCATCGAAGTGTAAGACCCTGGATTGTTGTGCTGGTACATTGGATGTACTGAAGAACCATGAGTAACACCGTATGCAAAAACTATCTCTGATTGATACCGGGAATATGATAGGCAACAAAAAGATAAAGATTAAAGGGATCCAATGGGATACAGATATCACCACCCAAAGGAAGATAAGCTCACCACCCGAGCAAGAACACCAAAGGGATACTGAAATCACCACCCAAAGGAAACTCACAAGGGATACAAAGCAAGAACTCGCCATCTATCGGAATCCACTGAAGGATAAGAGTTATAAGAAGAAGCACCTCTTCACAAGCTAAAAGCTCAATTTTGTGTTCAACTCAAGTCTCCATTTTTCATTAGCATTAAGGGGTTTATATAGGAAAACTTGGGTAATTAAAGCTTTCTACTTCCCAACTAACATTAATTAAGACTTACTACTTCCCAATTAACATTAATTAAGACTATTGACTAGTAAAATCCAAAAGACATAAGAGAACTAAGAAACTTGGCAGTATTCCACAAACCTTGCACAGCCTTCACAGTAAAATCCTCATAACTTCCTCTAGAAGACTCCAATTTGCACACCGTTTGATGCGTTGGAAACTAGAGACATGAGGCTTTCCAATGAGATATAGCTTACTGGCGAATTCATCCAGAATCTTCCCATAATTAAGTTTCAAAAAAGTATTGGTCAATGGGCTGGGTCATGAGTTGGTCTTTAGAGTCATTAGGCTTAGTGGCTTCATTGGATTCATTGGGTTGGTCCTTGACACTCCTTTGTCAAGCTTCCCTGGTTGAAAAAGACTCGCCCTCAAGTCTTGCAGCCTTGCTCTCCTTCTTCTTCAAAATAGGGCAAAAGATAAGAAACATTGCAAGTTGCTGAAACACCATAGTCGCTTGGGAGCTCAATCTTGTATGCATTATCTCCAATGCATTGAAGCACCTTGAAAGGGCCATCAGCTCTAGGCCTAAGCTTAGCATGACGTCCACCTAGAAAACGTTCCTTCCGTAGATGAATCCACATCAAATCACCTTTAAAAGCTGCTGGTTTTCGGTGATTGTTGGCTTGCTTCTTGTACTTCTCAGTTTGCTTGAGAATGTGATCTCAAACCTATTCATGCAGCTTCTTAATGAACTTCACCCTCTTTCCCGCATCTCCACTAAACTGCTGAGTAGTAGGGAGAGATGCCAACTCCAGAGGACTAATGGGATTTTGTCTATAGACAACCTCAAATGGACTACAACCAGTAGTTTGGCTTTTGGACCGATTGTAAGCAAACTCGGCTTGTGCTAACTTGTCTAATATTTTTCCCCACAAAACTTCTCAACAAATTGCCCAAGCTTCGATTGACAACTTCTGTTTGATCATCTGTTTGGGGATGACAAGTTGAACTAAATTGAAGTTAGTTCCAAGCTTTCGCCAAAAAATATGCCAAAAATGGCCGATGAACTTGGTGTCTCGATCTGAAGTGATTGTCTTAGGAATACCAAGAAGCTTGACAATCTCTCGAAAGTAAAGATCAGCCACATGAGAAGCGTCAAGTGTCTTTGTACAAGGAACAAAATGTGCCATTTTGGAGTAGTGATCAACAACCACCATAACAGAATCTTTGTTTCTTTGAGTCTTTGGCAAACCCACAACAAAATCCATACTTACATCTTCCCATGGAAATTTAAGAACTGGAAGTGGTGTACAATCCTGTGTTTTGGCCATGACTCTTGGCAATGTGACAAGTTCTACAGCGCTCCAAGTGTCGCATAACATCTTTCTCCATCTTCTGCCAATAGAAATTTTCCTTGACAATAGCAAGCGTCTTGTCTCTTCCAAAGTGGCCAGCAAGTCCACTACCATGAGCTTTAATAATAATAAAATTCCTTAAAGAGCATTGTGGGACACATAAACAGTTGCCCTTGAATAGATAACCATCTTGTAAGAAAAAGGGATGATGAGGACCCTTTGAACGCTCTTCCCATACCTTTGCAAAGAAAGCATCTTCCTTGTATACTCCCTTCACTATTTCAAAGCCTACAACATTTACTTGCATAGTGGAAAGCAAGTAATGTCGAAGACTTAAAGCATCAGCCACTTGGTTTTGAACTCCCGCCTTATGCTTGAGAAGAAATGAAAACGACTGCAACAACTCACTCCATTTGGCATGTCGGCTATTGAGCTTCTATTGGCTATTCAAGTACTTCAAAGCTTCGTGATCAGAGAAGAGAATAAACTCTTTAGGAAGAAGATAATGACTCCAATGGTGTAAGGAGCAAAGAATGGCATAGAACTCTTTATCATAAGTAGAGTACTTCCTCCGTGAATCACTCAACTTTTCACTAAAGAAGGCTATAGGCTTACCTTCTTGGCTAAGAACAACACCAATACCCACATTTAAAGCATCACAATTAACCTCAAATATTTTATCAAAATCGGGTATATAGAGAATCGGAGCTTTAGTCACCATCCTTTTTAGAACTTCGAAACTCTTCTCAGCTTCACTTGTCCACTTGAAAGTACCACCCTTCAAACATTCGGTGATAGGAGCAATGATAGTGCTGAATCCTTTGATGAACCGCCGATAGAAGGATGCAAGACCATGAAAACTTCGAATATCATGGAGTGACCTTGGTGTAGGCCAGCTTGTGATTGCTTCAATCTTGTTAGGATCCATCTTTATGCCCCTACTGTAAACAACATATCCCAAAAAGACAAGACTTTCAGTAAGGAAGTGACACTTCTTCAAGTTGGCAAACAACTTTTGCTCCCTTAGAGTGTTGAAAACTTGTCGAAGATGCTTCCAGTGTTGTTCCTTATCCTTGCTATACACCAAAATATCGTCAAAATAGACAACAATAAAATTCCCAATAAATGGTCTAAAAACATGATTCATAAGCCGCATAAAAGTGCTAGGAGCATTAGGAAGACCAAAAGGCATAACCATCCATATAGGCCATCCCTTGTCTGAAAGGCCATTTTCCACTCGTCTCCGGGCCTCATTCGAATTTGGTGATTACCACTTCGTAAATCTATCTTCGAAAAGATAGTGGCACCGTGAAGTTGATCGAGAAGATCATCAAGTCGAGGAATTGGAAAGCGATAATTGATAGTAATCTTGTTTACCGCTCGACTGTCGACACACATGCGCCAAGTTCCATCTTTCTTTGGAACAAGAAGAGCTAGGACAGCACACGGACTCCTCCTCCACCAAATCTTTAGCCAAAAGCTCTTCCACTTGCCGTTGCAACTCTTCATTCTCCTTAGGACTCATCCTGTAAGCCGCCTTATTAGGAATGACAGATTCAGGTACAAGATCAATGCAATGCTGAATATCTCTCATGGGAGGGAGACCATGTGGAATCTCCTCAGGAATGACATCAAGAAATTCAGCAAGTGGTTGTAAAATCGGATGTGGCTCACTCTTTTCTTCATTTTCTTCTAACACCACAAGGGCACAAGCTTCAGAAGCATACTCCAACTCTCTCAAGCCCAGACTTTGTGAGTAAATTAGTTCCCTCTCCTTTATCAGGTCTGGGAGTCTTCACTAATCGACAAGGACCCAAGACAACCTTCACTCCATCCTTTACAAAAACATAGGTGTTTTTAAAACCATCATGGATAACTCTTCTATCATACTACCATGGTCTACCAAGTAGTAGATGACAAGCATCCATAGGAACAACACCACATAGCACTTCATCTAGATAATTCTTCCCAATAGAAAACTGAACAAGACATCGCTTATTGACTTTTACCTCAGTCCCCTTGTGAAACCAAGTAAGCTTGTAAGGTTGAGGATGCGACTCCGTCTTCCATTTCAATTTCTCCACCATATTTTCTGCCACAACATTTTCATAACTTCCTCCGTCAATTATAACTTCACATACCTTACCATGAGAAGTACATCTTGAGTGAAAGATGTTGGTTCGAAGCCACTCATCTTCATCTTTTCGGTCCACACTCAAACTTCGCTGAACAACAAACTATTCTCCATTATCAGCATAAGTGACCTCTTCTTCTTCCTCTTCACCTTCTAAACTCTCCTCAATTTCTACATCATCTTCTTCAATAAAAGTCACAATTCAGCGATTTGGACAATCCAAAGCAATATGGCAAATTCCTTGGCACTTGAAGCATTTGCGAGAATCGGCAATTGGACGACTTGAACTAGTGCCCGCTTCCTTCTTTGAGAATTTAGAATTCGTGGCTTACCTCTCGAAATTTGTTTGGCGGTTGGAACACTCCCCCGGTTGGAATGTCCTTTTGTCACAAACCGTTGGCTACTTCCTCGAGCCTCCTTAAGTTGCTTTTCCACCTTTAATGCCAGCTTGACAACATCAGCATAAGTCTAATATGCCTGTAATTGGACAACACTCCCAATTTCCATTCGCAACCCCACCCAGATAGCGAGCAATAGTCTGCTCCTCTAGTTCGGCAATATCACATTTCATAAGCAGATGATCAAATTCTACAGTATACTCCTCCACAATACTCTCCTTTTGCCTTAAATTATGGAACTTAAGGAAAATATCTTGTCAGTAGTTTTCCGGCAAAAATTTTCTCTTAAGCTCTTCTCATTTTTCCCCAAGTAACAATACGGCTTCTACCTTCACGAGCTCGCTGCTTCTTCAAATTCTCCCACCATAAAGAAGCGTACTTCTTTAATTTAATGGCAACAAGCTTCACCTTGCGATGATCTGGAACATCTTTATAATCAAAGACCCGATCAACTGAATATAACCAATCAATGAACTCCTCGGGTTGTATTCTTCCTTCGAACTCTGGAATATCAACCTTCCCATCTAGTTGATCCCGTTGAAAACCATGACTCCGTGGAGCACGTCGATGAGGAAAAGACTCATTAGAAGATGCTTCACTTCTAGATTGGTAGAGCGGATTTCCAAAAGGATATCTCTCTTCATTATCTCCTCCAAAAGAGTGACCATCAGAATTATAACGAGAACCATTATGATCAAATGGCTCATATCGCTCAAGACGTTGCTGTAAATGCTGAACTTGTCTCCTCAACTCATCCACTTCAACATCACGAAGATCTGTTTCATGACGAGGAGGTGATTCAACATTTGGTTCGTGACGACGACCCGCCATGACAACCAAAAGCTCTGATACCAACTGATACCGGGAATATGATAGGCAACAAAAAGATAAAGATTAAAGGGATCCAATGGGATATAGATATCACCACCCAAAGGAAGATAAGCTCACCACCCGAGCAAGAACACCAAAGGGATACTGAAATCACCACCCAAAGGAAACTCACAAGGGATACAGAGCAAGAACTCGCCATCTATCGGAATCCACTGAAGGATAAGAGTTATAAGAAGAAGCACCTCTTCACAAGCTAAAAGCTCAATTTTGTGTTCAACTCAAGTCTCCATTTTTCATTAGCATTAAGGGGTTTATATAGGAAAACTTGGGTAATTAAAGCTTTCTACTTCCCAACTAACATTAATTAAGACTTACTACTTCCCAATTAACATTAATTAAGACTATTGACTAGTAAAATCCAAAAGACATAAGAGAACTAAGAAAATCTGCAACATTTAAGAAAATTCGCAGTATTCCACAAACCTTGCACAGCCTTCACAGTAAAATCCTCATAACTTCCTCTAGAAGACTCCAATTTGCACACCGTTTGATGCGTTGGAAACTAGAGACATGAGGCTTTCCAATGAGATATAGCTTACTGGCGAATTCATCCAGAATCTTCCCAGAATTAAGTTTCAAAAAAGTACTGGTCAATGGGCTGGGTCATGAGTTGGTCTTTAGAGTCATTAGGCTTAGTGGCTTCATTGGATTCATTGGGTTGGTCCTTGACACTCCTGTGTCAATGATTAAGGAATGGTCTCATAATTTTTAAGCAATAGGCTCTCAGTCATGAGAGATTAATGGACTCAAGTTTCTGTTATACATACTTTGAGTTACCAATGAGTGAAGCCAACTGTAGGTCAACACCTTGGTATCTTGGGTAGATGTTAGTGGGACTATAAGAACATATATTCTCAAAAAGAAATCTATCCTCTAAGTGAGAAATATCCCCTTGTGCCAATTAATGGAATTTATCATAAATAAGTGTGCATCCGTGTTGATTAAGAGTTTATCAGATGGTACTGATTATTGGTGTGATTAATTGGGTCACGAGGATAATAAGAGATGGATCCAATTTGGTTGGACAGATTAATTCCAATAGATCCATGAATATAATTGATAGAGGGGTTTACTTGCAGTAATTGGAAAGTTTAGGGTCTTCTTGTAAATATTCCTAAGATAGCCCTAGTGGGGATTTCACACAAGATATGGGGTCCAGATGTTTTAGTTGGAGGCAAATTCTAAGGAATCCCTAGTGGTCCTCATGCTAGCCCTAATAAGAAAAAGTTATATTCCACTTGGAACTCTTAAGGAAAGGAGGAGTATGATACATAAGAGAATAAGAAGTAAGACTTCTAAATATAGTCAGAGAGGAGGTTCTCCAAAACCTATATATAGGAGAGCTAGGGTGGATGTCCAAGGCATGCGTGTTTCAAGCCCAACACTTGGACATCCAAAGCTCTCTTTTTCTCCTTTTTCTCCTCTCGTTTCCTTCTTGAGTGCCTAGGGTTCCTTTTCAACTGAGATCCCACCATTCCCTTTGGGAAGTTCTCTACAAGATTATTATAGTGTGGAAGAACACAAGGCTAAGGAGATCAAATCTGCGAAATAGTGTTGTGGAGATCAAGAACATCTTATTCTCGATTTGAGCACAATCAAGCTCCTCGGGTATAGATCTACAACTAGTTATTTTAGTAGATCTTCTTGTTTATGCTTGCTTGTTTGGATCTGTCTTTTATTAATAGATCTATGATCTTAATGCAAGAGATAAGGGTTTTAGATCTTGGGATTGGGTTCTTGGCCTTTTAGGTGTTTGATCCCTGCTTTAAGCGGGTCAAAATTTTTGAAAACCCATCTAGAAGGCCCACCAACTTCCAACGCTTCCATCTCTCAAGTTTCACATTCATGTCATCTCTTGATTCATCCATTAATACTAAATCATCTATAAAATAACATACCATGGTACTTTCTCCTGAATATGAGCAGGTGGCTCATCTATAATCAATGGAAATAGATAAGAGTTAAAACTGATCATTGATGCAAATGTATTATCACTAGAAGAAATACACTTGTTACTTCATAGGTAATTCTCACACTTGTTAATACTCTGTCACACATATCTTTGATGATGTTAATATAACCTCTTGAGACACTCTTTTCATCTAAAACCCTCCAAATCAAATCTCTAGGTACCCGATCGCATAAAGATTTTCTTCTTCATGGGAATATAACTTCCATAATTAACCTCCTTGGCGCAAAACCTAATTGATTTTTAGATATCTTGGCTATTCTCTCAATAAAATCATCTTTACTTATGTTCTTGATATTAGAAATAAAAGATTGTGTTGTTCATAGTTTCCCAATAATTATACTTCTCGAAGAGACTCGAAAAAAAAGGTAAGAGTCCTTAAAAGGGAAAAAAACACTATATGAAAATTGTTTTCAAATCCCAAAATTTAGGACGAGATATAACAAACAATATTATCATGCATTCAGTATGGATTTCTTGTAGATTCTCATTTGAAAAACCATCCATAAGATCATTACACCCAATGTCCCTTAAATTCAATGGCGCATCAAATAAGGAAAAAATCATACTTGATGAAAACAACTAATATTTTGAATTGAAGTTAAGAATTTATTCTCCACTCTCCACTTGTCTTCTAAGAAGTCTAATTGTTATACATGAAATCGAATGCTAGTGACTATTTCAATTGCAATTTTAACCGATTCCTCCATTATGTCTTTTTGGGGTCCGCAAGCTACAATGAATCTTAGCATGGGTTAGGCTAAACCATAGTTGTCATTCCGACTGGAACATTCCAAAATTGGCCTTGGGCGGAATGGAACGCCCCCCTAAAATCTTTCTGTCCCAATTAAGCTTTGTTCCTATTATTCCAGCTCCGGTCATCCCAATTTCTGTTCTAGTTCCAGACCAATTTCACCCCATCCCGGCCAAGATTTTATACTTCCACTCATATGTAGTGAAAACTTGAAAATAGTCATTTGTAGAGTGCAGTTTAGTTCAAGTGATATAAGTATGCATTTTTAGTATATAGCATTTAACTATGTTTTCAATATTAGGTGTTCTTTTATAAATAGGAAAATGCTTTCAATATTAGGTTTTCTTTTATATATAGGAAATTTCAATTGTATCTTTTTCGGAATGGAATACTGGAATTAACCGGAATGCCGAAACATTCCACTACAAAGTCAAACCGGGACGGAATCGACAACTATGGGCTAAACTCCCAACTCGCTAATAAATAGTTGTGAAGATTTAGAGTTTTTAAAAAAGAAACTCTATCCACTATATCTCATGAGATTTTTGTATAAAAATTAATTAAAAGAATGTCAGCATTGCTATTAGAAAATGTATAAAATATCATTTGTATGATTTCTGATATGATACCCTATTTATATATACTTAGGGCTGTTCCTATGTAAGTATATATGTTTACAAATATATAATAATTTTAATGATTGAGAATATTATTAGAGAAATCTATATGTGCTTAAGGCTGTTTCTATGTAAGTATATATATTTACAAATATATAATGCTTCCAACGATTGAGGATATTAATTGAGAAACTAGTCAAGACTTATGATTTTGAAAGTGATTTCGATCTAGCTCGATGGATTCTTCTTTATATTTATTTAATCTATTTATATTTTAAAATTTACTATTTCTCTTCCTTTTGTGTATTCTAATAGCGTGTAATCAATCTAATGCAGTCAAACATGAACTGAAAAAACATTTGTCCTGAGAGAATATTCTGCAAACGTTACACAATATTCATTCTAGTCTTTAAGTTTTAGGCATACATTAGTAACAATAGACATCCATACTTAATTCTATTATATTTCTTTGAATGGAACTTAATTCTATTGTATGTAGTTTTATTTTTTTAATTTTCTCTTCAACTTGGGAATCTACCATTATTAGGACCAGTAGAAAGAAAAATTCTTTTTGGTTTTGGCACCTTTTTTTTTTTTCTTTCAAATTCGAACAGTCTCACCTTAAATTTGAATTAATTTTTTATTTCACATAAGATTTATCATTGTTTTATTAATTTTTATTTACTAATTTTTGAACATTGATGTATATCAAATTTAATTATATTCAATTCATTTTATTATATGTTAAAATTTTGACCCCCCTATCAATACTACAGACAAATCTTTGTTTTTTCATTTAATGCTACATGCTCTTGTTTTAATCACGGATGGTCAAGATAGTTCATCATTATTATCATCATCAATGTCGTCGTCGTCATCATCTACAACACACAACAACTGAGGGGAGAGCATCTCCATTACACCAATCAAGGACTTCTAGTGTGTTGATATCATAACTGGATCAATGAAGATCCTCTAACCGAGGGAGAGATCTCAATACAAGGAGAATTTTCTCCTACGAGTGGACTTCATGTGCAATCTAGCTCTATGTGGCCCACTTGACACACCTTTGATAAGTACAATTCTTTTGACATTTTTTTCCCTCATGATCTGGCACCATGCCCAATTTTATGCTCATCAAGCGTCTACTCACGGTTGGAATGAATCTCCACAAAAAAAAAAAAAAAAAACCTATGGTTAGAAGACCATTATTATATAGTATAGACATAGGATTCAATTTCGAAATTGAGCTCTAATTTCGCAATTGATTGCAAAATTGGAGCTCAATTTCAATTTCAATTTTAATTAAAGGAGAGGTTTTAGGGATTTGGGAGAAATTTTCGATTTTAGTCATCTAATTATAGAGACCAACACATTCAACACATCTATCTACACATTAGACTTTTAGATAAAGATGGTTTCTTATATGATCTCAAAATATTCTTTCTAACCTATAAGGATACACGATGCATGGATGTATGGTCATAAATTATAAATCTATGGTTAAATAATTAATTTTAAATTAATTATTTTAAATTACTAATTATTATTTAATATTATAAATTATTTTGCCCGCGATAAGCGCAGGCGTGTTTTGCTAGTTAAACTTTAAGACTTTTAAATCAAGGATGCACTGATGCGACAAATTTTTGCATGACTTTTATTCATAAAACATCTTTCCACATCCTCTCACAATGATAAGTAAAGCATCCAGGTGAGCCCAAGAGTGACCCAGATTGCATATTCAGTCTGCTCGCATGTGGAAATCTTCCCTCATAACTATTGTTTATTATTAGTACACCTTAAAAATGATAACATCTTGAATCCAAAAGAAAAAAAAAAAAAAAAAAAAAAAAAAAAAACCTCATCAGTTTTATTCTTTAAGTGAAAGAAAGTTGACCATAAAACATGTTTAGAGAAGTATAAAATAAAGTTGATTTTAAAAGTTTGAAAAAGAGAAAAAAGAAGAAGTGAGAGTCGATTTCTCAAATGGGTTTTTCTAATTCTATCCCCCTATTGATGTTATCCCCAAATACTCTCAAAACCACTTATTTTTAATTTTCTCATTTCTAATTTACCACACAACCACCTCAACATTCTCATCTCTACTACCTCCATTTTGTACATATATTGCTTCTTGATTGGCCAACATTCTACTCCATATGTCATACCTGATCTAATCATTGTCCTATAAAAATTCTTCTTTAATCTTGTTAGCATTCGTCAATCATAGAGCACTCCAGAAGCAAGTCTTCACTTCAACAAACCCGCTTTTATCCTATATTTTTCATCTTCATCAATCTCCCCATCTTTACCAATTATTGAGCCAAGGTAACAAAAAGAATCTCTATGGGGGTATCTTTTGTATCTCAATTCTCACAGTACTTTCTGCCTTTGTATATGCCCACTGAAGTTGCAATTCATATATTCAGTCTTTGCATGACTTAATTTAAAGCCTTTGGATTCTAAAGCCTTCTGTCATATCTTAAGTTTTACATTCACACAATCTCTTGATTCATCTACCAACACTATATCATCTGTAAACAACATATACCAAAGTCCTCCTCTTGAATATGAGCAGTTAACTCATCCTTAATAAATGTAAAAGAGGTAACGGCTTAGGGCCAACCCCTAATGCAAATTTATGTACACTGAGAACTCACATTTCTCTCCATTGGTAGTTTTCACACTTATTATTGCTTGTTCACACGTCTTTAATAATTTCAATGGAACCTCCTATAACATTCCTTTTATTTAAAACCTACCAAATTAAATTTCTAGGTTCCCTATCATATGATTTTTCTAGATCGATGAAAACCGTATACAGATTTTCCCTCTTCACGAGATATCTTTCCATTAATTTCCGAAATGAGAAGATAACTTCCATAATTGATCTCACTGACATAAAACCAAATTGGTTTTTACATCTTTTGGCCTTTTGTCGAAGTCTTTACTCCATTACTCTCTCTCATAACTTCATAGTATGACTCATAAGTTTGAACCCACGGTAGTTGACACAATTTTGTATGTCTTCATTTGTTTTAATGTTTTCCTCACTTTTACCACCCTAATTCTGCGGAAAAAGTATGTTCTACTAACGAAGTATTCTCTCTTGTTCTAATGCCTCCTATATAGTGATAGAAGCCCGGCCCAACTGCTTGATAAGGGCTGAGTCGTTAGCCCATATGAGTTAAATCTTAGGGGTTAGGCATGTGAGGCCGATTGCAAGTAAGTTAGGAAAGTGAATAAAGTGATAAGGCTTGGGTTGTTAGTAAGAGCATCCATTGAGTAAGAGTGTCCATAGTATTATATTTCTTTCCCAGTTAAGTAGTAGGATTTCTTTAACTAATTATGTGGTGATCTTCTCTTGATGTAAGGGAGATCTTTTTAATTTTCTTTCTATCATGTAAAGTTAGCAGTGACTATTTATTAAAAGAAGAATAACGAGAGAGGAATCATAAAGTTATCCCCAAAATATGTGCTTACACAAGGAGGTGTACTCCATCCTCGAACTTGGACACAAGGGGATTTAGTCCATCCTCGAATTTGGACAATTTTATCTTCGACTTTCCACCTTGTTCAAAACATTGTCTTCATTTAAAAGTTTACTAAAATATTCCCTCCACCTTTCTTTGATATCGTTGTCCTTCACTAAAACCTTTTGGTCATTTCTTTTAATACATTTAATACGGTCTAAGTCTCCACTTTTCCTTTCACTTACATTTGCAAGCTTATAAATATCATTCTCTCCTTCTCTTGTTACCTACACATTAATAGTTCATCAAATGCTTTGAATCTTGCATCACTTACAACTTCCTTAGCTTCTTTCTTTGCCTTCTTATACATCTTATAGTTTTTCTTATTTCCAGTCCTATATCAAGCTTTGTAATGTCTTCTCTCGAGAAGCCTCTTGAACCTTTACACTCCACCACTAAGTTTCTTTATTATAATGTCTTTTTCCTTTCGACTCTCTCAGTACCTCTTTAGAAACATTCCTAATACAGTTGGCCATTTGATTCTACATCGTTGTAGCTTCTTCCTCAAAATTTTGTTCTCCCTCTCCTTCAGCTTGTTTTAAGGCACATTTTATTTACTACCATTCTCTCTCTACTACTAATGTAAATATCTAAAACTACTGGCCTATGTTTTGTGGTCAAACTCTCTCCTGGAATAACCTCAGAGTCTTCACAAGTCACTCATGTTTTCTAACAAGGAAAAAGTATATCTGGCTCCTACTAGTTCAACCATTATTCAAAATTCAAACTTCCTAAATCTTTAACTAACCGATTCTATTCTCTCATCTCTAACAAGGTCATGGGTAATATGAAGAGTTGAGATATATTCTAGGTGTTCTCACTTATGGCCCTCTAGTCTTTAGGATCACCTCAACTTAGTACTTACTGTGATGATGACTAGACGGTTGTCTGAAAACTTGGTTGTCTACCACTTGCTTTTTTATTTCTCTTGGAGTGCTAAGAAAAATCCTTAGGTTGCCAAATTTAGCACTGAAGCTAAATATAAATCCATGCCTTTATCGCAATGGAGCTCATGATATATTCTAGGTGTTCTCACTTATGGCCTTCATTTACTGTCTTTAGGATCACCTCAACTTCATACTTACTGTGATGATGACTAGCCGGTTGTCCGAAAACTTGGTTGTCTACCACTTGGAGTGCTAATAAAACTTTTTTATTTCTCTTGGAGTGCTAAGGAAAATCCATAGGTTGCCAAATTTAGCACTGAAGCTAAATATAAATCCGGCCTCTATCGCAATGGAGCTCATCCGGATCTCTTTTCTTCTGCAAGATATATCTCATTGATCAAGACACCTGCTCTAAATTATGAAAATTTGAGTGCATTATCTATCATAATTAACCCAGTTCTATATGTGCGGTCTAAGCACATTGAGGTTGATTATCACTTACATGCAAGAGGGAGTCGCTCTTAGTTCACTCCTTTTGGGATTCGTGCAATCATCATCTCAATTGGTAGATATTTTCACTAAAAGCACTTCCGTGAGAAGTCTTTGAATCTATTTTCACCAAAACTAGGCCTTGTACTTGACCCAGTTTGGGAGGGGTCATAGAGTGGGGGCCTATGACCCATGCATAGAAAGTCAAGTGAAGTTGCATATCTATGCGAAAGATGGTTAATTTAAAAGAGAAATTGGAGGAGGTAGAGGAGTTAATTAAAGGCTAGTATTTTTTCAACCCGTTTTTCAACCCATTCAAACATCCTATAGTTCTATTTGTTGCAACTAAGTGTACACTTTTGTAAGAGAGAGAATGAACGACACACTCTCCAAGTTGAGAAAACCCCGAACATCCTTAATAGCCTTTGTTAGTATTTTCATGTGTTGGCTAATTCATGGGTTGGACAAAACTTTGGGTCCACTGAGTTTTATTTTTCAATTTATTTTAGAACGGACTATGGTTGTGTCGCCGGAAGAGCTGAAGTGAATAAAAGAAGAAATTCAGAAGACACCTACAAGGCCTGATCAATCGGATGTTCATCAGGTCCCAGTTAACAGTGTTGACAGTGCCGACAGAGAAGAATTTTGGGAAACAGGGGCTTACCCGATTGATCAAACCCCATACCCGATCGATCGGACCTCGGGAATTTTGTAGAATGGACTGCGTGGAATTGTTTCCTTTTCCAACTAGTGTTCCCAAGTATAATCATATTTGTGTTTTAATACTAAGGCACGAATATTGGGCTATATAAAGGGTGTTTCTCTTAACCCTAAGTAAGACAAGAAGTTATTCTCTTTTTGTTCTGAGGTGAGGAAACCCTAAGAGAGATTCCTTGTTCTCTAGAGCCATTAGTGAGAGTTTGTGCTAAAGATTTGCTCTAGAAGGTTTGTTACTTCTACTTTCTTGTAGAAGATTTGATCATCTTGGTTCACAAGGTATTGCTGGATCAAGTGTGGGGAATGGTGCGCAACGGGGAAGTTATGGCAACAGGCATAGTTTTCAAAATAAGAATCGTATCGTAAATCGTTCATATCCATAAATCGAATCGAATCGCGAATCATAACGTGAATCGTAGGATTTTTTTATTTTTCTAATGAAAATGAAAAATAATTAAAAATTAAAAGAAAAAGAAAAAAGTAATTATTCATAACCATCCATTGCCATTTATAGTATAAATATAATAACAAGTCTATCATGCAATCATATCAAGAACATCATGACATATATTAATATATATATAAAATAAATGATGTGTAAATAGTTAAATAAGTTTAAATTATCGCTATATATTTTTTATTATATTTAAATCAAAATATAAAAATAAAATAAAATATGATCCAAACCATCAATCTTACATTGTAGTATATCTCTTAAAATTAAGAAAGGGTTCATGAAGAAAAAAAACCAATATAGATTAAAAAAAAAAGATATAAACAAGCACCATACGTACACTCGAATGCTTTAGTTAAATGCATGTTCTTTATTCATCTTTAAAACCTCATCAAAGCTGTAAAAAATTCTTACGAGGTTTCGTTAACTATTAAATAACCTTTTAAAAATACAAGCGATAAAAGAAAGAGAGAATAAAAAAAGGAAAAAAGGTAAAAGATTATTAATATTAGCTTATTGGCTATATCCATTCTCGCTTAGTCGAATCATTTGAATCGTAAGATTCAATGAAACGAGTATCGAATCATAGGATTCACACCTGAATCCTAAGATTCACTTGTAAATGGGATTCATTACATAGAAACGAACCGTTTTCCTTAAGATTCGGGATACGAATAGGGATTCAGGATATAAATCGTAGGTATCTAATAACTATGGCAACAGATTTAGGATAAGTTGTGCAAGAACAACTACAGTTCTTAGGTCGATGGATTGACTGGAAAAGGGAGTTGTGAGTATATCTTGTAACTGTTCAATAGTGATTGATTTCAGATTGTGGTTTTTCTCCCTAGATAGGGTTTCCACGTAAAAGATTGTGTGTGCCATCTTGTGGTGTGTGATTGGTAGATTTGATTGCTAGTTTGCATTGTTTTTTTTTTCCCGCTGCATTGGTTTTTGGACTTGAATCCATTCTAATAGTCGATAAAAAGGGCACTTTTAGCCTCGGTGAACCACATATATTTTGTCTCTTAATGTGGTGTTAATTTGTTATCAGATATTAGTTTTAGTTTGGTTTGTCCGCTTCTCCTATCTTACAATCAAGGTTAGAAACTACCCAAGTTGACTCTTGACTTTCCCAAATCATCTCGCTTTGACTGAGGACCAAGTCAAATACCGGGAGACTCGGCCGAGTCACCTCATTTTAATAAATTATTTGCATCCAAAACCATTTGATAAGTAGATCTGATTTTAAACAATTAATATTTATTTTTAAGTAATTATACAGGCGGTTTTAGAGTTTGTGATTTATTAATGACACGGGATATAATTTGAAACTAATGTTTGATCTTTTCCATTCAATATTTGGATTAATAAATTACGTAATATGCAATATTTTCTTAAAACTGACACGGGATGTAATTTGAAACTAATGTTCGATCTTTTGCATTCAATATTTGGATTAATACATTACGTAATATGCAATATTTTCTCTTTTATTTCCCTTAAATAGTATTTTTCTTGCATATGTAAATTTACTAATTTAAATCGATTATCATGTTTATTTATATTTTATAAGTATTTAACTCATTTTAAAATATTTAAAAAAAAACATGACTGTTTCAAGTCTCTGCATTGACTCTATACGAATTGATTTTTTTGCATTTGACAGGTCAAGTCCAAGTTACGAGTTTTCCAACCTTGTTTACAAATACAGTAAACTTATATAGATGACAAAATAGTATGAAAGCCACAGTAAATTGGTAGTTAGATAAAAATCCTCGCCAAGATGGATATTGTTGGAGATTTGTCTCTCATTTTTGTGAAAAATGCAAATGATTTAGAAATAGTTCATACAGTAACTTTTCTTGTCTAGTTGTAAAAGAAAAAAAAAAGGCTAAAACCCCACGATGAGCATGAGTGGACCATTCACGGTCCGCCATGTCACCACGGGTAGGGGCTGCCCATGGTGACGTGGCATACACTGAGTGGGGTTCACTCACGGTCACCATGCATAGACCCACTCAAAGGATCTCAATTCCTATTTATTAAGAGGTCATTGAAACTCTATTATAGGAATTTTGTTTTGGGAAGGAATTCAGTATGCTTCTATTCAAAGAGGTTATGACGTGTGAACTCTCAGCCATGGAAGAGATGCCTTTTCAGGATAATGACATTAAGCACGGGTTTTGACATTACTCAATGACTGCAATCTGTTTATTTTTTTGGGGCATTTAGCAACAGGTCCCTCAACATTTGATTTTATGACCTTAGATCCACCATCTCTTTTCATAATGTGGTAGGTCCTTTTTTCCAATTTGAAAACTTAAAATGTCTAAATTACCCTTTCTTCAAATATAAATCATATCCCATGATTAGTGGGATATGCCATTAATAATGGTTAACTGCCATTTCAAAAGACAAATAAAATTCAAAAACAGAAATAGATTTCAAGAATTCAAAATTTTGAATAAATCTGTTCAGAACTCAGATAAATTCGTATAAAACACAAATAAATTTGACAAAAACTTAAAACTTAGGGGAATTTGATAAAAACTGAGGTAGATTTGTCCAGAACTCAGATAAATTTGTTTTGGAACTCAAATAAATCTGTCAAGAACTCAGATAAATTCGTATAAAACACAAATAAATTTGACAAAAAAACTCAAAACTGAGGTAAATTTGATAAAAACTGAGCTAGATTTGTCCAGAACTCAGATAAATTTGTTCTGGAATTCAAATAAATATGTCCAGAACTCAGATAAATCTTCTGTATATAGACAACTAAATTTGACAAAAACTCAAAACTTAGATAAATTTGATGAAAACTGAGCTAGATTTGTCCAGAACTCAGATAAATTTGTTCTGGACTCAAATAAATCTGTCCAGAACTTAGATAAATTCGTATAAAACACAAATAAATTTGACAAAAACTCCAAAACTTAGATAAATTTGATAAAAACTGAGCTAGATTTGTCCAGAACTCAGATAAATTTGTTCTAGAACTCAAATAAATCTGTCCAGAACTCAGATAAATTCGTATAAAACACAACTAAATTTGACAAAAACTAAAAACTCAGGTAAATTTGATAAAAACTGAGCTAGAGTTGTCCAGAACTCAGATAAATTGTTCTGGAATTCAAATAAATCTGTCCAGAACTCAGATAAATTCATATAAAACACAAATAAATTTGACAAAAACTCAAAACTCAGGTAAATTTGATAAAAACCGAGCTAGATTTGTCCAGAACTCAGATAAATTTGTTCTGGAATTCAAATAAATATGCTCAGAAATCAGATAAATTCATATAAAACACAAATAAATTTGACAGAAACTCAAAACTTAGATAAATTTGATAAAAACTGAGCTAGATTTGTCTAGAACTCAGATAAATTCATATAAAACACAAATAAATTTGATAAAAACTCAAAACTTAGATAAATTTGATAAAAACTCAGCTAGATTTGTCCAGAACTCAGATAAATTTGTTCTGGAATTCAAATAAATCTATTCAGAACTCAGATAAATTCATATAAAACAATAAATTTGACAAAAACTCAAAACTTAGATAAATTTGATAAAAACTGAGCTAGATTTGTCCAGAACTCAAATAAATTTGTTCTGGAATTCAAATAAATCTATCCAGAACTCAGATAAATTCGTATAAAATACAAATAAATTTGACAGAAACTCAAAACTCAAGTAAATTTGATAAAAACTCAGCTAAATTTGTCCAGAATTCAGATAAATTTGTTCTAGAACTCAAATAAATCTGTCCAGAACTTAGATAAATTCATATAAAACACAAATAAATTTGACAAAAACTCAAAACTTAGATAAATCTGATAAAGACTCAGCTAGATTTGTCCAAAACTCAGATAAATTTGTTCTGAAACTCAAATAAACTCAGATGAATAGCAACAATTTTCTTGCAAGAAAGAGTCCCCATTTTTTGTTGCTATGATTGCAAGAGCTAGACTTACACGAAACGGAAAAAGGAAAGAAAAGGCAAAGACAACAATGGGTTTTTGTCTTATGCAGAACCCGTCGAAGGAGAAGGCTAGGACCTGTCTCGTTTCCATCGCCAGGCCGTCGCCATCGTTGCCGGTGTAGTCGGAGATGGCTAACTTCGATCTGCAGAGCTCTCTAGTGAAGTCCCTCGTTCCTAGAGAAGAAGATGGAAGGGGTTCTCCGGGACAACAAAGAATGAGAGAGAACTTAGCCTAGGAATGAGGGAGAATGGACGATTTGAACTTTTAAAATTTGCAAATTAGTCATCAAAATATATGATGTGGCATATTAGGGACCTCTCGCCAAAATATCTCCAGCTGTATGTACTATAGACATTAAAAAAAAAGTTGTTGGACTAGCTGCCTTACAAGACCAATATGAGGGACTGTTGGCTAATTTACCCTATTTTTTTTCATGGAGTAATCGAAATAGAGCTTGATACTATATGGAAGGAAAAGGAAAAAACTCAACAAATGAAAACAAGGATTTAGGCTTGGCAATGTGCCTACAGCCACGGGGAGAAATTTGAGCTTCTATTGTCTTTTAGAAAAAATAGGGTTACAAAGATTCATTGGGATTTCTCTCCCACTTGTCTCAAACCCTCAAATATTTTTTCATAAATCCCTAAAGTAAACTAGTACCTCAAGTATTCCTACACACCCAGTGTGCATAGTAAGACCATGTACACCGGCTGTTGGGACCCACCCGAGGCCCCACGAATTATGAGGAATGAGGGGATGGAAAGATCCACTCATGATGGACCCAATTATAAAAAATGGGGCCAATCTCATGCCTCTAACCCCTTGATCCATCCCTCACAAGTTTAACAGTTTTATGTTACAAAGAAAAATTAACCCTTGATCCAATTGTCCAATCCATTCGGTGGTGTAAACCCCAAAGTCCGGTGACTATCAAGGGTGGGTCCCGTATATGTGAACGGTTTGGATGGATCATAAGGTGAGCCCTATTATGTTGCCCTCATCGTAAGACAGCAAAAGGTGAATGCACATGAAGTTTTGCATATAGGGAATTCTCCAAAATGTCCCTTTTTTCGCCCCACTTTTTTTTGTCATGGGACCCACCTTGAGCCCGGTCACAAGTCCGAATTTGACACTCATCCAACTTTTCTTCACCATTGGATTAAGATCATAATAAAATGATGCACTTAAGCCATTAAATTTTAGGGTAATGGATCAAAAGATTATGATGATCTTATAGAGTCAATTTTGCATATAGGTAGGTCTCATAAAGATCTTTCCATCCAATGGACTTCCATGATCATCATGTATCCTAGTGGGCCCAACTAGGAGTGGCATTTTTCAGGAGAAAAATGCTCGGCGCTAGACAGCACGGGAGGATCCTTACCTTGGCTCATGTGAACAGGAGGAAATCCGCCTACTCACACACGTGGGGCCCATTTCACTCCATTCGCATGGGTCAAAGTCGAGGTTGGGGACTTACATAAACCCTTTAGAAAACAAATAGAAATGGATATTTCTCTCGAATTTCATCTTCTAGCTCATATGTCTACTCTGGGATTCCCAAAAATTGCAACTTATATCTAGCCTCGATTTTTGAAATAATGTAGAAACTTCTCGTATACCTTAGACTCACTAAATCTTACAACAGATCTAAGCATAATGCCTAAGATCGATGCATGTAAAATAACTTCAACAAAACAAACATTATACTCTTTATAAACCATGGTCATATATTGAATTGAATCATGGTTTCATAACCATAATAATTCAGAAAATTAACATTTGGTTCAACTAGATCTAGCTCCAAATCAACCAAACTTAATGAAGCTTAATTGGAAAGGAGAACGTGGAAATACAAAATTATACTATGCAAGTTCTACTGATCTATTTTAGTTGGATTTAATTTTTCAAAACCATATATAAACGAATAACCATGAATAATTTTGTTAGCCTCTTTCTCTTTGGCTCTTGGGGGCTTTTGCCCATGTCTTTTTTCTCTTCTTTTCAATACAAATTTACCTCTCAGTAAAAATAAAAAATAAAAAATGAATAACCGTAAACTACAATAGATCTATCTAAAATAGGACTCGGTTATTCAAACTTTTACATAGCTCCAGTCTATATAAATGAATATCAGCATAATCTAAGATGAAAACTTATTCAAACAGTCAGAGCAGGAAAATTGACAAGCCATCAAAATTGGAAACATAATGAGTTATTCAAGTGTGATCACATAATACAACAATTTGAATTTCAAAACATAACAAGTTGACCATGTGTGAATATGGTATTTTGAAATTGGGAAAACATGATGATAATTTCATGTTGAGAGAACAACAAAATCATTAAAGTCGGGAATGCAAGGGTAATAAAAGCTGAAAATAACAAATGGTCAAAGCATAATTTGTCAAATAATGTTAAGAACATAACAAGTTATTTAGAATTTAAGGAATACTGAATCTATCAAATGAGGAAAACAGCAAGATAGTCACAATTGAATATTAGTTTTGGGATCTGAAATCATTTAGCCCTATGTGAAATTGAAGTATCCTCATTGATTTGGAGAAGAATCAAATATATCAGAATTGAAAACATACAAAAGAGCACATATTAAAGAAAATATCACAATATAAATTTGAAACCAAACAAGATAGTCATGTTCCGGAAAAATAAGGTAACTGGGTTTGAAAAGTATCATGGTGATTTAGCATTGTGAAAACTATGAAGTTTCCATACCCATCAACCTTGAATGTGGGTAATTTTGTCTCTATAAAATTTACCCCAACAAACTCCCTATTGTGGAAAACTTAAATCTTAGGGCTCATTGAAAGGCAAGAACTATAAATCAAGGACCCCATCAAGCTTATGATCACAAGCTTGATGGGGTCCTTGCTTTATAAAAACATCCTCTTAATCTTGTTTTGGAACATCAAGATAATCAACATTGAATAATAGCTCACATTTAACAGAACAATATACTATTAAGGAATAAAAGATATTAAGGTATTTATTTAGGCAAAACAACAGTTGAGGTTAAGCAATAATCAGAACATCATATCACAATCACATGAAAGACTATTCTCTAAGTAAACTTTACTCAATATTTCTTATAAACAAGTTCAGTGTCTATACTCTTAGGTAAGATTTGTTAATCTAATGTATCTCCAATTGGAATTGAAAGAAACCGGCTATAGTCTAAAGATGCAGGTTAACTATCTAAATTGGATACACATTGAGGAAATGCATATAAATGGGCACAAAATAGTTAGAATAACAATTAACATAGCAAGACAACTTAATTAGGGAACAACACCTTCAACATCGATTAAAATGGAAAAACAATAAGTTAAACAATAGTCAAGGTAATTATAATTGAGAACATGGGACTAGAAAAAAAAAAAAAAAAAAAAACTCCCTAATTATAGACTGTTACCAACCCCATCATGGAGTTCTACCCAATCTCACTGCACATTCTAGGGTTTCTAAATTTCATTAATCCTTGAAGTCTTGTATGCTCCAAAACACAAGTTTCGCTGCTTTAGATTTAACCAATCTCATGTTTTAAGAGTTCACACTGCCATCTTGGGAGTTTGGGTTTCGGTCGGGGCATGACTGAATGGTATATAAACGGTAAATAAGATCTAAACAAAAATGAATTGATTGCGACTAGATTGTATTGTAGAACATAGAATGTCACTAAATTGCACCGATTGGAAGAATCTTGAACTGCGAAGTGCACTATTATTCATGGTTTCAAAACGTGGCCAAAAAGGATTTTCTATAGGTCTAATCAATATAATACATATGAAGTGTATGCTCGAGACCTTTATATTCCACTTCGTTTTACTTCATATTAGGGCTTTTTTTTTTTTTTTTCAAAACTCTTTTCTAAAAAAGTTTCATTGCACCTCATTCATTTGCGTAGAATACATAGAAATTTTCATAGCCAAATGAGCTCCACGAGGGATTATTAATGCAATGAGTGATGATTGATGAAGGATATGAGATGAAGGGTGAAGGAAATAAGGTGTCAATCTAGATGGAGCCTACACTTTCCTAGAGTTTTAATAATTAGGATGATGGATGGATATTCATTTCTCAACTTCCCTTAATTTAAATCTCATTAAAAAGAAGGTTTTTATGGTCATTTTTGGATATTTACGTTTGATTCTTCATTTTAACCACTTATAAATTCTTAAAAACTCAATTACATGAAACAAAGAGGCCATTAGAAAAAAGAGTAGCTAGAATCAAAACTGAATTATTAGTCTAGGTTCTATACAATGCTGAAAGTAGACATTTTGGCTTTTTACCGATGCAATGTCCAAAAACTAGTCATAAAACCATGCTATGTACCTTTCATTCTGGTTTTTATTTTTTTTGAAAAAGTGCATCAATCTAATAACAAAGCTAGTTTTATATCCCTCAGAAGTGTTGTTCTATTAGAACAGAAATTGAGTGATTATATATCTTGACAAGACATGGGTGATGGTTATAAATCATTTCTTTCATTGCCACCGATTGTTAATAAAATGAAATCCGCAGCGTCTTTTCCTCTCTTCTCCATGAATCATCAAATGAGACTTCCACCAGTCTAAATCCTAGGAATGATTCCCCTAAATATATAGGCAACGATAAAGGATGAAGGAAAGCCGGATACCACGTACGACTAAAGGTCTTGAAATGATACTAAAGACCCAACAAAAGTGCTGGCTAATTTGACAGTGAGCCATTGCCAGAACCAACAATAAAGAGGAAAGGTGAAATCCGTGAACGAGATGCCCTACAACTCATCTTAGAATCAGTAGTACTACTTTGTTTTGATGTCCTAAACCCCATTTTAGAATCAGTAGTACTTTGTATTAATCTTCTAAAACCCATTTTAGAATCAGCAGTACTTTGTTTTGATGTTCTAAAACCCATTTTAAAATCAGTGCTGCTTAGTATCTTGTTTTGATATCTTAAAACCCATTTCAGAGTATTCAGTAGTACTTTGTGTTTGATGTCCTAAAACCCATTTTAGAAATCAGTAGTACTTTGTATTCACTCCTATGAAATAGAACATTTGTGATCTTATACCATCAAAGTATTCCTCCTATGACCGATCTTATGCCATCTTCTCCACTGCACATGTGGGTGCAGCTAGATAGATAGATATATATATATATATATATATATATATATAGAGAGAGAGAGAGAGAGAGAGAGATGTCCTTAATTTTGGGTGTCTCCTATTTTATCTTCTAAATCTCTCACAGGGGGAAAAAGTAATAGAACCTGGGAATAAGTAAGATCAGTGAGTCCATGATTTAGGGTGTGAAGGAAGTAATAAAAAAAACCCACCCCATATGAAGAAAACCTAGTCTATTGCAAGTACACATAGATATAGAGTAGCAAAAGTAGAGACAGAGAGAGAGAGAGTACCCTTGATTGGAGAACTCATAGAGCTTCCCTCTGGGGGAGAAGATGATGAGAGCTACCTCCACATCACACAACACAGACAGCTCAAATGCCTTCTTCAGCAGCCCATTTCTACGCTTAGAGAACGTCACTTGCCTACTCGTTGCGTTCTCTATCCTCCTCATCTGCGTCTTACCTCTCACCATCTTCTCCCTCCCTCTCTCTCTATAGATGATTCCCTTTCTGTGAAAAAAGTAACCAAGATCTGATCACTGATAAAAAACACAATCCCAACAAAAACTACCAAAACAAGAAAACCCCCAGGCCTAAAATGATTACACACCTCAAATAGGAAGCCAAGTGCTGCGATTCTCCGCACCAAGACAGCTTCAGCTGGAAAAAAAGGGATAAAAAGGCAAAAAAAACATACTACTCAACCCTTTCCTTTTCCTTCCATTTATTCCTCCTCCTCCCACACCAAGAGAAGAAAAAGATCCAATGGCCCTCCTTTTCCTTTCCTTTATAGTATTTACTTGTTTGGGTATAAAGCAAATAGATTACAAGAATCATGGACCAATGGTGTCTGATAGGCTGAGAGTGGTGCCTGGTGTTAAAGTTTTACTTCAAGTAAACCCAAATTACTATTACCTTCTACAGTCTACCCCAAAAAGAGAAAAAAAAAACACCCTGCTGTATAAATCGAAAACAGATACCATTCCAAGTAGTAAAAATAAATGCAGTTGATCAAACGCCACGTGGCACGTGATGGGCCCCAGTATGCCTACTCTTTTTACACTTTGACAGCTCATATTAGTCCGGCCATTGCAGTTGTAGCCTTGTAGGAAATGGTATCACCTCACCACTGCTGGTGTGCATGGAAGAGTGGGCCCCTCCAATACGAGAATACCGTACGATCCGTACTCCCTGTGGCCTCTGAGATTTAGACACGTGGACTCGTGATGGTCGCGGGGCCTGTTTACGGGACTGCTTCACGTGCCTTGTCCTCCTTCTCCTACTTCTCCAATGGCTTTAGTACCGTACTCTGCGAGTGTATTGGTGTATCGATATTTGATACCGATTTAAAATGTCTCGTCCCATTCAAATCAGGTACGTAAATTGCAACGCTCAACAAACAATAGGGACTAGTTTGACACTTTTTACTTAAAAAGCCTTTATTTCTCATTAAAAATATACTTTAATTCAAAATTTCTTACATCATTAAAAAGAAAAACCTATCTATATCCAATAAAAAAAATCGCCACTTTTCTATACAAAAAGTAAAAAAAAAAAATTATAACAAACAACTAAAAAAAATATATCATAATCCACTTATATTTTATTCTTTCTTTAAAATTGACTTTACTTCACTTGACTCTATTAATAGAGTTGTCAAACAAACTAAAATTTGTGATTAAAAAGAAGAAGTAATTATGAGAGGGGCCATTCATTCTGGCCATCCGATTGTTTCATCAAACATCCATCAACATCAACAGGGTGGTTGAGATGATGGTTGATGAGTTAAGACTTTGAGCGATTAATTAGAACTTAATAAGTAATAACCCTTCAAACTTCATAGACAATATTGGTGTAATCCTTATTGGCCATTGGACTTTAAGGCGGTTAAAATTGAAAGCTAGGATAATTTGGTGGGGCTGACCTTTTTTTGCCCTTTTCTGGATCAATCCTTGTGGGCAGAAAGACTTTTAAATTTGACCTCATGCCAATGATAAATTTGCATATAAATGGACCAAACGAGCCATCGTTATTGATACAGTCATACAAGCAAAACTAAATGCGTGTGCATGATTTCGTATGGTCTGTAAATATGTTACAATGCGAGCTTTTTGTTTTTGGCTATGTATGACCTTTTCAAGAGTAAGAGTATGGCCTTGATGCAACACGTGCCTGCCTCCCTCAGTTTTCTATGCTGAATTCCACCAAACGATAAAATGTCTTCCAGAAATAAGCCTTTTTTACGCTGAAAACCGATGGCTCTCACGACCCACTCCCTTTTCGGGCGAATTTATTGTCAGCCACATGTGAGAGAGGATCTTAAATAGTCAAGGTTAATGTGAGTGCCATAATGGAGTCCGTGTATGAAAGCATGTTTGAAGGGTTTTCATTGATCCTGTATCTTTTCTTTTTTCTTTTGGTAAATTTTTTGGACTGGACTAATTCTTTCGGACTTAGAGAGAATTCGAATAAACTCTCGTATAGCCACCAGATGTAAATTATGGTCTTAGGTCAACTGAGCTACCCTTAGGGTTTCATTGATCCTGTCTGTTTAAATGAATTCTCATAATTTATGACTTTAAGCTTGACAAATCCTTCAAATGCCTCAACATTGGGAAAGGTGGGATTTTGGAGAATTCCAAAAGTAGAGAGAGTATGTTTGCACTAATCAAATTGAGGGGTTATATATTTGTAGTCATTTAAATATGTAAATGATTTTTATATTTGATAATTATGATAATCAGGCTTGTTTGTGCTCATTTATACGTGTATTGTTTAAATGAGGTGTAAAAATAATGTGTAAATAAGGTATTTTTCACATCAAGAATTTTAAAACTTTCAATTAGAGGTTTAACCAAACACTCTAATATGTAAATAAGTTCTATATAAAAAACAATAGCTTACGTTTAGGTTTTCCAAACAACAAGAGAATCCCCAGAAAATGCCCCACAGGATCCGGATTTTTTCATACAAGGGCAATGTTCTAAAAGAAAGTCTTCATATGGATAAAAATTAAAAAAGAAAAGGAGAAAGATTTAAAATGTGTTGTTTTATTATTTAAAGGTTACTGTGGTTATCGTCATCATCAAAGTATTGTCCCACTATGTTGGGGTTAAGAATCTTAAGATACATAAATTCTATTTCTCTATTTCGACCAATCTTGAGCCAAATCCACCAATAAATCACACTTCTTCATATCTACTTTTACTATTTTCATCAACATCTTCTTTGGCCCACCACTTTCCCTTTGCGGGCCATCAACCTTCATAGCTAAACTTTTTTTATTGGCGTCATTGCCGGCCTACGTAGGTTAGACATGCCCAAACTGAAAGGTTACCGTGATAACTTAAGAATTTCAAATAAATCGATGCATTGCATAAATCCACCGTGAGATTAATTGAAGGAATGATCTGAATTTATACGACCTAATGATAATTTAAATTTAAGTTAATCCTTATCCAAAGGAAAGGAACTTTATCTCTAACTAATTCTATGCCAATCTTATAACATCTCTAGCATCCCCCTCAATCACGTGATCCTCTCATGGATGGAAAGGATCTATGATTGTTAACATGATAATAAATCATATATCCTTTTATCTCTAAAATAAAAATGATAAATATCTTACAAAATCAAACATCATGTTTTTCTAGTGATCATCGTTTATCCGTGAATCTATTGTTGTCGGAACCTTGGAACCCACACCTTTTTGAGTGGTCGGTGCTTACTGAATTAAATCTGTCGCGAGTTCTTGAAGTAAAAATATCAAGATCGTAAGGCTTTGGTATTTGGATGAATGGATGAGAGATGATATTTGATATAATTGAAAAACAAAGGAATTAATTGTGATTATTTCGAAAGATAGGACTGTGCCCAGCTTGATCGTAAAATCATCACTGTCACTAGGCCTCAGCTCTGATAACATATGAACTTTCAAGTAAATTTGATGCATTGAATAAATTCATCGTGAGGAGATTCATTCAAAGAATGATCTCAATTTATACAACCTAATGATGATTTAAATTTAAGGTAATCCTTATCCAAAGGAAAGAACTTTATCTCTAATTAATTCTATCCTGATCTTATACCTTCTCTAACGGTAACTATACATGTTGATTTAACAAGTTTATTTTTGGTTACTATTTTTTAGGATGTTGTTTAAGAGAAGAAAGTTCTAAAGCTATGATCTAATTGTCCTTATTCATTATTTAAGTAATTTATAATCCTTTCTTCTGGAGAATCAAGGGCCCGCTTGGCAATTAAATCCTTAAAGCTCCTCACAAACTTTCCACAAAGCTATTGAAGAACTAAGTTTGGATGTTGCATCAAAACACAACCTAACCCGACGTTATAAGCATCTGTAAAGATAACAAAACCACTCTTTCCAGTCAGTAAGGTAAGTATTGGGGATGTTGATTGATCAAAGACAAACTAAGAGAGCATCCATTGTTTAATCATCACGTGCAACATAAATTATATAAGAGTTTCATATTGTGACCAATAAATGTACATTTTGTGATGTACATATAGTGCCACATGTTTTTTTTTCTTAGTAAAAATATAGTGCATGCCAAATGTTGGTAATTTAGAACTGAACACGTCAATGAAATCTTAAAAGAAGTGAAGGAATGTTAAGCATGCATATTATTAGAAAAACAGAGCCTAAATTTATAAGAGCATAAAATATCTTAACAGAATCAAGGAATCAAGAAACTACGGAAGAATTTTTATAAGAAAAGGGGGAAGGTTAGAGAGAAGAAGAAAAGTAGGCCTTCTTCTTCGAAAACGGGGTGAGCCCTAACCCTAAATAGCGTATTTATAAATTTGTATTTTTCAAATTTTACAAATTATTCCTACCACAATTCCTATACTTACAGAATTACGACACTAACTCAATGGCCTAGTTGAAAATATAAATCAACCAGGATTGACTAGAGATCAGTTATGTTAGCTAACTTACCTTCTTCCTTCTCACTCCCCTCAAGCTTGTCCGGCAAACAACCAAAGACATATTTGACAAGAGGCTTGATAAAGACATTAGGGGTCTAATCATATGGCACCAAGAATTGAGTAACAAATGAGCCAAGAGCATCCATCTCAAGAATAATGTAAAAATCAATCTCAATTTATTTTGAGAGATTTTGACAATTAAAAAAAAATACAAAAAAGAGAAAATGGTGTTACAGAGAGAAAACACCGACATATAATTGAAATGGGGTTAACTTAATTTATTTTTACATGCAAACTTGTAGAGGAGTTTAAGGGTTGAAACATTTATGGTAGCCACCGGCAGAATCTGAAAGTTTTCCTTGGGGGGGGGGGGGCGGATTTTACACATGTAAGTGTTACATATGCAAATGTTATACATGTGGAACACATTATCATATTTGTCAGAATCGTCGGTTTCATGTGAATAAAGAGTACATTCAATAGTTTTAGATGTATTTGGTTTTTGGACATTTTCACAAATCTCTCAAAATCCAAGAAGAATGAAGAAACAAAATTAAAATTTTCGATATTTACCATTAGTAAAAGAATATTGAATGGTTTGGACCATGAATTAGGGGGAGTACAACAGTGGAGAGGATTAGATACATAGGTTGGGGTCTTTTTACCAATTACTCAACAAGAGTTACAAACAGTTAAGATTATCAATCTCAAGCTCCTGCGATTAATTAGTTCAATAAACAAACTAAGTGGTTTGGATTACAAATATGGGGCCCACATGAATGAAAAACAAAGGTGGCTGATGGGGCCCACAAAAATGCAATAATCATGTGATACATTATACTAATGCCTTCTTTTAGAGGAGGTTTGGAAGTAATTTTCACATCTATTCAGGTGTGAACGTGAAGGTCTTATAATGATGTGTAAATGAATTATATTTTGATGAATCCGTGCTATCATATACTGATACACATTCATTGCTGACTCTTACACAAGTCAGAACACTATTACCACAAATTTGATTTTATTGAACAAGATCCTTCAATTGTAGCTAATTCAGCCCTTGTTGACTTGCCATCCTCCTCGGCAATTATCACATTCTCAACTCTTGCTCTCGACGACTTGTACGAGCCACCACACTACAAATTACCTGGATTTGCATGAAACAATTACACCTCCTAAGTCCTTTTTTTTTTTTCAACGTGGCTCACCTGGAACCAGTTACAACTCTAAAGTTTATTTGTAAGGTAGTGCGGTCTCTAAGGTCCACTCTATCAACTATTTTTCTAATGGTTCGATTACAAAAGTCTATTCCACTTTACAATGTATATGAACTTTAAAATAAACTAATAATGCTTTGCTTCTAGACAAAGAAGATGCCTTAAGTGCGCTTCTTGATGCTAAGAACCAAAACTACATGCTTTAGCCTCCTTGCAAGGTATTTGGTGATGAAGGTGCTCCAATGTGTGCTCAATCCATACTTTAAATGTTCGTGTGGTTAGGAAGTCCAGTTTTAACCTGGAGATCCTGCCTTCAAATCCCTTAAGGTCTTACCCGATACATAAGGATAGTGGGTGATTCTATGTATCCGTTGGATTTACCAATGATCAACCGAAGGGAGGCCGGTGGGTTCCCATGTTATAAAAAAAAAAATGTGCCTAACCAAGAAGGTAGTGGAGGTTTTAAGTCTCGGGTGATTTGAATTTACTATGTGAGCTTGAGAGGATACCATAGTGAAGAAAAGTTTCACTAATCACACTTCAACGAGCTTTGAATGCCATTTTATATGCTTATAAAGAGCCTAAGTGTGAGTGAAATTGAATTTTGGGAGCTTCAGTAAGTTGTTACTTAGTGGGCAATTTGTATTGGAAAAGAGTTCTCAAAATTTCAAAAGATACAACCATTGAAATGAGCTCAAGCTCAAATAGACAGTGCTCCAATGGCTAGTCTACAATTAACTAAAAGCAACTTACGGTTAGCCATGACTATCCAGCGGCTAGTTTGACGGACAGTTAAAAAATGTCAAATTGTACAACGGTTCGCTCACGGTTAGCAGTGGAGGATATACGATTAACCGTGAGATAACCATAGCTCAAAGTGCTTAGTTCTGAAAAAAGAACTGTGGGCAGAATGAAGGGCAACGATAGTTGGCTTACGGTGATCTTACAGTCAACCGTAGTAAGGACTACGGTTAGTCGTAAGCTGACTGCTATTCAAAATGGTGAAAAATCACACCATTCTACAAAAGCAGCCATGATAGGCCCTTGATCAGGACCTTACAATTGATTAGCCATACTCCTGTTATGGCTAGCCGTGAGGCTTGTATTTGAACAACTTAGCTACTCGTTTTGGCCAATTTAACCCTATCCAATTAACTAGTTGGGTTGAGAGTTCTATGGGGCTATTCTTAGTTTGCCTAAGTCCTTTTACCTGAATAGCCGGACACATTATGAAGATCCTAACTCGGTGAATTAGGGTCCTTTCAAGACTTGATCTTATAATTGATCTTCCTTTGACTTTTAGAAGCATGGTCTTAGATTTGACATGGAATTGACAAAATTAGTAAAGTGCATATATGACTATCACACTAACATCCTCACCCTGTATAATATATTTCTATGTTTGTATTTTCATAATTTTAAAAATAGTCTTTCTATAGTTATTTTCAGGATTTATAAAAGCCCACCATATTGCTATACTTTTAGAATTACAAACAACCCAAGAGCATAATTTAAAAATATAAATAAGCCATAACTGACTCAGTAGGATATGCTAGCCAGACTTGTAATCTTCCTTAACGATAAGTACAAAGAATCAAGGATATATTACTTGAAAACCTCAAATGAAATAGTAAAAGGTATGTCATATTAAATTATACAGGGACTGATCAGGAAAGAACTTATTTTAACAGAGCAGAACTAATAAAGCCAATTAAAAGATAGGGGTTTGATGACAACAATGTCTTCCATGACAATGATGATATATTTATGTTTTTCCCTCCCTCCTTTGGTGGAGTTTTTGACCTACTCAATTGTCAGTGAGCAGATTTGATCAGAGAATGTAACATTCTCATGTCTTATTAGACAGTGGTGTCCACTTTTAGTTCGATCCAACAATGAACGACACTTAATTCAAAGTTGATGATATCCAGCTATGCACAAATGAGGGGGAAAGTAATCCGATGGGAATCCAAAGGTTGGTGAGAGGTTGGAACTTGGAAGTTGGATAGGGAAGGGCCCACCAGAGGGCCGTGGATGGCTGAAAATCCACTAAAGTTAGATGAAGAAGGCGACAGTTTTGAGGCATTCAGATTTTTTTTTTTTTACCCCAACTAAGGGGTCTGAGACCGAAGAAAGAGTCTGTAAATACCTAAGAAAAAAGCCCATATAAGTGGGAAGAGACCCCGCACACCCAAAAATAAAGCTCATACAAGCAAAAAAGGAGCCCACACACACGAAAAAAGATGGCGTACCGAGGATTCGAGAACCCTAAAAAACTAAATGAGAACTGTCACTCCTCACCACTCAGGTAAGGAGCCATTCTTAAGGCATTTGGAATTAAATGCTTAGAGTCCAATTTGGAGGACCCTTATTTATGGACATGACCGCCCGATCAGGTTTTTAGTACCATCTGAAAGTGTGCATTAAGGGGCCCACTTGTCAACTAATGAGTTGGATTGGCGTACAGGTCTACTGACCCAATTGCGTCTAGTTTGAATGTGAAATTAAGGGCCCTCTAGTAAATTAACCTTCACACTTTTAGCCTGATTTTGAAATTATTATTATAACTAGTTGATTTCAGTTTAGGCATAATATGCGTTTGGGTCACTATGAACTAGTTTATGGGACAAGGGATTGCTCGAATGGCTTTTTCGCTAAATCGGTTGGCTTGACCTATTTCTAACTTGATGCAAACCCAATCCATATGGGCATGCGTGGTCTTTGGATTGAACAATCTAGAACGGAATCAAGCCTGACCCACACTCTATCTTAACTTCAACTCACTTCTTCTCCATTTTACTCCTTATGGGAAATTTACTTCACTTTACTTCACTCATTTATCCAAATATATAGGCCCAGGACACAAATGCGGCGGTGCTAAATGCATAGTTGTCTTCATCATGTTCTCGTAATCCTGTAGGGGAATTACTACACTCCTCCACTACGACCTTATTACGTGATATCGATGAGGCAATCAATGTATTGTATCGAGAGGAACCCCTAAACCTTATATATAGATTTTTCAAGACAACACCCTTCCCATCATGGAGTCCGAATTTAATTAGGATCTAGATTCCTCTTAGCATAGGAAACTTTTTCAATATTGGAGTTTTTATTTAAGTGGGGATTCTAAAGTGGGGAACTCACACGGGCGTGTGGTCATTGGGCCACACTTCTTTTTGGTTTGTTTGTTTTGTGTGTGGTTGTTTTGGTTGCTTGTTTTCTATTTTTTTCAATGAAATATCTCCTTTTCAAAAGAAGAAAAACTCCAAAATTAATCATTTCATGCTTTCAAATATTGATATTGATGTCCTTTCCACCAATGTGTTGATATTGACGGATGTGTATCCTGTTTATAAGAAGAATATTCAGAGCATTGGATGATTAGATAGAACAATGCATATCTGAATTGCACACTCCTGCCACAGGTCAATATGAGCTGATATGGACTGTGTCTGTAGAAGGGCTTTTCAGATTTTTTTCAAGTGGTTGTGAAAACAATTGATTTTAAGGTTAGGATTGGAGCGTGATATAACGGGAAACGCGTTTGGTAGAGAATCAATAGATGCATTGAACACATTTGACTTGGAAGGAAAACAAAACCCCCAACTGTTTATGTCAGTTCACACATTCAATTAACACTAAATTAAATTATGTGCCTAGGTTTTGGCCTAATATCAAGAAAGGGTTCAAAAGTCATTTCTAAAGAATATTACTCTAGTTAAATAGAAATTTCGACCAAAAAAAAAGAAAAGAGAAGAAGCATAAAACCTGATTAGACTGATTGGTTAAGAATTATTTGGAAATACAATCCAGGGAAAAGGCGATTTTACCCCGCAACGATAGCGTTAGGGCTCATTTAAAATAAAACATCTTTTCTTCCCCATAACGACATCGTTAGATCACGTTTAAAGAAAAGAAATCCTTGTGTGGTGATCTTCCTTGGAGTTCTCCATATTTACATGCCCTTGCTTGTCGCCCCACCACACTTCAATTTTTTCTTTATTGCTCATGCTCCCTGTCGTGCTCTCTGTTGTTCTTGCTCACCACCACTCTCTAACCATCGCAATTAAAAAGCACGACTGAGATGAGTTTTCTCAATCTTTTTACCATTACTACGTGCAATGTGGTTGGTTGTCCGTGGCATTTTTGTGGGCATTTTTTTCCCTTGGCAAATGCATTTGCTCTCCCCTTGGTTGATATTGTATCCATTGTTGAATCAACCAAACCCCTTTTCTTTCATATTCAAATATGGGAAGCTTAAGAAAATCGCAAACATCCCTTGAGCCACTAGGGAAGAAGAGGGATAAATTACAAGTTTTTTTTTTTTTTAAATTTCTTTGAAAGTGCCATAACGATGTTGTTCGTGAGAAGAAAAGGGATTTTATTTTTAACGAGCCCTAACGATATCATTGCGGGAAAAAGTCACCCTAATTAGATATTTTTAAATATTTCTTAATCAATCCGTCTATTCAAGGTTTATGCTTAAATTTTTCGTAAAAATCTCAATTATATATATTCATTTGTATTATGATGGACCCAACCAGTCTTGATTACCTCAAGGCTCAAACTAATGTTGAGCAGGGCCAGACAGACCGTAACTCAAGCCAGGTGCACTATTCAACTCTTTGTTTCCTTCCTTCAGCTGCACAGCAGTTAGGCTAGCCGCGTACCAACCCTAGTCAGTCAATCATTTCAAATGCATGTGTTTGTGCAGATGCACTTGCCGCATAAAATGACAGAATTTAACGCCATTCTTCATTACTAGTTTGGTGCATTTGTGTTTTGCACTTCACCAGCATAGATTTGGATTTCTAACCTCCTATTTGAGGGGAAAAGTAACTTTCCTTTTACTTATAAGTTGTGCTCAAATCCATTGATCAACAATCAGGATCACCCAAATCTGATACAAAGCCTGTGGGCCAATGCAGCCAGAACCATGGCCCACATGTAGGACCCAAAGAAGGAGTGGGGTCTAGTGACTTGACTTCCAAACTCTAAAGACAGAATTCCTTCATCTAGGAATTAATTTTTCAGTTGTAGTTAGGAATAGGATTGGATTTCTAATTTCATTTGGAGTCTTTGATTTTAAGGATTTTTTTTTATTCATATATGAGCTATTGCAAAATATTTAGAGACAGATTTGAAGATTCATAGAAACTTTCTTCATGATTGAGTCTCTCTTCTTTTCCTTGCTTGGCACCTTCAACCAAACCACCAACCTTTCCATAGGATCATAATTCAAAACTATGGCCCACTATTCTGCTGATGGACTGGGAGAATAGGAGTTCGGACCCAGAAAAGAGGCTTACAGATATCAGGTACACTACTGACGTGGCTCCACATGTGACCTATTTCTAGACATGGGATAAGGTTATCCTCAGGACCATAGCCAAGCTGAGATGCTCTCACATAGGAAAAGCATCTCAGAGCATCTCCAAGAGCTACTTTATTTCTCCATATGCCTTTTTCAAAAAATAAAGGCTTATGTGGCAAAAAAGGCATATGTAAATTTGGCATCTCAGAGCATCTCCAAGAGATACTTTAAATTTGGATATGCTTTTTAAAAAATGAAGGCTGATGTGGCATATGTATTTTGGCAAATGTAACTTGGCAACTCCAAGAGAGATGCCAAATGCAAATGTAAGTGGGCCTATGATCATTATTTTATTCAAAAGAAAGATTTGCACCCAAAAACTCAAATGCAAGTGGGCTCTCACCATTATTTTATTCAAAAAAAAAATTTGAAGTATGCTTTATGGTATGCCAAATTTGGCATACCATCACATACTTCAAATGCCATGTAGGATATGGAGTATCTGTTGGAGACAATCTCATATGTCAATTAGAGTTGTTAGAGGCTGACATGGCAATTTGAAGTTGCTGTTGGAGTTGCTCTCAGCTCCATTGATTTACTTCCCTCAACGGTTCAACATCACCACCACCAACCCTGTCTCTTCCTCCAATTCTCAAGTACAAGCTACCCTTTTTTGGTAAACAGTACAAGCTAAACTAGAAAAAAAAAAGTGTCATCACCAAGTGATGTGCACAGCATTGTCACAACAAAAAGTCTATGCACCCCCGACTCCCATACCCCGACTGGGAGCCCGGGGTGCATGGGGACAAGCCGGGCTCCCAGTCGGGGTATGGGAGTCGGGGTGCATAGCACGGCTCTTGTCACAAAGAGTAGAGAAGTGGGCATATTTGAAAGGAGACTTGAAAATCTTATCAGCCTTTTTGAAATAAGCAATTAATAAGAACTTTCTTTGATAAGGTAGAATACAAATTTCACACGTAAAAAGTAAAGTATATGGCATGATATGGTGCCTATTTTGAAGTATCCCGCCATCGCAGAATGAGACCCTTTTCTCTAAAAACTAACAAAGACTTTAAGATCTTTTTGAAAAATTTCCTGTTTACAAAATAAAAGGCTGCAGAAAGCATTCCCAACTTCTCTGCAGATTGGTGCAACTTTTTCTGCTGAAGAAGAGGAAAATTTTGAATTTTTTTTTCTCAATGTCGTGGAAAATCCTTTCTTGTGAAAGAGGTGTCCAAATTGCTTTTCCACGCCCTTGAGAAAATGAGTTTTCACATGACACAGTCCCAGCATTAGATAAATAAGCCCTAAAAGTGTCTCACCATATTCATTTAATTTGTCACAAATATCTCAGAGCAAATGTCGTGATATTTCCGAAGGAAAATGGTGAGCCAAGATAATCTTGAATTTTCACCTATCTGAAAAATCTTCAAAGCATCACAAAACATGAAAATCTTGCAGTATTTTAATATTTTCTCATCAATTTTTAAGTTTGAATTATTATATCATTACCAAGAATTTCATGAAAATATTCAAAAGATCTCAATCGCCCGATGGCGACTAATAAATAGGAATGACATTTGTGATTATATTAATCAGTTAAATATGATCCTGTCACTACAGAGTGCATTAGATTGGTAACTCTTATCATTGATCATATATTTATTGAACCAAAAGCGATGTTAAATGCATGTGTTCCAAGATGTTAGTAGTATCTGGAAAGAATTAGTGGGTTCATCCCATTTTTAATTTCTCCTCTATCAAACCTGAGAACCTGCAAAATGCAACATTCAAATCCACAAGGGAAAACCCTACTAACAATAGCAAAATAAAAACAAAATGAACTTTTAGGTCCCTGGTACAACCCTCGTGTGCACTCGTGGTGGAGTGATGCTCGAATGCCTTCTTAACACGATCAACAGACCATAAAATCATTGTTGTGCTATTTCCCATCACCAATTAGTTTTGGGAGAAGTGGTAGCTCAAGGGGGTCTGAGATCCCACTGTTAAACAGGCCCAAGGCCCATAACAGGATCCAGTCCAACACATATCACATGTGGGTTGATTTGGTCAATATATCATTCAGCTGTACATATTCTATTAAGATTTTGGTTTCCTAACTTAGAATAGAAATTGATTGTAATTAGTTAGTTTCTTAAATTGGAGCCTTGATTAAGGCATTGTAATAACTATATATTGTCATACGATCTCCAAAGGAAAAAACACAAGAATACAATTTTTGAGTATTTTCAATCTTTCAAGTTCTGCGATCATAGTTTTGTCATGGTATCAGAGCATTCTGATAAATCTTTCCTCTTCTAGTCTTCTTCTTCGACTTGTTTGTCGAATCTTGGTGATAACAGTCATTGGCATCCTATCCTTGACTGTTCATGCATGTTAAACATAGTTTTTCATCAACATCTTGAAGTCTGATCACTGTGGCCCACCACAGATTAGCCCAAGTTCATCACAGACATCATTCTATCTTAATCGACAGTTGATTTAGAGCCTTGTGGACGGTTGTTTGACTCAGCAGAGAAATCAGAAAACGGATTTAGGTTCTGGGAACCATTCACATCAGCAACTTGGAGCAACTCATCAAGGGCCCACCTCTGATCAGCACTGGAACATCAACAGAGCCTCCCATCTTGGTCGACCACTCATCCTAGAATTCTTGGACATTTTTTCAGCAATTTTCGATTATCGGAGATCTGTGAGAAGATCAATTGGTGGGGCCCACGTACACCTTCCTGGTTGCTGCTGTTCTCTTTGCTGCTGTCTTGATCCATATTTTTTGCCAATATCAAGTTGAGATGGAAAAATCTGAAGTTACCTTGATCCGTTTCACTGGAAAGAATTACCCTACTTGGTCCTTTCAATTTCAAATATACCTAGAAGCTAAGGAATTGTGGGGATTTGTGTCTGGCACTGACCCTAAACCCACTGAGGATGAGAAGAAGATCTCTTCTTGGCATACTAAAGATGCCAAAATCAAATCCTGGATTCTGGGATCTGTCGAGCCTCATCTGATAATGAATCTCAAGCCTTATTCAACCTCTAAAGCCATGTGTGGGTATTTGAAGAAAGTATACCATCAAGATAACTCTGCGCGTCAATTTCACCTTGAATGTGCGATTGCTGAATATGCACAAGGGACCTTGTCGGTACAAGACTACTATTCAGGTATCCGTACACTGTGGTCGGAATATGAAAGTATTAAGTATGCGGCTGTGGCTGACAATGTGTTGACAGTAATTCAAGATCTTCAGGCCTCTAGTCAAAGGGATCGGTTTTTGATGAAATTGCGGAATGAATACGAGACTGTCCGATCTACCCTAATGAATCAGACGCCATTACCTTCGTTGGATGTCTGCCTGAATGAACTCCTACGCGAAGAACAACGCATTGCGACCTCGACTCATATAGCTCAATCAAAGACCGAGACTTATTCCGTCGCGTTCTCTGCCAATAGGACTTCTTAGCCTCCACCTCGAGGCTTGAGCAAAACGCAATGTTACAGTTGTAAAAAATTTGGACATTTTGCAACTCAATGCAAACAGAAGGTCTGCAGTTACTGTAAAAAGTCGGGACATATCATCTCTGAATGTCGCCGCCGCCTACAACGACCATCACCACAATCTCAGACTCCGTAGTATCAGACTCCGCATGCGTATGTTGCTTCTTCGGTTATGCCTGTTCCTCCATCGACACCCTCACAGTCTGAGCCCTTATCCTCTCTCACTCTTGAATTGGTCCAACAGATGATTGTCAATGTCATCTCTGCTTTTGGCCTCTCAGGTACATCCCCTCCATCTTCTACTTGGTTCCTTGATTCCGGGGCGTCTAATCATATGACGTCTTCCCGTGCCCCACTCTCAAATGTGCAAAGATACAATGGCCATCTTCAAATACAAACTGCTAACGGGGACCATGTTCCCATTACTGTTGTCGGTGACATCCCTGGTCCCATTCCATTGAAAAATGTTTATCTGTGTCCAAATTTAACTTCCAACCTTTTGTCAGTCGGGCAGCTCGTTGAAAATAATTATAACATCTATTTTTCTTCTTCTAGTTGTGTTGTGCAGGACCAGATGTCCGGGAAGGAGATCGCGAGGGGGCCTAAGTGCGGACGCTTGTTTCCGCTGGATTTTTCTAAGACATCTAGGAATAAATTTGACAATGATGAGACCTTTGCTCCTGTCGCCAAGATGACCACCGTACGCATCATCCTTGTTGTTGCTGCATCTCAGTCCTGGCCTCTCTATCAAATGGATGTAAAAAATGCGTTTCTTCATGGTGATCTCAAAGAAGATGTTTATATGCGTCTACCTCCAGGGTCCTCCTCTGGGAAGGGTATGGTTGCTAAGCTTTGCTCTCTCTATGGTTTGAAGCAAGCTCCTCGAGCATGGTTTGAGAAATTTCAAGCTGCCCTTCTCCGTTTGGACTTTCATCCTAGCCAGTATGATCCTTCCATGTTCTTACATCATACTCCGTCCGGGATTACTATGCTCCTAGTCTACGTGGATGACATTGTCATTACTGTTCCCAATGCACAAATGATTCAGGCACTCCAAGCTTCTCTTCATCAGACATTTCAAATGAAGGATCTAGGCCCCTTACATTATTTCCTTGGTCTTGAAGTTCATCAATCGCCTAAGGGTATAGTTCTCAATCATCACAAATACACGGTTGATCTTATTGATTTGGCTGGCCTTACCTCTTCCGCTCCAGTCGATACGCCGATCGAACTAAATGTCAAGCTCAGTAAAGAGGAGGGTGCCCTTCTTCCAGATCCTACCTCATATCGCCAGTTAGTGGGTAGCTTGATTTACCTCACGATCACCCGTCTTGATATCTCATTTGCGGTCAACCTAATTAGTCAGTTCATGACTGTTCCTCGTCATCTTCATATGGCTGCTGTTCGCCGCAACATTCGGTACCTTATTCGCACACCGACTCGGGGGTTGTTTTTTCCATCCAACAATCCTCTATCTCTCAAAGTTTATTCAGATGCTGATTGGGCTGGTTGTCCAGATACTCGTAGATCTATGACATGATGGTGCATGTTTTTGGGTGATAGTCTGATTTCCTGGAAATGCAAGAAAATGAAAAAGTTTCCAAATCCTCTACCGAGGCTGAGTATCGAGCCATGTCTGCTGTCTGCTCCGAAATTCTTTGGCTCCGAGGTCTGCTCTCTGACATTGGTTTTCCAGCAGAAGGAGCTACCCCCCTCTATGCAGATAATACCAGTGCAATTCGGATTATTGAAAATCCGATTTTTCATGAACGCACTAAACACATCGAGGTTGATTGTCATTTCATACGAGATGAGCTTAAACGCGGTGTCATCAGCCTTCCGCATGTCTCCACTGAACTTCAGATTGCTGATATTCTCACCAAAGGTCTTCCACGACCTCGCCATCAGTTCTTGGTTGGCAAATTGATGCTTGTTGATTCTCCAGCATCAATTTGAGGGAGGGTGTTAAACAGGCCCAAGGCCCATAACAGGATTCAGTCCAACACATATCACACGTGGGTTGATTTGGTCAATATATCATTCAGCTGTACATATTCTATTAAGGTTTTGGTTTCCTAACTTAGAATAGAAATTGATTGTAATTAGTTAGTTTCTTAAATTGGAGCCTTGATTAAGGCATTGTAATAACTATATATTGTCATACGATCTCCAAAGGAAAAAACACAAGAATACAATTTTTGAGTATTTTCAGTCTTTCAAGTTCTGCGATCATAGTTTTGTCACCTACAAGTGATATCATAGCTCTAGGTCACGGGTACGAGTCACAGGGAGCGGCGACGAACTAAAAATAGGCCGTATAAAATATTGAATTGTGCCTCTTCCATCACCAATTGGTTTCGAAAGGAATGATAGCTCATTGGGTGTTTAAGATCCTACAAGTGGTATAAGAGCTTGGTAAGGTTGGGGGTTCGAGTCTCCTCTCGAATGGTACCGGTGAAGGGGGGGTAGTGATGCTCGAATGCCTTCCTAACACAACCAACATCCTATTCCTCTACAAACATGATTGCTCCTCTATCTCAATTCTCAAACCACAACTACTTGCAAACCCAAAAAGATCTACTAAACTAATTGGGCCTACAACTGGGACCTTAGAAGTCAGAACCCAGCAAAAAAGGGTCGTAATTCTTGATGGGTCTATGAAGCCAGGGTCGGAATTTTTTGTTAATGCTCGGAAGTGTAAGATAAGTGGGATTTGACTGGTTTAGTATCCATATTGCATTGATTAAGATGGCCTGTGACTGGGTAAGATAAGTGGACTCCACTGGTGGTTTCCCATGGGCGTAGCAGCAGCAGCAGCAGTAGCAGTTGGAAAGGGTGAGTGAGTAGGTATTGATTTGATATATGAGATGGTTTGCTGAGACATACAGAAGAGGGCTGATATTGGGTGGTGGTTGAAGGTGCTTATGATGGTAAATAAAGGGATAAAGAATGGAAAGTTGATATTCCTGTGTAGATCAAATTTAAGAGTTTTAGGCTAGATAAGAATACAAGAAAAACAGAACACCACAGATCTCTTTGTGATAAAATCTCCAATGACAAATTGACAATGGATATTTGGTCCAGGGCATCTGCGATGATGCTGACCTGCTGGCATGTGTGGCCATTCGGAAAAGAGCCTAGTTTCCATGTACCCAACAAGGCTTTCCTCGCAAGCTATAGCCACTGGTTTTATCATATAATTAGATGTAACACTGCATTTGTTCTGAAGAGGCCTGTGAGGGCATATTGATACAGGCAGTGCTACAGAAAATACAAAAGAAATTTTATATGTGCACTTTGGAACCAGACGATTATAGAAAGCATTTTACTGAGCACAGGCTAAATTGAGAAGTAACGCAGGTATTTGAATCAGAAACTGTCGGGTGTCAAGACTGTGAAATCCAAAATAAATAGGACTCATAGATTCAACAAAATATTTGAAATAATTTAATAAATTTCCGTTTTAACTAAAAACTAATATGTAAAAATAACAATTAATGTTCCTGTCTAATTAATTTAAAAAGGAATGACTAATGATATCTTGTGACACAGCAAGGGAAGGAAAGAGTAACCAGGCAAGACTTAGAATAAGCATATCCGCATGTCCTCATATCTCTTGGTCTCACACCAAGAGACATTCAACACCAAAATAAAAGAGAGAACAAATTGATTTCATAGAATGCTTGAGAGAAGATAACAATCACGTAGCCCATAGAAAATAGATCACACATGGTGTGCCTAATCTTTCCACTCCTGATCATCACCTATCAAATCCTAAATTACCAATTGATACTCATCATGATAAGATTTTATTAATCAAGAAGTCTTATGATTGAAACAAATTAAATAATAAAAAACTTTCACCGATCATAATATCATTATTATCATTAAAGGACTCTAAAGATAACACTAAGAGGAAAAAAAGGAGTAAAGTTTAAGAACATCTTTCATGATCTAATTGGTGGCGCAAGGGGCCCATGGATCTACTGCTCAACTAATGGATCAACTAACCGGGCCTGGGTCCCCTAAGATAAATTACTGGGCCCTGGGCCTTTTGCTGGGCTGATGAGCTCACCCAATAGGACTTGGGCTGGCCTATGGATTTTAGTCCATGGGCTGATGCGCGCAGCCTGCATCATTTTGTCTAACTACGAAAAAATGTTTACTTTAAACTAATACTAGAAAAATCTGCGAACATATGAAAGAGCAACTGGGTAGGGACTCCGACTCTTGCTGCATAAAGAAACCAGACTGAACGCTACGAGATGCAAGGAAAAAAAGCAGCAGCAGCAGCTGATTAAGGCCATGAGCCTAGATTGGAAATTTAATGTAATACACTTATAGATGTGAAATGGAGAAAGGAGCAATAATGGGAATTACAGACCATGTAGATCTAAGCCATATATCCCAATAATGAGTATAAAACCATTTACAACGTTAATGTTATTAATATTTGTTCTCATTCCCAGCAGGGTATCTTACCATGATGTGTTAGTAAGTTGTAACTAATATTGGAATTCATTAAAGGAACAATTTTGTAAGTTACAACATTGACTGCTATATAGTTTTGCAGCAACACTGTCTAGTCATTTTATTATAGTGATGAAAACATATCAGTTGTAACGTCCCATCCAACAATGAAATAAATGCATGAAGGTGTTAATATCACATACAACAATAACTTCACACATCATGTTCTATGAAAGTTCATACCAAACCTAGTTCCAATGATTGTGAGTGGGTTCAAAGGATCCAACCCTGATTGAAGTTATTCTCACTGCTCCTAGCAAGGTTTGCTTCAGCAGAGACAAAGTTGTGATACCTGTTTTGGAAGTTCCATACATTAGTACCATCCAATTATGTATTAGGAGCATTGGATAATGGATATACTCCCAACTAAACCCAAATCATAGCAGGGATGGTGATGGAGTGGGGCAGGGTGGGTTAGGTTTAGGCATGCCCGAACCCGACCCACTTGGAATTTGTACCGTCCCATACCTGCCCCGACCCGTGGCATGTTTTATGGTTGACATACAAAACCCACCCCATGAGAGTCACGGGCTGGGTCAGGTTTGTTAGTGGTTAAATAAATGTTTTAGTGAAGATTTGAACCCATGACATTTAGAAAAATGTCAATCCTTGCCACCATCTGCACCAATGACATTTCATATACAAAACCTAGTAAAGACATGTGGAGGGGCGGGGCAGGCTAGACACACCCAAAACCCAAACCCGCCTATATGGAAAACCATACCCGACCCAAACCCTACTGGCACACTATCAAACCCACCCCTAATAGGAGCGGGTCAGGGTGGGTCCCCATTTAAAGCCAACCCATTCCATTTGACTTTGGTGCAATTTATAACTTGACGACAATCATATTTTGTGGGATACCATTCCTGACCAGACACCAAATCAAAATTAGTCATCAACAATGTTGATTGTTTGGAAGGTAAAGGTAGGAAAATGGAATTATCCCACCTAATGAGAATTCCAACCCGCACCAGTGGTAAACAATAGCAGATAACCATCTATCTGCTGGGAGATATCCAAACTGTTGTCATTTGGGGTGAACCCAAAATCTTTTTATCTGCTCATGTAAACAGAGTTCATTTTAATGATGCAAAGATTAATTAGTGTGCATGCCTAGGTGCCCCATACTACTTGATTTGGACTGCTTACACCCAGCCACTGGCGGGCCCAAGAATTTCATTTGAGGGGTGCGGGCACAAATAGGCAAGTGGGTTTTTGGAACAAACCCAGGATTTTCATGTGGGTTATGGGGGTCAGACGCAGGATTTTTATGTAAAATTTTGAAGTAGAGAAAGAATTTTGATTGTGGTTTTAGAAGCAGATCGAGGTCTAGCGGGTGCGTGTGCTCCCACATGGATGCATGTGGGTCTGCCCCTGGACCCAGCAGTATCATCCTCAAATTTGTTCTCATCTACATCCTAAAAAACAAAAACAGTGGAAAAAGAAAAACTAAGGGTGTACCCAATCTGCAACGTGGTGGGTTCACAGTCCATGGTGGTTGATTGCGAAGGGTGAACAGAAAAGGTGTTGTTACCAACGATAGCTCCAGCATTCCAAGTGCCCTGAATGGTTGTAAAAGGTCCCTGTCCTGCTTCAAGCTGAAATCCAAAGCACACAAAATGGTAAAACCATTACGAGTAGGCAAAACGATAAAAATATAAAAAAAAATGGCCATTATTCAAGCAAAACCTTGCTTTTGAGATGCTTGTTCATTTCTCCAAGTTGACTCTCCTGTGAATAGGAATCAGCAAGGCATAAATATTAAATAGGAAAGATGAGTGGAAAGAAACAGTGCCCAACCCAGTACGCTATACACACCAGCGGGTATTACTTTAAATTTTTTAATTCTTAAACTGGAACAATTTCATACACTTAGTTTTTCTGTCATTTCATGGCAAAACTTTCCATAGCATTCTTTCATGTCTTGTGATGCAAGAAAATGGTTTGGAACTCACTAAGAACATAGTATGACTGAATTCAACTAAATCATAATCTCTGTGTGAATTATACCAGTATCAGTAATTAGTCATTTGGCACAATGTGCTGAACATGTACAACCATATCTTGTACACTGAAAGGAACAAGAAATTCATAACATTTTGAAATTGTGTGAGATGGCATATTAATAACCTTCTCTTTCAAGGCATATACATTATTCAGACCCATGTCTGAGTAAAATAGGAAGACAATAATACAATATCCAACTTGTGCTATACGTCTGACTTCCGATGAAAGATACATGTCTGAGGCCACAAACAAAAATTTCCAAATGGAAGAAATGCAATTCTTTTTTTTTTTTTTGGTACTGGGCACTACTGGAAAGGGAGATTATCATGGTCATATAGAGGATGCGTATGGACCTATTGCAATTTACTCAGCAAAGTTAGACTAGGGAAAAATGTGAGATCATCGTCACCACCACCACCACCATCATCATAGCCTTATCCCAACAATCTAGGGAAAAATGTGAGCTATCGCCTCAAATCACTAGTGTAGTTAGTTATTAGCTTCTACTGACTGTTGTTTTTTAGAAGTTATCATCTGCAATTGTTGGTTCTAGACAGAGAAGGGCTTCGTATTACTACATAAAGAAGGGGAAATATTTGATCCTGTTTCTAGGAGTCTGCACATAATTCATTCTCCTGTTTCTAGGAGTCTGCATATAATTCATTCTCCTTTGATTTAACTCCTACGATTAGGAGTGGTAACCGATCATGTTGAGCACCAAGGTTCTGGCCCAAACTAAGCCCAACTAGTCTATTTAATGAGTTGGAAATATGAACCCAACCACAACCCATCTATTAGCAGGTCATCCCAAACCATAGCTGGCTAAGCCTTTTAATTTAGTGATTTTGTGGCCTTCTTTGAGAAGCAACAGCAACATAATATACGAAAGAATTGTAAAATGGTGATTACAGTCTAGAATGGCAATAGACTGCTACACAAGAAAAATCAAACGTTACAAATAAAAAACTGCTCATCTCCAAATCACGTCTTGACACCCCCACATCAGATAGCACAGCCTTAATTTAACTCTTTTTCTTGGAATGAACACATATATCAAGAGATGATGCAAGAATTGATTTGCAACCAAACTTGCCAATCTCCATGACAGCCATCAGTGAGCTTGCAACCAATTCAATATGTTATTCAAAATCAGTTTAAATTAATGGTGAGCCTGACCATGAATCTATATAAAGATTAATTCCTTCTTTTAATGTCATATGTACGCTCTATTTGGAATCCATGTTTTGGGAGTAACACAAAAGGCTAATAATTTCCCCTTTATCCTTTTTAATAGTTTCACCAATCCCAGATGGACTGAGTTTACCTAGGGAACTTCCATATGTATTAGGGTTCCATCGGCCTGCTTTGATTGATACTCTGCATACTTTGACTTCAAAGACCAATAGCTTTTAATAACCACCTCCTGTTCACTTTCAAGATCCAAATTGGAAATGTCAATAAAATCTTTTTACCTGTGATCCCATTGGAACAACCATGACCTTATTCTACCCACAAGAGCACTATTGTGCCAAACCTCTTTTCCTTTGGAATTGTAATATGACTCGTACTATTGCTCCAAACCTTAAAATATGTGATTCTTTCTTTTCCTTCGACAATCCCCATGTGATTGCCAATGGTAGCATTTTCCACGAAATCTGACATGATGGTTAGGAAAAGGGGAGGACCCAAGTGTTAGCACACGGGTGCGGTCGCACCCGCATGATTTGAGAATATAATATCTTATAAGATTTTATTCTATTATTTAACGCCTTCACTTGACCATATACCGCACCACCCAAACTAAAATCCTGAGTCCGCCATTGGTTAAGAAGACTCAATCTGCAATTGATATGGATTATATGTGGATCATATTGGGTTAGGAATTTGCCACCCCTAACAAAGGCACAGCCATTGGATGTGGATATGGCACCAACATTCTCAGGTGAAAAAAAAAGAGCACCTCATCTAATTCTCAAGCTTTTAATGTTTGACTTTCATATTTGCAACAGGTTGAAGAAGCATGCAAACAAAGGCACAGCCATTGGATGTGGATATGGCACCAACATTCTCAGGTGAAAAAAAACGGAGCACCTCATCTAATTCTCAAGCTTTTAATGTTTGACTTTCATATTTGCAACAGGTTGAAGAAGCATGCAAATAATCTTTGATTGAAATATGCAAAGATTGTGTTAACACATGATCATGCTTATGTTGATTTACAATTATGACAGACATTTAAGAATCCCTATAGAATAGTATAGCTATTAGTAAGGGAATGCAACCATGTTACTGTATGAAGTTGTAAAGTTATATACTTCTTTACCACCAATGGTTTTCCTTTGTTCTTGTTTTCAATTTTCAAAACATTTAGTCATTTTCACAGGTTTAAAAGAAGAAAGTAATGAGATTACTACTTGCAAACCATTCGATATTAGATAAAGTGAAACACAAATCAGAAAGCACCTCCAAAAAAAATTTGACTTGCACACCATGCATCTATTAGTGCAATCGAACTACACAGATCCTTTTCACAGCACTAATGCCTTACCTTTTTGCGAAGTTCTTCGATTTGCTCCAACATTAATTGTGTCTGCAATTAGAACAATATGTAGGTATCATCATCTCCATTTCACATTTTTATAATGGATGTTTTCATTTATGATTAGGTATTATAGGATGGTAGTCTTCTTTGGGAAAATATTCTTTTGTGGAACATGCAATGGCTAACATTTAATACAGATTTTACTTAAAGAAATGGCTTCACAAATAAAAAGACATTGACCATGTTAGGGTTGATTAGGGTAAATCTTAATTAATTAGGATTTTGTTAATTAGGGCTTTGATCATGTGGGTGGCCTTGAGTTAACCCATTTATTTGTAGGCTGGTCACAATTGGGGGAATCAATAGGATTACTAAACGGGTAGGTTCAGTTTCGGTCATGACCTCTTGTCCAAAAAGTTTCAACCAACCCAAACCCAGCCCAAAAGGGTGGGCGTGTATTTTTTCAAATAATGGCTCCCACAAGGAAAATTTACTCCTTCCTAACCGACCCATTGCCACCGCTACTATTAAGTAGAATGACTACATGTGCTTTGATAGTAGTAGTTGGTGACCTTAGTATATAGTAGAGAATAGAGATAGTTACTTATACAGTAGTTACATGATTTAATGTACTGGACAGTTAGTATGGGTTTGAGTGCTTGGATTTCAATGGAAATGTACCATTTTTTCCCCTAAAAATAAGGTACATTTCCATGGAAATGGAAATACCTAAACACAGGCTTGAATAAAATCCCTTCTAGAAAAAAGATAAATAAAATAAAATAAATAATTTTTTTAAAAAAATGGATATTTTTTTTTATCAACAATGCAAGAAAACTAGAAAAACAACATTTTTAATCATGTAAAATAGAATATTTAAATTTGATACATGATAGTAACCAGTTCCTTATGCACCCACTTCTTCAACAAAACCTCAATCAAACTAAAAATATATCCAAATACCCTTCTTTGCCTTGCTTGTGATAGTGCTGCTTCAAGCTGTCTTTCTAGTCGCTGCAGTTCTTTTACACTTAGTGGTTCGAGATCTTCTCCAAGCAAATGCCTTGACATAAAACAAAAATTATCATTTCTCCATGTAAAAGAAGAAACCGTATTAGTATACTTGTGGTAGCACTGACTGTAAATAAGACTAGTTCGAGTAAATGAAGTAATACACATAACAGAATGTGTAGAAACATCATGTTTCTCAAGGGATTTTGAAATCAAGATAACCTCTGTGAACGCTGCAGGGATTCATATTTAGACTTCAACTTGGACACCTCCTGGTACCAGCTCTGCGTTGACAAATTACACAAAAGCTAAATAAAAATTTTCACTGACATTTGCATCAAATCCATGAGGAACTTAATTCTCTACCATGCAATGAGAAACAGTAAATATTTTCTTCTTATAAAAAATTAAAGGAAAATAAAAATAAGATGTGTTTAAATATGTATGCAATTTTATCACTGCAAGATTCATCTGTGAAGAATAAAATAGTTAAATATTCCTTTGGTGTGAAATGCTTAATAAAACTGCATCTATTGCCAGATGAGCATGTTTAATGAATGCCAACCATCTTACAGGCTTCTTCCTTTTGGAAAAAGAGTTGTGTTTTGGTCCAGGAAGGACCCATTCTGCACAAGGGTAATGAGTGCACTAGTTGTTCTGTTGCTTTATGGCAAGTCATGCATGATTCTAAGGTATACAACCAGTCCCAGAATGTAATTCCTTGTTCAGATAAAAATAATGTCCTATATAGCCTTTTTTTTACAATAACAAAGAAACATCTTATAGAAAAGCAGAAAAGAAGTATGCAGGAGTACATGAGCATGCACTAGGAAGACTGATGTTGATTATTAGAGGCACGAAATAGATCCGATTCAGTGGGACAGCAAAACTGTAAAAAAGTCGGAATCAAAAAGCTCCCCAACTGAGCCATATGATCAAAACACATAAATACTCACCCTCCCCCGCAAAATGAATAAGGAAAACAAAATCAGACCTCAAAAACAGAATTACAGCAACGAAACAACATTCCGAGAATCATGTGATTCTCACACTCCTTGCTTTACTAGGGTGTCATTCTCCCCATTAAAGCTCCTAAGAACATAATACATGAGACCAAAATTCACCTCACAAAATTATGGATTTTTCTTTTTCTTTTTTTTCTTTTTTTTTTTTCTGTCAAGAAATACATACACAGATGCATCAAAGTTCAGCTTAAATGAACTAGTCAGAGAGGGTGAGGACTATCTTGGACTACCTCAACTTCTGTGCAACATCAATGCGCAAACCCCTTGATAACATTTCATGATCATTGCCAGAAAATAACAGTGTTTCACACCTAACAACATAATTCACTGGCACTTGTAGCCCTATGTCCAAAACATCTTCTGTTTCACTCCTATATGGACCAGATCACTACGAAGGAAGAAAAACCATAGAGATTTTCCTCTTGTACTCATGCCATGCCTCAAAAGGAGAATATAACCAAGCCGAAAGCTCCCATCCACTATTGAACAAGAGCGAAACTCATTCCATGGAAAGTGAGTCATAAAGCACAAAAGGAGGAGATAATTCATAGAATATGCATCTCCAACACACACAGATCTTTCACAAAAAAATCTCTTAGGCTTCCAAAAGTTGTACATTGTGAGAATTTTGGAGAGCAATCTATCTGAAGGTAATTGCCCTTGTTAGGGCCAGAATCAAACGCAGGACAGATAATTGTTACACAAGTAAGCACATGGGAATAGAGTATTAAACTCCTACTGTCCACTTGCAGTTTAACTCACATTTATATACTAACTAGGCTGGCTGAAAGTAACTGAACAATATCCATCTTCTCTATCAATCTTGGATAGTCTCTTATATCATATAAAACAGATGGTTATCATTTTTGTATTTCATGATATGGGAATATGGAGCCTTCACACTTAATCAAGTATGATTTCACCTAGAAAATACTTAGTCAAAGTAGGAGTTCACCCAGACTATGCATTCTAATGAGTAGTTATAGTGGGTTTAATGTAGATTAGCCTGTCCAGAACCATTTTCCTGACTTTCATGGTACATGTCATGTTGAAATCTATTTGGGAGATAAAATAAAAAATATTAAACAAATTTTATCTATAAATATATAAACATACAAATATTTGTTAACACAAGCGAAATGTGTTGGACTTATGTTAATAGTGCATGAAAGTCATAATGATCATATGTGCACACAAGAACATAATGTTTTAGGATATTCTTTTGTCTAAGATGGTGTAATTATATGATCTAAAAACGTTTTAGTTCTTTTATTCGGAGAAATGATAGAGAAGAATAAAAAAGAGAATCATAAAGTTAATTTGTGATGCATGGACATGCACATGGAGAGAAGGGGGTGGGGGTGGAGGAGGAGGTGATGTCAAACCTGTGTTTCACCATCGGTTATATTAGCATCATGTGGATTGTAACAGCACCGCCGGTACCGCTCAAGGGTTTTGTTCACACTGATAAGTAAATAAAAATGAACCATGATCAAACTGCTCAAACTGAAAATAGATATTGGCACTCCATGCTATCACAAACTACTCATGCACTTCATTAAACAAAGTGGCATGTATAGATATTGTAACAAAATATGGTAATTATTTTTATTTATAATCAATGGCATGCAGACAACTATTATTAGATATGCAATGACTGGTACCCCAAGTCCTGCTCATTTGAGAATAAATATTTGTCAGGCTCTTTAGCGGTTGCGATTCTAGCATTTAGACAATGTGACAACATCATGACAAAAATAACACAAATATTGGCTACTTTATAATTTATCCACAGACCTAAGCTAGCACAATTGAAGTGTCTAATACAAATTCAGGTGTATGTAATAGCATCTCTGAAGATTGACGTGCTTTCCCTCTAAAAAGAATAACTTACAAATCATCATGGAAATTCTTAAGCATGATCTTGGAAATCAATGTTGACAGTACCATGCCACTGTTGGGATCAGTATTTTCATTTCAAGAATAAGTGAGAGGTATGGCATCATTTTACACATGAGAATTTCTAAAAAGAACCTGATCAATTGGGGGATTCAGCAAAAGGAAAAATGAATGGAAAAGAAAAAACTATAGAATGATACAGAGTGTTGGTAACAATTTGTGAATCTGAACAGTTTGATGTAATCCTCCCGCCTGAATTAAGTGCAAGAGTCACTTGAAGCATCATTCAATTGAGCATGTATAAAATTCATGATTATTCCGAGAGCAAGTCAGTGATAATTGTGATTACTTCAATCATTGCCCGCATTGTGTTGTATTATGGATTCATGCAAGCAAGCATGCTTTCTATATAGATTCTCCTCTTCATCATCCTACCAATCCCTTCCTCTTCTTCTTCAAATATCTCCTGCTTTGAACTCTCCCTCCATTCCTGCAGGTAATCCAAGTCCTGTTCTCAGGACTTCCAGAAGCACTTCTTTCATCACCTTCACCATATCTAGCCACACTGCAATTACTACATTACACAGTGGCAAAGTATCATTTACAGTCCAAATCGGGCTTCTCCATTATCAAATTTCTATCAGGAACCTAAGTGGAACGCGATCCAAAACACAACCCCTACTTCTCCACTTGTAAAATCTTTCAGTTTAAGTGGTTTGGATTTACCGTAAGTCCCTTAAAATAATGAAAGAGGACTAGATGAGCCATTGTATATGTATGTTTTCCAGCCCCGCATATACATATAGAGAGTAAGTATGGTGTACAGGAACCTTATCAATAACATATAACATGACCGTAGGGATTTTCTCCTGCAGACGTCTGCATTGTTACGGTGGGTGGTGTGAAATTCAGGAGGTCCTGGTTTTTCATGGGGGGAACCGCCTCTTTAACATCCAGTCTAAACATACATACGAGAATTTCGCACATAAACATATACATTTGTAACAAACAGAAAGATGGCTCTAAAGCTACAATAGTTTTTATACTTTGACTACAATACAAGCAATACAAATGGCCAACATATCGGAACTTATCACAAATGAGAGCAATAAAAGATGGAGAATGTTCTCCTACAAGCAGAGCTCGTGGGAATCACTTAAATGCATGTTTATCAATGGGAGGGCAGATAGAAAGGTCTACTGGTGGACAAGGTGGAGCCAAAAAAACCAGCCCCCACCATATTATCTATCCTAGCCCTTCATTTAACAGCCTTAAAGTTCAATGGGTCTTATGCAAGATCGTGGGATGACCGAATTATCAAAGCGCTGTACCAATCAAAGGTGGGCCCAAGTGGGCCCCATAGAGATGGATTGTGCGTGCTCGCAGGAGAATATTTTCCATAAAAAAGATTGAATATAATCACCACACAGTGTTAGCATAACTAGATGTGAAAAGCCCAATGAGAGAGGATGGTATTAACTCCTCCCACATACATTCTCCCAGTAACATCCATGAAGCATATTCAAGATTCAAATTGTTGGGTCAAAAGATGGCCCCATCAATCGACCCTCACAAACACATAATTCATTAAAGGAACAGCCAAAACATAGATTGGATGGGGTTTTGATAAATGAAGGAGCTTTCAAACTCTAATGGGAATTTTGACAAACAGTTGGGGGTTGAATACGAAAACCATGAGATTGGAGTTGCAAAGGAGCTTGAAAACAGGAATGCTTACATCCATGAGCCATTGGAATGACTCTAGCCCATGACGCAACTTTCCGGCGGTGGGCCCAAGATGGATGGCCTCTATATCATCATCACCTGGGGCCCACCAGATGGTAGGTCCAAGAGTCAACATCATCTTCTCTTTCTTCTATCGATTGTTATAGCAACGGCAGAAAAGAAAAGGCGCAATATTTATATGTGAGTTTGCTATAGTTGTGGAGGGGGCGTGATTTGAAATGGATCCAGTTTCTCTTCTATCATCACCTCATAATTATCCTATGATAAATCTACATAGATCCGTGTAGATACTCCACAGTGGGTCAATTAGACAATTACCTACCTATTGAAAATCCGAGATAGTCAAAATGAAACATTTCCTCGTGCATGAATGGAATGTCTCCAAATTTCACTAAATTAGAAGTTGGTTCCTCCGTAAGATTTATATCGACTAATAACATAATTAATAATGTGTTAATCACACTATTAAGCAAAATAATCAATCGCACAATGGGACCAGATCCTATTATAGTGATATTTTGGGATATCCCATATATGGAAGGCCCAAATGATCCAGCTGAAATTCTTTTTTTTATGGTCACCCTATTCTCATTAGGCATTCCTTTCTAAGCATATCCCTCCAGCTGTTGAGAAACAGATGAGGAATTTCCTATGGTAAGTCGAGCTCATACTAATGAAAGATGAAGCAGGTTTGGGCATGTTGAGGATTGGGCTCTGCCCAATGGAAAGTAATGAAAAGTATTTATGTGGCCTCTACTAACGCATAAATATTTTAGGTTTTGGTAAGAATTGTTAGTAAATGAAGCTTAATGTGGTATCACTTTTATTTTAGGAGGAATGATTCGGCGCAAAAATGTCTGTATTACTAAAATGTATGACCAGGTTCCACCTTAGGGGAAGCGTTGAGGACTGGGCACTACCCAAGAGATATGTAGAATTTCAGAAATGAACTTGGCTTCCATAATTTTGTCAGGGTTGGGAGGCTATACTACCTCTTATTCTCCTTGGGCCAGTTGGTTTAGATTATGATACTTTAAAGGCAGATAAATTTGGTTTCTAAACATTGGCTTGACAATTGGATTCTTAGCTCCCCTCTTTCCATAGGAAAACTGCTACTTCAATGCCTATTGGAACCCTTTTAGCCTCTGTATGAGGCCTCTGTTTGGTGCTTGAGGAATCGACATTCATCTCCACTTTGAATGCCAATTTGCTGTCTATGATATGGGACTGTTTCATAGTCACTGTCCACTAATGTCGGTTGTAGCAATTTGGGGTCTTACTCATCATTTACCAGTTGCAACTCTTCTTGGTTTGTCATTGGCGCCCTTGTACCTTTTTCAGCCATCAATGCCTTGAGCAGGGAACAACTTGATTCACAACAGCATGTCTCCATTCATGGACAGAATTCTCCAAGTTGTTAAGAGTGGATGCCTTGCATGTCCTACGCAGATTCTCAAAACCTTATAAGAGCAGGACTTATAACATGTTCAAGAAGAGTCTTCTGCAGTGATTGCTGTTGTCCATTCTTCCTATGGCCTTCCCTTTTGGCCTTCCCTCAAGCCTTTCAACTCTTGTATTGGTTTGCTGGTTGCATGTGTGAGGATAAACAACTCTCACAGTAGTTGTTTTTGTTGATATACAGTTTTTACTTTCTTCCCTTATTTTCTTGTGAGACCCCAATTTATGATCCAAATTGATCTGTGTCTGGGACTGATTATTTCCTTTCTAGCAAGATGATAAGTGCAATAAATTGTACAGAAACTAGCTCACGAGGACCTCTCATCTTCATTATTATTTTTTTAATTTTTGCACATTCATACTAACAACTAAAGCAAATATGGTAAAACTAATTGCACCCAAAAAAAAAAGTGTTTGCAATCAAATGTTGTAATATGTTCGATATATGAGGATTTTACAACATGCAAAAAATATTACATGTGCAATGTGTAAACAGACGACCCCTAGAAAATTAATCGAGTTTTACATATAACTAATTTGACAGTAAGGCAACTCTCTGGGGAAGTTTTTGGCTAGTGTTAATACATCAAAGTTCACTGATCAGTTTGGATTGTTTCAAGATGCTTACACGAGAGTACAATTTTTTTTCCCGGTATTCCAGCCAATGGGGCTGAAACCAAAGAGAGCCCACACACATCGCGTGAGAAGAGAAGTCCACACAAGTGGGAAGAAGACCCACACACGTGAGATGAGAAGCCCACATAAGTGGGAAGGAGAACCCACACGCATGTAAAGAGTGACATACCCAATGTTCAACCCTAAACGCTCTTGTGAGATGTGTGATTGCCAACCAATTGAGCAACCCCTCGTTGTCCACAAGGGAGTATAGTTGAAACATGCATGGAAATGTATTCATAGGAATTCATCGCAAAATTGTTTCTAACAAAAGAATGTCAAAGAGTTGAGGGGAAATGGATTTAAGGCATAAATGTATGTAAGACCCCAACTTTCCTACAATTTTTTTACTAGGCTGATTGTTGGGTATTCATTTTTCGTTTTTTAATTTTATTTTCATTAAAAAGGAAGATATTTGATATCCATCTATAGGTCTCACCTTTGTTTCTTTAATTTTAGCCATATTTCACTACACATATCTTGGAATACCCCCTAAGTGTCAAAATGCAAAGCATATCATAAGAGGATGACTGTTAACTCTTTGTGGGCATTTCTTGGGAGAATACTGTAAACATTTTAAGTTTTTTTTTTTTTTTTTTTTTTTTTTTTTGCGTCTATCAAAATAAAATGCAAAAAAGTAATTGATATAAAATGATTATTAACGTGTAAATCATTATGTATGTCATAAGGGCCAAGCAGCAAGTTACCATATATTGTTCGTGATAACAAAAGAGTTGAATGTATGGTTCTCGCTGTGGCTCAAGTCCCTTGTATGTTATTAGGTGTGATCTAAGACCATAAACTAATCAATTTGTGAAGTTTCTATTTTTCCTCAAATCCCTTTTGAATTTAGGGGGACCTATTAAACCACCTGAACATTTTAGGTATTATCCCACAAGAACGACAGGATTAGAATCCGATACATATAAGATGTCATGTACCAACCCAAAAGCTTAAACTGATAGGTGGAAGGCCTAAACAGGTATATGAAGTCATGTCCAACTAAGGATTTAGGCGATGCGGGATGTGAAACATCCCAATAGGTGATAATTGTGACAGTAATTAGACATGGGATACCACATTTAATGAAAAAGTCCCAACAACTGAGACAGTCAAGTGTACTATAACAAAAATGATCTAAAACACCAGCTTCATAGCAATTGGAGCATGGCAAGTAAGGTGTACACAAGCACACATATAAATATTATTGATAAAAACACTCCAATGAAAGAAAACAAGGAGGAGATGGGGAAGTTGAAAGATGTGTCCAATTGTTTGAATTGATCATGAATAGATCCCATAGTAAAAATAAAAGGTGGTGCATTTTATAAAGTCAACTCTAGATCCTTCTCTAGTTTCTGCAGCATGGTTGAAAATCAATTTGAATACAAGATTTGTGTTTTCCACTTGGACGTTCGAAATCAAAATAGACGAAAATAAAACAAAGTGAATTTTTTTCAACAGTCAAAATAAAATGTTAATTATTTGAAAATCAAAATAAAATGATTAGATTTGTCTTATAACCTTCCCATTAGGTCACCTCGACAAAGCTTACTCAATGGCCTACGGGAGATTAATGCAAAATAAATCGATAACTGACAATGATTAGATTACTCCTATCCCTAATCTAGTACAGTTTACAGATGGATCTTATGTGTGTGTATATACAGACAAATGGATCTTTATGTATTTATTTTTCTGTTGGGGCCATATCCCAAAACCATGACATGATGGTCTCAACCAAAAGGTTTAAGCCATCAAGCTTTGGTTATAGACTGGTAAATGAATCTTTAACTGTTTATATGTAAAATAGTTTCTTTTGGTGTTCTGCCACACCACCGACGTTGGTTTTTCTGTTTCCTTTGAGATTGCCACCATAAAATCTTGTAGAACCCTAAATTGCCGAAGAAAGTGAGATAAGATAGATAAAGACACAGATATATGATGAAAAAAAAAAATATTTTTCTTCAACCTTGAATACTGCCTAAATACTGACAGATATTCCTTTTATATAACTTTAGCCAAATCAAGTTCCTCCATGCAACCACCACCACCACAATCATACAGTCATACTATATCTCCTCTAGCTTTGTTCAATCTCATCTAGGATTAGTTGAGCTCTTGTGAGTTCTACTTTTCAATTTAACCCAACATAAATCCACGACAAGTACCTGGAGAAGAGTCTAGTAGTTAGGTGCTTTGGAAGAGCAGTTGAAGTGCACTAGATTAGATCTTCTTTTTTTTTTTTTAGAGAATATCATATTGTATTAAGAATTATCAGAAATATCACATTCGAGGATTACAAGATCATGAATAAATTGTGGAGCACAGTCTCTCCAAATATGATCTGTCGGTTTGAGTAGAGCTTCCTTTGCAAATTTATGTACTACTTTATTTGCATCCCTCTTGACATGTTCAACTTGCCATGACTGAAAGGAGTTTAAAACCAATTTAGCAGAGTTAGCCAATTGTCCATAGCGGCTGTAACTCATTTCTTCACACCTAAGTGCTTTCACAACCTCCAATGAATCACCTTCTAATATCAATTGTTGAATCTGTAAAGACTTATAGAAATCTACAGCTACCCAAACTGTCATAACTTCAGCTCTAGTCAGATCACATATGTAAGGTTTTGCAACACTCCTACATGCCAAAACTGCACCCTTGTGGTCATGAACAACCATGCCAACTCTCATTAAGTGCCTTAATATATCTATGGACGCATCCCAATTTGCCTTCCACACTCCCATCGAAGGACTTTCCCATCTTATGATTGAGTTATCCAGATTTGAATTAGTAGGATTCCTGCATTCAAGGGAGGCTTAGTAAAAAACTTCAACAACTTCATTGGCCTTACTCACCACTTGTGAAGGTTGAGTAAAAACCCATTCAAAAATGAATTTATTCATTCGAAACTAGATCCCTCTACATACTGTAGCCACCAAAAGTGGATCTTCCTCTTCTAAAGATGACATTAAACCTTGAACGAGAATTAAAAAAATCCTCAGCCTTGTCTTTGTTAGAAATAAGAGATTAGGTTTAGGTTGTTAGAGATTTTAGTGACAAATTAAAAGTTTGGATTTTAATTATTATATCTTATAATTCTCTCTCATGTATAAATTTAGAAATCTGTGTGAGTGAAATATTATGTGAAATTTTGGGAATAGGTTATTGGAATTCTTCGTGGTATCAGGGACCAAGGTCCAGTGATGATCTTGCGGTCAAGCTGGACACCTCCTAACCATCCCTCATGCTTCCACAATAATCACTGATGATTAACGTCAGTTTTCTTTTATAACAATGAAACAAACAGCTTCTCTCATCCATCCAATATCATAAGCTTTTCAATCTCACCATCTTCATCATCAAATTACACTATAGGAAGCTTTTGGAAGTATGTTAGACACACGAGATTAGATTTAGGATGTTAGAGATTTTAGGGATAGACTAAAAGTTTGGATTTTAGGTTATTATCTTATAATTCTCTCTCTTTAATAAATTGAGAAGCCTATGAGAAAAAATTACGCGAACGTAGTGATTCTTGAAATTTTTCACTCTCAAGTTCATAGATATTTAAAGTGTGAAGTAGATTGGATGCAAGAACTTAATTGCCTACCAATAAAATAACAGATGGAGCTCACATCCATAAACAGAAGAGTAATGCCTTTCTGAGTGGTTGTAGTGGTAAAATCTTTGATGGTAGGTAAATATTAGTCAGAGAGATAACAATCTGACAATGTCAGATCTACTGAATAATAGTGTGACGAATATTGGTTTAGATTTCAGGTTGCCCAATAGCAAACCTGATCTGTCCACTGGCAGGTTGCCAACAAGCCCAGCCTATACCGAACCTTGAGATTATGGAATGGTGGAAGGAATTCTTAGACATATGTCGACCTACTCTCTCTTACTGACTAGCGGTCTAAAGAATCAATACTAGGCATTTGGTGGGTCATTGGAAAATCCAAGAATCAATTTATCTTTCAGGGTGTGCCTGTGGTGTAAACGTATCAACGTACTAATTAATGCAAAATTTATGATAGAGTGATCTCTTTGGGTTAGAAGAGAACTATGGTAAGAGGGACCAGGTAACTGGATATATGTTTTTACTCCAAAGGAGAGATTAAGTGGTGCTTGTTTAAGAGCGGCTCCTTATTGTTCTTACCTCGCTGTCTGGAGTTTGAACTCCGGGCATGCCACCTCTTTCAGTTTGTGCGGGCCTCCTTCCCACTTGAGTGCGCTACCTTCGCGTGTGCATGCGGACTCTTTCTTGGATCCCAGCCTCCTTGGCTCCCCCCCCCCCCCCTCCCAAAAAAAAAAAAAAGAAAAAAAAAAGAAAAAAAGAAGCAAACAAACCTTTCTCACTTATGTGGGCTTTCTTCCCGCTTGTGCGGGCCTCCTTCCTACTTGAGTGAGTTACTTCCTGTGTGAATATAGGATCTGTCTTGGGTCCTAGCCCCCTTGGCTAGGATACCCAAAAAAAAAAAATGAAAAAACAAGTGGTGCTTGTTCTCTTAGATGCTTCCTTTGGGTAACGGATGGAAAAGCCTTTTTATTATAAATTTTTTTTTTCGGTTGAATGAGGTTACTTTGGTGCAGTAGCCTATCAAGGACGGTATGTCCTTTCTTCAAAAGTAGCCGAAGCAAGGCGATCCTCCTTGAATAAAATAAGATTAGGGAGCTGGGTTTTGCCAAAGCTCGAGTCTATCCCCAAAATCTCCAAGACAATCTTATCTTTTTAATAAAGATATCTAATTCGGTCCGTTCGATCTTTTAAAGGAGTATTGAAAAATCTTTATGATCCTCTACTAATGCCTCGAGATTTTGATAGGCTAACTAGATTAAATATGATTTTACAGCCACCTGGTCGCAAATTTGAATCCTAAGAAGAATGACTCTATGTTGAAACAAATGCGTGTATCGCCAAAAGTGCACCGACTAGGTTCCACCTGAGAAGGAGTATGGTCTCCACCAAAGGAGGAGTATTAAAAAGTATTGGTGTTGCCTCGACGCAATGCCGCAAGGTTTTAGTAGAAATGGTTAGCTAAGAAAACTTAATACTCCCACACTCAAATTTTCTTTTGGAAAAAAAGATCTGCAATTGCTAACAAATATCACAAACCCCTTTATCTTTGAATATAAATGGTGTATATCTTACTGAAGCGACCATCATGCCTTGGTGATCTCTAACTATAATGGATCCACCACTTTGCAACCCACTCTTTTTTAGTCTATCAGTGTCAATTGTCCACTAAATCATATTTGTTGTGATATCTTAATTATAAGCTTTTGATCACACAAGAGTTGGATTTATATGCAATTTAAGTTTATGTTTCCTTTATTTAAGGATTAGTTTGAATTTGAATTATTACTATGTTGTATAAATTGAGATATTCTTTTGATTAATCCTAGCAATACATTCATTTCTTTGAAAGTGAAACTTTTTTTTTTATTTTTTATGATGATGAAGTTAAGAACAATAATGATAATGATGACGACAAGGATGATGATAATGACAACAAGAATGATGATGATGATCACAATTTGATCATTTCTTTGTGAAGCATATTAAATTTTTTTAATGGTAACTTGAATTAATCAAAAGCTCGGCACTACAAAAGAGATATATTGAAAAGTAAAGAAAAATATAAAAAAGACAGGAATACACCATCAAAAAGCAGGAAAATCAAAAGAAATGGAAGGAGAAAAAAAAATCTCTCCAAGCCTAAAGACCTCATCACTATATAAAAGAAGAGAGGACGAAAGGCACCACCCCCAAAAAGTTAAGAAGTCACCTCTCTCCGATTTAATTAAAACATTTTCACTCAATGAGATAACCTTTAGAATCTCATGCACCACATCAGTATAACTCCTATAAAGTAGTATCTAGAAATCCAATTTAGCTGTGCATCAAATTGTTGAATTAATACATTGTTCATGCATCTGTACTAAGTTCATGGTTTATACACCAGGCCTAACTCTAACATAGTGTCGCTGCACTGGAGAATAATAATGCAACTCTAGGTTGCTCCTATTATGGAGTACCATCCTTGTTTTGAAATTCAAAAAGGTTTTATTAACTCTTAAGTTTTCAAGAAACTCTTTGGGCCTTGTTTGAGAAATTACTTTTCCAAGACTGCCCCTGGTATTTGTTTAAGTACTTACCATCAAAGAACACAAAAGAAATACTTACTTTTATGGTGCCACTAAAATGTTTCTACTGTTTCATACATGATATGAATCAAGGTACTATCCCAGCAAGCCTTCCTCCCTATGGCCCAATCCATTTTTTATGTTGGGCCTCACATCCAACTATAGTGAGATTTGACCATAGATAACAAAAGAACCTAGCTAGCGGGGATTGGTAACAATATGAATCCATTTACAAACTAAACTAGTGGAGCCCTTTGTTTTCATACAACTTCAACAGTTGTCATAGCTCATATCTCAAGTTATCATCTATACAACCACATCATAGACCCAACTCAATGGGTCCCAATTGAAACAAGAAACGAAAGTGTAATAACACAATGATGGACTCCTCCTTTTGGAGGCGAGCCAACATTTAAAGTCACTCTATTACTATAATTTATTATTTAAGGCCAAGGCCCTAATCAAATCGACATATGCTCTATTTTGTTGGTTATTTATCTAATAAAGGATAATAAGGGAGTGATTATAAATGTCGGCTAAGGAAGTCCATCATTGTATCATCAAATTTTCAAAAGGGTGTATAATAACAATATTTGAGGCCTATTTAGTTGGATGTGCATATAAATGATAGCCTGGGATACTGGCAGTGATAATAATTCTTGTGGTCATAAGAAAACAATGGGATCATTAGTTCATTTTATAAATGGTCTTATATAATAGTGGGCCCCATTTTCTTGGTCCAACTGAAACCATGAAGTCAAATTGAAACACATTGTCTCTTTCACCATTCTGTTCTTCAAGTTGTTTAGTCATTGTAGAAGGCTAGAATACCCTACACAAATTAATAATTAGAAAATTAAATTTGTGCCATATGCTTGGCCTTTTGAGATACAAGTCATATGGAACTTCTCATGTGATGGCTTAGCCTTTTAAAGTTACATTGTGAAGGCTCTTATATATTATGTGTACAAGAAAACCACCTCAAATTGCATATAGAGCAATCTGTAACCTAATTAAACTCAAAGTCCCATGGTGATACTATCACATGTGGAACTAAATCCGTGGCTAATACTTCATTTCCCCAGTGGTGCCCATCTCGTAAGTGTGAAATTCTGAAGTATAACATCTATCCTCAAAGAGATCATAAGTTAAACTATAACATTTATGGAGCTACATTAGTTAAAGTTAAAAGAATCATTGTAGAGTACTTAATAAGTATGCTTTTATTTAATATGAAGAAGGTCCAATCACATAAAGGAAAAAAAACACCTAACTAATAAATGTTTGTAATCAAATAATAATGGCTTCCTTTACCATATATTACTAAATCTTAATGAGGCTGCTGCTTCTTAATTTCAGGTTTATTCAACTATCAATTTTTTGCCTTTTTTTTTTTTTTTAAATTAGGTTGGCCCACTGGCTAGGATCAGTAATATCATCCACCCAAAGACCCAGGGATCACCACTCAACCGTGAGTGTGTTGGCCATTCACCTATCACTTAAAAGAACTATCATGCTTAACTAAAAGAAGACCCTAAAAACAGTGTGCAATGACCATAGTCTTGATTTCAATATAAAATCCAACTAGATTTAATAAATGCTATCCATATCAGAAAAATAGTGACTAAATAAAGGCCAACAAATCTCAAACATTGGCAAATAAAGCTTTTACAATCAATTGTGAGTAATAATGTAAAATGAAATCAAAACATGTACAAAATATTAAGAACATCAATCTTGTTTAGACATGCTACAAATATGGAGCCAGCATTTGAAAAAACGTTGGATATTTTGCTACTAATCAACAACAATATCTTCAAAAGAATTCATATGTCCCCTCAAGATTCTATATTAAATGAACTGTCCCTGGCATCTTCCAGAGACAATGAAGAGATTTCGTGGGAAAGAAAGTATACAAGGAAAAACCGTTGGATCGTAAGCTATGTCTTACTGCAAGGGCTGGTTTGGTCAGTACTCGTCAGGATCCGAAGTTTTCAACAAATGGCTAGATGTGTAGGACACGGTCATTTCTAAATTCTGCAGGAGGATCAAAGTCGTTTGATTTCTGATGATGAAGTTGCAGGCATCGGATTCGTCTCTCACCTCCTGAGTCTCTTTTTCTTGTGAGCTAATCCAAATCGGATCTGCCAAAGTCTACTCAAGAAACATATTTTAGCGGACGAACGAGAATACCCATGAGATTTATAGGTTCTCTTGTACGGGAGAGAGAGAGAGCTCTTTCTTTTTCAATGGAAAGAAGCAGGCAAGGAGAGGCTAACAACAAGATAATTGTTAGAAGGCACAAAACCCAAAACATAGATCCTGCCCTATGAAACTCAGAGAGAGAGAGAGAGAGAGAGAGAGTTCTTTTTTCAATGGATAGAAGCAAGCAAGAAGAGGCTAAGAGTAAGATAATATTTAGAAGGCACAAAAACCCAAAACCTAGATCCTAAGGTGAGAAACTCAAAGAGAGAGAGAGAGAGAGAGATTTGTGTGGAGAGAGGAAGAAGAAAAGTTTTTTTCCACGAAAATGGAAACCTAAGCAAGTGAAATTTGAAAAGTTGGAAGATATTCTTGCACATTTGAAGTAACATAGATTAATATGACAGATTACTTAGAGAGAGAGAGAGAGAGAGAGAGAGAGAGAGAGAGCAGGAGCGAAAATCTATTTTTGTTCTTCTTTCCATGATTGAAATCAAAGATCCTTTCAAGAAAAATGAAAGAATCCATCTAATCTCATCCAGCAACACCGTAAAGAGAAGGAGATAGTGAGCTTTCTTTTTCAATGGAAAGAAGCAAATAAGGAGAGACTTAACAGCAAGATATTTGTGAGAAGGCATAAAACCGAAAACCCTTCATCCTACGGTAAGAAACTGAGAGAAAGAGAGTTGTATACAGAAAGGAAGGAAGAAGAAAAGGGTTTTTACACGAAAATGGAAACCTTATCAACTCAAATTTATAACCTTGCTCCTTTCAAGAAACATCTATTAAAAAGGACAGATCAGTTTTTTTTTATAAAGAAAAAAAAAAAAACAAAAAGAGCATATGAGCAAAAAACACAGATTCATGCAACAAACATAAACAATTCATCTAATCTCAATCACCAACAATAGTAGATAGGAAAGAGAGAGAGAGATTGAGGTAAGTTTCTATCTATTACCCAGCGTTCCCGAACTCGAAGACCTTTCCACGGCTGGAGAAGATGATGAGAGCAATCTCAGCGTCACATAAGACAGACAGCTCGTAAGCCTTTTTCAGCAGACCGTTCCTTCGTTTGGAGAAGGTCACCTGACGGTTGATCTTGTTCTCGATCCTCTTCAGCTCCACTCTCCCTCTCCCCATCTTCTTACACTAGATCTCTTTCTCTCACTTCTTCTTTCTCTGCAATAACAAAGAACAAGAGCAATAAACATGACGAGAGAGAGAGAGAGAGAGAGAGAGAGAGAGAGAGAGAGAGAGAGAGAGAGAGAGAGAGAGAGAGAGAGAGAGAGAGAGAGAGAGAGAGAGAGTTATCATATTAAAGGAAGGAAGATCTAAGTATAGATCTGAAATAGGGTTCCATGTTACTAGCTCACACAAAGAGCTGAGCAGTTTCATTACCCCTTTGAGACCTCTGATAATTCCCAGTTTCTAAGAAAAGGAAGATAGCTAGTTTTGGATGAAGAGAAGAGAAACCAAGCTCATTCTCCTGACTTACCCTAATTTGCAGTCCTGCACAACAACTCCACTCCCACTATCTATCTATATATCTCTATTTCTAATGTGTTGCAAGAAAAAGGAAATGAGATGGGATAATCATAAATCACCTTTTTTTCTATGTTTACCCCACTTTCATTTGTGTGTTTTTTTTTTTTTTTACCTTTGTTATTGTTTTGGTCAGAGAAAGGTTGTGTGAACCCTGTTATATTGGTTGGGTGGAAGAGATGATGGCGTCTAATTCTCTCGTTTGTAGTAGTAAAGGGCACGGGTGCAATGGGGAACTATAACTACTGTGGGTGGATGAGTGAGATGGGAAAATTGTCAGACCACGCGTCAGTAATCGTACTGTGAGTTTGCTTGTCAAAGGAAGCATCAATCAAAATCAAACCTCTCGTTTTGCACTGCTCCTTCCTGTTCCGGTGTCTGTTTTCTCTCTACCAAGTTTAAAGAAAAAAAAATTGCTCTCTCTTGTTCTTTTACCTACTTCACCTCCTGCCATCTTTCTCCCAATTAACCAAAATGCTCTCTTCGACCTTATAATGCAATCAATGTTTAAGGGCTGTTTGCTTGCACTATATATATATATATATATATATATATATATATATTCACTTATGTGCTATTTATGCCTCCTGTCCTGCTATTTATGCATTATGACATTTGTTTGCACTCATTTATTCAAGTGGTGCTTCATTGAGATGTAAAAATGGTATTTAAATGATGTCATTTGTAGCCTTTCATTTAAATACATTAATGTGGTAAATGGTTACGTGTGTGATTGTAGCTAAGCACAGGTATTAGTTGTAATGTCCAGACAATTTGTGGGTTCGAATTACTTTGATCATATTCTTTTTCATGATTCAAGCCATCCATCTTCTTTGTTGATTTATTGAAATCTCGGATGTTTATTTTTATATCATAAATTTTGAGAGATTTGTGAAAAATGTTAAAAAATCTCAATCTATAAATCTATTTTTTCATACTTTTGTGGGCTCTTAATTCATGATTTGAAAACATTAAATATTCTCATATTAGTGATAAGCATATCAAAACTTTTGGTTTCATATATTAAATTCTCATGGGTTTTGAGAAAATTATAAAAAGTATATATATATATATAAATGAATTAGTGGATTTACTCTACCGAGTTTGACAAGCATAGTAATGTGTCTCAAATTCATAATATTACATATCATCATTCTCACTGTCATCATCAAGGCTTTATCCCAACTATCTTGGAGATATATATATATATATTATATGATCTATTATAAGCCAAATTATGTAGTACTTCTTTAGGTCTATCCTCCTTCCCAGGCTTGTAACATTTAACTATATAAAACCCAGTTTCTCATTCCAATCATAAAAGGCAAACAGCCCACAAATGAGTGTAGCAGTTTGAGTACATGACATGAGTGGGTAATTCACATGCTATGAAATCAAAATTGATCAAGATAAGTCTCCTCGCTTATTGGATTTATGAAAAAAGATTGAGCTTTTTGTATACACCCCCGTAAGGTTTGTAGGATTTGCAAATAGGCCCATGAGGTTTTACTATTTGCAAATAGGCCCCTGTATTGTTATTTTAATACATTTCGTGTCCCCAAAATCAATAGTCTTCCAAACACCATAGGTTTTTAGTGTGAAATGACACTTTTGTCTATCCCTTTTATCCTTATATGCATAATTTCAGAAGCTTGACCTCAAATTTTTTTAAAGCATGAAACATTAACAATTGCACTTAGTGGGAGAAAACAACCCTACATAAATTCATTTTTTTATGAGGCTCACTTCTTGAAGTCCAAATTGAATATGACGACAATAAGTATATTTACTTATAATCGGTTATTATTTATCCAATCCATACATGACCCAATATTGAATTGATGAAAGTTAAAAAAAAAAATAAAAGATTATGCTTCATGTGTAGGGGTGTAAAAGAAATATTGGGGGAAAGGGCAAATGTAAAAAAAAAAATTTAGAATTTGAGAGGGGGGGGGGGTGTTGTTTGGCTTTATGTAAAAGAAAAATTGGAGAAGAGGCAAATGTTAAAAATATAAATTTACTTTTAGAACTTAAGGGGGGAGGGGGGATTTTACACTTTTCTCACATATGTGTGGGGGCTTCATTCCCCAACCTTTGTACCTGAGTCCACCCCTGGTCATGTGTAAGAGAGAGTTATTGAGAGAAATCATTGGCACTTGAGATAAAATAATTGTATTTTTATAAATAATAATATACTCATTTTGTTTAATGGATGTAAGGGCAGAGTTGTCATTTATGTAAAAATTCAAGACAATGTCATGGTGGTTGCCCATTCTTATTAGGAATATTGATTTTGGAGACATAAAATGTATTAAAAAGAAAAGGCCGGGGCCTATTTACAAATACTAAAACCTCAAGGGTCTATTTACAAATCCTACAAACTTAGGGGGGTATATACAAAAAGCTCAAAAAGATTATGAGTAAGAGTTGTGCCAACCGTGAGACTAATCACAGATAAAATAGTTCTATAACTTTCTATTAATTAGAAAACAGCCTAAGGGCCCATTTGTTTCATGTGATTGGATTCTTGGGGATTCTAGGACTTGAATATCTAAAAGTAACTAAAAATGAAGAGACAGGTGAATATTAAAAAATGACCTATCAAATAATCTCCCCTTTAATAGAAAATGAGTTTCGGAGAGACAGTACATGAATCTCCAAGCTTCACCCTGGTAGTTCAATTCACGGGAAAGTCAAGGTTCCTTCTACAAACCTACCTTATATCATTCGCCACTCACCTCTTTAATAATGCTTTGTTAGAGCTCATTTGAGAATAATTTTTCATGTATTCAATTCCAGGCAAATACATGGGCCCTAAGTACACTTTTGGTAATCGATTGCGGTAGAGTTACAAATAGAATAGGGTTAGACCTTTTGGAGGGTCACCTAACTTAAATAAATTTGATTTGGTACTACATGATCGACATGTTATGATCATGATTAGACCTTCTGAAGGGTCACCTAACTTAAATAAATTTGATTTGGTACTATATGATCGACACGTTATGATCATGAAGCCTATGTAGTAGCTCCCTTTCGACAATTTCAAACGTCCTCCTTTTAGGGTAAAACACAATTCGGATCTTCTATAGGTGTGACCTATTATGTATAGTTTCAATATGTTCTTTTTTCTTTTTTTCTTTTTTTTTACACCATTTTGCACTTATGAGACCCTTGTGATCAACGATATTTTCGGTTAACTCCTTTCAACCATTTCAAACAGTTTCATCCTTTTGGATAGACCACAAATTAGAATTTAGAATGCGTTAGATTTTATAAGTGAGTTTAGATCTTTATATTTTGACAATACAGGTGTCCATAAACCTAACTTTTGAGTGCTAGTTCATAACTATTAAGAATCTCTGCAGAGCGGTTTGTATTGGACAGAGCGTTGAAAAAATATGATTTTGCCCTCATAAGCATTATCTTTCATATGTAGGATCTTGCACAAATTTACCTTTTTATGATCAATATAGTCTATTCTTTCTGCGAAAAGCCTGACTCGAACTCCTAGAATATTATTTTCCCCTCCTCCACTTGTTCATTCTTTTGCATAACAAGTCAATACCCTAATATTAATACCTATGAAAAAACAGTAAGTACAGACTAACTTAGAAAATAAACTACATATACAGCATTGTATTATTCCATAAGATTTTACAGTGCGATCTCACAAGTAGGAAAAAATCAAATACATACACCTCCACATAAGACAATGTAAATCTCCCTTTTTTAAAGGATGAGTTAAGGGCACGAGTTCACGTTAGAGTTTTCATAGAAAGAATTAGAGACAATGTAGAGAAAAGGACTTTTTTGTACGGGGAATAAACAGGCGCGCCGATTTGTGTGATATTCTATAAATTTAGGATATCACACACATAATCTGGGCAAAGGGTGCATCTAAAGACAGACGCTTTCTTACTTGAGGCAGATGCACAATTTCCTAAATTTGTCAGTTGAATATTTTATGATGGAATAGTTTTCTATAAAGTTGACAAGCCTCCCATCATAAAATATTCCATAAAGTAACCGTACTTTTCTGATGGGAGGCTTGTCAAAATTTTTAATTTTTTTATTAATTTTTTTTTACTTTATATTTTTTTATTATCATGGTCCGATTAAATTTTTGTACTTTATATATTTTTATTTTTTCGTTTAAATATTTTTTTTGTGTACTTTATATTTTTTGATTTTTTTGTGTACTTCATTGATTCAATGAAATAATAAGGCCTCCCATACCCTACATAGGCCTCCAATGCCGTATGTAGGCAACTCATTATACCCTACATAGGCATCCGATATGATTTTTTTTGTGTACTTTATATTTTTTAATTGCAAGGAAAAGAGATAAGGCCTCACATGCCCTATGTAGGCAACTCACACCCTACATAGGCCTCTCATACCCTACATAGGCCTCCCATGCCCTATGTAGGCAACTCATGCCCTACATAGGCCTCTCATACCCTACATAGGCCTCTCATGCCCTATGTAGGCATTTCATGGTCTATATAAACATCACATTGGATGTTCTTTCCCTCATCTTTTCATGGAAAGCAACTCTCTAGCCTCTCTTCACTCCATGCTCTCCATTCTCCTTCTCCTCATTATGTTTCTCAAGGAGGCTTAGTCCTAAAGCCACACTACTCTCTTGGGATTTCTCATCTAGAAGAGGTTTTCCCATCCTAACATATATTTCTTTATCATTTTTATTTTCCATCTTATGTAAATGAATCTACATGTTAGTTAAAGTTATTTTTTTTAATATTCTTCTTCTTATGGTTTATGCTTGATTGTTTATTTATGTTGCTTATGTTTATGCTTGGATTGACAACCCAAATTTATGATGGCATTAACCTTTTTTGTAGTAGCCTATCTTGATCATATACTCTATAAATACTACTTCTTTAGACGAGATTTTTCCAAAAATTATTTATTCTCTTCTCACCTTCTCCAATTTTCATTTCTGGTTTTCTCAGTTCTCTTATCCCTTCGGATACTATTCGGTATTATGGACGAACGTATTAAGTTATGGGGCAAAGATTTATGCTTGTCAAGTTATTTGACTGAGGTAAATTTTTGTTTAATATAGTACTAACTAATTGTTGACTAAATACGCACTAATTATGTTAGTTAATATGAAACAGGATGACCAATGCGAAGTGATTGCAGTAGCATCAGAAAATATTCAAGTTCAAACTGATTATACGGAGCAGTTTACAACTAATATGGTATAATTAAAATTTTTATTTCTTAGTCATTTAAATCTGAATAAATACCAATTACTTTTTTCATTCTTAGGTATTTAAATGTCGCGAAGAATTAATTCTATGGGCAAGAGGAGTTGGGCGTGCAGTTGGATTTGTTTTGACGATTGCAAGTTCGAATCAAGGTGAATTTGGTCAGAAGCCTTACCTGCTTATGCAATGTGAGCGAAGTGGACATTACCGATCGATAAAGATTTTGTCGAAGAAGACTGGTACTAGAAAATGCAATTGTCCATTTCGTTTGAAAGGCATTAAATTGGAAGTCGGGAATGATTGGGTATCAATGGTCGTTTGCGGGATCCATAATCACCCTGTTGCGTATTACATGGAAGGTCATTCGTACGCTGGCAGATTATCAGAGGATGAAACAGGCATTATGATTGATTTGTCCAAAAATTTAGTGAAGCCACGTGACATACTATCCACATTGAAGGCGAGAGATCTACTCAATATGTCAACCATTAAAACCATTTACAATGCTCGTCAAAAACATCGAGTGGCAGAAACTACAGGGAGGTCTTAGATGCAACAATTAATGTTTAATCTCAGTAAGCATGATTACATTTCGTGGCATAGAAGTCATGGTGAGTCAAACGAGCTTCAAGATTTATCTTTTGCTCATCCTTATTCACTTGATTTGTTACGTGCTTTTCCTCACATACTTCTTATGGACACGACATACAAGACTAACAGGTTCAACATGCCACTTTTTGAAATAGTCGGTGTTACATCAACATAGTTGACTTTTTCTATTGCATTTGTATTCATCCAGTTCGAGAAAGAGGACAATTTTGCATGGGCATTAAGCTGTTTGCGTTCTACTATGGACGGGTGTTCATTACCACGAGTGGTGTTGACTGACAGAGATTTAGCATTAATGAATGCTGTGGATCGCGTTTTCCCCGAGTCAACTGCTTTGCTGTGCAAATGGCATATTGGGAGGAATGTATTAACAAATTGTAAGAAGCTATTAGAAGAAAAGCATGCATGGGAGAGTTTATACTCCAAGTGGTTTTATCTAGTGGACTCTGATACCACCAAAGAGTATTCCAAGAGGTTACTGACTATTGAGCAATCATTTCGCAGATATCGTAAAGCACTCAATTACATCAAAACGATATGACTGAATAAATATAAGGAGAAATTTGTGCAAGCCTGGACCAACAAATCAATGCATTGCGGTAACAGGACGACGAATCGAGCTGAAAGTCAACTTGCAAGGTTGAAAAGGCATTTATGTAATTCAAAGGGCAATTTTGAGTCCGTATGGTAACATGTCATAATCTATTGGAGGCACAATTCACATCCATTAAAGCATTGTTGGAACGAAGTGTCAATCTTGTGCGCCATGATTTCAGGCACTCATTGTACAATGAACTGAGAGGTTTTGCTTCTTGTACTGCAATTATCACATTTTAGAAGAAACAAAACGTTCTCATATTGTTAGGGATGATCTTGAAACTTGTGGCTATCAAATTCGATTAAGTCACGGTTTGCCATGTGCACATGAAATCTATACATATATCTCGGAGGGTCGTCCAATTCCACTATCTTCTATTGATTTGTTCTGGAGGAAGCTGGACTTCATGCCTACCACTAGAGTAGAGAATGATGATTTAAGCTGCAATGTTGAGTTAGAATTGTTCGCCGACCAATTAAAAAAAAAGCCTCAGTCAGGTAAACTTCGGTGGTTGCAAAAATTACGTGAAATTATTAATCCTTCAACCACTTTACTTGCAGAGCCAGAGGTGAAGAAGCATACTCGTGGACGACCTACTTCAAAGAAAAAAGATATTACATCGACTCGAAGAGATCCATCAGGATTTGAATATGCTAAGGCAAATCATTCATTTTTTGTACCGGGCAGGCATAGTTTTGCATCATCTTATGTTCCCCTAGCGCTACAACCTCGAAGATTTTCTACTGATATGCAGCTGGAGTTTGGTCAACATAAGAGCAGTGACCAGTTTCCTACTATTGTGCATCCTAACTTTGGCCAGCATAGTTACGTGGACCAGTTGCATACGGATTTGCATCCAGAGTTTGGCTCATGTAGTTACGTTGACCAATTTCCTGTTGAATTGTACCTGGGTTTTGGCTCACATAGTTACGTTGACCAATTTTCTACTGATTTCTATTCAGAGTATGACCCACATAGTTACGTCCACCTGTTTCCACCTCATTTGCATTCGTATATTACATCTGTGACCGATGTCATTGCTGATGGGAAATATTGTGGGTTTCGTAGCGTCGTTATGGCTTTACGTATAGATGAAGGTCAAAATGCATGGGCTATTGTAAGGTATGATATGCTAACTGAGCTGAACAACAATGTTTATGAGTATGCATCCTTGTATGGAAGTTACAAAAGGCTTTCGCACATAAGAGGAGCGCTGACATTTTTTGAGATAGATAAGCCTCTACCATTGCTTCATTGGATGAATATGCCGGACATGGGTCACTTGATTGCGTCATGGTATAATGTGATTTTCATTTTGATTAGTGAATCACAGAGCATGACGTTTCTTCCTCTACGGTCTGCACCACCACCACCACACGAACAACATGTAATTTGCATTGGACATGTCAATCAGAACCACTTTGTGGAGGTATCCTTGGTTCTCAATCCTCCAATGCCCCCTATCATGATCCAATGGGGTGCATACAAACACCAATGTGCAGCACAATGGGCTTTAATTTATGAACAAAACTTTGAAGACTACAAGCGGATATGGAATCCATCTACTGTAACCCAACCTACTGTACATTTGGATTCTGATTAGTATTGTTTGAAAACTATTTTGTTGTTGATTCTAATTAATATTGTTCGACTCCAATCTAGACCATTCATTCTATGTTTTTCTGTTCTCTATTTTTTTTTTTTTTTAACTTAGTAATTTTGACTGTGTTTGATTTAGTAATTTTTCCTTTTTCGTTATAATTTATTATTATCTTAACATTATCTATTTAATAATTTTTTAAATCTTTCTAAATCAAAAGATAACCACAAATTATAAGATATAATCCTAAACCAAGTAATAATAATAAAAGAAAAAAAGAAAAAAATACGATTTAGACAAAAAAAAATAAAAAAATAAAAGTAATAATAAAAAAATAAAAAAATAAGATTTAGACAAAAAAATATAAGAATTATAAGTAATAATAATAAAAGAAAAAAAAGATTTAATGCTGTGGCTGAGTACCTAAGACCTCGAGAGCGAGACCTGTACATGCACCAATTAAACATGTCAGAAACCGCGTACAAGGAGGAGGTAGAAGCAGTGCCTGAGCACTTATTGCCTGACACAAGGGACATCATATAGGCTGATTAGGAGATATGAGATTTTCGGAGGGATAGAGTTCGTAGTAGTACTTACTCCTAGAAATTACTCTAAATAAATGAGATGGAAACTTGATTATCGAGTGAATTTTGAAAGCATTTGAAGAGAGTTTCCAGATTTACCTCACAACTCTTGATTACCCTCTTTTATTTTTTCCTCCCATATTTTTTCCTTCTCTACAATAGAAGAAAAAAAAGACGACACGTTGGTTTGTCTCGATTCGCGCGTCAGAACCAGAAACTCTTGCATCGGGACGCGTGCGTAAGGAAACGTGTGGTTTCTTTTTTTCCGTTGCGCCAAGAAAAAAAAATAAAAAAAGGTACAGAACACAGCTGATGTCATCGGCTTCTCCTTACAGAGAGAGAAGTTTTTTCAATTTTTATTTTCACTCCCATGCTCGTCTAGGGAATCGTGCAATAAGCGTCTAAGAGTTTTTTAATACGTTTGAAAGTCATATCAAAACTTTCAACTGACGACTTAAAAATATGTGCATCTCCATGCAGCAAGATTGCATCTGCGTTTAGAATTAATCGTGGGCAAAAACATGATTTTTTTTTTTCTCCATCATGTCTGGTACAAACCACTCTACAGAAGGTTTTAAAAAGTCAACAGCTACTAAGCAATCAAATTTAAATCACCTATATGGTCAAAATCTCTAAATCTTTTGAAGAGTCACCTAATTATAACATTAAGGTCGCTTAATTTTGGCAATTAGATTCTCAGAAATTCCTTATCGATTTTCCGCAAGGTCATAGAAAACCTACATTTAATTGGTTCTTCTACTAGTCTTTCCCCCTTCCTTTCCTCAATATACGTTTGTCTTTCGGCAAAAAAATTGAGGATTTTTGGGTCCACCCTCTTCTCAAAGGGTTTGGAAGTCCTCAGTTATATGCATTGAAATGAACCAATATCGATGAAAAATCCCGCGAGGAATTTCCATTTTGAGGGACACTTATCTCCTCATCTTTTAATTACCAAACCTAGATTTAGTTTGATGTTGTTTTAGCACGTCATCATCATTAGATGGTAACTCCGATCCTTTTCAACCATTTTGAACACTTTTGATGGTCAGCACGTGGTTCGATCTAGTGCCTGGAGCTGTGTGAGATCTTGCAGCTCCTCTTCATCCTCACCACCAAAAGCAGCTTTTAGAGGTTGTGGCGCCCCTTGCAAGTGGGGTGCACGATTTGACAAATGCAGAAGCATCAATTGTCCAGAGGATATTGTATGCCTGAATATCATCCACTTGACTCTCATGTAATTCCACCTAGAACAGAAGCATGTGTTTGTATTCAATGAATGTATTACCGTTTGGTTTCTGTCACTTCAGACTAAGACCTTCATTATTTTTTCTTTTTGCTAATTGGTAAATTTGTATTGAAAAGAAAAAAGAAGGGCAAGGCCCACACGAGAAGGAGAAGAAAAAATACATCCAAAAGCAAAATAACTTACAAAAAAAGCCACCTCTAAAATAGGAGAGGCTACAACCAAAAGCAAAAAACTTACAAAAATGCCACCTCTAAAATAGGAGTGGATCAACTCAGCTAGAAGTAATTCTGCTGGGACCAAAATAGGAAGAGAAAGAAACCAACAGCAGAAAGAAGAGAAATACTCTTCGCCTCAAGGATCTACGACGCATAAGCAACCAGCTCCTGCCTAAAAGAGGCTCCACTCCAGGAAGACAAGCTAATAATAATCCTAGAGAGGGGCAGCATCAAAATGCATCAGCCAAATCACACTCTTGGCAGAGAAAGCAACCAAGCTGAACAGGGAAAAACTAAAGGCAGTTTTGAAATTCAAAATACTCAAAATGAAAATCTCCAACCTTAATTTATTAATTTTGCAGGCCACCAACTGATCATCCAAAATTTGAACAAAACGATCCACCTTATCAAATGGTTAGGATTTGGAAATCTTTTGCCTCTCTAGAAACTACACCTTCCTTATTGGACGATTTCCATTTTTTGCACATAAATGGTAATTGGGAGACCTTTCATGTGAACGTGAAATTCATTGTTGTGTACGTACACTATATTGGTATAGTTCTAAACTGATCCTAAGCAACAGTAAAACTAAAAGCGACAGTGTGAGCAAGAACCCTATATGCTTAGGGACCACTTGACAGATCAATCAAGGAGATGATGAGGGGATTGAAAGGTCTATGTACGATAAAGGTTGTCGAAAATTAACCTAATTAGAAACTAAACTGTAGAGATATGAGACCCGAAGACCAATGGTGGGAAAGGAACAAACAAAATCTCAAGTCCAAATTCAACGATGGCCAGGTTCAGACCGTCTAGTTCCAATAGTTCCTTCACATCCAATAATTGCAACTCCAAGGCCCCATTCATCAAATCTCTAAGGTCCCTTCTACCCCATGCCAACTATTACAAGCAGCAGGTGATGTAAGGTCCCAGATTCCCAAGGTCGTAATTATCTCTAGCTAATTAAGCTAGTTAAAAATCCAAACAGGTCCAATTTCAAAACACATGACCTAATTAGATCGTTTGTTCGAAGTTTCATTGAGATCCGAGTTTGTTTGGGTACAGTAGAGTAATTTACAATTTTCAGAAAGTATGGAGGGCGTTTTTGTAATTTTTATTTTTATGAGATTTTCTGCCCGTTGAGTAGATGACCTACTTCCATAAACATTACTCTTCTACATCACCTCGACCCGGACCCTTAAAACCCCTTGAAACTCGACCAGAAGCCACCCGTGGACCAAATTATAATTACCCTAATTAACCCCAGCCCTAATATAAACCCAACGACCTAGTGCCTTTCTTTCTCTCTCTTTTTCTGTACTCTCCCTCTTTCCCTTTGAAAGTTCAAGGGGTGCGAGATCTCTAGATTAGTCTATTTAATAAATCAGCCCAAAAGTGTGCAAAAATAAATAATATCCAGCAGAAGTAAAATCAACAAGCACACACCACAAAGACATCAAATTTAGTGTGGAAAACCCTAACCGGGTGAAAAACCACGGATCCGAATTGGATCAATAATCAAGTACTATTAATCTCGCAATTACAAGAAACTCAGAATTCCTCCCCAGATATCCCCTACCTAAGAACTAAAGTTACCTTGTATCGCTTCACGCTTTAACGACTTCACACTGCTGATTGCAACAGATTCAATAATGCACTTGACTTCTCAAATCTTCTCACAAAAAGATAATCTTCTATAAAAGATGCAGAAGAAATTGGCTATAGAGAACTAGGCAGCACAACTCCTTAACAAATCTCCAGAGAATAATTCTCTCAATAATAATCTCTAACTTAAAACTTTGATAAGTGAGGTGTAGCTTTAGAATATCTCTTGAGTCCTTTAAATAGCCCTTAGGTCGTGCTTAAGGTTGCCTAAATTGATTAGGATTAAAATAAGTAGTTTGCGCACGATTAGAACATGTTTCTAATTTTTCGTAGGATTTTGCCACATGTCCGCTCGAGCGGACCGTCCATCCGCTCGAGCGGATGAGGTTCTGTTTCAGCGTCTAGCTATTTTGACTCTGCCCGCTCGAGTGGATGATGTGGTCGCTTAAGCGTAGCTCATTCTAATTGATCCAAAAATTCTGCACTCTCTTTTCCAGCTTTCTTCTTTTAATTCTTTCAAACGTTCTTTTTAAAGTCCTTCCAATCTTCTATCTTTAGAGTCATTTTCTAAAATAAAATTACAATTCAAAATACCCAGAGTTTTGTCCAACCCATGAATTTAGCCAACACTCAAAATCCTAACACCCTTTCTTTTTCTCTTCTTTTCTCACCTCCACTTGTTGTCAGCAAAGACCAAGTGTTAGGCTCCGTCCCGAGTTAATCACGATTAACTCTAATTAATTGAGCTTAAGACTAATTAAGCCGGTTTAAATGAACTAATGGTGATTTATCGCCAAATGGATTAGAATTTGCCTAATGTAGGCTTAATAGTAAATGAGATTATGAAATGAATTGAATGGAATGGAAAATGAAGCTCAAATGAGCAAACCAAGGACTTTTTCGGAAATTCGGATTTGTACGTATTTTGTCTAATACGGAAAGTCTTGATTCCCGCATGTGTATCTCGGCGAGTACGATAACTTTCATAAAAGACGTGAATGGATTTGATGAATATTGGATCAAATGGACCTTGGATTGACTTGAAGTGAAATTAAAAGAAATAAAACGGGTCTAAATGCAAAAATGGCTTATATAAAATGAGATGAACCTCATTCATCTCAAACCCTAGGCAACATTCCTTTCTTTCATCTGTTTCTTCTTCTTTCTTCGATTTCTTCTTCATTAAGAGTGAGGTTCAAGGGTTTGGAAGTGAAGAGGAGTCCATCTCCTTTGTCTTCTTCATCATCTTGTTGGAGATTCGTGAAGTGAAAGCTTGAACGTGAGGATTTCTACCTTTAAACCAAGCTAAACAAGAATTAAAGCTTCATCCAAGGCAAGTATATGCATTTCTAGCAATTTAAGCTTTTGTATAACTTGTATGAACTCAGGGAGTTCAAACATGTGGATTTGGTTCATGATTTCTGAAGCTCGAAAATGACCTTCTGGGCGAATTTCGGCTAGCCGCGAAGCTAACCGCCAGAAAATCCAAAATTGGCCAGCTTCTGGAAAGCTAACCGCCAAATTTCGGCTAGCCGCGAGGTGACTGCCAAGCTGACCGAAATTGGTCAGAAATCCCTGTCAGAAAAATCAGCTTCTGAAAAGCTGACCGTAAGCTAACCAAACTTGGTTCGGCTAGCCGCCAGCCGAATTTCGGCTAGCCGCCAGTACAGTTCGGCTAGCCGCCTGCACAGTTGCGGCTAACCGCCCGGTAGCCTCCGAGGTAGCCGAAATTGACCAGATTATTCATAGTAAGGAAAAATTTGGCCAATCGCGAGGACCGTGTGAGTTTTGGATTTTTGCGAAAACGAATGTCTCTAAACCTTCATAAGTGTTAGCGGAGGTTATCTAATGCACACTCTACTTAAAGTAATATCATCTATAGTAATCCTTGCATTGATAACCAAAGTTACACGCAATGGTTGGTTAGATGATGGATTGAACACTAGACTGAGATTAATACGAATTGTTAAAGGGTCTGGCACTACCTAGTGGTTTCCAACTTATTATTGTATTGCACTGAAATGTGAATTGAAATGAAATGACTATTCCTACTGCAGTAGATGAGATTGGGGTGTTCCAGAGCCCGTAGTGACACTAGTGATATCTGATCAAGACACTGGGAGATCCCACCTTATTGGACTGAAAGGTCATTGACTGAAAAGTTATACATTGAAAAGCCATTAATAAAGGTTGAACCTAATGAATAAATGAGTATGAAATGCTTCCTTTTGGGAAGAACTGAATGGAGTTGAAACCAATGCTAGGGTAATTGCCAGTATTATTGTCATTGTTATTTGTATTTGATATTGAGTGTTTAGAACTGTTTAAATCGATGAATTGTTAGGAATTGTTAGACATATGTATATATCTTGTTGAACCGTCATGTTCATGGTATTACTGATGATATTACAGGCCCAGTTGCCCGTGCCGGTCCCTCAACGACCGTCCCGTCAGCGGAGGAGGCCCATTCGCTACCTCCAGGAGGTTTAGCTGAATGGATGTGATCCGAGAGTGCGTACATGGAGATATTTGGAAAACTTTTTAGGATACTCATTTTGGTATTGTAAGTATTAGAAATGATATCCCCTGCATTGTGTTTAAATATACAGTGGTTGATTATAGAAGAACTGAAATGGTGTAAAGTTCAAGTAAATAGTTTGATTCATTTTGTTAAATGGTTGTCAATGTATATTACTATATATTCCGCAACTGTACATTGACAGGTACGTATGCAAGATCCCTTCTAGGCTTCGGTTTAACTTCGGTTAATCGGGGTTTACGGGAGTAAGTATGCTTACATTGCGACCCGGGGGTTAACCCTAATGACTCTTATCTCGGGTCCGGGTCGTGACACCAAGAGGCCTCCCCACCTTCGTCGATTGCCGCCACCATCATCACCAAGCTCCCCTCTCTCCACCCTTCCAATTTTCACAGCTTCTCCCCACTCCTCTAGCCCCGAAGTGAGCAGCTTTACAAACATCTATATCCTATGGGCAGTGAGAAATGAAGCTACATTCAAGGGAGTAAAAGTTTCTTCAAGGCACATCAGGGATCAACTACATTATTGCCTTCTCCACTCACTCTGAAAAGTAATAAAAAGTTCCAAAGGAGATCAACTATTTTCTCTCCTCCAATTTTTGGGTATCAATGTTGATATTAACGTTGCATGACTCTCCTTTCTTTCTTTTATTTCTCTACCATGCAATCTTCTTTGGCTTTCTTCGGTCTTCTGTTTCCTTCAGCCCCACTTTCTCTTTTCTTCTTTTAATACAATTACCCTTAAAGCCAAAAAAAATAAAAAAAATCCAACAGTTTCGATTCATATGGGGTAGTAGGATCAGAGTGGGCCCTGCATGGGTTAGTCACAATTCCCTGTGTGGTCAGATTAATACACACATGTACGGTGATTCGCTACAAGGTATCTTATGGCTACTGGGAGAAAACAATCTCAACCCCTTGGGTACCTCCTTGCATGTATGCCAATCGTGAGTGGGTAGAGTTGATAGGTAGCGTTGTGGATTAGATTTTAAGTAAGATAGTCCAAGGTCCTAAAGTTGGATGGTTTATTAGCTCTATTTTTTAGGAAAAATTTTAGAACAAGGCTGTCAGATTTCAAATGAGGATAATACGACTTACATCTCATAACAGGACTTAAATTTTCCATTTACATTTCGAATCAGCACATCCGGCGAGATTATGACCTACATACCACCCACCATTTTCTCTCATACATCACCATTTTCTTCCTTCCAACACCCTCACACTAGATATATACTTAGTGTGATGGTGCCTTTGTGTGTGGATTGATTGGTTAGCCTGATATGTATAGGTGGCTAACCAGGGGTGGACCTACATGTAGGCCGAGGGGGCCATGCCCCACTTAAGTTTTCAAAATTTTATTTTTTTCCACTAAATTTTTTGTAATTTTTTATTTTGACCCCTATATCGTTAAAATTTTCTTTTAATAATTTTCATTTAGCCCCCCCTAGTTTCATTTTTTGGGTCCGCCCATGTTTCTAACCATACGGCACTGAGAAACCTTGAAGGAGTATGATTCGATCCTTGACACAAGAAAACCCAAACACTAATCTTCTGCGACAGTCACAGAGAGATGATGAAGTTTGAAATTTAATGAAAAACTTAACTCCTATTTTGAAATGTAAGTTTTTCTTTTTTTATCCTGGTTTGAAATCTTGGCAAAACTCAAGCCATGTTTTGAATTTTTTCCTTTTTTTTTTTTAAGTTCAATAAAATGTACTAGGAATGTCAAATTGGGATGAGTGCCCATTTGGGTGAGATGTGGGAGTAGGTTAGTGAGTGTAAGGATGCTGGATTGATGATGACGAAGATTGAAATGATATCCACTTGGATTGAACCCCTTGTAATGCTTGTTTAAATTGAACCATACCACAAAACAAGATTAGTTCAATCAAAGCCACATAGGCATGGTCGTGATTTCTGGGTGATTCAATACCGTCAGAAAAAATGTACAGGGCAACTACATATTACATGTTCAACTATTTTGCCTCCGTAAACATAGTTGGAAAACTCTTCACGTTGACTCTTGACTCTCCCGAGTTATCACGTTTTGATGAAGGATTGAGTAAGAAATATATAGGGGAGACTCGGCCGAGTCATTTCAGTTTAATAAGTTATTAGCATTTCGAACAATTTAATAGGCATATGTAATTTAAATCATTAAAATTTATTTAAATGTAATTATGCATGAGGTTTGGAGTCAATAATTTAAATTTGATGATTGGAATATAATTTGAAACTTATATTTGATATTTTACATTCGATATTTGGACAAACAAATTATGTAATATGCAACACTTTTCCTTTTATTTTCCTTATTGGAGTATTTTTTTAATATATAAACTCACTAATTTGAATTGGTTATCATGAATGCATGTAAAGAAATGTATTTTTTTTTATATTTTATAAACAATGGATTCATTTTCAAATATTTCTAAAATTATTATATAAACATGACTCTCCCGAGTCTCCGTGTTGACTCTATCCGAGTTAAAAAAAATTTCATCGAACGATCCTAGTCCGGATCACGAGTTTTCCAACCTTAGTAAACAAGCTTAACAATGCAAGAGAAAGTTCTCCTACCAACTGTATATTACTTACATGCAGTCCAACTTATGGGGTCTACTTAGATAAATGTTTATCAATGGGAGGAGGGCAAATGAAAAGGTCTCCTGATTAAAAAAGGAGAGACAAAAATATTAGCCCCACCAAATTATCCTACCGTTGATTTTATATCATTAAATTCTAATGGCATTTTAATATCATATTCTTTTGAGATTTAATCCAACAGTGAGTGAATGTTCAATGAGTATAAAATTAGGCCTGATAGGTCATAAGACAAGAAGATTATCAAAAGGGGCTGCATTGAACATACATGCTCATAGGAAAGCATTTTACCAACGATGCATATATTTATTTAGAAAAAAAGAAAAGATATTTAGAACATATATATAAGGAAATATTCATTTGCATCCATCCCTCACCATATTACGGTGAGGGAAAATAGAGTGGGTCGCCTTTATGGTCTATCTGAACCATCCACACACATGAAACCCCTTGATTTATATTGGATCCAACGAGTTTTTACATATCCCAATGGATTAGACCGTTGGATTAAGAATCAAGTCTTTTTTTTTTTCATATAAAGTCATTAATAAAAAGTCGTTGAAAGGCAAGTTGTGTAATAAAGAAAAAATGGAGATACAAATGTGCAGCTTTGACTAAATAAATATTTAACAGTTGTGGTAGTTCAAGGGTGAGGCGCCTCCCCGCCCACAAAAACAACCATGAACTACTAACCTCTACTTGTATTTATGTTGTGAGACTTGAATAGCATGTGTGGGTGCATAAGTATTCACCAGAGCAAGAAAAAAAAAAAAAAAAAGGGCAGTTGATGACTGCATAATTATAATTAGAAAATAGACAGGCAAATCCTTTGAAAATATTCTCTTAAACAAAAAGAGAAGAAAGCCGGAGAAGCACGAAGAAACAGACCATCTGATGGTGTTTGTGATTTTTCACATTACTCCAAAAAGTACTTAACAAATAGTAGTCCACTCTACCTGTGGCATAACTCAACATGGCCATACATAAGCACAGGTCAAACATCTTAAATTGACATTTGACAAGGAAACAAGCTCTTCAAAAGTATTTTATGCAACTCCAAACTAGCATCACAAGTAAACAACTTATAAATGGGAAATGCTTTGCTCGATCCGGAGAATGTTTTGTATTGTCAAAATTGGGGGACTTTTATGTACGTTGCTATTAGGAAAATGTTTTGAAATTTGATTAATTTTTATATAATTAAAATAAAAAATTCAGAAAAAAATATATAGCTTCAATCGAAAATAATTTTTATGAAAATTCCTTTTTACCATTTTATCCCAATAATATTGCAATGTTCTTGTGATTCTATTGGAACATTTTTCATTTTGCCAATATTTCAAATATATCATGGTATCAAGTAATTTAATTGCCATCCATTGATAGCTCGCAGGTTTTTTTTTTTTTTTTCCATCTTTTTAATTGTACCTTTTTTAAGTCTTTAATATATTTTACCATTACCGATAAAAAAAATAGAAAAACTCGGCGGGTAATTATCTCTCTGTTCACGTAAACAACCATATGAATCAATCCTCAGTTGTGTTGGGTAGGAACTTGGGTCATGTGTGTGTGTTTAATTAACATGGAGAGGGATAATATCGTAAAATTTTCAAAATGTCATCTATATTGAATTTTAAGATAAGATTTGTACCAGTGTTTTTCTTATCTTAAACAAAGACACTAAAAAGGCAATGATTTTGAGATAAAATCTTTAGTACAGTTAAATATTGAACTGTAAAGTGGACATATTCAATAGATGGTGAGAGAATATTAAAAAGGCCTGCCTTGACAGAACGTCTCACCACCCACATTCCAAACAGGACCACTGGATGTATCTATCCAATTTAATGCCACTAGTTTGTTAGTAACCTAGCATGGACCACCCAGTTGGGAGACATTAGGAAAGATACTTGTTACCAAATCTGTGCCCGTTTTAGACCTGACCTGACCTGACCCAATAGTTAGGGCAAGTTTGTGTAACACGAGAATCATATCCCTGGCTCCACATGTTCCAGCTCTCGCAAGTCACACCCCCAGCCATATCTCCCCTTGTTAATACGGTTTCATTTTTTCCAATCTATTCATTATCAAAATCTTGTCCCAGCTATCTATTACATTAAAAAAAATAATAAAAAAACTAGTTCAATGTCAAAACTAAGTTCAAAAGCTTATCTTTTCCAACAAAAAAATCAACATAACTACCATCCAGCATGGTGCAACACCTAGTTAAACACATGTGTGGGCCCCACCTTTGGAAAATCCAAACCCCTTGTTACAGCCCTAGCACCAATTGTAGTGATCAAATAATAAATTATTATTCAAATTAGTGAGATGGCCACCGTTGGATCAACTAAATTTGGAGTATGTGATTAACTTTCTTTACTTCCTCTTTTTAATGGCGTAAATGGAAGGAGTCTCTCATGTGCAAAATCTGGTGATCAATCCATCGGTTGGCCTGGTGAAATCAACTTTGAATATTTAGATATAATGGGCCTTATGGCGTATAGTCAAAGGTGGGCGTTGCGCCATTCTGCCCAGAAAATCCACACCAAAATCGAGCTGCACATAAAAAAACCAATCACATTTTTCTCTCTACGTGAAAGCTAAGTGTACATAAACACGTGGTTACTGTCAACATTATAAAACCCTGCTCTAACAAGCCTTCATCATCTCCAGATTATTAGTCTAAAATTTGTTGTGCAGTTTGACGGTTTGCCATAAGGGTATTTTGGGTATTTCTTTGTAATCACGTCGATTAAATGAATTAGTGAACCACGTAAATCTTATGTTTTGTTTGTTTCTTTGTAATCAGGCCGATTAAATAAATTGGCGAACCAGTAAATCTTATGTTTTGTGTGTGGTTTGGTCCATTTGTCTTTATGTTCCCACCATAATTTATAGTTGTTTTATATTTAAAACACCCAAACTCCACTTAAGAAAGACAATATCCAAACATTTTGGTCACATTTGGCAACCAAATTCTTGGAGAAAAGATTTTCACTTTCCACAGTCATGAAAAATCTACATTTAGCAATTGCAAACCCTGACTATTTGGGCCATTGAGATCCTTACTTTTGAGGATTCGAAAGATCTACATTTGGCAATTGTAAGTCCCTAACTTATTTGGGTCATTGAGATCCTCAAGTTTTGAGGATCCTCCTGTCCAAACCACCCCAATCCCCATTCCCAAACCACCTCCCCCAAGGATGCGGAAATCCATAGAGGGAAGTAACTCCTCAAATTTGTGGATTCATCACCTATTATCCAAGATGGCATTTAAGTTACTTATTTATTTTTGGATAAGTGACTTTAGTTGATTTCATTGCTAACCAGGGATGCAAATGACTATCCAATTATCTAGAGGATTTGACCCGCGAAAATTTTGGTTTAGAATTTGTTTGAGGTACTCTGATTCATAATTGGGTTCGAATCTACAACCTAAGCTAAGTTCTACTAGTACATGTATGTTCTAGATCCATATAGGCTCCCATAGACCCGTGACTCCGTCTGTGGATGTGCACTTTCAAAAAATGCATGGTTCTTGACTTTATATATATAGGCTAATGTCAAATACTTCATGTAACAATTTATACATTGGTTCAAAGATGTTGGAATTTATCAGTTGTGAAAGGTAGACTTTATGCATTGTTACCGTGCACATTGAATGATATACCTTTTTTTATTTTTGAATTGAATAATATTTTAAGCAAAAAAAAAAAAAAAAAGGCTGGAAGCCAGTTATAACTGATCTGGAACCGAAGTGGGATCTTGGTCCGATTCTCGGTGACCAAGAAACAAGTTCAATACAAAACTGAACCGCCTTTAACAAACAGTTCCAATTTCATGTCTTATTAGGTTTTAATTCAGGAATGACTTGTTTACATTTTTATATTTGAGCGTACATAGTTGGAACAAGATTTTGATGTCGGCAATGAAAGCAATGGCAACTTCACTTTAACCCACAATCTTGTGTCTGTGGAAATAAAAAAAGATTAGCATTTAGTTTGAATCAACACAAACATGAATACATGATAGATCAGACCTTATGATAAAGCTAGGTTCCACAATATTGTTATACATCCACACTATTTCTCAAATCCCATGAAGCCAATGATAAATAGGCCTGAGTTTCAAAACATGGGTGACAGCAAGGTACGAGAGATGAATGCATTGCTCAGAGTTTAGCTTTATACAAGTGGGGCCCACAATTAATAAATCCAAATTGCAGCACATGGCATGCAACTGGAGGGTCTTTTTCTTTCCCTCGAGAAAGTGAGGGAAGAAGTACAAGTGGAGACGCAAAGCTGCTGGGTTTGGCCAACGAAACATAATCCCTGAGTGGGCCTCACTCCGACTTCCCCTCTAGAGAGGACAGTTGAAGCTTCATAGTGGGCTCGCCTATGAGAATTTGAATTACTTAAATTGAATGCTCATATGCCCATCATCCCTCACATCATGAGCAGCATCATTATCGCTGTTAAAGGAGTCCGTCTCTGGTGAAATAAAACCTGAGTGGACTATTCAGGGTCCGCCATCTTATTGTCAGCTACTTAATATGCATTCAACGGCAAATACTGCTCGTTGTGACGTAGCGAATCCCTAATGGTCTATTCACGATCACCGTGCATAGACTCACTCCTCGGATTCCGATTCCTATCAAAGCTTTGTCCCAACTGTATATGTTAGGTGAGCTACATTAATTTTGTTTTTTTCATTTTAGTTTATCATAGGCCAAATCATTGGCTATCTTCTACTTCTACAGGTTCTTCTCTACTACTTTCATTTATATCATCTTTGGCTACCCTTCTTTTCTTGAGACGTCATCAGCTTGTATAAAGAAACTTTTTTTTTTGTACCAACTTCATTGCTAGCCTACATTCAACATGTCTGAATCATCTCAAGCAAGTAGATATGGCAATGGGTTGGGTTTAAACCGCCCCGCCTTGCTCCTATTAGGGGCGGGTTGGTAATGGTTTTCTTGGCTCAAGGCAAGTTTGGATTTTGTTGCTATTACTTTCCCTGCCTCATATAAATAAATATATATAAATACATGTCTTTTAAAATTCTAAACAAAACTCATGTAATTTAAGTGGTGTTGGGCATAAACCTAATGCAAGTGGGAAGAAAAGGTGGCGTATTCTATCTCTACTATATTTTTTTTCCCATGCATTTATATTTTTAAACCTTTAAATTCAACTTGAGCCTTAGCCCAAATGAGGAGGGTTTGATATCACATACCGATAACCAGTCATGAGGCGGGTCGAGTTTGGATAAGAAAAACTTAAGATGGGGAGGGTTTAGGTTTACCCCAACCCGTACCAAACATACCCCACATTGACATCCCTACAAGCAAGTCTCTCTTAATTCGTGTATTGGCTTTAACCTACTGACACTACTAAATGTGCCAATTGTTTGTTCTATCTTCTTTAGTTTTACTATTCATCTATCTCAACATTGTCTTTCTACTCTACTATCTTTTATATGTATTATTTTTAATTGACTAACATTCTACTCCAGTGGATCATAGTTGATCTAATTTCTTTGTAAAGTCTTTCTTTTAGTTTTATTCGTATGTGTCGATCACCGAGCATTTCAGATGTAAGCCTTCACTTTTTTTTTTTTTTTTTTTTTTTGGCTAATGGAGGTTCTCACCCCTTTGGGCTGGACTATTTTCTTCGGGCCCAAAAAGAAGTCGGATAAAATCTCTGTGGCCCCTAGGTGGTAGGACAAGTGGACTCAACATTCAACTCTTAAAGAAGTAGAACCGGTGGTATTTTGAATAGTTCAAAATTTTGATAGGTAAGCCTCACCATCGAGCTCCACTCATCGACAAGGAATCTGGACACATGGCCAACATGGTGTTTGGCAACAGCTCAGTTGCAGCTGCAGCAGCACCTGCTTTTTGGGATCCCGCTGAGCAAAACCCGGTGCTCCTCCCCATGACTCACTGAACACATGACGACCTACTTCATTTCCAAATCCAAAAGACAATAATAAGTAGAGTATAAACTATGCATTGGATGGATGATGTGATCCTTTTCTTGTAATGAATCCTCCATTCTAGCAAAAAGAATAAAACAACTGTATTCATGTATATTATATTATATACGTTGGGCATACGAGGAATCTGTGCTCTTGTCGAATGACAAGTGACAACCACTCATTTTACCTTCCTAGTCTCTCTCTCTCTACTGTCTTTTCTCTGATTTGCTCGTTGGAGAAACTGCTGCAACTTTCTCTCTCTAGCACTCATTAGACCAACAGCTCTAAAATTGCACTGCTGGCCTGGTACAGACACGCAGCATGACAAAGGCTTGCACCTGGATTCTGGGCCGTCTATTTAATAGGTTTACGCAAAAGACAAGGGAAGGGCTGAGTGGCTGAGTGGTCCTGTGCCTTTATATATATATATGTAAAATTTGCAGGCGATGAAAGATTCATATGGTCGTACAACCTGCAAAAGGTCAGGAAGGCGAGGTCTAAATTTCCATACTTTTTATTGGGATGGTGTGGGAGTAAGTAGATTTTAATGGTAGCATAATTGAGACATTAGGGCGATTTTGTGTACACGGTTTTTCCAAAAAAAAAAAGAAAAAAAAGCATGAAGAGTGGAAATCATTTTCCACACCACACTAAATTCTATGTTTGTTGTAGATGATTTTCTGCAGGAAAAAATGAAATAAATTCTTTGTGATTATGCAAAATACCAGTTCCTATGGTGGGTCCGATAGAAATGTCTTTGTGGAACATGGAAATTTCTCTTAGCGCTGCACAAACACACCCTTAAGTCTGGTAGTTGTGGGCCCGTTTCTTTACAAGAATTCATAGATATCATGTCTGGTAGTTGTCTGAAAATTTCAAATGCTAGTATTTGAAATGCTGTCAAATTCTGGAATTCTAAATTCGTTGTTTCATTTATTACCTGAATTCTTGTCTGAGCTCCCGGAATGTCGTCGTCCCTCTCCCAGAATTCTTGTGTCAAGTGGGATTTCCAAATCCTCCTTGTTAAAGTGGTTTTTCAAATGCTAAATTTTTTAGGATTTCAAATACCTGAAATTTCAAATGTCTAGGAATTTTGGTAATGAAACAAAGAATTCCCGACAGGAATTCTGAATTCCCAAACAATCTGAATTTTTGTTAGGAATTCTAGTAAAAGAACGGGGCCTTAGTATGTCTCAATGTAAATTATTCCAAGTCTAAGATCTTCTAAATATCAGCGGAATCCTATCATTCTATTATCTGGATTCTAGAATTAAAGAAAAAAAAGTGTTGATGGAGCATATTCTCTTATGATCAGGGAGAAATTCGGATTTGAATTAAAGCATTGGAAAGTCCTTAGTTCTGAATTTGGATCCAAGCGTGTTCCAACCGAAGGATTCAGATTAAGAACCACTATATCAGCATATAAATATAATAATAATGTATCTTAATTAAGACTTGCATCGAGTTAGGAGTGTTCATTGCACAGACCAAAGCCTTCTCCACGGCCAGGCCAGCCCATTTGGTTATGGGGCCCAGTTGGCTTTTAAGAATCATCGTGAAAATGATCACACAACATCCTCAGATCATCTTCTCCACTGATTGCATCCCCAGGTTTCTCTGTCTGTTCTTCTTCTCCACTTATTCCAATACCTATCTTTTCTCTTTATTCATCCCATACCCAGTCCATCAATTTCCTCAATGATAGAGCAATCTGCCGAGAAATATACATTTGAACCCATCATCAGTTTGTTTGAACAACTGGAGACTTTCAGGGAATGCTCACCTACACATCATAACTGCCATTTTAAGGGCATCTTTCATTTTCTTGCTCTTATCTGTTCCTTAGTTGAGAGCATTTTGGCCAACTTGCAAGTTACCTTAGTTACTAATTAAGTAGGAAGGCCATTTTGGGAATAGTACTTCTTAACTGATGAGATTTTTGGATTTATGGGCCAGCTGAATGGAAGTGGATGGAATCGTATGATGTATGAGAAAAGAGGAGTTCATGTTATCAATAACATTTTCCCTTTTTTTTAAACAAAGGGTTGCTCACCTAATTTGCCAGGGTTGGATCCCTAGTTTTCTATTCTTACAAGAACAAGCTTCTTTCTCCTTGGCTAGGAATTCTCTTCGTGCAGGAGCAAGCATGGTTTCTAACTGGGCCTTCTCTTCTGAGCGAGCAGGCTTGTTTATCTGTGGCCGGGGTCTCAAGAGCCCCCATGCTCCCAAACCCCTTGGATGGGTATTTAGAAAAGACATCAATTTTTTATGTTGCCCAAAGAAAAGGGAATCCTTTGTTCACTAGGTTCATGAGTTGCATGTGTCATGTTCTGTTAGACCTCGTCCCGAGTTAATCAAGATTAACTCTAATTGATTGAAAATAAAGCTAATTAACAATGTTTAATTAAGTTATTGATGGTTTATGGCCAAATGAAATTGAATTAGCCTAAAATGAATGATTTGGGCCTAATGAAATAATAATGAAAGAGATCAAATAAATTGAATTGGTTTTAGACTTAAACAAGGAAAACTAAGGACTTTTTCATGAATGCGAATGTTTACGTATTTTGTCGAATACGAAAACTCTTGATACCAACACTTGTATCTCGACGAGCACATTAACTTCCATAAAAAACTCGAACTCGTTCTACGAGTATTGGATCAAATGACCCTTCATTTGACTCGAGTTGTGAATAAGAAGAGATAGTGGACTAAAATACAAAGTGGGGCTTATATAGAGATGAGATGAGTTCATTCATCTCATTCCCAGCTCCAGCAAACCCTAGACTTCTTTTTTTCTTCTTCTTCCATTTCCCCCAACAAGTGTCAAGGTTTTCAAGTGATTTTGGTAGAAATTTGAGCTACTCCATCTACTTCATCTTCTCCATCTTCTAGCTTGGTTTCCTTGAAGTTAAAGCTTGAGAGAAAGCTCAAGATGTCTTTTCACACAGGCTACAAGTGAGTGTTGGAATCCTTATTGAACTTTCAAATTCTATTGATTGTTTAGGAATGGTTTCTAACTCAGTTAACTCACAGGACTTATACCTTGAATGTTTTTATGGAGATAGGCTTGAAAAGAGGGATTCAAGTTGAGAAGTTTCCATTTCAAATCAAGCTAACAAATAACTTCTTATCAAATTTATCTTCAATAGAGGTTTTTGTCAGTCAACCTTCAGTTAAAGGCAAGTATATACTCTTCTAATGATTTATAATGTTATAAAACTTGTAGGAACTCAAGGAGTTCAGTTTCCAAAAATTGCTTCAGAGTTTTTGAAGCTCTGGAATGTTGTTCTGGCAGCAGTTTGGCTAGTCGAGCTGCTGACTGCCAGCCAACCGAGGTGGTAACCGAAGTGGTGACCAGATGGGTGACTGAGGTGGTGACCAATGGGTGACTGAATTGATGACTGAGATGGGTGACCGTAGGGCTGCACAGAACCGGACCGCAGACCAGACCGGACCGCAAAACCGGACCGGATTTGAAAAACCGGTTATATCCGGTCCGGTCCGGTCCGGACCTTTTAAAAACCGGTCTGGACCGGACCAGACCGGATTAATAATAAATATTTTTTTAAATTTTTTTAATATAAAACTTTAAGTATATAAAATTTATAAGTCAAATACCATAGTGAAAATGAAAATATAAAATAAAATAAGAATTTCTAAGTCATATTTTTCTTCTTTCACTTGCATAATGGGCTGAAAATGAAAAAATAAAATAAGAACTTACAAAAAAAAAAAAAACTAATGAAACCGGTCCGGACCACTTAAGTGGTCCAGACCGGACCGTTTTAGACCGGTCCGGTCCTCTCATTTAAGCCGGACCGGAAATCCTGTCCGACCGGATTCCGGTCCAAAAACCGGACCGGATTTCCAGTTGTGCAGCCCTAGTGGTGACCGAAGTGGTAACCGCCAAAGTAACCGAAATTGAGAAAAAATGCAGATTGAATTCTGGATTTTCTGAATTGAAAGCCTAATCATTGAGGCTAGTATTAGTGATATTTAAACCTTCATAAGTGTTAGTTAATGTTATCTTAATGCACAAATTTAACTAAGTAATGTCATTTACGGTAACATGTACATTGATAACGAACGTTTCACTCAATTGCTTGGTTTAGATAATTGTTTAGAATTGGAATATGATTGAATAAAATGACTAAATTGATTTGAATTATGAGTCTGGCACTACATAGTGGTTTCCCAAGCTCGTATAGAGCTATACTGAATTAATAAATAAACAATGAACAGTTACTAAAGGTAACAACATTCTTACTGCAGTAGATGGATTTATGGGGCGTTCCGGAGCTCCGTGGTGATACCAGTGATCTCTGATCCAAACACTGGGAAATCCCACCCTTATTGGACCAAAAGGTCATAGACTGAAAAGTCATACATTGGACTGACGAACCCCACTGATAAGTCATTAATAAATGCTTAATGTAATGAATGAATTGAATATGAACACTGAAATAAACAAATATGAATTGCTCATTTGAGAAGAACCAAATTAAATTGAAACCAATACTATTGTAGTTTCCAATATAGTTGTTGTTGTTACTTGTGTTTACTATTGCATTAGACATTGTTATATAATTGATTGTCTAGAATTGTTAAGTTAATGAACTGGTGGAAGTAGCATATGTTATCATAGAATTGTATATGCATTGTTGAACCGTTGTGTTCACAGTGTTGCTGATAATATTACAGGCCCAGTTGTCCGTGCAGATCAACCAAAGGCCGAGCCGCCAATGGAGAATGCCCATCCGATACCTTCAGGATGTCTAATCGAATGGATGTGATCAGAGTGCGAATGAAAGGAACATTTTGTAAATATTTTGATAAAACTTTGGTATATTCATTTTTGGAATGTAAATAGATGTCACATGCATTGTATTTGAATATGCAGTTGTTGACGTTGATAGAAAAGGAACTGTGTATATTGGACTTTACTTTTGGTATAAAGTAATTTGTTTAGTTTACTGTTTTGTCAATATATATATATATTCTGTAAAAATGTACGTTGGACAGGTACTTATGATTGATTCCTTGTGGATTCCGTCTTAACTTCGGTTAATTCAGGGTTCACAGGAGTAAGTATGATGGATTTGCGACCCGGGATTAATCCTGAGTAATCCGATCTCGAGCTCGAGTCGTGACATGTTCTCTGCCACCATCATACGTTCCAAACCATTGATAATATGAAGATTTTAAATAGGTGCCCTACGTTGGGAACGTACTCTCTCATCTGTTTTCTTAAATTTCATGAACCATCATGTATTGGCATGGCTCGAATCTTGATTCAATCAACATATTTCCCACTCTCGTGATCGGTCATATGAAACATGTGATTAAGTCCAATGGTTGATCGGGCTGATTCAAATTTTTGCCTTGTCTTTTAAGGACAATGACCATTTTCGTTCCATATTACTGGGTAAAGATGAGTGCATTTTACGGTCGTTGGAAAGGGTCAATCCAACTGGTTTCCTTCAACTCTCGTTATTCCATTGGCAATGGTTTTGATGACTATTTTCTTAACTACGGTGAGTTGGAATCTTGGAAGTGTTCCACCCATGCACCCTGCTGCTTCCCGTGAGTTGAAGGAATGGGATTCTATGGTGAGGTTCACCTATCGAAAATTTGAATAGCTTAAAACAATTGATCTATTCTTATAAAATGATGTTCTCAAATTTTACTCTAAGTAGGTGTTAGTCCTACCATAAAATCAAAAATATGATTAAGGGCTTGAGATTTATAATGCATAAGATTGTGTTAATCATATAATTAATTATATGCTCAATCCTGAGTTGAGACCAACTCCTAAAAAGAATTGTGAGGGATACACTAATAAGAGGACCAGATTTAACTATGGGCAATAATCCAACAGCCTAAGGCCACTATACTAGTTCACTGCTTGAATTTTCACTTTATTGCCCAGTCACTTTACATATTTAGAGGTGTTAATTTTTCTTTTTTTAAGTATTGGGTATAAAGATGGGACTTACATGATAAATTTCACATATGGAAAATTTTAAAATGTTAGTTGTAATATCATGTTTATTTGGAAGCATCATTTCCACTTGAGTAAATGTTGAGTGGCCCTGGTTATATATTTAAAATCTTCACATATCTTTAAATCTAAGAATTTTTAAGGCTTGAAACTATAAACGATTTTGGGTTCATGGACCAATAAAAAATTTGAGCTGCTCAAATTAAAATCTTACCTCACAAGAATTGCAACAAATAAAAGATGGTGAAAAGATTTGAAACCGTAAAGCGCCTTCCTATCATTTTCACACCTCATTTATACATGTGATATTGATGCATAAATGAGCTAAAAAAACATGGATATGCACATAATGCAACCAAACGAGCACTTGGAAGGCTTTGAGACCAGATCTTGTGCAACGAGCCAACGATGTAAGCAGGGTCATCCTTTATATTTGTGGTCGACCAAGACTCTAGGCCCAACTAAATAAGTATATATAATACATATTTTTAATTGATTTTGAGTAGAGTCCTATATATAGGTCTTCGGTCTAACACTTGCAGACACACCCATTATCTATCATAAAAGCCTGAGGATTTTATAAAAAAAAAAAAAAAACAGATTAGGTGACCACCATATCGAAAAGGTAATCTTAAGTACCCTTACACAAATCAGTCATTTTGTCTGACAATGTATTTTGTCGGATAATGTATTTTTTTTTAATATTATCTGCTAGGATCCCTATCGACATTTTTTTTTAATGTTCAGAGTCCCTAGCGATCCTGAGTTTGAAATATTCTTACATTTTGGGGCTTAGAAGCCCGATTTTCTCTCTTGTTTGTTTCATTCTTCTTAATCATTGTAGACTGCGACTCCACATCAGCTGTCAGGCGTATTCACAGCGGTTCCCAGCGGTCCTCCATCGAGCCATGGTGACATGGAACTAGGAATTATGAAAGTAAAAAATAATATTTTAGGACAAAATACAAACTCCACATTTCCATTGGTCTACCCCAAACAATAACATATGTAATTTAATGTTCTTCACCAAACAACGGCATGTGACTTTAATGGTCTTCAAGAGGTGGCAATGTCCTACGGAGGGGAAGCAAGTCGAGCATGGTTCGTTTTTTTTCTTCCAAGAACAGGGAATGAAAGTTGTGTTTTGTGCATTTACAAGCGTACACCGCATGGTCGATAAAGACTCTTAACATTATAAATAAAGGTCAATTGAGATCTTACAAGCAAAGCAAATGGGAGTTATATGAAGGTTATGATGGATCATAGGGTCTCAATCGATCCTTAACATTGCAAGTGAAAGTCCATAGGGACCCTAGTAGAGCATGTTAAAAAAAAAAAATGTTTTTGAGCAAAATAACTAATTTGGTACAAGGGCACTTAAAAGTACCTTTTCGGTATGGTTGTCACGTAATATGTTTCCCAATTAAATCTCTTAAAAGCTTTCCGTAAAGTCTATATTAATAGACATATGTCGGGTTTGAAACTCTGTTGCATCCGAAGTTGGACCTGATTGATCAAACAAGTCTAATAAGTGAGTTTATGCTCGGACAAATAGATTTCTTTAGTTGGTGACTTAAAGTAATTTTGTATTTAGAGGTCTTTTAAGCTCCCTGGTTATGCTCTTATCTATCATTCCATAAGACATGTGACATGTGTTTCTAGATTGACAAAAATTAAAAAGATCAGAGTTTGTTTTTTATTTACTTGCGACTTTTTTTTTTTTTTTTTTACATCCCTCTTAATTCACTTATTATTATTATTATTATTATTATTATAGGGGAGACTATTTATTGGTCTTGGCCTTTGTGTTTTGACTTTTGGACCCTTTACACTTGTTAGAATTCCTAGAAATTGTTCAATTCAATGCTAGCAAATGGACCCGTATCCATCCTCAACTAGACCCATGAAACTGCAGTTAGCCAAATTTAAAAAAGAGCTTCAATGTAATACGGCGACCTTGATAGTCCAGCTGACCACTATACGCTGCCATTAAATACGTAAAAACGAGGAGCAAGACAAGAAAAAACAGGGTCTCTCTCATTGGTCTAGTCGTACACCGCGTGTACGGTCAAACCTTAGATTTGACTCGGTTTTCCATACCAAGTCACAGTCAAAGACTCAAGATCTCCCAAGTCTCTCTGCCAAAATACATCTATAAAATCTCCTCCTCCCTGCCTCGTTGTACCATCACAACTCATCCCATTCTCTCTTTCTCTTTCCAACTTTCCAAAACAACAAAGCACCAACAATATTACCCCACGTTAACAAAAAAAATAAAAAATCCTACTTCTTCTCCATAATCTCCATCACAGACAGATATGGGTTCTTACAGAAGAAATCTCAAGCCAATAATATTATCCATCATCTTCATCCTCCTCACCTCTAGTCTACGGCCTCTCGCTGCTGCGAGACCTTTGGAAGGCGAGTGGGGATCAAAGAAAGCATTCATTGTGCTAGAGTCTCTCCAGAAAGGGCCTGTGGCGCCTTCTGGGAGGTCCAGTTGCACATACGTTCCAAAAGATCCTGGTCCTCCATGCGTACTCAATGAAAAAAAATTTGCCGTCCATGCACCTGCTGTGGGACTTGGTTCTCATGACACCATTACCAAGTCTGGTGTCGCTTTTGCTGATACTGAGATTGAAGACCAACATCCAGGGTCTTGATCTTCTCTTCCATGGAAAAAATATGCAACAGCAGTTGCAAACATGTCGACATTGCCATCTTTTTAACTAAACTGTTGTATGCTAAATTTCTTTTTGCAGGGGTTCATTAAAATGATGGTCAAATATCAAACAAAAAATAATATTTTTTCTTCCATAAAAATTAAGATTATTGTTTGTCAAATGAGTGCTTAATAAAGCTGATTTTTGATGTACCACCGATCAATAACTTATATGTGTCTCATTGTGTCTCGAGTATGGATCCTATATATATGAGGCTGACTGACGATCTATGAGGCCTTCCCCATTGGAGCTTACTTTTAAAAAAAAAAATGTTAACCTGTAATATGGGACAGGTAAATTTTACTCCAGTAAGAGTTGAACTCCATCAAATTAACTACATATAGAACGCTTGTTCATAATATTTTATCCATGTGTGCTATGGTGATCAGTTTAACTCTAAATCAACTCCTCTTGGAGAGAAACTTGGCCTATGGTTGTTCAAGAGGAGAACTTTCTTTCTTTTCCTTTTTTTTTTATGTATGATTTAGATCTTTAATAGGTATGGCCCCAATAAAGAGTCTCACTATTAACGCATCACAAGTAAGCGGTGAATGCTACAGTGAACTGGACGTGATTTTCATGTCCCATGGGCCCATCAAATTGAAATATTATGTTAATCTAGTGGGCCCTTACTTCACGATATAATCCATTCATCTCCTTTGGAAGCCTAAAAAGTGACCAGTGGGTCAAATTTGAACTCTTTATACATTATGGATTTTGAGAAATTCAAATTACTAGATATACTTTTCTAGATTTTTGTGGACCCCTAATCTATAATCCGAAGTGGTCTTCTTCTATTGAAGCTAAAAATGGACTGGGTTCAAATTTCATATCTTAATTCATCATTAATTTTGAGATACTTGTGAAAAGATGTGAAAATGATAAATGGTAGAATGTGTTTCACATGTGTATCATTTCTATATGTACAATTATCTATTTCTCTTAGTAGCTAAATATCTGCAATTGTCTTTTTCGGTATTAAAAAAAAATCTGCCCTTATTTCAGTTAAGCTTAATCTTAAAAATCTCCTAAATGGCAATTAGTGAGAAACTTGATGGAATCATGGGGCAGAAGAGTCACGCTATGTGTGGGGGATTCAAGTGAAAATATTTCAGTTCTTAGCATGCATATCACACGCTTGCTCCTGACCATAATTTCATGGCAATTAATTGTAGTGGTTGTCCCTGTTAGATTAATCTTGTGCTCCATCACCACAGTAAAAGGCAAGGAAAAGGAAAGTGAGTGGTTAAAGTCATCAAGGATTTCTTTGCGCTCAACTGATTAGGACCAAGAGATTGCACATGTTCAACTTCAAGTCCCTGTTATAGCCGGAAAAAAAAGGCATCAAAGGCAATATATATTGTTCAGTTGATTCAACTGATGAGACCCAACCAAAATTAATTAAAACTAAAAGCTTATATGTCTTTCTGTAATATCAATTTAGACTTGCATAGGAGTTGTATTTACAAAAAGATCAAAAGTGAAGTTTTATTTTCCTTGCTAATATGTCCTAACATGAAGTGCTTCGGAAACCGTCGTGTAAATACATGCCCATGTGGGTCCCGGTCATTTTATGTCAGTATCTTGGATGTGTTTCCTTCATCTTGAAACATGTTGGGTGCATTCCATGTTAGACGTTAGTGGTCCCATGACCACATCTCTAATAATCATAGGGCCCCATTTTAAGTCAAAAAAATATGCTTTTCCTATTAGTTTTTATTTGATTAAGTCTTTCTTGGATTAATTCACTTTAGGAAAGCCTAATCAATCAAGGTTCTTGGTTGGCTAATCATTGAGGAAACTAAGGAAACTTATTGCTAATTGATTTCTTTTATAGGAAGAAATTTCTCTTGGGTTATTTTATAAAAAAAGGGTTTTCCGGTCCTCTCTCTTAACTCACGTTATTTGCAAAATACCCATTAACTCTCAAGCTTCTTGGAGTGAGTCACAAGACAGATAAGAGAAAACTCAAAAGCTGTTGATCTCCTAGCGGGAGAAGGCTTTAGATCAATCCATACCGCTCATCGTCAGGATCATGGCTCAAAGTATGTGTTTACTCTTATAGATTATCTATTGTTAATGCATAAATCAAGATCCATAGGTTGATTTGTATCACAAACCATATTAGATCTTACATTCCATTCCAGGTCAAACGGAGAACAGAGAACTTGAGGAGGAAATTAAAGAACACTAGATAGGAAATCAGTCAAAATCTAGCGTGCCATGCCATCCGAGTTGGTAGACCATTTCCTCATTGGAATTCTTCATGCTAATCCGGTACATTTAAATTCTTGTCCATAGAAAAAAATGCTGGTCCTCATGGTTATTAGCAATTACAATTAGCATGAACAAGAAACAATGTATCAGTCCACCTGACTATGCAATTTTTGCATGGTGCTGGACTTGAATCATTATCTTGCTAGGGAGGAATAATTGGCTCTCAACGGCCCATTTGAGTAACCAGTCAATTGCAAGGGAGGCATAATTGGGTAACCTAGTAACCGTTCACAGAGTGTGAGACTCTGATGGTATACCCAGGCCATCTAGCCATCTATTTTAAGCAAGATTTGGCTGATTAATATGGCAATTGTATCTTCACAGTAGTGCCCAGGCAGTGCTGCTCATGTGCTTATGGTTCTCAACAGACCTGGCCTGGGCCTAGTAAAAATAACAATTTGAATAGGCCTGTTTTCTCAGGCCTGGCCCAATTAGTTTAAAAACTTTGCTTGAAGGAACTCAGGTCCAGCCCATTGACAACCTCACATTTGCTTGATCTTTATCTTCACCGTTGATGATGCCATTTTCCAGAATTGATCTTTTTGTCCATAACGATGTCTGGACTTCTAGTCAGATCCAGTTATTTGAGGGCACTGAAGTGAAAAATCTGGGCATGGACTCTCTTTCTGGGCCCAGCTGATAACCGGGTTCATCTCCAGTCAGATCCAAACCCAATACTTTTTTATTGTCATACGAAGTTATTCTCCAAGAGAGTTTACATACCCAAGAAACAGATATGGCCCAACCTAATGTGGAAGAGAAGTTGACAAGAGTAATGGCCAAACATTTTCCATTATTATAATATATTTAGGTAGAAGGTTTTGGATCCAATTTTGAGTGTACTTTCTATTTTGAATCGACGTTACTTCTACTTTTTTACAACTAATGACATACTCTCCCTCCACTTTTTACTAATAGACTTCCCCTACTTACGGATTCCCATCTCCCCCCTTTCTAACATACGTAGAATCCTACATCTTCATGTATACCCGTGATTAGCACTGATTTTTGTGCTAGTTTGCTCTTACTATAACAAATTTTGTTTCATTCGAGGTCTTTTCCCAATGTTTTCCTCAAAATCAAATGGTGAAACTCTTTGAGGTCTCAGCATAAGTTTTCAGTTAAAATGTCTCATTGATGAGTTTATGATAAATTTCTCAAATTTTTTTTTTGCTGTCGGAGGGTTCCCAACCCTTTAGGTTTGACTAATCCCTCCGGGCCCAGAGGGAAGCCGGGTAAATCCCCTGTAGCCCTAGTGTGGTAGCGGAGTTTCGAACCCACAACCTCCGGGTGCAAACCGTGGTCCTAGGCCAACTAAAGTGAGGGAGATAAAAGTGCATTGAATTTTAAACACTATGCACTTTTATCTCCCTCATGTAATTTTAATCCAGAATTGATCTTGTTGGATAAAAGAGACATATATAAGACTAGATTCTCTTGGAATCTTTTCGAGGATGGTTAGTTTCTTAATTTTTGAACCCAACCCGATTCCTCATTCCTTGCAAAATCGTGGTGCAGTAACCAGGCCTTATTTGGGACCCTACCAAGCTAAACCCAAATCCAGAGCCCAGCCAAGCCCAGATCTAGTTCCAGACTCTACCAGACCAAGCCCATATCTATTACGATACCTAAATGTGACATGGACATGTCAGGGACACAAACACAGCTGCATCATGACATGAATTTTCTACATTGAAATGAAGTATTGGATGAATATGATATGTCCAATTGAACCCGGTCCACAATCTTGTTCTACCACACATTAATAAATGAAAAGACATGTTTTTGATATTTCTTATTGACTCTATTTCCATGTTGAACCTAGGAAAAGTATCCTATGCAATATATGGCCCTTGGGCCTTTGGATCTGACTTCCAATTAATCAGAAACTTCACAAATAACCGAGGAAAGGAAAGTCAAGAGAGAACCTACACCATTTGATTTACATGCCCAGTCTTTTTTTCTTTTTTTTTGTGAAAATTGAAATCATATAGCAAATTGTTCGAGCAGTGAAATGGAATCAATTTGTGAATTGTTTCTTGAATTATAGGAATCTTTTACCTTAGTAAAATTGAAAATACTAAAAACTAAAACCTGTGACAAATAGTAGTAATTAATAATCTATTCATTTTCCATCCATACCAACATCAATATAAATAGGGGTGCTTGTGGGCCAGAGCAGCACATGCCCGATCCAGACCCAGCCTGCTTTGGGCCGGGCTTGGATATATCCATTTAAAATTTTGGCAAGGCTTGGATTACGTGATACAAAACCTGAAGCCTGGCCTGCCCCAATAAGAAATCCTTATAATTTAGTAATAGTTTGTCCAAAGAAAGCCTGTACTACTCATAAAAAGCCCGGGCCAGGCCGGACCGATTAACTAAATGTGCAGGCTTGGGCCTGATATTTATGGACAGTGTCAGGCTTGTGCCAAATACGGCCTGAATTTCTAGAGTCGGGCCATGCTGGGCCTGGATATGCCTTAGCCCAGTCCGGGCCATGAACACCCCAAAATACAATGACAGTATGACTATGATACATTTTGTAAAGAAGATGATTGACTTATTAACTATTGATACAATCATATGAAGTAAATTATTGAAATATATCAATATATCATTAATCATTAATGGTATGTGTAAATAGTTGAATACGTTTAAATTTAAGTGTCACAAGGAAAAAAATTAGAGAGTTGCAGTTTTTTTCATTCTATATAAATAAAAAAATCTCAAAATCATCAACCTAGATTGTTAGGATGTGTCCATGAAGTTAACAAATAACAAGAAACTTATAGCTGTAGTGGGATGCTCTAGTCACATGTCTATTCCTTATTTGTCTCTAAAACCCACAAGGCCTGCTAATTTTTATCTCAAGATGCTACCTTAATAACTGGATATCCTTTTAAAAATTGGACCACAAGGTAAAAAGAGACTAAAATTAGCTATTTAGATTTGGCTACTCTCACCCGGACAAATTTGTTTGAATTGTAAGATTTGATACAATAAATCTCTCAATGTGTGGGAAGTGTAAGATTCACACCTAAATCATAAGATTTACTTGTACATTAGACTCATTGTCTGTCTTTACAACCTGCTTTATAAGATTCAATTGACACTGAAACAAGGTGAGGCTGCTGGTGGCCTTTTCTTACAGTAGGCTTGTGGATATACTGCCACATGCACCACAATTACAGTAATTCAAACCTAGGAAGTTTTGGCTCTGATGGTAATAGTTTGAACGAAATGAGAATGCATTGAGCACTGTATAATAGTGTTCTGTATCTCAATTAATTGCTGCACTATTATTACAAGCAAATGTTCGTTTTTATTTTACAGACGCGTCAGATTGTCCTGAATCAATCTCGATGGCTCAAGTCAATCTGGACCAATCTGTTTAATATTTAGTTGGTCTGCCTTTTTTTTCCCCCTTTTTTGATTTGCTTCAAATTGTTAGGATGTCTTTAGCACCTCCTGGGTTAAGTAAATAAGTAAATAAGTGGCACTTGTACTCCGTAGCTAGAAATAAGTAAATAAAACAAGAGTTCTTTGTCTCTTGACTTTGAGGAGAACTCTCGAAAATTCAAGCCTCTCAACATAAATCCTTAGTTACAATATGATGATAACATTATTAATATAATCCTAATTATTAATCACGTTATCGTCGGATGATCAATCTTATTGTGAGCCCAATTATTGAATAAAAATTTAGGGAAATCTTTATGGCGGGGAGGGCATTCATTTGAGCAGCTTGAACTTTACAAGAGGTGAGCCTAACCATGGGGATCCTTTCCTCTAACTAGGGAATTCATTTGAGCAGCTTGAACTTTACAAGAGGTGAGCCTAACCATGGGGATCCTTTCCTCTAACTAGGGAATTCTACAAGTCATGGGAGGATCAAAACGTCCCGGATTCATAAAAGCATGCGTCCTTTGGTGGAAGAGCCAGTCAGTACCATGTCCCTTATTCATCAAACAAGAAATAGCATGTAGCACCTATGTGTAGCATGAATGGAACCACATAGTCATATATGCGTTGTAATGGGGCCACAGGTAGTAGTTTTGGGCAATAAATGGTTGAATAGGCTACATACAGCTTATTGACTTTCTCAGCTTCCTACCTTGAAATACTGTAGCCCTATCTTTACGAGACCTAAATTGGTTCACCATCTGTAAGAAATGACGAAGACGATGATCATTAAAGACTTGTCTCAACTATATTGGGGTTGGCAGGTTGGCTGTGTGAATTTCGATTTTTCCATTTCAATTTACTCCGAACAAAGCTTGGATAAAAAAAGGTGGATTAATGGCCATTGTAAGATTTTATCACAACCCAAACATTGGTTGAAATGACTTTATTGGCACGGAGATTTCCTATGGGCCTATTGATCCAAAAACAGGTTTTGGGTTCCGTTCTCCTCTTCTTCTTCTTCTTCTTTTTTAATCGGATTACTACGTTCATCCAAATAATTTGGTACCAATTTACAACCATGCACTATTAGTGGCATGCGCACATTAATTGTGCTTGTCAGCTGGTTGGTAGCCACAATGCAAGTTGTTGCACCAACAACATGAACCAAAAAACTATTCCATTAATTGATTCACCTTTGTCTTTTTCGGATGTGGGCCCAGTGATTAGGCCCAGTGATTACTAGGCTATTGAAGCCTGAGCACAGCAGGCCCTTTTGATATCATCTTCCCCCTTCGATTGTATTTTTATGTACTACAACCAACTGCTGCACTATTATGCAGCAGAGGTGATCAATTGCTTGCCCCCATTAGGTAATAAATAGCATTTCATATCCATTTATAAGAGTGATGTATTTCCCAGTACATTGATTGGACAGTTACTGTTGCCCGAATCAATGTTGCAAATATTGACAATATTTTGAATTATTCTGAGATTAATTATCAGGATGTTTTCTTGAAAATACCTAATGGGGGCATTATAATGGCATTGTCAATAATTAATATCTGAATATCCTATGTTAAAAATAAGGGATTTTTATGAAAAAATTATGTTTAAGCTATGATTAGACAAATATGGGTAAAAAAATGTAAAAATGACGAATTAGGGTGATGTACATTTTTTTGGACGTAGTTACCCCTCTGGCATCATGTTACCCATAATGATATTGATATCGTCAGCCATTTTGCCATTTTCATGGAAATGTGCTACTCTAAGTCTCTTACTCTCTTCATCTAGATCATTTTGTTTTTAGTAAAATCCTCATCTGGATCGTTTGGTGAGAGTGTGAAAAGATGGATGGCTATGGTGAGGGTGATGTGACGAGTTTAGTGCATCGGAATAATGGGGAAGAAGAAGAGAGTGAGATGGTGATGGCGGCTGAAAAATGAGACTATTGGTGGTGAAAATAGAAAGTGCAAAATGGGCCAAACACAAAGATCGCACTCACCAACTCATTCAAACCCACCAAACCCAACCAGCCTATTAGTGCACATCACCATCCCTAATCAACCGACCCACGCAACAGCCGATTCAAAACACCAGTTTCATCTCCATTATCACAACATATCATCACCCTCCCACACTCTATTTGGGGGTGCCCATGTCCCAAGCCAGCCCGAGCCCGACCAGGCCTAGCCTACTTTGGGTTGAGCTTGGATATGTAATTAGGGCCCGATTAATAATTGGGACGAGCTTGGACTAAATGATGGCAAGCCCATAGCCTGGCCCAACCCTATTTGTGTAAGAAATGCATGTAGTTTAATTTAATTACTGCTCTAATGCCCGCAAAAGTGATGAAATACCCGATTCAGCTTGGCCCCTTGATTAAATGGGCAGGCTTGGGCCTAACTTTTATGGCCCTTGTCAGGCTTGGGCCGGGCATTGGCTCGTATTTCTAAAGCAGAGCCAAGCCTAGATATGCCTTAGCCCAGCCCAGCCCGGCCCATGAGCACCCCTAACCCTATTTACCCACTCTACTAATTTATCAACCATTACCTTCTCTCACGATTCACACCCTCCTCAAACGATGAACAAAAATGATAAATGGGTGATGATATCGTTAAAGGGATAACAATATCTTTAGAGGGGTAATTTTGTTCAAAAATACAATAAAACACCCTGATCCATCATTTTTATATTTTTGTACTCTTATACATTTAATCAGAACTTAAGCATAACTTTCTCATAAAAATCCCTAAAAACAATACCCTTGTACTCAACCAATGAGGACCGCCTCACTGTTTGTTTGCATTACAATCATAGTTGTTAATATCGTTTCGGATTTCATTTCGCTCTATCCAGCAAAATGAAAAGTTTCGGCCTATTCGGGATCTCGGCGAAACTTTTCGGAAGTACATTTCAGGGAAAATATAACATAATATATATATACATATATAAGTAAAAAAATAGAAAAAGTAATAAATATAGATTTAATCCATTATAGCAATTTTTTTGAAATTATATTTTGTGAAAATATAAAAAATACAAAATATATATATGTGTCAAAAAGTTTTAAAAAATTAATTATGTAAAATTCCATTTTGGCCGAAATATTGAATTTTGGCCGAGATTGACCAAAATTCAAACCGAAAAGTTTTGGCCGAAATTTCATTTAAGCCACTTGACCGAAACAAAAAATTTCGGTCATTTCGGCTGAAACAAAACAAAATTAATAACTATGATTACAATACATAGAATTTGAATACATATGATTTGTATTATAACCGGATGAACATAAAGGCCAAAGTTGAATTCTCAAAAATGAGCATAAACAAGCTTTTCTTTTACAAAAATAGAATCAAATAAAAACGAAAGATGAATTAGTTACTCTTCTCCCATTTTTATTTGAATCTAATTGCATAGAAGGAAAGCTTATATGATGTTCATTTTTTACTATTTGCCTAGGACCTTCATTTTTAACTATTTATGGCATAAATCTTATGCATTCAACTCATTCCTATTTGTTAATTTAACGTAAATAAAGAGGCCCTTATATGAAAATAACCTCAACATCGTAAGGTTTTAAAATATAATTTGCTAATTTTTCATGTTTAATCAAAACTACTCTAGTGTGTTTACATCATCATTCTAGAATTTTTTTTTTTTATAAATTTTCTATATTCATAAAAAAAAAAAACATAAATAAAGGGTTGACGTGATTCCTCAAATCGCCAACTGGTTGACTTGCCATGTCAAGACTAAGAGTTCTTTTTTGCTAGTTGGGTCCCTATGCAGCTATGTGAGATGAGATATCCTTGTCACTAAATTGTCTTGATTTTATGATATGAACCTCTAAATTAGAACATAAGACAATTGCTAATCACTTTTTGTTCGATCGGGTACCCTAAATCCGATCGATTGGGTCTACAGGTCCGATCGATTGGTCCTCATGGATAGTGTCTTCTGAATTTCTTCTGTTTTCTTCTTTTTTTCGCTTCAACTCTTTCGGTGACACTACCATGATCTATTTTAAAATAAAATAAAAGAATACAACTCAATTGATCTAGAGTTTCGTCCAACTCATAAATTAGCCAATATAAAAATACTGATAGGCTTGAAGGGATTAGGACGGACTCCGTTATAAAAATAATAATAATAATAATAATAATAATAATAATAATAATAATAATAATAATAATAATAATCAACACTCCATATTGTTGATCACATGGCCTATGTGTGTAAGCCCACATTAGGCATGAAGAAGTGACCCCACAGAGTGCTCACGAGCTGCTAATTACCAAGTTTGATAGATTAATTTGTGGGAGGGCAGCCTTCCCAAAGACGCAAGACAGAGACCCACCCCATTGGACAACAGGAAACAGCCATACGAGAGCACTGATCGAGCTACAGCAGACCCAATAAACAACTAAACTGACTTTAAACTTTGCTAGCTAGATCCGCACCCAAGTTCCAAGGCTACGAAACATTCCACATCCTTATGATTCCTTCTACTCACGGACTAGATATAGTCTCCAGTCCCCATCAACATGAGTACAGGATTGAATTCAAGGCGCATGCATCGATACCTACCGAATGCTGGACTTAGAATTAGAAGACTCCGTAGAACAACAGTCTGCTGTTACAAGCAATGCCAGAGTCCTCTGGTTAGACTCGAGGAAATTAGGTTCCAGCCTCATGCATCGATACCGGCCTACCGATTGCTGGACATAGGAATTAGAAGACTCCGTAGAAAAACAGTCAGTCTGCTGTTACAAGCAATGCCAGTGTCCTCTGGTTAGACTTGAGGAAATTTGGTTCTAGCCTTGATCATTGGATAGATGAAGTATCATTTTAATTATTCGTATTATATATATATATATAAAGGAGAAGTTTCAAGTGCATCTATCCCTCACCATAAGGTGGGGGACACTTCCCTTTTTGCATATGAAAATAAGGAAGTGTACCTCACTCTATGTACTTGAAAAGTAACTTTTGTATTTGAGATTTTCCAATTATGAAAGTGTTCATGGTGAGGGATAGATCCACTTGAAACTTCCCCATATATATATATATATATATATAATATATAAGATTTCAGTGAAAGTATACAACTACTATTAATTATTAAAAATATAAAAATTGGTTACTTGTGATATTTGGATGGGCTATAGTGCTCAGGGTTGAGAGTGTAGCATTTAAATCATATTGCAAAGTTAAAAGAAAAGATAAACTCAAAGGTATAAATGGTAGAATAATGCAAAGTTAAGTGTATGAAATGTTTGGATATCTCACTCATGCTTCCTACATGCCATGGGTCATGTGAAACTCCATAGTGGGGATTGCCCACTGAATATCCGAGCCGCTTAAAATAACCATCATCTCCTTAATAAGATTGTCCCTAAATCTTACTCTGATAAGAGTTGATCTCATCATAGATTGAACATTTAAATAAAATAATGATGTGCTCAATATTATGGTGGGACCATGTCCTAGTGGCATAAACATTGGGTCGACCCCATGAAAGATTGAACTTTTACTTTTGTTGGTTCAAACTTTCAATAGATTGTACCTGTATTAGGCTTTCACACTTTCACACGCCTCCTGCAGTAGTAGTGAACACAAAATTCTAAAAGGGGAGGGCAACTACTCCCCCTTGACCCTCTCCCTCCGCCCTTGAAGATAGACAAGAGACGAGGCACAGCGGAAGCTATTGCTCACAATTGCAATCTTGAAGTGTGGGTTAGTCATATGTTACCAATATAAAAAAATAAAATAAAAAAGTGATGATTATGTTAATTCATAGGTAGTCAAAAATAAGTGACCAGCACCATATCGTTAATAAATGTAGAGTTATGAATGCAAATTAAAATGAATGGATATAAGATTATTATGATAAAAAAAAAGTGGGGCCATAAAATTTGACAGCACAGTACCACAATACAATGGAAATTTGAAAGGATATAAAAATAGATGAATACAAGGCTAGACTTGTCCCATAGGGCTGTACTGTGGGCTGTGAAGCAGCAAGCACGTTGCATTGAAGTTTAGTATATACACAAACAAACATTGCATTTGAATTTGCCGCTATATCTCTCACTTAGTAATTTCCTCTTTTCTTTCCAGTAAGAGGGAGATTGCCAAAAGGGTACTATATCACATCAAAAAACACAAGTGGGAGATAAGGTGGAAACGTGGCAACACTAGCAATTAGAGAAAAAGGAGGTACAGTAAACAATACAGTGAAAAAAAAATGGGAAAGGCAAAGGGAAAGGGTAATGTAAATTATCTGAGATACTGAGACACTGCTGCCTAAATTTTACAGAAATACAAATGCAGTGGTTGCCCGCCCTTTTAAAGCACATACTAACAGATGTGAATAGAGTTGAGAAAACACACTGCAAAGAAACTGCATTTCCAATAACGGTCGCTTTCTATTCCCAGAGCGCTGTCTACTGCGTGTCGCATGCAGTGCTCGCTCACTCGCTCACTCACTTGGGATAGGAATTGTAGGAACAAGATATAAACAAACAACCCCCATGCATTTATCTGATATGATATTGTTCTGGTTCCTGACATGTGCTTTTGTGATGGCAACAGTGAAACTTCTGCTCTCTTTCCTTCTCTCAATTATAATCTGTGATTTTGAGATGGTAACAGTGAAACTTCTGCACTCTTTCTTTCTCTCAATCATTATCCGGCAACACTCTTTTACTCCGTTCCAATCCAAGGATAGTTCACAAGAAACCCACAAGAGACAGCAATTTAATTTTAGAGAAGGATTATGGTTTTTATGTGAAAAGAATTTAAGTTCTTGCTAAAAATTCATGGCCAATTATGAAAGATTTATAGAATGGGGATGGCTGCAACTAAAGACGAGTGGCCATTAATATCTTAACTAGCACAAAAACCCTCGTTAATCACGGGTACGCATGAAGAGGTAGGATTCTATATATGTTATAAACGGAGAAGATGAGTCCAATATTGGGGAAGTATATAAGTGAAAGTGGAGGAAGATTATGTTAGTAGTTGTAGAAAACGAAAATAACATCTGGTTAAAATTACAAAGGAATGGTCAAAATTAGATCTAAAATTAACCTTCGAACTTAATATATTATAATGGTACGCGCAAACCCCATATTTAGACTCTACGGTCAAGTTCTCCAGGTCAGGACTTATTAAACCACTTAATCCCACTTTAAAAAGGATTAGTAAGAAATAAGAGTCATAGTCGATTCTTTTAAGGTTTACACAGTGACAATCAATAAATACCTTTTGCTTGATAAATTATAACAAATACAATTTGATTTCTTCATTTTGAATATGTTTTTCGCTTCTTAGAAAATTCAAAGCACATCTCCTTTCAAAAGTCTATGCTTTGATTATTGTAGAACCCCATGTCATTATTTCACTTGTACCTTTCTTCAATTCTAAATTTGTTCGATCAGTAACAACTTGCGAACACCATTTTTTTTGTAGACAAATGAGTCCACTTCTCCGGTTCTCACCTTACAGATTGAACACAATTTAGTTCTCACCTAAAACAAACAAGCCCAGAAAAACACATGTCGCCACCTCTACTTATATACCAATCACAACAAATTGTAATAAGGTACAAGAAGAAATATTCTAATTAAGAAAAGAGTTGTGTGGGGCTAAAATGATAAACCAAAGAGTCAAAAGACATTGAGGGCTTCCTTTTTTATCGCTCTAGAGTAGCATAATCTGTACTTAATTAACACTATTAATCTCAAAAGAGCTTCCTACGTGGTGCATTTTTGGAGCTCCATGTGGTATAATATCATTATCATCTTGTACAGATTACGTGCATTCATCTTAAAAAAGGTTGTTGGTTCCAATAAAACCCCCCACTTCAACCGAAGGTACGCTTTCTTTCATTTTATTTAAAGTCCTACCTGTTTCTATGAGGCATTGTTTATTTTCATTAAAATATATTAGAATTGAATATATAGGGTGGTTAAAAATTAAGATCAAAGTTAAATTTTTAAAAATGAACGTCAAATAACTTCTTCTTTAATTAAATTTTTTTAAAAGAAAATACTTTTTAAACACTATATCATTCAATTTCAATGTACTCAAATGCAAACATGTATTCAATTTTTATGTATTATAGTGCAAACAAGTACGTCAGAATTAAGATAAAATTTGATTGGTTATATTGGATAATATTCACATGCAGTAGCCCCTACTCCATTCCAGTGGTCTATGACCATGAGCCATGAGGCATTCTTTTTGAACTCCAACAAAAGATCATGTGATACACACACGGAAATGACAGTCCTCCACATCAGCGAGGGAGAGAATAAAGTGCTGGAGTCGTTTTGTCCGCATATCATCATGGATGGAGTACAGGGTCAGGGCTTGCAGACCCCAACTCATTACCTGAGGACCAGTGAAATTTCTGCTCCTGCTGTAATCTGTCAAGTAACGAAAAATCTCTCTTTTCCATTTCAATTTTTCTGTAGGCCCAACTGTTGCGTGGCCAAGTCATATACTTTGGTGTAGGCATAATATGGACGTGGTACAAACAAATCACAAGGAAGGTACCCTAACAAACAAAGTAACAAACAGACTTCCCTACATGTCACAAACAGCGTTGGTCACAGTCATGTCAATTCAAGTTGCCCAAATCAGCTGTAACATTTCATATTCCCCAGTTGTATTCTCCATATATGACAGATTAAGTTGACTAGTGGTGACCCCCTAGAACTTTGTATGAACATTAATTTCATATTCCATTTAGTTTCACATTAAGCTCAAATACAAAATTAAATCACTTTCACATCTCTTTTGCAAAAGAGGCATAGTTTTTTATATAGTGATTTTAATTTTATGGGGGTACAAACGAGAAAAAGACCGATACAAATGGGAAGAGGTGATGGATGAGGATTTAAACCCTGGGCCCATATGCCCATCAAAAATTAAAAAATGAAAACCACCCATTTCAAGAAAATAGATTAGGGTGAATGGATAAACATTCGTTGACCATCTAAACATTTATTTGCATGCGATGGTGACATCATTTTAGATTCCAATTGTACAAAAGGCTCAAATCTGTACACAAGTAGTAAAAACTCCTAACATGACACATACTCCAACAGTAGCAAACCATTTTCTAACACAGAAAAACAAAAAGGGCCAATGTTTGAACAGCAAACCAACCATTAACAATTCCCAAGCTCCTGCGGCCTACCATACCCACAAGCGCCTCCGGGCTCAACCCAGGTAGACCCGAACGGGCTACGGTCGCAAAGATGCCATCTGATGCCGCTGTCGGCTAAAACCCACCTCTCACGTGCCAAAAGAACAGCTCCACCTCCCAATGGGCATCTCGTCGCGTGAACGCCCACGTGACATACATGGCCCACTCATCACATCTCAATCACAGTAAGCGCGGAACGGCTGCGATTGAAACTCGCCGACCCGCTTCCGAGTCGAAAACATCAACAACAGTAGAGTTTCATCCACGAGCGAGTCCATGATCTCGCGCTCCAACTCGAACGCGATCAACTCACCCACCTCGTCCTGGGACCCACAACAAGCGCCCCAGCCCACGTTCCCCCTAGACAGGTCGAACCCAACCAACCCATCTATGTCCTGCGCCACGCACTTGACCGAAAGAATGGACCGAACCTGCGACAACAGCCGATTTGAAGAAGAAAATGATGATGAGATCAGTGGTTCTCTTCTTAACAGGCCCAGGTGGGACTTGATGGAATTGTAGAGATGGATTTCATCAATGAGATCGAATAGCAGCCGTCGATTGCAGCTATGTTGAAGTGGGCCAGAAGTTGTTGCATGGAATGAGGGCTCAAGCTCAAGTTGGTGAAAGAGGGTGGGATCAAAATGGTGGAACCATGTCGTAGCGTTCGAGTCGATGTTCGTACGTTGGAGGATTTCATTTACGTACCGGAAATCCGCACCATCTGTAACGGTGGTGCGAATGCTGCTGTCGTCTCGGTCGTTGCGCGGCTGTTTCGGCTTTCGGTGCTGTTGTTCGTACTGCTGACGCTGTTGTTGTTGGCTCGAGCCACAAGGTGACTGGGAACTAACGACCGTTTGTGCCTGTGCATGTGCCTGTGTGAGAATAGGAAGGAAGCGTAAAATTCATTCAATGAGTATAACTTTATTCAAATTAAAAAAAAAAAAAGAATTAGAGGAAAGGATGAACAAGATGATTACTTACTGGTTTTTGAATGGTGATTGAATGCGGGTGCTGGATTTGAATTGACAAGGGTATTTTGCATTTTTTGAGACCAGTCTGGGAATTGGAAGATGGTCGTTGAGTGAATCGTTCGCAGGTGGCTTTTCTGCACTTGGCTGTGGATTTTGGCAATGGTTTTGACTTGGGTTTTGGTGATGGTTCTTTCATTATTAGTGCTGATAATGGAGTTGAGGTTGTTGTAATTGGAGATGGTTTGGGAGACGATGGCTTTGTAGAATTGGTGTTAGAGATGATGGGGTCCTTGTTTTCCATGCTCTTGGTCTTGGTCTCCAAGAACTTGAGACGGGGAGAACATGAAGGCGTTGGTGTCTTGCTTTGTTTCGATTCATCTGTTGCTCTACAGGGCTTCTTAGTAGTCTTTCTAATGTTGATTGAAGGAGAGACGCTTCCGCCTCTACATCTGTTTCCGCTGCTGCTGATGTTTGTGATATCCAGTCCCACTCTCCTACTCACACTTTCCTTAACCTGTTTCACAATCTCCCTCGCGTATGTGGTTGGGCTTCTGTTTTCTTCGTAGAATCTTCCTTCTCTGGTCCTCGACTTTCTCGACGCAAATGAAGAGGAAGATGAAAAAGAGTCCCTTGCAGCACTTGCGTTGTAGTAATTCAACTCGGGTGTTTCCACGTTTTCCTTGTTAAGTTGCAGAGAAAGTCTTGGACCTACATCTGATCTTCTTGCCGACGATATTCTCGGTGTATCAGGCAAAGAACGGATGCCCGAATCATATCTAGTAGTCTCATTTACAGGAAGGATTCCATCTCTTCTCTGAACTGATGTACGAGATGAATGAGATCTCATTGGTGAGTAAGACGGTCGAGGGGAGACTTCATCCGGTAGAATATCAAGACCCATGAGACGAGCGACCAGGTTGGGTGTCTTGGATCCTTGCAAGCTGCTGGCCTCTGATGATAACTCCTTCTCTAAGGACTTTGGTTGTACTGGATGAAGTCGAATACCAATCTACAAGAAGAAAAAAAAAAAACACACACACATTTTTAAGGTGTTTCAGAGAGAGAAAGTGAAAGAGTTGCTAAACAACCAAATGGGTTTTTTACTTTCTCCATACCGGTATATCTTCCACTACAGAAGTAGGAGTAAAAGATAATGAAGTATCCACATCCAACTCCAAGCTGTTTCTTGGTGCTTCTAAACCTGAATTACACAACACCCATCAAACACTTTCCTTCAAAAACAAACAGAACTATATGGAACAAGAAGAAGAAGATAAGAAATCTATCTATCTATCTATACCTTGAAGCGAGTCCGTATCACACGGCTGTGACTGTTGCTGTGGCTGCGTGCAGAACTGAATCTGATGAAAATCAAAGAAGTGAAGAACCCCACTCATGCACCCAACGCTCTCCTTCTCTCCCTTTCTAAAGGATCTGCTCCAGTACCTCTCTCTACCCATCTCCAAAGTAGATGATTGAAACTAGGAAAAAGGACTAAAAGTGTACAGATCTCTCTCGCAGCTTAACCTCTGAAAAAGGAAAGCTGATTATAGATAGATATGCCAGCCCCTGCAACGAGCGAAAAAAGCGGATCGGTCGAGGAGACTAATCGACGTAAGGAGAGAGCATTTCCAGCACTTGTTTACATCCGCTACACTCTTATGTTATCTGCTCGAAACCCGGAAACATCGTATCGGGAATTGAAATGGAAGAAAGCAGGTGATGACGATACGACCACGCGCCTCCACTCTTTTTAAATATTTTGATGGCCTGTCTTTCCATGCTCATGAAGGACACCAGATTATCTACACCTTTCTTATCAACAAATCTGAACCGTTTGTTTCTGGTAACCTGTGATTTAACTAATGCGGACGGATATGATCTTCTGCTAGTGTGGTAATAGTGAGTGCAGGTCCATCTGGGGCACGGAAGTCTAGTTCTATATTTATATTTAATTGATGATATTGTTTATGGATTCTTAGCTGTTAATTAATTTTAAAATCTGTTTTGGCTACCATAAGCCTGATCTTGTGGTGAACTGACATATGGAGACAGCCAAACATATACTGACCAGGTAAAACGAAGTAAAAGCATTAACAAGATCTGGGTAGCTAGAGAGAGAGTATTGGTAGTCCATTGAAATCTTTAAGAGGGCTATGGAAGGGGAGACATGTGGTTGGGTGGATGAAGTTTGTGGGTAGCATGTGTATAAATGTTGCAAATGAGTATTCAATTATTTAAAAATTTTAGTTTTAAATAAAGATTAGTATGAGATTTATTTTTGGAACCAGAAAAGTTTAGATTAAAGTCTGAATCAATGAGGATTTGAAATCGAATCCCTGCTGTATGCTTGGATCTAAGGCTATGGATCCATCTAAGATTTCATATTCACATGTTAAAAATATCTAAATTTTAAGGGCAACCAACTTGAGCTATATGCAATTTCTTTTAAAAGTTCACGCACGATCCAAATGCTCCACATAGGTTTCATGCCAAATCCAAATCTATAAATATAAAGATTGATCTAAGCTCGGATCCAGTATGGCTCCACCCCAAAATCAAGTCAAGAAATAAGTATATATATATATATATTTAAGTTTAATTTATTTAATTATTGTACTAAAAATGTTAATAGAATTATGCTTGAAAATTAAAATCCTCCTCCAAAATCATTCAAGATACATAGGACAATTAGTCGTATTTACTTTAATAGCCAAGCAAAATATTGAGTGACTTGGGTCTTGGAGGCCTGGGTCTGGTAAGGAATTTTGCCGACCCCATTGTAGGTTTAACAGTACACAATTTAATGAGTAGGACCCACATAAGTTGTCATCCTCTTCATGGCTGAAAGTGACCCTTAAACTCACTGTACGGCTTCATCTTTGGCCATAAATTGTACTGGCCCCTCCTTAAAAGGAGGGGAAGAATCACTTAAATGGTCCTTCAAACTACTGAAGTTAGTCTAACCGTTAATTGGCCCTAGGCCACCATGTGTTTCCCAACTATAGTAACCAGTATTGGCAATATAAAATTGAGATGTTGAACATTTTAAAAAGGCACAACCCATCTGCTCTTTACACGTGGCAGTGGTCCCACATTGGTGGCCACTAGCCCAAGATGCCGTTACCCTAAACCTAGCCACTAATCTTATTTTAGAGGATTAAAACTGATTTGAATGAGAATGAAATGACAGAAATAGCCATGGGTTATTGATGTCGATCGAGAGTCATTACAAGGTTAGTTTGGTCATTTTCACTTTCGGCAGTAGTTCAAATTTCAAAGAAGACGATCCCAACTTCCCACCCAAAAAAGGGGCGTTACAAGCATCATTAAAAGGCACTTCATGTGATGATGTCCGTATGATTGAATCTTCTTGCATGTGTTTGTTGGTGTATATTGGGGAAGATTCGGTTACCACTCTTGAAATAGGATAAAGGTGGGAAAGGCACAGCTCTATGGTCGTCTGTTACAAAGAAAATCTTCCAACAAATATTATCCTTTTTTTTTTTTTTTGGAAAGATTAAGTAGATTTAAAACCACTCGCTGGCTTTTTTTTTTTTTTTTTTATGACGAGGTGTCCGACCCATTCGAGAATCAGTTAGGTTATTCACCGATCACGTGAAGTTCATGCCTCCCCCATACACCAGGTAAGTCTGGCTTTTGATTGGATAAGTAACCCTACGGAAAGAGCGTTAGTTCGAAACTACAGCCTTCGGTTCCTAAGTCGTCGTCCTAGCCAATTGTGTTACCACTCAGGGTTAACCATTTTAGTAATTTAACTATTGGTTAGTGGCCGGTTTTCATCAAAATGAATATTCATTGGATTTTGAGAACAAAACATTAGGGATGTATATTAGAGATGAAGATTTCAGGTTTTTGAATTAGGATTCCAAATGAGTTCAAATTTATTAGAAATAGATATTATGAATAATGTCACACCCCAATCCCATATAATCTCCATTAGTGCTAATTGATGAGGATTTAGCTTAATTAATTTGGTTTAGATGTAAATCATCGAAACTCGTACTCATTAGTTCTTTAGACCGAGTTAATTGAGTCATGAGTCTTGAATAGGCGAGTAGAATAGAATTGACTCATTTGGGATTGAGTCAAGGACTTTTCCATAAATTTAGATTTTCTCGTTTTACATCGGTTTTCCGTCATTTTGGCGTCATCACGTGTATTTCGTTAAGCTCGTCAATTTTTGTATTTAGGTTTACTTCATTTGACCTCTCATTAAAGAAGTGGGCCCTAATTTGACTTCAATTGGAAAATATATAAACATATGGGCTTTGTTGCAAATTTCCATCTTTATCACTTGTAACAACCCCAACCCAAATTTCAGCCACTTCATTCGTGCAGTAACAGTGGAAGAGTGGAGAAAACCTTCTCCTCCCTTATTTCTTTCCATCTTTTTTTCCTTGCTTCAAGTCTTGTTGGGTAAGTGCAAGTGAAAACAAGAGTGGAGGCCATCTTCTCCATCCTCTACTTCATCTTCTTCACCTTACTCTCCTCTTTGTTGGCAAGGGATTACCCATCTTCTCTTTAATTCGAATTTCCTTGGAGAGGTATGAGTTAAGACTCCTTTCTTTTGAATCTTTGAGTTGCTTTAGAGTCAAAGGAACTTCTTCTAAGCATGAATAGGCTTGATTTGTGTTTTGGTGAAAATTGTGTCTACGGTTGAATCAATTGGGAATTTTAGGATTTGATCATTAAGAGAGTAAAAGAGTGTGGAAAGCCTACAAATTGAGGCAAGTATATGCATGACATGAATTTACATTTTGTTTGTTAATTTCATTGATTCTTTCTATACTATTCTTACTCCATGCTCTTAGTTCTAAATAAAATGAATGGTCTTATGATTCAAATTTGATGAATGGGTTGGAGAGGTTTAATGTGTAAAGGGGAGCATGGAGGCTCTATTTTTTCTGTAGGTTATAAGATTGAAGGAGGAGGAAAATGGGTTGGAACAAACAAGGAAGAAGAGTGCAGAATTTGCACTGAACCAGACCAGGCCTTGCCTGGCAGCAGGGTGGGCCTGGGCCTGGGCCTGGGCAGATTCCAGACCAAATTATGGGTTGTTTCAGGGCTGTTTACAGGCCCATCTCTGGGCTGGTTTTGGTCCATTTCAGGCCCAATTTATGGGCATTGTGTGCTTCTGTTAAAATTGGAACTATCAGTTGATTTGTTTTCGGCACACATAAGCGATTTCTAAAATATAAAATTCCATCTATCAACTGAAAATCAGGCTTCTCAGCAATGTGGTCTTTTATCCTGGCCAAGTTAGGATCTTCGAACTGTTCATTCTTAATTCGATCCATCAACTCTGGTTCATACACTGACATGGCTGCCATCATCACTGAATCATTTAGTAGTCGGACTTCTACATCTAATTCTTCAAAAGCATCAAATTTGAACCATCGTGTTCCCATGGCTGCAACTAGAGAAGATTTTCTACTCAAAGCATCAGCCACTACGTTTCCTTTTCCTGGAATGTATTTGATTGGGAAATCATAGTCCTTTATGAATTCTAGCCACCGTCGCTGTCCCATATTGAGATCCTGTTGAGAGAATAGAAATTGTAGGCTGCGATGATCGGAATGCACTTCAAATTGTTCTCCATATAAATAATGTCTCCAAAGTTTTAGTGCGAACACAATAGCTGCTAATTCCAGATCATGGGTGGCATAATTTCTTTCATGGTTCTTCAATTGCCTTGATCCATAAGCTATAACTTTACCATTCTGCATGAGAACACATCCCAAGCCGACTCTAGAGGCATCTGAATAAATCACAAATCCACCCGTACCTTCCGGTAAAGATAGGACTGGAGCGGTGGTCAACTTCTCCTTTAATGTCTGGAAACTGGCTTCACATTCCTTAGTCCACACAAAAGGCACATCTTTCCTTGTCAACTTAGTCAGCGGGGCTGAGATCTTGGAAAAGTCTTGAACAAACCTACGGTAATACCCTGCAAGGCCTAGAAAACTTCGAATCTCTGCCACTGTCTTTGGACTTTGCCAGTTTATCACTGCTTCTACCTTCGCTGGATCAACTCTTAGGCCATCTCGAGTGATGATGTGTCCCAAAAATGCAACTTGTTCAAGCCAAAATTACACTTCACGAGTTTAGCATACAACTGATGCATCCTCAAAAGCTGAAGTGCTGATCTCAGATGATCTGCATGCTCGTCTTTAGACTTGGAGTACACCAGAATATCATCGATGAAGACCACGATAAATTGATCGAGGTAAGGAGCGAAAATTCGGTTCATCAAAGCCATAAAAACCGCCGGAGCATTGGTCAAGCCGAAGGGCATCACGAGAAATTCGTAATGACCATA